>CM046675.1:18839918-20283668 GCA_025594165.1 Tamias sibiricus
TGGTGTGTGTGACTGTAACAAAATACCACAGTCCAGGTAGTTTATAAAGAACTAAAATTTATTTCACATAGTTCTGGAGGCTGGAGATCAAGGTACCAGCAGATCTGGTGACTGGTGAGGGGACCCATCTCTCCTTCCAAGATGGTGCCTTTTTACTATGTCCTCTGGAATGCAGCAGTGCTGTGTCCTCACCTGATGGAAAAGATGGAAGGGGAACAGTGCCCCATATTGCGGGAAGCCTCTTTAAAAAGGGCCTTAATCCCATTCATGAGGGTGGGAGCCCTCACGATGTGATTCAGGACAGAGAGCCCTGGAGTGGACAAAGCCTTCTATTGCTTTGAACATCAGTGGCTTAGGCAGCCCTTCCTGGGCGCATCCTTCTTGGTGTGGGTATTGGTATTCCATGGTGGGCCCACCAATAGTGACAGTCATGACATTCTTTCCAGTGTCATCATGCGCAGAGGACAGGGCTGGATCAGAGAAGGGGATGAAGTGATGTCTATGGCAACAATTACTGATCCCGGTCCCTGAGCACTTGTGAGATAATCTGTGAGGACTCCAGGTTCCCACAGTGAATCATTACAGGTGTCTGGAGATAGCATCATCACATAACGGCAAGAGCCAGTAAAATATGGGTTATTATTACTAAAGAGATTCCATTTTTTTTAAAGGCTGAATGTTCTCTCTGATAAGTGGATGCTGATCCATAATGGGGAGGGGGGAGGCATGGGAAAAATGGAGGAACTTTGAGTGGGCAAAGGGGAGGGAGAGTGGGGCGGGTCCATGGGGGCAGGAAAGGTGGTGGAATGAGATGGACAGCATTACTCTAGGTACATGTATGACTGCACCTACAGTGTGACGGCTACACCATGTACAACCAGAGAAGTGAGAAGTTGTACTGCAATTGTGTACAATGACTCAAAATGCATTATGCTGTCTTATATGCCTAATTAAAATAAATAAATTAATAGAAAAGAGAGAGAGATTCCATTTATACCCTGATACCAGTGAGGGCTGGGGAAACTTGCATTTCTCATGAATGAACACAGGATTATATTCCTGAACAAACGCAGCAGAAAACAGTATGTTTATTTGAATCTGATATCTGTTAATGAAGAGCACGTGGATCCAGTCATATTAACGGGGATTTGATTTATAATCATTGCATCAAAGACCTTTCCCTCTAAGCTGAAAACACAAGGAGATGTCATATGAATGGAAATCTATACGGAGTGATTTATTGGAAGTGTACTATTTTATGAATGGCAAAAGAGAAGGACTGCCCCCTTCCCAATCTATATATAAATCATCCGGAATTATGATGAATTAAGTATTCTTTCTTCTAGTGACAGTAATAAGTGTTATAAGCAGCATTTAATAGTTAGAAAGACAGAGGAGATAAATATCAATTACTCTTACAGGAAGCGGTTTTTTTTTTTTTTTTTAATTTTTTAATCCAGCTTCCCTACTTTTTCCCATCATGAGGTTAGTTATTTATGGCATAGGCAATTAATAACTTCACTTTATCTCTTCATCCAAGCAGTAAATGAATTGTAACACAGGAGAGTATGGACAATCAATACATTAAGAATATATTTAAAAGTTTTATACTCCTCCCCAAATTCTCTCTGTCTCAGCCACAGATAGCACTTACATTAGTAATGTCTATTTGAAATTTTCATAGGTGGAGGGGGCCTTTGTGCTATTTTTCTTCTAATATTTCTGCTACCTGATAGGCAGGTGGAAAGAGGAGAGTGTGAAGTAAATGCTCCAGGGACTAGGATGCAGATTTTTTTTTTTTTTTTTTTCGGTACCAGGGATTGAACTCACAGGCAATCAACCACTGGGCCACATCCCCGCCCCAGCGCCCCTTTTTTGTATTTTTTTAGAGACAGGATCTCACTGAGTTGCTAAGTGCCTCGCCATTGCTGAGGTTTGCTTTGAACTCGCGATCCTCCTGCCTCAGCTTCCCAAGTGCTGGGATTACAGGCATGTGCCATGCACCCAGCTAGGATGCAGAATTTAATTTAATACATGAGGAGAAAACTATGAATGTCTTTCTAGCTATGGATATTTAATATGTTGTGGAAATAAACAAATGAGAAAAGCAATAGCTCTTTATTGTGAAGTTATTGCAGCAAGGGAGTCAGCTTTGGTTTGGCAGAGACCCCTGGGCAGGCAGAGGAAGCAGGATGCTTTAGAGTGGGGGCGGGGAGGGTTTCTGGAGGCCCTGATTGAAGGCTGTTGGCACAGGAAAAGCTGAAGGCCAGCCAACTAGAAGCAGGTTTTCAATGGGACTGGGGTCAGGGAGTGGTGTTCATATTTCGCTTTCTGTGATTGGACCTAGTTGGAAATGATGGCAAAAATTAGGGAAGCTGCCAGTTATGAAATGAGTCCTGGTCACTTTGCGCAGATTGTTACAGAAGTTACTGTTGAACTTCCTGGGTGGTCAGTAGAGGTGGCGATCTGACTCATCCCAGGTTGGTTTCCTGTGTTGGTTATTTTAGATAAAGAATAGGTTTTCTGGGCAGGTTGCTATAGATCGTGGGTTACAGTTCTGCTTTTGCATGTGATCTCACCATCACTTATTTGCATATTCAGTCTTTCAATTTGCTCATTAGTTTGTTGACATATTGGGAAATTCACTTTTTGGTCAACGGGTCGTCGAGTTCTCATAAATGCTTGAGTCCTATATTTAGCACGTGGTCAAGACGTGGAAAAGTTCTAACACCTCCAGAAGCCCCTGTGTGCTACTGGTTTGCTACAGATCTTTTCTCACCTTGTGGCTTTGCCTCTTCCTGCTCCCGGTCTTTTCCCACGCTCTTGTCTGGGAGCTACTGCCACTAGACTGTCAGCCTGGTGGTGGGGAAAGGCAGGGGAACTCCATGGTTTTCACAAAGGCTCAGTCTCTGAAGGCCCCTGTCCCTGGGCTCTAATGTGACCTTCTCAGTGCTTCTGCACTCCCAGCTGGAGGCCCACCTCTTCCTGGGTAGTGGGGACTTTTCCTTGTTCTCTTCCCCTGCTGACATGTGTTTCTCCCAGTGTCCTAAAGACGGCAACCACAACCAACTTCTAGGGTAGTCCTAGTCCTGGGACACAGCATCTAGGGCACAAGACACCTTTAGGACTCCTTCAAATGTTTGAACTTCATTTACAATCACAAGAAAAAGTGAATATACTAATAACAAATATTGAATAATGTATCCACCCTGGACATTTATAGTTACATCAGCAGAGTTGGAAAAACACTTTCCAGTTTTGTGTTTGTCTGTTTCTTTGCTTGCTTTTTCAGGAAGAAGTTCATGAAGGTAGAAGTGTCTAGGGCTGGTGACATCAGGATGTGGCCCCGTTGACAGTGTTTGTTGCCCATCCTCCAACAATGAAAGGCTTCTGCTGCCTAGAAAAGAACATTCTGGGTGTTGAGGTTTTTTTTACTCTTGGGGCTGCTGTTTCGTTCCCAGGCCTGCTTCTCAAGGGATGCTTTCTTGCGACCCTTTCCAATAATTGTTTCCCCCTGGGAGAATAATGAGAGAATAAATTCCCCTTATATAAAATATTCCCAGTGTTTGTATATGTTCTCACTAGTCTTCATTCAGCTTTTGCTAATGTTTACTAAACACTTCAGGAGAATTATTATTACCTATTCCTGAGCATCTGTTTTAGTGTGTGAGAACCAACTTCAAGGTGCTGTGAGACCAAAGAAAAGATGTAGTCGGAGCCAGCATTGCACAGTGTATGATTTATTTGGGATCTTAGGGACAGAATATGGTCCTGGGCAGCAGCAAGTCCAAGCAAATCCCCACGATTTGGGTCAGAAGTAGGAGCAGATGTGTTGGTCAGGACAAATGTGACTTTATCAAAACTGGAATGCACTGGATTTATGTGAAGCTAATATCAAAGGGTCAGGCACATTCCTGCCAACCAATAGGGTCTGGTTGTAAAGTCCCACCTACCGCTCTAATGGTTTCCTCTGCTTTCATTATTCTGGGAAACTATGCAGGGAAAACCAGCTGGAGTTACCCAGGGCAATCATGGTGGACACATCTCAAGATGGGAGCTCCCATGTTGGGCTGAATCCATGCGTTAACTATGTCTGCAAATGTCAGTCCTCATCAAGCAAGGGCTTGGTGTTCCAGCCTCTCTCTCCTTGTAGGCACCTGTCTTTTCTTAAATTTTGGTTTAGTTAGTTGCCCTGTGACCTCTGTTCTCTAAGTTGTTGAAGAGAGTTGTGAGTTTTCCCATGGTCATTTCGTTCTGCTGAGGGTGGTCCAAGCAGAAGCTGGAGTCAGTGTGTATCTTGAAGTTCCAGATATCTCCACTGACATTCTGGGCTTCTTTCCTGTGTGTGTGTGTGTGTGTGTGTGTGTGTGTGTGTGTGTGTGTGTGTTATTGTTTGTTTTGAGATTTATACATCTTTGCTTTTGATAGATGGGCTACCCTCCCCCACCAGAGTTTTCCATATCCTGAGCAAAGCAACCTTGTTTCATTTTCCGGGCAGGATGTTTCTTCCCCAGACAGGATGTTTCTTTTCCCTGTCAAGAGTCAATAGGCTTAAAGGTCGCCTTGTTCTAGGGCAAAGAGCCAATGGCGTTGGGGTTGCTCTGGTGCACCTCCCACCAGAAATCCCTATATAGGGCCCTGTTCAAGAGATGCAGAACACACACACATCAGCTCGTTGCTGCTGAGAGGAGGAAGCCGAGGACACACACAATAGCCCATTGCTTCTGAGAGGAGGAAGCCACTGTGACAGCTCCAGACCCATCGCCTTCAGCCCAAGTGCATTCAGTCCGATGGCCGCTCCCAGCCAACAGCTCCAGCCTCCAGCCAGATAGCAGCTGCTTTAGTTGATAGCTCCAGAGATCCCAGCCAGTGCGACCAAGCACCCACCTTCTGTTCAGAGCTTGCACACTCCCTTCTCCCTGACTCCCCTCTCGCAGCACTCCTTCAACCTTCGACCAGAGCACCTCTTCTCCGGTTTTTCTACCAGCCACAAAGTCTATTGAATAAATCTCTTGGCTGCATGGCTGTCCCTGGTGTGATTTTTGCCCTTCAGCTTTCCTGTCTGTCCTTCAGTTGCTCACTCCCAGGGCAGCTATTCTTCTCTTAGCATTGTAAACAGAACCTTGAAAAAAGGCAGGTGGTGGTTGCTCTGGCCATGTGTGTCTAGTCTTAGTGGGGCAGATAGTGATGCCCTCCTTAGGTCTACTGGAGGTGTAAATATGAAGATTTATCTGGCAAAAGGGTGATGGACTTTGCCCAGCTCTTTTTCTAGTATTCTCAGTACCGTCAGCTACTATGTGGCAAAAGGTTGGGCATATAGATAACATTCTTTGGAATTATCCATCATGAGAAGGTCTCTGCACGGCCTCTTCATTCATGGCCATGAAGAAGGAAGCAAGAAAGGAATACTTGCAAGGCTATAAGAGTTTTGGCAATGTTCTCTTTAGTAAATGGAGAATATTCCACTCCCCAACTTTGTCTCCAGCCCTGAATATGTCTCTGTAACAGTTGCTTTTTAGTCATTTGGAGAAATCAGTGAGAGAAAAGACTTAAGCACTCTCATGAGATTCTGCCACTGTATTTAACTGTGTTTGTTTGGAGGAGGCCAGGGTGGAGACTTGGGTTAAGACTGAAAAGCTGCTGAAGGGCTTTGCCAGTCATGCTGAAGAAGGAGAGAGAGCATTTTGAGGCTACTTGGAGTTCTGTTTAGTAATGTAATCAGGGTGTTAAAACCCTTCTTGCAAATTTGTGGGATATAACCTGTTCCTAATAGAAGAAAGTGGAACAGGGTCCTTTTTTTCTGGTATTATGCTACTGTGCAAATCTGTTAGCTGCCAAACCAATATAAGGAGAAAAAAGTAACGTGTTCCTCCACTTACTTCATTTCCCACAAGGGTCTGCAGGAAATTTTAGGGTATAAAAGGCAACCCAGACCAATACCAGATATCTTCATCTTGTCCCAATGAAGCAGGGTTACTGTATGGTCCCATGCATCTATCTGACCTTCCATTTGATTATTGTATTTTATTTAAGCGCAAATACCTTCCTTTTATGTGCCACAGTGGTAGAAATACAGTCTTGAGTAAATGCCTAGCACAGAATCAGACCTGTAGGAGGTTCTCAGTAGGTTATGTGTTGTGGGAATGAAGACTTGATTCCTGCTTCATGATGTATACAGTTTGTTGGCAGTGGGTATGCGTTTTAGTCAGCTTTTTCACTGCTGTGACTAAAAGACCTGACAAGAACAATTGTAGAAGAGGAAAAGTTTATTCAGGGGCTCACGGTTTCAGAGGTATCAGTCAATAGATAGCTGGCTCCATTCCTTGGGGCAGGAGGTGAGGCAGGACATCATGGTGGAAGAGTGTGGTGGAAGGAAGCAGCTCACATGATGATTGTTGCCGCCTGAAGCGCTTGGAGCAACGGAGCCGCGGGAAAAACTTCAGAAGCAAACTGGAGACTAACAGCTTTTTATTCTGATAACTTTTCTCTCTGGTTCTAACAACGACTAACACACGCCAAACACACCACTAAAAAATGGCGCTGACCCGATCAGCAATTTCGGCCAAGTCCTCGAGATCCCGCAACAAGTCCCGTGAGACTACGGGAGGCGACAATGC
Organism: Tamias sibiricus; assembly: GCA_025594165.1. Lineage (NCBI taxonomy): Eukaryota > Metazoa > Chordata > Mammalia > Rodentia > Sciuridae > Tamias > Tamias sibiricus. Next base: position 18,846,536 of record CM046675.1, read on the forward strand.
CCAAATCTCCACGGCTCATAGTCAACCGCAATTCAAGTCAATCCCCAAACAGGGCTCCTGCAGATGATCAGGAAACAGAAAGAGACTCCACTCACCAGATATAAAATATATACCTCCAAACCACGCCCCCACTGACCCACCTCCTCTAGCCATATCCTACTGGCTCTCAGTTTCCACTCTGTTAATCCCATCAGGAGATTAATTCACTGCGTGGGTTAAGGCTCTCATAACCTAATCATTTCTTCTATAAACCTTCTTGCAATTACTCACATATGAGCTTTTGGGGGACATTTCACATTCAAACTATAACAGTATGTATATGTACATTGAAAAATGTTCTAATAGTGGTAAATGGAGAATTTGTTGGGTGGCAGAAGGGACTTGGGTAATTAGAGGTTGCTAAATGCAGTGATATTTCAGTTAAATTTTAGGTAGCACTTTGATGAAGAAGGGCATAGTGTTGTCATGACTACTGACATGGACTTTGGATTTCAGCTTATCTGGGTTTGAGCTCCAGTTCTGCCCCATCTTTATATCAGTGATCCCCCAAATCACTCAGGTAACCTGTCAGTCAGGCCAAGTCCAGTTTATCAAACCTGCAGCAATGAGGGGAATATCACTCTGATAGAGTTTTCACAGTGTCTTAGAAGGGGAAAGTCTGAAGGATACAATTTAATACATTTCAGCACTGATGATGCATGATTTTCAGGCTGGTCTTGCAAGGGTCTGGAAGAGGTTGGAACATGACCACAAGGTGAAGGTCTTGAAGACACTTTGGAAAAGCAGCATGCTATTTTAAACAACATGCTATTTTAGTGGATCCATTGCCTTATCTGAAGCGAAGAACTCAATTATCTTTGCTTGCTCTCCATATTTTTTTAACACAGGGTGGGAAAGTATGTTGATCTCAGTACTCACTAGCTTTGTGACTTCTGACAAGTTTAGTTTTTCCTTCTCAACTTGCTTTAAACTGAAACTAATCAAATTAATGGAGTTGACAGAAGGTTTAATGAGATAAAAATGTGTTAGCATCTAGGATGTGACCCATAGAAAGCATTCAAGGTAGGACTGTAGAACTCCTGCCATCAGAGTCATCAGCAGCACATCATCTTTGCATCAAGACTCTGATGATGATGATGATGGTGGTGTTGATGATGATGGTGATGGTGGTGATGATGGTGATGGTGATGATGATGGTGATGGTGGTGATGATGGTGTGATGATGATGATGATGATGATGATGATGATGATGATGGTGATGATGATGATGGTGATGGTGATGGTGATGGTGATGGTGGTGATGGTGGTGGTGATGATGATGATGGTGATGATGGTGATGATGGAAATGATGATACATAATCTAGCAGTTTAGAATCCTGTGCTTCTTCACCCCAGTTCACTCACTAACTTGTCATGTGACCTTGGGCAAGTGCCTGAGCCTCTCTGGAACTCTGTTCCTTCCTCAGTGAAATAAAGACATTTTCTTTCCTCGTGGCACAAAGGATTTCTAAAGTTTCCTCTGAGTCTGTGAATACATTTGCCTTGGAGCAACTTGTTCTGTAACCTTTATGCATCTGAGCTTGCCATGCCTGTGCTGGTCTCCTATGGGATGTGGAAAGTTTAATTCACTCTTGTGAAGCTTCTGTGTTTTCATCTGCCTGAGGCCATTGCTGTCCTGCTAAAAGGGACGGGAATGCTGAGATATTAAACTGATGGTGAGGGACATTGTACACCATTTGGCTCCAAGACCCTACCTGACCCAGGGGAATGAATTGTTTTAAAGAGAGAAGTTGTAGTGGGGCTGATCCATACACTGTGGTAGAAGTCATCAGCAAATAATAGCTGGCAGTCAAATCTAGAGCAAAGAGAAAATTTGGAATCAGAAGAACATCGTTCACCTCTCTGCCATTTAGGGAAGCCACCTGGACTCACCCGAAGCTTAGTTTTTCCATCTCAGGAATGGAGGTGATGAGAAGGAGACTGTTATAGTGCTTAAATGAGATGGTGAATGCTAGCGGTCCTTGTAAATGAAGACGGCTTGCCAATGTTAACCCATATTACTCTTCAACATTTCACAAATACTTCCTGAATGCTTGCTTAACAGCATGCCAGGAACTGGGACCTGGGAACACAGCAGTTGAATGAGCCAGACACAATTCCCCATTTCCACTGAGTCTGTGCTCTGGTATAGGAGGAACTCGTATTAGAACAAAGCCAATACCTTGCTCATGCGAGGCTTTATTTTAAAACATTAAATTGAAAAAAAAGCAGAATAGGAGATTACTGATACTGAGCCCCAACTTACTCCGTGCCGGGCCCTATAAGGTATTTTCTCAATTAGTCCTTTAAAGGATACTTTGTAGAAGGAATCCTGGTTCCCATTTCATAACTGAGGGATTTGAGGTGCAGAAAAGTCAAGTCTGTACAGATTGAGCATCTTTAATACAAATATCTGGAATCTGAAATGATCTAATATGTGAAACTTTTTGAGGAAGAAGCTCAAGAAAAGATTCTATGCAAATATTCTAAAACCTGAACAACTACCAAATCTGAAACTCTTCTGATGTCAAGTATTTTGAATAAGGAATGCTCAGCCTGTCCTAGTGATTCACTCGCAAGTTTCTCTGATAACAAAGCTTTGGCTTTTTCTAAAATACTGATTACGTGGACCCTCAAGACTCAGATGATGTATATTTGATTGTGTTTTTGCTGTGAAGTATGATGTTTTTCTAAATCTTGTAATACTGAACCACTAAAATAGTTCCATGTCACTTTGTTATTTCTTCTGATTCTTAGCCTTATTTTGTTTGAAGAGACGTGTACTTGCCTTGAGATTCCTATTGTATGCCTTTGAGCTGACTAATAAGGGATATATAGGCACTGATGGAAAGAAAGGTCCTCCCATTAATTATAATATATTATATAATTACATATATTATTAAGTGTCCCAGAACCATCAGCTCTTGTTTTTGTTACCTATCTCGAGTCAAGAAATTCTGAGGTCAGTAGGTAGGAGACACTGGAAGAACAGAAATAGGTTTCAGGTTCTAGATTTAAAAGGAGTAAAGTGTTTTTTTTTTTTTTTTTTGGGGGGGGCGTGGTTCTCCACTTTTTTTTTTTTTTTTGGCACCAGGGATAGAACCCAGGGGTGCTTAACCACTGAACCACATCCCCACTCCTGAAGCAGCCCCAATCAGGGAGATGGCTATTGCGGCTAGCTGGAAGCCATAAGTTCCACCTGATAATAATCATACGCACCTGTAAATGCACGTGACGCACCCGCAAAGCTAAAGGTATATAACTGGGTGAAAGCGGTCAGAAGGCATTCATTCAGTCAGTCATTCAGTCGCTCAGTCGGTCGGAAGAAGAGAGATCGGGTCAGAGAAGAAGAAAAGAGTCAGAGCGGCTAGAACGTAGTCAGAAGAAGAAAACCAAAGAGATATATAGAGAGAAGAAATTGTTGCTGGTCAGAGTCAGGCTGAGGCTGCCGAAGAAGAAAGAAGAAAGAAGCTCTCTCTCTCTCTCTCTCTCTCTCTCTCTCTCTCTTTCTCTAAGCTCTCTCTAAGAAAGTAAAAGTAAAAGAAAGTAAAGTAAAGAAGTAAAGAGTCAGTAGTCAGAAGAAGTAAAGAGTCAGAGAGATTGCTGAAAGAGCCAGTGTTAGAGTTTTGAGAGATAGTTAAAGCCGAGAATAAAAAAACCTTCTTTCATCTTCATTCTGCCTCAGAGTTTTTCTCCCGTGGCGTTGTTGCTCCAAGTCAGGAAGCAACACACTCCTTTTTAATATTTTATTTAGAGACAGGGTCTTGATAAGTTGCTTAGGGCCTCACTAAGTTGCTGAGGTGGGAAAAGAATTGGAACCTGAGACCCTAGCAAGCAGAGTTCTAGAGAGCCCCCCAAAATGAGAGGCACAGGGCCCCCAAACAAGTGTCAGGAATGCTCCTAGCACTTCTATCTGTGAAGGGGCTGCAGAATCGTTATGTAGGTGGACTACGATGGCTTTGTCACTTGTCGAGAGCCATCCCTGGGCTGTGTGTGGACTGTGTTGTGCGTTGTAGCCTAGTGAATAGGATAATCTGGTGTGTGGGAACTTTCAGTGGACAGTTCCTCTGGTTGACTGCCCAGAGACATGTGAATTTCTATTCCACTCTACCTGGTCCCACACAGCACTGGAGATGGGGTGACCCTCTGTAGCCGCACAGCCACTCTGAGATGGGTGTGACCTGCCAAGATGCCAATCAACCTGCTGCCTGCAAGAAGTCAGGAAGCAAGACTCCACCCTTGAAACCTTACCCCTTGCCTTTGATGTACCCCCTTAAATGAACAGCAAGAGCCATTTTCTAATTGTTCAGCTCCAGCTTCTGTGTGGGCTGGACCTATTGGGAGCTCCCCTTTTAAAACTCTTCTGACTTTGTCTTTTGTTCTTTACTAATTATTCTAGACTTTAATTTCTCAGGTGGCTTACAAGAACCCCCCAAAGAGGCACTGGCCACCTCTCCAGAGTCACTGAAGCAGGAAGGCTATCATTTTGTATCTGAGAGAAACAGAGAGTAAAGAGTTTGGCTCCTGCGGCTTTTGACAGGGACTGACAGTGAGCAGGTAAAGAAGACACAATTACCTGAACTTTGTAGCCAGAAAGAGATAAAATAAGCAAAACACTAAGGGGGAAAAATGGTCATTTACAAAACAGAACTGCTGGAAGAGATGGATGACAATTCGAACATGCAATGATAGATGCTTTTGTAGATTCCACAACAGCAGACAGACTCATATAAATACACATACTAGCATGATTTTAAATGAAAATATTAATCTGGGGCTGGAGTTGTGGCTCAGTGGTAAAAGAACTTGCCTAGCATGTGTGAGGCCCTGGGTTCAATTCTCAGCACCACATATAAATAAATGAATAAAATAAAGGTCCATAAAAAAAAGAAAATATTAATCAAAGGTGATAGAAACCATGAAGATTAAATTAGCACCCTTGAGGATTAAGGTGAAGAAACAGAACAGACCAGATGACAGTAAGAACTCCTAGAAATTATGAGGGGAAAAAGAAGATACTTGGAAGTCAGACCCAGAAGCTCTGATGAGTTAATACCAGCCCCACTCAGAGAAAGAAGAAAATGATAGCAGATGCATATTCAATAAATAATAAAAGAAAATCTCCCTGAGCTACAGAAAGACTTGCATCTGATATTGTATAGTCTCCCAGATTTCTTGGCAGGATTAACAAGTAAAGACACATACCTGGTAAAATCTTTAACTTTGAGCATAAAAATCTTAGATTCTTCCAGACAGAAAGAATACATTATTTTCAAAGGGGGTAGGTAAAAATGAGACAGGAGTCTGAAGTCTCTGCATTGCTACACAGGATTTTACAAGAAGGACGAATACCACATGTAATTTACTGAAGAAAGGCTCCTATAGACAGTCAAAACATCCTTTCCATGTCAGATGAAAGAAAGATGCTTTCAGAAATAGGAAAGGATTTAGATATCAACTCATGCAACTAATATAATATGTTCAAAAAGCATTGTAATGAAACAAACGCATCTCGGTACAGAAACCTTAAAATAGAAAAAAAAAAAAAATGGAGGGAAAACAGGCAGAAAAATAACCCTTTGCAATATGTGCCTGCTCTTATGTACATAAATCAAAGTGGACGATAATAAATGTTATTCATAGCTGGTGTAATACAGACCCTAATCATGGAGTCTCAACGTTGTAGTTGATAACCTAAGCATGTTCTCTAAGAGAAGAAACTCAACTCCAGAAAATCAGCTTGGTGTGGTTCTGAGCCTGGTTTAGCAGATGAGATATTTATCTGAAAAATAGGAAACAGTTTGGCCCCTCTTTTTCTAGCTTGTCTTTTCAGAAAATTCTTCTGTATACAGTTTAATAGATTTTGTCTTAAATGGGAAGATTAAGCATAGGATTTGGTGGAGAAAGATGATATCCAAAAACAATATTTTTTAGAGAAACAGGTTATTTCCTAAAATATTCACTCCTTCTCCAAAACTCTAATAAGTTTTAAAATATTGGACATGGGTATCAATCCATGAATTTAAAACCCCTGCTCCAGATGGAAACCAGAACTCTTGGACACTGCTGTTGGGAATGTGAAATGTTGTGACCCTTTTGGACATTGGTCTGGCAGTTCCTCAAAATGATGAACTTAGTTACCATGTGACCCTGCCATGCCACTCTGCAGTGTTTTTCCAATGTAAATGAAAATTAATACAAATAAATTTGTAAACTGTAATGGTTTGAATTAATAGTTTATAAGAGATAAGTCATAGATTGATAAGTCATAGGTTATGGTTAAGCTGTAAGTCATAGATTAATAGATATAAAATAATATAATGTTAAATAATAGAGATAAAAGTTAATATTAAGATACTTAAGTATGCTTTAGTTTTAAGAATAGAAATAACAATACAGTAGTATAAACATATAGCCTTATATAATATATAGACTTAAGACGTATATTAGTGATAAGATATAGACAATAAAATTGATAAGTGTGTGTGTGTGTGTGTGTGTGTGTGTGTGTGTGGGCCCATAGATTAACTGTAGTCATAGGTAAATGTTAAGATAATAGATATCAAGTTACAAGATAGAAATAATTAGGAAATAGTCATATTAAGGCAAAAATTGCTATAGGCCAAGCTTAGCTAAAGTGACTCGTTGCTGTTCCTGTAAGCAAGGGCCATTTCTGGGAAATCAGCACATAAGCTGTCTTCCCCAAAAGAGTTGTGTTTTCTGTACTTTGTACCCTAATAGTCCCTTAAAGTTGTGAACTCCTGAACTTTGTACCTTGCAAATGTACTAACACCCAAACTGTATGTCCACCAAGGGGGTCTTCAGTTATGTTTCTAGATCCGCTTAGGGGCTGCTCTTTTAGCTTCCATGATTGGTTTGCTTACATGACGCTGAGGAACGTCCCTAAGTTGTAGTTTTCATCCTTAAATTCTCAGGACACAGGCAAGGAAGCTGCTGTTCTCCCTAGGGATTACAGTCTCTGTGTCTGTGTGGGAAGCAGTCCCTGGCCAGGTAATAAAGCGCTCTAACTGGACTTTGATTTGGACTCTGCATGTTTCCTGAGTGTTCTACCCACAACAAAATGAATACTCTTTGACATGTTATTGATAATAACCCAAAAGAAGAAATAACTCGAATGTTCATCAACAGTTGAAGAGATAATGGAAGTGACCTCTGTCTATCCAATGGAATGTTGTTTGGCAACAAAAAGGAATGAAGTGCTGGTATGTGATGCCAAGTGAAAGAAGCCAGTAAGGAATGACCACATATTGTATGATTCTTTTTATATGCAATGTCCCAGAGAGGTGAATTTATAGGGGCAGACGTTTTAGCAGTTACTAGGGGCTGGAGGAAGAGGGGATCAAAGGGGCACAGACTTCATTTTGGGGGTGATGAAAATGTTTTAAAATTGTGGTGCTGATTGCCTAACTGTGAATCTACTAAAAGCCATTGCTTTTACATACTTTAAATGGGTCAATTGTATGTGAATTATACATCAATAAAATTGTTTTAAAAGAAACACAAACTTATCATCTGCTTCTTCCAACTGGTCTTTCTAGTACTCTGTCTTCTTTAAAATTTTAATTTATTAAAAAAAAACACATGGTCAAAGAGTAGTAGTATAATTTCTCTTAGGCTGGCGAACTCTGTGAATAGAATGGTTAGTGTTTTATATGCTGTGTTTTTAGAAAGTCACCTATCCAAATGAAAGGTAATCCAGATTGATATTGTGGATGGTTCTTTGGTTGACATGTTAACACCCTGAAGACAACTGAATCAAATGTTATTGGAATGGTATTAGACATTTTCCTTGCAACATTTTTTTGGTTGCCATTGGGGGAAATAAAATATTAAAGGATTTTTGCAGCCTGCAAAGTTTTCTGCTAAAGGACATTCTGAAAGAAAGTGTTGTAGTGGGTCAGACAGTAAGCCTCACATTTTTTCCCCAGCACATAAGTGCCCTGGGCTGCCCTGTATTTAGCATGACATTGTTTTGATAGGTCTTTGAATTCATAATAATGTCTCTCTGGTCCAAGTATAGCCTTTTTCTTCCATTTTTATTTTGTTATGATTTCACTTGCCTCTCTCTTTCTGCCTTATTTTTAAGTCTGTAACATATTTTTTTTCAAAAAATTTTTAAGTTGTAAATGGACACATACCTTTATCTTATTTTATTTATTTATTTTTATGTGGTGCTGAGGGTTGAACCCAGTGCCTTACACGTGTGAGGCAAGTGCTCCACCACTGAGCTACAGCCCCAGCCCCTGTAACATATTTTTAAAAATGTATTTCCAAAGAATACATTTGTATCTGGTAGGAGAATATGGTTGTTCATTGATAGAAAAAAAAAATATAGATAAGCTAAGATGTTTTGCATTAAATTAGATGATTTTTCTTTCTTTTTTTCTTTTTCTTTCTTTCTTTCTTTCTTTTTTTTTTTTTTTTTTGGTACCAGGGATTGAACTCAGAGGCACTGGACCACTGGGCCACATCCCCAGCCCTTTTTGTATTTTTATTAGAGACAGGGTCTCACTGAGTTGCTAAGTGCCTCGCCATTGCTGAGGCTGGCTTTGAACTTGTGATCCTCCTGCCTCAGCCTCCCAAGTGCTGGGATTACAGGCGTGTGCCACCATGCCTGGCTATGAGATGATTTTTGATAACTGAAAATTTCAGTTGGCTAATTCTCAACCAGAACCCCCTTTGTTTGCTCTTTAAATCTTACTGGCATTTTTTTTTTTTTTTTCCTGAAAAGTGTATTCTTTCCTCCCTGCTTATGAAAATAAAGTATGCATGTAGATTATCAGTGATGGTTGAAAGGTTTTACAGCTCCTACTCTTACAGTCAACAATAAAATTTACTGGTTGCTTACTATGTAAGACTCTCATTCACTAGGGAAGGTTGTGCTGAAGATGATTTAAGACTTTGGGCTGAGGGCTGGGGTTGTGGCTCAGTGGCAGAGTGCTCGCCTAGCATGTACAGGGCAGTGTGTATCAATAAATAAAATAAAGATCCATTGACAACTAAAAAAATATTCAAATAGTAAAAAAAAAAAAAAAAAAAAAAAAGACTTTGGGCTGAGTATATCCTGAGTCCAGAATATCTTAAAGATTCCAGTTGGAGTTTATTCTACACATGTGCTGATATTAAAACATATCCAAATATGTATCTACAGACCTTTATTTCCTATCAGAAAAATATACTCTTTCTTTCTTTCTTTCTTTCTTTCTTTCTTTCTTTCTTTCTTTCTTTCTTTCTTCTTTATTTCTTTTTGTGCTGGGGATTGAACTCAGGGGCACTCAACCACTGGGCCACATCCCTAGCCCTTTTTTTTTGTATTTTATTAGAGTCAGGGTCTCACTGAGTTGGTAAGTACCTCACCATTGCTGAGGCTGGCTTTGAACTTGTGATCCTCCTGCCTCAGCCTCCCAAGTGCTGTGATTACAGGAGTGCATCACAGTTGTTAATAGAAAAAGATTGATGTGGCATTTTGAAGGTACTACAACTTCTCTTGTGTGTTGCTAAAGAAAACTATTATTCATGACACTGTTACTGCATGGCCAGTTAGACTTTATGCAGCGGAATTATCACAACAGGTGTAGGGATTGTAACAAAGGGGTTTTGGAGTAGGAGAGAAAGATTTGGCTCAACTGCATATACAGTGAGAAAAAGGGGGGATTTGTAGACACGGTATAAGGTTAAGGGTCACTGGATGGGAAATTCTGAGAAGAAACATCGGGGGTATTGATACCATCATTTACTGGTGACAAGTTCTGCTCCCCAAAATGTTGAAGTTTGAACATTAGAGAAGCACACGGAGGCAAGCATTTTAAAGCAGGGTTTATTTAAAAGGGGTCACATAGACTTCTCCCAGGAGGGAGAACGGGGCCATTGCTGGTATTCCGGTGTTTCAAGGCAGGTCTGCCTTTTTATATGTCCCAGGGCTTCCTTTGTTCTCCTGTTCTCTTCCCCTTGTCTCTCTCCTTCCACATATGTGACCAGGCCTGGTGGGATGGCCAAAAGGTGAGAAACAGATGGGCTGAAGGGGGAAGGGCAGGATGGAGCAGCCCAGGACACATTAACAACTTTAAAGCTCCCTGGTTGGGGGTGGGGGGTGCAATTCCTGGAACAGGTTACCTTGGCAACAGGCCGGGCAGGTTTTTGATAAGGGTGGAGGCAGGGCTCTGAAAGAATTAACATTCCAATCCCTCAGGGGACAGTCGGCCAACAGTCTCCAACTTCCCAGGGACTCACTCAAAATTGGATTTCTCCATCCAACCTGACTTGATTTACCTATCTATACTAACGGCCTAACCCAGTCTGGCTTCAGTATTGTGGTTTAGATATGAGGTGTCCCCCAAAAGCTCATGTGTGAAACAATGCAAGAAAGTCCAGAGGTACAACAATGGGGTTATGAGAGTCTTCACCTAATCAGTGTGTTAATCCCTTGATATGGATTAACTAGGTGGTAACCATAAGCAGGTGGGGAGTTGCTGGAGGAGGTCAGTCACAAATAAACTTTTCCTCCTCTAAAATTATTCTTGTCATGTCTTTTGGTCATAGTAAAAAAGCTGACTAAAACAAGGAGTAAAGGGGACTCTGACTGCATTGAGCTAACAGAATTCTTGCTGAAGGCAGGCCAGTGTGATTAGACATCATCCATGGTTGCAGGAGGAGGAGGAAGCCAATTAGATATGGAGCATGGTCAGATATTGAAGGTGGGGAATTCCTGCCAAACTGGCTTCATAGGATTCTTCCTATAATTGGGCTCTGAAGGGGCATGCCAAAGGTGGGCTCTAGGCAAGTTTGAAAGAGGCTGTACAGAGTTTGGGCCAAGAGAGAATCTTTGTCAGTATAAGTATAGGACTGATAAAGTGACAAAAAGGATTATACCCTACGGAAGAGACCACAGGGAAGATTACCTTCAAGAGGTTCCCATAGACACATAGTAGCAGTTCTGACTTGTTACTAAGCATGGAAAACCATTTCATGTGGAAGAGACTATTATCAAACTTTTGAGACCAGGAGGTCTCTGAAATAAAGTTTATTAAGTTGTTGCAGATGATAGTCCAAAACAGAAGGAACAGCCTCTGATAGATTCCCATAGCTACCAGCAGCACAGCCAGATAGCAGTTGGAGAAATGTCCACTGGAACTAAGGAGCCAGGGTGTTTTAGGGTGTGAAGAAGAAAACACAAATTATTTACAATGGCACTACATTGTTTATACATAAGAGGGGCAGGACAGTCCCAAGGGGGCCAAGTCCTGGGATAGGAGGAGAGTCCATCAGGTGAAGATTTTGGTGCTGCTTGTTTGGTTGATTCTAAAAGCACAATGCAATGTCACCTTGATGACAGATCTTCAAAATGCAGGAGAGGAACATGCAGCGGTCTTTTTTTTCCCTTCTGCTTCTTTGTTGATTTAGTTTGATGCTATCAGTTAAAACACATTTATCTCTTTACTCCTTCCTCTTTCCTTTAACTTAATTTAGGGCATTTTGGAATTCTTGTCAGGTTATTAGGGATCAACATGTACCGCATAATGGTCTTGTTCTGATATGAGAAAATTATTTAGCCTCTTCTTGCCCCTTTTTGAAGATTGAGGAAGCTCATTGATTCAATAATCAGTTTTTTTTTTTTTTTTTTTTTTTTTCACCTAGTAGTCATGGAAGGGTTCAGAGAAATTATTAAGACCTGAGTTGCTTCCCTCTGGAAACTTCTAGTCAAGGTGTGAAGGACCTCAGAAAAAGGTGTATGCAGGGTTTTTTTTTTTTGTTGTTGTTATTTTTTCCTTGGTACTGGGAATTGAACCCAGGGGCTCTTAACTACTGAGCCACATCCTCAGTCCTTTTTGAAATTTTATTTAGAGACAGGGTTTTATTGAGTTACTTAGGGCCTCACTAAGTTGCTGAGGCTGGCTTTGAACTTGCCATCCTCCTGCATCAGTCTCTGGAGCCACTGGGATTACAGATATGCACCACCGCACCTGGCTTACATCAGTATTTTTTGACATGAGATTCAGAAAGAAGGGGGAACACCATCTGTGGGAAGCACTTTGATCCCCAGCAAAGCCACCAAGCTGTGGTCACTTTTGACACTGGCAAAGTGTATCCTGTTACTACATTATTTTAAACCCTTCAGTAGTTTCTTACCATTCAGGAGAAAGAACAAAAGCCCCAGACAGCCTTCAAAGTTCTGAATGAGCTGTCCTCCGTCAGTTTCCCCAGAGCATGTGTTATATTCTCACCTGCTTCATGTTCCCTGTGAATATTTATTGAGCTTTGCTGAGTTTTTGTATGGATTTATACTAAGCTGTCTCTAAGTGAGCTCATTAACACAGGGGCTGCTTACAGGGTTGCCTGAGGGTCCCTGAGGTTTACTATGTGCTTGGTTGGGTTTGATGACTCTTGTTGGAGCTATGCTTAATGACACTTCCCCCTTTCAGATGAGATGCTTTGGATGACGCCAAACCTTCATGCATCCATAGATCACACATTGCTGGGTCAACAGGTCAGTTGATAAAACTGGGAAGGTGGGAACTGGCTGCAAGCTTTTTGAGAGGCTTGATGACCTTTTTTGTTTGTTTGTTTTTAAATTTGCCCTTGGAGTTTCTATCAACAAACAGTCCTCAAATTACAATAAGTAAAGATAGATAAATAAAGAGAGAAAGAGAGAGAGAGAGAGAGAGAGAGAGAGAGAGAGAGAGAGAGAGAGAGATCTGTCCCTTTAGTGTTACCTGGGACCCTGAATAGTGAAGAAAGCCTGTATTTCTCATTATCTGGCTCACCTTCATGAATTCCTCTGATCTTTGTTGTCTACAATGATTCCCACAAGTTGGGAAAATTATTCAATGGGATATATCTGCACCATAAAACTGTTTTCATGACACTCTTTTGTACCTTTCCAAGAAGTGGCAGTGTGAATATGTGTGGCTTTGGGTGTGATGCTGGCCATACCCCATCATTTACCATCTTTATATGGAGCTTGTAGACTATTTAAACATGGACACATCCCAGCTGCCCAGGGGATACTTCCTATGGAGAATGCTTTTGAGAAATATTTGCCAAACAGGACTATTGTGTATCTGTCAGGGATGAGAGTAGACATTTATCTGGGGGGCAGACAGAGCACTTGACCTGTATATTGACAAATCCCTGGGGAATGGTGATTGGAGATGATAACATCGAACCACAAATCTTGACCCAACTGGCTAATTTTTTAGGGAATTCAATTCTCAGTGGTCATTACAAGGCTTTCTCTATCTTTCCTACTGTGGATACTCTTTGTTCTTTCTTCCTCAATGAGCTCTACAATTTCAGGTAGTTGTTGCTCAAAAGGTGTGACTATTTTTGTTATGCATATGAGTTTTCACAGCTGGAGAACAAGAGAAGAAAACAAATTCTGCAAGCAGAATGGAATTGGCTGGGTCAATGGGCTGCTTGGTTATGTAACCTGAGAGTGATGTTTACAAGTTTCATTTACCTCAATGACTACTTTATCCCCTGTATTTTTTTTAGCATTTTTAAAATAAAGATGACCATAGTTTGGGGGTATGTTTTAGTCAGCTTTTTCACTGCTGTGAACAAAAGACATGACAAGCACAACTAGAGGAGAGTTTGTTTGGGGGCTCTTGGTTTCAAAGGTCTCAGTCCACAGATGGCCAGCTCCATTCCTTAGGGTCCTAGGTGAGGCAGAACATCATGGCGGAAGAGTGTGGCGGAGGAAAGCATCTCAAGATATTGCACCAGGGAGCAGATAGTGAGCTCTACTCAACAAGGAGAATATATAAACCACAAGGCATGCCCATAGGGATCCACCTCCTCCAACTACACTCCATCTCCCTATAGTGACCACCAAGTTAATCCCTAGCAGGGGATTAATTCACAGATTGGGTTAAGGCTCTCAGAACCCAATAATTTAACTTCTGAACCTTCTTGTATTGTCTCACACATGAGCTTTTGGGGGACACCTGACATCTAAACCGCAGCAGGGTACACAGTAGACATGTTTATTTTCCATTCCGTGATTCCACTTTTTAGGTAAACAGACCTAAAACGTTTAGTAAAGGCTTATGACAAAATGACATTTAATTGTAACTTAATGAATTGGCCATATGAAAGACTAAGATCACATCACATTGGATCCAACCAGGGAAATCACAGAATGAATTAGTGACTTAAGGGTAACATAATCCCCTCGAAATTAGAAGTGTTGAAACAACTCATGTTGCTTATTACAGGCAAACGATGTTTGGAAGTAGCTTAGACACTGCTAAAGGACACCTCAGAAAACTTTATTGATAGAAACTTAACTTTCATGAATTATGTATGGAAAAGCAAATGTCTTTGGTGGCCTATCCATACATGTTTATTACACTGTTCTCTCTACCCACATGCTTGATCTTGCAAGTTCTCTTAGCCTGGGCTCAGAGACATAACAAAATGTCAACTCAAAATTTAAAAAAAATAATAAATGTTAATTAACCAGGAAATTTGTGACTTGCAGTCCCCAAACTTGCAATGTACACCAAAATATGCCTGTGGGCTCAAAATGTCTATATTTCAGCTACTGGGGGCTCTATTTCTGATCTTTGAAAGTCATTTCCTAGCTCCTTGCTTTTCACCTGGTAAGTCTGGTCCTTGTGAAAAGAGTGGAACCCATAGAGTCGAGTCATGAGATGGATGTCTGCCTTCCTTTGTGATGTTGGCTCTCCGATAGTGGCTGCCCTTTGGGTTGGGGGACTGGTTGCATGTGGGGTGTAAGCAGATATTTTCAACCTCTTTTTTTTTTTTTTTTTTTTTTTGGTACCAGGGTTGAACTCAGGGGCACTCTACCACTGGGCCACATCCCCAGCCCTTTTTTGTATTTTATTAGAGACAGGGTCTCACTGAGTTGCTAAAGTGCCTCGCCATTGCTGAGGCTGGCTTTGAACTCGTGATCCTCCTGCCTCAGCCTCCCAAGTGCTGGGATTACAGGTGTGAGCCACCTCGCCTGGTTTATTTTCAACCTCTCTTGTAGGCATGGATTCTCCCACTAATCTGGACAAACCCATCTCCCTCTTGCCCCAGGGACCTGTTGTTACAAATAGTTGACATTGGTTGCAAATAACTTCATACACAGTATCACACTGTGTCTGTTTTAGGGTGAGTTATAAGCAGTTTTCTAATTCCGGCAAGCTTTTTAATGAATTGTCCTACTGCTCCTCCACTGCCCAGCCCCTAGGAATCTTGCACATTTTGCACTTGTGATACATTTTTGTTCATTGAAAATGTTTCTCCATCTCATGAGGGATATAAATGACTTGCAAAGAAACACTTATGTCAGTGCGGCCAGCCATGGACTAAAACAAGATGTGAAATGCTATATTGGAGGAGGACGTTCCCAATGGGGGTGGACAGGGGTTAATTAGCAGCCCGTGGTCACCTTTATTCTTAAAATCAGCTTAAACACTTTCCAAGGACTTCCTTATTCTTAGATACACTTACATCAACAATGGTGCAAGACAGGACATTTGAAAATGTCAACTACTAATTAAAACTTAAATCTAGACTAATAGATGTTAGATTACAGAGCACTGATGTTATGTTTTGAAAATACCAAAGGCTGTTTGATAATTAGCCTTGAGGGGCTATCATGGTGTCATTGCTCTAAACCAAAAATGTTATTTTGCCATGCTGTTAAACACCTGCTAACATTTGTAGAAAAATGCTTCAGCTGACAGTAGTGATTTTATTGTTCAGCAAAGAGGTGCCAGAATTATTTCCCTTTGGAATATGTCATTTCTTGGATTCAACGTGAAGTCAGATTTAATTCCTTTTATTGAGTCAGAAACTTTTATAAAATAATATTTTAATTTGTTTTAGTACACTAAGATATATTCTTTTCCTCATCTTTCTAGGTTCATACAATATGTAGGAGCAGGACAGAATTTAAATCTGGACCCTCTGACTCTAGCTCTGGTACTTTTCCATGGTACATTGCCAACATAGCCTCATGTGGAGCAAGCCAACCCAATTATTCCAGAGAAGGGCCATTTCTCTGCATAATTCTTGAGGGTAAATCTTTATCACTACTAAAAGTCTGTTTTGACTTCTCTCAACCCTGGTTCATTACTTCATTACTCCTTGAACATCTTAATTTTCTTTCTTTCTTTTTTTTTTTTGTTTCCAAGATTGCAGCCTAAAACCACTCACGTTCATCAGCATGCAATTAAAAACATCATAAAGCACAATCTTTCTTAGGATAGTCACTGTCTAAGAAGAAGCCAGAGCTCCTACTCAAAAACTGATGTGCTAATGAGAATCCCAGTTCATGAGCAGATAAGAAATGTCTAGTTGATAGGAAGAACTATCATAACAATTGCAGGACAAGACTGGAGTAAAAGATACATGGATTTGAAGTTCCTCTGTCTTTCCTGAGCTCAGTTTTCCCACCTGTAAAATGGGGATAACAGTGGTGTCTGCCTCTAAGGGCTGAATGAGGAGTAATGAATTCAGAGCATCAATGAACAGGGCCTGGAGGGGGTCTCTTAAATGACTGCTGTTACTGTCATCACCACCATCACTGTTGTTAGGTTCATGCTCTCTGTCAATCATCTTGATCATCCCTTGTGGAAGGCCAGCCTTTGAATGCTACCTCCATAGCCTTAAGACCACAAGGCATTGATCAGGATGTGCACCCATGGCTCATGTTCATACTGTAGCAGCAACTCGGTTTCCTGAAACAGGAGATTTTCCCCTCATATGTTCACAGAATTGTATGAATCTTGTTCCTAATACCTCTGGATCATGGAGTGGCAACTGAACGGGGTGTAAAAAATTATTTCCCTAGGTCTTTGCTTTGGTGAAACCATGTAAGTTAAATGGGCCTTTTGCTCACTCTTTGCTTCAGGAAATCAGAAAAGTTCCATGCATCCCTACCTCCAGTTGACATGACTCCAGACTCTCAGTAAATGGCATAATCTAGCATGGGCTGATGCCCATGTGTAGGTGGGACTGGCCACTGAAAAATGGCTGAACAAGAGTAAAAGATGCTATTGAACAAAAGTAAAATGCATTTTTCTTTTCTTCAACTTTTGGAGGCTCTAAGACCTATTTAATGTATATGTATTTACTTTTCTAGCAACTAAATACAGAAGTGTTTTTACTCCTGCCTAATTACTTAATCAATATTTATGTTTCTTTTATGACTCTGCATGAAGAGTTTCTGATGGTTTTAGGGCTCGGCTATGGGAGAGGCTTCCTTGAGGAACTCATGTTCATGCCAAGACTTGAAAGATAAGGCAAACATAGGCAAACTTTGGGAGGTGGGGAGTTTCTTGTGGAGGAGCATCTGTATGAGTTTCCTACTGCTGCTATAACAAATTATAGAGGGGAAGGCAGGTAATAGACCAAGGAAGAGGTAGAATATTTAGCAGGTAAATGGTCATTAATGCTCTGGAGAAGACTAAAACAGACAAGGGCAGGTTGGCAGAGAGGGTTGGGGAGGTCTACTTTGGAAAGGGGTCTGGGAATTACAGAGCAAAGACCCAAAGATTATGAGGGAGGGAGCCAAGTGAAACTCTGGGGAGGGCCTCTCAGCACAGCAAAGGGCAAATTTCAAGGTCCTTGAAGTGGGAGCATCAGAGAAACCAGTGTGACTGGGAATTGGGGGAATTAGAAGACTGAGATCATGGAATAACCGGTGGACATGGGGCAGGATGATGCATGTGGAAACTTGGGAGCTGTTCTGATAATTTTTACTTTATTTGGAATAAGAAAGGGAATCATTGAATGGTTCTGAGTAAAAGAATGATATGATATTTCTAAAGTTTTAGTTGTAGATGGACATAATACCTTTTTTTTTTTTTTTTTTTTTTTCTTGGTACCAGGGATTGAACCCAGGGGCACTCACCCACTGGGCCACATCCCAGCCCTTTTTTGTATTTTATTTGAGACAGGGTCTCGAGTTGCTAAGTGCCTTGCCATTGCTGAGGCTGGCTTTGAACTCGTGATCCTCCTGCCTCAGCCTCCCAAGTGCTGGGATTACAGGCGTGTGCCACCATGCCCGGCTGGACATAATACCTTTATTTTATTTATTTAGTTATTTTATATGGTGCTGAACTCAGTGCCTCATACATGCTAAGCAAGTGATCTACCACTGAGCCACAACCCCTACCCTTACATCTGATTTTTAAAAACATATAAGTTCTATTAAATGTTCTGTTATTATAAAGAATAGCAATGAAAAAGAAAATCTTTGAGTTATTTGTCCTCAGACAGCCTAGAGAGGTTATTGGAAACACCCCGGGAAAATATCAAGCCTTCACACATAATTAGGGACTTAGAGGGGACCAGAGAAGAGAACTACGGAGTTGTTAAATTAGAATGAGCAGGGTGCCTGTAAGGCCCAGGCAGGAGGATCACAAGTTCAAGGCCAGCTTCTACAACTCAGTGAGACTCTGTTTAAAAATAAAAAAGGGCTGGGGTTGTGGCTCAGTGGTAGAGTGCTTGCCTAGCATGCCTGAGGCACTGGGTTGGATCCTCAGCATTATATAAAAATAAAATAAAGATATTGTGTCCACCTAAAACTAAAAAATAAATATTTAAAAAAATTTAAAAAGGCTGGGGAGGTAGTTCAGTGTAGAGCACCCCGAGTTCAATCCCCAGTACCAAAATTAATAAATAAATATAATAAAAAATAAATCAGAATGAGCAAAACTGAAGAACTGACCAGATGTGTTCAAGGCTGGGAATCCTGGTAATTGCAAAGATAAGTTAGCTCCTGATTAGTTACCACATCTTGCACTCCTTTTTTTTTTTTTTTTTTTTTTTTTTTTGGTACCAGGGATCGAACTCAGGGGCACTCGACCACTGGGCCACATCCCCAGCCCTTTTTTGTATTTTATTAGAGACAGGGTCTCACTGAGTTGCTAAGTGCCTCGCCATTGCTGAGGCTGGCTTTGAACTTGTGATCCTCCTACCTCAGCCTCCCAAGTGCTGGGATTACAGGCGTGCGCCACGGCGCCAGGCTATCTTGCACTCTTTATCAGGGGAAAAGGGACATACCTGTGTCAAAAGCTCAGGCACTGCTTAGTTTTTCAGTTTTGGTTCTTTGCTTGGTTTGTTGTTGTGCAATGTGTCTCCTCATATATACAAGTGACAACCATAAGAAGTGAACTGATAACTTTACTAATCAGAAAAGGTCTGTAGATCTTCCTCATCCATGGATGAGCTACATTGGATGGCCGCCATTTTTGAGGAACTGTGATTGTCTTCAGTTTGTGATGTGATCTGTGCCAGTGTTTCTCAGTTTTGTGGAGGTAACCTTCATACAGTGAGCACTTAGGGAAGCTGCTAAGTGCAAGACATGAGGATGTCTTCTAGTGACACAAGAATGCATGCAGACTTTGGTGCTTTCCGTGTAGAGCTGTGGTTCTCCAGTAAGGTTCTGGACCAGAACCATCAGCATCATCTGAAACATGTTAGGTACACACATTTTAGGTCCCCACCACAAACCTACCTAATTAGATGTGGAGTGGGGCTGGCAATCTGTGGTTTGACAAGACCTCCAGGTGATTCTGAGGAATGTTAAAGTTTGAGAACACTGGTCCAGAGGGGAGGAGACTGAAGATTATAACACAGTAGAACACCACAAGGAAGCCTTGGGTGCCAGGTGAGCCTACAGGAGGCAGCCCTCACTTGATGTAAATGTGCACCACCTCCAAAAGCACGCCTGCCTAAGATGAGTTTCTTTCTTTCTTTCTTTAATATTTATTTATTTGCTTTTAGTTGTATACAATGCGTTTAATTTTATTTATGTGGTGCTGAGGATCGAACCCAGGGCTTCACACATGAGAGATGAGTGCTCTACCTCTGAGCCATAGTCCCAGCCCCCTGCTTGAAAGATGAGTTTCTAAAAACCAGATCGATTAACTTGATAAGTACTGAAGGAGGAAAGGGTCCCTCCAGGCTCAGGAGCCAGCCCAGCAGTGGAGACTTTAGACTCTGGGGCTGCAGGGTTGGTGTCTGGCAGACTCTCAGGATGAAGATAGAGAGGTAGGTAGCTATTAAGACCTTCCACCTCTAAATGATGCTGTCAGCTCTCCACCCTCTAAAATAGACTGCAGCTGAACAACAGGTCGTAACAACTGGTTGAAGAACAGAGTGAGAGAGGTCAACAGGGAGAACAGTCTGTCTTCAGATCCCAAACTCCTGCCGTGATGGCGATGGCTCATGTTAAAGTAGGGGGATTTGTGTTTTCCGATCCTTTGTGGAGGGAGGCTCTTGTTCTTCAGGCTCTTGAGGTGATATGGATTTGCTTCTCCAGAGCTATCCTAGAGGATGGTGGTGTCTCTGGGCCTCCTGTGGAAGTGCTTCTGAGTCTGATCTGGGTGCAATGCTGGTTCTTTCTCAGCCGCCTGTCTCCCAGGGCTTCTTTCTTGCAGTAGCTCTTGAAGCATTTTTCTGTATTTTGGGTCTCCCATACCTTTAGTACTCCAATTCTTTGGACTAGTCCTTGCTGTTGGTCTGCCATTAGTTAAGTACCCTGTGAGCTAAATTACGGTACTTGGAGAATGAAGTTTTTCCAATATTTTCCCCCTGTGCTGTGATAGCTTTTCTAACTCAAGGTAAAGTATAAAATTGATTTCAAGATCTTGATGCTAAATAAATTACCAGTTTCCAAATGGTCTAACCTTGCATTTTCTGCCCGACATTAAGTTACTTTCTTACTAATTTTTTTTTTCTAAAAGATTTTTTACCTCTTTCTCTATGGGTCTCTATGGTCGCCTGCAAAGGCTTCCATAAAAGGTATATTTTTACATGGATTTTTCAATTGTGAGATTTTCAAGTGGATTTGTTAGATGTTTAGGATTTATAAGACTCGGATTGTGAGTCGTTTAAGTGGAATTGTTTGCTTTATTCTCTGCAGCCTCTAGCAGGTGCTTGTAAATCAGAGGGGCTCAATGCAATTGTTAAGGGGTGAGGGTTTTATTTCCAAAGGAGAGCATTCTAGGATTGACCCTTAGCTGCATTTCAGTGAGATTCTTTGTTTTTGCTGGTGCACCTACTTTATGAGTGAGAGCAGCGTCTCCTGCTGCTAACACAAAAGCCATCAGCAGGGTGGCTTCCTAGCATGCACAGTCCTCATCTGGACAGTCTGAAGTCGTACACTGTGATTCTGAGTGCCATGGACTTCAAGGTATCCACCGCATTGATTATAGAACTAAATGAGATTGACTTTTGGAGTTGGTGACGGGAACAGCATGGTGGACCCTCTCCCTAGTGAGACCATTTCTCTGCTGAGACTAAACTATTTTGGAGTCAGGAAACTGTCTGAAGCAGCCACGTAGGAGCTGAGCGTCCCCTAGCTTTGAGCCATGGAAATGTGGAGTCTGGCTTCCCTGACCAGGAAGCAGGTGGATCCCCATCTCCGCTCAGCAGAGGAGCAGAGCTTTGGAAGTGGGCGTTACCCAATGGAGTGGGCTGCCTTCTTGCTCCTTTGTAATAGTACCCCTTACCTCTTTTGGATAGAATGTTCCATGAAACCTCCCCTTGTGTGCCCCCTATGTAAGAATAAAGAATTCAAATGGCTGTATTTCCAACGGACCCCTAAGGTCACAGAGCTGGTACCGGACCCTAAGAAAAAAGGTATTTTTTGTGTCTATATAATTATATCATGCCAACCCAAATTCACCTGGGGTAGCCCTGAATGATTTAGTCATGAGATGGGGCAGGAAATGGTATCAGATGGAAGTTAAACACACACAAAGAAACAAAGGGAACCAAAAATGGCAAATAATAATGCTAACACGTCAAGCTCTATACATATATAATTGCCTTCCTTTCTCCTTTCAGCTTCATTAAAAGACAAAAGTATGTAAAGTAATGAAGAATAACCATGTATCATTGGACTTAACAATAGCACAAAAGGATGGAACTTTGTAAGACTAACGTTTTTATGTCACTGATGTTAAGTTAGTATAAAAGTTGAGGTGCATTTTATTTTATTTTTTTTCACTTTAAAAAATTTGTTCATTTTAGATATACATGATAGTAGAGTAAGAAGCATTTTAAACACAAAATAACCCAGAAATATGTAGTTAAATATTTAATTAAATGCACCACACATCTATACATATTGATGGACATGAGTTGATTGTGCATTTTGGTTATTGTGAGTAGTACTGCAGCTAAAATTTTAGCTCAGAGAAGGGCATGCTGACCAGTAATCACAAGGCACCATAAAAATGGTCTCCCATGATATTTGTGAAATATTATGGGAGTATAGAAGATCAAATACCAACAACTTCTGTTCAAAGAATCATGGGAGGGTTTCATGGGAGTGATGGGTAAACTGAGTTATTAAAGGATCGGTAGCATTTCCATGTTCTTGGGAGTCTGAATTAGGCAGTGGTTCCTAGCCTTGTAGTCTTTATAAACACCACTTGGGGGTGTTTGTTGGAGGTATGGATTCCAAATTCCACCACTGGAAACATGTTTGTCCCACCTGTTGCCCAAGAAGTTGTTAGATTTTAACAAACAAGGGCTCTGGGTGATTCTGGGGGCTGTGATCTATGGATCATGTTTTAAGAGGTGCACTTACTGGAGTGCACACACAAGTCTGCCTTGGTGATAGAAAACAGCAGAATCATAGTTGTGACCACTTCACAAATATGTAAAAGACGCAAGCAATTTCTGCTTGGAAAGTAGAGTAGGACTGGGTTAGTTAGGAAGTATGACTGTGACTGTGCAGAGGTGTTATTTACTTTATCAAGAACTTGTTTTTCTGTTTTATTTAATTTAAAAACATGATCAAGGGCTAGGATTGTAGTTCAATTGGTAGAGTGCTTGCCTAGCATGCGTGAGACACTGGGTTCAATCCCTGGCACCACATAAAATAAAATAAAATAAAGGTACCATGTCCATTTGCAATTAAAATGTTTTTAAATGATCAAAATAATATTTTTAATAATGATAAAAATATTCACATGATTAAAAACTCAAAGAGTGTTAAGAGTCCCTAATGGAACAGAACAGTTCCCTGTTTTACCTATATTCACTTCTTCCTCTCTTCCCACTTCTCTTAGCTACACTTACAAATTTTAATGTTGTTAAGGCTGATTTTATATTATGTGGCACAACCTTAATTAAGTCTTCTGTACATTTTCTATAAATTGGTTCCACATAAACAGCATTTCCGTTACTGTATCTAGGAAAATTCTGTTCTCACAGAGCCATGGAGTGTTTGGCTGACATTTCCTTCTCTCTGTCTCCAAAGACATAACCCCGGTGCCGCTGAGTGTAGACCCTCAGCTGGGGACTTCTTCCTCAGGACCATCAGTTACCCTAAACCTTTGAATGTGTGCAAATGCATATAAAAAGTGAACTGAAGTAAATTGAATCCATATACTATAGGAATGATCCTGAACAAGATCTTCTTGCACTTTGCACCTTCAGTTTTACCAAGTTGGAATGAGCAAGTTCACTCTGACACCAAGAAATGTAGAGTCTTTATTCTCTTTGCATCTATAGTAGGTTTTTATTGAGATCTTGGTGATACATTGAACTTATATTAAAGATATAGGTATTATCCACATAACTGGATGTATTCTTGCTCAATATATGTAACAATATATTCTCTTTATAATTGTTAGATGTATTATCTCTATATGTAAAAGTAAAGGTATTATCCATATTCTCTCTCCCTCTTTCTATGTGGCCTCTGTGTGTGTATGTGTGTGTGTGTGTGTATTTTTCTCTCTCCATATATATTCTATTCTGTATGTATATATTTGTTTTAGTCAGTTTTTTCATCAGTATGAACAAAAGACCTGACAAGAATAATTAGACCAAAGGGAAAACTTATTTGGGGCTCGTAGTTTCAGAGGTCTCAGTCCATAGATGGACGGCTCCATTGTTCTGGGCCTGAAGTCGGCAGAACATTATGGCAGAAGAGGGCAGTGGAGGGAAGCAGTCCAGGACATGGCAAAAAGGAAGCAGACAGAGACTAAGCCTGGCTCACCAGGGACAAAATCTATATCCCAAAGACACGTCTCCAGTGACCTACCTCCTCCAACCATACGGTACCATCCTGTTAATCCTTATTGGTAGATTAATGCACTGATTAGGGTAAGGCTGTCAAAACCAAATCATTTCACCTCTAAACTTTCTTGCACTGTCTTTCACATAAGCTTTTGGGGGACACCTCAAGAACATTAGTACTTCTCTGATCACCTCTAGGCACTATGCTCTGTTTAGAGGGCAATCAGGGCTTAATGATATTGTTCAACTACTTGTGATTCACTTTCAGCTTTGTGTCTGAAAACTTTTCCTTCTGTTCCTGTTTCTGTCAGGCCTGTAATGATTTGTGTGTGTGTGTGTGTGTGTGTGTGTGTGTGTGTGTGTGTCCATGTCCAGCAACTATCCCTGACCTCTGCTTGTTTTAGCTCATTTGTAGATTCTTCCTCGCATGGCCTCATTTCTGTCTTTTCCATTTCTCTGTTCCTCTCATTTCCTGTATTTCTGAGAACTCCATGTATAAAGTGTGCTGGCAGGATTGGCTTAGAAGAAGCCAACAGGAATGGAATGGAGTGTTATACAGGGAAAATGATGGACATTAAAAAGAATGAACTGCCAGGCGTGGTGGCGCACGCCTGTCATCCCAGCACTTGGGAGGCTGAGGCAGGAGGATGGCGAGTTCAAAGCCAGCCTCACCAATGGCGAGGCACTTAGCAACTCAGTGAGACCCTGTCTCTAATACAAAAAAGGGCTGGGGATGTGGCCCAGTAGTCCAGTGCCCCTGAGTTCAATCCCTGGTACCAAAAAATAAAAAATAAAAAAGAATGAACTGTTTCTACCTTAAGAAATATTTATGATCTTGCTTGTGTCAAAGGTAGTTTTTACATTATTTCTAATTATATTAGATATAATAATATTTTATAATGATGAAATTTAAATTACATAATTTATATATAATTCTGTTTTATATAGTATTTTACTTGTATTATATTCATTTATATCACAATTATAATAATACATGATAATCTATTCATAACAATCTCATTATATCAGAGATGATGATAATGGTTTTTGTATTTTATCAGCTCCCCTGTAGCTTTAAAGTTGACTTTTTCTTGCCCCACAACCAGATTAAAAAAAAAAAAAATAGATCAATGCAGTGGTTAATATTGATGGCACTTACCAAAATGTTACATTTGTTTATTTTTTAAAATCTGTATGTGATCTGTTCTAATTTTGAAAACACAAATTAACCTTAAGTTATATATTTTTAAAGCTCCCCATTTAATTCTGTTCAGGTTTGCCTTTTGGAGGGAGTGTGACAGCATTGCATGGGTCCTCCTTTCCTCCTGGCCTTTGTCCTGAAGTGTACCCAGGGTCTCTCTTGCCCACACTGTCTCACAGGTACCCGGTAACCTGGGTGGTGGCTGGATGCTCAGGCAAGGGCAGAAGGGTGCCCCCTGGCTCCCAGCCAATTCCTTTCCCTTCTCTTCCCCTTTAACTCTATTCCTTATAACTGCATGCTATGGGTCCAGCTTGGAGGGGTTCACAGTGGGCTTTCTCATGAATAACCCTGGCTAGTTAATGGATACTTAATTCACGTCAGGAACTAGAACTGAATGTTGATGTTCAAGTACACGTGTCAATCATAAATGGAATAAAATAAGGATAGATGGTTGAGAGGTGGGAAGGAATGAGTCATTTATTAGTCATGCATTTAAAGAAAGTCCTATCCATGCATGAATCACAGTTTAATCAGCATGACAGTGAACTTGACGCCCAGGTAGGAATAAGTGCGGTGAAACTTTGTCCTACATCTGGCCGGCTTGATGATAAGAAGGAGGAGGGAGGATGATAGAAGAAGTCAGAACAGTGTTTTTCAAATGTTACATTCTCTTCATTATCACTGGCATTTTCTGAGTTATCTTTTTGTCCTACAGGAGCTTTTAATGATGATGATGATGAGAATTTTCTTTTCCTTCTGGGGAAATGTATCTGTGATTCTTATTTGCATAGGGTCTTAAAACCAAAATAAAGCACATAGGCAAGGACATATTTAAGGCCATATATGGACTGTAGGGTAGAGGAGGATAAGAAATGTTTCTGGTCCCATCCAGTTTCCTGACAGTCCACAGAGCAGGAGTCCACCTATAACCCTAATATTGAAATGCAGTTCTTCATAGCCCAGTCTCTATGGTGTCATGTTCAAGGAACATACTCAGCTAAAAGTAGTTTAGAACTATTCAGTCTTTCCTGGTGTCTCTCTCAAAACCCACAGCTGGGGGAAAATGCATCTCTTCACATTTGTCAGAATTTCTTAAAATTCTCACTCTATTGCTGCTGTGTTCCATTTCATTTCCTTGGTAAATAGCCACCCTTCCAAAACACATCTCACCAACTCAAAGTTGCAGAAGAGAACCAGTTTTAAAGCCAAGTCACTGCCATCCTTTTTTCTCTACCCTCTTCCCATCCTCCCTTCTCTATCCTTTCTTTTTTCTTCCAAGGAAATCTTGCTGATCTGATGATATCCTCATGTCTACTTCTCCAAGCCCAGTCTCCTTACATACGTTTCTGACTCTACATCATGAAAGTGAAGAAGCTGAAATGGAAATTCAGCATTCCTGTTTGAAGGTGTAGGAAAGTTGTGGAGATAATAAACATCCACATTCTCAGGTTCATAAAACTTTTGTCTTCAGCTAATATTCAGGAACTGTGAAATTGTGAAATAATAAATATATATGTTGATCTCCACCCAATTTCCTGGCACAGAGCTCCTAAAACCCTTGGAATCTTTGCACTAGTAAGTGTCTTTTGTGTGCTAATGACATGACAGGTGGTTAGAGGTCCCGAGTAGCCTCAGGATGAGGGACAGTTGCTAGTGGAACCCACCCTGTGATTGGAGGGTTGGGATTTTCAGCCTCAACTCCAACCTCCACTGGAGGGGAGAGGGGCTGAAGGTTGAGTTGGTGCCAGCTACCAATGAGTTGCTCAGTCACAACTATGCAGTGAAGCCTCCATAAAACTCCAAGAGGACCAGGTTTGGAGAGCTTTGGGTTGTTCAGCATGTGGATGGCAGAACACCTGGAAAAGGCAGGGAACCTCCATCCCTTCTCATATACCTCGTCTTATGGACTTTCATTCCTGGGTGGTAGCCTTTTATAATGCATGCATAATAATAAATTGAGTGCTCTCCTGAATGCTCTGACCAACTTCAGCAAGTGCTGGAACCCAAGAAGAGGGTTTACATGTGGTATGTCAGAAGCACAGGTAACAGCTTCAGACTTGTGATTGGCATCTGGAGTGGTAGGGTGGCCTTGGGAGACCCAGTCTTCAACCTGTGCTGTCTGTGCTAACTCTGGTTAGTGCCAGGATTGAGTTCAATTTTAGGATACCCTTTTGGTGTCCACATGTTGACAGATCTGAAATAAAATAGAAATCAATGGAGTAGTAGCAGAAAAGATATTTATGAAAGGTTTTGAAAGATTAGTTAATTCAGGAATATAAATCTATTTAGAAAAAAATGGACTGTGCGCCAAAGATTTCAGATTATACAGGGCTTTTAAGGGGAGGGAGAAATGAAGACAAAGGAAATTAATTCTGTTCAGCAGCACCAGTTGTTCACCAAGGAGGAAGGTGACTGGTGTGGACAAGACACCCTAATATGAGTCCATTCCCGGTGTGCTCCTAAGGGCTGTCTCTAGGTGAAAGGTTCATTCGTTACAGTTGGAGCTGTCCTTCTAAGATGTTTATGGCTTTTGGAGCCTTGGCTTGGTTCAAAAGTTGAGATTTCATTCCAGGTAGAGATATGCAGAAGTTTCCTCTCAGAGTGGCACTTTGACTCAATTTGCCTTAGTCATGGAATCATACTGTGATTCCATTTCATTGAAGCTGGTTTCAGAACAGAGTTGGAGAATTTCTTGATACAGGAAATTCCTCCCCTCCAGTACCTGGGTACACAAAACACACACACACACACACACACACACACACACACACACACACACACACGCTGTCAGAAGTATTGAGAGAGTGAGTACTCTCCCACTTACAATAAGGCAATAAGGAAGGAGAAACGTTTTCCTGACTGTTCATAAATATTAATCTCAGTCTTTGCCCTGGATTCCCTGAACCTTTGAACTTCTATTCCAACCTTGTTCACACCACTCAGGAATACTAACTTCATCAGGGCAGTTTATTATGTTCGGCAAAGTGAAGTATATATCCTCTAAGTAGGGTTTCCACATTTTGTGTAAACCATAGGAAACCAAAGAAACCAAAAGTAATAGAACAAACTAACAACAAAACACAAACCAGGATGCTCTGTCATGTCACAGAGTTGATAGTGGCATGCTTGGGAGATGATTTCATCATGAGGGTTAGCCCATTCGTGAATTCATGGATTAGCCCATTCATGAATGAATGGTTATTAGCGTATGGCTTTACTATGCAATCAAGCTCTCCTGGGCTTGGTCCTTCCTCTTGCCTTGTTTGGTCCTCTGCCATGCCATGACCCAGCAGGAAGGTCCTGACCAGATGCTGAACCGTACTGTTGGACTTCCCAGCTGCTGGCGCTTTGACTTAAATAAATCTCTGTTCTTTAGAAATTCCACGTCAATGACATTTAGTGATGGCAATACTCACTGCTTGTCTAAAATTTTTAAATTTAGTTAGATAGCCCGTATTTCATCTAGCAATGGTGAGTCTGAGTGAATAGAATGGAGACAGAACAGGGTTTTATAGAGTGGAATTAATTGATAAATTAGAGGCACTAAATGAAGATATTTTTGAAATAGAAATAGTACCTAAGGTGTTCTGAACCATGAGAGAACCCAGCAAGCTGGGTATGGTAAGTGGCTACCAGCTTGGGTTGTTGAGGCCAATTGGTAAACAGTCTTAGCTTGTGAATGACTCAGGTTGAGTTCTAGTTACTGTGATTCACAGTGTTTTCTAAGGTGGAGTTAATACAAGCACATTTCAGCATAAACATACAGGTCAGAACAAGTTAAGTTTTGGGGAAAAAAAATACATATATATATATATATAAAGACAACCATGGAACTATTAGTGCTTTCTGCATTGTTTTTTTTTTTTTTTTTTTTTTTTTTTTTTTTTTTTGTAATTACTTTCTGTTTTCTATCTCTTTGCTGTCTTTCATCTCCTCCTGCTCTTTTTTCTAATTTTAGGAGTCCTTTTATTTTTCTCCCTGTAATTCATCTCCATTATTTCTGCCTTTATAGGAACACATATGAAAGCACCCTCAAATCCACTTAAACCACGGACATTTGCTTTTAAGGAATATGTGGTCATGTCCTTAATACGTCACTCCCATCTGAATTTAATGGGTTCAAGTATGGTAAGTTTTGTGTGTCAGGAAATAAGCAGGCTAAGGGAAAAGACCTAGTTTTTTCGTCATAATGGTGTTGTTTTCCTAATCTTTGTGTTGCTGTGACCAATATACCTGACAAGAACAACTTAGAGGAGGAAGAGAGCTCATTTTGGCTCAGGGTTTCAGAGGTTCAATCCATGGTTGGCCGACTCTATACCTTTGGGCCTGAAATGAAGCAGAATATCATGGTAGAAGCATTTCACAGAGGAAGGCAGCTCAGTTCTTGAGAGCCAGGCATCAGAGAGAGCTTGAGTGCAAGGAGCTAGGGATAAAATAATCCCCCGAGGCACACCCCCAGTGCCCTACCTCCTCCAGCCACCCCCTACCTGCCTATAGTCACCACCCATTAATCCGTTCAAATTATTAATCCATCAAATGGACCAATCCACTTGAGGAGGTTACAGCTCTTCTAATCTAATTATTTCACTTGGACCAGTCCTGCATTTTCTCA
Source organism: Tamias sibiricus (assembly GCA_025594165.1). Classification (NCBI taxonomy): domain Eukaryota; kingdom Metazoa; phylum Chordata; class Mammalia; order Rodentia; family Sciuridae; genus Tamias; species Tamias sibiricus. The sequence continues at coordinate 18,876,406 of CM046675.1, forward strand.
CATGTGAGCTTTTGGGGGGCACCTTATCTAAACCATAACAGATGGCATGAAGATGTCAAATACAGCTGTTTAAGACAACATGTTCTTGCTTTTCACCTGCAGTAATTATGAGTTCACTCTATCCCTAATTTTTTATAATAACTTTATTTATTTATTTATTTATTTATTTTTTTAATGTGGTGCTGAGAATTGAACCCAGTGCCTCACGCATGCTAGGCAAGTGCTCCACCACTAAGTCACAACCTCAGCCCTGTCCCTACTTTTTGCGATTAACTGTAAACATGACTAATTACAATTCTCTGAAATAGTGGTGCTAGCAGGGAAAGAGGCGGTTGGTCCCTTGAGGAACACTTTCCCCTGATGCTTAGCTAACTGATTCTTCTTTTCCCTTGTCCCTAGGACCTGGGAGACACTATGGAAATCTAGAAGTCATAGGAATTCTCTAACTGCAGTATGATACTTGTACAAAGATTAATACCTGCTCCTCTTCTCTTTGGGGAAATGGTAGAAATCCTCTCTCTTATGTTTTGAAATAGTATTTTCATGAGAAATCTGTGTATCAGAGGTGGACAGAATAGTTGTCCGAAGCAGTGATTCTCAGTAGTTCCATTTATATTTTTATTTATTTATTTTATTTTTAACAAATACTTTTAGTTGTAGATGGACACAATACCTTTAATTAATTAATTTATTTTTATGGGGTGCTGAGGATCAAACCCAGGGCCTCACACATGCTAGGCAAGTTCTCTACCACTGAGCTACAATCCCTGCCCCCAAAAGTAGTTCCATTTTAAACAGAAAACCCCTACTGCTTCTCTGAAGAATTTGCTAGGTGATAGGAATCAGTCTAGATGGTCTGGAGGAAATAGACCATACCTTTAAATAAATTTGTAATTTATAGGGTGTCTTCTCCTCTCCTCTCCTCTCTTCTCCTCTCCAACTCTCTTTTCCTCTCCCCATTGAAACCTGATTCTCAAGCTCAGTCTAGATGGTCTGGAGGAAATAGACCATACCTTTAAATAAATTTGTAATTTATAGGGTGTCTTCTCCTCTCCTCTCCTCTCTTCTCCTCTCCAACTCTCTTTTCCTCTCCCCATTGAAACCTGATTCTCAAGCTGAGAACACATTTTCACTTTTTTTTTAATTTTTATATTTATTTATTTACTTTAGGTGTACACAATGCAATGCATTTATGTTTACGTGGTGCTGAGGATCGAACCCGGGCCGCACACGTGCGAGGCGAGCGCTCTGCCTCTGAGCCACAACTCCAGCCCACATTTTCACTTTTATTCTGTTCAGCACTTGTTGGGTCTCTGAGCTTGGTCTCTTTGAATGATGCTGGTTAAAGGGTGGGGGAAGGGAGATGATTGGGTTTTATTCCTTTTGGGGTCTATTTATTTTGTTCAATGGGGACATCAAACCCTGGCCAGGTGGCTCCTACAAACAGGGGATATTTTAGTCCATGGACTGGAGTGTCCTCTGGATGGGAAGTGTGACTTATTCTAAAGGCACTGTGACTCCACAATTGGGATTCCAGGGTATGTTCTCCTGGGAGTGGGTGTTACCAGTCACAACAATGCTGAGATCCAGAGTGACAGATACCAAGTCTTTCATAGCGAAATTTTTTTTAATTATTACTTTTTAGTTGTCAATGGAGCTTTATTTTATTTATTTACATGTGAGAATTGAACCCAGTGCCTCACACATGCTAGGCAAGCACTCTACCGGTGAGCTATAACCCCATCCCTCACAGTGAAATTCAAGCCAAGAAAAGTATGAATAGAATATTCAGTTGGAATATTCAAAGGCATAACCTATTTTTCAAAAGGTAGAACTAGAGTGGCCATAATTTATGAAATACACATCTATTTTGCCTGGAAATTTTTATTTTCCTTTTCTTTTTGAAAAATCATTATCTTTCCCCTGAGATTGACTTTGCCTGCTTAGAGGATCATGTTGTTTACCAAAAGAAACTCAGAGTGACTTGGTGGCTTTTACTCGAATTGTAAATTAGAATGGAGTAATTTTGATTCACTTTACACTAATTCTTCATATAGTCTTTGCATCTTTATCTCTGCCTGGACTTTTATTTTATTTTGATTTTATTTTGTCTGATTCCCTTCTATCTCCCTCTTGGGCCCTAAAATTTTCATGTTTTTAGCTTTTCATATCCAAATGAATCTGACTTGATTCTTCTAGTGGGAGTTCCCCAGGACCCAGCTAGATACCAGAACAAATCTGATAAACCTCTGCATGAAAATGAAAGTGGTGATAAGGGGACTTGTTTCTAGAACATTTGCATTTAATCTGGTTTTAGAAACTTCTATGAGAGGCTTATTTTATTGAAAAGAAAATGAAGCTCAGGGAAATTAAGTGACTTCCTGGGTGATATGGCCTTGTGATTTTGTCATAGGATTAGAGTCTAGGTCCTCTATTTTTAGCTCATTTATTTTTCATTCTATCAGTATTTTTCCAACTTGAGCTCCCTCTATGACCCCTTTCAAGTTTTGCTGTATATGTGCATATCTGTAGTATTAACTGCTTACTAGCTAATGGACTTTTTCTCATGTTTTTCTCACTATCTCTAAAGCTATGAATTTAAAAATTATGGATTTGCAATGTTATATGTTTACACATAAACACACACATATACATAATGCATATTCTAATGTACACTAAAATAAATCACTGCACAAATGAAAAAAGAATGAGCTCACTAAAATTATCATGGGGACAATCAGTGGAGTGTGTCTTCACTTGAGAAAAGTAGGAAACTCCAAATCACACTGTGATCTATTTTAATGCCTTAACTTACTTCATAGGTAATGTTGGCATTTTGGTTGACAGCCTGGGAAGAAAGAGAGAGTGAGATCACCTTGTTCAAATTATTCCACAGAAGTCTACCCCTTGGAGTCAACCATTCATGGGTTTCAGAGAAGATCTGAGGGTCAGGTGTGTGCCTTTTAAAGTAAGACCTGGCTTTCAACATTCTTCAGTTAGAAGCTTTTCTAAAAGATAAAATCACTGAGTTCCCTTATAGTGGTAGACACCTGATGGTGTAAAATAATAAATAAGACATGGTCCTTGCCTTTAAGAAGGATCTGTCTACAAGCAGAGATTATTGCATGTAACCAGGGACTAGTTCCATTATAACTGCAGGCCAAAAGGACACATTTCATAATTTTTTTCTCCAAAGTAGAGAGGCCAGTAGGATGAGGGAAATCTCTCTTATGATTGAGCATGGAAAGATTACGAATTAACTGCTGGAAGTGTTAGTGTTAGAACTGAACTCAAGCTGGGTGAGGTGGTGCACGCCTGTAATCCCATGCACTTGGGAGGCTTTGAGGCAGGATGTAAAAAGATCGCGAGTTGTGCAAAAGCCAGCCTCAGCAGTGGCGAGGCACTTAGCAACTCAGTGAGACCCTGTCTCTAAAATACAAAAAAAGGGCTGGGGGTGTGGCCCAGTGGTCGAGTGCCCCTGAGTTCAATCCCTGGTACCAAAAATAAATAAATAAATAAATAAAAAAGAAAAAAAAAGAAAATAGAACACAACATAACTTTGTGACTCAGAGTTCAGGCATAAAGGTAGACAGACCAGGTGTGAATTTGGTCTCAGACACTAATTTTGACATTTTTCATATCATATCTTCTGGTTTTTCTTCTGCAGAATGTGATAAGGATTTCTACCTCACAGGGTTCCACAAAGTAGTTTTCACTATGCCTGGCAAATAGCACTAAATACATATTAACAACAATAGATTCCAAATCTTTGCAAAAGTTAGTGTACTTATTTTAGAAACAAGAAGATAGATATGGAAAAACATGATTCAGGATTTGGAACAGAACAGATTCTTAATAACGCTCACTTAACTAAGACTATAAATACTATAAATCTTCATCTATATTCATCCTAACATGGTGTTTCTAGGCTAGCCTGAGAATCTTCCCATCATGCACATTTATATTTTTAATTGGAAGAGAAATCCAAAGACCCAAATTATCGACCTCTAAATCAAGTGTTGAAACAGTAGACATTCCTGTTTACACTAGGAAATCAAGATACACAATTATTAATCCATTTAATCATCTCGGTTGCAAACTTAATTGGACATTAAAGAAAAGGTTTTTGTAAAAACAGACAAAGGAAAATATGACAACATATATTTCCCAGATCTGTTGCTTACCTCAGGTAACCTGAAACTGACACTGTATTCTCACTTGACTTAATGATGCAGTGAAATGGTATGTTTATCAAACTCTGGGTGCAACTTCTGCTAGAGGGCTCTTCAATGGATATTAATCCATTTCTTTCACTTGTGTTCAGATATTTGGGATTCCTAGAGTAGGTGTGCCTCTGGACTTCAGGGACCCTGCTGGTTCTATCCGACATTTACAATACGATCTGCCAGGTGGATTCTGTAAAGCCTGAAAGATGTCTTACACTGGATCTTTTAACAAAGCCTTTTATAGGAATGCTTTAAAAAAGACAGAATGGTAATCTTTTTGAAATACCAAAAAGCTATTTGAAAGTAAGATAGGTCATCGCTATGTCAATCTAAAACCTCTCTAAGCAGCTAACACCTTCCTATGTAACTGGAAAGACCACAAGGTTACTGTTTCTGTAGATAAGCAGAATTATATCCTTTGGCTCTTTCCTTCAACCTCTTAAAATTCTTCAAAAGAATAAAATCTCATAGAAATGACATAATTAAAATGACCTCTCAGTTTCATTAATTATCCATTGAATGGGATTTTGCAGAATAGTAAATCAAGAGACTAAAGACTATTAATTTATCTTTTGTGAATTCAGAGTTTGACTTACCAGAATTTATAGTAATTTACTTCATTTCTTTGTGTTTCAGTGTATTTAGCAAGGAAAGAAATTCAACCACGAACATACCATATTTCATTTAAAGTAATGGAGAAAATTCTGAGTTAGTCTTTTCAGAAAAACAACACATACATTATTTCATTCGACAGGCAAGGAGAAAGCCATAGAAATGGTTACATTTTTCACAGAGATGCAATTTTGTTATTTGCAGTTATCCAGTCTGTTTTATCTAGACTCTTTTTCCTGGGACTTTTCCAAAGAAGATAGAATGGATCAGGATAAAAATTTAACCAACAAGAGATGGAAATTAACCAGATTGGGATAAAGATTTAACTAGGGCAGTTGTTAATCAAATAAGGTCTGCCCCCTGAAAAAGCAAACAGTAGTCCTCTGGGCCAAACCAGGCTGTTTTTATAAAGTTTTATTGGGACACATAAAATTCATTTGTTTATATATTGTCTATGGTGGCTCTCACACCTGAGAGGCAGAATTGAGAATAGAGAACATTACCCTGTAAGCCTGTAATGTCTATGCCATATTTTGAAGAAAAAATTTCCTGTCCCCTGACCTATGACATAGGTTTAAGAGAACAGCCTTTAAAAAAAAAATTTTTTTTTAGTTGTTGATAGATCTTATTTATTTATTTGTATGTGGTGCTGAGAATCAAACCCAGTGCTTCACACGTGCCAGGCAAGTGTGCTACCACTGAGCCACGGCCCCTGCCCAGAGAACAGCCTTTGTTTATAATCTCTAAAGAATACTGGAGGGATTAAATGGAAAGATGATATGTATTAGTCTCCAAGTTCAGCTTAAGGCTACTACTGCTGCAGGAAATATGGAAGGCTGCTTAACCCAAGTATTTGTACTGGTAGGAATTTGTCACCAGCAGCCTAAAGCACTGATAGAATTCCTTCTATTCCCCCATGCCATCTTACCACTGTGGATCCATCACAGGGAGTCCCACGGGCAGCTCTGGTAAAGGTTCTTGGGGCTTTCTATGACCATTTATCCATGGGATAAATATTTGAAGATCACATTGATACCTCCTTCCCCAGGCAGCAGGTGTAACAAAGAGTCTCTGTGGAGTACCCCACTGGGTTGGCCTGGTAGGACTGGCTATTTATAGGCAGGCAAATCAGATTCATAAACTTTCAGGATTTCAGATTCCATCTAATGCACTGTTTCTACACTAGAAAAAAAATATTGGGGTTCTGTGAGTTAAACTAAAAGTTTTTTATCACTCAGTGTAAATTGAGTTTTAATTTGATTTATAGGAAAAAATGTGATGGATATACTTTCCCGATTTCACGCTCTTTCCTTTAATATTTTCTGAAATCTTTAGTGCCTGCTAAATTTTTCTTTATCAATTATTTATGTGTATGCTCATTTATTATTCATTCATGTATACGCTTAGCAGATTTTCTCTGTGGGCCTACTCTGTGCATGGACCAGGTTCTGCACTGGGGCCTAGAGCATGGAGAAGAAGAAATAAGACATCTCTTTCTCATGAGAATGATGTCTAGTGGACAGATGTCAAACAAGTTGTTTTTGTCTAGCTATTCAAATCCCAATGCCACCACTTGCTAGTTGCATGAACTTCATCAAATCGCATCATCTCCTTGAATCTCTGATTTCTTGCATGCAAAATGGGGACATAGCTCACATTGTGTTATAAAGCTAAAATACCATACCAAACTCAAAGCATGTGGGATATTTCCTGCATGTTGTGTGTGACAAAAAAACAAAAGAAAACATGAGAGTCTATTATTTTAGATACATGTACAAACAAATATATGTTTGGTTTTGGGCAGATGCTTTCAAGGAAAAACAAAGTTGTCCATGAGCAAGTAAAAAGAAGAGATTTAACCTTGGTAGTGAGGTAATGTGGCTTTGAGGAGGGACTGAGATTTCAAGTCTATGAGTGGAGTTGTAGCCAAAGGGGACAGTATAGACAAAGGCCCAGGGCAGAATGTGGCCTCTAAAGAGTTCTAGGGTCTAAAACCAAAGTGTTAAAGCTATAACTTAGTGAAGGCTTCCTATAGCTTCCATTTGGGCATCTAATTTCTACCTTAGCTAGACAGATTAAGTAAGACAATATATAGAGACAGGCATGTAGAACAGTGCCATGCATATCATATGCTTGCAAAATATTGTCCATTATTGTTATTGTTGATGTTGTCAACATTGCTGGGATTCTAATTTCTCATTTTTGGCTTTCAATGTTAAGCATTTTCCCTGGCCATTCAGAGGAGTGATTGTCAAGGTTTTTAGGGTCACAGAAAAATAATGTTCATGAGAATTGGTCTGATGAAAGCCAAGGTGCTTCTCAGAGAAAAAAATCACATTTACCCACAGAGAAGCTGTCATTCCACTTTAGGCATCTCATTGGCTCCTGATTAAAATTTCTTGAAGACCATAATCATGCTTTTTGCTTATTTAGAACTCGGTCTAATTTAGAAGTTGCTTTTATTTTCAGCAATCACTTGTTTTCTTGCCTTTTTAAAAGCCACATTTTTATTTGTGCTAAGATGCACTTTTTTTTTCTACTTTTAACAATCTGTGATGTTGGGTTGCATCTATTTTTAAAAATTACTTTATTTATTTATTCACTTATTTATTTTTATGTGGTGCTAAGGATTGAACCCAGTGCCTCACGCATGCTAGGAAAGCACTCTGCTACTGAGCTACTCCCCAGTTCCTGAGTTTCATCTTATAATAGGTACTCTGCCATGGTCTATTCGGCAGCATTTTTTTTTTCTTTCTTAGTGCTTCGTATGGTAATGATACATCTTACTGTCCATGGTATCTTCAATTTGGCAAACCATGGTGCCTACCTCCTGTGTTAGCCAATTTTCTGTCACTGTGATGTAATATCTGAGATGAATCAACTGAAATGAGAAAGGTGAGCCAGGCGCGGTGGCGCACGCCTGTAATCCCAGCACTTGGGAGGCTGAGGCAGGAGGATCGCAAGTTCAAAGCTAGCCTCAGCAATGGAGAGGCACTTAGCAACTTAGTGAGACCCTGTCTCTAAATAAAATACAAAAAAGGGCTGGGGATGTGAACCAGTGGTCGAGTGCCCCTGAGTTCAATCCCCGGTACCACAAAAAAAAAAAAAAAAAAAAAAAAAAAAAAAAAAAAAAAGAAATGAGAAAGGTGTATTGTGACCCACAGTTTCAGATGTCTGAGTCTATGCTTGGCTAGCTCCATTGCTTTTAGCTGTGCGGTGAGGCAGAACATGGTAGCAGGGAAGGCCGGATGGGGGGTGGGGATATGCAGAGGCCAGGGAAAAATGTACCCTTCAAGGACATGGCCTTGGGGAACTGCTTCCTGCAATTAGACCCCACCTCCAAAAGTTTCCACGACCTTTTCATAGGCCATTAAGCTATGCATCCATCAATGGAATATCAATGAATCAATCTATTGATGAGTTTAGAGTCCTAATGAGGGCTTTAGTCACCTCCCAAAGGCCCATCTCTGGACACTGCTGCATTTAGGACCAAGCCTTCAACATAGTAGCTTTTTTTTTTTTTTTTTTTATTGTTATTCTAAACCATAATATTGCTATAACATAATCTATGGAGCTCCAAGATACATGAATATCAGGTATTACAAAATGCATTAATTCCTCCAACTGTTTCCTTTCTTTAAGATGTGAAAAGCAGTTTCCTCCTAATTCCATAACAGTTCTCCTCTAGAGTGGGATTGCTGGCAGGGCCACCCCAAGTGCTAGAGTCTGGCCAGTGCTTGCTCCACATGGCTGGCTCTGGAGAAGGTCCTGAGAAAAGACAGGCTTTTGGTAATCCATCTGCTCAGATTAGGTGCCTCTGTAGTTTGTCCTCCCAGAGTGGGTGACTTTTTGTCATTCACACAGGCTTATTTTGTGCAAGGGGCAGACCCAACGTCCCACAGCATAGTCTTAACTTGTCTTTCCTTTTCCATCCATCTTCATTGTTGGCAGGTTTTATCTTTCAATGAGTGAAAGTATAAAGGAATCCTAATCTAGTTTTCCCAACTACAGGTAAATAAACACACTCTCTCCAGTGGACATGAATTATTTTGTGGCTCTCAGCATCCGTTCCTTTCCATGATATCCCTATATACAGTCACTCTCACCCACATGCTCTCCATGAGAGTTTGGGTGGCTGCCAGACAGGGCTGGGAATCTATGACCTAGGCCTGAGTCAATCAGCTGATCCTGGTCCCCTGACCACGGGGGACTCTAGCCCAATCAGCGTTGAGAAGATACTGGAGGGCTTTTTTTTCTTTGCCAGGAGGCTGTCATTGTTTGCTGAACTGGGATGTAAGACCTTGAGCCTGCAAATTACAAAGCAATAGTGCTGCATTGTCTCTGAAAACGGAGCCCACAGCCAAAAGGATAAAAGAAACTGAGTCTAGATTTCACAATTTGAGATTTGAAAACAGTTTTGTCTGAAGCCAACAGCATTCCTGAAATTCTGCTTTTGCAGTGCTGGGGATGGAATCAGGACCTCAGGCATGCTAGACAGGTGCTCTACCACTGAGCTACATCCCCAGCTCTCAGGTTGTTAATGCATTAGCAGATACATTCTGAATTTTGCTTATGTGTGTAGGCTGCTTTGTAATTTGCAGCTTAAGAGTCCTTATATACCCTCAGTTCCACTTTCCTCACAGTTACATTAATCTAGGATTAGTTTGTTCAGACTCTGTCTTTCCTAGTCTTTCTCTCCTCTCTTTTTACCCTGCTTCTATCTTTCTTCCTTCCCCCTCTGCCTTTTTTTCTTTTCTTGTAGGAAACTTTAAAAGCTAGTGCTGAAACTTCACTTGATGCAGTAGAAAGACAAGTATCGCGTATTTGCCTAAAAAATAAAGCTTTCTCTGATGAGTTGAAAGATCTGTTAGATCTGTCCTAATTTTACTGATCATTTTTCTGGCACTACTGTATATAAGAGGAGATTACTGGCTTTGATGAGGAAATGTTTTTGTCAGCTATGTTCATAAAATATGAATAAGGGGCTGGGGTTTGGCTCAGTGGTAAAGCATTTGCCTAGTGCATGTGAGGCACTGGGTTTGATCCTCAGCACCACATAGAGGTATAAATAAAGGTATTGTGTCCATCTACAACTAAACTATTTTTAAAAAAATATGAATGAGCTCAGAATGGAGGAGAGCATTAGTGATTGGTTATTCTGAATGAATGGGTTTAGAGGAAATTTGGGAATTGTGAAGTCTTTAGCAATCAGATGGCAACTATTGTTATCTAAGAACTGGTTTATCTAACAGGGTAAGATAATAAAATATAAGCTTCACTAGGGCAAGGATTTTACCTTATACAAAACTCTCCAAGTATGCAATACGTAGAAGTAACTCAGTAAATATTGGATAAATGATTAAATGAATGATGACTTATGTATTTTTGTTGATGAAGTTTACTTGATACTTGAATTACCACATGTGTGTTCATGATCAACTATAAGGCATTAAAATAAAATGTATTTTGTCTAGTTATTTTGTTAATTAAATGTGAGAGGATACCACTTGAAATGTGTTTTCATTGTAACAGCTAGGCTGATCTTCCTGATTTTCTCTGTTTTTCCCTTTATGCTGTCATTTCAGAGTTGTTTGCCCTTTGGATGTCAAGTTCAGCAGTTCCTATGGTGAGATGGCTTCTCATTCCTCCTCCTTGCAAATATCTTAGCTGGAATAATCAGTCAGCTATCCCCTCAGATTCTGAATTTCTGTGTATCTAAGTAACATTTCAGATAAATTTCACTGAGATAGTTTAAGGAGTAACATGTATAGAGAGAAAACATTTTCTCTGTTGCCCAGGAAGGCATCCTGGGATACCTGATGTGATTGGCTAGACCCACCCTTTTAAAACTGTAGAATGCAACCCTGCATCTCAGATGGTCCTTTTATCTTTTTCTCTTTCTAGAATCATAAGGGAGGAGGCACCTCTCCAAAGCTATATTAAGCCATTATCTTGTGTTTGAATTCTACAGTTACTAAAAGAGAATGAAATCATTGCATTCGCAGGTAAATGGATGAAGTTGGAGAAAATAATGCTAAGTGAAGTCAGCCAATCCCAGAAAACCAAAGGTGGAATGATTCCTTTGTTATGAAAATACTGACTTATAATGGCAAGGGAGGGGAATGAGAGGAATGAAGGAACTTTAAATTAGAGGGGGTAAGAGGATAGGAATAATGGCAGAACAAGTTAGACATTAATACCCTAAGTATATGTATGAAACACAAATGGTGTGAAAACACCTTATGTAAAACCAGTGACTTGAAAAATTGTGCTCTTTATATGTAATATGAAATGAAATGCACTCTGCAAGCATGTATAACTAATTAGAATTTAAAAAATGACACAGGTAAAGGAGGACATGAACTTAAGAGTTATTTTTTTTAAAAAATATTTATTTATTTGCTTTTAGTTGTACACAATGCATTTATTTTTACGTGGTGCTGAGGATCGAACCCGGGCCGTGCATGTGCTAGGGGAGCGCTCTACCGCTGAGCCACAACCCCAGCCCCCGAGAGTTATTTTTGAGGTCAAACTGCCAGGACTTGCTGACCAAATAAACATTAGAAATGGAAAAAAAAAAAAAAAAAAAAAAAAAGAAGCCAGGCGCAGTGGCGCACGCCTGTAATCCCAGCACTTGGGAGGCTGAGGCAGGAGGATCGCAAGTTCAAAGCCAGTCTCAGCAATGGTGAGGCACTTAGCAACTCAGTGAGACTCCATCTCTAATAAAATACAAAAAAGGGCTGGGGATGTGGCCCAGTGGTCGAGTGCCCCTGAGTTCAATCCCTGGTACCAAAAAAGAAAAGAAAAGAAATGGAAAAAATAAACAAAGGCTACTAAATTGTAGTATAATGATAAGCATAAAAAGTGGTAATGACTATAAATGTCATGTAGCTGGCTGGCTGTGGACAGAGAGAAAGGGAGAGCTTATGAAAATAATCAGTTGGTCCAGTTGGCAAATACACACATGATCATGATCTCAAAAGTTTTGTACCAGGTAGTGATATTTCTTATGGATGACTGTCCCCGGATTTGCATTTGCATTGAGGGAATGGCAGGTTTAGCTGATAATTTGTTTACACAGTCAGTGCTTCTTGGGGCCAAAAGCACAACAAATGTTTGTATAGTTCTCTTTTGCCGAAAGCTATTCTTTACAAAAGAACATGCAGGTAGCACTTTTGCAGAGTGCATTTTTCATCCGCTTGAATGACATATTTTATAAAGTCTTCAGAGGGAGTCTTCACACTGCAGATAAACAATAAAACAGAGTTATTCCCTACAGGGGATTTAAAGTCACAGCCCATTACATTTATTGACAAAGGACAAATTATTCTTTTCATTGTATCCAATTCAGGGAGCCAAGTGATCCAGACTCTTAACACATATACTTTATCCTCTTTTTCCAAAATTGGTCACAGGAAGTATAAAGTATACCAACTGCATTTTGGGTGATGACCTAATTTTTCATTTTACCGAATTCCTCATTTAGCATTTAAAGATAAATTCTTAATAGAGAGCTTGCTTACATTCTCGGAAGTGTTAGATATTGCTTAGAGTGACTTACACATTAAATGTTTAATATAGTTTACATTGGTAATTGAATCGGCAACACACTTCATTCAGTCTTTTTTAACTTTTCGAAATCCCACTTTCCCTCGACAATCGAAAAGCTACATTTAATGAAGTTAAGGGCTTGCACTTTGAAGCTCTAACTTCTGTGGTGTGATTTAAATTATCTATGGCAATTCATTTTCAGAACACTCATGCTAACTCTTTCCTTGGATTTCAAGGTGGGCAAAATGAGGAGGGAGGTAAATAGAATTGTCTGAATAATTTAAGCCAGGAACAAACAACAGAATCATTGTAGTGATAGTGAGCAGTGTTACCATTGATCAAGATGAATGTCTCTTTTGATGGGTTCTCTGAACTACACAGTGTATTTCCTCTCTGAAATGAAGCCCAAGGTTGTAACAGAGCCAGGGGGCTCATAGATTTCAGATTGACATCTTTTATTCCTCTCTAACTCCACAAAACATTACAGGTCTTGCGATTGATTTTTGCTGCATTCACAACACTTCAAGGTAGCATCCAACTGGGGAAAGAGAGCCCTCCATTGAGTATCAGGAACTCTCGCCAACTACTGCTTGGCAAGTTATTAACTGCCCTTGTGTTAGTTTAAGATACACAGTGACTGTTTTATTGTTCAACAGATAACATGAACATAAGCTCAGTCACCTGGAGTGAACAGGAAGACAGAAACCACCCATTCACAGGCTGAAAGGGGGCATTAAAAATGAAATAATATCATGGAAGACAGGTAGTCCTAATTTGAAATATAGCTTGCAGAGTGACCATGTTGGCAAGTTACTTGACTTCTTTGAACCTTTGTTTTCTCATTTAAAAATCCAAAAATGATCTGGGCATGGTGGCACATGCCTGTAATCCCAGCACTTGGGAGGCTGAGGCAGGAGGATCAAAAGTTCAAAGCCAGCCTCAGCAATGGTGAGGCACTTAGCAACTCAGTGAGACCCTGTGTCTAATAAAATACAACAAAGGGCTGGGGATGTGGCCCAGTGGTCAAGTGCCCCTGAGTTCAATCCCTGGTACCAAAAAAAGAAAAGGAAAAAACAAAAACAAAACAAAACAAAAAAACAACCACCCAAAAATGATGTCTTTTTTATTTTATTTTAAAATTGTATGCAAGCCTTATACATATATGCAGAAGTCTAGATACACATATGCATTAGTCAGGATTCTCTAGAGTAACAGAATCACAAGGAAGTATAATTATCAAAAGGGGATTTGTTAGATTGGTTTACACCACCAAAACCTGGAGAGTCCACAATGGCCATTTGCAGGCTGGAGAGCTGGAGGAGCCAGTAGCTGTGCAGTCCAAGAAGCTGAGCCCCAGAACAAGAAGGATCAACAGTTTTACCCTAATCTGAGAAGGATTCTGGAAACTACCTGGAGAATCACTGTCAGAGTCCACTTCGGAAGAGTGAAGAAGCGAGAGTCTGATATCCTCAGAGGATCCCAGCAGCAATCAAGAACCCGTTCAAGGGCTGGGGTTGTGGCTCAGCGGTAGAGCGCTCGCCTAGCACGTGTGCGGCCCGGGTTCGATCCTCAGCACCATGTACAAATTAACACATTGTGAACAACTAAAGCAAATAAATAAATATTAAAAAATAAAAAGAACCTGTTCAAGAAGAATTGAGCTTGCATCTGCTTCCTTATTCTTCCACCTTTTATTCCATCTAAGCCATCATCCTATTAGATGGTGCTGCCCAGGCTTTGGAAGGGTGTTTGATTCAGTTGGCTATCCCACATGCCAATCATGCCTAGACACACCTTCATTGACACACTCATAAGCCTCTTAATCATTGGCATCTCTTAATCTAATCAAGTTGAAAATTCAAATTAGTCATTACAACATATTAAATACATATTTATCCTGTCGCATACATGGAGCATGAGAAACATTTAAAAACAAATGTTGTGTCTGGCGCAGTGGTGCACTCCTCCAGTAATACCAGCAACTTGGAGGCTGAGGCAGGAGGATTGGGAGTTCAAAGCAAGCTTCAGCAACTTAGCGAGACCCTAAACAACTTGCTGAGATCCTGTCTCTAAATAAAATAGAAAAAAGTGGCTGGGGATGTGGCTTAGTGGTTAAGTATCCCTGGTACCAAAAAAAATAAAAATAAAAGGCAAATGTTGTTGTCTTTTCTTTCTTGTGTTTTCTTATAATCATCCTATGTGCAAGGTTTATGAATTTCATGGCAAAACAAATCTTTCTATAAGTTTTACAGAATTCACTCTGTTAGTCAGCTTTGTGTCTCTTTAACAAATAAATACCTCTAAGAGGATCAACTTACAAGAGAAAAATGTTTTTTCTCACAGTTGTAGAGGTTGTAGTCCATGATCAGTTGGCCCTGGTGCTTTCGGACCCGTGATGAGGCAGCATATGATGGAGGGGGGCTTCTGGTGGGGCAGAACCACTCATCTCTTGGCCACAGAGCCAAAGAAAGGAAGAGGAAGGGGCTAAGGTCTCACTGTGTTCTTTAAAGACATGCCCCCAATGACCTACAGACCTCTCTCTAGGCCCCACCTCCTGAAGGTTCCACCATCTCAAGGAAGGTGCCTTGAACATGTGGATCTCTGGGAGACATTCAAGATCCAAACTATAACTCCCTCTAACTGGGAAGCCTGGTGAGAAGCAGGTATCATCTGAAACTGGATACCATGGTGGAGCTACACCAGAGTGGTAAAAGGTAATAGAAAGAGAAATAGGGTGAATCACAGAGAACTTAATGTTCTGGCCAACAGAAAATAGGAACCACTGGAAAGGTCTGAACAGGGAGGTAAAATAGGTAATCCCTAGACCACTCTGGAACCATAAAGTGCCTAGGAAAGTGAATGCTGATGCAACATAAAGTGCTTTGCCAAGGATAGATTGGTGATGTGATATGAAGAGAGGTTCTGGAAAATTTTAGACTATTAAAAAATTCAGTGCATTAGAAAAGTATTATGAAAAAATTCTGCATTAGAAGAAATCCAAGAAGCAGATCCTTTTGTAAAAAAAAAATATCTTTTTGCAACTATTTTTGTTATGTCAAAGTTCTGTTTTGTGATTTTACATTTTTTACTGTATTGGGGATGGAGAGAGAGCAGGAGAAATGTGCGAAAAAGATTAGTATTATTATTATGAATTGAAGATTGTGTTCAAGCAAGTAGCCTATTATGACCTGTTCTGCTTCAAAATGGAGTATAGATAGCATGATTTAATCTTATTTCCTAAGTTTTTAAAAGTTTCTCAAAAACAAAATTCTGATTATTTTCAAGTTGAAAAACAAGTCAAAACAACTCAAAATCATTTGAATACTACAACAAATGCTTAGAAAGAATCTATAAGGATGGACTTTGGATTTGGAATGGACCCAGTTATCCCACTCCTCAGCATATACCCAGAGGACTTAAAATCAGCATACTATAGCGATGTGGCCACATCAATGTTTTATAGCAGCTCAATTTACAATGTCTAAGCTATGGGACCAACTTAGGTGCTCTTCAGCAAATGAATGGATAAAGAAAATATGGTACATACATACAACTGAATATATAAAGAGGAATGAAATTATGGAATTTGTGGGTAAGTGGATGGAACTGGAGACTATCATGCTAAGTGAAATAAGCCAATCCCCAGAAATCCAAAGGCCAAATGTTCTCTTGGATATGCTGACTCATAATAGACTGGGCGGGGTTGGGGGGGTGGCGGGTATTCCCCAAACTGGACAGAGTGGGTTTGGGGAAGGGAGAGGGAATGGGAAAGTCAGTATATGAATTGGATATAACTTTCCTATGTTCACATATGAACACACAACCAGTGTAACTCCACGTCGTGTACAACCACAAAAATGGGAAGTTATACTCCATATATGCATGATATGTCAAAATATATTCTACTGTCACGTATAACTAAAAAGACCAAAGGAAAAGAAAAAAAGAATGGACTTTGGGTAGGAAAATAGCTGCTTAGCTCAGCATCCTTTTTTCTCTTCCTTTAAAACTATCCCCCAAATCTAGAAAAATGTAAAATATACAAACAGCATTTGTTTAATCACGTCTGGAAAGAGAACCAAAATATTTGTAAAGACTTTCAAGAACAATAGAGTTCTGCAAAGACCATATGGGAAGAAATAGAAGAGAGGAGAAAGTCTGGTCTTGCCAATGCCCAGAAACGATCAATATAATATACTTCTTGAAGGTATAGGGCACAGCGTGAAAAGCAAAGAGTAACATTCCCTTTTGCAATGTTTAAGCACAGATTCAGGCGCGTTAGGTAACAGGAGACTCTAGACTGGCTTAGGGGCTCAGTGAGAGTTGGGCTCCATGAAGAACTACACAAAAACCCACTGTCCTTGCAACTGGTTTGTGTGTGTGTGTATGAGAGAGAAAGAGACAGAAAGAAATGAATAAGCAACCATTGCATGATCTGTTAATGGAGCTAGTGCTAATGAATTGAATTCTCATTTGAGATGGACCAGGTTTTTTTTTTTTTTTTTTTTTTTTTTTTTTTTTTTTTTTTTTTTTTTTAAATGTCAAAGGTTAGTTTTGGTGACTGCTATGAAAGAAGCATCACCCAGCTTACCAATGGGCCCCCAGTTGTAGAAATGAAGATTTGGAGACCTGAGGGAGCAGACTTGTTAATGGTGAGAATGCTTGCCAACAGCCTGAATCTCCAAGCTTACTCAGATCTGGGAATTAGGGTACAATTAAAAGGAAATATACAGGAAGGCAATTACTTGATTTTAGTGAACAGTAAAACTTTCAGTTACCAGTATTTTTAATGAGTGCTTGCTTCATAATTGACCAAGTCCGGTCACTTACATTAAACTATGTGCCATGAGAGAGGCAATAAGAGAAAGGCTTTTGTAGAGAAAGCAATTTACTTTTTATTCTGATATGGGGGATGAAAGTATAATTTACACTGTTACAGTCTTTTTATTAATAGTAATAATAGTAGATACCACTTAATCTGCTTCTTATATGGCTGGGTATTGTGCTAGAAACACAGATATTTTCTCATGCAGTCTTTCCAAGAACTTAATGATATAAGTTATATTTTTTTTCCAGAAAGCTTGAAGACCTACCTAATGTTAAAAAGGGCAGGTCAGATTTTGAAGCCCATTCTCTTTGAACTCAGCTAAACTTGCCAAGAACTCCCACTCCATCTTTGTGAGTTTCTCCCTTTCCCTCCTTTGCAATGCCACTAAATGTATGGGGTTGTCATGGTTTGGATGAGGTGTCCATCAAAAGCTCCCATTAATGCACAAATGTTCAGAGGTGAAATGATTGGACCACGACAGTTGTAACCTAATCAGTCCATCTTAGTTTGAATGGATTCACTGGGTGGTGACTGTAGGCAGGAGGGTGTGTGGCTGGAGAAAGTGCATCACGGGGGTACCTTGGAAGGGTTGTTTTTCCTGTGGCTCTTCCCCTGCTTCCTTGCTCCACCATGAGGTAGCAGCTTTCCTCCACTTGGTCCTTCCATCATGATGAACATGAAGTCTCACGTTGGGCTCAGAGCAATGGCGTCTGCCATCTGTGGATGGAGAACTTTGAAATCTTGAGCCCCAAAGAAAAGTTTTCTCTTCTAAGTTTCTCTTGTTGGGTATTTTGGTCACAGTGATGCAAAAGCTGACTAAAACAAGGGCAAGTCTGTTGCTTCCTACTTGGAGCAACAATGCCGTGGGAGAAAAACTCGGAGGCAGAATGAAGATGAAAGAAGGTTTTTTTATTCTTCGGCTTTAGCAATCTCTCAAAACTCTAACACTGGCTCTTTCAGCAACCTCTCTGACTCTTTACTTCTTCTGACTACTGACTCTTTACTTCTTTACTTTACTTTCTTTTACTTTTACTTTCTTAGAGAGAGCTGAGAGAGAGAGAGAGAGAGAGAGAGAGAGAGAGCTTCTTTCTTCTTTCTTCTTTTTTCTTCACTTTCTTTTACTTTTACTTTCTTAGAGAGAGCTTAGCGAGAGAGAAAGAGAGAGAGAGAGAGAGAGCTTCTTCTTCTTTCTTCACTTTCTTTTACTTTTACTTTCTTAGAGCTTAGAGAGAGAGAAAGAGAGAGAGAGAGAGAGAGAGAGAGAGAGAGAGAGAGCTTCTTCTTTCTTCTTTCTTCTTCGGCAGCCTCGGCCTGACTCCGACCAGCAACAACTACTTCTCTCTATATATCTTCTGACTACGTTCTGTCCCCTCTCTTTTCTTCTTCTCCGACCCAAACTCTTCTTCCGACTGACTGAACGACTGACTGACTGAAATCCGCTTCTGACCGCTTTCACCCGGTTATATACCTTTAGCTTTGCAGGTGCGTCACGTGCATTTACAGGTGCGTCACGTGCATATGATTATTATCAGGTGGAACTTATGGCTTCCAGCTAGCCGCAATAGCCATCTCCCTGATTGGGGCTGCTTCACAAGTCCATATGGTGTATTTTATTTCTGCCTTTAATAAGATGTTCTGGAATCCTATCATTGTAATAGCTACAGATTAGGTTGGGAGGCAGGCATCCCAAGAATGCCATGCACAAAGGTAAGGAAAATGGGAAGATTAAAGATACAGGGACAGATAACGCAGAGATGAAGACTTCAGGACCAAAACATCCGACAAGATTTTAGTAAAAGGATTTTGACAACTTATCAGACCTGTGGGTGAATCAGCTCAGCAACCAGATTCATTAATATTCAAAGCCATTTGAGGTTAAGAACTGCTTAATTCTGTGCTAGATTGGAAGGGAATTAATCCCAGTGCCTAAGGGACAGAACCAACTAATGGAAACTAAATAATTGCAAATATGTGATGAAAATATCACATAGATCATTACTGAGTCTTTGTTTCTTAGGGAACTCTCACCTCCAGGGAGAAACGAGATCATGGAGAAGCAGGGAAATATTCCGGTCACACCAGGTGCATGTGGGTTAGTGGAAGCCATTTATTCATTCAACACCTATTTACTGATACCAACTAAGTGCTAGGCATGGTATAGGGAAGTCGCAGAGAATGGACAACGGTCCCTGATTTCGTGGAGTTTACCCTCTTGATGGGGAAGATGCTGCTAAAGTTAGTACATGAGAAAATTACAACCATAACTGGAGCTGGGGAGGAGCAGAGGTTGGTGCCATATGAGCCTGTCATAGGGGGAAATGGCCTTGTCAGGGAGGATGGTCTCAGAAACGATGAATTAAACTGATTTCTGAAGCAAGAGTGGCAAGTAACGGGCAAAGAAGCTTGGTGAAGAGCCTTCTAGGCAGAGCAAACAGCCTGTTAGGTCGAACCATATAAAATTGCTGCCTTTAAAGGTCAGCAATCATTGAACATCAGCTATTTCACATGGTTAACTTATTTATCAGTGTTATGCACACAGGCAGCGTCCAGAGCACTGTGACTCAGAGTAAGGTAATTTATATGCTTCCTGCACTCATACTTCTTACAGTCTGGGTGGGACAGCCAGGAAAGGATAAACAAAATGGAAATGATGATAAAATAAGAAAGGTCACAAAACAGTGAGAAATCTGTTGGAGAGGAAGACTTCTAGAGAAGCCTTGTGCTTCTGCTTTAGATGCTCTTCAATGCCGGTGGTTTTGCTGTTCATGGATTCCCATCAAAGGTGTTGGGTAGAGACCTGGGATGAATCTGCAATGGCCAGTCCTTGGCCCACCCTTCTTCCTTGTTCAAGGAAGGCACCGTGTTGAAATAAGCCTTACAAACTTGCCTCACTGACTGTGTCCACACAGTGTCTTATTGGCAGTGAGATTGGTGTAGACCCAATGACATGGTCACTCAAGGGTTTCATTAGTTTTCTTCTTAATGGAATGGGTTGAGACTGGTGGTGTGGGAAATTATCTCAGATGTTCATATCAGATTAGAGATTAAGGGAACTCATCTAGTATAGTCAGTGAAGTTTTCTCTTCCTCCCAAATAAGGAAATGAAGAGGCAAAGAGAGTTGTGTGTGTGCTAGGTGTGGATGTATATGGCCCTGCTTTACTAAATTCTGAGATGCAGGATTTACAGTGTGGTTGTCTATTTGATGCTCCTGATATGCCATTAACTACATTTAAAAAAATATTTATTTATTTGCGTTGGTTGTACACAATGCTTTTATTTTTACATGATGCTGAGGATCGAACCCAGGCCGCGCACTTGCTAGGCGAGCGCTCTACCGCTGAGCCACAACCCCAGCCCCCATTAACTACATTTTTGAGGATATTATTAGATGAAGAGAAAGAGAACTTTGAGCTTCTGTGGAAGGTAAATGAACTTGGGCCCACTGGAAGAAAGTCAAGCTTGTTTTTTTTTTTTTTTTTTTTTTTTTCTGTGTGTGGCTTAATAATATAAAAAACATAAATTAAAAATAGCTCAGATTCTTAAAAAAATATCATATTCATCCACATTTTTCTTCTTTAAGCCATCACTTATGAAATAAAAATTTTTATATTCTCAGCTTTAGTTCTTGGGAAGGGGTCAGTAATCAAGGGATGCGATGTGTCATTCAAAATGCTGAAATCTTCTATTTTCCAAAGACTTTCTTTCCAATTGAGGAGTTTGAGAATGATGCTTACATTTACTTAGACTTCGCACTGAGAGCATGCTCACTGCCATTGTCACTCTCCACAGCTCCGGGAACAGGCTGCAGGAGCCAGCTCTGCCTGTTCTGTTCCCCCCTCCCTCACTTCCGCCTTCACCCTGAGCTGGCAGTGAGCTCTGAGGCCCTGTAATAAGGCATCTCATTATCTCCCCCACCTGCAAAACGAGGAAGGGTGCTGCTGTTTCAAATGCCATTTTCATTTTCTCAGAAACATATTACAAACAGGAAGTCTGCGTGAAAATTCAAGACACATGAGAAGAAGGTGTGTGAGCAGAAGAAATAGGCCAGATACATCTTCTGATTCTTTTCCATTCAGTGCAATTTAAATGGTGGTGGTGTTCACCATTGTCATTGTGGAAATGATGGTGGCTGACATTTACTCTTTATTGAGTGATTACTATGTGCAAAAGTGATTACACTGTGCTAAAGTGTTTTGCATGGAATATCTTCCTGAAGTTTTATCAAAAAGTTTATGAAGTAGATACTTTTTCTGGTTTAGGTATGAAACTCATGTGTGAGACGATGCAAGAATGTTCAGAGAGAAAATGATTAGATTATGAGAGATATAGCCTAATTAGTGGATTCATCCCCTGAGAGAGATTAACTGGGTGGTTACTGTAGGCAGGTGGAGTGTGGCTGGAGGAGAAGTGTCACTGGGGACATGCCTTTGGAGTTCACATTTTACCTCTGTGCTTCCTAGTGGCCATGTCCTGAGCTGCTTTCCTCCACCACACCCTTCTGCCATGATGCTCTGTCTCTTCGTGGGCCAGAGCTATGGAGGTGCTCAACTTTTGGCCAAGACCTCTGAAACCCTGAGCCAGAATAAACTTTTCCTTCTCTGCATTGTTCTTGTCAGGTCCTTTGATCACAGTGATGGCAAAAGCTGACAAAAGCAATTCTCTAAATGATCCCAGGATTATACAGAGAGGTGAATAACTTGCCTGAGATGACAGATGTGGTAAGAGGAGTTGGAATGTGGCCTTACAGAGCCGGTGCTTTCAACCATGTAGTACTTTGTTCAGTATGGTCTTTGGAATGGAAGCTCTTGCATCGCTTGTTAATAGGCAGATCCTTGAGCTGTACCCCCAGCACGCAGAGCTCTTCTGGGAGGTGAGGCCTGAGGCTCTGCAGCTTCATAAACTTCTCAGGTGGTTCTGATGTACACCGCAGTTTCATAAGCACTTTATTTCATGAGTAGTAGAGACAGCAATGGTTTTAAGTGATTTTTAGCCTACAGAAGTCTGCCAACATGGTTATAGGTAAGTGGCAGCCCCAAATTTAAAAATGTCAACCTTGGTTCAGACGATCATGGTTGTATGTAATATGATGTAACCCACTCATTCCTCAGGGCATAGGAAGTGGCTGATACAGAACTAAAGAACATGCGAGCAGCACACACACACACACACACACACACACACACACACTTCTCCTTGCGGGGAGAATCAGAGCTGCTTGGGGCTCACTCCCTTTTTTCTGTCTTCAATGACTTTAACAGATTCTTCCATGAGTCAGGCTGTTTCTTACTTTTCTTTTTTTCTTTTTCTTTTTGGTACTGGGGATTGAACTCAGGGCCACTCGACTACTGAGCCACCTCCCCAGCCCTATTTTGTATTTTATTTAGAGACAGGGTCTCACTGAGTTGCTTAGCGCCTTGCTTTTGCTGAGGCTGGCTTTGAACTTGCGATCCTCCTGCCTCAGCCTCCCAAGCTCTGGGATTAGAGGTGTGCACCACCGTTCCCAGCAAGTCAGGCTATTTCTGATTAACTTCAAGAGAGGGCAAGTGCAAATGCCTCAGCAGTGAGGATTGCTTGCTTGCCTGGATTCCTGTTGTGATCTTCCTCTTCTGCAAATGGATGCGACAAACTGCAGCATGGTGAGAGGCCCAGCTAGAAACAATTGTTTGTGCTGCAGAGGCTAAACCTTTCCTTTGTGGGGAAGGTACAACATCTCTCTCTCTCTTTTTTTTAAATATTTATTTATTTGCTTTAGTTGTACACAATGCATTTGTCTTTACGTGGTGCTGAGCATCGAACCCGGGTCGCGCACATGCTAGGCGAGTGCTCCACCGCTGAGCCACAACCCTAGCCCCAGTACAACATCTCTTGCAGTAGTTCCTGAACCTTGAGGATGTATCAGCATCTCTGGGAAGGCTGGTGAATAAGCATGCTGGTCTTCACCCCCAGGATATCTGGCTCGTAGGTTTGGGTTGGGAGGAGTGTGTGCATGTTAACACATCCCTATGAGATGCTGCTGCTGCTGGTCTGGTTACCATATTTTGAGAATCACATCACTGTAGTTTAGGGGAAAGGATGATTGGCAATGGTGGGGTGGGGGATGATTTTCCAGTGAAGGAGACTTGAATTCTGTAATGAAGAATACAACAGTAGGCCATCCCTCCATCGTGTCACAATTGTTACAGAACAGGGATAAGCACTCGATCATATTATTCAGTTTTTACCACTAAAACTATTCTGGGTAATGGAATAGTTTGATAGTTAAGGAAAGTGACTCTGGAGACAGAAATGTTTTCATATGCATTTTTTTTGGGGGGGGCAGGGATGGTACTGGGGATTGAACTCAGGGACACTGGACCGCTGAGCCACCTCCCCAGCCCTATTTTGTATTTTATTTATAGATAGAGTCTCACTGAGTTGCTTAGCACCTTGCTTTTGCTGAGGCTGGCTTTGAACTTGAGATCCTCCTGCCTCAGCCTCCTGAGCCACTGGGATTATATGCATTTTTTTTTTTTTTTTGGTACTGGGGATTGAACTCAGGGGCACTAGACCACTGGGCCACATCCCTAGCCCTTTTTTGTATTTTTATTTAGAGACAGGGTCTCACTGAGTTGCTAAGTGCCTCGCCATTGCTGAGGCTGGCTTTGAACTCGCGATCCTCCTGCCTCAGCCTCCCAAAGTGCTGGGATTACAGGCGTGCGCCACCGCGCCCGGCAGGATTATATGCATTTTTAAGGTGAATAAACTAACATCTCTGAGCCTCTTTGCCTTTCTTTCTTTCTTTCTTTCTTTCTTTCTTTCTTTCTTTCTTTCTTTCTTTTTCAAAACTGCCCTGTAAGGTCTGGGCTGGAGGTCTGTTTGTCTCTCCAGGTCCATTTCCCCGCTTCTCCACTTTGCCTGGTGGCCCAGGAGGATGACCTGTCTGTCGCCTTGTCCTTTGCTTTCCAACAGGGTTCAGTCCCAGGGCAGTATCAGGAAGGGATCTAAATGCTGAAGGAGAGTGAAGTAGGGGGTTTGACGACCTCTGCTCACTTCCTGTGGGGTCACTAGTGTTGGCTGTGTTCCTCTCAGAAAGACCATGTCTTGCTGGCTAGTTCTGCCAAGTCTCCTCTCCCTGAGTTCTTATAATACTGTTTGACCTTCAGCCCCCTCTGCCTAGGGATGGCGAAGACTGGCTGTCCTTAATTTCATGCATGATTCTTTGTTCATTGCCTTTAACCAAGCTGCTGTCTTATAAATAATAGCTTTGTGAAAGCCCCTTTGACTATACTCCTGATTGATGCTGGGATCGTGACAGCTAAAACTGTGATGAGGATAAATGGCAAGAATGCAGACAATGCACTTGGCCTTACATTATCAATGAGTGAGTACCTAATAATTTGAATCATTATCTTTGTTGCTTTGTAATATTTGGTCTAAATTGTCCTGATCATTGTCTGTATCTGTAGTACCTATCCGTACATGAACAGCTCATTAATAACCTTTTGTCTTCTTCAGGTATCACGTAAATTATCCGGACTGTCTTCTTCATTTTTCTCAGTCCTGGATAAAATTTCATTTTCAATTTTTGTCATTTGTCTCAGTCCATTTTCTGTTGCTATAAGAAAATACCCGAGACTAAGTAATTTATAAAGAAAAAAAAATATTTCAAATGGTTCTGGAGACTGGGTAATACAAGACTGAAGGCCTTCTTGCTAATGAATACTCCCAAGGTAATACAGGGCATCACATGGCAAGACAGAACCAGTTTGGCTTTTATAACAAACTCACTCTTGAGATGATTCATTAACCAATTAACTTATTGATCCACTCATAGATTAATCCAGGACCTGTCCTTATGACCTGATCACCTCTTTGAGATCCCACCTATCTCTTCTCTTCCTGTCCAACAGTAGGGATTAAAGTTCAACATGAGTTTGGTAGAGAGATTCAAATCATAGCAACATCTAATAAAGATATACAATTAATGTTGAGCCTTTAGATATTATATTCTGTTTTGTAGAGGGCAATGTTAACCAGTGCATGACTCCTATTTTTAGCTGTGTTAATCAAAAATATTGTTAGATTATTACCTCCTTTTGAGAAAATTCCATTATTAAAGATAAATAAGTACATGGCAAAATGGAAAGGAAGAGAGTCTTTGATATCATTGAGGAGCTGTTGAACCAGTTCTGAAAATGCCTCTTTACTTTTTAAATGCAAAAATTAAACCCAAAGTGTATAGGCCACAGTTGTTGGGCGTTTTGCTTCCCGCAAGCAAATGAAATCGTGATATTCTATTTAATGAGAGATTGAACCAAGTCTCACCAGTGTCAGAAAACGTTCAATGGAGTAACAGGTGTATTACTTTGAGAAATGCACCAAGAAACATTTAACAGAATAACAAGAGTATTGCTTTAAAAATTGGGTGCTACTTTTAAAAATGCACCAAATTTCTACACTTTATCAGTATCCCCTCAGAGTAGTCAGCTTTCTGTCACTGTGACAAAACACCTGAGATAAACAACTTACAAGGAGGAAAGGTTTGTTTTGGCTCACAGTTTCAGGGTTTTGTCCATGATTGATTTTCTCTGTTGCTTTAGGCCTGTGGCAAGGAAGCTCATCACGGTAGAGGCATATGGCAGAGGAAACTACTCACTTCAATGAGAGACAGGAAGGGATGGGGTTCCAATATCTCCTTCAGGGGTGTACCTCCAAATGACCTAACTTCTTTCCACCAGCCTTAGCTCTTAAAAGTTCCACTACCGGGGCTGGGGTTGTGGCTCAGCAGTAGAGCGCTCGTCTAGCCCGTGCGCCGCCGGGTTCAATCCTCAGCACCATGTAAAAATAAACGCATGTGTACAACTAAAGCAAATAAATAAATGTTAAAAAAAAAAAAGGTTCCACTACCTTCCAGTAATTCCACAGGGCTTGGGACAGAGCCCCTAACACAGGAGCCTTTGGGGGACACTTATTCAAACCATAGTACCCATGAGGAGTGATTTCCTAAACAAAGCCTTGTTCAGTCTTGGTCACTGCTGTATCCAAGGTGTCTTCCACAGTGCTTGATACAAATTTCATAATCTGTCAACAAATGTTTACTTACTGAATATGCACAGTGTGTGTTTAGTAGAGATTGTGACTGCCCAACATTTATGGGCAATGACATGAGGAGAACATTGCTGGGTTGTTCCTATATTTATTGCCATTCTCCATGGTCCAAGGCCTTGGAGGGAAGCTAACAGGAGACTGCTGCAAACATCTTTGTCTGCATAGGACATAGGACAACATTCAGGGAGGGGCAGGCTCTCCAAAAGCAAATCAGGACACTAATGTGAATAAGGAAGTGGAGTGGTATGGACTTAGAAGGTCTTCACATCTCTGAAGACACCTTGTGCCTTTTTGGTCCTTAAATTACTTCTTCATTGTTTTTTTTTTTTATTTATTTACTTATTCATCATGCACAAGTATAGTATCTTTTTACATACAACTGCTTGTATACAAAGTATATAAGTACCATTCAGATCTTCAATCATGCATTTAGGATAATGATATCCATCTCATTCAACCACCAATTTTTTTCCACCCCCCCCTTACTCCCTCCCTCCCCTCCCTTCCGTTGACTGTTCTAGTGTTCCTCTGATCCTATGTACCCCCTTCCAACAACACTGTGAACCAGCCTCCTTATATCAAAGAAAACATTCGGTATTTGGATTTTTGAGATTGACTAATTTCACTTAGCATGATACTCTTCATTGTTTTTCCACATTTTTTCAAATTTAGAAAATTGAGAGCATAGAAAGATCTGCAAAATAAAAAAAGATCTATAGGGTCTGGGGTTGTGGCTCAGTGATAGAGTACTAGCATGTACTGGTTCCATCCTCAGCACTATATTAAAAAGAAAAAATAAAGGTATTGATTGTATCCACCTACAACAATATATACATATATATATTATTTATATATATGTTATATATATAAAAATAAATGATGTCTTATATAAAATATAAAAATGATCTATAGTCCTCTCATCTAGACTTCAACAGTTTCTGGTTGCCTTTGATGGACATTCATTTCCCATCTGCAGTAACTTCTTTCTAGAGCCTTTCTCTGCTGATGTTTTTTCTGCAACCCAGCTTGGTAATTGTGACTGACTTTCTAAATCTTCTCTGCTAAGCCATGATAATGAACGATACTTAAAGTTGTCATTTTTGCCTTAATTTGCAAACCTTTAGAGCATTTGCTTCCTTTCACTGCATTCTTGATATTGTAATTTGCAACAACAGGTCCTTATTCTGAAAGTAGTTTATTTAAAGATGCCTCATTTACTGTTCCTCTGGGTATGTTATTACTGTACAATACATTTGAGCTTTATTATCCTTGTCCTCTTTTGACATACATGAGCAAGAGCTGATATTTTTAGTGTGCTATTAATACCCTTAAATTGTATTACATGTTTTATTTGGTTGATGTGTTATTACAGTTACCTTTCAAATTTATATCTTTAATCTCAAAAATTAACTAGCATTCATATTTTTAAAAATGCTTTAAAATGCCAACAAGGTAATTAAAAATATAAATAAACCAAAGCCAAGGGATTTTGAAGGACTTTATAACCTACTAATGGTAGAGGAATGAGGAAAGGGCTGAGGGAATTTGTTGTAGGAGACTTATGCTCACGCTGTACAGGTATAAAGCTGGTTTCCTTTAGAATTCACATGATCCTTCCTTTGCTGGTAGATGATCACTGAGAAGTGAGAGAGTAACTTTACTTAGATGTTTGATATGTAAATCCCACTTTTGGGGGATGGGGTTGAGGCTCAGTGGTAGAGCGCTTGCCTAGTATGTGTGAGGCACTGGGTTCAATTCTTAGCACCATGTATAAATAAATAAAACAAAAATAAAAAAGGTCCATTGACAACTAAAAATATATTTTTAAAAAATCCCACTTTTGTCGAGTCCTTATATTCTGATAAGTCCCTTTCTTCTAATTTAAACAGCCGTGGAAATCTGTGAAACATTTCATGTTGTGTTTCTGAAGTTCATTCATTCATTCAGTCCTGTTTATTCAACATGTCTTTATTAGGTGTCTCCTTTACTGGGAATAAATTGGTGAGCAAGGCACTGGGGTGGCAATGGTGGACAGAATCCCAAGGTCGCCCTTCTTTGGCGTCTTGCCACCTAGTGGGGGGAGGCTGGAGTGTGCTAACTAATTACAGCAATAAGTGTGTAATTACAAATGGGTGCTGTTGCAGAGAAGAAGAGGATCGTAGTTTCATGAGAAGGTAAACAGAGGATTCCAAGCTAGGGTGGCAATGACTTTGGGCTCAAGGTCAAAAGAGATTTCAGTGAGGAAGTAAAATTGGGGCTGAGAGTTTAGGATGCATAGAGGTGAAAATGAAAGGATGGAAAGGTAGTAGGGTGGCAGTGGGGAAGGGATTGTCAAGAGCAAATTTAAGTCTAAAGAGAACGTGGAGTGGGCGTGTGCCCTGAAAGAAAGACTTGTGGCTGGAACCCACAAAGCAAGGGATAGAGTCGATGGCTAGACATGGCTAGACAGGGAAGTGGACTTCAGACTCTGCAAAGCCAGGAAGGGTCGTTTTAAGAATTCCAGGGGTGAGGGTGTGGCCCAGTGATAGAATGCTCACCTAACATGCAAATGCTTACCTAGCATGCATGATGTCCAGGGTTCAACCCCCAGCCCTGGAAACCCAACATTTACACCCTAAAAGCAATGGTAGGAAGATGCAGGGGGTTTTGTTTCATTCTTTTTTCCTGAACCCATGTCCCTTTGCTTATTTTTTTTTTGTATATATGACTCATGGCTCTAACTACGATATTATAATAATTTGTTTTTGTGTCAACTTGGCTGGGCCACAGTGCCCAGATATTTTATTCTAAGTGTTTCTAGGAAGGTTTTCACCAAAGTAGATTGACATTTGAATTGATAGAATTTTAAGTAAAGCAGATTATCTTCTATAATGTGGGGTGGGCCTCATTTAATTAGTTGAAGGCTTGAACAGAACAAAAGACTAACCTTCCCAGGGCAAGAAGAAATTCTGCAGCAGACAGACTTTGGACTTGAAACACATTATCAGCTCTTCCCTGGGTCTCTAGCTTGACCATCACCCTGCAGATTTTGGACTTGCTGGCCTCTACAAGTATGTAAGCCAATTTCTTAAATATGTTTCCTTATATGCATATCCTATTGGTTCTCCTTCTCAGGCATGCCCTAATATGGGTATCACTACCTCCTTCAAAGAGAAA
Source organism: Tamias sibiricus (assembly GCA_025594165.1). Classification (NCBI taxonomy): domain Eukaryota; kingdom Metazoa; phylum Chordata; class Mammalia; order Rodentia; family Sciuridae; genus Tamias; species Tamias sibiricus. The sequence goes on from CM046675.1 coordinate 18,905,867, forward strand.
ATGGGTTTTACTCATTTCTGTGTGTTCTTGGAACCTACTACATTGTAAATGGTGACTGTTCGGAAAACTGGCATTTCTGTAGGAATACTTACAAAGGATGCTATTTAATCTACACCTAAAATATAGCAAAATTTATCAATATAGTTTAACTTATCAACTATAAAAAGTCATTTTCAAAAATTTGCAAAGACCTGGATCCATGCAAGTTGAATAAACTTCTTTTTCACATGCATTCTCAGGATCTTGAAGATGCTGTTATCTTTTGTGACAAAGTTAGATATCAACACATTTTAAAAAACCTTTTTGTGGAGCCTCTTGTTGGACTTAGGTTCTCAGGACTTGCTTTGGGTATTATTAGAAGAAAATATTTATTGAGCCAAAAGTAAATCGTTTCACTCTTTCTACACTGGAGTCTGTATATTTCTGAATTTGGTTAATTCAGCATGGAGGGAAATGTTTTATTTTTTGAATTACTGAACTTCATCTGATGAGTCCTTTGACAAAAACACTCAGTGACTTGGTCTTTGTTTTAAAGAGCTTTCACTAGAGTTAGGGTTATGAGACATATTCAGGAGATTTAAGGATTGTGTAGGAGGTTGCCAAAATATTTATGCATAATAGAGAAAAAGAAAAAAGAAAAAAATCATCATTATCTACAAGAGTTCCTCAAAATGTTTTTGATGGATTGACCATTCTGCACAAAAATTGAGAAATTGAGAAACTAAGAGGAAGGATCAAAAAACTTTCATAGCATTTGAAAATCATAGTTTATGTTGATGTAATTTATTATATGTATTTTATATGCCTTTGAAAATTCACTTTTTCTAGTAGTTAATTTTAATTGGGTTTACAAAATTATTGATCTGTGACAGACTGGAGATGAAGATAATAATTAAACAAAAAACTGAAAACCTGGTTAACCATTGCCCCTAGTTTGAGAAACACTGGTCTAAACTGGTGGAGAAACTGTTCCTGGGGAAGGGAGCTAATCAGAGATCATCTGTAGGAGCAAACTGTCATCTTTGAGGAAGAAACACCATAAGCAAGGACTCGGAGACAGCACTGAACGTGTGGTGTAGCAGCCAGCGTGGAGTCTGCAGGGTGAAGGAAGGGGCAGGAGGCCCCAGGAACCCACTTGGGCAGCTTTTATGGAGACCGGCCTTGTCAACTTGTGTTTCTTGTCAGATGGCAAAGGCCTATGAGGAGCAGCATTAGGAGGCCTGGCCAAATTGTGTTACCCTTTGGGGGAGGGTTCCAGCTGTGTAGCAATTGCTCCATGAGCTTTATTGGTCCATTTCTAAACAGGAGTGTTAGTCTGAAGGTTGATGATTCCTCAAATGGCCATCAGAGTATGTTACTTGGCAGAGAAAACTCTAATTAAAATTTTTACAGGAAGCCAAAGCTAATTCACTATTTACAAGAGAACACTTCCATAGCCTGCCCTCCCCTCATATCCTGGATGAAATAAAGAATACTGTTTGGTTTGATTTCTTCTAGGAATAGAGGATACTTGTCAAGTTCAAACTCCTGCCAGATGTGTATACTTTATAGTTTGTCCATCATTATGGGTTATTAAAACGGTGATTTTCCTGGCAAGGATCTTCTGTAGTCTCCGAAGAGGTTTCAGAGGTCATGTTCTATCTTCAAAAGAAAAAAAAAAATAGTTCCATTCTTACAGAGAGTAGTTATAAAACCAATATCTTAGGAACATGAAAAAGCAGCTGGGACTAATATCTTTCTGAAAATGGTAGATACATATTAATGATGTGACACTATTTTTTCAAGTTCTTGAAGTACCTATTGACCAAAGCTGAGTATTGTCCCTTTTGTTTCCTGGTGAATTATGAATGCATCAAGTTTTAAACAAATTTGAATCAGGTGAAGTTTAGTTTGCAAAGTGCGGAGGATAATGCACAATTGAAGGCTTATTTTGGTTGGTCTATTTTGGTTATCGCTATTGTTGATATCTTATGTGTTTTTTGACTTCCTGTCTGTCTGTCTTTCCTCCTTTGGTCAGTATTTTTATTTATTTCAAATTATTATTCTATTGGGAAGCTATTGAGCTATTAGGTATTTTCATGAAAGTTTGATCAGTAGCCTGCCTGGATTGTGAAGATGTAAGAACAACTCTCATTTCTGGGTACTCCAGGGATGGGAGGGATTGATGGATTCATTTATTCTTTCATGCAAGCAAGCAAGCAAGCAGAAACAAAACAAGAAACCTTAAACTTAAGCCCTATAATCCCTTTAAATCAGATTCTGTTTTGAAGTGGCATAGGTGATTTTAAAATACCATTTGTGATGATAATTTGCATCTAGGATTGAAAGTCATCATCTTTTTTTTTTTTTGGTGGTGCTGGGGATTGAACCCAAGGGCTTGTGTATTCGAGGCAAGCACTCTTCCAACTGAGCTGTATCTCCAGCCCCCTGAAAGTTACCATCTTAAAGCAAAATCACCTAGAGTGATTGCTGTCCTTCTTGCCCCTACCTTCTCCCTGAGTTCCTAATTAAGTAAGGCAGGGTTGGGGTCTGAGATTCCACATTTCTCACACTATCACGAGTGATGATGGTTCTGGCCTTTGGGCTCCAGTTGAAAACCATGGATGGGAATTGAGGTTGACCACGAGAAATGAGCAGAACTGGAATAGAGGGAGGGACAAGGCAGTTTAGCTGGAAGCAAAAATTTTAAAACAGGAAGATCAGAGGCAGATAGCTATCTTCTCCCAATGCAAATCATAGACTTTTTGTTTCAGTTAATATTGAAGGTATGTTTCTTTAGAGATGGTACCTGTCAGTGATGCTTTGGTTTGAAATCTTTTGTTTCCTGTTCATGTAATCACCATTTCTTCAACATAATGCATGATGCCTTGTATACAGAATCGCTCAGTATGAGCTTTTAAAACTTGGTTTGTAAGTTGTTTATGTGTCTTTTGTTCATCATTTTATTCTTGTGATAGTACCATATTACTGATAACATACTGCTAAATGCCATGTTATAGAAATAAAAATATGCACATAACATGGTATGGCAATCCATCACTTTTTCTGGAAAGCACCAATAATAAAATCTTAGCTTCTGTGGGCCAAGAGAAAAATTGATATTACATAGGTATTTATATAAGCATTTAAATTGTTATTATTCTTAGCTTAGTTCTATACAAAAGGAGGACTTGGGATAGATCAGGCCACAGGCTGATGTCTGTCTCTCCCTGGTCTAGTAAAAAAGACAAACCTTGATTAAACACACATATAAGTACACAACTGGCATTTTGTTAATTGCAACAGAAAAAAAAAAAAGTTGTGGGCTCATACACGAAGAGGGAAGAGGGATGTTATCTGGTATGGGATGGGATGTCAGAGAAGACTGCTTCAAGGAAGGGCCATTTGCATTGTCAAAGGATGAGCTTTGGAGTAGTATTTAGGGGTAGGAAGAGCAGAGGTGTATGAGATGGAGGAACTGATGAAAGATTACTGTAGCTGGAGGAAAGTCATCAAAGTGACCAAGGTAGGACTGGAAAGGAGGAGGGACTATACTTTACAGAGAACGGAAAGGTTACTACCATTCAGAAACTGAGTGGGCCCCACCGGCTGTAAACTTGCTTAATGGGGAGATAACTTGTGTTTTAGTAAAGGAATTAGAGAAACCCATCACGTTGATAAACCGATGGCCTAGGTAACGTTGTGATGAGAAGGAAAAAAAAAAAAAAAAATCTGTTCTGTTAGGGAAAAAAAAAAAAATCAGTTCCTGGGGAACAAGAGATGGAATGCAGTGAAACTTTGGGTACATTAATTTCATGCTTGTTGAAAGCCAGGCACTGCATCTTAGATGGTCACTACCTTAAAAATATGCTATTATTTTCTTGTTTCCAGAGGAGCAAATTGAGACACAGAGAAATTTAAGAAATTGCCTGACATTTACTTCAGTATGTGGTAGAGTTGGGCTTCAAACCTGTGCACTCTGATTCACCAAAACTCATGCTGTTTTATTTCCTCTTCTAGTTTTATTGTTTTGAAAAAAAAATATCAAGACACAAGGATAATAAATAAGTATAGAGAACTGTTATTTGCTTCTTGTTCCAGTGAACAAAACATTTTAGCTGTTTAGAAGATGTACATCCAAAGTAGCAACTATCTAGCAGATGTGTTATTCTTATTTATTTTTTTCCCCATACATCTCTGGAAGATGTAGTTAAGCATTTCTTATTGAGTTTCCATAAATCTCTGAATTCTTATCCATAGGAGAGATGTAAGTAAAATGTCAGAACATTGTCCTGAAGAAGTAAAAATGTGAACAATTCTTGATTAATATAATTAGTAGCAGCACAGTCTGGGGCTTAGGCCTTTGTAAGACTTTTCATATTTGCACATACTTTCCCTCTTATTCCTGGTGAGCTTTTTTGTCTTCAGACCAGAGATTGGCAAACTTTTTATGTAAAGTGCCAAGTAGGAAATACTTTGAGCTTTGTGAGATAGTCTCCATTGTAACTACCTCTGTTCCGTTGTGCAAGCCCCAGTCACAGACAATATGTGAATGAGGGAGTGCAACTGTATTCCAATAAAACTTTATTTAAAAAGCAAAGGCAGCAGGACAGATTGACCTATGGGCTATAGTTGTAGACTGAGCATAAGTGGTGATCGGAGCAGTTATTTATAGTTTTGTTTCATATGTCTATAATATCATATATTATTTTGCAAATCTCTCTCTTTGATAAGCTTTCTCTCTTCACTCTGCTGTGATCTTTTCTAGGGCATACGCTGAACTTTATTTACCCATTGTGTGCTTATAGTACTTAGGAAAGTACTATCATAAAGATCGGTGGTGTTGGGCTGGGGTTGTGGCTTAGAGGTAGAGCATTTGCCTAGCAAATGTGTGGCCCTGGATTCGATCCTCAGCACCAAATAAAAGTAAATAAATAAAATAAAGGTATTGTGTCCAACTACAACTAAAACATAAATATTAAAAAAAAAAAAAAAAAAGATTGGTGGTGTTGATTAAGGCAGTGGAAGACTGTATTTTCCAAAACTGGCCAGAACATTATTTCCAGATCTCTATACCTTTCTAGACCTTTCCACTCCCCTTTCAGAGGAGGATTTCCTTCCCCTTCTTCCCTCCACCTAGCTTGGATTTTTTAACTGCTCCAACCAATAGAATGGAGCAGAATTTATGATATCTGAGACTAGGTCATAAAAGGTGAAATACCTTTCTTTTGGCTCTATTTCTCTCTCTCTCTCATGACTCACATCCTAGGTTCCCAGGCTTTACAATGAGAAGCAGCCACAACTATGCTAAATGGAGTGAGTCTGTATGGAATTATCTACGAGGAGAAAAACTGAGGACTCTCTCCTCCACAGATACGCAAAGTGACGGTTCTCCTCAGTCTCCTGACATGCAAGCAGATGAGCCTTCAGGGCTCCCAGGGAACCAGATCCAAGCAGCTGCCTGCTTTTGTAAATGAAATTTTCCTGGGACATACCATGTCTACTCGTTTAAATCTTGTCAATGGCTTTACTATCCTGCAACAGCTGCAGTGAGTAGTCATGACAGAGACTGTGTTTATGGCCTGCAAAGCCAAGAATACTTATTTTCCAGTTCTTTACAGAAAAATCTCCTGCCTTCTGCTTCCCAGCCTGTAGGTTTTTCATTGAGGCACGGGGTGTCTGGAGCAGAGACAACCATGCCTGCAGAGCCTGCCTGAATTCCTGAGCTATGGAATTCATGAATATAAAAAATAGTTGTTTTATAACATGATGCTTGAGAATAATTTGTTATGCAGTCAGCATACCTGGCATACAGGTTAATACAGTGCTTGGGAAAAATTCAAGTTTCTCTTGATTAAATCAGCAGAGGATCTAAGCCTACTCTCTTTCTTCCCTGTTCCTCTAGCCCCTAACACACACAGGCCTCTGTGGCTTTCGCATTCTACTAAGAAACATGACCACAGGTTTCTCTCTTAGTGTTTTAGATATTAGGTTTTATTTTTCTTTTACAAAGGAAACATTAGTTAGAGGGGTCTTGATTTAATAAAGCAGAAGGTTTTTGCCCATGTAGGAGAACTCTTTTATTTCTACTGCTTTTCTCCAGATCTCTAAAACCATGCATTCTCATTAGTTCAGTTACTATGTTTCTTAATCCTTGTAAGAATCTCTGAGGGGGCCCTGGGGATATAGCTCAGTTGGTAGAGTGCTTGCCTTGCATGCACAAGGCCCTGGTTTCAATCCTCAGCACCACAAAATAAATAAACAAATAAATAAAATAAAGAATGAATAAAAAAAAAAAAAAAAAAAGAATCTCTAAGGGACCAGTGACAAGGTCTGCTCTCAAGGCACTGGTAACTGTGGCCATCGTTCTTGTAGCCAGAGATGTCATGAATATCTGGAATCACATTCTGAATTCTGTCCTTTTGCCATTTATCAAAATGAAAGGTTTTCATGAAAAGAATAAAAGGCCATAAAATAAAATATATTATAATGCTCTCTCTGAAATGTTTTAAGCATTTATTAAAAACAGGGCAATGTGAGGTGAAAGGTCGGGCAGTAATAATCAATTCCCATAATGTTGATGTGATTCTTATTAAACATTTATCACTGGGGTGTCATTTCAGAAGGCTCTGGAAATCATTTTTCATCTTCCACATATTGTTCTGTGGTTGTCAGTTATCCAGCTACAGGAAACCCAATACCGCCATTTCTGTACACTATATAGCGTTTAATGGACTTGTTTTTCCAAATTTCGGTATCTTGAGAAATTATATAGCGGATGGACATTTATTTATAAAAGGCAGATGTTCCCACAGTTTTCTGCGAGTTATAAAGAGTGTTATTAATTTCTTTGATTCATATTTTAACAAAATATGGATAAATTGTATATTGTTTCCTTAGTTTCTCTTATATTAGATGGTTAGGGGCTTAAGAAATATAAAGTTTATTTCCAACTTGTCTTTCCTAGTTTAAAGACATGCTAACACTGAAACAAAGGTAAGATAATGTTTTGTAGCTCTTAAAATGTACACATGGATAATATCTAATTCTAGTGAGGGTGCAAATGATATGATTACAATTGCTTCATGCCTTCAAAGGAAATTTAGCAAGATATTTTAAGAGCTACAAATATGTTTTTACCCTTTGACTGAGAAACTCACTTCTGGACACTATCATAATGAAGTTGTTATAGGTTAGAGATGAGGTATTCCCCCAAGCTCATGTGTATGACAATGCAGAAAGTTTAGAGGTGAAATGTTTGGATTATGAGAACCTTTGCCTAATCAGTACATTAATCCATCAATGGATTAAGTGGGTGGTAACTATAGGCAGGTAGGGTATGGCTGGGGGAGGTGGGTCACTGGGGGCGTGTCTTTGGGGTGTATATTTTGTCCATGGTAAGGAGAGCTCTCTTGGCTTCCTGATGCTATATCCTTATCTGCTTTTCTCTTCCACATCTTTCCACCATGATGTTCTGCCTCACCTCAGGCCCTGAGGAATGGAGCTGGCCGTCTATGAACTGAGACCTCTGAAACCATAAGTCCCGAAATAAACCTGTCCTCCTCTAATTGTTCTCATCAGGTCTTTTGTTTACAGCAATGAAAAAATTTACTAAAACAGAAATAATTTCAAATGAAGGGGAAATCATGTACAGATATGTTTGGGGCAGTATTACACATAATATAAAAAATTACAAGCAACTTTATGTACCAAGAGAATTCCATGACTGACTGTGCTCAGGGAGGTATAGCCTGTAGCCGCCTGAAGCGCTTGGAGCAACAAAGCCGCGGGAAGAACTTCAGAAGCAAACTGGAGACAAACAGCTTTTTATTCTGATAACTTTTCTTTCTGGTTCTAACAACAACTAACACACGCCAAACACACCACTAAAAATGGCGCTGACCCGATCAGCAATTTCGGCCAAGTCACTCGAGATCCCGCAACAAATCCCGTGAGACTACGGGTGGCGACAATGGCCAAATCTCCACGGCTCATAGTCAACTGCAATTCAAGTCAATCCCCAAACAGGGCTCCTGCATTTCCCCCTTTTTGTTTTAAAAGAGGTAATGCTCTAGGACGTCTATGTGCAACCAACATTCTTACCCGTCATCGGATAATCAAGGCTGTGCCCTTGACTCCTGTCTTAGGTTGATATGTTGGCCACATGAGACTGTCCCGTGCGACTGTGCCTGTCTTAGGTTGTCCCCCTCTGGGGATCTTACCCGTCATTGGCTAACCAGCCATCCAATGGAGCCCTTTAGGATCGACTATATATGATGACTAACAGCCGTCCAATTGTGAGGAGATGTTGCGGCTTTAAGGCGACAAGCCTTTTGGTGATGAGCCAAATTGCATAGCATATCAAATTGTTTAAACAAATCAGCTGCCCTAAGTTCCATCAAGTAACACACTGAATTCTCTAGACAAATACCCGCAAGGCATTGTCCCGTAAAGTCCCAAACAATGAAAGATCAAAATGTCCATTTGTTGTAACATGTTGATGTAGGAGGCCCCATGCATGTAGAGCAGAGGCCACACTGTTGGTGAGGTTGTTTGATGTTTGAGCAGCAGGGATGCTTGTGGCGGGCCGCGATCCCTGCAGCTGTAGCAGCAGACGTCTTTTTTATGTTTAGACAATGCCACCGGCAAATCTTCAGGGCCCGCTACCTAGAAACTCAAGCATCAATTATTAAAGGAAAGGCAGTGCTATTGCAGCACTGAGTCAAGAGGCGAGTTGTCAAACTACAAAATAGAATAATTAGATTAGAAAATTAAAGTTGATTTTTGTTCACATACATCGCTGGTTGAGCTTCTACAAACATAAGTTGGAAAAATATCATATTTAGAACAAAACAAAGAAAGACTGAGGGTAATTACTGCATTAAAGATAGATTAAAGAAAAGGTAAAGGCACTTTAGAGAAATAATTTGTTAGCTGGAACCCTTGAGTCTCTGTATACAGAGCAATCTTTTACCTGTTGAGATAATTGAAATTAATGAGCTATTAAACAAATGAAGTTAATAACAAATAAACAATCTTATGTCAAAACACCAAAATATCAGGTTATATAGCACTAGTCATATTGTTTGCTACAGAGAAGTCCCAGGGACACCTATAAATCAAAATTGAAAGTACCTTCATTTATAAAATTATTTACCTAAATTGAATACTCTTAACCTAAAATGAATTAAAGTTATTTGGATCCATATATATATATATATATTTTCTTTTTCATAAGCACTTTGTTCTTTGTGACGTCACACTGGACAGACGAACAAGCATACAAACATATATTTGTGACGTCACATTAACATGAAATGTAGACAAATGTACAGACATAAAGACATGTATAAAAAGAAAAAAAAATACAATTGTGTGCACACTAAAGAGAGATCTCCTTGTCCCGGCCGGGAGAAATGACACTTAAGTTGTGAAATATTTTGAAGGACTCTTTTGAGGGAATCATTCTGTACCTTCATCTTGGTCCTCTTGATTTTGTACCTTTTTTATTAATCTTGATTCTTCAATAACTTCATCTTGATCATTTTGATGTGGTACCTGTTTTATTAATCTAGATGGTATCCATATTGGAGAGGATTCGTCTTTTGGAAAAACACAAACAGATCCTCTTCCCCAAATTAATACTGGATCTGGACCCTTCCATGTATCTGAAAGAACATCCTTCCAGTAAACCAAAGGTTTATGTTGTTGGTGTGGATTCCAATGTCTGTCTCCAGCAGAATAACCATTAGAGTCTAAAGTTAAAAAATTTAAGGTAAACAGGGCAACTGCCAATCTGTCCTTAGGACTTTTCCAATTTCCTTCTTTTTGTTTTAATAACATAATTTTCAGTGTTCGGTTTGCTCTTTCAATAATGCCCTGACCCTGAGGATTGTATGGGATGCCTGTTTTATGGGATATATTGAATTTTGCGCAAAACTGTTTGAAAGATGAGGACGTATATGCGGGGCCATTATCTGTTTTAAGCATTTTGGGGATGCCCAATGCAGCAAAAGCTTGCAAACAATGAGATGTAACATCTTTAACTTTTTCTCCAGAATGTAAGGAAGCAAAAATCATGCCTGAACATGTATCTATGGTCACATGAATAAATCGCAATTTTCCAAAACTTGGCTCATGAGTAACATCCATCTGCCACAAATGATTGGGCATTAATCCTCTAGGGTTAACGCCGAAATGAGGATTGGGCAAATGTGTCATACAAGATTTACAATCTTTTACAATTGTTCTGGCTTGCTCCTTTGTGATTTTAAACCTACGTTGCAAGGTGGTGCTGTTGACATGAAACTGGGAATGAAATAAAGTAGCTTGTTGTAGCACTGAAAGTATAAATACTGTTTTTGTAAGTTCATCAGCCTTTTGATTACCTTCATGGAGGGGACCAGGCAAATTAGTGTGTGCTCTAATATGGCCTACGAATAGAGGTTCCTTTCTTGCCCACAAAAGTTTTTGTATTTGATAAAACAATTTAAAGGCTGGAGTATGAGGTGCTATTGGTCCTGCTAACTCTAATTTTGGGACGGCTTGTACAATATAGTGGCTATCTGAAAAAATGTTTACGGGCTGGTCCCTAAAATTTTCCAGAGCTCTTACCACAGCTTCCAGTTCCACTAGTTGAGCTGATTTGTGTGCAGTTATGTAAGTCATATTTTCTTTTTTAGTGACTACTGTAGCAGTACCATTTGAGGACCCATCTGTAAATACATTAAATGCCTTAGGAATAGGTTGATTTTTTATTACCTGTGGAAATATAATAGGATGATTAATACAAAAAGATAATATAGGGGACTTAGGAAGATGATTATCAAAATTTGCAGAAGTAGAGCATTTAGCTATAGCCCAATCATTATCATTGAAGCATAAGTATTCAATCTGTGATGATGAATAGGGAGTAATAATAGTAGCAGGGTGAATGCCAAATATTTTAGTAGAAGTCTTAAGTCCTTGAAGAATAAGTTTAGCCACCATGGAGGTATAAGATTCAATTATACTTTTAGGAGAGACGGGCAAATGTATCCATAATAAAGGCCCTTGTTGCCAAAATACTCCTGTGGGTGTATATTGTGAAGAAATAATAATCAACATCAGCGGTTGAGTTAAATCAAATCTATCACAATGAGCTCCTTCGATGGCTTTTTCTACTAACTTTAAAGCTTTCCTAGCATCAGGAGTCAATGTTCGTGGTGAAGATGGATCAGGATCTCCACGAAGGATGTCAAATAAAGGTTTTAGTTGGCCAGTAGTGAGATTTAGTGTAGGGCGAAGCCAATTAATGTCTCCCAGTAGTTTTTGGAAATCATTGAGGGTGGTCAAATGTTCTTTATTTATTAAAATTTTTTGGGGTCTAACAAAAGTATCCATGATTTTAAATCCTAAATATAATATGGGAGATCTGGTTTGAACTTTTTCTTCTGCTATATATAATCCATATTTTTTTAAATTTTCTACCACATCACTGAATATATTAAATAAGATTTTTTGATTAGGGTGGGCCAATAAAATATCATCCATGTAATGTAGACACATGAGGTTTGGATATTTATTTTTAATGGGTTGGATAGCCTTGTCCACATATATTTGGCATATGGTGGGGCTATTAGCCATTCCCTGTGGTAAAACCTTCCATTGATATCTCTGATCAGGGCCATTATTGTTCATAGAAGGAACGGAAAAAGCAAACCTGGGGGCATCCAGAGGATGTAGGGGAATAGAAAAGAAGCAATCCTTTATATCAAGAGTAATAAGATGGAAATTTTTTGGAATAGCTACGGGACTAGGAAGTCCAGGTTGAGTAGGCCCCATAACTTGCATGGTTTTATTGATTTGTCTAAGATCATGTAACAATCGCCATTTTCCTGACTTTTTCTTGATCACAAATATGGGGGAATTCCAGGGAGAGGTGGAAGGTTCTATATGACCTGCTTCTAATTGTTCCTGAACTAATTGGTGGGCCGCTTGTAATTTCTCTTTAGATAGGGGCCACTGAGGGACCCACACTGGCTTATCAGAAAGCCATGGTATTTTCAAAATTATTTTCTCAGTGGCCCCGAAAAAAAATATCTTTTTCCTTTATGACAATGATTACTTTTAGGGTTAAGATTACTCTGTACTTTTTGATAATGAGTTCTTTTATGGTTAAGATTACCCTGTAGGTTTTCACATTTAACATCTGCAGGCTTGGTTGCAAGGTGTACTCCCATTTGTTGCAAAATATCTCTTCCCCATAAAGTAACCGGTAGATTAGGTAAAACATAAGGCTGAAATGTTCCTTTATGGCCTTCATCATCCTCCCATTTTAAAATTACTGCACTTTTATCTGGGAGGTTATTATATCCCAAGCCTCTTAAACTGGTTGAAGCTTTTTGCAGAGGCCAGTGCTTGGGCCATTGGCGTAAGTTAATAATGGAAGAGTCAGCTCCAGTATCTATTAATCCCTCCATTTCTATTCCTTGGATTTTTATTTTACACATAGGCCTCCTTGAACAGTCTCGAACCCAGCAAGCCATGGGACTTGAGTCAGTAGAACAAAATCCTCTATTATTCCCTTCTTGAGGCATACCCATTTTAAATGAATTATGTAAATTGGGAAGGAGAAGCAACTGAGCAATTCTATCTCCTTGATTAACAGAAGTTATACTTTGGGGTGAGCTAAGCATTATTTTTATTTCCCCTTTGTAGTCTGAGTTTATTACACCTGGGGTCACTTACAAACCTAATAAGCTTTTAGGACTATGCCCGATAATAAGTCCTACAGTCCCTGAGGGAAGAGGTCCCCTGACTCCTGTGGGAATCAGTTGAACCCCCATTTCAGGCGTTAACACTATCCGGGCGGTGGAACAGAGGTCTAATCCTGCATTTCCTCTTGTTCCTCTGGCGAGGGAGTGGATGGGTAGTAGGGATTGTGTCGGGGAAGCATCTGAGTGGATGCTTGAGGATACTCCTTCTGCAATGCCCCGTACATTTGTGGGCCCCGGGGTATTGGGCCCCGTGCCCCGTTTTTTGAATTCCTGAACAAAGGATTTCCATGGATGTCAAATTTTGAATGGCATTTATTGGCCCAATGATTTCCCTTTTTACACCTGGGGCAGCGGCCTGGGGCACGATATGAGCTTGGTCTTATTTCTCTTTTGGGGTTTTGCCTAGAATTGCCTGACTGATTATGATAATTTTGCCTGGAATATCCTGATTGATTATAATATCTACGTTTAGCCTTTGTGAAATTTCGAGAGGAAGCACCTCTCATTGAGGCTGCAATCACATTTCCTGTGATAAAGGCGTCATTTATATCTTTACATAGTTGTATATATACGGAAAGATCCTTTTTAGTTCTCCATGGCCTGATGGCTGCTTGGCACCATTTATTTGCATTTTCATAAGCTAATTGAACAACTAATGGCATAGCTTGGTCAACATCTGCAAACACACTACCTGCAGTTCTCAAAAGTCGATCAGCAAAGTCGGCATACGGCTCATTAGGTCCTTGAATCACTTTTGACAAGCTACCTTGTAGATCCCCAGGTCCTTGTACAGTTTTCCATGCCTCTAAGGCAGCTGCATTTATCTGAGCATATATATCTGGGTCATAATCTGTTTGAGCCTGTACGTCTGCGAATTGCCCTTCTCCTGTGAGCATGTCTATATTATAGTTTTCAAACCCTGCAGCCGCGTTTCTTTTAGCTGTTTCTATACAAAGTTCTTGGAATTGCGATCGCCAAACCAAGAATTGTCCCCCGCTTAATGTTGCTTTACATAGACTTTTCCAGTCTGAGGGGGTTAAGCTAAAGGTGTTAAGGGACTCCAGCATACTCAACGTGAAAGGAGCTTGGGGCCCATAAGTCATTACTGCCTCTTTGAGATTTTTTATTGTTTTGAAATCTACTGACTGATGGACACTCTGTCCATTTTTCTTTTCAAATGCTGGCGGTTCCCAATGTATCTGTGAGTTGTCTTCGAGAGCACATAAGCGATCAGAAAGACTTTTTATTTCTGTTTTTAGGGTATGCAAATGCCTAGTAATACCCTTCATATTTTCTGTAATGGATTCCACCCATGGGGGAGTAGAGGATACAAGTGACTCCTCTGCCTGACGGACCTTTTTCTCGGTCTTTTTAAATTTCTTTTTCCTCATTTTCTCAGGATCACTTTTACTAGATTCCTCACCACTGCTAATTTCACTGACAGCAATATCCTGAGGCCCAGGTTCCAGTGAGAGCAAGTATCCTTCAGCTTTCGCCAATAACTCCCGAATAGCTTTAATAGCTTGGATTTTTGTCATTTTTGGGTCTCTTCTAATACTCTCTTTACTGGTCTCAGTTGGCCCAGTGGAATCTACACTTTTTTGATCACTTTCACTTTTGTCTATATACTCCTCACTGAGAACAGAGTCAGGTATATCAAGGAGTCTTTGCATAGCCTCTATCACTTGGGATTCAGTTATATTCGAACCCATCTTTAGAGACCTTTCAGTTCTTACCTGTCCGCTGCGAAGTTCCCCGTACGGGCCGCCACCTGTAGCCGCCTGAAGCGCTTGGAGCAACAAAGCCGCGGGAAGAACTTCAGAAGCAAACTGGAGACAAACAGCTTTTTATTCTGATAACTTTTCTCTCTGGTTCTAACAACAACTAACACACGCCAAACACACCACTAAAAATGGCGCTGACCCGATCAGCAATTTCGGCCAAGTCACTCGAGATCCCGCAACAAATCCCGTGAGACTACGGGTGGCGACAATGGCCAAATCTCCACGGCTCATAGTCAACTGCAATTCAAGTCAATCCCCAAACAGGGCTCCTGCAATAGCCACAGCACATGAAGTATGATGCTGTGGGCAGCAACCAGGGAAGTTCTAGTTTGACTAAGAGATTAAGAGAAAAAAGCAGATTTCTTGTTATATCTCTGATTATGTTAAAAATGTGCCTCTATGAAGATAAAGGCTAGAAGGAAACAGTCAAAAAAAAAAAAAAGAACTTTTTTCTCTCTGAGTTTATTTTTTATTTTATTTTATTTTTGAGTACCAGGGATTGAACTCAGGGACATTGGACCATTTCTGTGAGTTGATCATGGAGGGTTGTGGGGTGTAGTGAGACAGAGATTAAGCAAGACCACAATGCACAATGCATTTATACAAAACTAAGAAGTCCCACTTGCTTTGTCCCTTAGGGTTGTCATGAATACCTTACATTACCAATCTGCTACAGCTTTCATTAACCATCATGTCCAGTAGCTGGTTTGTTCTGTGTTTACAGGGTCATGGTGGTTAACCACAGGGGGACAGACAGCACTGGGGAGATGAATAAGGGTTTCCATTTCACACATCTCAGGCACTGAATCCTAGCTTTGTTACTTTTTAGTTCCTATACTTCAGTTATTTCACTTTCCTAAGCCACAGTTTTTCTGAATCTTTATAAAATGGGGACTGCTATGCTTATCTCATGAGGGTCATTCCAAACATTAAACAAGTTACAATTATCTTAGCATCGTGCTTGCGCTTGGCATGTAGGAAGCCATGATAAATGGCTCCTATTACTACTTATGCTTCCTCCTAGCTGAGCGTGGAAAGTGTTCTGTCATTTCAAAGAAGCCTTTAGAAAAGTCCATGTGCTCAAAAATGTTTCTCCTATTTTGTGTTAGGTAATTTAATGCCATTTTAGTAAGTCATTTCCTTAAAGTACAATTCCTGGGATAAGCAGTAATCAAAGTAGGGATGTTTCCTGTGAACTGTCGTGTGTGATATTCAGGGGCGAGGATTTGAAGATCAGATTAGCTAGCTGTTGCAGAGGGCCCGTCACAATGCTAGAGTCATATATAAGATATCAGGGTTAACTTTTCTGAGGACGAGGCAGAGAGAGGGGTACAAGCAGAAAGGACAGGCTTGGGTATGGTGGGAACCGACTGAATGCATGGTAGGGTTTTGAAAATATGTAACAGAGATCCCAGGAAATTTATGCTACTTACAAATGTCTCAGGAAGTTGGGTGTTGTGGACAACGTTGCCCCCTCCCCCCTAGTGCTTATTAATGTCCTGTTGAACATCTTCTCTGCACCTTTTCCCTGGACGATTTTTATTCTAACAATCCACACCCACGGCTTGTCTTTGAAGGACTTCATGCAGGTGACATGAGCCAGTTTACTCTCACAAATGCCTGGAAGAGCCTGGATGGTTGTGACAGTTAATTTTATGTGTGCTGAAGACACAGGGAACACAGAATGTGAAGCGGAAGAAGGTAGTTCAAAATGAATCATTACACAGTGAATCACAGAAATGAGGACTGCAATCGTCATTCACATTTTCTCCTAATTATGAGTGTGTGTGTGTGTGTGTGTGTGTATAATTTGTGTGTGCATACACACCTATTTGTACACACACACACACCCTGCAAATATCTTGGTTTTCTTTTGTCTATATTCCTTTCTCATATAAGATGTATTGATTTTATATCATAATATTTAGGTGCTAATTGTACCTTAAAGAGTTTAAAGTTCTGGGTTATCCAGGAGAAGAATAAAATCACCAAAGAACTTTGGGGAAAGGGTTAGTGTATTCCTTTATACAAAAGGTATTTGTGTCATAGTAGGTGGATAATGACTTTGTTAATATCTTTAAATTAACCTCCAAATGAAAATAATAAAAATAATTTGCTTCACCTCCAAATGAGAATAATAATAACTTTGTTTTTAATGAAGAGAGTATCTTCATTTGAAGGTTAAGCCAAGCTAGTGGAAAAAGGATAGAATTGTATGGTTACTACTTATTTATTTATTTATTTATTTATTTATTTTGGTACCAGGGATTGAGCCAAGGGACATTTGACTTCTCAGCCATACCCCCAGCCCTTTTTATTTATTTTTATTTTTTTGAGAAAGGGTGTCTCCAAGTTGCTCATGACCACACTCAGTTGCTGGGGTGGGCCTTAAACTTGCCATCCTCCTGCCTCAGCCTCCCAAGCTGCTGGGATGACAGACTTGTGCCACTGTGCTCAGCTAATTGTATGGTTACCGACCTGACTGAACTGAAAGATGCCCAGATATTTGGTGAAATATTATTCTGGGTGTGTCTGTGAAGGTGTTTCTGGATAAGATTGGCATTTGGATCTGTAGGCTGAGTAGGTGGATTGCCCTTCCCAGTGGAGTAGGGCTCATACAGTCCACTAAAGGAGGGAATCCTGCCTTTGATTGAGGATGTCTGTTTGCTTCTTTGGACTCAGACTGGAAGTAAGCCTTTGGTTTACCTGGGGCCTCTGCTTATTGACTACATATCTGGGGACTTCTTAGCCACCATGACCACATAAACCAATTCTTTATAATAAATTTCTTTCTCTTTTTATTGTTATATCAGTAATCATTCTATTTATATATCTACCTACCTTCTGTTGGTTCTTTTCTTGGAAAATCCACACTAACACCATGACCCCAAGCCAAAGGCTCATGAATGCTCCCCGGTTGGGGAAACTCTAAGGCACAACTAATGCCCTAGGGTTCCCTTGTGGGATCAGGATGAAGATAGCCTCTGAAAGACTTTGCATGGGATCTTGCTTTTGTTTGAGTAGTCCCCCTGAGTAGTTCCCCTGTGGCATTTGCCAGTCTCCTCTGGGTGTCTTTCTTAATAAATCACTTGTATATAAATGCTCATGTCAGGGTCTGCTTCTGTGGAACCTGATCTGATCAAAGGGTAAAAATAAACGCAGGGTTTTTGTTGTTATTTAAACAGAGGCTGGGGAAAAAAATTCACTTTAGGGAGGGAACTACTTCATCTGTTTAAACAGAGAAAAAATAGAGACTGACCATCTGTTTTGGTGGGGACATTGAAAAACCAGCACATCAATCTGTGAGATCTTGAAACAAACAAGTCATTCAGCTGTGCTGTTTTAATACATTTATAGGAGCTTGCATGATGGGGTCAAATAGCAAGAGAGAAGCAAGCAAGAAGACAGAGAAAGAGAGATGGGACCAAACAACACAGAGGATCAGACAAAATTGCCTGTAAAATCCTATCCTGTACTTTCCATTCTAAGTTATCTGCTAAAATGTCAACCTCTTCTTTTATATTTGCTGCTGAAAATATTTTTCTGCTATGCACATAGCCCACTGGTGGTAGAATTAGAGGGAATGAAGAAAACGGGATGGAATCCTCTGTGGTGAGTTCTGGTACAAGGCTGCAAAAATCATGAGGTTCCTATACTGGACTCATTCACTGTGATCAGGCATTTGCAGCCAGAGGAGATTAAGAAGATGTATGCACCACCTCCTGAATTCCCAATGCATTCTGGACAGCAGACAGGTGTGCTGTTGTTCACTGGAAGGTGTTCTAGCTGATTCTGTTTTCATTGTTCAGGACTGAATGAGCCCACCAGGCATCTGGGCTCTGCTTACTTCTCTACTACTCTGAATGGGGTCTGTAGTTAGCTTTGCAGGAAGCTAACATCTCTAGTTCTTCAGCCCCAAAGTGTTTCTTTCCACCTATGTTTTTCATTGGCAAACCTGAGAAAAGTGCTAAAAATAGGTCAGGACAGAAAATTCATTTGTTGACAGCCTATGGTGGGCCAGGGAGGAAGGTGCCTAGAAATATCCCCTTTCAAAGGAAGGAGACAAAATAATGAATTTAATTACAATGATTAGAAGCAATTAAGCACCTAATTCTGCTCTTGGGAACAAAGGACCATTGGTAGGGTTTCTAGCTACAAGCAATCAAATGTAGAAATGATAACTTTCCATAGCCAATCAGTATTTTCCATTTTGGAAGACTGGGGGAAAAAGAGTTGATGGAATAATGTCTCCAGAGTCGTGGATACTCTTACAGTTGGGGGCACCAGTGACTCTTCCAATTCATAGAGTCTCCTTCAGGACAACAGATGATTTCTCCTCTCCAAACTGCTTTATAAAGTTGTCATGAAAATCAACTTAAAGAATGGGTAGATGTATGAGCCCCATATCAGAACTGCCCAAAGAAGTGATCAAAGGAGTGCTTTTGACCCATTCATGCACAAGAGCTTGGTCATGGGCCTTTCTTTCTTTTTTTTTTTTTTTAATTTTATTTTTTTCAGACGTTGATGGACCTTTATTTTATTCATTTACTTATACATGGTGCTGAGAATCGAACCCAGAACCCAATGCCTCACACATGCTAGGTAAGTGCTCTACCACTGAGCCACAACCCCAGCCCCATGGGCCTTTCTTTATCTCCTTTCTTCCCTCCCCAAATTCTGTTCTCATCCATGTTATAAATCAACTTACCTTCTTTCTAGAGAAATGGCTCTATCTATGTCCATGTTGATACATGTTAACATGTTAGCACAGTCTACCCATTTCTTCAAACACAGACCACATTGAAGCATAAGTCAATAATTGATAAGTACACGTGACAAATTTCTTTGGAGAATAATTTCTCCAAGTTATTTAATAAGCATCTGATTAACTGTGAATACCTCTTATCAGGGAACATGTAGCTCCTGTGCTATTCCCCGATGGGATATCAATGGAGATGAACTGGCGAGCTATCTCCACTGTGTTCATTTGTGGACTCAGAATTTCTCTTCAGCACTGATGACTACAAATAAACAACCAGTTGGTAGATGAACTAAATATATTTGTAGTCCTGTTCTAAAACCTGTTAGCTTTTATCATTAGAATGTGTGTGAATAAATCCTTGCTATCATGACAGTTAACAAAGAGCATTTCATAGTAAGAAGGAGACAGAGAATATGATAACTTTTGACGTGAGATGGCTTGGGAAATTGCAAAGTCTCCACAGTAAGATGATGCTCTAGGGGAAAAAGAGCAGTGTAAAAGAAGAAGAGGAAGGTCAGGAAAACAGTCTGCTTCTAACTTTAGAGTTTTACTGTCCAATATGTAGCCACTAGACATAGGTGCTGAGTGAATATTTGAAATAAAGATGGCCTGAGTTGAGATGTGCTATAAATGTCAAATACAGAACTGAATTAGAAAAAATGTATCTCATAAAATTGTATAATTTAGAAAAGATTTTTAAACTTGAAGATGGAGAAACTCTTTAAGTCTGAAGATGGAGAAACTCTTCTGCTAAGGAAGTAGTAACTGGGATTTTCAATGTTTTTAAATATGTTTTTATTTTTAATTGGCATTAATAATTATATACATTTCTGGGCACAGTGTGATATTTCAAAACATGTACACAATCTGTAATGATGAAATCAGAGTAGTTGATATACCTGTCACATCAAATGTGTCATTTCTTTGTATTGGGAACATTCTAAATATGCTAGCTGTTTTGAAATATGCTATTAATAGTTGTCAAGTATAGTTATACTACTAAATGTAACACTGGATTTTGAAGACAATGAAAAAATATGGTAAAAATGGCTTACAAGTAATTTTTTAATATTGATTGCATATTGAAATAGCAGTTTTGATATATTGGGATAAATAAAATATAACATTAAGCTTGATTTTACCTTTTCTTTTCCATTTTTAAGATGTGACTATTAGAAAAATAAAATTACATGTATCTTTCATCATATTTCCATTGGGTAGTTCTGGTCTAAGTCATGGGGTTTTGCCTGGGTCCCAATAAAAGTATTCTTGCATAAAGTTTAGAAGTCTGGGAGATCTTTGAAATTATATGCCCTGTGTTATGTGCATCTACACAATTGAATTTTGCTGAATGAATATTCAATTTTTAGCAGAGTCTGTGACCCAAACAAGGTAATCACCCTTGGTCCAGAGTTATTCAGGAAAAATACAAGCTCTTAAGGTATAATTTTAGAAGACCAAATGTAGGACCTATTCTCACTTCCGAAATCCTCAGCGAAGAAATCAGTGTTTCATTATCAGGGTGCCAAGACTATAATTAGTTAAAGGCAACCGTTGAGTACCTTGTTCACCATTCATCCTCAGGATCTGGCATGCATGGTGTGGCATTGAAAAAAGATGTCGTTATGTAATGTCTTTGAGGTGATCGCCTGTGAACATTTTAAGGTCATTATTTCCTGCATAGATTCTAAGTGCAGTCTGGGGGATAAAAATGACAGTGTGAAACTTATTTAGAAAATATATTTGCCTCAGATGGCTTCCCCGGAATCGAAGGACTTGAAACCATGATAGGAGTGCAAGGAGCAGTTTGATTTTGGGGTAACCCAGGAAGTACCAGTGGGGAATGGGGAAGTGAGGCTGGGGTGGAGAGGAGGCCCGCTCTAGGTGGGTGAACGAGCAGGTTATTGCTTGGGTTCTCTGGGAGACTGCATAGATCATGTTTCAGGGTTCTCCCACAGGAAGGGGGAGGAATCCAACTTCTACGGGGTCACTGGTTGAAGGCCCAGGGTTAGAAGCTTGCCAGATCCATCTGTCATCAATGAGGACTGAACATCCTTCTGTAGCCAAGGAAAACACTCAGGCTTAGAGTTGCCACCACATGGGATAAAATTTGACCCCAATTTGGGAAGGATAAATGCCAAGGGGATGCTAGTGGGGAATTGACAGCTTATGCTAAGATAGCAAAGTAGGCTGGCTAGGAGAAGTTATTGCATTATTTAACATTGAACGGGACAGCCATATTTATTAGAAGATAATGGGTCTAATCCACGGGGTGCAAAAAATCCCTATACATGGATTTCATGAAGATGGTGGTCTGGGGCCTGGGGCTATGGCTTAGTGGTAGAGCGCTCGTCTCCAATGTGTGAGGCCCTGGGTTAGATTCTCAGCACCACATAAATAAAATAAAGGTATTGTGTCCACCTACAACTAAAAAAAAAATAAATAAATAAAAAGAAGATGGTGGTCTGCTTTCTGTGGATGAAAAAAAAAAGAATGCTATTTCTATACCAAGGGTTTGTTTGCATTTAGACCCATCGAAACTAACATTATTTTCCAACTATTGTAATACAAATGAATACTCATAGGAAAATGGATCTTTGAGTGTTGTTGAAAAACCATTTGTAAAGCTATAATTATTGTAAAACAATTTGGCAAGGGTGAGGTTTGTTGGTGGAAATGAAAAACATTTTTGAGGCCAAGAGTTTGTTATTTTCTCACAAACAAGCTTAATGGAAAATAAAATTATTTTCTCTCTTTGGCCAACTTTAAACTTTTAAATATTTTCTGGGAGCAGTAAGTGCACATTCTGTCCCATTAATACAGCTAAAGGCAACCCGTGCCTCATCTTGACAATTCCCAGCTTTTAAAGTATTTCGGGGGAAGAACTAAAATGCATATCAAATTTGGAAGGGCTGTAAGTTGCCTGATTGATCACAGTGTTTACTCTTCTAAAATCTATTCTCCGTTAGAAAAATCTAATTATTAGGATGAAAATGGCTTATAAGTAGCAATGTCCTCACTTTGTCTATTAGAGATTTGAAGGGGTGTGCTTTTCTACTTTGCTTTTTTGCTTTTTTTTTTTTTTTTTGAAATGGGGACTTGCTCTGTGGACCAGACTGGTTTTGAATCATGGGCTCAAATGATCCTCCTGCCCCTGCAGTAGCTAGACTATAGGTGTGCACCATGGAATCTGGCTTCACTGATTTTTTTTTACTTTAAAAAATTAAAAAATTTTACTTTACATTTTAACTACTCAGTCCTATTAATCATACACATGAATGAGTTTCACTGTGACGTTTTCATACATGCATATATTGTCCTCGATCAGGTGCACCCTCCCTATTATTGTCTCTTTACTTTCCCATCTCCCTCTTCCTTCAATGGTTTTTTTAAATCTGGAGAAATGAATAAACATTCTTCATTAAGCTTATTTGATTCATTTTCAGGAACACTCTGGTCCTAGTCTTTCAAGGTGCAAATATGATTCAGATGCACTTGAAATCTTTGCCAAGAACAGGGCTCTTCAAACTTTTGAATTGACTGAACTCCAGCACTGCCTTTGTAGAAGGCAATGGTGCACGAAAATAGAAAGAAAATGACCAATAGCATTTTGTTTTATTTCTCATTTATTTTCCCGTGAGCAAGTTGCAAAATATAATTCTCCAGTAATCTACCTTTAAATTTTACTCAATTAGAATGTCTGTAAGTGCTCCTTTTCCCTTATTTTAATGAACATTTACTGGACAACAGCTAGAAATATCTTAGTGGTGTTCTGAAACTGCTTGATCTATGATATCAAGGTTGCTCTCCCAATAAAAACTGGGATCCTCCAAGCTCTTTTTGCCAAGTGTATACCCTAGGTCTCTCCTCTGCCTGTAGCTTCATCATGACTGTCCTTCATCATGACTGTCCCAGGTCAGCTCCCTGCACCTTCTCCTTTTTCTGTTACCCCAAACTTTTCCATTCCAGGGTGTCTGTGTGATTGGAATGCTCTCTCCTGAGAGTCCCATCTCCCTCTTCCTATGTGTCCTGTTTATCTGCTCTTCCCATCTGACCTCCTGCCGTATGCAACGAGAGCACCCTGGACTTTTCACTCATTGTGCTTAGCACCATTGTGGTAGCTGCCATCAGCTGATGATGCATGGTGATGTTTCAGTCAACACGCACAATGGTGGCCCCATGGGATGGTAATGGAGCTGAAGAGGTCCTAGCTCCTACTGACATGGAGGCCATCATGACTGTGTGGTGCAATACATTACCCATGTGCTTGTGGTGGATACCTGCTAGTCAGGTAAAAACATAGCACATACAGTTATATATGGTGCATGATACATGATAACAAATGACTATGGTCCTGGCTTATATATTTACCATATTACATGTTGCCTCCTTATCTTAGAGTGTTCTCCTGCTTTTGTTCAAATCCAAGTTTCCCTGTCATGATATACCAGCACTTATCATGCTTACTATATCTTTTTTTAAAAAAAATTTTTTTAGCTGTTGATGGAACTTTATTTTATTTATTTATATGTGGTGCTGAGGATTGAACCCAGTGCCTCACACATGATAGGCAAGTGCTCTACCACTGAGCCACAACACCAGCCTCTTACTATATCTCTTTTGTAAAATTTTTAAAAATTTGTTTTAATTAATTATACATGACAGTAGAATGTGTTTATGCACTGTGATATATCATACATAGATGGGATATACTTTCTCATTTTTCTAAGTGTACATGTTGCAGAATCATATTGGTCATGTAGTCACATATATACATAAGTAATAATGTCTGCTTCATTGTACTATCTTTCCCATC
Source organism: Tamias sibiricus (assembly GCA_025594165.1). Classification (NCBI taxonomy): domain Eukaryota; kingdom Metazoa; phylum Chordata; class Mammalia; order Rodentia; family Sciuridae; genus Tamias; species Tamias sibiricus. The sequence continues at coordinate 18,929,966 of CM046675.1, forward strand.
CCCACATACCCTCCCTCCCCTCTGTTCGGGGGGCACTGGGGAAAAATAGCATTAGATTACTATATCTCTTAACTGTGTCAGTTTGTCTTGGACTTGATTTAATCTCATGCTGTTTTGTTCCCGTAGTGCTAGAAGCCACAGGCTATGCTGTACACACATGCCCACGCCGTGTGGCCTTGGTGCACAGCAGGCTATACCATCTGGGTTCCCGTAAGTACACTCTAAGGTGTTCACACAATGATAGAACCACCTAAGTAATGATACACTTCTCTGAAGATATCCCAATTATGAAGTGACCCATGACATGACTACAGTTAGTTATAGTGTAATTTATTTAATGTTTGGTTCATACACTTACAATCATTGTCAGGTTCAAATCCTTCCTAGTGTCTGATGTTACTGTTGACACCTCATAAGTAATGAGTTTTTCAGTTTAGATGAACAACAGGATGAATCAAGAGATAATTGCTGGGGCTGGGGTTGTGACTCAGCGGTAAAGCACTTGCCTAGCACAAGCGCGGCCCAGGTTTGATCCTCAGCACCACATAAACATAAAACACATTGTGTACAACTAAAGCAAATAAATAAATAAAAAAAAAAGAGAGATAATTGCTCAGTTTGTTTTCTTGGCTTTTAACTTAAGTGAATGGTTTTCTCTTTAAAATGAAAGGTTGGAAAATTTATACCAAATCATAAAGTGCTCATTTGCCCCAAAGGGAACATCCTATAATATTTCTCATCTTTACTACTTACATCAATGGCCAAATTCCTCATTTTGTCATTGCACAAATATCTGTTTCTCTTAAGCTCCATACAAGGCACTACCATCTTATCTTTGTTTGGTACAAGGCCCATCACACAGGATTTGCTGAATGAATAAATGAGAAAGGAGTTAACATTAAAAACGTACACACCATTTATGGATGGGGCTGTCCTGAGCAATCTTAGATCAAACAATGAATTATCCATGTACTTTGATCTCTTCTTGAGGCAAAAGGTTAATGAAGGATGTTTGTTTCAGGGGCTTTTACCCAGGATTCCAATACCACCATCATGGTTTAGGGGTGCAAGCCCAACCAGGATGTATAGCAGCTCAATAGGCTGAGGAGAAATCACTGAGGCAGGTGAAGATGGATTGCCATTGACTTTCATGAAGGAGACGGTCCCATGCAAACTTCAGAACTAACAGAAATGACCTACACTGAACCTTACAGATTGCCATCATGGCAACTACCTGGTAGTTTTCACTGTTAGAATAGTATGCATTTTTGTTTTTCTACCTCTCGTCTCTGCACCATGTCCAATGTAGGACCCTCAATACATGCTTGCAAGAATTCCTCTAGTGCAATCCAGAGTCCTCAGGTTACTGAGAAATTTCCCTTAAGAATTTTAACTGTTTGGGCAGAAAAGTTAAAAAAATAATAATTCAGACACAGTATTTCTTTTTTTTCTTTTGGTACCGGGGATTGAACTCGGGGCACTGGACCACTGGGCCACATCCCCAGCCCTTTTTTGTATTTTATTAGAGACAGGGTCTCACTGAGTTGCTAAGTGCCTCACCATTGCTGAGGCTGGCTTTGAACTTGCGATCCTCCTGCCTCAGCCTCCCAAGTGCTGGGATTATAGGCGTGCACCACTGCGCCCGGCTCACAGTATTTCTTTATTTGCTCTGCACTATTTGGATAATATAACCAGCAGCATTTCCCTTGAGCCATGCATAGGATCTGCCCCATAGCAGTGTCCATCCATCTGTCAAGTAAGTAATTATTATATGTATGTGACAAAACTATTTTCAAAGCGGTATCTTTTTTTTTGGCTAAAAACATAAAAATGAGACAAACATTTAATGATGCATCCGGTCTTCCGTTGACATCTTTCCTTGTTAGTGGCAAGTTGGACTTCTGCTTTTGCTGCATCTTGGCTTTTTATGTTTACTGCTATCTCTTTAGTCAGAACTACCATTATCCCTCATCAGGACTATCCTCACAGCAATCTGATTACTCTCATCCATCTGTGACTATCTTCAAGTTGTTCTCAGCAACAAATCCAGGGGGACATTTGCAAATCTGACATTTTCTTAAAACATTTCCAAACCTTTTCATTTAGTTTAGCTTGAATTGAAGCAGCAATTTCTCCAGCTATATCATTTACTGGGGCTTCTCCTTCATTACCATGTTCTAGATACATAAGCTTTATTTCTACCACAGGTCCTTTGCAGATGCTATTCCCACCCCTCCACCTAGACATCTTACTCTTCTCATCTGGATCTGCCTCACTCCTGTTCACCTTTAGATTTCAGCTTAGCCATCAATTTTAGGAGTAGAACCATGTGATGGTGAATCTTTGTCAACTTGACTGGGCTATAGATTGCCCAGACATTTGGTCATATATTTTTTATCTCTGAGGGTGAGATCACCATTTGACAATAACTGAGTAAAACAGATTGCCTTCCCTAACATGGAATCATGTTACCACCAGTCATTTGAAGGTCTAAATAGAATAGACAGCGCCTCCTGTGTGGGCTGGGGCATTGTCCTCTGCCAGCCTTCAGATCCAAACACCAGCTTTTCTTGGGTCTGGAGCCTGCTGGCTTTTGAACAGGAACTTACATCATCACCTCTCCTGGTTCTCAGCCTTTGGGTCTCAGATTGGAACTTTTGCATATTGGCTCTCTGATGTCTAGCTTGCCAGCTGCTGTTCTTAGGACTTCTCAGTTCTCATAATCTATGAGCCAATTCCTTAAAAAAAAAAAATCTCTGGATAACCCTGACTGATACAACCCTACCCGCCACAGCTTAATTCACCCTCTAGAGAAATACTTTGTATGACATGCACATCTGCATTTTTTTTTTTTTTTTTGTCCTGGGATTAAACCCAGGGGTTAACCACTGAGCCACATCCCCAGCCCCTTTATTATATTTTATTTAGAGACCACTGTCTCTGAGTTGCTAAGTGCCTTGCTGAGTTGCTGAGACTGGCTTTGAACTCGTGATCCTCCTGCCTCAGATTTCCGAGCCACTGGGGTTACAGGCGTTCACCATTGTGCCCGGCACATCTACATTTTTTCTTCCCAATTGTATGATTATTTAATTGTATCTGTCTTCCCACTATCAGCATTCCAAGAGGGCTGACAGGGACTTTTGTGGCATCTTATGGGATTGTAAGCACTTAGCACTGCACCTAGCGCCAACACATTTGAAGAAACACCTGTGTTGAGTTCCATGGGTAAACCTAGGCCATCAAGGACACTAAGGGATCTGTCTTTTTCTACAGGGTTTTTCATGGGATCCTAGCTCAGCTACATCAAGTCGACCTTTTTGTCCTTTCTGATTGGATTTTCCAAATCAAGCAGATGAGATTCTGCCTTGTTTATTACTTAGTTCAAACTGTCACATTATTCTGTTGCCTACTGTCCCGGAGGCTCTGCCTTGATAATCTACCCTGTATCCCATGACATCAGCAAGAAGGTGCTTCATTTCCAATCAAGAGTTGTCTTGAGTCCCCATGTCTCAGCCCAGGGATTATGTCCCTGACTCTGGTGGAGCATGCTTTCTTAGGCACCCTTGTACATAACCGCAGCCTCAATTCTCACTGGTGCCTGTGTTCTTACAATGGCATGTCAAGCCTAATAGCTGATTTCTTCTGACTTTCAATGCCAAAGTCCTGGCTTCCAAAACTATGCTCTATTCTGGAAAATAGACCTCTCCCCAAGCCTGGTTTCCAGGAAGGTCTGGTTTTCCATCAACTGAACTCCGAGCCTGTCAAAATATGCTTCATGTTCTTTCCTTCTGTCACGTTTTAGCGGTTCCTCTGCAGGTCAACATGACATTCATTTGGACTCATACAAAAAAGAACAGCGTGTTCTCTTTGATGTTTACATTTTCTGGAATAAATGACTTTTCTCCCCCTTAATTTCTACTTTTGGAATCTTAACAAGCTTTGAGTTTTAGAGACAGTGACCTTGTTTTCAAATGAAGGAATTAATTACTTTAAAATGCCACCATTAAAGGCCAATCAGCATTCTGTTCTTGCTTACAGATTATCATCACCTAAAATCTTGTAAAGAGTCTACCAGTTTCCTTTAACAAACTGTCCTGCCTTTTTATGTGCAGATCCTAATTCAGAATGGTCCAGGGACAACTGCATCAAAAATTACCTGGGTGGGGAAAGGGGATGATTAAAAATCTAAATCTCATGGCCCCACTTAAGACAGCAATCTAGAACCAACAGGGACCTTGGAATCTGCATTTTCAGCAAGGCATTCCAATGATTCTTAGATACACTGAGGATTTTAAGAAAATGTATATATTTTGTTCATTGAGTAGTGCTATACAAAAAGATTTGGCACCTCTGACATGTTTATGTAACTATGCTGATTAGTAAGTCCGTTGTAAATGATACATCAAAAGTAGAAATGTTAAAAGAATAAAAAAAAAGATGAATATAAACAGAAGCTATATTGCTCACTCTGTTCCACAGTGGGTCATTCTGCATATCTCACAATAGTTAAGGATTCTATTTTTGGAAATCATTGTTTTGTAGACTGCAGAATATTTCCCCCCCCCCCACACCACCACCATTTCCCTGTGTCCTGTTGTAGCAGAGTAAATCCAGGCTGTGATGGGCTGCAGGATAAATTTTGTTGGGGGTTTCTAAGGGGAGATTCAGGTGTAGGGAACTTTTAGGTAGGTGTTCATGGCATGCCAGAGACAGTTTGAGAGCACTGGGTCACAGGCGACTGGTGGTGGGGAGGTCCCAAGTGGTACAGGGAAGCTTTGCTACCAGAGGGTTGTCTTTGAAGGACAGGAAGGGACAGCAAACCAATTCTTGCAAAACCAAGCCTGGGTTGACACTATTTGCCATCTTATGTGTACCCCCCTCTCCTTCTTGTTCCCTATATTGTACTGCTCCTATGCCCAGAGAGCAAGGGTCAAATCAGAAATGGTATGACTGACATATTTCAAGATCAGTATAGAAATCAAGAGTGTTTAGAAATTTTTTAGAGCCATTTGACTTTGCAGTGACATTAGTAATTCACATTCAGTATATTTTGCACAAGTATCAGTTTACAGTGAATTGGATCATTAAGCATTTGGGAAATGGTGCTTTGTTCTAGATAGTTTGAGAAACCCTGGCCAAGGTGATGTGTGAGGCTGAATTCTGTGTGTCCCTGGTTTTGCTTCAGTGCCAAGGGCTCAGGAGCTGGTGAAGGTCTGGGCACTCTGCATGGGTAGCCTGTCTTGCCTCATTAGATAGAAGAGGCTGGCCAGGGCATAGCACAGGATCTCTCTGGCACTTTCTTTTATCATCTAGAAATGGAGATAATGGAACCAGATTCTCAATATGGCCCCTTGGGTTTTAAATTCCTGTCATTATGTGAAGGAAGGAGCACATCCTCTCGTTGATGTAGCTGCTTCTTTTCTAGGATAGGTAGGCTTAGGACTGCTGAGGCAAGTATCCTGACAGAGACCAGAAAACATTTGAAGGAACTTAATAGCTTCATTTTTGGTTGCAACCCCAGGCCAAGCTCTTGGGGACATGAAGGGAGATTTTTCTTCTTGCATTTCTCCCTAATTACAACCTGCTTTCTTGACTACAGGGGGGAAAAGGCCAGGAGGCATAGCTGTTAATGGTGTTAAATTTGGAATCAGATACCGTTGTGTCAAAACCTAGCTTGGTGACCTACTTGTTAGTGCTACAGCTTTCCTGAACCTCAGCTCTGGAATCTATTCAGTGGGAAAAACAATTCCTATCGAATAGCATTTCAGTGAAGGAATAAATGAGGTGACATTTTATAAAATGCTTAGCTTATTGAAAGTTTTTAGAACTATTAAAACCTATCATAGTACCAATTGTGCTTTCTAATTTAGTAAGTAGTTGTGCATCTAACAAGTGCTGTGAATTATACTAAGTAATGTAGGACCGTAATGATATTAAAATTTTTAATTTGGTCTTTTTAGTTATACTTGATAAATCTAGAGTGTATTTTGACACAGTGAACGTTCATAGAGTATAACTTCCCATTCTTGTGGTTGTATATGACGTGGAGTTACACTGGTCATGTATTCATATATGAACATAGGAAAGTTATGTCCAATTCATTCTACTGTCTTTCCTATTCTCAGTCCCCTTCCCATCCCTTCATTCCTCTTTCTATAATCCAATGAACTTCTATTCTTCGTCCCCTTTATTGTGTGTTAGCATCCACATATCAGAGAGAACATTCAGCCTTTAGTTTTTGAGGATTGGCTTATTTCACTTAGCATGATATTCTCCAGTTCCATCCATAGTTTCATTCTTTATGACTGAGTAGTATATATATCACATTTTCTCTATCCATTTATCTGTTCAAGGGTACCTAATTTGGTTCTATAGGTTAGTTATTGTGAGTTGAGCTGCTATATACTTTGATGTGGCTGCATCACGGTTGTATGCTGATTTTACGTCCTTTGGGTATAAACCAAGGCGTGGGATAGCTGGGTCAAATGGTGGTTCCATTCCAAGTTTTCTGAGGAATCTCCATACTGCTTTCCAGAGTGGTTGCACCAATTTGCAATGAAGGACCATAACGATAAATCAACCATGATCCTTGTCCCTAGGGAGTTCAAGATCTAGTTGATATCAGCACAGCTCATTTCCAATACCCTGCAAGTTCCCATCCACCAGCATGTAAATCCAAACAGTCAGATGATGCCTCTGACCCACCTCTGAATCCACAGTGGATAGCCTCATGTGCATACAGGAGGCGCTCAAGAAATCCATACCGAACTGAACACTGTCATTTTCCAAGTCTTAGTTTGATTCGATACAAGAGTTTAGGTACACAGAGCACACATATAGGAAGTGATCCCAAGTAACAGCTGTCAGGGAGGGGAGGGAAGGAATCCAATGAAGGATGTCTCATCTATAGCACACTCATCACCATGGCCTACTAGTCCTCCTAGGGAAAACTTGGGAGCTAGTGAGGCAAGAAAATTGGATATTTTGTCCATCATCCAACAGTGGTTGAGAGCTCCTTGGACGTGGGTATTACTCTTGTGGTACTTCTGCCCATAGCAGTGGCCAGAGAAAGTCCCCATGCACAGAATCACAGGGGCTGGCAATTCTGCATGCAGATGGGAAATGCTGTGAGGATACCTGCGTGTGACACCCATCTTTACGCTCTTCCCCAGCTCAAGTCTTTCACCCAGGCTAGTTTTCCCTGTGTCCTGGAAATCTGCCTTGCTCAGAGTTACCCTCTTTTCCACCTTGAGAGAGTGGAGATTCACATAGATTCACAGCTGAACGCACGTCCCCCATCTTCCCTGAGACTTCCCCAAGCACACCTGCTCACACTGAGTTCTTTTCCTCCTCTCAGCTCCTGGTTCATTTATTTATTAATATCTTTAAATAGCTCCCCCACTGGCACAGAAACACACAAAGTTATTTCCTTGCTCTGTGTGGGTGTCTCACCTTCCCCCTTCAGTGTGAACTCCTGAGGACAAATCCCATGTTTTATTCATTGCCTGTTCTCGCCACATGGCCCAGAACACAGGAGACTGCAGGAAATGGAATTGGGGGCTGAATTTAACTTTTAGATGAAGGACTACTGATTTGAGCTATTCAACTTGTGTGTTGTAAGCCACAGTTTCTGCTCTGACTTGACTAAACTGGGTAATTTGCAGTTTTGTTGATTTGTATTTGTGTAAGAATATTAACTGCCGCATCAGTGATTTTTTATTAACCATGTGTGTGCCTGGCATTGTGCTCACGTAATCCTCACAATAAAAGTACAGTCACTTGGGGTTGGGGTTGTGGCTCAGCGGTAGAGCGCTCAGCTAGCATGTGCGAGTCCCTGGGTTCGATCCTCGGCACTGCATAAAAATAAATAAAATAAAAAAGGTATTGTGCTCAACTACAACTAAAAGATAAATATTAAAAAAAGAAAAGTACAGTCACTCTTTCCCAGATGAGGAAATTAAAGTCTAAGTAATCAAATGATGTATCTAAGATCATGAAATTGTTATTAGAATTGCATTAAACTCAGGATCTGCCCCAAATTCCAGATTTTTAACCACTGTACGATAGTGTCTCCCAAATATTAGAAACAATAAGTTGAAAACAAGTAATTTATTAATTCATTAACTTGTTAGTCCAACTAAGGAAACACCCAACCGTGTTCACTAAATTTGCCTTGGCTTTAGACTGTGCTTGTCAATCTAAATGAGACTTATTCTTTGGGAGTCAAAGTGCAGAAACTTTCTTGAGGGTTCCTTAGTGTCTACGTCACATTCATCTTCTCTTTGTTTTCTGGCCTTCCAAATCCAGGCCTCTACCATCTAGTTTGAGGGCTAGGAAAAAAATTCCTCTAACATCATATTCTCCAAAATGTCTTGGAGAGCTTATCCCAGACCTTGATTTTCATCATATAGAAAAATATATTGTTGTTAATTGGAGGAAACGTTGCCTTATGCATTTGGGGGATATGATCTCCCGGCTCGGCCTAGAAGACACAGACTCTGAGTCTCAGCTTTACTCTGTCCTGCTTTTCTGCACCCTCTATGCCTGGAGAATCATCATTGATGAGTGGGAGGGGGGAAGCTTTGCTCTGACTCATGGTATTTGTCCCCAGATCCACAGTCTCTGCCAGGACACTTCCCTTTCCTTGCAAGGCCTATGCTTTTGAAATGCAAAACCAGGAAGGAGGTATCTTATTCTGCTTGCCCTCTCTTTCCTGGATGCAGGAGTCCTAGAGAGAGTCTCACAGTGCTGAATGGGAAAAGGACTCTTGAGTACGAGATGCAATATCAGATAAGAAAGCTACACTAGTTGGAATTGCAAGAGAGAATAGCCCCTGATTGTGTTAGGTGTGCACATATGTGTGTGTTTATAATTTTTAGTAACTTACTGTTTCTGTATGTGATGACATATCGGCCCATGGGTCCTCTTTACACTGGGCAGGGAATAAGAGGAAAAAACAATTCAACATCAACTATTTAGCTTCAGTTGTGTGTGGTTTGTTAAACTGTTTTAAGGCCAACTGTTTTATGCTATAGGCCTTGGTTTTATTATACTCAAAGGAATTGACCCAAAATGCTTTCCAAGGATGGAATCAGGAGCTCGGCTTCATTTGGAATTTCATTAGAATCCTGTCCGATTAGCTGAAATCAGAAACTGCCTTCTGAATAGAATATTGAAAAACATGTGCGAATTGTTTAGAATTTCTAAAAGGGAAACATGACTTATTGATTGTCTTCTGAACATTTTTATTCTTGTAATACACAGAGAATTATAGTGGCCTTGTTTGAATAATATAATTAATATTACTTTGCTGTTTTGATTACAGACCCTATTTACTAGAGTTTTGAATGGAATTTTTTTTTTTTTTTTCCTGAAAAACCCTTAAACATAAGGATCACAGAGTGGTAAATGCCAAGAGGATTTTTAAAAAATGTAACATATGATTTGAAGAACTTTTCAAGCAGTTAGTAATTGAAGAAATTCCAGAATGAGATACTAAGTCAGTATATTCTGCATTTAAGTCAAGCATTTGAAGTGGGCATTTTTTTCATTCAGCCCATTCATCTGTAATAGTGGCAGGGAAATTTGAAAATGACTGAGTGTTGGTTTAGTTTGTACCTTGCTAAGTTGTTCTCCAGGATTAGCAACGGGTCCTGCCCTCAGCCCACTCCCTCTCCTAGCACACACAGCTCTTCCAGGACTGCTTTAGTGTGAAATGCTAGTCGGTCTTCCATTCATTACAGGCTTTCCCTGGCAAATCTTTGCCCTGAGAAGATTTTCCCCACCCAGCCTTAATAGCTGTTTTCAGAACTATGCACATTTACCAAGTCAAGGGCATATCCATCTTTTAAGAAAGTGCCAATATAGCCTCATAAATGGAGCTCAGGGTGCTCAGAAGTCTGTGTTTGCATTATAGGAAGAAGAGGCATGGAGATTAGAGCGAGAGGATTATGGAGTTTAGCTGGGGTTCTATGTTGCAGATGACCTTTCATGGGTGAGCAGTCTTGGGTGAATGCTGTCAGTTCCTTATCTTTCCATGGAGAAGTGAGCCAAACTTGGGCATTTAAAGTTTGGTGGTGGAGGGGACACTTTCTTTTCTTTACAGCTGTATATCATTTGGAATTTAAGGAAAACAAGAACAAAGAGGCCTTTCTTTTGTGTTTATTGTTGCTGTGTTTCTCTGATACACCAAAGTTTTGTCTTTATAAAAAAGTCTTGTTCATTCATTCAATTGATTAATTATGTATTTTTTTCCTACAAGTATTTATTAAGCACCTGTTACCATACTCAGATGTTGTGCAAACCTCTGTGGATAAAACAATGAGCACAATAGTCTCTCCTCTTGTGGAACAACAAAATAGTTTAGGAATGGAACAACAAATATTTTTGGAGTTGATTAAAATAGCTGCTGAGGAAAATGCATTTGAGTAAGAATGGGGAGCAGAAACCCAAGTGCAGGCCTGTAATCCTAGTGGCTCTGGAGGCTGGGGCAGGAGGATTGTGAGTTCAAGGCCAGCCTCAGCAACTTAGTGAGGCCTAAGCAACTCAGTAAGACCCTGTCTCTAAATAAAATATAAAAAGAGCTAGGGATGTGGCTCAGTGGTTAAGCACCCCTGGGTTCAATCCCCGGTACCAAAAATAAAAAAGAAAGAAATCTACTACTTGAACCAGCATCCCTGATTGACCAGGCACTACTTAAGTCATTCACACATATTGTATTATTAAATCTTCAAAGCAAAGCAGGAACAAAAGAATTATTCTTTCTTTTTACAGGTAACTGTTTGGGATGACACCAATAACATCCAACATTTATTGAGCCTTTCTCACGTACTTGCCTTTGTGTCATGAACTTACCCTGCATGAGCTATTTCAATCAGTCCAATCTTGCAGACTGACATTGTGGTTCCCATTTTGAAGAGCATGAAACTTGGACAGTCACAAAGCTATTAGTTCGATAGGCAGAATTTCACAATCAACTGTTCCAGAGATTTTCTTATCTGCAGGTGCCTCGCTCTGGACCGAGTATTCTCAGGCAGGGATACCCAGTCTCTGTCCTAGACCTTGCCAGTTAGTACAGGTCGAGGACTAATTTCTATGTTTTGCTACTTCCATGAAGGCTTATTCTCTCTTATTAGGAAACAGAATTAATAGTCAAAAATTCTAAAAATGTAGCATGGTAAAGCATACTTAATGGAATGAAGTGCTCATACAGTCTGGGTGAGGATATAGTTAGAAACACCAACACTTGCACATACACACACACATGCACTCACATATATGCGTGTACACACACACATACAAGAACTTTTGGTAGATTCACACATGGAGCCAGGGTATTGGGCATGGGGGTGGCTCTATGGAGAATAACATATATGTGAAATTAGATTATGTAAAGGAAATATTTCAAAGAAGAGTACAATATCAGACAGAGTCCTCTCCTAACTTTGATGAAGATTGAGATTTTACATCACATTCTCTGGGAAACCTGCTGTAAACAATAATTTATTTTGAAAAGAACCGTGTCTTATTGCTGGAATATCATTGCCCCCTACATGTTCCTGTGTTGCACTTAGATGATGCTGGTCTTGTGCTACTGAATAGAATACATCCCATTTAAAGGGCTCCATTGTGCACTTCCTCATATACCTGTGAGCTCTCTGATTAATGCTGGGCTGTAGGTAAGTACTCTGTAACAATTTGTTGGGTTTTTGTTAAATGCTTATACATTAATACACATTCTTATTTAGCAGTGCATCTCAGATTATGACAATTAGACCAAGACAAAGACATAAAGTTCTGCATGGGAGCGTCTCAGTTGTGAGGCCTAGGGAGGGAGTATTTAAAAGACTTTGTGTGTGTGTGTTTGTGTGTGTGAGATTCGTGCAATCCGCCTGCCTCAGCCTAATTCCAAGCTGCTGGAATTACAGGTGTGCACTGCTGTGCCTGGCTACTCAAACTTTTCAAGACTAAGGTTTATGCACGATAAATGAAAGGGATTGGATCAGAATATCTTTTCAATGTCCTTGAGATCATTCCCATGATGAATGTTGATTTTCTGTTTCCAAATAAAGCATCATGGTGATGAAATGGGTTTTGTAGGCTGTTCATAAAATTCTTTGTTCTGGAATATTTCCTCCTGTTCATCAGGGTGGCTGAGATTTTTGTAGTGGAAAGGAAGCACACCTTTGAATTTTGGAGCGTTTTTGTTCCTTGAGATTTTCCAAGTCAATGGTCATTTTAGTCTTTGTTAGCTCACAACTTAAGGTCACTTTCAGACAACTGCATGGCCACTTGTTAGAAAAGCATCAGTGAGCTGGAGTAGCAGAGGTTTAAACTTGATGGGGCTGCCTATAACATTTAATACCTTTTACATTTAATAAATGGGGAAGGGCTATTTGCAGTCATGTCTGGGATTCTGATGGCCTAGCCAGTCAGCTTGGCTGTGGACAGATTTGAAAGTGATCTCCAGGTCAAGATTCATTCTTGGCATCTGGTGAGTCTATCAGATGGGTCTCTATATAACTATGACCAATAGCAATAATTGAATTTTTCTTAAACTTCACTGTTGGAGATATCTATGAGTAGTAGATGATGTTTCTGTTCTCCCTGGTCATTTATCTTTAATGTGGAGTCATCTTTACCTCAGGTTAGGTTTCTAAGGTAAAAATTTATTTGAGAATTATTCTTTAAAGCTTTTTAGCAAGATACCCTGCCAGAACACAGCATACGTAGTATGTAGCCCAAGACAGCCAGCTTTTCCTTAAGAATTGGAATGAGTCATATTTTCTGTATCTGACTGCCAACTGATGTATTGGGCTTGTACTTGAGGGCCATTTTTTTTTTTTTTTCCTGAAAAATGTTTTTTTTTTTTTTTTTTTTAAATGCTGGTATCCCACTCCCCCATCATACACAGAATAACAAGATGCTCATTCTATGAGAATCGCACAGGGCAGGAGACTCATTGGGGAGCTCCAGATTCAGATTCCTTCCGGCATGTGCCTGTTGAGTGGCATGACAGTATCATGGGTCCATGTTATGGTTTAGGTGTGAGGTGGCCCCCCAAAGTTCATATGTGAGTCAATGCAAGAAGGTTTAGAGAAGAAATGATCGAGTTAACCCAATCAGTGGGTTGATCTCCTGATGGGATTAACTGAGTGGAAACTGAAGGTGGTTGGGTGTGGCTGGAGGAGGTGAGTCATTGGGCATGTGCCTTTGGGGTATATATTTTGTGTCCGACCAGTAGAGTCTCTTCCTCTGCTTCCTGATCATCATGTGAGGTGCTTTCCTCTGCCACACTCTTGCGCCATGATGTCCTGCCTCACTTCAAGCCCTGAGGAATGGGGCCATCTGTCAATGAACTGAGACCTCTGAAACCATGAGCCTCCAAATAAAGTTGTTCTTATCAGGTCTTTTAGTCATAGCAGCAAAAAAGCTGACTAAAACTGTCCAAAACTCTAGAAATAATTCTCTCTCTCCTCATATCCCACCTCTACACTTACATAATTAAATAAATTGGCAAAAAGAAGTGGGAAGAAGAAGAGGCCCCCGTGTGTGAATTTACTTTTGTATTGACATACTTTTCTGCCTTCACAGAATACCTTCCATTCATGCTTTTTATGGGCCACAAATTAGTTTTCTGTTTCTGCTCCAACACGTTTCCACAAATTTGGTGTCTTAAAATTACACAAATGATATATGATCTCATAGTTCCATAGGTCACAAGTCCAATACGGGTCTCACTGGGCTAAAATCAGAATGTCACCTATACTGTGATTTTGGAGGCTTTTGGGAGACTTTATGTCCTAGTCATTCAGTTTATCTGAAGAGTTCAGTTCCTTGTGGTTATAGTAATAAGTAATAGAGTCAGCCCTGACACCTTGGCCTTTGAACCCCCATTCTCTATTCCCAAAGCCAGCAATGGCGGATCAAGTTCCTCTGAGCCTCTAGTCCTTCCAGACTCTTTCTGTTGGCACATTTATTTCACTAACTCTTCTGTCTTCCTTTTTCACTTTAAATGAACCATATTATTGCTCTGGACTCACTCAGATAATCTAGGATAATCTACCAAATTTAAGATCTGTTACTTTAATTGCATCTACAAAGTATCTACCCCCTCTTTATTGCTATTTAACATAATCCTGTTCTTAGGCTCCAGGGATCAGACTATGGAAATTTTAAGGGAGGGGAAAGAAGTATTATTCTATCTACCATGGACCACCTGAGAGGACTGATTATTGCCTTTTCCCTTAAAATCCACACAAAAAAAGGCTTTATTGTATTTCTCTCTCCAAGGAGTGGTTTTTATGGTTAGCTACTTTCAAGAGATGTGCACCAGGAGAGGAAGCAGTTGGAAGAGGTTCTGTGTCCCTTGTTGATCATAGGTAGCCATGATAATGGGTGAATTCAGTGTTTCCTGGCAAGGAAGTAGCCATGATATACTTCTGTGGGAAGCCACATGATTGCTAGTTAGCTGGAGAATAAGAATAAAAGTGAAGGTGAGCCCAATCAAGAAATGCTAAGTGTTCATTTTGTTTTTAGTCCCCTCTCAACAATAAAAGACTATAAACTATCACCTACAAAAGGAGTCAAATCTCTTCTATTTAGAGCTCGAAGAACTCAACACTGAATAAAAAATACAGTCCATTATACCTCCAGAGCAGTGAGCTTCCTGAAATAGCTCATTAAGATGTCACAGCTCCTTTGGTGGGCTGCTATTTTGACATTTCTGAGCTCCAAGTTTGCCTTTTGTGTATTATACAGTGTCTCATCAAGGGACCAACAAAATCCTGTTACAATAAAGCTGATGTATTAGCACCATCAAAAGTAGATTCCCTTGGCTTTTCAGTCACTTCGTAGAAGTAATTAACTCCCCTTTTCTAGATGGCAGGCTGGTTTTCAAAGCTAGAGACGCCCACCCACTGTTGGTTTCGCATACATTTTCTTGCATACAGAACAGAGCAGCTGGAAATGAGGTGCAGGGAAAGCGTAACTGAGAAAGGAAGGGATTGCCATCCAAGTGACATTTAGATACTGGCTATTTGAGCTGGTTCAGTTGTTTTTCAGTTTCTTCATCAGACTTGTCTATGCACCAGTCAGCTAGTTCAAAGTCCTGTGCCCCTTGAGTACAGAGGAGATGTCTCCAGTTGCCATGATATTCCAGGAAGGGATGGAGGTGGCCCAAAGACCCCCTTTTCCTTACATCTCAGAAAAACCAATTTTAGAAGTAAAGTGAGACTTTTAAGAAATGAGACCATCTTTCTCCTCTGCCCAAAACCCTGCCAGTGTTCCCCATTCCATTCAGTGTAAGTCCTAACCACCTTACTTCAACCTCAATGCCTTACATCTCAGCTACTTGATGTGTGGTCCTTGCCAGGCCACAAATTCTTACTGCTCCTCTGCAGCATAAGGACCATGTCACAGAGTCCAAACCAACAATGTTACTAAGTACCATCTAACTCAGTATCCTTTCAGTAGTTCATTTTCAATGAAGGAAGGGATGCATTGATATTTTTGTGTGTAAATATATGTGGATGTGTGTGTGTGTGTGTGTGTGTACATACTTGCATGTGTATTTTTTATTGGCCTTCCTTTTTCCCTTTATTTACAGGTTGCTGCAAATGTTGCCTTTTTAGTGAGAATTCTTTGACTACCTATATAAACTTTCACCACTTACATCCTAGGTACATCCACAGTTCCAATTCTTTGTTTCTCCCCTGTGTGGTATGAGTGACTACTTAATTCCCTGTTTTTTTTACACACACACACACACACACACACATTTTGTTTGTGTGTGATTGTTGTTCATTGTCTGCCATTTCCTGTAGATGTAAGCTCAAGGAAGGCAGAAATGGTGATCTGTTTTCCTTGACTCTTTATCCTAACCTCTAGAAATGTACCTGGCCCGTAGTTTTGATTTGCATTTCTCTGATGATGGTGAGAATTTTCCTGTACCTGTCAACCATCTGTATATCTTCTTAAGAGAAGTCTCCATTCAGTTCCTCAAGACCATTTTTTAAAGATCAAGATTTTATGTGTTCGCTGTTGAGTAGTATGGATTCTTTTTTATGTTCTGGATTTCAGCCTCTAAACAGATACATGATTTGCAAATATTTCCTCCCATGCCACAGATTGCCTGTTGTCTCTGCTGATATGTCCTTGCATGTGTGTAATTTTTCTTTTTGTACCAGGGATTGATTGAACTCAGGGGCACTCGACCACTGGGCCACATACCCAGCCCTTTTTTGTATTTTATTAGAGACAGGGTCTCACTGAGTTGCTAAGTGCCTCGCCATTGCTGAGGCTGGCTTTGAACTTGCGATCCTCCTGCCTCAGCCTCCCAAGTGCTGGGATGACAGGCGTGTGTCACTGAGCCCAGCTTGATGTGTGCAATTTTGATGAAGTCCAGTTTGCGGATTTTGTTGTTGTTGTTGCCTCCTCCTTTGATGTCATTTCCAAGAAAATATTGCCAAATCCAAGGTTGTGAACTTGTTTCCCTAAGTCCTCTTCAGGGAATTTTTATGGTTTTGGCTTTTACAATTATGTCTTTGCTCTGTGTTGGGTTCATTTTGTATGTGGTGTAAGGTGAAGGTCCAATTTCACTCTTTGGACATGTGGATATCCAGTTTTTCCCAGCAGCATTAAATAAGACATTGCTTTCCAAACTAAATGGTCTTGATACCCTTGTTTATTCCTGGGCTTTCTACTCATTGGTCTGCATGTCTGTCTATATGCCAGTACCATGAAGTTTTGCGTGTTCTACTTTATAGCAGATTTTAAATCAGAAATTGTATAACCTTCTATTTTATTCTTATTTTCAAAATGGTTGTAGCTATTTGGGATTCATTGAGATCTCATGTGAACGGCCGGGTGGATTTTCTATTTCTGCCAAAAACATCTTTGGAGTTTTCATAAAGATTGCGTTTAATCCATAGAGTGGTTGGGGTGAAGGAGCCCTAATTAGGAAGGGCTGTTGCAGCTAGCTGGAAGCCATAAGTTCCACCTGATAGCCAACGAAAAGCCGAAGCAAAGTAGCCAGCGAAAAGCCGAAGCGAGCCGGCCAAAAGCTGAAGCAGAGTAGCCGGCCAAAAGCCATGCAGTCGCTCGGTCGGTCAGAAGAAGAGTTCGGGTCGGAGAAAAGAATCAGAGCGGCCAGAACGTAGGCAGAGCGGTTACAGAAGAGAAACCAGATAGAAGAAGTAATGGCTGGTCAGAGTTAGGCCAAGGCTCCCGAGGGCTGGTCAGAGTTAGGCCGAGGCTCCCGAGGAAGAAAGAAGAAAGAAGCAAGAAGAAAGAAGAAGCTCTAAAAAATAAAGCTCTATCTTTCTTTCTCTCTAAGCTAAGAAGACAAGAAGAAACAAGAAGAAGCTAAGCTTTATCTTTCTTTCTCTCTAAGCTAAAGTAGAAGTAAAAGTAGTAAAAGCTTTACTCTGCCTCCGAGTTTTTCTCCCGTGGCGCCGTGGCTGGCCATGACAGGC
Organism: Tamias sibiricus; assembly: GCA_025594165.1. Classification (NCBI taxonomy): domain Eukaryota; kingdom Metazoa; phylum Chordata; class Mammalia; order Rodentia; family Sciuridae; genus Tamias; species Tamias sibiricus. The sequence goes on from CM046675.1 coordinate 18,947,440, forward strand.
AGCTTACATTGGGGTATACTGACATCTTAACAACACAATGTCTTCTAATCCATGAATGCAGGATGTTTTTCCATTTATTTGTGTCTGCTTTAATTTCTTTCAGCAACATTTTGTAGTTCTTTTTTTGTGTACAATGTTTTATGTACATTTGTATTTTTCATTTTTTAATTTATTTATATTTATTTGTATTTTTTCGTTTTTTTTCTTTTTAGTAATTATTTTATTTAAAAATTTAGACACATAATGATTGTACAAAGTTATGTGGTACATATTTCAATACATGTATACAATGTGTAATGATCAGACCAGGTAATTGCTATATGTGTTACTTCAAACATTTAACATTTTATTTCATTATTTTTTATGCTGCTATAAATAAAAATTTAGTTTTTAAATTTTATTTCTGGATTGTTTGTCTGTTGAAATTGATTTTTGAGTGTTGTTTATGTATCCTGCAACTTTGCTGAATTTCTTTATTAGTACTGACAAATTTTTGTTTGTATGGAATCTTTAGATATAAGATGATGTCACTGATGAACATCTTCTGTTAATGTAGTGTGGTACATTACTTGATTTTCACATATTGAACCATCCTTGCATTCCTACCTGATCATGGTATATAATCTTTTTAATTTGTTGTTAAGTTCAATTTGCTAGTATTTTGTTGTGTTTTCCATCAATATGTGTAAGAAGTATTGGTCTTTAGTTTCTTGTAGTGTCTTACTGTACCTTTGGTAGCAAGGTAATGCTTGCCTCATAAAGTAAGTTAGAAAGTGTTCTCTTCAAATCTTTGGAAGAGTTTTAGAATGATTGGCACAAATTCCTTTTTAAATATTTGGTAGAATTCACCAATAGAGTGATCTGGTCCTGGGCTTTTCTTTGTTGGAAAGATTTTTTTAAACCAAGTCAGTCTCGCTAGTTACAGTCTGTTCAGATTTTTAATATTATCCTGATTAAGTCTTGACAGTTTATGTGTTTCTAGAAATTTGTCCATTTCATTTGTCCATTCTAATTTGCTCATGTTTAGTTAGGAGTTTGTAGTATTGTTTTATTATCCTTGTGATTCACACAGATCAATGGTTATCTCTCCTTTCTCAGGTCTGATCTTAGTGTTTGATTCCTCTGTTTTTCTTAGTCAATCTTTTAAGTGAACCAACTTGTGGTTTTGATGGTTTTTAAATTGATTATTTCTATTCTTTATCTCACTTCCAATATATATTATTTCCTTCCTTCTTCTAGCTTGATTTTGTGTTTTTTTTCTCTTCCTTTCTTTCTTATTTTTGTTTTCTTTCAGTTATAAAGTTAAGCAGTTGATTTGAGACCTTTTTTTTATTTGAGATGAAACCTGGCTGTTTTTTAGGCTGGCCTTGAACTCATGATCCTCCTGCCTCAGCTTCCTGAGTACCTGGGATTATAAGGGCTTGTCCCTGTGCCTGGAGGTAACTTCTTTTATATTTTAAGTATTTATAGGTATATGTTTCCCTTGGCACTACTTTGGCCGCACCCCATTATTTGGTATGTCATGTTTTCATATGCATTTGTCTCAGATATTTTCTGATTTCCTGTTTGACTTTTTAAATCTATTCATTGTTTACATTATTTAATTTCTGCATATTTAAATAAATTTCTCAGTTTTACTTCTGATGTTGATTTCTAGTTTCATTCCATTGTGATTGGAAAAAGGGTTTCATATGGCTTCAGTTTTTAAAAGTTATTGAGGGTGATTTTGTGGCCTAATATATGGTCTAATTTGGAGAATGTTCCATGTGCACTTAAGGAAAAGATGACTTTGTGCTGTTCCTGAGTTGAGTGTTCTCTATGTTTGTTAGGTCTGATTGGTCTGTGGTGTTGTACATGTCTTCTGATATCTTAATGATCTTCTACTTGAAAGTCAGGTACTGAAGTCTCTTGCTATTATTATAGGGCTATGTATTTATCACTTCCCGTCTGTCAATGTTTGCTTCATATGCTTTGGAGTGCTGATGATCAGTATAATATGTTTGTAATTGTTATATCTCTCTGGTGAATTGATCTTCTTATCATTACATGTGTCCTTTGTTTCTTGTAACAATTTTTAATATATATTTTTATAGTTTAATATATATATTTTTAGTTGTAGATGGACACAATGCCTTTATTTTATTTATTTATTTTTATGTGGTGCCGAGGATCAAACCCAAGGCCTTACATGTGCTAGGTAAGCACTCTACCACTGAGCTACACCCCAGTTCCTCTTGAAACAATTTTTGACTTCTTGTCTGATATTAGTGTAGTGTTCTCTTATCTTGTTTGTTATTGTTTGTGTACTATATCATTTTATATTCTTTCACTTTCAACCTATGCATTTTAAAAAATTTTTATTTGTTCTTTTAAGTTATAAATGACAGTAGAATCTATTTTAATACATCATACATGGTAACTTCCCATTCTTGTGGTTGTATGTGTTGTGAAGTTACATTGGTCATGTATTCATATATGAACACAGGAAAGTTAAGTCCGATTCATTCTACTATCTTTCCTCTTCCCATTTCCTTCCCTTGGCTTCATTCACCTTTGTGTAATTCAGTAAACTTCTATTCTTCCTCTAGCTCCCTTATTGTGAGTCAGTATCTGCATATCAGAGAGAATTGCCTAATTCTACTTAGCATGATAGCCTCTAATTCCATCCATTTACCAACAAATACCAAATTTTCACTTTTCATTATGGCTGAATAATAATCCACGTGCACATATACCACATTTTCTTTATCCATTCATCTGTTGAAGGGCACATAGGTTGATTCCATAGCTTATCTATTGTGAATTGAGCTGCTGTAAGCATTGATGTTGCTGAGTCACTATAGTATGTTGATTTTAAGTTCTTTGGGTATATTCCGAGGAATGGGATAACTGTGTGAAGTGGTGGTTCCATTCCTAGTTTTTTGAGGGATCTCCATTTTGCTTTCCAGAGTGGTTACACTAATTTGCAGTCCCACTAGCCATGTATGAGTGTGCCCTTTTTCCCAAATCCTTGCCAACATTTATTGTTGCTTATATTTTTGATAATTGTCATTCTGACTGGAGTGAAATGGAATATCAATGTAGTTTTAATTTGCATTTTTCTAATGCTAGGAAGGTTGAACATTTTTTCATATATTTGTTGGCCATTTGTATTTCTTCTTCTCTGTACTGTCTGCATATCTGGGATCATTTATCTTCTGCCTAAGGAACACATATTAATGTTATTTTTAGCAGAGAAATGATTGTGAATTCCTTCTTGTTGTTGTTTTTATTTTTGAAGTACACCCCATAAGGTATAGAATTTCAGGTTGGAATTTATTACTTTTAGCACTTTTAATATGACATTCATTGCCTCATTGATTCTACTGTCACCTCTCAGACATGTATTTCATCTTTTGAAGGTAGTATGTCCTTTCTTTCCCCTCTGGTTACTTTGAAGACTTTTCTCCCCCTTTGCTTTAGATTTTCAGCAGTTTCATTATGATGTATTTAGCTTTCTTTTTCTTTGAATTTAACCAGCTTGAGTGTTCTTGATTTTTTTTTTTATCTGTGCATTTTAAAAAATCTTTTAGAAGTTTAGAAAATTCTCAGGTATTATATCTTCAAATATTACTTCTGTTCTATTCTCTCTTCTGTCCATTTAAGCACCCTGGGGTTCTTTTTCTCTCTCTCTCTCTCTCTCCCTCTCTCTCTCTTTCTTGTCTTTTAGGGTAGTTTATTTTTTCCCCACATTTTTTTATTGGTATATCATAGTTGTACATAATGGTGGGATTTGTTGTTACATATTCATACATACACACAATATAACAATATGATTTTGGTGGGAGGTACAGTGGATTGAACTTAGGGGCACTGGACCACTGAGCCACATCCCCAGCCTTATTTTGTATCTTAGAGACAGGGTCTCACTGAATTGCTTAGCGCCTTGCCATTGCTGAGGCTGGCTTTGAACTCATGATCCTCCTGTCTCAGCCTCCTGAGCCACTGGGATTACAGGTGTGTGCCACCGCACCCAGCATAACAATATAATTTGGCCAATATCACTGCCCAGCACATCCTCCCTCCCTCCCCAACTCCTACTTCTTCTTTCCTTTGCTCTACCCATCTGCCTTTGATTTACATGAGATCCATCCCCCCCCCACAGCTTTCTTTTTATTTATTTTTTAAAATATAAACATTTTCATCACCTTAGTTATGTTTTGGGGGATAGGATGGTGAAAGAACATTTAAGAATTTAAGATCTACTCTCAACAATCTTTTCAGGTGTACAAAACATTATTATTAACAATAGTCACCATGTTGTACGTTAGGGTCAGAACTTACTCATTAAAATTGAAAGTTGCTTTTTTTTTTTTTTTTTTTTTTTGGGGGGGGGGTGGTGCTGGGGATGGAACGCAGGGCCTCATGCATGCTGGGCAAGCATTCTACCCCTGAGCCATATCTCCAGTCTTAAAGTTTGCACTTTTTGACCAACATCTCCCCCTTTTGCTTGCCCTGTGCTCCTTACCTGCCTCCAATCCCAGATTAACCACTATTATATTCTCTGTGACTAGGTGTTGAATCCTTTCTTTTTAAAATCCACAAGTGAGTGAGATTATGTAGTGCTTGTTCTTTTGGACTTTGGTTGTTCCTCTGTCTCTGGATTTTTCCCCCCATAGCTTATTGTGCTCCAGGTTAGTTTATGTTCTTGCAAATGAAAATTTTCTTATTTTTTATGGCTGAATAATATTTCTGTGTGTGTGTGTGTGTGTGTGTGTGTGTATAACACATTTTCTTTATCCATTCATCTGTTGAAGGGCACATAGGTTGATTCCATAGCTTATCTATTGTGAATTGAGCTGCTGTAAGCATTGATGTTGCTGAGTCACTATAGTATGTTGATTTTAAGTTCTTTGGGTATATTCCGAGGAATGGGATAACTGTGTGAAGTGGTGGTTCCATTCCTAGTTTTTTGAGGGATCTCCATTTTGCTTTCCAGAGTGGTTACACTAATTTGCAGTCCCACTAGCCATGTATGAGTGTGCCCTTTTCCCAAATCCTTGCCAACATTTATTGTTGCTTATATTTTTGATAATTGTCATTCTGACTGGAGTGAAATGGAATATCAATGTAGTTTTAATTTGCATTTTTCTAATGCTAGGAAGGTTGAACATTTTTTCATATATTTGTTGGCCATTTGTATTTCTTCTTCTCTGTACTGTCTGCATATCTGGGATCATTTATCTTCTGCCTAAGGAACACATATTAATGTTATTTTTAGCAGAGAAATGATTGTGAATTCCTTCTTGTTGTTGTTTTTATTTTTGAAGTACACCCCATAAGGTATAGAATTTCAGGTTGGAATTTATTACTTTTAGCACTTTTAATATGACATTCATTGCCTCATTGATTCTACTGTCACCTCTCAGACATGTATTTCATCTTTTGAAGGTAGTATGTCCTTTCTTTCCCCTCTGGTTACTTTGAAGACTTTTCTCCCCCTTTGCTTTAGATTTTCAGCAGTTTCATTATGATGTATTTAGCTTTCTTTTTCTTTGAATTTAACCAGCTTGAGTGTTCTTGATTTTTTTTTTATCTGTGCATTTTAAAAAATCTTTTAGAAGTTTAGAAAATTCTCAGGTATTATATCTTCAAATATTACTTCTGTTCTATTCTCTCTTCTGTCCATTTAAGCACCCTGGGGTTCTTTTCTCTCTCTCTCTCTCTCTCCCTCTCTCTCTCTTTCTTGTCTTTTAGGGTAGTTTATTTTTTCCCCACATTTTTTTATTGGTATATCATAGTTGTACATAATGGTGGGATTTGTTGTTACATATTCATACATACACACAATATAACAATATGATTTTGGTGGGAGGTACAGTGGATTGAACTTAGGGGCACTGGACCACTGAGCCACATCCCCAGCCTTATTTTGTATCTTAGAGACAGGGTCTCACTGAATTGCTTAGCGCCTTGCCATTGCTGAGGCTGGCTTTGAACTCATGATCCTCCTGTCTCAGCCTCCTGAGCCACTGGGATTACAGGTGTGTGCCACCGCACCCAGCATAACAATATAATTTGGCCAATATCACTGCCCAGCACATCCTCCCTCCCTCCCCAACTCCTACTTCTTCTTTCCTTTGCTCTACCCATCTGCCTTTGATTTACATGAGATCCATCCCCCCCCCACAGCTTTCTTTTTATTTATTTTTTAAAATATAAACATTTTCATCACCTTAGTTATGTTTTGGGGGATAGGATGGTGAAAGAACATTTAAGAATTTAAGATCTACTCTCAACAATCTTTTCAGGTGTACAAAACATTATTATTAACAATAGTCACCATGTTGTACGTTAGGGTCAGAACTTACTCATCTTAAAATTGAAAGTTGCTTTTTTTTTTTTTTTTTTTTTTGGGGGGGGGTGGTGCTGGGGATGGAACGCAGGGCCTCATGCATGCTGGGCAAGCATTCTACCCCTGAGCCATATCTCCAGTCTTAAAGTTTGCACTTTTTGACCAACATCTCCCCCTTTTGCTTGCCCTGTGCTCCTTACCTGCCTCCAATCCCAGATTAACCACTATTATATTCTCTGTGACTAGGTGTTGAATCCTTTCTTTTTAAAATCCACAAGTGAGTGAGATTATGTAGTGCTTGTTCTTTTGGACTTTGGTTGTTCCTCTGTCTCTGGATTTTTCCCCCCATAGCTTATTGTGCTCCAGGTTAGTTTATGTTCTTGCAAATGAAAATTTTCTTATTTTTTATGGCTGAATAATATTTCTGTGTGTGTGTGTGTGTGTGTGTGTGTGTGTATAACACATTTTCTTTATCCATTCATCCATTAATGGACTTTTAGGTTGCTTCCATATTTTAGCTACTATGAATAATACTACGCTAAGTGGGAATACAAGTCTCTCTTTAATTTACGAATTTCATTTCCTTTGGAAATATAACCAGGAGAGAGATTTCTAGGTAATTTTTTTGAAAAACTCCCATACTGTTTTCTCTAATAGTTGCACCATTGTCACTGAAAGCATATGAGCATTTTCCTTTCCTTCACATCTTTGCCAGTAGTTGTGACTATTTATATCTTTAATAAATTTATCTTAACAAGAGTGAGGTCATAGCTCATTGTGGTTTTGATTTGCATTTCCCTGATGATTTGTGATGTTGTGAATATTTTTATGTATCTGTCAACCCTTTATGTATTTTCTGTGGGAAAATATCTATTCAGATTCTTTGCTTTTTTTTTTTTTTTTTTTTTTTTACATTTGGGTTATTTGGCTTTTTTCTATTGACTTGTATGAGTTCCATGTATATTTTAAATATCCATGACACATGGTTTGCAAATATTTCCTCCCATTCTGTGAGTGCCTTTTCATTTGTTCATTGTTTTCTTTGCTGTGTAAAACCTTTTTATTTTCACTTGTTTCTTTTGGCTTTTGTGGTCTTGGCTTTGGTGTTATGTCTCAAAATATCTTTGCCTTTACTAATGTCATAGAGCTTTTTTCTTGTGTTTTCTTCTAGGAGTGGTATACCTTCCTGTTGTTATGAGGAGCTGCTTCAGAAAACACTCCAAGTCCAAATTTAAAACAAATTAGAGAGCTTTATTACCTGGCCAGGGGCTGCCACCCGCAGAGCCTGAAGCTCTATGGGAGAACAGCAGGCTTTTCTGGTTTTCCTTGGGAATTTAAGAATGAAAACCACAACTTTTTCTGCGTCATGCAAGCAAGCCAATCACAGAAGCTAAACCAGCATTTGGCGGGTCTAGTTAGCAAGCAAGCAGATTGCACAAGCTTAAAAAAACTAGGGCAACTCAGACAACTGCATCTTGGGTCCGAGCAGGTTTTAGGTAACCATATCCTGGGCTTGAGCAGGTGGTTAGCAGGGACAAGAATCTACTTCAAAGTCATATAGGTCACCAAGACCACCATCTCTAGGATCAAGTACAATTTGTGGGGTACAAAGTACAGAAAAATAATATATCATAAGAAAACAGCTTTCAATTCAGTTTTCTCAGAAACAGCTCTTGTAACAGTTTTTTTAGAGAAGGCAACAAAATGGAGTCTTAGGCCTGTCTATGACAGTTCTTGCTTTATAATTGTCTTATCTTACCTCACTTACCAAAATGTTATATCTATAATCTATATTTTACACTCATTGATTTTATTGATTAGTTTACACCACAACACTGTATTTTTACCTGTTCTGGATTAAGTTTTGTGTGTATGATATAAGGTGAAATCCAATTTCATTTTTTTATTTAGCTATTATTTCATTCAGATGTCAACACTGTTTATTAAATATATTATCCAACCCCATTAGCTCTTCTTGGCACCTTTGCCCAAAATTGGTTTATCACACAGCACGGATTTATTTTCTAGGGTTTCCCGTCTGTTCCAGTGGTCTGTGCATCTGTTAATGCCAGTGCTATACTGCTTTGGTTGCTATAGCTTTGCAATATAATTTGAAATCAGAAGGTATGATGTCCCCAGCTTTATTCTTGTTCAATTTCCTCTAGTTATTTGGGGACTTTTGTGGTGCCATACAAATTTTAGGATGTTTTTCTATTTCTATGAAAACTGCCTTTGCAATTTTGATGGGGATTGCATTGAATCTGTAGATTGTTTTGGGTAGTGTGAATGTTTTAACAGTGTAAACTTTTTCCATCTCTTAAAATGGGAAGTCTTTCCATTTACCTTTCTGTATTTTCTCTTTGATTCTACTTGCATATTTCCTATTGACTCTTCTAATTCATGGATCCTCTTCTTTAACATCTACTCTGTTAGCTCTTTCTCTCATATTCTTAGTTTCAAACATATTTTTAAATTCTAGAATTTCAATTTCATTTTTATTATTCCAGTCTGTTGGCTAAATTATTTCTATCTACTATTCCATAATTTTATTTTTTCAAATATATTAATTATAGTTATTTTATTTTTCAATTATATATTAATTGTAGTTATTTCAGTGACTTTTGCTAACTCTACTTTCTGGATCATCTCTCGCACGTTTCTGTGGTCTTTCTATTTTATTATGTTCCATTCAGCTCAGCTTTTGATTTTCCATGGAAAATTATCATTTCTTGGCATGGATGATACTTTTTCATTAAATATTTTTTATTCTATATAACATAATTTTAGTGGATCCAGGTAAAAGGTTTTTTGAAAAAAGATTGGCTTACCTGTACTGGTCAGATGGAGTACATGACCATCTGTAATTCTTTCAGAAACTGAGTTGAGCTATGACTTGGCCCCACTTTCTATAAATTTCTGTAAGGCTATGATCTGGATGTATGAGGGAACACCTTCCCTACCAGCCCATGAGTGTTGACTCACTGATGACTCCTGCCTGAATCTATTATAAGATTGATTATAAAATGAAGATCTTCCTCTATATTCCCTCCTTGTTTCTGCCTAAGCCATAAAGTTCTGATGTTGTTTAATTTTGTTTCTTTACCATCAATTCCTCCCTGATTCAGATGACTTGAGCTCTTTAAGCTGGCTCCCGTGTCCTTTTGACATATCCCCACCTTAATATTTCTGGCAGGTCAAGAGGCCCTGTGCCTTGCTTCCCAAGGCCTGGTATCAAATGTTTCTTTTAGAGTCTCTGGTTCCTTTCATCCAGAATGGGATTTTGTAATAAAGCTCTAGTCTCTAGGCATCATTTGTACTGGCTTTTTATTGCTTGTAGGCTGTATCCGTAGGAAGGATTAGAATCCCTGTGTGTGTGTCCATTTTTGTATACCCCTGTACTTACATTTGTTTCTATTTATTTGTATCTATTAATATATCTGTCAATCTACCTATCTGAGATAATAGCATTAGTTCAAAATGCTATTCAAGGTCACAGGACATATGTACATGTTCACTTGGTAAGGCCTACTGGACACAAAGCCTTTTCCAGATTGTTGAATACCAATATGACTTTGAAAAAAAACCCTGTTAGATAAAGTTCAGTATTTATTGGCAGTTCTTTTACTGAGGCAAAATTTACATGCGGTGAAATTTACAAATATTTAGTATGCAGTGTGTTTTTACCAAAGAATTTTTAATCTCCCTGGGTGGCTTTAATGTCTCCTCAGTTGACCAGCTATGCACCACTCAATGCTACCTTCTTAAACTCTGAAGTGAAATCCACATAGTTAAAGGTCTTTCAGCTGATCTCTGATTTTTTTTTTCTTCTTCTTGTTAACAACATTCCAGATAAAGTTGCTGATGAAACAAGTTTAATCCATTCACTTGGCAGCAGTAACCACGGTGTCCCCCCCCACCCCCATTAATAGCTTCAGGACGTATTGCTAAAGCTTTTCTATTTCTTAAAATTGAATTTACCCTTTACAGAATGATACCGCTGACACTCATGGCATCATAATTCCAGAAGGCTATCAGAGAAGAGAGCTCAAGGGACAAGAAGCTGAGATGCCCACCCTGTTTATACAGTTACACGTAGCTTTTGAGCATCTTTCCTCACATTTCTTTTGAAGGCTTCTAGGTTTCTGACACTAATGCTCCCAAGTTATTTGCGAAGTTATTTTAGCTCCCAAGACTTGAGTTTTTATCTTTTTCCTTCTCGAGGATACAAAAAAATCACTTGAAGGGATTCTAAGCAATTAAAGTTAAAGATTCTCCTGTGTTAACAGTGGCAGCAGACATCTGAGCTCCGTATTTGGTGACTCTGTATCTCTTACTGTGAAAATCAGTTGAGACCTGGTCAGGCAGAGGGGTATCTAAAGAACCATCTCCATATGCAGGAACTGTGATGGAAGGAGAGTAGCTTACATCATTTGGGCGAAGGGACAGAGAGGTTCCTTTGTAGGGTTGGCTCTGAAACCTACCCTTGAATTGAATCTGCACTTTGCCTGGCTGCCTGGTGGGCTGTTGGTGGTGATGGAACAGGGGCCATAAACATTCCGATTTCTGTGCTCCTTAGCCAAGGCTGGGTGCAGTCAATATGTATCAAGTTCTTAGTTCTCATTAAGATGGTGAGTTTTATGCTTTTTTTGTTTTGTCAGAAAATAGATATATTTTTGCCCCCCAAATTAAATAATTTCAGAATGGTTTTGTTTTAGGATCAGGACATGTAACTGAGAGGCATAGTTTATTTTCATGTATACTGATTATTTAGACCTATGTTGATTATCTTTGTGCTCTGCTTTCAATGACAGATGATTGGTCTTTTTCCCAACAGGTGAAATTTTACATGAGTACCACTTATTGTATTATTTGGTTGTTTTCTTTTTGAAATGAATTTTAGATCAGCTTCAGAGTTACAGAAATAATGTGAAGATAGTATAGGGAGTCCCCATGACCTCTGCACCCTGCTCCTATTAATGGTAACTTATATTAGCATGGCATCTTTGTAAAAATTACTAATGATCTATAGTTGAGAATATTAGTTAATTATTTCATTGATAGAATATTTTTAAAATAATAATTAATTTTTAGTTATAGGTGGACACAATATCTTTATTTTATTTTTATGTGGTGCTGAGGATCAAACCCAGTTCCTCACATGTGCTAGGCGAGCCCTCTACCACTGAGCCACAACCCCAGCCCACATTGATAGAATATTGATAGATTATTATTTACCATAATCCATACTGTAGTCAGATTTTTTTATTGTAGAATGATATTAGAAACGAAGATATGGACATTTAAGGTATTTTTTTTTTCTGAAGTGGTAGCATTTCTAATCCCACTCAGATGACAGATCTTCTGCGTATGTGTGTATATTAACCTAGGCACATTTATATCCACATATATCTATATCTATATTTTATATGCAGCCTACTGTATCTGAATTCAACACAAATTCATACTGATATCTTAGGCTCTAATCTATCACCATGTATATCATTCTTATCTTCTTCACTTGCTTATTTTTTAACTCCCAGTCTAATAGAAACCTGGCTTGAACCATCCTCCCTGCATTTACTTAATGGTTCATTTATAATATGTATTTATGGAAGTATCTGGAGTGTGAACTGGTACCCTCCTGTGTACTACAGCTGTACCACTGTAGTACTTTTGAACAGTGTCTTTCCCATTTGGTCTTCCAGAATTTACTTCCTTCCAGAGTTACTTATGACACCACCATTTTTCCCAACCACATTCAGTAAAGTTGTTTTCTACATTGGTGTTTATGTTAGTTTTTTTTTTCACATTTGCATTCTTCTCATTATTCCCCTGATCTCCTAAATGACTTTTTGAAATTTTCATGCATTGGTATTGTGAAATTCTATGGGTTCTGACAAAAGGATGTTGTTCCAGACCTTCTTTCCTTCTCTTAGATTCCCTGGCAACCAAAGACCATTGTATTATCTGTGTAGTTTTGCCTTTTCTGCAATGTCATACTGCTGGAATCATCCCACCTTTTTAGATTATCCTTTCTCACTGAGCAATATGCATTTGAGATTTGGCCTTATAATATTCAGTCTTATAATCGTTCAGCAGTGCATTCCTTTATGTTGCTAAATCACATTAAATAGATGTACCCAAGTTTCTTTATTCATCTACCTATTGAAGGAATCTTGCTTTTGATTCTTGGTAATCGTGAACAGAGCCACTGCAAATATTTGCATGAACCAGGCATGTTTATTCATGTCTATATTCACAGCTACTTGGGAGGCTGAAGCAGGATGGTCTGAGCCCAATAGTTCTAGGGTAGCTTGGGTAACATCATGAGACTCTGTTTAAAAAAAAAATAAAAAAAATAAAAAACTTGTAAACTTTTGTGTTCAGGTTTATGGGTGGATGTAAGTTTTTACATTAGTTGGGAAAATAGCTTACTTGCTTTTATCATACATTTAAGTATCCACTTTCTGCTAGTGCTTGCTAAATGTCCCTTTCATCTATTACCCATTTACTCATTATGAAGTAAGAGTAAACTTATAAGAAGGTATTGTTCTGAGTTCTGGTCAATTTGAGTAGCTGTTGACCCCGACTGGTAGAGTTTATTTTCTCATGAGGAGGGGGAACACATAATTTACACAGTCATCAGAACTTTAAAATGGTAACTGTACTACCTTAACCAAATAATTATAGTTGATGTCAATCACTGGGCAAATCAACATTCTGTGCCTCCTGATAAAATGTAACAGGAAGGTAAAAACCTTACTTCTCTGGTATTCCTGCAGAAAATGCATAATCTGGTCATAAAGAAACATGATCTTATGTTTCCACATGACAAATCCAAATTGGGGTATGTTTTGCAAAAGAATTGAGAATTAGGTTCTCCATAGAAACAATGATTAGTGGAGATACAGGCACACATACACACATGCTCACAGAAAAGGACCAGTGTAAGGAATTGTCTTCCGTGATTGTAGGTCATGAGAAGCGCCATCATCTACCATGGGCAAGCTAGATCTTGGTAAGGTGCGGAGTAGTTCTGAGAGCTGAAGGGCTAATGGTTTGTATTCTGATGCTAGTCCGAAGGCCTGAGGACCAGGAGCACCAAGTTGCAGAAGATCTACGTCCCACCTCAACCAGTCAGAGGGAAGGCAAATCCAACCTTCCTTCAACTTGTTCTCTTCTCAGGCACTCCAGAGATTGGGTTATGCACACCCACATTGGGGAGGGCCATCTGTTGTCTAGTTCCACCAATTCAAAGGCTACTCCCTTCCAGAAATAACTTCATGGATGTTGTGGTGTGAACTGATCAATATAATCAATAACTCATAGGCAGAGACTATAGGAATAAGACTTTGATAAGTAAGATAATAAGATAGCATAGATAAGCAATAGTAAGACCTAAGATTTTAGTCATAGGAAATAAGGTATTAGATAAGTAAAAGTTAGTGAGTTAAAACTAGTTACAAACAAATATATAGGTCAAAAGGTTAGCATAGACATAGATAAGATTGGTCAGTATAGTCATGAACAAATATATTAACTTGATCTTGTAGCTTTGCATAGGATAAGGACATAAAGTTTATAGATATCAACAGAAATGATAGGTAAATGTGTGTGTAGGCCATAAGATAACTGTAGCAAGCATTAAATAAGTTACTGATACTGGTTATATAAGGCTATTGGTGCAGTGAAACCATTTGATTACTTGTAACACTTCTCTCATTACTGGGCCAGCAGGAATGGAGTCACTATGGTTATAACAGGTGTGGATGTAGAGACTTCATTTTAGCTGTTCTAGACTCCATCTTAGTTTTTCTGTGATTATTCCTGTGAAGAGGGAACTGCAGGGCCCATTTCTAAGAAACTAAACTGCAAGCTGTTTTCTTATAAAAATTATTTTTTTTTGTACTTTGTACCCCACAAAGTGTACCCAATGCAGGATATGGCAATGGTCTTGGTGAACTACATCCTGGGTCCAAGTGCATTTGTGGGTCTACATGACTATGAAGTAGATTCTCGTCCCCACCCAAACTCAGAATACAGTTGTCTCACACTTGCTTGGACCCGAGCCGTGGTTGTCTAAGTTGTTTAAAATAACTGCTTTTTAGCTTCTGTGGCCTACTTGCTTGTCACCTGGAAAATTCCAGTCCTGTTTGGGTTTGCAAAGACTTGCTTACTGTTGTTCTAGCTTCTGTGATTGGCTTGCTTGCATGACACTGAAAAGTTCTGTTTTTCATCTTTAAATTCCCAAGGAAAAGCTGCTGTTCTCCCACAGAGCTTCAGTCTCTACGGGTGGGTGACAGCCCCTGGCCAGGTAAATAAAGCTCTCTAATTTGCTTTAAATTCAGACTTTGTGTGTTTTCTGAGGCGACTCTTTAGTTCAATGGACACACCCAGACCCACCAGAAATAATATTTAATTAGATCCCTGGGCATCCTGTGGCTCAGTCAAGTTGACCTATAAAATTAAATATCACAAAGTGGCTGGTAGTTCTCAAAAATGTCAACATTTTTGCCACAAAAGAAAAACTGAGCAGCTATTCCAGATCTAAGGAGACAAAATTTATAATGAGATGCAATATGTGATATGCCTTTGGATTTTGAATCAGATTATTTTTTCACTACAAAGGGAATTATTAGAAAATTGGTGAAATATGAATGAAGTCTAAATATAGCAGGGCCATATTAACGTCAGCTTCCTGATTTTGATCCTTTAACACTGTGTAAGAAAATTTCTCTGTTTTTAGGAGGCATACAAGTATTTATGAGTAAAGAAGCCTCATGTTTATAGCTTGCATGCAAGTTGTATATAAAATAATATGCATACATATGCAGAGAGAAATTATAAACAAGTGTGGAGAGTTTTAACAACTGAACAATCTCGTTGAAAAGTATACGAATATTCTGTGAGCTGTTTTGCTACTTTTATTATCTATGGAATTATCTTCAAATAAAAGTCTACACAAATGAAAATTGCAAATGTGATACATTCTAAGAATGAGATGAAAATGATGCTTTGATAGAAAAATAGAAACAGGAGAAGGAAGAGTTTTTTTCTTTTTCTTTTTAATCAGTCTATGAGTCAAAGAATAATTATTCCCCAATCATGTTCCTGGTTGTAAGTGTTGGGAATACAATAGAGATGAAGAGAAATAGTTTCTGACCTTAAGGAGTTTATTTTATAGTGGGAGACAGTAAGAATAAGCACATTAAGCTATCACAAATATTCTAATTTATGAAAGACCCATTTGTTAGTTATTTTGCTACTTCAGGCTAGAAGTTATTTTCAACTGACTACAGTATTGGTGGTGGATTTAGTGGAAAGCGTGAATAGATTCAGGAGAGGTGTTTAGTAAGTAAAAGACAAGAGAGACAGACAAATTTGCAGGTTGGTGTAGGAGGATGATATCAAGAATCACGTGGAATATTTTGGGTTTCCAGCTTTCAGTGTACATCAAATATTCCATCATCAAAGTGCATACAGCAGAATAGCATCTAAATTGAACTGTTTTTTAGTTTGTTTCCTGTTTGAAGGGACTTTCAAGTAATTTAGATTAGTATTTCTTAAGCACAGTACTGGCTTTGTTGCTGTTCCACTGGACAGTCTATAACGATGTTCTCCTGTTTGTTAATTCATTTCCAGCTTCTCTGTTGTTCTTAATGTCTCTGAGGAAGACATCCACTCACCTTCCAAGTTCACATCATTTCCTGCCCCCTATTCTTTCTTTCCTGTCTAGGAATTGCTTGACTTCTCCCCTCATTCCTCCAGCTGTACCATACCTCATGCTATTTTTGTCCTCTCTTCTCTTTACCTTTGAGTGTTTCTTGTCTTTAAATGTCTATTTCAGAAACTCTGCCTCAATTCTCTGTATCCTACAGTTGAAAGACTCCTTGGGGAGTCTGTGTCTGTCTACAGAATTTACTGTCTTCTTACAGAATTAAGATGATCGCATTAAAGTGACAAAATATTAGAAGAACCTACACTTTCGATGGTTATTTTAATAGAATCATGGGGTGTCAAAAGATTTTAGAATCATAGGAACTTAGAGTTAATTCAGTGCTTCATATGGTAAATGGATGCACATTTATAAGGTATGTATTATCTTTCCTGATTAAATATAACCGGTGATGAGAAACTCACTACTTTCTGTGCCACTATGCCATGATTTTTGGTGTCTATTTTCCAGA
This sequence comes from Tamias sibiricus, assembly GCA_025594165.1. Lineage (NCBI taxonomy): Eukaryota > Metazoa > Chordata > Mammalia > Rodentia > Sciuridae > Tamias > Tamias sibiricus. The sequence continues at coordinate 18,963,961 of CM046675.1, forward strand.
ACTATGCTATATAAAGAGAAAAGATACCTCATTAGCGGTAAGCCATATTGCAATAATAAGCATGCCCCAAATCCTAGTGGCTTAACTCATGGAAGTTGCTTCTTATTCAAAAACAGCTGAACATCTGTGTCATCACTAGGAATAAAGTCTTTAGGGCAGCTCTCCTGCATGAAGTGACTCAGCAATTGCTCTAGTCCCCCATAGTCCCACAGTTGCTGTGACAGGGAAGGAAAAGCTGGAGGATCACATATCAATTCCTAGATGCTTCAACCCAGACGTGATACAGGTCACTTCTGGTCCTACAACTGTATACACGGTTTTGCTTAGTTGCAAGGAGATAGGGAAATTGGAGAGTACATGATATTCAGTGAGCAGTAAATACCTTCACCACCATCTGACCTTCTTGTGTCTTCATCCTTCAGAGAACAGTCACTTCTTCCTTATGAAGGCATAATAAATCCTGGAGTCACTGTGCTGAGTTCAAAGTTCAGTACCTCTGGGTGCTTCAGAACTACCAACCATGGAACCTTTTGTCCCCTAAGAACTGCCCTTTATGCAGACAGCAAGTCTCTTTCATCCTTGTTCCTGCCTGTGGAGTGATGGAGACTAAACAGTTGTTCTCCTTCTTGAAAAGTCCTGAGTTTAGTTTAGACCACGTGCATTTTGTCGGGCTAGTATACCTTGTTAAAACCTTCAGGTTTCCGGTCCATCGGCTTCCACACATCTAAATATGGCAGCAAACACATTTCTTTTCAAGATTTTCTCAAATCCTTGTTTCATTATATTCTTAGTGCAAGGGTTCATTTTCTGAATTTAATGAGGGTCTCTTGAGGATGTCTGACTTTAGGTGAGGAATCATCATGTCTACCAGCATCCTTAGGGGACTCCCTTTGGATGTAGTCAGCACAGGGTCTGTTGATTGACAGGAGTAAATGTAAGATCTTGTTCAGTCTTGATGGGATTCACTCTATGTGAGTGACCGCCAGGACACCACTCAAACCCCTTTCTTACGCAGACCACGAATGGGTCCTTGTTTTACTTTAATTTGGGTGAAATTTAACAACACAAAATCTAGATCTCTGAGCCTAGGGAGTGATAAACATTTCCTATGCCCTCACTTTGGAGAGGTTTATGTAACTTTTTAATAAAAAAAGTAAACAGGGGCTGGACGATGGCTCAGTGGTAGAGCACTCGTCTCACATGTGTGAGGCCCTGGGTTCGATCCTCAGCATCATATAAATAAAAATAAAGGTTTAAAAAAATTCATCACTTCTTAATTGTTAAAAAAAAATACAAATGAAAAAACCTTTGAATTGTGAGGCTAGCATAGGTGTGGGAAAGTGAGAATGAATCAGATATTTAAAAGGTAGTAAAGTCAGCAGTAGGTAATGACTGATCTGTGTTAGGATAGATTAAAGTGAAAAATTAGGGCGTTTCATACTAAAATGGTATATATATATATATATATATATATATATATATATATGTATATATCTACTTTCACTTTCTACCTCTAATACACCAAAAGCTACAAGATACAAATATTTAAAAAAAAAGACATAGATCCATAATATTTGGAAATTGGAAAGTAGATTGGCTGGGAAGAAGTAATTGACTAAATGGATCTGAGAGAGGAAGATTCTAAGACCATAAGGAAGAACTCCAACTACCCTGATATGCATAGCAGAATCTCTGTTTAGAGAAAGTGCAGTATCACTGTAGTTGGGGGTTAAGGAAAGATACCTAGGAAGGTAATGAATGAGAATCACATTTTCTTCTATCAATTAGAAGGTCAAGAGATGATGCCTAAGCTAGACACATTTATTTATGTTTCTGATTTTGTAATTGCTGCCTTATAATCATAGTAGAATTTGTTATGACATATTTGTACATGCGCAGAATATAATTTGGTCAGTTTTGTTCTTCAGGTATCCCTTTTCTCTCCCTTGTTCCTACCCCTGGTTCCTTTCACTGTTCTACTGGTCTCCCTTCTATTTTCATGAGATCCTCCTCACATTTTTTTTTCTCTCTCTAGCTTCCACATAAGAGAGGAAACACACAACACTTGACTTTCTGTTTTGGGCTTAGTTTGCTTAACATAATGCTTTTATTTGTAAACAGATAAATTTAAAGATCGCAACTTATATAGAAATGTAAATTATATCTAGATCTATATAAATATATGTAATTTATATAGAAATGTAAATCTGTAAATTTCAGAGAAACTTCTAAGTAGAGGAGTCAAAAGATGATGCACAAAATGAGTAAATTTAGGGGCTGGGGCTGTGGCTCAGTGGTAGCGCACATGTGTGGCATGTGTGAGGCACTGAGTTAGAGTCTCAGCACCACATAAAAATAAATAAATAAAATAAAGGTCTATTAACAACTAAAAAGAATATTTAAAGCTGGGCATGGTGGCGTACACCTGTAATCCCAGCACTTGGGAGGCTGAGGCAGGAGGATCACGAGTTCAAAGCCAGCCTCAGCAATGGCGAGGCACTTAGCAACTCAGTGAGACCCTGTCTCTAATAAAATACAAAAAAGGGCTGGGGATGTGGCCCAGTGGTCGAGTGCCCCTGTGTTCAATCCCCAGTACCAAAAAAAAAAAAAAAAAAAAAAAAAAGAAAAAAAAGAATATTTAAAAAGAATGAATAAATTTCAAAGTAGCAATTTATATAGAAACATGAAGATTTTGCAGATTTCCTAGGGGCTAATCAAGAGAATCTGAAATCATCCCATCTTCATCTTAATGGGGAAGAATATGTTAGACAACTTCCGTACTTTTTATAAGTCTATAAATACCATTTGAATACTACAGCTGTGTGTATATATTAATTAAATTAAAAGGAAGTTTATAATAAGTTTTACTGAGTTGAATCCTTTGCAGATAGAAGTAGAAGCCATCCAGGAAAGTCACAGAATCCACATCTGTCCTTGGATAGATGATGAAACTGAGGCATGATATAGATGTGTCTAATCTGACAGTTTTCTGATGCATCTGTGCCAGGCATGCACTCCTTGGCATGCTAAATTAGTTTCTGCTCCAAACGAAGTCTCAACCCTCCTAATAGAAGAGGGAGGATGTGGTCATAGCAATTCCACATGAATGCCAGGCTGACTTCTTGGCGTTGTGTCAAGAATGGCAAATTAGACAGATTAAAAACAAGGCAGGCAGCATTGTCGCAGTGATTAGCCATGGTAAAGGGTAGGCATGAGACTGAGGGCTGGATGCAGGAGAGGAGAAGTGTTTATGTATATCAATGAGAGGAGAAAGTAGAGCATGAGGCATATAGGCTGAGGCGGAAGCATACTAATGGGGGTGACAGTAATGAGATTATATGTATTATAAGCACTGACAATTATGCTCTCGTTACTAAAATACACAAAGGGAATGAACACAATTATGTAGCAGACACTATGGGACCGTGAACTTATTACACCATTTGTACTGTAGTCTGTAAAAGTTTGTTGCGACATTTTCTGCTTTATGGGAGCCAATTTAAGCATTTTGCCTTTCTATATCCCCATGAGATTTTGGGAAACTAATATTGGAAGACATTAGATTAGAAATGTGTCTTTAGAAGTCATCTAAAGGATCTTTTGTTCTTTTTTTTTTTTTTTTTTTTTTCTTGCTTTATTCCTTAGGAGTTTTGAGGGAGGAATGCGTGGTGGGTGGTGTGAAGGGACTCCGCACTCCTCCACTCAACATGTTGGTTGTCCGTGCCTCCTTTATATAATAATGTGATTCTCCGTAAGCAGGAAAGTTAGGCATAGCAAGTCTTTTTCAACTTGCTTATTTTTAAGATACATTTTGAGGACTCCAGTGATTAAGTGGCTTGTTTATGGTCAAACTGAGCCAGAGTGAGGCACAAGTCTTTGACTCCCAGGTGGGCCCCTTACATGTCACTCCACTGCCACTGGTACCACAAGAATAATGATAAAGAGCATGCTTGATCTATGATGACCAGCACTTGGAAGGGCTGCTCTAGTGCTGCAGAAGCTGGCAGTGCAGATTGATTCCAGGGAGCCTAACCAGCACAGGATGATCTTCTGATGTAGTCTCTGCATGTGCTGGGAGGGACAAAGCATGCCAGGCTATGCCAATTCATTTTCACTGAAATGATTTACTTAAATTACAGGGGGCCACAGTAATAAACAAAAATACAAAGTCTAGCTGGGCACGGTGGCACACACCTGTAATCCCAGCACTTGGGAGGCTGAGGCAGGAGGATTGCGAGTTCAAAGCCAGCTTCAGCAATGGTGAGGCACTTAGCAACTCAGTGAGACCCTGTCTCTAATAAAATACAAAAAAGGGCTGGGGGAATGTGGCCCAGTGGTCGAGTGCCCCTGAGTTCAATCCCTGGTACAAAAAAAAAAAAAAAAAGAAGGTCTAGATCTCTGAACCTAGGGAGGACTAAACATTTCCCCTGTCCCATTAACACAGGAGTTGTTTTTATAATTTTCTATAAGGATGTGAACAGGTATGGGGAACAGAGGATGAACCAGAGACTTTTAAGCACTTACTCTAGGTTAGTTATTTGTTATGGTTTGGATGTGAGGTATCCCCCAAAAGCTCATGGGTGAGACAATGCAAGAAGGTTTGGAGGAGAAATGATTGGGTTGAGAGAGCCTTAACGTAATCAGTGAATTAATCCCTAATGGAATTAGCTGAGTGGCAACTGGAGGAAGTGGTTCACTAGGGCCGTGGCTCTGGGGTATATATTTTGTATTTGGAGAGTGGAGACTCTCTCTGCTTCCGGATAATCATGTGAGCTGTGTCCCTCTACCACACTTTTCCGCCATGATGTTCTGCCTCACCTCAAGCCCTGAGGAATGGAGCCAGCCTTCTATGGACTAAGACCTCTGAAACTGTGAGCCCTCAAATAAACTTTTCCTTCTGTACAATTGTTCTAGTTGGGTCTGTTAGTCACAGCAGCAAAAATCCTGACTTAAATGTTATTGTATAAGTACTTTTCATATAGCACTTATGATAAGTGTATTTAGAACTAGAAAAATAGATCATTCATTTGGAATTGGGACTGCCAGTCAGCAAAATATTTTTGTTTAGTTCTGTCTAGTTAATGCCAGTTGTAGCTTAATATACATGAAGAGTTTAAAATGTCTATTGAACTTATAGGCATTTATTCCCTGCAAACTGCAGTGGGTGTGGTTTTTGAAGGCAGAAATCCAGGATGGTCAGAAAGATGAAAAGATCAAGTCATTTCCAGCCAGAAATGGCGTGCCCTAGTTATCTGCTGTTTGTTCATAGAAAGCCAATATTTCTGCTTTGATTTGTTCTCCTCTGGATGGGACCAGCCAAGCTTCCTTACCAGGTAGATTCCAATGGGGGGCACTGGTGGAAGATGGGGGGGGGGCATGAGGAGGAGAGAGGTAGGGATACCCTGCATCGGTGGACATCCTGGCTGGTGGATAAGAATTTCCAAACTCTAGTTTCCCTGAAGAGGCAGAGACTCAGAGACTCCAGGTTTGTATCTTTCCCTGAATTTTTTTTTTTTTTTTTTTTTTGGTATTAGGGATTGAACTCAGGGGCACTTGACCACTGGGCCACATCCCCAGCCCTTCTTTATATTTTATTAGAAACAGGGTCTCACTGAGTTGCTAAGTGCCTTGCCATGGCTGAGGCTGGCTTTGAACTTGCGATCCTCCTGCCTCAGCCTCCCAAGTGCTGGGATGACAGGTGTGTGCCACCGCGCCCATCTCTTTCCCTGGATTTAAGTGGCATTTTTTTCTCCCTCTGTCCTGTCCCAGAGTATTTTCCCAGTCTCAGAAGAAGGAACATGCCTGGTCTCTGGAGACAACTTTCGTTACCTGTCATTGTGTGTGCTCTTCCTGATGGGACCCCAAATTGTGCAGTGTATGATATTAAAGAGGACAGTAATCTTAGGCAGCTTGATATTGACTCTGATGTTAGTATCTGGGGTGAAATTTCCATCATGTGATGAATCTTGGCAACTCTGAAAGGAATCTCTAGAATGATCACTGAAAGACCTGGTCTCTTTGGAAATTTAAATATTTGTACATCTACTGGAAAAAAAAATTAAATTTTTGGTATAATTCGTCCTATATAGGGGCTGGGATTGTGGCTCAGCGGTAGAGCGCTCGCCTAGCATGTGCACCGCCCGGATTCGATCCTCAGCACCAAGTAAAAATAAAGGCATTGCATACAAGTAAAGCAAATAAATAAATAAGAAAAATTCTTCCTATATAGTAAGCAAGCTTAAAAATCATCCAGATTTCTTTGATTTAGAAAGTGTCTCGGCACAGAATAGCGTAGCACATTTTGTAATGGAGACCACTGTAGACCAAGAACAGAGGCCTGGGTCTCATTTTTTTTTTTTTTTTTTTTTTCTCTCTGACTAGCCCCACTCCATGAGTTCCTCATCTCCTTTGTTTGGTTTCTTTGGTTTGTGATAGGAGTCACTGGGCTGTTTCTCCCGGGCCTACAGTTTCTGTGATAATGCTTTTGTCTCTAAGAATAAGAATGTTTGTGTTCACATGTTTGCATGTTATTTGGCTTTGCTTTATATTTACAAATGTTTTCCAGGCCTCGAAAGCAAGTCTTTCAAGCAGGGAAGAAAAGGAGATGCTGAGCAGCCTAGCATAGTATCACAAGCGTTGAATTCTCTTGGACGACAGGGACACGGGGCTTGTAGCTTATATGCAGTTGCCTTATTTTGCAGGTCTTTGGGGCAGTATTTAAATCACAAAGCATTCAGTGCCTCTGGTCGCTGCAGATGAGATACCAAAATGGGTTCCAGTGGAAGCACATGGCTCATTTTCAATCCAGTGCTCAGCATTGAAGACAATCTGTTCCTCTTCTCTGCCTGCCCCAGTTCCCCCTCCAGGCTGCCCTTCCTCCCTCTGCAGTTATTTCCCAGGCACGACTAGAGGGAGCTCCAGACTAAATTGCTTTCTACTCCTGCATCTTTGTATGTGTCAGATGAGATCAGATTCAAACCAGGTTCTATTCTCTGTAGTGCTGATTCAAATCAAATCAAAATCTCTCTTCCTCAGGACATGATTGGAAGTGTATTTACTTTGCTGCATGCCCTAATGGTCCTGTCACGCAGTCCCTGAGGCAGGATACAAGGGAGCTGATGAGTCAGAAGTGCTTTATCTGTTCCCTGTGGCTCTGCTTCCAAGCTTGGTCTCCAGGACCTCTCAGCATCTTGATGTGACTTCATCACACCAAGAGGGAGAAGAACATTGGTCCACCTGCAACTCTGACTCTCTCCAGTCTCTTACTTCCAAATTACACACACCTCTAGAATTCCCTCATGTTCTCTATCATTTTGCTACACACTAAGGAAAACCCATCTGCAAGGAATTTCTGCTCTGAACCCTAGAGCAATAGATTTTTGTCCATCTCTCCTGGTCATTTTAATTTCTTCTTTACCTTTCTACTCTATTTTTCTACCTACTCCTTAAGCAATAATATCTTCCCACTGTAGAATACTAAAGCAAAGGAACTGTGCTGGGATCTCTCTGAAATCCACAGGGTGTCTCTCTCTCTCTCTCTGGAAGAAAATAAATAAATAAATAAATAAATAAATAAATAAATAAATAAAAGCTTTGTCTAAACTTTGTTCTTTTTTCCCCCTTTCTTCTAGTTTCACACAAGCACTTCGTTTGTGTGTGTGTGTGTGTGTGTGTGTGTGTGTGTGGTTTTTTATTTATTAAAAAATAAAGCACCTTTGTAGATACCAAGGAAACTTTGATATGAAATTCTCCTCTTACAATAGTCAGTCTGGGATAAAGTTTTAGCCATGACTGCTCACCCCCATCATTTCTAAAGGGACATGTAAATACCTTCAGAAACACAGGGCAAGGTGATATGTCAGCAGACCTCTTTGGGGGCTCTTGGGATCAGTAGTTCTAAGATGAGAACCTTCATTTCTCAAGTGCAGAGGGATGATGGCTCTTCCGTGAATGAGGACAAAGGTGGTTTGGGCATTTTCTCTTGCCATTTATCCATTGGAAAGGCTCATTCCTTAGAGGGCAGAGCATCTGCCAGTGTCATGTCCCATCACCTGGAGAAAAATAAGGAAGAAAGGGAAAGTATAAAGGACTATTCTTTGGGGTCATGGCCGCTGGGTTGACAAGTGAAATGTACAGGAATTCTGTGTCCCTGCTGAGCGGAAAGACGAAAAGCCTTGTAACAGAGATGGCTGGCAGGTGTCTGTCTGTCTGATCGCGCTGGGTAGGAAGACTCGGATGCATTTTACTTGAGTTCATATAAATGTAATTCATTCGTGTGAAGTGGAGATTTCGGAACAAATAAATCGCTTTCCTTGCCACCAGTAGTGAGAATGATCCTTCTTATCAATAAGTGCATCAGAATTGATTTTGAATTGAGACAGCAGAAAGCATGCTGGACAGTGACCCAAGCCTCTGTTTACAGCCCAGTAATTTTCCATTCCCTTAGGACTGGGTTAGGACAACAGCTTCTGTGTTGGTCCTCTTGTGGACAGTCCGTATTGGTTTGTTGTCAGCCCAATTTCCATTTTTCTTTTAAAAAAGGAGTGGGAAACACTTTCAAACTCTTACAGGAACTATTAGTTTGGGTGCTTTCCCTTTCCTAGGCAAGAAATGAACATGTAAACCAACAACTATGGGGAGTCTGATCACTGAGGAGAAACTCAAAGGAGGAAAATAACTGATCCTGATTCTTCCTGCTAGCCAGGCCTAGAAGAGTATGCCCCACAAATACCTGAATTTCCAGAACTACTATCTACCAGGATATTTCCAAAGACCTGCCAAACATCCTTTCAATCAGTAATATGTATATATGATCAATGATCTTAATTCCTCACCAGGGATTAAGCCCAGGGGCACTTAACCATTGAATCATAACCCCAGCACTATTTTGTATTTTATTTAGAGACAGTGTTTCATGGAGTTGCTCAGCACTTTGCTTTTGCTGAGGCTGGCTTTGAATTTGTGATTCTCCTGCCTCAGCCTCTTGTATTTTATTTAGAGACAGGGTCTCACTTTGTTACTTAGAGCTTGCTAAGTTGCTGAGGCTGGCTTTGAACTCACAATCTTCCTACCTCAGCCTCCTGAACCTCTGGAATTATAGGCATTGGCCACTGCACCTGGCTATGATCACTGTATTTTAAAGGTTGCCCCAGATCCATTTTTTTAAATTAAAAAACATTTTTTTTAGTTGTTGATGGTCGTTTATTTTATTTATTTATATGTGGTGCTGAGAATCGAACCCAGTGCCTCACTCATTCTAAGCAAACACTCTACCACTGAGCTACAACCCCAGTCCCCCAGATCCATTTTTGATGCTTATCTTCTTCTCTCCTCCAACCCTAATTGTGTTCTGTGTGTGTGTGTGTGTGTGTGTGTGTGTGTGTGTGTGTGTGTGTGTATTTCTTTGGCCTATCGTACATATCACTTACAGAAAAATCTTCCTGCCCATAGCTGATACATCCCTGCTGAAAATTTTCAGTGCTTTCAATGATCTGAATTCCTTACCCTTGATTTCTAACACTTTGTATAATGTTGTTCACAGCTTTCTTCAGAAGGAGGGAGAGTTGAGTATTATGGGGATGTATGGGCCTTAGCGAAATAATAGGGGAATTGGTGATTGGTGTCTTAGCACACTGCTGCCCCTCCCTTAAAATTTGAATACAAGAATAAATAAGATGAAAGACTCTTTCCCTTTCTGACATTCTGGGCTTCAAATATTGTCCCAATTTGATTTCTTTATTGACATACAATGGGAATACAGCAGGTTGGGGCAGAGAAGAACATGACTATCTGGCTGCCAATCTTTGGGCTTCCCTACAACCAAGAAGTTTGTTTATGAAAATCTGAGCTTTGATACAGTGTCTAAGCAGGAGAAGTACAAATGTTACCCGTGAGGACCATTCATTCCATCCCTTGGCAATTCTTTGATGTCTTCAAGCTTGCTGTCCCAGCCCTATTTCCATCATCTCTCAGGGATTTTGCTTACAGTTTCCCAGTCTCAAGTTTTATGTCCCTTCTCTCTTTTTGCTTTATTCATGTGCTATATACTTCATATTTCATTGGTTTCAGACAATTTTGGGAAGTCAGTTGGTCCAATGGAGGAGGCTAGGAGATACCCATTGCTTGCTTGGATGAGAAGCTGGTTTAAATGTTTGTTCCATGTGTTGCTGGGCTGTTAAAAGCATTCTTTTAAAGAGAAAACAGATGCTAATGTTTTGATGCATAAGTTGGACTCTTTCTAAGGGCTTATTGTCAAGTTTCATCTTAAATCAGTTGTTTTCTGGATCTTATTTAATTTGGCAACTTTTTTTTGTCCCCTTTGGTCCATTTAAGTATCATCCTTGTATCTGAAAACTCATTTTAAAAGTGTCTCTGCCATAAGGGAGTAAAAATGCTTTAGTTGTATTTGAGATATTTTCATGAGAAACCTGTCAGTCACCATGATGGACATAAAGTGTATTTCTCCCAAATAAGTTTCTGCCTCGCTTTCACCTTGTGCTTTTCATTCACTTCAACCCTCTGATGGCTGGAAAAGGCTTCGATTGCTTTAAAGGAATGGCTCTGTATTGCTTACAAAAGTTCATCTTTCCCATTCTCCATTATATTTAAAAAACATCCGATGAAATTTTTTTTCAGGTTGTCACATTGTGTGGTCTATTAACTAAAAATATGAGTACTGATTTTTCTTCCCTGGGGTGCTTGTGAATGGAGCATAGTTTATGTTTGAAGTTATGTTAACAGAGCTTGCCATTGAATGACTCGTGTTATCCAGTTCAGTGATGAGCATGTAATGAAGAAAGTTTTATACTTCCTTTCTGGTCGATTATGAGGTCATTTGGGTCAATTGACTTATTCTTTAATTCATTAAACAAATACCTATTGACTACTGATGGCAGACACTGCAACAGGCATTGAATATATAATTGGTGTGCATAATAAGGATCCGTTTCTGCTCTCTTTGATCTTATGGGGAAGTATTAAATAATCATATATTAGCAATGTATTGCTATATAAAAATAATGCCCAAACCTAGCAGCTTAAAGCCACAGACATTTGTTATCTCATTTAGTTTCTGAAGATCAGGAAACTAGAAGAGGCTTAGTTAGCTCCAGTGGTTCTGGCTCAGAGTGTACATTAAATATATAATGGCATATTCACAATGTTCTACCACCAGCACTATTTGCAGAAAAGTTTTATCACTCCAAATAGAAACTCTGTACTCATTATGCAATAACTCTGTATTCTGCCCTCCCTCCAACCCCTGGTAACTTCTAATATACTTTCTGTCTCTGTGAATTTGCCTCTTCTCAGAATTTCATATAAGTGGAAATATATGGTCTTGGTTACTGTGTCTAGCTTGTCTTACTTAAATTAGCATCATATTTTTAAGCTTCATTCGTATTATCACATATATTAGAATTTCATTTTTTTATTGCAGAATAATACTATTTCATTATATGGATATGCCACATTTTTTCCATTCATTTCTTGACAGACATGTGAGTTGTTTCTACCTTTTGGGTATTGCAAATGCTGCTGTAATGATTACTGGTGGGTAACTACCTGTTTGGATCCCTGCTTTCCCTTCTTTAAGGTGTATACATATCTAGGATTGGAACTGCACAGTCATCTGGCATTTCTATGCTTCTTCTAATTTGAAGAATCAACAAACTGGTTTCCATAGGGGTAATACTGGTAGCCTTTTGTAAAGATTTCTCTGACTACAGTGTGGGAACCAGATTGAAGCATTATTAGTAAATGCCAGTAGATTCATGGGGATGCTCAAATGGGTTTGGTGAGATGGAATTGACCTTCATGATTTTGGAATACAGATAAGAAGCCTTAAGTATACATGAACGTGAAGGCATATATCGTGGTTAAAATATCATCAAATATGGAACCTGTTACGTGCATTTGAGGCTTGGCCAAGTCACTCAGTAATGAAGTTACACTCTTCACACTAAACTGCTGTCCTAGGTCTTAACCTTCCTGCAAGAAAGCAGGATGACTTATCTTAATTCACTTTTGTCATTAGAAACCTGTGATTAGAAATGTGAATGGTGTGGGAGAAATTTAATCTTACTGGATAAAGCGTAAGAATCTTGCTGAGCACTTAATCGTTAAGGTCAAAGGTTTTATGTGACTGTGTGCAGCTCATAAGTTTTTATTTGTTGCTGTCTCTTTCAAAGTGATAGAAGCGTTTTAATTTTAGGAAAGTTCAAAACTACACATTTTGTTGAAAAAAAAAAACCCACACACACACTTACCTTGCCTTTTCTGGTATCATTATTTTCATCCATCTTACTAATATGATAGGTATTTATACTCATTTTAGAGCATCTCATTTTAAAGGGCAAGATAATTATCTTACACATCTTATTCAATGTCTCATGCTTAGAAGTCATTTGGTAAATATTAGTTGAATATAATAGTGAAGGTAAAAAAAAATATAAAAAAAGACCAAAATCCTATAGCTATCTTGGGAAGCTTCGACCTTCCTTTGTAAATTTGGTACAGAAATAAAAGATGATGTTACAATAAGCATCTTGGCTTTTTGGAGCGTATTGTGTAGGAATAAAAAGGGACCCATGAGAATCAGTGAGTCTTCTCTCCTGTGCAGAGGATGTCATTTTTAATGTCTTACCTTTGCTTGCTGTTTTCCAGTCAGTCTCCAGTCTTGGGGTTTGGGGGTAGCAGCAGTTACTAAAAGCAGTGTTGTCTCTAAGAGGACCCTGCTGATGTCTCCGGGAGAGGGTTAGATCATTACTGAATGTATGCTCACCTCCCCCAGGCCTGGTACCACTATCATCGGTCTGCTTGGATAATGGGCTTCCTTATGGGATAATTTCCTGCATGTATCCCTTTTACTTGTTTGTGTAAGCCAGAGGAAGAGAAGGAATTCTGCCTTAGGAAAGAGACCATAATGGTGAAGGGAAGCTACTTCATCAAGAGGTTTGGGTGTCTCTGAAGAACTCAAGCCTCTCACCCAGCATTGTTTTGTTTGAATACCGGAAGCAGACGTGAGTGCCCACCCACTTTCTCTTCTTACCATCAAGTTTTGCAAGGCAGCTCTGGCCTTGCTGAGGCTGTTTCTGTCTGGTTGCATGCTTAAATCTCATAAAAGTTCAGAGCTGTGGACAGCACTGCCAGCACTTTTTCAGAGTTGATGAAGAATGTAATGTAGGCTTGTTAAAACATGTAAAAATATATTTACATAGAAAATTCATGTAGTCACTCTACATTCATTTATTTCTGGTGAGGATATTTATTACTTTATGCTTATAGGCTTTGTTTATGAATTATTAAAAATCTCTGTCATTTTTATAATTAAAATGTCATATTCCATTTATATATTATATATACATGTGGCTATATTTTCCAGAACAAAACTTGGCATGCATTATGTGACTTCCAAGACTATCTTAGTAGATATGGGATCCATAAGAGCAAATGTGTAAAAACATTCTGAAGAAATTCAGAAATTTTGGGCCCTGCCAATAATATATGTGAATTTATTATTAGTCTCAGTTTTAAGTTTTAGGGATAGAAGCCGATTTCTTTTTTTTTGTGTGTGTGTGTCCAGTGGTTAAATTGCATGTGGAGAAAAATACCATTACCAGTTGGATCTATTGGTAGGAATTAAAACTCTTTCAGCTCACAAGGAGGTCTTTGAAGCCTCCACATCTCCAAGAGGGCTTTGTAAACTGGGTCTGCCATCTATGTTCTACTTGTAATAATTCTGGATCCCAAATTCGACCTGAAGATAGGTTGTGTGAAGGCATCAGTGGCACCATCAGGGGATTAACTAGCTTCAAACAGGGGTCATTTATTAAAGCAAATACTGGGGGCAAATCACATCTCACATTCTGCAGCACAGAACAGGAGTCAATGGGATTCACAAGGAATGAAATTTTGTGACTAAATAACCCAGCTCCCTGTCAAGCAGAACACAAAGTAAAGTTGCAAAGCTATTGCCAAAGGCATCAGTGAATTTCCAGTGAATTGAAGTGCAAACTGGTAAATACTCAGGGGTCTGACAATTCAAAGTGCAGCGTGAGACAAGTTCAGGAGGCACCGTTTATGTGCACAAAGGCTTCTTTCCCTCCAGAATGATGACTCTCAGAAGTCCTGATTAGAATTTCATCTCAATTTGTCTCATTTTGTAACTAACAATCCAGGATGTTTGTGGCATTAATGTGATTTCTGTTCCATTTCGCCAATACATCAGAGCTTACAATCTTGGAACTTGTTCTAGATGAAGAAAGCCTTTGGTATACGTAACCACATTACCTGTGTGGACTACGGATCGTGGAAGCAAGTTGATTTTTAACATATTTAAATATATGTAGATGTAATGTTAAAAGGTAAACAAAGCTGGGCATGGTGGTGCATGCCTGTAATACCAGTGGCTGAGACTGGAGGATCACAAGTTGAAGGCCAGCCTCAGCAATTTAGCAAGGCCCTGTCTCAAAATAAAAAAAAATACAAAACGTCTAGGGATATTGCTCAGTGGCTAAGTACCCTTGGGTTCAATCCCTGGTACCCAAAATCAATCAACCAATCAATAAAACTAAAAGACAAACTGAAGCGTATTAAAATATTAGTTAATTCAAGCATTCAGTGATTCAAGCATTGGCCAGCTCTGGACTGGGAGTGGGCGTGGGGATGGGTTTTGTAAGGTGAACTGAGAAACAAGGCAAAGAGAATACTTAATTGGCCAAAGCAGAACCGTAGCCTTATTTGGATCATTTCAGTGGAAAGCCCATAGTTAAATATTGGAGGGTAGTTTGTGTTTGGTTATGCTTAAAAAGTGGAAATGCCGCAGTTAGGAGTTATTTGGCAGTTACAATCGACCTCAGATGTGAATGAATTGTTTTGCCTTTTGCTTGTAGAGGAACCAAGGGCACTTCAGGTACCTCTATCAAATAGCCTCCCATTTGATCTTTTAACATATAAAATGAATGAAAGTTAATTTTTTTTTTTACTTTTAATAAAACATGGAGATCTTTTGACTCCAAAGGAAACACTGTTTCTAAAAGACAATTCTGATTCGCAACTGGAAAATAGCTAACGTATTGGAAAGAAGTAAGAAAAGAAAGAAATTTTGTTCCATTGGACTTTTTTTTCTTTTTTAGTTGTTTTTGTAGTTGTAGATGGACAGCATGGCTTTGTTTTATTTATTTTTTTATGCAGCAGTAAGGATGGAACCCAGTGCCTCACACATGCTAGGCAAGCACTCTGCTACTGAGCCACAGCCCTAGCCCCACTTTTTTTCCTTTTGATTCTTTCACACCTTCTGTGCATGGTGTTAGGCTCTGATGCTTAGTCAGTCTTCTCTCCAGTCGATGGAGTGTGTGTATTTGTGAGTGTGTGAGTTGGGGTGGAACAAACAGGTTGAAGACCTTTAGAGTTTCAGTACAGGGAAGATGGAGAGGAGTCCAGGGAAAAGGGAAAAGAGTGTATTTTGCGGTGGCTGTTCTAGTTATCTATTGTTGTGTAACAAATCACTTCAAAACCAAGTGGCTTAATGCAAACAGCAATCAATTAGCTTGCCAACAAATCTGCAGTTTGAACTGCGCTCCCAGGGAACCACGTGTCTCTTGCTCAGATGGGGAGACTTGATTGCCAGACCCATCTTTCTCTCTTCCTGTTCTCTCCATTCCATCCTTTAGCTCAGCAAGGTGGCTTAAAGGTATTTGAACGTGGTGACTTAGATTCCCAGGGGTGAATGAATATTCTGGAGACCAATGTAGAAGCTGCAAGGTCTTTTTCAGTCTATACAGGCACATCAATCTGTGGGTTATGCGGAGCCAGCTCTGGTTCACGTGGAAGGGAGGCACAGAGGAGTGTGAATGCTGGAAGTGGAGATTATCTGGGAATCATCTGGAAGGTTGACACAGTGGTTTGAAGTGAGACCTCAGGAGCCAGGCTGCCTGGGTTCAAAACTGGCTCTGGCCTTTCAGGCCTTATGACTTTCTCCTGCTCAAGCTTGGTTTCCGTGTCTTCAGAATGAGGAATAATAGCTATTACTACTTCATAGATGGCCCTGAAGATGAAATGAGATGAAATAGTGGGGATGGCATGTGGAGTGCTCTACAATGGAGGTTAATGTTCATTATTATCATAGTTCTGATGTCACCTGGGTGGTAATTGACATGATAATGTAAACTTTTAGGGCCAAGGGTTTTGGTTTTGTTTTCCCCCTAAGAAACCCACTGAAAGGTTGTATTTATCCTGTGTTCCCTGGGTGGAACATATGTTGCATTCATCTCCCATTTATGCTCTATATTTCTATTTCCACTCTCTCAGACATACTCTACAGGTGACTATTCAAAGGGTATGTCTTCCATAAGGTTACCCAGGATAGGGTCATTCTAATGACAGATATTGAGCTGGATCTTAGCGGATACCCTACTGCTCCTGTGCTTGAATAGGAAAGATCATTTCATGTGAAATTCACAGCTGTGTACTTTGTACAAATTATGTAAATGTATAAAAGTGGACATAGTTTCTGCTCTTCTCAGAGAGAGTCTTTGTGTTTTGGATATTTTAAGTAGCAGAATCCACTATTTAAAACAGTACAGGGCTGGGGTTGTGGCTCAGCGGCAGAGCGCTCGCCTCGCACGTGCGCGGCCCGGGGTTCGATCCTCAGCACCACGCAAACATAAATGCATTGCATTGTGTACAACTAAAGTAAATAAATAAATATTTTAAAAACAAAAACAGTACAAACAATTATTGTCCTATTACCATCAAGCATGGTCAATGTTACTCTATACCAAAAGAGCTCGGTGGATTCCATACTCTCGTGGATGCATATCACATATACTTGATGTTGGGAAAGATCAAATTCTAAGTTGATTCGGTAAATCAGAACTTAGCAGAGATCAAGCCATAAACAAGGGTTCCTAGATGGCACCAGCTCTGAGAACCCAGAAACTAAACCCAAATGACT
The DNA here is from genome assembly GCA_025594165.1 of Tamias sibiricus. Taxonomy (NCBI): domain Eukaryota; kingdom Metazoa; phylum Chordata; class Mammalia; order Rodentia; family Sciuridae; genus Tamias; species Tamias sibiricus. Next base: position 18,980,915 of record CM046675.1, read on the forward strand.
GAACGTGGGAACTTCTCGGCAACATAGATCAATTTGCAGTGCACGATACTCACAAATGGTGAGTAACATAAACATTCTCAATGCAAAATCACCTCCAAGCAGGGAAGAAAGTCTGAAGAACATTAAAATATGAATATAATTTTATCAATACTACATTAGATGCCTTTTTCTAGGAATGGAACCACTACATGACCCAGCTATACCACTCTTTGGTATTCATCCTGAATAATGAAAGTTAGCATACTTACAGTAATACATGCACACCACGTTTATAGCAGCACAATTCACAATAGCCAAACTATGGCACCAGCCTAGGTGTCAATGAAAGGGTAAAGAAAATGCCATATAGATACACAATGAAGTTTTATTCAGCCATAAAGAAGAATGAAATCATATTATTTGCAGGAAAATGTGTGGAACTTGAGAACATTATGTTCAGCAAAATAAACCAAACTTAGAAGGTCAAGGGTCATATGTTTTCTCTCAGATGTGGAAGCTGGATAGGAAAAAGGAAAAGAAAGGTATGGTGGTGAGGGGATCTCATGAAAATTCAAGAGAGATCAGTAAAGTAGAGGACAGAGACAGGGTGAGGGAGGAGGAGAGGGAAAGGGGAGATACCGGGAAATGACATTGGCCAATTTATATTCTTATATTGTGTGCATGTACAAATATGTAACAAAAAGTCCCACCATGAGCCAGGCGTGGTGGCGCATGCCTGTAATCCCAGCACTTGGGAGACTGAGGCAGGAGGATCGTGAGTTCAAAGCCAGCCTCAGCAATGGTGAGGCACTTAGCAACTCAGTGAGACCCTGTCTCTAATAAAATACAAAAAAGGGCTGGGGATGTGGCCCAGTGGCCGAGTGCCCCTGAGTTCAATCCCTGGTCAAAAAAAAAAAAAAAAAAAAAAAAAAAAGTCCCACCATTATGCACAACTATAATGCGCCAATAAAATATGGAAAACTAAAATGTTTAAAAAAAGTAGATGCCTTCTATGGAAATGAACTTGCTTTATGGATGACTTTTGCTTAGAAACTTGCTAGTCTTAAGTTCTTTGTGAAAATGAGACTTAAGAGAATCCTACTCTCCATATTAAATAACTTACAGAGAAATATTTCTCTGTCATCCTCTCTTTTATTTTGAACCTCCTAAATGCCCAGTTTGTAAAGCATTTTAGGTTTCACATTTAAACTAAGCTTCTAAAATATTGTCTTATGTAGTAGTTCGTCATAATATTTACATTTGACTTTATCAAGATTCTTCCTTTACTTTTCCAAGAACTATAAACTTGGTTGGCATTAATGCTGGTTAACTCCATTTAAGTGTACATTTTCTTTTTCCCACAGCTGAGGTGCAAAAGGCCTATCAAAGTTGTTAATGAAGTACCTGAGTCCCAGAGGCACTCTGAGCTTTAATAGTTTATAAAATTGGAAACTCATGAATAATTCAGTGTTGTAGGTTTTCTAGTGGTGGGATTATTTCCCTTTGCACTACACAATAAAAAAATTTAGTGTGCTTTATCTCAGAGGTGGGCTGACCAATGAACTGGAACCAATGGGAGCCATTGAACTTGTTTGAAGGCTTTTATCAGTTCACATGGAGTGAGAGGAAGGAGGTTGTGATGCTTACTTTTGATCAAACCCACAAGTAAATTGGGTTGAAACATACCACAATGTTGCTACTTTTGTTATTTTAAAAAATTAGGAAGTCTACAATCTGATAGATGTAATTAAAGAGTAAGGCTTTCCTGGCACCCAAACTAAGTGATTGATAGGTCCCTCACCTACCGAGAAGCCTGAAGACCTGCATTTTATGTGAACAGTAGAGGGTTATGGACTATGGCATGCATAGTGATCCAATTTCCGTGGGCCATCATGCCTGCTTAGAGCACTCCTTTTCCTGCTGTTTATTTGGACTGGTCTCTGGGTTGAGTCAGCTGGTTACCATATGAGTAAATATGGGCTCAACTTGCATAGCAAATGTGAAATGTGCTTCCTCAAAGCATAGATAGGAAGTAGGTTCCCATTTGAGAGAGTAAGACTTGCTCTAGGACAGATTCTTTTTAACTTGCCAGAACCATGAGCTTTTTTATTTGTCTCACATTGGATGTTTCCATGGAGATCACACAGCCCTTGAGACATACTGCAGCAGAGCTTTGAACAGGGATGAGCATGATTATCATTTTTGGATCTGGAAGCTCAGATCAGGTTTCTCCTTTTCTCCTTCTCCTTCCTCTATTTTTAAAAAAAATTTATTTGTTTATTTTAATTAGGTATATATGAGAGCAGAATGCATTTTGATTCATTGTACATGATTGCAGCACAACTTTTCATTTTTCTGGTTGTACACAAAGTAGAGTCACACCATATGTGCAGTCATACATGTATCTAGGGTAATAATGTCCATCACATTCCAACATCTTTCCTACCCCCATTCCCCCTCACTTCACCTCCCTCCCCTTGCCGAATCAAAGTTCCTCCATTTTTTCCCATTGCACCCCCCATTATGGATCAGCATTCACTTATCAGAGAGAACATTTGGTCTTTGGTTTTTGGGGATTGGCTTACTTCACTTAGCATGATATTCTCCAACTCCATCCATTTACCTGCAAATGCCATAATTTTATTCTCTTTTAATGCTGAGTGATATTCCATTGTGTATATATATACCACAGTTTCTTTATCCATTCATCTAGTAAAGGGCATCTAGGTTGGTTCCACAGTTTAGTTATTGTGAATTGAGCTTCTATAAACATTGATGTGGCTGTGTTACCATAGTATACTGATTTTAAGTCCTTTGGGTATAGACCAAGGAGTGGGATTGTTGCCAGCTGGCCAGGCTGATGAGATGAGCTGGGTTCAAAGGAGCTGGCTGCTGCAGTAACTAAGAAAACGGTGAAGAAACCACACAGCACATGAAAATGAGTTTCTATTGTCGAGGGCAGGATGGCTCTGTGACCTTGAGGGTCAGCTCTGTGCTGGATAGCGCTGGAAAGAGGAGCAAGAGAGAAAGCACACCTGGAACCCCCCTATTTATTGGGGAAAAGACATTCTAGAGAATATTCCACCCAAATAAGGCAAAGGATAGGGTTTCAAAAGGTGGAGTCTTGCTTGGTGATGTCCTGTGGTCAGCAGATTGATTGACATCTTGGCAAGTCATACCCATCTCAGTTGCTGTGTGGCATCACAGGCAGAGTGACAGGAAAGGCACACTTGTGTCACATAGCCCAATCAGTTCGCAATGCCAGACCAGTCCCCTCATATGCTCAAATGCACATAGTTCACACACAGCCCATGGACAGGTCGCGACAGGGATAGCAGGGTCAAAAGGTGGTTCCATTCCAAGATTTCTAAGGAATCTCCATATTGCTTTTCAGATTGGTTGCACCAATTTGCAGTCCCACCAGCAATGTATGAGTGTGCCTTTTTCCCCACATCCTCGCCAACATTTATTGTTGTCTGTATTCTTGATAACTGCCATTCTGACTGACATGAGATGAAATCTTAGAGTAGTTTGATTTGCATTTCTCTAATTATTAGAGATGTTGAACATTTTTTCATACATTTGTTGATCTATTGTATATCTTCTTCTGAGATATACAATTCAGCTCCTTAACCCATTTATTGATTGGGTTGTTGTTGTTGTTTTTTCTTTTTTGGTTTTAAGTTTTTTGAGTACTTTATATATCCTGGAGATGAGTGCTCTATCTGACGTAGGTATGGCAAAAATTTACTCCCAAAATATAGGCTTTCTCTTCACCTCATTGGTTGTTTCTTTTGCTGAGAAGAAGCTTTTTAGTTTGAATACATCCCATTTATTAATTCTTTATTTCATTTCTTGCACTTTAGGAGTCTTGTTAAGGAAGTCGGGGCCTAATCTGACGTGATAAAGATTTGGGCCTGCTTTTTCCTCTGTTAGGCGCAGGGTCTCTCATCTAATTCCTAGGTTCTTGATTCACTTTGAATTGTGTTTTGTACATGGTGAGAGATAGGGGTTTAGTTTCATTTTGCTGCATATGGATTTCCAGTTCTCCTAGCATCATTTGTTGAAGAGGCTATCTTTTCTCCAATGTATGTTTTCGACTCCTTTGTCTAGTATGAGATAAACTGTATTTATGTGGCTTTGTCTCTGCATCTTCTATTCTGTACCACTGGTCTACATGTCTATTTTTGTGCCAATACCAGGCCATTTTTGTTACTATAGCTTTGTAGTATAGGATAATGTCTGATATTGTGATGTCTCTTCTTGCAAAGGATTGCTTTGGCTATTCTGGGTCTCTTATTTTTCCAAATGATTATCATGATTGGTTTTTCTATTTCTAAAAGGAATGACATTGTGATTTTAATTGGAATTTCATTGAATTTCAATTTCATTCACTTTTGATAGTATGGCCAATTTGACAATATTAATTTTGCCTATACAAGAGCATGGGAGATCTTTCCATCTTCTAAGTTCTTCAATTTCTTTCTTTAGTGTTCTGTAGTTTCTAGAATTAGTAAATGAGTTCAGCAAAGTAGCAGGATATAAAATCAATACTTATAAATCAAATGTATTTCTATACATGAGTGATGAAGCCTCTGAAAGATAAATTAGGAAAACTACCCCATTCACAATAGCCTCAAAAAAGTAAATAAATAAAATGCTTGGGAATCAACAAAGGAGGTGAAGGGCCTCTACAATGTAAACTTCCTCTTCTTTTTGCATGACACTTGCAAGTAGAATCCCAATGTAAATGTCCTAGACCTGTGACATAAAAAAAGATTATATTTCCTTTCTATCCAGAAAAGATGGCTTGAGTCTCCACTCATCTAATTGTTGACAATTAATTTTTCTGAGTACCCCCACCCAGATGTTTCTGGGAGAACCCAAATGGGTAACCCATATATGATCACAAACTAGTCTGTCAGGAGAGTATTTGGCTATGTCTGCTTTCTTTTTCTTCTTAGTCTAGTTCCTACCCAGTGATCTGTTGCTCAAGAAGAAGTTGCCAGTGTTCATTGTGAATAATCAAAACTTTACATAGGGGCTGAAGTTGTAGCTCAGTGGTAGAGTGCTTGCCTAGCATGTGTGAGGCTCTGGGTTTGATCCTCAGCACCACATAAAAATAAAAATACATAAAATAAAGGTTTTGTGTCCATCTACAACTAAATAATAATAAAAAAAACCCTTTACATTGAAATCAAAGATTGTGTCTATAGATCTCAAATCATTCATTTTTTGAAGGTGTTTTAGTTACCTCAGGTAACACCATGCTGCAGTAACAAATAAATCCTCTGAATTTCAATATCTTAACACAAGAGAGTTTAATGTTCCATATAAGAAAAGCTAGGTGTCCTTCATCGAAATGGTGTCGGGGGATCCAGAAATTTTCCATATTGTGAGTTTATCATGTGAAACAGGTGATCTCAGAAGTTAGCACAGAAGGACAGGGGTCTTTATGGCCAAGTTTGAAGAAGTGGTGAGCATCATACTGGTCACACTTTCCCCTCCAGAAGCCATCATTTTATTCCCAACCTATCTACAGGGAGCACCATGGAAATGTAGCTTTCTGTGTGTCCAGGAAGAGAAAAAAAGAAATGTGATGAGGCAGCTATGGAACACAGGGAACCAGTGCTTTCTGAGTTTGAGGCAAAAGTGGTGTATGGATTTAGCTTGTTATGACTGTAGTCATCTTGGTTGTAACTGCCACATTGCCACCAGCTGATCCCGGCATGCCTTCCAAATTTTGAAGGACACACAAAGTTTTTAAGATAGTTAGCTAAGCATGTTCTTCTGCCTCTGCTGCCTGGACTGTTTCTTAACTGAGCTGGATATATTAATATCTCTTGAGGAAACACAGATACAGTCAGGTTGACTGTGGCCCACTTTTGTCTCACTTAGCTTATAAATCCCTTCATCCCGCCTTGGGGCCTGTTTTGATGCTCCCAAGACAGGCTTCTGTCTGTAAGTCACCAACAAATGCCCTCTGTGCAATACTGGATCTGTCTGCCTGTTTCTTTGATCTCATGGCAACTTTGCCTTTTGTAGCTGGTGCTCATACTCAGGAACTGGGCTTTTTCATGCCAAGTAAAGAGAAAGCAGCTTCCTCTGCCCACCAACCAGAATCTGGCCACATTTCATCCCTTCCTAAGTCATGAAATAGATTCTGTTTAGCCCATCCTCTCACTGTTGTTTAACGTATTATTATTTCTGGTTCTTATATCTTGAGGATATAGAAACTCTACTCTGTTGGATTTCAGTCCTGCTTGGAAGAGAATACCATATCTTCTCTCCATGCTCTCCCATTCTGTCCCTGGAGTTCATATTTCTAAATCAAACTCTTCATCCCCTCCCTCATTATAAAGTCCAAATTCCTGTTCGTGTTAATCTATCCAAACAAAGACAGGGATGAAGGCTTGAGGTGAAGTTGCTCACTCAAGCATCATCTGAATCCCACCCCTCGCATCCAGAGCATTCTGAAGCACTGGTTTACCACACTTTCAGCCTCTTCTGAAGGGTGTGGAGATGGTGAGTGAAGAGGGAACCACTCTGGTATGGAGAGCTCGATCCAGGAAGATTGCTTGAGCAACAATGGCTTAAAATAGTGAGGAGGCATATTCTTTCCCCTTCCTCCTTCCCTCCCTTCTTATTTATGTATTTTTAAATAACAGTTCTGAATGTAGGTGTTTGCTGGCACTGGTTCTAGTCCTTGATGATTCTCAGTACAGCATCTCTAGAGTTTCCTTGCTTTTTTTCCTCATCTCTATGAACCACAGTCACAGAGGACACATGATATGGGATAGTAAATGAGACCAAATGCAGAAGCAAATATGAAAAGCCAACAGTCTTGAAGCCAGATGTTGCTGCCTGCAGCAACGATACCGTGGGAAAGAAATCGGAGGCAGACTGGGAATGAGTGGTTCCTTTATTGTTCCTTCTTCTTCTTCCCTCCTTTCTCTATCTTCTGTTCTCCCCTTCCGCCCCCACAGTCTCTCTAAATACTCTTTACCCATCACAAGTGCATTAGTTCTCTTAACAGGCATACACGTGTCTCATCACAAGCTCAACTTACAGGTGCAGCACGCAGTGCCCACGAGCAGAGAAAAATTCTTAGTCAATTCAGGTGTAAGTTGTAGTAAACAAAGCCTTGCTTCCGACAAACAAGTAAGCGCCACCTCTTGGCTCTCAGCCAGCCGCCATCTTAGAGCTACTTCCTCATCAAAGGCTCTTACAGCCAGACATGATAAAGATGAACAGAAATGTAAAACAGTGTCCTTCTCTTCATGATGATCATTTTTCGCTTTGCAGAACATCAGTTCTATTCCAAATGTTAATATTTAATGTTTATCTAAAACAAATTACAAGTAAAATTTTAAATTTGTTTTAGATTCAACTACTAAAATAGTAAATATTTAATCCACATGAGAGAAATATTCCTTTGGGAGTTTCTCAGTGATTTTTAAAAGGAGTAAAGGAATTCTGAGACCAGAACATTAAAGAAATGCTGTTTTATAAAATGAGGCTGTCAGTTCATCTATATTGCACCTTTTTTTTTTTTTTGATTGGAACTAATATGTAGGACTTTTTTTAAAATTCAAAGTTGTATTTATAATAGTAGTATGTATTACAATTTGTAATGCACATATAGAGCATCTTTTTACATAAAACTGTAGGTGATTGAATAAGATGGATATCATTATTCTAAATGTATGATTGAAGACTGGAATGGTACAGATATACTTTGAATGCACTTGTTTTTCTTAGTTTATAATTTTCCTGATGTTCAGTGCTTTTAGTTGTAGGAGTTTTGTAAATTTGATGGGGTCAAATCTGTCAATGTAGTCCTTATATATCTGTATGCCCTACTCTTCTTGTGTTTATAATTCTTGACTAAAAAATCTTATCTCGTGTTTGTATTTTTAATGCTTACACATTTAATTTTTATAATATAAGATACAGATGTAACTCATCTCCCAAATATAAAGCCAGTGGCCTCAGCATCAGATTTTGAAAAAGTCACCCTTTCCCTCCCTTTCCACTTCATAAATTTCATTGTATATTTGACATTTTAAGGAACTTATTTTTTTCCACTTGCCTTTGGATAATTCTCTGCTACAACAAATCTGTTCTCATCACAATGTCTTTATGATGTGATGTTGACACCTACTATTGAAAATGCCCTTCATTATTTTTCCTTTCCTACTGTTGAATTCATTATTTTCATCCACTTACTTTTTTCAGATAAAATTTAAAGTAACTCTTGCAGGTTACAAAGCAACACAGCAGTGTGTTTGTGGGAATTGTGTTGAAATGACACATTCCTTTGGGGAGAATTATTTCTTTGTACTTCTTAGCTTTCTCGTATTGCTATCCATTGATCTATCTTCCTTTGTGTGTTAATTAAAGGTCTCTATATTCTTTTTTTATAGTTCCTGCACTTTTTTTTCCTTCCAAATTTTCTTTTAGGGTTTTATTTTTTCTCTTCCTAACTTGCTAGGAATATTTGGTTAGTAACTTAAAACTCTCCTCTCTTGTAATGTCCCTAGCTGAAACTTTTTGTGGGCTACCTGGTAGCCTACCTTCCTGTGGGCTACCAGATCCTTTGTCCATCCTTCACATGATGCCAATTATGCATTAGGGTTATTATAAGTCACCTTTTTACATGCTTCTATCATGCTTTAGAAAATCTGAGAGTGATTTGTATTCATTTTCCCAACACGGATTTTCAGAAAAATATTTCCAAAACGAACAATTGTTCCCTGTGTTCTAACTTATCCTTATTTTTAGGATCTGCTTTTTCTAGCTTCCCAAAAGGTTCCTGTTTCTTTGGAGGCTTTTCTTTTTTTACTCTTGGAATATCTTAAGACTGGACTGCTTCAAGCAGCATTGAGCTGCTATATTGATGCTTTGGGTAACCTTGACTGTTTACATTCTGGGAGGGAAGGTAAGGGGAATGAAACAGAACTTCTGCAGGATTTCTTAGTTGTCACACATCTTGAGAGACTGGTCTACACTATTGGAGTAATTCAGACTTCTCAGAGAATGCGTGCATTTAGATACTTCATCATAAATTTCTGATATTATTTAAGCTTTCTATGTGATATCTTGAAATAAATTGTTGCTTCTTATTTTAATTTTTAAGGTTAATTCTCTTGCTGAGGTAACAAGGACATCAACCTGTATTTTCCTTTTTTTGGTACTGGGGACTGAACTCAGGGGCACTCAACCACTGGGCCACATCCCCAGCCCTTATTTGTATTTTATTAGAGACAGACTCTCATTGAGTTGCTAAGTGCCTTGTCATTGCTGAGGCTGGCTTTGAACTCGTGATCCTCCTGCCTCAGCCTCCCAAGTGCTGGGATTACAGGCGTGCGCCACCGCGCTCGATTCAACCTATATTTTCAAAGGCCTTGTCAGTACTATGATGTTCAACTGTGCAATATGAGATCTTCAATTTTCCATTTAACTGAATTAATAAGAATATATGATACAAAGGTACTATTCATTGATAAGGGGTAATGTTAGTAATAAATTATTTGGATGTTACAAATTTAATAGGAAAATTTAAAATAAAATAATTAAAAATATAGATATATGAATGCAAAAAAATAATATAGTCCCTTCTAAATCATGGTGACTTTGATGAACAACCAAATGATACTATTCAGTACAATGGACAAAAGTAATAAAGAATATTAAATTTTGTTTGGTATTTCCTACTTTTAAAAAGTACAGACATATATTTTGTAGGTTTCTAATAGACTATTTATTATTATTATTATTATTATTATTATTATTATTATTATTATTATTATTTTGGTACTAGGGATTGAACACAGAGGGGCTCCCCATCCACTTTTATTTTTTTATTTTGAGACAAGGTCCCACTAAATTGCTTAGGACCTCACCAAGTTCCTGAGACTGGCCTTGAACTGGCAATCCTCCTGCCTCAGCTTCCAGAGTCACTGGGATTACAGGCATGTACCACCATGCCAGGCAAATATGTCACTTTTTAAACTAGAGTTTAAAGACTGAAAACTGTTTTAAAAACCTACTCATTTTCTGAATGAGATTATAAAATTATGTGAAAAGATACGTACTAGGAAAATGAGGACATTTACCAATCCCAGAAGTGTTGAGGGTCCCTGTGCTTTAGGTACATTACTTCCTTGAAGACAGACTGTGCAACTTATATAATTAAAAAGAACTTCAACTCTGAGGTTTATTCATTATAGAAAAATAGATCATAATTATAAATGAAATTTGTATTTCATTAAACAATTTTTCCAGAGAATTGACTCCTTTTCTAAATGGCCTTGTTTATTTAAACAATTAAATTAGCATTTAATGAGAAAGAAAACTTGTAGCCAATTAAAGACCAAAGTAATACACATACTGCATTTTCCAGCAATTAATTGATAACTTGCTTACCATGGGCTATCTAACAATTAAGCAGGGAGACATTCCTAGGAAATAGGAAAGCATTAATGCAAATGAGTTTTGGATTTATTCCTTTCAAATCCATTTACCGCATTATCTAATCTGGCATGTGCAGAAAACCCTCCAGAAAGATTAATATTAAAAAAAAAAAAAAAAAAAAAAACACCTCTAAAGCCTTCTGGTGTTGGGAATCTTAATTGTTTTGGCAACATCAATTGCTAAAGCAAGGAATTTCTAAAGAGAGTTCTCAGTCATCACAGGTATGTGAATAAAAGCAAGAGAACGGAGGGGTTTTTAAGGTGTTGACCCTGTGTGTTGCAGACTTACAGCTCCTGGTATGTTCTTGACCTATGGGACTATTAGTGTGCTCATGCTCATTTATAATGACGACTGGGGGCATGCATGGTAACGGGTGGCATATCCAAACACCACCTTCATGCCCAAGAAAGCACATTGTGGATGACAGTGAGGGATGTTAACCTTGACTTCTCTACTTCATCTTTCAAAACATCACTTACAATTTTTTACTTGACCCTCTGCCGCCTAGTAAGTAATTAAAAATTGAATGGGACGCAAAATGAGTCACTCTGCGATGACTGAAAATTGTTGAAGTAGAATTTCTCTCTCCAGCTCTTGTGAATGGATTCCATGATCTTCAGGTAAAACATTTCTCATCCAATGCTCCAGGAGTTCCATTAGTTAATGGTAACATTTGGCTATCTGGGAAAAAGAATCACTGGTGTATAAATAACTACCTGGAACAGGGAGGGTTTCTCAGCATAGCACCAAAGATTATTTCAGGCAGGATGATTCTTTTCTCTCTTATGCATTGTAGGATATTTGGCGCTATCCCTGGTTTCTGTCCTTTAGATCCTAGTAGCAGACCCTAGTGTGACACCAAAAATTTTCATATATTCCCCATGGAACAAAATCACTCCAGTTGAGAACCAATTCTCTGGATCATCAAACAAGTGTATTCTGTTTATTTGCATCTTGTGGTTGTGTAAGCACAGCACCTGTGTTTGACTGAGACTTCATACACTTACAAAATTGATTCTAGCACTACTTGAGTTGTTCTTATGAATCAGGAAATCCTCATATGATTTATAAACCAGAGGGGTCATGCCATGAGAAAATCACTAACAGGTGACATTGCTTCTCCTCTTTCCAGAGATGACCACATGAAGTCTTTGAAAGAGTGTATAGGTTGCTAAAAATTGGGGGTTCATTTCTAGAAGTAAATTGATTTTTTTTTTTTTTCTGAATGATGCGGCATTGATCACCGGAACAATGTTCTTGTGCACAGGAAGCATCTTTATCGTGGGCTTTTGAAACAACAATCTTGAGTCTTGTGTAGGAGGATGAGTCTGGTGTTGACTCATAGTTCATATGTTTATGACATTGTCTTCATCGGGACAGACAGTGGAGAGCAATTACGTGGGTTCTATTCAAGCTCCAACACTACCCATCCATCCCAATAGAACAGTCACACAAAAAGATAATTTTTCTCAGTATCACCATTACCTTCAGTCTGTGTGAAATTATTACCTCCACCTACAGAAAACCAATGGACCATTGTAACTATTTATTCCACTCAAGTTGTCAAACTAAAACAGAGTGAAAATGCCAATAATTTACAGCTGGGCCTTAACACACTTCTAGCATATCATAGATGAAAACCTAAACACATAGTCGACAGATTTCATCAATAAAAGAAAAATAGCTGGCCAGGCAAAGGAAGACGGAAATCTTTGTGGACAAGTCCTCACCAAAAGGAATTCACGATTAATTTTTCATTAAACATATATTTTTTCACCCCCTTTCATGCTGTTAAAACTTGGCAACATCCATCTTTTATTTGTGCTCTCTAAAGAGCCTAGCTCTGGGCCTGTAACTGAGAAAGCACAGTCGACAAAGTGCTAATTGTATAAATGGGTCTGTTAGCAGTTAATTCTGCTTTTATCAGACAAGTTTGCAGCATTATAATTACAGCAGTAATGTGTCTCTTATATAATGGAACAAGGAAAAACAGTATATTTGTCATTATTTTAGTCTAAAAAATCAGTAAAACAAATTGACATTTGTCAAAATAAGCATTTGCTTTGTAGATTTTCACAAAGCATAAAAGGTTTATAAGAAGAAACTCAGGTGAGGCTTAAACCAGGAATGCTCTAAGGATGTAGTGTTTTTTCTTATTTTTTTTCTTTTAAAGGATTATCTTAAGTAAAACAATTTAAATATAACATATTTATAAAATACTTAAAATAAAGCTGCATATAGTGGCACACACCTGTAATCCCAGCAGCTCAGGAGGCTGAGACAGGAGGGCCAGGCTCAGCAACTTAACAAGGTCCTCAGCAACTCAATGAGACCCTGTCTCTAAATAAAATTTAAAAAAGGGCTGGGGACGTGGCTTAGTGGTTAAGCACCCCTGGGTTCAATCTTTGATACCAAAAAAACAAAACAAAAAATGATTGACATAATCATATGCTTATCACTGGCTATTTGTATTGTTTCTGTCTTTCTCAGTTTAGAAAAAATGTTAACATTAGTCATGTTTCTGTGTGTCTTGAACTTGGAATTGATATCTAAGGCTAAGTTTCCTTTAAAACCTTTTTCTTATATCTCACTAACTGGTATGGCTTGAATTATACTTCCTCAGGAGGTACATGTTGTGGTCCAGTACCTCAGAATGTGATCTTATTTGGAAACAGGGTCACTACAGATGTAATAAGAGGAGGAAGCACTAAAGTAGTCTGAGACCTTAGTCCACTATGAAATTGTATTCTTACCAAAAGTGGAAATTGTAAGCAGAAGATGGTCATCTATGTATGGGCCATGGAGACAGGCCTGGGACAAAATCACAGTCTTCAGGAGGTCCCAACCCTTCTGACACCTTGATTTCAGACTTACAGCCTTGAGAGCTGAGGCAGAACATTTCTGTCAGTTAAACTGTTCGACTTGTGGTGTTTTGTTATAGTAGCTGCAGCAAACAAACACATCAATTAACATTGCAGAAGATTTATCCACTGAAAACTCTCTTTCCTTCATGGTTTGGACCAACCTTATGGTATTATACTGCCTTTTATTCCCAGGCCAGTGTGTGTCTCTATTTTCCTTCTTTATCTGGCCTGAGGTCTTTGTAGTGAGCATTTTCTTACCTTACTCTTTGTATAGTCTGGAAGTAATTAAAAACAATAATACTAAAACAACAGTAATATTGAATGCTTTCTATGTGCAGGCTTTGTGCCAAATTAAACTCTTCATGTTAATTATCTCCTTTATTGCCATGTTAATGGACTCTTGGAAATGAAGTGTCATCTCTGTGCTTCCTTCTCTGTTTTGCTTTGTCCTATAGGTTGGGTCCTGTGCATTTCAGGCATTCATTATATGTTGACAGCTTTGCTGGCTTGGCATCATTCTTCAGAAATGATTGCAGAGTTGTAACCAACTGAACTCTTGCTATAGCGGTCCTCGGAAAAAGCCTATTAGAATTTGCATCAGGGTGGCGTTTATTCCAGGAGTTGGGATGTTCACTGACTTGAATTTTAATTCTGTTGGAATTTCAGTGGACCTTCAGTTGGATTTTCCACAGTATTTCACTTCACTGAATGTTGTGGTTTGACGGAAGTTTCTCCCCCCCCCCACCCAGACTCATGCTGGAGTTTGATTGACATTGTGATGGTGATGGGAGGGGGACCTGAACAAGGAAGTAGGTCCTTTAGAGGTCTTTGTGTCTTTCTTTCAGTAGTGGGTAGGTTCTCATGGGACTACATTCATTACTGAGACAGGAGATTGTTCTCAATTAAGGCAGCCTGCTCCTGTGTGTCAGCTCTTCCCATACGCCTGCTTGGCCTTATGGTCTCCCAGATGGATGTAATGATGCAGCAGAAAGACCTCATCTCTTGTGGCCCCTAGTCTTGGACTTCCCAACCTCAAGAACCATGAGCTAAATAAACTTATTATAAATTACCCAGTCTGAGGTGTTTTGTTATAGTCATGGAAAAAGGGGCAACTCCACTAAATAACCCTTCCATCCTCCACTCTGAAGGGGAAGAGAAGAGCTGTCAAAAGTGACTGTTCAGATAATCAAGAAGCCAAATAGAGCTGGGCGCGGCGGTGGTCCATGCCTGCAATCCCAGTGACTCCGGTGGCTGAGGCAGGAGGATCGCAGGTTCAAATCCAGCCTTAGCATCTTAGTGAGGCCCTAAGCAACTCACTGAGACCCTGTCTCTAAATAAAACACAAAATAGGGCTGGCTGGAGATGTGGTCCAGTGGTCGAGTGCTCCTGAGTTCAATCCCCGGTACCACAAAAAAAAAAAAAAAAAAAAAAAAAAAAAAAAAGCCAAATGGAAGTGTTCCCAAGTGATGGTAAGTGGGAGGGATGATGGTGTTGAACAGTGAGGGAGGAGAATCAGCTGCTCTGGTCCAGGAAGCCAAGCCTGTCTGAGACCAGGGATGCAAGGAGCAGGGCATAGGGGAAGCGGCTGGTAAGGACGGTGGTACATGGGAGTGGGGCTGGGCAGGTCAAGATGACCCTGAAGGGTGCAGGTCTGGCTACACGGGTAAGGAAGAATGTGCGGCAAGGCAAGGTGGGCGCGTATCAAGGAGCAGCAAGGGCACTTACTGAGAGGAGGAGGGGCTGACAGCTGCTCTGCTTGTTTTCTCATTTGGGTTGTAGCTGCTAAGTAATGCAGGGCTGTTTGAGGGAAGACAGCTGTCAAAGCCTGATGTTAGCAAACCTCTCGCACAAGCACTGTGCAAACACGACAAGGGTGGAATTTGACAGGGGATAAAGTATATTTTGTGTGTGGGTTTTTTTTTTTTTTTTTGCTTTTAATAATCTACTTCTTACTGTTTCAGAATTAATTTTGATTTTTTTTTTCTCTTTGAACTCTTTGAGGGACCACCTAGGAAATGCATGCTCTCACACTTTATAAAGAGTGAAAGCTGGTATATGTACGCAATGGAGTATTACTCGGCAATAAAAGAGAATGAAATCATGGCATTGGCAGGTAAATGGATGAAATTGGAGAATATAATGCTAAATGAAGTTAGCCAATCTCAAAAATCCAAATGCCGAATGTTTTCTCTGATATAAGGAGGCTGATTCACAGTGGGGTTGGGACAGGGAGCATAGGAGGATTAGAGGAACACTAGAAAGGCCAATGGGGAGGGAAAGGAAGGGAGGGGCAAAAGGGTAAAAAAAAATAAAGACAGTAGAATAGATGGATATCATTACCCTAAGTACATGTGTGAAGGCACAAATGGTATGAATATATTTTGTATACAACCAGAGATATGTAAAAATGTGCTCCTATGTGTATTATGAATTGTAATGCATTCTGCCTTCATATACAACAACTTCAAATAAAAAAAAAAGCTGGAAGAATCCTAAGGATCCTGGGTATTTTTAATAGGCTGAGGGTCTGAAGGGGTGGGAACATGCATTTATTGATTCCTGCCTTCCTCAAGTGTCAGGTCTCAGTTCTGTTAGTTTTAACTGAAAGAGTTAATGCTCCCTCTTAGCTGCATTCTGACTTTTTCCTGCTGAAGGCTCAACTGTGTTTAATTCCAAGGATGTGGCCTGGATGCTTGATGCTTGCCTGTCTACTGCACAAGGCCCAGCATCCTGTGTGTGCAGCAAAATACCTGTTTACACAATAGCCATAATCCTGTGTATGTTTTTTTTTTATTTCTTTTACTGGGACTATATTTAGAACAATCCAGCAGTAGAAGATTATGTGCTTGGGTTTCTCTAATTTGAAGTTCATGCATCTCATATTCTGGTAGTCCTCTTTCTTTTACTTCTGCCATTATTCATTGATCATTCTTTCTCTGGTCATACCCAATCAAAAAAAAAAAAAAAAAAAAAAAACACATTTGCAGAACATTGCCAAACTTATTTATCTGTTAGAGATTTATTTTGCATCCCTTTGTTTCCTTCACTCAGGTTTCTAGAGAAAATGATGGTGTGAACACTTTTGCTGAGCAGATCATATACCTATTTTCATATTTCAATAAAAATGTACTGAGTGCTGTTTTGTGTGTCAGGTGCTGTGCTAGGCCTGGGGAGTATGATAGTGAATGCAAGCAAACCCCTGTGCCAACCTGGGCACTGCAGTCTAGCGATAACAGCTGTAAACTTGTGAGTCTCCCAGGATTCCTGTTGGCTAAATCTACTGTATCATCACTGCAGAGCAGAGCTTCCAAAGCCACTCAAGCTTTGTAAACAGGTCTTCCGGGAAACGTTGCAATCGCTAACAGAAATGGCAGCTCGGATCCATCAGACGTCTTGGCTTGGGTTTTCCAAGTCCATAGTCTGAATTTCCAGCGTGGTCTTCTTGCAATTTGCATGTAATTGAATGTATGTCACTGCTTTTTCTGTGATCCCGCAGTCTGAGAATTGTTCCACAACAACAGAATCCTTTTTAAATCCGAAAGAGAATGTGTTCACAAAGGCTTCCTTCTCCCCTGAGAGATTGTGTAGGATCAAGGTCACAGTTCATAAATTCCACTTCTGTTTAACACTCAGGAATGCTGTGGTCTCTGCAGGAAAGCTTTTGTAGTCAGCCTACAGCAGGCATGACATTTGACTGTAATGTCCTAGAATCTTGGATGAGTTTGCTGAAGGACTGTGCTCATTGGACTATTTAGTTCTATGTAAATGTAGGGCTGGCTTTTAACCAGGGGTTGATGGAATCTCTGCTGAACCTCCTGCCCCATTGGGGTGCACAGTCCTAGGATCAAATTCAGGAGAACAGTCTCCCCCTTTCCTTTAGCTTCCCGTCTTTGCACACGTAGACACTCCGTGTGCTGAGTGCTGGGAATACAAAGATGACTCACAAACTCATTTAACTTTGTAAATGACAAATGTTTGGTGATGGATGAGGACCTGGATGGGTCTATGTCTGCATGTTCCTGAGCTCAGGTTTGGGAGCTCATTCCCACGGAAAACCCAATGCTTGACTGACAAGAGTTGGAGAGAAAAGAAGGCTTTCTTCTATGGCCAAAGAATGAAGTGGTGCAAGATTCACTTGCAGATCAACTTCTCACCCTCACGGGGGTTAAGGAGTTATAGATATGGGAAAGAATAATGAGGGGGGAAGAGAGAGGTTTCCTATTTCAAAAGACAGGAATATTCCTGTCTTTTCTTGGGATAGGTGGAGAGTTTTCAGGCATTTGGGTGCCCCCATGTTTTGTTCTTTTCATGGTCTCTTCTGGCTGTTGCCTTTACAATGGTCAACTGTCATGACACTGGAGGGCAGGCCATTTAGCATGCAGATGGATTACAATGAGGTTTAGGATCCATTAGCAGACATCCCAGCTGTCATTTTGGTGTCTTTTATTTTGAAGGGGGAAGAGAGAATAGGCAAAATAGGCAAGTCAGGTCAAGTCCAACCTGTATCATAGTTAGAGACAGAATGTTCCTTAAATTATCTGAGCAGAAATCCTACCCAAAGGCTGAGGCAGCAAAGGAATGAGAAATGATATGAAGGCAGAGATGCCAAGCCTTCTCATCCTGTTCCTTGGACATCTGTAGGATCAAGTGGAGACTCAGTATTTTTTTTTTTTTTAAAAAGACTTTCAAGTCCCTGAAAAGTAACCAAGGCAACTGTTAAGATCATAACCCAGCCGGGCGCGGTGGCGCACGCCTGTAATCCCAGCACTTTGGGAGGCTGAGGAAGGAGGATCGCGAGTTCAAAGCCAGCCTCAGCAATGGCGAGGCACTTAGCAATTCAGTGAGACCCTGTCTCTAAATAAAATACAAAAAGGGCCAGGGATGTGGCCCAGTGGTCGAGTGCCCCTGAGTTCAATCCCTGGTACCAAAAAAAAAAAAAAAAAAAAAAAAAAGATCATAACCCACATCATTTCAGAGGTATTATCTTCAGCAAAGCTGATGGGAGACTAATAATGTATTGTGACCTCCAAAATTAGTGTTCTTAAGTCAGCCTAGAGCAGATAAAGCTAGAGGGTTTCCCCTCATAACATACACACATTGTTTGTTTGATTTTTATTCTAATTAGTTGTACATGACAGTAGAATGCATTTTGACACATTGTATACAAACAGAGCATAATTTCTCATTTCGCTGGCTATACGTGGTGCTGAGTCACACCGGGTACTGTAATCTTACATGTATATAGGGTAATAATGTCTGTCTCATTCTACCATCCTTCCGATCCCCACTGCCCCAATCCTCCCTTCACTCCCCTCTGTACAATCCAAAGTTCCTTCCCTCTTCCCTACCCACCTCCCCAACTATGGATCAATATCTGATTATCAGAGAAAACATTGAGACTTTGGTTTTTTGGGATTGGCTTATTTCACTTAGCATGATATTCTCTAGTTCCATCCATTTACTGGTAAATGCCATAATTTCATTTCTCTTTAAGGCTGAGTAATATTCCCTTGTGTATATGTCCCACATTTTCTTTATCCATTCATCTGTTGAAGAGTACCTAGGCTGGTTTCCTAGCTTAGCTATTGTGAATTGAACTGCTACAAACATTGATGTGGCTGCATACCTGTAGTATGCTGATTTTAAGTCCTTTGGGTATAAACCCAAGAGTGGTATAGCTGGGTCAGAAGGTGGTTCCATTTCCTGTTTTCTGAGCCATCTCCAATTTGCTTTCCAGAGTGTTTGCATCAATTTACAGTCCCACCAGCAATGTATGAGTGTGCCTTTTCCCCCACATCCTTGCCAACACTTATTATTGCTTGTATTCTTGATAATTGCCATTCTGACTGGAATGAGATGAAATCTTAGAGTAGTTTTGATTTGCATTTCTCTAATCACTAGAGATGATGAACATTTTTTCATATGTTTGTTGATGGATTGTATTTCTTCTTCTGTGAAGTGTCTGTTCAGTTCCTTGGCCCATTTAGTGAATGGGTTATTTGGGTTTATTTTGATGTTAACTTTTTTGAGTTCTTCATATATCCTGGAGATTCGTGCTCTATCTGAGGTGTGTGTGGTGATAAAAACAGGTGTGCATGTTTACTGTAAATACAGAACCAGATTCTGAAATAGGAAGTAGAACTAGAAGGTGCAGTGAAATAACAGAGGGCCTGAGGAGAAAGTCAGTCAAGACTTGCCGTGCTGTGTAACACAGAAGGAGGGATCTTTCCTTGGGAGTCTTCTCAGGGAGGTGATATTTGAGCTGAGTCTTGTGAGAAATTCTGGGCAAAGGCAACAGTATGGATACGGTCTCTGAAAAGGCGCCTTGGTACAAGGCTGTGTGACTGCAGCTTGTTGTTTGATGTGTCTGCTGGACAGAGGAATAAAGTGTAGATTTTGAAGAAATAAAGGAGGCAGCACCTAGATCATGGAATACTTTCCTTGTAAAATTACACAGAGGAGCCGGGCGCGGTGGCGCACGCCTGTAATCCTAGCACTTGGGAGGCTGAGGCAGGAGGATCACGAGTTCAAAGCCAGCCTCAGCAATGGCGAGGCACTTAGCGACTCAGTGAAATCCTGTCTCTAAATAAAAAATACAAAAAAGGGCTGGGGATGTGGCCCAGTGGTCGAGTGCCCCTGAGTTCAATCCCCGGTACCACAAAAAAAAAAAAAAAAAAAAAAAAAAAAAAATTACACAGAGGATCAGAAAGTCAAGCAAACTGACAAATCAAAGATCTTACTTAACATCAAGCTTCAATAATAATTTACAGGATGTAATTAATCATGAGGCATGTGCGAAAAAAGAATTTGGAGACAATCAGTATAGGTCCCCAGTCTTTCCTTCCTTCATCAACTCTGGCCCAGATCAAATGTAAGTTCTTCTTTGTTTGTTTTTATTTTGGGTAGTGGGGACTTGACCACTGAGCCACATCCCCAGCACTATTTTGTATTTTATTTAGAGACAGGTTCTCACTGAGTTGCTTAGTGCCTCACTTTTGCTGAGGCTGGCTTTGAACTTGCAATCTTCCTGCCTCAGTCTCCTGAGCCGCTGGGATTACAGGCATGTGCCATGGCGCCCAGCTAATACGGAAGGTCTTTTAGTGGTCTATGTGGCTGCATTGTTTATAATAAAGGAAGCTTTTTATGACATGAACTGTAAGCTGCCTGTCGTGGCCAGCCACAATGCCGCAGGAGGAAAACTCTCGGAGGCAGAGTAAAGCTATTACTAATTTTACTTCTACTTTCTTAGAGAGAGCTTAGAGAGAGAAAGAAAGATTTTTCTTCTTCTTAGAAAGAGCTTAGAGAGAAAGATTAGAGATAGCTTTTTCTTCTTCTTCTTAGAGCTTAGAGAGAAAGAGCTTTTTCTTCTTCATCTTCTTAGAGCTTAGAGAGAAAGAGAGAAAGCTTGAAAGAGAGAGATTTCTTCTTTAGAGAGAGAGAGAGCTTAGCTTTTAGAGCTTCTTTCTTCTTTGTTCTTTCTTCTTTCTTCCTCGGGAGCCTCGGCCTGACTCTGACCAGGAATTACTTCTTCTATCTGGTTTCTCTTCTGTAACCGCTCTGCCTACGTTCTGGCCGCTCTGATTCTTTTCTTCTTCTCCGACCCGAACTCTTCTTCCGACCGAGCGACTGCATGACTGACTGAATGAATTCATTCTTCGTTCTCCTGACTCCGACCGCCTTCACCCGGTTATATACCTTTAGCTTTGCAGGTGCCTCACGTGCATTTACAGGTGCATCACATACATACTTATTATCAGGTGGAACTTATGGCTTCCAGCTGACCGCAATAGCCATCTCCCTAATTGGGGCTCCTTCAATGAACTATGTCAATTACATGTTTACATAGCTATATGCCCTACATAATAATTTTGGGGATCTATATTCCACAAATTTATAGTTTGGGATTTATTTACCATAAGGAATTTTAGATAGACTCAGTACATCTCACTAAAAGCATTCAAGAGATAAGATTGCTTTTTGTTTTTCTTATTTTTGGCAAGTAACAACATCTCAACAACTTTATTCTTGCCAAGTTTTTTTTATGATGATGATGATGATGATGATGATGGTGATGATGATGATGCTTACAAAACATGGCCTTTAATTTTCTTTCCTTTCTGAGTGACCTTGTCTACCCTCCCCACCCAGGAAAGGGACAGAATGGGCTGTAGGTTTTTATATCCCATTTCTCTCTCAGTGTGCATTTAGACTATCATAAAGGGTATTATTGGCTATTATGTAGTCCAGATACCCTCTGAACCTCTTGGAATTCTGAGTAAAATGCATATACCTAGGCCCTGCCTAAGACCTGATGAATTAGATCTCTAAAGCTGGGGCCCATGAATTTTCATTTTAAAGCAGCTTGTAAGATGATTCTTCTACAGGTTATTGTCCCTGTCATTACTAAATGATGGAGACAGCTGAAGCGAGTTCCAGTGATTGACCTGGGGAGATTTCTGAGATCTCCAGAAACTTCAACTCACGAAACAAAGCTGGTATTGAAAATGCCAGAATCATTCTGGAAAATGAGGAATAAAACATCCAGGGAATGGAAGCAGCCTGAGATTATTGGAGTGAAAAGGGTACATCATTTCTCATTCTAGTTAGGGCTCTGATAACGCCAGAGAATCTTCACTTTTCAGGGGGGATGGATCATCCATTCATAACTAACACTTTGTGGACACCCTTCAAGACAAATGGAAATGAGCTATGTTACAAAACTCATCTTCTATCTCAGCAAAGCAACGCAAATGTGCTTGCTCCACCGTTTTAAAGCTGATATTCAAATATTTTAGAGCGAATACTTCTAAAACGCTTTTGTTTGAGTCTAACTGTATTCTGAGATCAATCCATTTTTTTCTTGGGTGGGGGATTTCAGAATGATTGCTTAATATAAACAAGCATTAAGGCCCTGATCCTTAGTCCATAATTTACTCCAGTGGTGCTGAAATAAAACAGCAGTGATGAAAAAATAACGCATCATCCACAGTGTGTCCTGGCAGACACAGCCATGGAGTCAGGCAGTCGGTTTCTTTGTTTCATAAATTCAAAGAATGAAATCTGTGAACACAAGGGTGAGAGCAAAGTAACAGGATTTATTGGAGTACCCGAAAGAAAGAAAGCAGAGGTCCTGAAGGAGAGGGCCCCCAAGAGAGTGTTGCCAAAGCGTGTCTGATGTCTAGGGGTTTTTCAAGGCATGTCTGCTGGGAATCGAGCTTTCTAAGCTCCGGGTATAATAAGCCAATCACAAGTGCATAATTTCAATCCCTTATTTACATAAGTAAGAGGCTAGGTCTCACCTGGTGGTTTTGTTTTGTTTTGGTACCAGGGATTGAACTCGGGGGCACTCGACCACTGAGCCACATCTCCAGCCCTATTTTGTATTTTATTTAGAGACAGGGTCTCACTGAGTTGCTTAGGGTCTCACTTTTGCTGAGGCTGGCTTTGAACCAGTGAGTCCTCCTGCCTCAGCCTCCGGAGCCTCTGGAATTACAGTTGTGCACCACAAGGCCCTCTTTTAGCAAGAGGAAGCCTCTGGGGTATGGGTCTGCTTGTTGCTAGGGGTAAGCGCAGCGGTAAATGAGGAAGGGCTGCTGTGGTTGCAGCTGTGAGGCACAGAAGCAGGTGTTGTAGGTCAGCAGAAGGCATCGTGCTTAATGCTGGCAGGGAACAGCGAGTCACAGGATATCTTTCAGACCTGCGGTTTCCTTTCAGGTGGGCGTGATGTCCCCCTCTCCTCCTGTCCTTCTCCAAGGGCCTCCTCCTGTCCTCCTGCCTCTTAACTAATCAGTCAAAAGCCACAGGTCAAATTCCAGATTTACAATATCCTCATGCATGGCCTTAAGCAATTTATTTAACCCTCCTCCATATCATTTTCATTTACACCAATTTAGGTTAATGATAAAACCTGAATGTTGAGAGGTTTGGATGACAGCATCCATGTAACAGAGAAGACAGAAGATGTTGAGCCCACAGTAGTGTTCAGCAAGCGGTAGCCACCATTATTAAGGTCATGGTATGCACTGCTGGGCATACTGTTTTAACCTGCCCCATCACTTTTTCTCTTCAGTAATAAACAATATGCTTCACTATCTTAATCCCTCACCACTTCTGCTATTCCATCTTTTCCTAGTTGGGCTGTCGGTGGAGTGACGTTTTCCTCTCTGGCTAAGAAGTAGGTACTTGACCTACACAAATCCACTCCAGTATCTTCTTTCATGGAATTGAATCTTCAGAACAGAAAGTCATTAGAAAAGAAGTGCTAAACTCAGTTCTCAAAGAAGTTGTGATCCTCCTACTCGGTTTCTTGATAAATGCTCTATTTCTGTCTTACATTCAGTGAGCTACCCCGTTTTCTTTAATATGTGTATTTGCATTTTCATGAGAATTAGTTTCTAATATTATAACCAATGAGTCCTTCATGATGCATCATTATATTTTGATGTGTATTCATTGACTCGCATGTAATTTTTTCCTTTTTAAAAAAAAAAAAAAAAACCAGGGATTGAACCCAGAGGCATTTAACTACTGAACCACACCTGCCAGCCTTTTTTGTATTTTATTAGAGACAGGGTCTTGCTGAGTTGCTTAGAGCCTTGCCAGGTGGCTCAGGCTGGGTTTGAACTCACTGATCCTCCTGCCTCAGCCTCCTGAGTGGCTGGAATTACAGGCCCCATGTGGTTTTTACAAATCTTAGATTTTCATGGATGGTTTTATTTTTTTCCCCTCTTCTTTCATTTAATGTTGTTATATGCAATAACATTGCAATTATTTTTTTAGTAGATATGTACTGTTCAACTCTAGAGTTCTACTACAGTTTAACTATCTTCTTATGCTGGACGTTTCAGATGTTATCAGTTTTTGCTATTATAAACAAAGTGCTGTTTTGATATTACATCAATAAAGTGTAGGAATACTTGATGATTAATTTCACTGCTGCATCAACTAGACAGCTACATCTTCTGCCACAAACACAGCCCAGACCAGATCAAAGTAAACAACACTGGAGATCCCTCAGGCTCACACTCGACAAGTCTTTCTCAAGCTCCTTCAACATGCTTCAGATGGCCATCAATCACATGTGCCTGTTCTTTGAGGTCTGTGTCAAGATTATAGACAGATATTTGAAAAAATTTTAATAATGTACAATGATGTATTTTTTAATAATATTTTATTTGTTTCAGTTACTTATACATAACAGTAGAATGCATGTATGCACTGTGATATATCATACATAGATGGGATATAATTTCTCCTTTTTCTAAGTGTACATGTTGCAGAATCATATTGGTCATGTAGTCACATATATACATACAGTAATAATGTCTGTTTCATTCTACTATTTTTCCCATCCCCACATCCCCTCCCTCCCCTTCCTTCACTCCCCCCTACCTAATCTAATGCTATTTTTCCCTAGTGCCCCCTCCCCAGCCTTATTATGAACTAGCATCCACATATTAGAGAAAACATTCAGCCTTTGGTTTTGTGGGATTGGCTTATTTCACTTAGCATGATATTCTCCAACTCCAACCATTTACTGGCAAATGCCATAATTTCACTCTTCTTTAAAGCTGAGTAATATTCCATTGAGTATATATACCACATTTTCTTTATTCATTCATCTATTGAGGGACACCTAGGTTGGTTCCATAGTCTAGCTATTGTGAATTGAGCTGCTCTAAACATTGATGTGGCTGCGTCACTATAGTATGCTGATTTTAAGTCCTTTGGGAATAAACCAAGGAGTGGAATAGCTGGGTCAAATGGTGGATCCATTCGAGTTTTCTGAGGAATCTCCATACTGCTTTCCATAGTAACACTATTGGAAATAATATCTAATTCTGAAAATGTTTTATGCTAAGACAATGTGTGGTTCTTTAATTTTACCAATTCTGTGAAGCTGGCTCTGAACCATGGAATCCAACTACAGAACTACACAATTTGAGAGTCTGAGTGTCATGAAGAGGTTGTGCTGGGGTATATTTCAGAACGCATTGATCCCAGACAGAAGTAGTCTTATAATATCTTATACAGCATTTTGGCCATAATTTTTTGTGCTTCAGATTGTGATATTCTTATGCAAATATTTTATGAGGTCAGAGCCCAAATGGATGATTTATATAAATTATAAATTATATAACATGTAATAACATAAATTATATAACATGTATATAATTTATAATTTATAGAAATAAATTTATAATTTATATAATTTATAAAATTCATAAATTACAACGAAGTATAATTTATCATATGTATACATATATTTTTCCCCCTAGGTGGCTTACTATGAAAATGTAATCACATAAACCTGTAGGAATTTATGTAGTTCACACATTTTGGGGAAGAAAAAAAAAAAAGTGTAAGTTTTTGCATTCAGTAAAAGTGATTTGAGTTTACTTACTGTTGTTCGGGGCTTCTTAAAAAGTTCTAGAAATTTTAATGGCATGTTTTATTAACATGATGAAAACACCCTCTTGACGCATCATTGTGGTAATCAGTATGTTTACTGGGAATCATAAATTCATTTTAGTATTAACCCAAATTCAGACTGACTTTGTTATGTTCCATCTGAAAAAACAGTAACACTTTTATGTACTGGGATAGTATAAATGAGATCAGATGAATCCAATTTGATTTGGTGATTAGATTTCCTAAAGCCAGGTCTATTTTTCTTGGCATGTGTTACCCCCCTTGCCTCCTCCTTTAGAGCTAGATATCTATTTGTCTTTGCTTCCAGGAACTAATGTCCATACATGTGTTTTCTTAGCGTAAGCAACTTTGACACCAAAGCCCTGACCTGATTTTTCACTTTCTTACTTTTAAACATCTCTTTAATCACTATTGGGGAGGGTTGAGTCCCCGGTACACTTAGATAAGATTCCCAAGTGTTTCATTCACAAAACCCTTTAGAGTCTTAAGAATTATCCAGAACTCTTCAGAGCTTTAGTTCTTGTGAGTTATGTCTATGGATATGCACCTAATTACAAATTAAATCTGAGAAGAAATCAAGTCATTTCCTAATTCAGGTAAACCCATTATATGTTAACATGAATAACACAGTGAAATGAGAAATAAAAGTATGATATTCTAAAGCAAAAAAAGAGAAGAATAGCATTGTCTGCTATTTTTGTGAATCTGTTCAACGGCTGAGTTAAGGGAAGACAGCTGGATTCATATCTGTTTCTTATTCAGTTTGTTTCAATATGTTGTTTTGGGGGATGAGTATTTCATTATCCTAATCATGCTAACTTTGAATAATCTTCTTTGATGCTCTAATAGAACCTGACAAGTTGTGGTTTCTTAAAGGTTAGTTGCAATGAGGAATCTGAAATTCTATCAGTGACCTTTCTGGGCTCTGTTGCATTAATCTCCTTTGATCTCTCTTGTATTTTGAAAGGGCCTTTTACCCATACACGATTTCGTAATATCATGCATTGATCTTTTGAAGGATATTGGTTTGTTCTGTTATGTACATTTTTCAAGACTATTTCAAGTGGGGGGAGAGATGAGGCTCAAGTCTGAATACAGTAGAAACAGATGGGGATTTATTGCCAAGAGGTAGAGTCAGTGGATGGAAATTTATTAAGAGGAGACATCAAGGGTGTTGAGACTCTTGCTATTTGACCTAACAGAATTCTTACTGAAGGCAGGGTAAGAACTTAGCTACTGAAGTAAGATCAGATATGGAAGGTTGCAGGGATTCTTACTTAACTAAGTTAGCAGGATTCTTGCTTCAACTGCAGGCCCAGCAATGACAGGGCCCAAGTTTAAGTACCAGTTGAAAAGAGGTTCAGAGGCACCTGACGTTAAGTTTACCAAGCAGACAGTCTATGCCAACGTCTTCCAAAAGTTGACACATTTCATTATACACTTTCAGAAAAGTCACAATTGTTAATATCGCAACTAGACTTATCAGAAAAGTCTTTAAATACTGGGAGGCTGTCAGGCTGACAGGTGTGATGTTTTTCAATATTCTAATTCTTACTTGAAGGCTCAAATTCCATCATTGAAATCATCAAATACTGTTAATTTTTTTCCCTTGAAATGACAGGATCACTTTATTTTTTATTTAGAAAATATTTGTGAAATGTCCTATGCCCAATCATCAATAGCCTGTCTATCTTTTGTTCTCTCAAGTAAAACGGTGGTTGAGCTGGGGATTCAGTCAATTGTGGAAAAGCTTTCTGTTGAAATAACCATCACACTTCAGTATATAGATGTATCTCCAAGTGTGTCAAGTTAAAAAAGTATGTACCCCAAAGTCAAGATTTAACAACTTTTACTTCTTCATCAAGAACAATCTCAGACGAAATGGGCACTTTTAGAAAAACTGCATGTGTGTTTTGGTGAAGAAAACAGTTTTGACTGGTACAAAGTTTCTGTCATTGTCACCCATCTTTTCTTTTGCACCAACTGATGTAGATATCAGCCAGAGAAAAGGCCATTGCCAGGGCTGGGGTGTGGCTCACTTGCCTAGTCCTAGCAAGCATGAGGGCCTGGGTTCCATCCAAGCATAAATACACACAGATGCATGCACGCACATGCACACACAAAGGCAACTGCCATCTTTTTCTTTTCTTTCTTTTTTTCTTTTCTTTTTTGGCACCAGGGATTGAATCCAGAGGCACGTAACCACTGAGCCACATCCCCAGCCCTTTTTATATTTTATTTTGAGACAGGCTTTCACCAAGCTGCTCAGGACCTTGCTAAGTTGCTGAGGCTGGCTTTGAACTCGTAATACTCCTGCATCAGCCTCCCAAACCACTGGGATTACAGGTGTGTGCCACCACGCCCAACCAACTGCCATCTTAATAGTACTAGGAAAATATTCTTGACATCATGGATCCTCTGAAAGAGTCTTGTACACCCACAGTGTTTGCAGACCACACTTGGAGCATTTCTTATTTAAATGATTGAAACTAATAAAAAATGATATAGATTAGGCCGTAATTTGCTAACCTTTCATTGGACTAATTTAGAGGGGACTCCCTGGGTTCAGGTTTTGCTACCTTAACCCCAATAACATTTTTTTTGGAGAAGAGAACGTGAGAGTGAGGGAGAGAAAGAAAAAAAAGGGGGGGAATGAAAAAGAGGGACAGAGACAGAAAACACATCAAGGGAAGCCTTAAAGGAAAAGCAATCAACAAAGAGGTTCACCATTCCTTTGAGACTCATTTGGACATTTGGTTGCTTCAACTTGGCTCCTAAGAAAGATGGAGCCTGGGACAGATGCTTCAAAATGGGTAATTTCTTTGCAACTATGGTCTTCTGAAAATGTGATCCATAGGAAAGAAGGAAAAGCCAAATAGGTCCATGTTCGATTTTTTTTTTTTTTTTTAAGGTGGCTTCTCACTCCACCTTTCTAGTACTTAGTCTTGCCAGGGCCTTCTGAAGATCCTTAGAAGCATCTGCTCAGAAGGAAGAGGAATCATTTGTCTATTGACTCCAGTCCTCCACTGGTCAAGCGTGGCCACATAGGCATGAACCATGCATGTCCATAGCCCTTCTTTGCTGAACCTGAGAGAGTTAAGAGTGGTCCTACCTGAATCTCCATTAGGGAGATCCAAGGTCAAGGAGGAAGAGATATGGGGCAGGGGCTGATTGGAAGCCATGCCATAGCCAGAAGAAGGCATGAAGCCAAGTGAGTGCAAGAGAACTTCAAAATGCTCCTTTCAGCCAACCTGCATGACGATGGCCTGCAGTTCTCGTTGGGACCACCTGATGAAACAGACATTACTTTGCTGAGTCTTGGCCCAGATTTTTGGAAATCCAGAGCCAAGGTGGAATCTCTGACTAGAGTGTCTATAAAACTGCCTGTCACGGAGTAGGCAGTCTCTCCATCTGAGTTGTGTGGGAAGTTGCCATACACTAACGATCTCTGGGCATACAATCCAAGCTACTGGGGTATAACTAGTATAGTCTTGGCGAAGTATGGAAATTTGGTTGGCTGTATGAAAAGAAAGAAAGAAAGAAAGAAACACACAAAAGAACAAGAGAACAACCCTACAAAAGCAACCAGCATAAATCTTCATCTGTAGTAGGTTTTGGATGGGTTCATAAAGTTCCTGTTTTCTAAGTACACGCGTTTGGAACTTTGGGCTTAGAATGTCTTCTGTTGGCATCAGAGCCTCTGGGCACAGTGGAGTTGTCTCCAGTTTATACTCAACATCACTGTGTGCCTTCAACAGTCCAACCTCTTAATTTAAGAGGCTCAGAGTGACAATACCCTTTGAAAGAGTAGTCCTTTTTTAAGAATTTATTCTAAAAAAAATTATTCATGGGCTGGGGTTGTGGCTCAGTGGTAGAGCACTTGCCTACCATGTATGAGGCATTGGTTTCTAGTCTCAGCACCGCAGCATAAAAATAGATAAAATAAAGGTCCATTGACAACTAAAAAAAAAAAAATATTCAGAGATGAATTCGCAAATTTATGTATGAGGAAGAATTATTTTAGTGTAACTCAAAGTCACAATTTTAAAATAATTTGTGTTCCCCCAAAAATGTAAAATTTTTAGATAACTTATGGTAAATGGCATCATTAGATATTTTGCAGACATTAAAATAGTGGAAATCTTCCTAATTTACATGCCTTAATATAAATATGGAATGTAAAAGCATGTATTCAAGGTAACCGTTGTGCTGAAAAAAATATATGCATGGAAATAAGAAAGAAAAAAAATGCACAGTTGAATGCTGCCTACCTCAAAGATTGTCTGTGTTTTCTAATATGCTTACCCATATTTTCCCTACCTTTTTATTATGAATATTTGATACATTAATATTAGAAAAAAAGATGTAATAAAATACTGAAGGAAGATGCTAAAAAGAGTGGCAAACAGTCAGCTAGCCACTGTGATTGAGAGATCAAAAGCAATTCAGTGGGTATTAAATATTGAACACCTCAGCCTGCTTTTTATTGGCTTCTTTCTGCTGCTCGTGGCAAGTTTAGACTCTGAGATTTTTTTTCCCCTCCACCAGAGTGCATTGTGGTAGAACTAATCAAAACATCAGTGCGATGACTTTCTTGGAAGTCAGCCTCTCTCTCCTGTCTGGAGTGCAGGCTCTGTCACCGATTCTGCAGAATCCGGTTACTTCTGCCTGTGTAACCGTCAAGAGGACGTTGTGGACTCCCTGGCAAAGACTTCCTTCCTCCCAGGCCCATTGCTTGCTGCTGCTACAGTCCAGGATCTCATGGGACATGGGGTGTGTCCAACAGAGCCAGCAGGCCAGTCATAGATGCTGAATGCACTTGTTTTGATTCTTCTTCTTATTCACACGTTCACGCTGTGCTCTATGAAGGGATGCTCTCCTACGGACCCATATAACAGCTAAAAAGCCACCCGGGCTCCATCACTTACTGAAATGACCTCTAGATTTCTGCTGTGTAACCTAAAATTCCAGAAAGTAGATTAAGCATTTCTTTACTCTTCTTCTCAGATCTGCACTTTTGTCCCTGCCCCACCTGCTTTCTGAGAACACCCATAAGCCATCCCTTCTTTCTTCATTACCTTTTATCCTGCTGGGTCTGGCTTCTTCATTCTGCTGCCATCTCTTGTAAATGTATGGAAAGCTTCATATTTGCAGTCGCCCTATAAAATCAATTTGCTCTGGACGGACACATTCTTCAAAGTAGACCTATAAAGCAAACCTCTCTCTTGCTAAAATTAATCACCTTTTCTAGAATAGTTCACTGGCATACTGAGAGGAAATGTAGTACAACACTGGGTAGCACAGTTCTTACAGAGAATTGGGACAGCCTTCCACTTAAAACAGGACCTTAGCATCTATTGTTTCTTACCTCCTGATCCAACTATAGTTAATGCTTCTTTAAGGCTCCTGATGAGAATTTCTAATGCATTTGCAATTATGTATCTTTCTCCACTAACGTTGAAGATTCGTTTTATAAAAACTAATTTTTTTTAAATATTTATTTATTTATTTGCTTTTAGTTGTACACAATGCGTTTTTACGTGGTGCTAAGGTTCGAACCCGGGCCGTGCACGTGCTAGGCGAGCACTCTACCGCTGAGCCACCACCCCAGCCCCCAAAAACTAATTTTTATATAGAAAATCTCTTTGCAAGAAAATTTAGGTTTGAAGAATCAAAACACATAGATATTTATATCCATATAAGTTGAAGAACCAAACTTGGAAATAAATTTGTTTTTGAAGTCTCATTACATATATATGTAAAGAGATTATACATATTATATATAATGACATTGTATATAATGAGGTACACATCCTCACTCCCAAATAATAAAGATACAGCACAGAAAGAAAACAACATAATCTGAAATTAGCAATGACGATTACTATTGATTTCTACTTGTGATCTCTATAATGCTAAAAATTGAGAAACAGTTGAAGATTATTCTCCTCCAAATAGTCAGGATGTTTGTGTAACAAGTGTCACAAGGAGTCTTTTCTTATTCAGAGATACAAACCAGAGACCTTTTTATTTTCCAACAGTTGCCTCCTAAGTGTATAATTGTGATATATTGAACAGCTTCGGGAGGAAGAAGATCATCTACAGCCTCTGTCCAGAGGAGGCTGAGGTGAAAAGACATGGGGATTCTCTGGAACATTAATTCACAGTTATGACATGTTTGGGCTGAGAGCTGCCATTTGCTTATAATGCATGTCTAACCTCCTCAGAATGTGCAGTAGCATTCATCTGTTAACTTTTAATGACTTCAGCAAGGTTCTGTCTTATAACTGTTGTTCTCCTTTGCCACATTCATGAGATGGTGAGCTCCTGGAGATCAGAGCTGTGATTGAGACATGGAGCATCCTCAGGACTGGACCCTACTGTGCCCAGGGTGTTAATAACCAGTGTTTCAACCAAGGTGCCAACTGTCGAGTGCCAGTTGAGTGAGCAGCACTCTAGTGGATATGCTTTTATCTTTAAGGATCTTGCAGTCTAAGCTACTCTGGGCCTCTGTATATTTCAAAATATATCAGGAGACTGAAAGCCACAGTTAATTTATCATGAGTAGCAACCAGGGTAGCAAACACAATCACTCTCATACTCCAGGTTTGTGTTAGACCATGTGGTAATTTTGTGATTTATAAAGGTAAGCCCTTTCCTCTGGGTAGATTTGTCCCTTTTGTAAAAGTCTTGAGTTTCAGCTCGTATCTGGCCCTTTACATGAGTGACCCTATGTAGGAAGCAGTCGATCCGGTCATGTATACGTCCCCAACCATTGCATGTTGATTTAGACAGCACAGGTTGCATCAAGAATCCAGAACCATGATACTTATCTCTCAGGTGTTGAACACGTTGGTGGTACGTGACACATATTCTCAAGCTCTCTGAACACAGCTGTAGATTGAGGGATATTTTTAAGACAACTGAATGAAAAAAAAAAAAAAGTCCAGAGGATGCCGGGTAGGGTTTACATTCAAATCACACTGGAAATATCTCAGCAGAGTCTTATTGCATGATTTTATAGCTGCTTTGTGGTTCTTATTATTCCCAAGTTCCCAAATTGCTTAAAAAAGAGAGAAAGAAAAAAGAAAGACAGACATTTTGGGAACATTTCCTAGGCTTCCAAAGTTCAAAGGCAGCCTAGGGCCTTGCCATGGGCATCAGTTATTAGAGAAAGCTTCCCATAGCCCTTCACATTTTTTTTTTTCATTTTTTAATGCAAATGGAGCACAACTCTTCATTTCTCTGGTTGTACACAATGCAGAGTCACACCATTCGTGCAATCATACATGTACATAGGGTAATTATGTCTGTCTTATTCCACCATCTTTCCCATCTCCACACCCCCCCTTCCCTCCCCTAATTCCCCTCCACCTAATCTAATGTTCCTCTATTCTTCCCTTGTTTCACCCCCATTATGGATCAGCATTCACTTATCAGAGAAAACATTTACCTAGATGCCCTTCAGTAAATGAATGGATAAAGAAACCGTGGTAGGGCTGGGGTTGTGGCTCAGCGGCAGAGCGCTCGCCTCGCACGTGCACGGCACCATGTAAACATAAATTCATTGCATTGTGTACAACTAAAGTAAATAAATAAATATTTTTTAAAAAATGTTAAAAAAAAAGAAATCAAGCCGGGCGCGGTGGCGCACGCCTGTAATCCCAGCACTTTGGGAGGCTGAGGCAGGAGGATCGCGAGTTCAAAGCCAGCCTCAGCAATGGGGAAGCACTTAGCAACTCAGTGAGACCCTGTCTCTAAATAAAATACAAAAAAGGTCTGGGGATGTGACCCAGTGGTCAAGTGCCCCTGAGTTCATCCCTGGTACCAAAAAAAAAAAAAAAAAAGAAAAAAAAGAAACCGTGGTATATATACACAATGGAAATGGAATATTACTCAGCCTTAAAGAAGAATGAAATTATGGCATTTGTGGTAAATGGATGGAGTTGGAGAATATCATGCTAAGTAAGCCAATCCCAGAAAACCAAAGACCCTTCACATTTATATTCCTAGCTATAGCACAGTGATGATTAGACATGCCAGGTAGGAAGCTGTTATACAGAAAGCATATAAACATATGTTGCAAACCACATGCCAATATGCTCTTAAAGGGAAATGCCTTTTTAAAAAAAATATTATTAAGGTAGACCACACAATCATCAGAAATCTGTGCCTTACAAATAAGAGAGGGATTTTCCTACAACCTGGCCCCAAAGGGCACAATTTTAACTCTGTGTAAAGTTTTTCGTAAATTCTATCAACCTTTGGCCCATAGTCTTATTGATCATCAGCTCCCTAAAAAGACCGCCAGAAGAAACAAACAAACAAACAAAAAACTGTCGATAAAGCAAAGCTGAGTTCATTGGTCTTAACCCAGTAGAGGAGAACTCCAACTTTACAGAATACTAGGAGTATCTTAGACAAGGGAGAGGAGAGAAGCGTATCTTTATTGTTTTTAAGTCTAAGTTCCAGAGTTTCAAGGCAGGTCTTTCAAGAGAGCAATGATTGAAATTGGACCAAGTTTGTGGTTGCTGAAAACCACAGTATGAAAGTTTTCATGAGATTTGGTAAACACTTGGTTATTTTGCCCAAATAATCAGTTTGTTATTCTAAGAAAAGAGATATTTGCCCATTATCAGTAAGCCACTTATAGAGATAATTGAATTGTAATAATTTCCTAAACAATAAATTTTTTGAAAAAAGAATTTGTATAAAGTCTTGGACAAGAATTCAAGTCACATTGACATAAACAATGTCAGTTCTTTCCTTTTTTCCAGTTAGTTAACCTAAGCTTTGGCTCTTAACTGCAAAAGTTGCCTTATAACCCTCACCAAACTTCTGTCTACTTATCTACTGTGGAGCTTCGTGACACCCGGGGTACCCCATCTCGGCCATTATCACACTGTGTTCTAATTGCCTCTTTTTTGAGCAACTTGGAAATAGCAATTGTTTGTTTTTCCTCAGTACTTTTAATGCTAAAAAGTGTCCTAGAACATGCTAGATATTTAGTAAGTATCTGTGTAATGACAGATAACTTGCAATATTTCCTTTTGAGAAAAAAAAAAAATGGGTCAGAACTATCCATCTGTCACAGGACAGATGAAGGTAGCAGTCCCAGATTTGAACCCCATCTCTATCATTTAATTCTGATGCTCAGCTTCTCCATATGTATAAAGAAAATACATGTAATAATAGACATCTATCTTGAGTGTATAAAAACTCCAGTTAATTGCTGAGTATTTATAATATGGCAAGCAATGCGCTAAACCATAGATGACCTTTATTTCTCACAATATTTCTGTGATGGACTATAGTTCTAATTTTATTTGATGAAAACGTCGAGGCTTAGTGAAATTAAATAACTTGCCCAAATTCACAAAGCCAGAAACTATAATACCAGGATTTTATGAGGAGTAAAAAAAAAAAAAAAAAAAAAAAAAAAAAAAAAAAAGATTTGACTACTTTATTGTACTTCCATCTACCTCAGCGGTAGTTTAACATTACTTTATAAATCTAGTAGCCCGAAGCCTGACTTTATCTAGATAAGAATCTTTCTCTATACCATGTTCAGCGACTGACTTCTCCTTAAATACCTCACATGATGGGATAATCAGAATCCCAGGAGGCAGGCTTTCATGATGGGAAAATTTTAAACACAGCAATACTATGCTGACTGGACACTGGGTGCCTTGACATTTCTGAAGAGAGCTTCCCGTTTTGCCCACTGTATATAAACATAAAACACTTTTCTCTTTGGTTTATCCACAAATCCTAATTAAAGGGAATTCTCATGACCTCCCTTCTTTCCCAGCTTGACCAAAGCCACCTCCTTTCAGATTTAAGCATTTCCAGAGGCAGGCACAGTGGTGCACACCTGTGATGGGATCCCAGCAGCCCAGGAGGCTAAGGGGGAGAATCCCAAGTTCAAAGCCAGCCTTAGCAACTTAGCAAGGCTCTAAGAACTCAGTGAGACCCTGTCTCAAAATAAAAAATAATAAGGGATGGGGATGTGGCTCAGTGGTTAAGCACTCCTGGGTCTAATCCCCAGTAGCCAAGGGAAAAAAAAAAATCCAGATCACTCATTTGCCTTCCACAGGCCATCACTGAGTTTGAACACTTCTCTGTCAATCTGGGGATCTTTATTTGGGTGTGTTATAATTCTCAAAAAAACGTCCTCTGTTACAATACTTCTAACCGGGCAAAATGCCACAGATGTTTTTCAATTGATATAAAACAGGAATGATAAGACTGGTGAATTGTGCTTTCTGTTCATTATTCAGGGCTAGTTATGTTTCCCACCTAATTTTGGCAAAGAATTATGCCAAGGAGGGTTGACTTTAGTGTAACAAATTCTTAATTATGGAAGGGATTTTCCTTTTTCTTTTCTTGGGAATAATATCCTCTAGCCATTTTCCTACTCTCTCTAGTTGAGTACCTACTTAAAAATTATTTAATGGGCTTGGAAAATAAATGCCCAAGCTTCAGTTGCCTCATGAGCAGATGGAGATTCTATTCTCTTCCTTTTGAAGGTGGTGTGGATGTTACAATATGAAAGGAAATAAAATGCCTTCATACCTGACACATAGTAAGAGGTAACAAAAAAGATGGGCATCGTTTTTTAGTCAAAGTAATTGAGCATTGCAACACTTTTGTCCCAGTAACTGGGTTGTATCTGAGTATGTAGTCAAACGTAGTTTATAAAGCAATTACCACAGTCCCAGGGTACCAACCGTCAGTCCTGCATTTCTGCTGATTGTTGAAATAGCAGAAATAATACATTTTCTTATTTCTCAAGGCTTTGATAAAGAGATAATAAAGCAAGTCCCTCATGCATCTGTGTGTGTTACTCATGTTTAGTTATAAATTAGTTACTGAGTTTTATTTTTTTCAAGATTTCTCCCCCTAATTATTTTGCACAGTGATCACATAATAAGTTATTGAGACATACTGGGGCTTCATTACTGTTTTCTAAATTCAGGCTGTTGTTATCTTTCTTGGGCTACAACAATGATTTAAAAAAAAAACTTATATAATTCTCTTGGATTCTCAGTTGCTCCCATTTTAAATGAAAAAAAGATAACATCTGTCCTACCTCAATGTTTATGAAGATTAATTTAAAACTTTGTATATAACGTATCAGTTACCTGGCTCACAGGTTTAAATACCTTACTTTATCCAATTAGTTATGGGGAACTTGATAACAGAAATGTGTTTCACTCTTCTTTGCCCTTGCTAATTCATATACTCTCTTATATAAGCATTGACACATTGGCGTAGTATCTTCCATGATGGATGAATCCCACATCTGTTATAGGATCTCATGGTTCAGTCTTAGAAGCTCCCTTTTGCAATGGAGCTATCAGGATGAGGGCAAAAGACAATCTTTAGTGCCATATGCTAAGTATTTCCTGTATTTAAGTCACATCTTGGAACAGTCATCTGAGGTTAAGGGCAGGTGATGATTGGAATTTATGTTCTGAATATGCATCTCCATTCTTGCAGGGGGTGTGGGGGAGAACTGTTTCATAAGCAGCTGAGAAATCTATTCCCCCTTCCTCTGTACTACAGTTACAACTTCTATCAGTGAGTGTCAAACATGTGGAATATTGCCTCTCAGGAGAGCAGACCCCAGGGCCTTCAAACATCAGCTGTGGTGACAGGACAGATCAGAATCAGTCAGCTGCCTTCAGTCTTTTTAAATACACATGACTGTCACATTCATACCAAATGATTTTAACAAGATTAGTGTAATTCAAGTCAGCACCTAGAAATTAATCATCTCACCATTATTTTAGTGTTAACAAGACACATTAGTGGAGTCATTTGACAAAGACTATTCACATTAAATCGAGAGGAGAGGCACCTATGTCAAAAGCTAATTAGCAGTGGACAAATTCTACAGGGGATTATGAATTGAGTCTTGGAATGAGATTCACTTTAGAACCCTCTCTCTAAGTTACTCTAACTAGATCTGGCCTCTGTTCTTTTAGGGAATGTCCCAAACCCAGCTAAAACGTGTCATCTACCTTGATGGTAATCTTTTAAAAAGAAGGGGTTTTCAGAATCCAACTAGAAATAATTATCATCATCATAGATAGCATTCATTGAATAATGACCATGTTATAGGAATTGTGCTTAGAATATTTTTGTTATACAAATGATTGTCCCTATTTTTGTAGTTAAGGAAAGCAAGGTATAGGAAGATAATAAAATCAACTTGTTCAAGGTCAATTTACTTAGGCAACAACTGATTTCTTTCAGGTCTAAAACTATATCCTCATTGTTCAGGGCTGTTTCTTTCTGTTATGATGTGTTCCTTCTTCAGAGAAAACCAAAGTCAAGTCAGAAAAACAGTAAACCAGTAGGTTGTGAAATGTGATTTGGAGATAGCCACATATTCCTCTGATTTATTGTACACCACAGTTCTAGAATTTCCATTGGGTCCTATATCATCATTTGTCTTTATTTGCTGAGATTGTCCAATTTTTAATTTAGGAGAATATTTTCCTTTGCCTTACAGAACTTTACAGTAAAAAGTTAAATACTTGGAAATTATTTTTTTCAAAAATTGATTCTATGGTTTTGAGCATCAATCATACATTTCTGTTTCTTGAGGTGTTGGGGCACTTTCAAATTGCATCCTGAACATGTGGATGTTATCTTTTAGAGTCTCTGGATTCTGTTATATTTTTCAGAAAAATGTTAAATTAGGCTTTAGCATACAGTTAACTTCATTGGACTCAAAGTGCAAACTCTGTTGGTAGGAAAACTATTGAAAACTCATTTCAGTTGTTTTATCCTAACCTGGGTATTTTATGTGTACTCCACATGTGTGGGTACAGTGATAAGCCAGAGATTTGGGCACAGTATCTGAGTATTTTCAGGCTGGGTTTGTGGCTCAGTGGTAGAGCACTTGCCTAGCATGTGTGAGGCACTGGGTTCGATTCTCAGCACCACATATAAGTAAATAAAGGAAATAAAGGTCTATCAACAACTAAAAGTATATATATATATTTTTTTCTTTTTAAAGTCAAAAGAAGAAGAAGAAGAAGAAGAAGAAGAAGAAGAAGAAGAAGAAGAAGAAGAAGAAGAAGAAGAAGAATAATTTGAGTATTTCCTTCTTTGGCTCTTTTTCCCCAGCCATCTCCACCACCACTACCACCACCACCACCAATAACAACAACACTTTACTTTCTAGATATTTTGGATGTCCCAAAATCTGCCCTCTTGTTCTCTCATGGGCCTGAACATGTGGGTTTTCAGTAAGAGTTTTAGGTACGCTACATGGCTCTGGGGGTGGAAAAAGAAGGAGGTAAATTTACTGAGTGTGGTTTACTTCTTCCAGGTTTTGTTTCCTGTCCAGGAACTGCCTGTGTTTGTTTACTCTTTGCATGTTCAGGAAGATGTTCTTTGTATTGCATTCGGAGATTATGGTTGTGTGGGAGTTTGGCTGTATAGGTGTGTACTTGGCCTGTTCTCTCTTGAGAGTGTGGACAAGCTGGAACTCTTCCCCTCATACACAGAAATGTATATGTGCAAATGAACACTAGCACACAGGCAATTTAGGGGGCAACTCGTGGGGTTACTGCATCCCTCTATGTATACTGTATCTCTGTGTATAGTGGAATCCATGCTCTCTGCTTCTGAGATTACAAAGCTGACCAAGATGTGGCTTGCACCCTCCTATAGCCCTAACAAACTCTTCCAGGGCAAGATTGTGAAAATTTTAGATTCATGGGCCAACTTTATGACCTCTGTCAGAATTTGCAACAGCTCCACTCTATCATGATAGCACAATAGACTGGCAATATATAAATTATGGACTTGGTTTTCTTTCTTTCTTTTTAACAACAAAAAATAAAAAATAGTTATAAATAGTTAAAAAATAGTTATAAATGTAGATTACTAGTAGCTTTCTAAGCCATGTTCTAAAAGACTGACAGCAAATAAAGATAAAAACAGTTTAATAAGGAAGAAGCATTAAAGAGAAATCCAAAATAATCAAGCAAGAGATATTGTGATTACTAAGAGAGGATGCTGGAATTCTATGTTAAAAAAGCAAAAGAAAATAGAATACATCTCACAAAATTGATTCCATCTTCTTATAGCCACGATCCAAACATCAGGCAACAAGAAACAAACCTACCCCTGGCTTATGCAGAAGAGTCACCCACCTTTCTCAGTTCTACAAAATGGGACCCCAAATCTAGATTCCAATTAGCTATGGCATACAGCTTCTCACTCTTCTACAGGTGTCTATTTGTGACTTTTATTCCCTACTGGAATGTGAGTTTCTGCTGTGGGTGAGGGTAGGAAAATGTCATTTATTTGTTCATGTGGTCCTGGACTTCTTGTGGTGAAGATCACCACATACATACACCAATACTCAGCAGCATACACACTGGAATGGTAGATGAGGAAGAAAGACTTTTAGATCAACATTTACAACACAAAGGAGAATAGTAACAGCCTATTTTTTTGTTTTTTCTTTTTTGCCCCCCCCCCTGCTTAAAATGGATTATCTTCTACATAGTATTAGAGGAAACATTCAACCTTTGATTTTCTGGGATTGGCTTATCTCACTTAGCATGATAGTCTCCAGTTTCACACATTTATCAGAAAATGGCATAATTTTGTTCTTATTTATGGCTGACTAGTACTCCATTGTATATATGTACCACATTTTCTTTATCCATTCATCTGTTGATGGGCAAATAGGTTGGTTCCATACCTTGGCTATTGTGAATTGTGCTGCTTATAAAGATTGATGTGAGTGCATCACTGTATTATGCTGATTTTAACAAAAAAGAAAAGTGGAGGGGGAATTTCATCAAGATAGAGGAAAGATCAGTAGAGTAGAGGAAGGGGATTGAGGGTGAGGGAGGAGGCGCGGGATCAGGGAAGAACAACAGAATGAATCTGATCTAACTTTCCTATATACATATATGAGTATATCACAGTGAGTTATGTATATCCACAAGACACTAATTTTTAAAACCCTGTAAGAGTAGAAAAATCAGTAGAGGGAAGGGAGTAGGTGGAGGAAGGAGAAGGAAAAAAAGTAAAGTTCCAGGGACTGAATTAAAGCAAATTATATTCCATGCTTTTGTGATTATGTCAAAATGAATCCTAATATTATGTATAACTAAAAAGAACCAATAAAAATAATGAGATGTTCATATAGTATATTAACAGTTCATAAGAGTGAAAAATCAGGGATCATATGTGAATGAAAAGAACTGTAAGGATTCCATGGGATAAAAAATACCTCAGCTAAGGTTTGAAGGATGGATAGATTATTAAAAATAATTAAATAAATAAATAAGGGGCTGGGGTTGTAGCTCAGTGGTAGAGCACTTGCCTCACATGTGTGAGGCAATGGGCTTGATCCTCAGCACTGCATATAAATAAATAAAATAAAGAACCATTAGCAACTAAAATATATATTTAAAAAAATATTACAGCTAAGTTTTAAAGGATGGATAGATGATTTTAAAAATAAGACATTATTCTTACATTATTCTTTGTGTTTTTCTAATGATACCATGGTGCAGGTTTACATGAGGAAGGTGAGCCCTTACCCCTCTCTTTCAAGCTTGAGAATGCTTCTGTCCCTTTGCTAACCTCAGCTCTTCCCCCTCATTTCTCTTTAGGAGGTGAGAATACTAATTCCACGTGTACTATTGGACAGGGCCACCATAAAAGGCAGACTTGAGGATGTATATCTTCCACCCATGTGTTAGAACAGCAACTTTATTCTTGAAACCTACATGCATATTGGAGATTGTGTTTAATTCCTATACTTGTGACCATTCAGATAATAGAAATGCTTCCAGACACCAAGATCACATATGGGGAAGTGACAGGGCCAACCTACCACCCGTACAGAATTGGGTTCTCTTAGTCCAGTTTCCTCTCATGCTTGCATATGGTGCTGTGAGCATTTGTATAACTAAAAGCACAGTAGTATCCTGTTTTCCTTAGTCACTTTTCTCCAGGTGTAAATCTTCCTTGGGAACCTCTGGCCCCACAGCTATTATAGTAAAATCCTTCAGGGGAGGCAATATTAATAAATTGGAATTAGCTTGGAGGTAAAAACCTATTTTCCATGCTTGCTCTGTGGCTATTCTGCCCAAAGTGTATCTGCTTATCACCTTTATGTTGGGCTTATTGGATACACATTTATCTCATCCAAATGTGGAGTTTCGACTAGGACTGCTTTGAAGCTGTAGGAGGTCACACTGGAACATCATTAAACAACTGGGTAGAAAGACTCAGTAGGAAAATTCAAACAGTAAGAAAAATGATCAGGAATCAAAGAAGCAAAATTCAAAGCGAAATGCACTTTAAATTTACTAGAAGTTCCTTGAAAAGTCGTTGGTTGTGTGCATGAGAATGTCTTTGAAACAGATCAGAGATCACTTCTTCCCCAGCAGCGGAGAAGGTTGTATAAATCTAGAGCCTTTTTAGAAACCAGATGAAGAGGTTTGGCTTTATTTCCTAGATCACCTGGTAAACAGAAAAACAAGTACATCTGCCAGGATATAAGGATTACTGAGAAACGCATCGCTTTTGGGTGAGACAGCAGCGATCTCTGTTGGATTTGGAGAAAACATCAGTTTACAGTGATCTAAAAATCCAAATATCCTTGGATTGTTAGCAGTGTAGGTCTTTTGTGATAGCATGGCAGAGTGACTGAAGATCAGTCCTCCAGCTTGTCTGAATCTGATCCATAAGTGTTTTGATTCACCCTTTGTCAGTTGCTCAAATTGTAATCTTATGCATTTTCTGCACTTGAATCATAAACTGAGGCATTTGTCAAAAATGCAGATGCCTACTTACCACCCCAGAGCTCCTGAACACAAATCTTAAGGTGGATGCAATGAATGAGAACCCAGAAATTGAATCTGGAAGCAAAACGTGATTCTGAAAC
Organism: Tamias sibiricus; assembly: GCA_025594165.1. Lineage (NCBI taxonomy): Eukaryota > Metazoa > Chordata > Mammalia > Rodentia > Sciuridae > Tamias > Tamias sibiricus. The sequence continues at coordinate 19,023,599 of CM046675.1, forward strand.
CTACCAAGGTTCTTTAGGCCTGTGTCTCCACTTCAACTTGGTTTTGTTCTCTCATATATATTCTTGACTAATCTTGGAAATGCAGGTTAATATATGAAGCACTAGGTGTTGTAACTCACTGGAACCTAAAGAAGATCAGTATGAATTTTTTTCTTTATCTTATTGTATCCTCTTTAATTCTTGTTTCACTTGGTTCATTTTCTAAAGGTCTTCCAAAGCAGAGGAGTGAAAAGAAGTAAAACAAACATCTATTAGAAACCAAGAAGTTTAAGGAAATTGAAGTTTTTTGTTTTTTTTTTTTTTTAATTTCTCTGCCTCTGCCTAAGGTAAGTCATGCATTGTTCAAAATTCTAAGTTTTTGTTATGCCTCAATATAAAATGAACCTCTTATACACCACACTTGTTTTAATATCAAATAATAGCCAAAACTGAAGCCTCCAGTGAGCGGGAAGGGAATGTATGGCACAATCTGCAGGAAGATGGCTATTTTAAAAATGTAAGCCTCTCACATTCAGGCATCCATCAGTGATATCATTTCTCATTGCAGTGTTGTAATAAATATGTTGAAGTAAACACTGCTACAGGTCTTGAAGCTCCTGTATGACTCTGGGTAGAATAAAATAAGATCTGACAACATCTGATCCGATGGATTTAGATTCTGATGATGCATTTCTGAGCAGGACTATCACGTAATCAAATAATGATGTAGAAGGTAACTTTATAGCAGCATCTATAAGGAGAATTGAAGCACAGGAGGACATGGTGATTTTCTGGGTAATTCAGGCAAGTGAGGACAATGTGGTTTGGGTCCTGAATTCCTAATTCAGGCTTTCTATGTCGATTCAAACCATCATGGTCATTACTCAATTTTACTTTTCCCTTGCAGCTGTCGGCTGTCTTGTGTTCCTTTTAGTGTGATCCTAGCAGCCTCAGTTAGTAGTCTGATTGGGCTTCCCCAGTCTCATTTGTATGCGATGATGATTATGGTAGTAGTAAACATTTATTGAACATTTATGTGCCAATCACAGCTCTAATTACTTTACTGCTCATTCATGCTTTATAACAGCTCTGTGAGGTAGATATTAACATTTCCATTTAATAGATGAAGGAACCAAGACTCAGACAGCTTAAATAATTTGCACAGCTAGCGAGTAGCAGATCCGGAACTCAAAATTGCTTGTCTAACTCCAAAGAACTGCTTTGATCAACTGCACTAGGCTGAGAGCTGTGAAAAAGAGATTTGATTCAAAGGCAGCCTTGGTGTTGGTTTTGGTTCCCGTTCTATAGTTTGATTGATAGCAAGTAGAATGTAAGAGAAAATGAGTGGAATAAAAACACAGCAGCACTGGGTATGGGATCTGGGTCCCTGCAAGGCCCCAGAGGTATTGCTATCTGCAAGGAAGCAAGGGCTGAACTCAGTGGGAATTGAGAGGTGGAAGGGACCTGGGCAGATTGATTTCTCCTCCTCTGTCTCTCTGCCATGGACCACCCCAAGTGTGATTCTCCCGTGCAGTCCTTCTGGAGAAGTTTTATGTGACAAGCAAATATATCTGCTCAGTGTCCTTTTGGTCTCTTGACAGCTTCTTCAGAACTGGTCCCCCCGTGCACAAAGACATCATTTTACAACACTTTCCTTTTTCTTTGCATGACTCTTTTTCTTCATCTTCTCCTTTTATTTCACCCCCGCTATCCTGGGCTTATGCATCCCAAATAATGTCATTGCTTTAAATGGGGTGCTTAATGGAGAACCTCAGCCAATGCCTTTTAGGGGTCTTGGGTGAAAACAATAGTCAGTACTTAATGGAGGCCTTCCATGTGCGAAACCCAATTCTAAATGTTCCAAATGTATTTGCTCATTTAACATTGGCAACAGCCCAGTGAGATGCTGTTATTTCTGTTGTCCCCATTTTCTAGACAAGAAAATTAAAGTACAGAAGGCTTAAATCCTTCTGCAAGATATAGCATAAAAATAGTATTCTGTACATGTTGGTTGCACATGAAGAAATAAATTAATGAGCAAATACTCGTGCTCAAGAGAATAAAGTAACAGGGAATATCTCAACTTCTGAAATCTGCTACATGATACTTGCTAAAAAAATTGAATAAATAAAAAAGAAAAGGAAAAACAAACAAACAAACAAACAAACAACAACCTGGCATCCAGCAGAATATATTCTCAACACTCAATTCTTCAAATAATGCATACCACATTTTCTGAGTCAGTGTGTTCTTGGAAACATACACAAGATACTTCTTCCAATGTTGATGGGCACACAGACATGTAAGAGAATGAGATTGCAGTGTTTCAAGAAGCTCAGCTTGTGAGGAAAGACAGTGGTGGCAAAATTACCTAGGGAAAACCTTTGCCACAACTTTGCTTTGTTTACCTGGAATAAAACTTAGCTGCTGAAATTCAAAGTTCCTTAGGGTTGCAAGATGCGTAATAAGTAAGTGATAAATAAAAGATAATGCCACAAAAATCAATATGGTGTCCAGAAAAATAAATAGCCAAGAAATGAAGCATCTTTTTGTGTGTACTGTATGAATTTTCCTTGCCATAAGTTGATCCTTTGTTAATGATCTTTGTCTCTTGCTTGATGTGATGTTGGTGAGGAACTGGCCCCTGTTCAGGTATTGATTAGTGCTTTGGAGAGACTTTAGAAAACTTAGCAATTCAGTGAGAACTGGGCGTTGGGGTTTGGGGTTGAGAATCAGCTGGAGAATGAAAATGCTAACAGTGATGTCAAATATTAACTCATAGTTCCAAGCCTTATGATGGGGTTGCAGTCTCAAATTTCCTTAGCTATTTCTGCATTTTTTTCTTTTTTCCAATTATTATGTATATTTTTTAAAAAGGGAGTGAACTGGCTTCTAAGTGGATAAATTTTGTATGAAGAACAGAATATTAGAGTTTGAAGTGAATGTCAACAAGACTCAAGATTATCTGATCATATTATGGGTGGCTTCTTGAAATGTCTTTAACCTTGCAGCCACAATTTTAAAGCCTTATGCTGCAATCAGACAAGCCGTTTTTACACCTACAAGTGAAGGAAGCACTGGACATCTTCATTTCTCTTTTGGGGAACTCTGGAGTACATTGCTGGGTACCACTTGAAACTTGGAGCAATACAGCCAGAATAGGAATGTTGATGGTGGCAGTGGTCTGTAGACTCTGGGTAACAAGGACATTCCCTTTCTGGTCCCTTTCAGAGATGTCTTTGCTGCTGATGGTGTTAATAGACATTGTAGCCTCAACAACTGGCTCCTGAAATCTTGCTACAGAAACTGATACCAAGAGGCTCATCTCAGCCATTATGTCCCTCCATCGCTCTAGTGATTGATTTGGAAATTGGCCTCCATCCAAAGCCATGACCAGTCCTAGTCCTCCCTGGAATTTTTCTGCTAGAGCTAGCAGAAAAGGAAGAGGCTGTTTTAGAGCCATTTCTCCGTCCCTACAGTTAGTAATATGTTTTTTTTTTTTTTTTAAATCAGGCTTCTCATTTTTTTAGCTATTTGTCCATTTTATTCAAGTTTCAAATTTTCTGGCACAAGGGGTTCAAGAGATTTTCTTAATATTTGGTACCGTCGGCGATATCTGTAGTTACGTGCCCTTTTCAGTTCTAATATCATCTCATTAGGTCTCCCTTCTCTCTTTTTTTGCTCCTGATCAATGCAGCTGCAGACATTTGTCATTTTTATGAGTCTTTGTAAAGAACCAGCTTTTGTCTTTGTCGAGAGAGCTGTATGATGGCTTTATAGATCAATAACTTCTGCTCTTATCTTTATTATTTTTATTATGACTTTTTTTGAGTTTATCCAGTAATTTGTTTCATAACGTTTGAAATAGATGACTCATACCTGTATATCTGGGCCTTTTTTATTTTCTACAGTGCTTAAAATTAAAAATTCCTCTCTCAGCAGTTTTGGCAGTGTGAAGCTCGGCTTTATATGCTGTTATCATTCAGTAAAGGTTTGTGTTGGTTTTTTTTTTTGGTCTAATTTATTATCTAGTTCTTTTTTGGTGGGGGTGTTGGGGATTGAACTCAGGGGCACTCGACCACTGAGCCACATCCCCAGCCCCATTTTGTATTTTATTTAGAGATAAGGTCTCACTGAGTTACTTAGCACCTTGCTTTTGCTGAGGCTGGCTTTGAACTCACAGTCCTCTTGCATCAGCCTCAGGAGCTGCTGGGATTACAGGCATGTGCCACTGCGCCCAGCACTATTATTTAGTTTTTATTGTTTAAGTATATGCTTCCTCATTTCCAAACTGCTTAGTTTTCTTTTCTTTTTTTGGACCAAGCACAGGTCCTTTACTTGATAGGTAAGAATGATACCCCTGAACAATAAACCCCAGCCCTTTTTAAAAAATACTGATTATATGATAATTAGACAATGTAATTTATACTTACTCAATTTTTTAATTTTTATTTTTCTTATTTTTTTGTACCATGAGATTGAACCCAGAGGCACTTAACCACTGAGCCACATCCCCAGTCCATTTTATTTTTTCTTTTGAGACCTGGTCCCCCTAAGTTTTTTGGGGCCTTTCTAAGTTACTGAGGCTAGCCTCAAACTTGGGATCCTCCTGCCTCAGCCTTCTGAGTCACTGGGATTACAAGTAAGCTCCAGTATGCCCAGCTTATATTTAGTCAATTAAAAAAGATTGTTAATATTTGCTGTATGTCTTCATTGAAACCAGATGTGTTTGTGTTTTAATGCTGTGAGTGTGCTTTTGTATACTATATTAGCTGAGTTCAATGTTGTAAATATGTGTGTGTATTTTATATATATATATATATATATATATATATATACACACACACATACATTTTAATTGAGTCTCAGATCTATTCATTTGTTCTCTATCTCTCTCTTCTCTCTTTTCTCCCCCCCACCTCCTCTGTCTCTTTTTTTCCTTTGGCTTGCATGATTTATCTGTTTCTAATTGAAATGTGTAAAAATAGTGCAGAGAGATCCTGCCAATGCTTTACCCCATTTTCACACCAATGATTGTATTTCACATCTATCATAGGACATGATATAAACCAGGAGATGTCATTGGTGTAATGTGTATGCACAGACCAGTGTATTTAATCACACATTGAGTTCCTGCAACCTGGATTCCACTGCAGCTGGAACAGAGGACTGTTTTAAACACCTCTAAGGTCCCTCTCCTGCCACTCTTTTATGGTCACACTCATCCCCTCCCTGCCACCATTCTTGATCCTGGTGACTAACCATACACTTGTTTTCTCTATACATAATTTTGTCATTTTGAGGATGCATCTAACATGAATCTTAGGGAATGTGACCTTTTGAAATTGGCTGTTTAATCTCAGCATAAAGTCCTTTTCCATACAAGTTGTGCATGAATAGCCTGTTGATTTTTTTTAGCTAAGTGGTAGTGTATGGTGTGGGTATACCACGTTTTGTGTAGATATTCATCTGTTAAGGGCATGTTCCCAGTTTTGGGTTTTTTATGGTTTAAATATTAGTTCAGGTATGAGATAATGCAAGAAGGTTTAGAGGTGAAATGATTGATTGGGTTACGAGAGGCTTAACACAATCAGTGCATTAATCCTGATAGGGATTGACTGGGTGGTAACTAAAGGCAGGTGGAGTGTGGCTGGAGGATGTGGGTCACTGGGGGCATGCCTCTGAGGTATATAGTTGGTGAGTTGAGAGTAGTCTCTTTCTACTACTTGATTGCCCACATCCTGAGCTGCTTTCTTCCACCATGATGTTCTCTCTCACCTTGACCATGGAGGAATGGAGCCGGCTGTCTATGGACTGAGACCTCTGAAACCTTGAGCCCCTGAATAAACTTTTCCTCATCTACAGTTGTTCTTGTCAGGTCTTTTGGTCACAGCAGCAAAAAAGCTCACTAAAATAGGGCTATGGTAAACAAAATAGTTATGGATATTTGTGTACAGGTTTTTACGTGGATAATACATTTCACTTTACTGGATAAATGCCCAGAAGCACATTACTGGGTTATATGATAAGTGTATGCTTATTTATTTTAAGAAACTGTTAAAACTATTTTTCAGAGTGGCTGTGCCATTTTACATTCCACCAGCAGTGAAGAGAGACCCACTTTCTCTGCATACTTGCTAGCATTTGTTGCTAATTTTTAAAAGAATTTTAGCTGTTTTCCTACACATCTACTCCAACACAATAGACCATCTCTCATCATGGCTTTATGTACATTTTCCCAATGTATAATATGGTTGATACCTTGTTATGTGCTTATTTACTATCTGTATATCCTATGCAGTGACATATATCTTCATGTTCTTTGTCCGTGTTCTAATTGGATTGTGTTTTAGTCAGCCTTTTCGCTGCTGTGACCAAAAGACCTAACCAACACAATTATAGAGGAGGAAAAGTTTATTTGGGGGATCATGGTTTCAGAGATCTCAGTCCATGGACAGCAGGCTCCATTCCTTGGGGCTCTAGGTGAGGCAGGACATCATGGCGGAAGAATATGGTGGAGGGAAGCAGCTCACATGAAGATCAGGAAGCAGAAAGAGGTCTCCTCTCACCAGATACAAATATATACCCCAAAGCCATGCCCCCAGTTTCCACCTCCTCCAGCTACACCCTACCACTTCAGTTACCACTCAGTTAATCCTTATCAGGGGATTAATTCATTGATTGGGTTAAGACTCTTACAACCCAATCATTTCTCCTCTGAACCTTCTTGCATTATCTCACAACTGGGCTTTTGGGGAACACCTCACATCCGAACCATAACGGATTGATTTTTACTGTTGAGTTTTGAGACTTCCTTATATACTAGATAAGAGGAGTCCTTTGTCAGCTCTGTGGATTGATTATACATGTTTTCTACCTGTCTGTAACTTGTCTTTTCATCCTCTTAATAGAGTCGTTGGCAGAGGAAACATTTTTAATTTTGATTAAATCCAATTTATTGATTTTTTTCTTTTTCTGGAATGTGTCTTTGTAGTTTTATCTGAGAACATTTCACAGAACCCTAGGATCTGAAGATTTTCTTCTATGTTTTCCTCTAAAAATGGAGGGACTAGGGCTGTAGCTCAGTGGTAGAGAGAATTCCTGCCTAGTATATAGGTTTGATCCCCAGGATGGCAAAAAAAAAAAAAAAAAGTGGGGGGTAGGGGAAGTATCATAGTTTTAACTTTTACATTTAGATCTATAATCAATCCTGAATTCATTTTTTATAAGGTGTGAGGTTTAGGTTGAGGGTAATTTTGTACCTGTAGGTAAATATTTGTTCCGGTAGCAATTACTAAAAAGACCATCCTTTCTCCATACTATTGATTTTGCATCTCTGTGAGAAATCAATTGGCTCTACTCATTTGGGTCTGTTTCTGAGTTTTCTTTCTATAATTCTGTAATTTTTTTTTCTTTAGTACATTTTGAACTTATATTGACCCTGTGTCAAAAAAAATTTTAAATATAGGTTCATATACTGGTGAGTTATATAGTACCATGTATTAAGCTTTTTTTTTTTCATATTGAATTACCTCCTTAATTTAAGTAATGCTTTTTTGTCCATAATATCCATTGTATTTTATATTATTATGGGTATCTCAGCTTTTTTAAAATTAATATTTTTTCGATCAGTCTTTTTGTTCTCTTACTTTCATTATTTTCATGTGTTAAAGTTTTATATTTGCCTCTTATCACCAGCATATAGCTAGAATTTTTATGAATTCTGTCTTTTAATTAAAGCATTTAATCCATTTAAGTATTGCTGGCATTTTGGGGTTTGCCTCTACTGTATTTTGTCTTTTTGTCTTACCTTTTCTGTTTCTCATTCTTTCCTTTTTTATGTTATATTTTATTTTCTCATTCAGTTTTCCCCTCTAGTAGTTGGAAGTCTGTTCTGTTATAGTTACTCTGGAATCTTAACAGACACACTTAGTAATAAGACCTAAAGGTGATCAATACCTTTATTCCTCTCTTAAATACAAAGACCTCAGAACACGTCAGTATTATTTTTCCTTTCACTTGCTTTGTTATTGTCTATTTGTTCTTGTTATTTTTTTTTCTTATGCACTCTGGTTGTACACAATTGATTGTGTGTAGATTTCCTTGCCTACGTATAACATTTATAGTTCAGTGTAGCATTCTTGTGGTTTATACCTTCTATCAAGAATCATTTTCGGGCTGGGGTTGTGGCTCAGCGGTCGAGCGCTCGCCTAGCGTGTGCACGGCCTGGGTTCGATCCTCAAGCACCACATAAGAATAAATGCATTGTGTACAACTAAAGCAAATAAATAAATATTTTTAAAAAAGAACCATTTTCCTACTATAGTCTATAGTCTATTTTTCTGAATTCTCCTGAACACAAGTTTGTTGCCAGAGGGAAGCTTTCCAGTTTCATTTGTTTTACAAGGTCTCAATTTCATCTGTGTTTTAAAAGATATATTTGAATAAGTGGACGATTCTAAGTAAGGTTAACCACTCTTAAGTACATTGATATTACAGTCCTTTTGGCTTCTGTGGCTTTTGAGAGGTCAGGTGGCAATTCGTCATTTATTTGAAGGTCGGTCTTTCTTCTCTAATTCATTTTAAGACCTGTCTTTGTGCCCTGCGTATTCAGTATGTGGCATACAGATGTGGATTCTGTTTTTTTATACCTTTTCTCTTTGTTAGCATTGTGTGATCAATAAACTCTCTTTCATTTCTTCTGCAAAGGTCTTTGTAATCCGTGGCCAGTACTATCTCTCATTTTTTTCTCTCCCCGTTTTGGAACACTAATTAAATATCATCTATAAATTTTGGTCTCATTTTTGCCTTTTTTTTCAATTATTACATTTTCTGTTGCTCTGAGTTCTGTTTACCCCCCACCTCCCAAATGCTTAGTCTTTCAGGTCCTTTGCTCTGACTCATCTTTTCCATTTCTTATTGCATTTGGCATCATCATCATTTTCTTTTACAATCTCTGTTTTATAATTCTAATACAGACTGTAGATAGTGGTCTATTTTGCCGGTTCTTGCCTGGATGCTTTATTTCCTGTGTGTTTCACGATTTAATTTTTTTTTTTTTAACTGTATGAGAATTTTTGAGGCCTTAATTGAAGGTGGATTCTCCCAGGAAGAATTTGTGTTTGATCTAGTGACTGGGTGATACCCAGAGCCTAGAAAATCTTCAAACAAAATTTTAGATTTGAGGTTTTCAGGATTAACTGGAAGTTCAAATTGGGCTTCAAATCTGCAGAACCTAATTTGAGGGCATAGATTTTTCAGGGTGGATTTATTTTTCTTCTGCATTTTTGTACTAAATTTAAAGATGAGCAGTTTTTTTCCCCCTCAGCACCCTGAAAAGCTAGGCTTATTTCCCCTTCACTCCTAAAATGAGTGGTCCAGCTTAATGCAAAAGGTTCCTGTTTGATTTATTTTTCCTATGGTTACTTGCACTGGGCTTGTTCTGCAGTATGGAAACCAAGATCTATGATGTGACAGTTGAGGTTCAGGTTCAACAAAATCATCCAGTACCCTCAAGTTTAAACCAACTTAAGTCTCTACTTTTTCTTAGTTTTAGATCTTTGACTAGTACATACTTTTAGCTTGTTACTACTCTTAAGTTTTATTTAATTTTTTTTTTCACATCATACTCCCAAACTGGAAATAACTCAGATATCCATCAACAGAAGAATGGTTCAATACACAGTATTGTACACATCCAATATGATACAATATAGCAATGATTATAAAAGGACTAAACATAGGGGCTGGGATTGTGGCTCAGCAGTAGAGCGCTAGCCTAGCACGTGCACGGCCCGGGTTCAATCCTCAGCACCATGTAAAAATAAAGGCATTATGTACAACTAAAATAAATAAATAAATAAATAAATAAATATTTTTTAAAAAAGAAAAAAAGGACTAAACATAAACAACAGCCAGTTACACACAACAACACAGGTACATCATATATATATATATATATATATATATATATATATATATGTATATATATATTTAATGTTTATTTATTTACTTTAATTGTACACAATGCAATGAATTTATGTTTACGTGGTGCCGAGTTTCGAACCCGGGCTGCGCACGTGCGAGGCGAGTGCTCTACCGCTGAGCCACAACCCCAGCCCACATCTTATATTTTGATGAATGGAAAAAAATCCCTGAATACCTAAGGGTATGTATTGCATAATTGCACTTTGTATGATGTCTCCGAATAGGCAAAAGTGTCCCATGTTAACACAAAGCATATTACTGGGTACCCTCAGTTGGGGAGGGGAGCTGGTTATTGACTAGTGAAGTCATGAAGGAGAGTCATGGCTTCTGGAAATATTCCAGATCGTGATCTTGTGGTGAAAACTTACCTAGCTATAGCATGATGACGAGGGCATTTTCCTTGCTTTCATGTGTATAGATTCTCTCTCAGTAAAAAAAAAAAAAAAAAAAAAAAAAAAAAATCCTCCTGTTTCAGTTGGTTTGGGCCAGGGTACCTCATCTGTGTTGCTACTGCAAATAAAACCCCAAGTGCTCCACAAATATAAGGCATTTATATTCATTGCCTACTTTGCCACCGTGCCGCGGAAGATTGGACAGCTATTTAAAGAAGGCAATGGGAATATAAAACTCCTGCCTCTCCATTTTCAGCAATAGGATTTTAATTTTTTTTTATCATGACTTAAATTCCACATTTCATTTTGTTTTTATAGTCAGTATCTGAACGAGTGGAAACATCTCATAACGAAAATGTGTTAAAACAAAGTATTAAGTAATATAATTGCGGATATAATTTCCAAAGGTATAGTAAAGCTGTCATTTCTGCAACAAAAGTCTTGAAAACGAATGTCCTTTTAATTCTTTAATAAATGCTGCTATGAAGACCCATAGGCAGTTCGATCTGAAGGGATGGGATTAATTTCCTGGTGTCCCTTATTTCTGGAAACTTTTATCATTTCTCCCACGGCACACTCAAGGCATTTTTTCATGTCTAAGTGCAACTCATCTATAAACTACTTTTGTGTAAAGCAGTTTATTAATAGAGATTTATTTTATTGGCAAAAGGGAAGGAGTAGTTAAATGGGCATATTTGTGTATTTAATGGCCATTGTTTACACAGTGACTAACAGGATCATTAATTGTTTTTGCAAATGGGGAGTATGAAGTGGGTAACAAATCACAGATGAGGCAAGATGCTTATCCTCAGCTTACAGAAGCTTGCAACTAAAGTTATATCTTCATCTCTCTCAGCTGGTTCAGCAAAGTGCCTAGCACATAATAAACATGCTTTCAGTAGTGTTTTCCAGATAAATAAATAATAATGACAATCTATTCTTCCTTTTTAACCATCTGTAGTGATGCAAAAACATCAATGTTCATAGCAGTACAATTCACAGTGGCCAAGCTATGGTGCCAACCTAGATGCCCATGAACTGATGAATGGATAAAAAAAAGAAAAATGTGGTATATATACACAATGGAGTATTACTCAGCCATAAAGAAGAATGACTTTATGGCATTTGCTGGTAAATGGATGGAACTGGAGACTGTGATGCTAAGTGAAATAAGCCAGTCCCATCTTTATTTTTTTTTAAATTGTGTACCCATATTTTCTTTATCCTTTCATCTGTTGAAGGGTGCCTAGGTTGGTTCCACAGCTTTGCTATTGTGAATTGAGCTGCTATAAACACCGATGTGGCTGCGTCACTGTACTACGCTGATTTTAAGTCCTTTGGGTATATACCCAAAGGAGTGGGAAACTGGGTCCAATGGTGGTTCCATTCCAGGTTTTCTGAAGAATGTCCATACTGCTTTCCAGAGTGGTTGCACCAATTTGCAGTCCTACCAGCAATGTGTGAGTGTACCTTTTTCCCCACATCCTCATCAACATTTATTGTTCACCCGCATCAAGAACAACCATAAGAACAGGATCCTAATTAGAATAAGTTATATTCCATGTATGTATGTTAAAACAAAGTATTAAGAATACACTCTACTATCATGAATATTGAAAAAGAATAAATTTTTAAAAAAGAAAAAAATGTCCCCATCATTTAATACCTCTCAACCAAGTTTCACAGCAATGTGATAGGAAAAGAACCATTGTATTGTTTGGTGGGTCAAATGTAACAGTGTCCTGCTACCATTTTTTCCTAAAGCCAGGGTTATGAGAGCATGCCATTTCCATTTTGTGAATGGAAACTAATTGTTAACTACTTGATTCCTGAGCATCAAATTTGTAAGCAACCTTTGTTTTCTAAGTGTTTGCAAGACAGTCAGCTCTATGTGGGGATCTGAAAACACCTAAGTTGTTACCTCAGTATATTTGGAAATCGGACCCCTTGAAACTAATTCATTTCAAATTACCTTGGTGTGATGCTTGAAGGGAAACATGGTTGAAAACAGGTCCAGCTCTTTGACATAGCAATGGACTGCCTAGTAAGAGTCCCCAAAGAAGGTGTTGGTGGGAGAAGTTAATTTGTTTTGTATTTTTTTTTCCTTTTATTTGGTTATTTCCTCATAGTACTCTAGACAAGCAGGGCCAAACATTGTGTTCAGCTATATAATTTCTTTCTATTCCTTTGATTCTTTAGAGACCAAAGACTAATGTAGCACCTGCCAGGTAAAACTTAGAAGTATTGGGTTCTGCTTTAGTACAGGAATTCTCTCTGCTGAATAAGATCACATAACCTTTGGTGAGGCCTGATTTCCATATGTCTTAGTTTCCATAATCTCATATTGAGGGTGACAACAGGTTGACCTCACAAAATGATTGTTCTAATTGAATAATAATCTTATTCTTCTATGTCAAGGACCTCGTACTTTGCTTAACACATAAAAATTGCTCACTAAGCATTAGCCTTCTTCTCCATCATCATTTATATAACTAAGTAGTAGCTAGAAGTCTAATATTTGGAATCAGATTTGAGTTCTTGCCCCTCAAGAGACACACACCACTTCTGAAAAATAAATTCATATCTCTGCAACTTTTCCATCTTCAAATCAGGAGTCAAAATAGCCCTTGTTGCATTAGTTGCTGTAATAATTGAGATTATGCATGTCAACTAAGCCTTTACTACAGTGCCTGATATACAGTTAGTGCCTAATCAGTTTAAGTCCTAAGATAAGGTCATATCTTTATAAAATGACAAAGGTCTCAAAATAAGATGATTAACCCCATGATTCATCTCTGAATTCACAAGTCCTGGAATGGAGTGGATTTCCCCCACCTCAATGCAGTGTTGGTTAAACTAAGCAATACTGAAAAAGAGATATGGGAGTGAGGTAGCATTATGTGTCATGGGGGCAAATGCTTTGAGATCAAGGAAACAGCAGCAGAAAATGACAGTGACAGCTGACTTGAGCAAAGGTTCTTATGGAGGTTTTCTAGTGCAAGAAAGCCTGGTAGGACCGACCCTCCATTGAAGAGTTTCATCAGATCACCTTGGCTTAGAAAACATTAGTCATGGAAGAATTGATACCCCACAAACTCACTAGCAAAACATACTTAAGGATCAATATGTCTGAAAGCCTATTTTAGGCTCAAGACTAACTTGGCTTGCTGGGCATGGTGGCACAAGCCTGTAATCCCAGCAACTTGGGAGGCTGAAACAGGAAGGTTGCAAGTTCGAGACCAGCCTCAGCAACTTAGGGAGGCCCTAAGAAACTTAGTGAGACCCTGTTTAAAAAAATATATAAATAAATAAAAAAAGGCCGGGGATGTGTCTCAGTGGTGAAGCAACCCTGGGTTCAATTCTCAGTGCCAAAATAACAACAAAAAGACTAACTTGGCTTACACTTAAGTATATCTCACTTAAAATACACACATTTTCATGACAGCCATGTGAACTTGCTGAGTCTAGGTGTACCTAGCATGCCAAAATGGTGTCACTGTGAAGTCTGCCACAATAGCAGAAAACCAACAAGGAGCAATGGCTTAAATTTGTTCATAGGTTTTCTTTCTGCCATTCCCTAGATTTTCATTGTTCCAGTAAGAGACAGTTTGCATAGCTTACTAGTCGTCCTTTTCACTTACAGTCTTAGCTTGGAAATATGTCCCAACAATGAATGCATCTGGATCTTTGTCTTGATGACAGAATGCCTCCTGTTAGGGCTGTTCTCACCTTCCTGCCCCTTATTACTCCACATCCTCTTTTATCTCACTCACTCCACTTGCATTTTTGATAGCAGATGGCCACATGGACAACTGCCGGTGGTCATGTGTATCAGATAAAGCCCACCTGCCACTCAAATACGTGACAATAAACTCTATAAGATACTGAGATGGAAGGGGAGAGATTTGCTTTTGGGGGACTGAATTACCCTTGTTAATGCCTCTCCCTGACTTAGAGGGGTTTGTTCCTTGTTGTGGTCCTGTACAGTTTCTCCTGTCACAAAAAAAAAAAAAAAAAAAAAAAAAAAAAAAAATTCAGAAACACACACACTAATTCATACTTCTTACCGTCCTGGGTATCTGATCTTACTGAAGAAACGATGTCACTTGGGAACCAGTGGAGAAGGACAGCATCATTCTGTAACTTCTAAATGTGTTTTTCCTCTTAGGCAGTTTTGGGAGGAAAGCTAGGTTACACAAATTAAAGAAGTAAAACACGTCCCCCCCCCCCCCACTTTTAGTACTTGACTACTGAAAGCTTTACAGCTTTGTAATTTGGAAAGAGTGGTTCAGCTTCTTTTGTGCCTTACTTCATCATGCTATATAATTACATCTGCTAAAGCCCAACATCTAATTCTGCTTTTCATGCATGCATACCGTACATCATTACAAATGACATTTCTTTTTGGATGGTGCTGGTTGCTTAGCACTTTCATTTTGTCTTTTTTTTCCCCCCTCTCAGTACCAATCCCAGTAATCAGTTTTACAAGGCCTCTTCTCATTGTGATTTGCTTTACTTCCATAAAGAAAAAATCATTGCAAATGGTATATTATAAAGTCTGTATGCAGAGGCTTCAAAGTGACAGTTCAGTTCTTCTCCTTCTTTCTTTGTGTTAATATGTTTTATACATATCGAATTTGAATTAGTGGCTGATATTTTGAAACTGGGACATTTCAGGGGGAGCTGAGTTGGAGGCATCTTTTTAAAAAGCACGGATGGAGCACACACTTTTTTTTTTTTTTTTTTCCGTGGTTTCCATCTTTTCCTCCGGGCTCCCTGGCACCTGGCTTGATTAATTCACACTCTCTGCCAGAACTTTGAGGGCATATGAGGTTGTGATCTCCACTGTTCATGAGGCGAGAGTTGCTGTTCCTCTGGTTTTGCTGCATGTTGAGAAACCCTCATACATGTAGATATCCTCAAAGGGTTAAACCCATCTGGCAGGGTTTATTCTCTGCTGGGCACCCTATGGTGTCAACCTTGAGTTGCAATTGTTATTCTTCTGTGCTATGATGAGGGAGTGAATTACCAAACACTTTTGGAAGACAATATATTATCTTAGAATCACAACCTTAATGGTGTCGTTCTCATTGGCACAGCTATCTGAATCCTAGGGACTTAAAACATGATTTCAAAACCAAAAATATATAAGTGGGAGGCTGTTAACAGAAATATTGTTTAGAATAGCCAAGATTTAAGACAGCCAAGAAAGTTTTAACACATTAATTAGAAAAGACCATGCAGAAACATGGAAAACATGCCAAGTGTGAAAGGCAAATGGAAAATGGCCCCCACACTATTACAACAATTAAGTCTCTAGAGATATTTGAAAAGATAGAGTAGCTATGTTAAACTTCAGGAAGTATTGTTCTTCCTAAACAAATTGCTCATAATTTTAAATTTTATCGATCAGTTTACTTGCTGAAACGTCTCAGGTGAACACATTTCACTAAAGGGGAAGCTGGTCTTCTGGAATAATTGACAGCATGGAAAGATTACATGCATATCATTTAAGATTTCTTTTCTTTTCTTTTTTTTATGTGGTGCTGAGGATTGAACCCAGCTCCTCACATGTGCTAGGTGAGCGCTCTACTGCTGAGCTACAACCCCAGCTCACCATTTAAAATTTTGAAGAGGAATTGAGACCTTGGCCAGTATCATGAACTTAAACCCCTTCTACCCAGTACCCATTCTCCTGTTCCTAGACAGACACTTAGGTCTTGTGTGCAGGTGAAATCACACAATGATCATCAACCTCCAGATTCCACCTCCTGGGCCTCTATCACCTGGTATCCCTTTTGAACAGGAGATGCTATTCATCCAGAAAACACCTTTAATCCAGAAAACACATCAGGGCACTTAACAAATGTCCCTGCAAGAATCACAAACGTCAGTCCTGTGAATCTTACCCACTGTCTCCAAGTGAGTGGATTGATCATTGTGAGCTCTCTCATCCCAGAATCTTAGCATCCCTGAGGACATTGATGGTTGGCATTTTTGATTTGTGGATGAGAAAATCATTTTCTCCATTAAGATTCTGACAAAAGAAAAAGAGTTGTAGGAAATGGCCTTGGTTTGTAAATAAGTGCAGTAGGTGGTTACTTGTTCTTCTTCCTCTTTCTCCTCTTAATTTTTTTTGATGTGTGTTTACTAAATCAGGAATTGAAAGTATTTTAAGATAGAGAATGGTTGGCTTATACAGAGGAATATTTAGAGTTGAATTCACTGTAATGAAACAAGTACAATACCATCATCCTTTGGTACCCGTAGGGACTGTTACGAGGACCCCACAGACACCAAAATATGTGGGTGCTCAAGTCCCTTATATAAAATGGCACAGTATCACCTACTCATATCCTCCTGTAGACTTTACATCATCTCTAGATGACTGCTATGGTTTAAATATTAGGTGTGCCCCCAAATCTCAGGTGTGAGACAATGCAAGAAAATTTGGAGGTGAAATGAATGGGTTATGAGAGTCTTAACTGAATTACTGCATTAACTCTCTGACAGGGATTAACTGGGTGGTAACTGTTGACAGGTAGGGTGTGGCTAGAGGAGGTGGGTCACTGGGGGGTAGGCCTTTGGGGTATGTATTTTGACCTCTAAGTGTAGATACTCTCTCTGTTTCTTGGTTGCCAGATCCTGACTGGCTTTCCTCCACCTTGCTTTTCCACCATGATGTGCTGCCTCACTTTGGGCTCAGAGCAATGGAGTTGGCCATCTATGAATTAAGACCTCTGAAACCATAAGCCCCTAAATAAACTTTTCCTCCTTAAGATTGTTCTTGTCAGGTCTTCCGGCCACAGCAGCAAAAAAGCTGAGTAAAACGTAACATACCTTAGGCAATGAACATTCTATGTAAATAGTTGTTATACTGTATTGTTTAGGGACTAATGATGGGAAAACTCTGTACATGTTCCGTAGAGATCCAGTTGTTTTTCAAATATTTTCAGTCCATGATTGAATCTGTGGAGTCAGAATCTGGGGCTGTGGATGGTTGATTGTATAATCAGTGAGTGTGTACTAGGTCTGAGATGTCTAAGAAAATTTATCCCCAAAACCATGGACTCATGAGGGTGTTTATTTTATTGATTCTCTAGTAGAAACCTGTATTTCATTTTAAAATCTACCTCACATCCACTGGGGAAACTGTCCTTCATCCATTATCAATTTGCATATTTTAGTTGGTTGCTACATGGTAGTGTCTTGGCTCATCAGAAAGGTTCTACTTCCTGACAGCAGTTAAAATGATTCATATCTCTCTTGAACAAAGAAAATGCCAGAAATTAGGGCTGGGGTTGTGGCTCAGCCTTAGAGCACTCGCCTACCACATGCGAGGCCCTGGGTTTGATCCTCAGCACCACGTAAAAATAAATAAATAAAATAAAGGTATTGTTTCCAACTACAACTAAAAAAAAAAAAATTAAAAAAAGAGAAAGTGACAGGAAGTAACAGAATTTTGAGGAAATAAAGAATTTTCTTCCACTGGAATTATGGAATTTAGTGGGAATGCCACTGAATGGGAAAAACGTACTTGAGATGGAATAGTTCACAGAAGAAAGTTAAGTCCAGAGATGGAGAAAGGGCCCCAAGTTCCAGCCAAACATGAATATTTAGAATCAATGTTGAGTTAATTGAGTTGGAGTTGAATTTTTCATTTTTCCAAAAAGATCCTGATTGCTATATCATTTCATAAATTGTCAAACTAAAGGAAGCTCAGAAACAGACCTTGTGAATCCATTTTAGGCTAAATTCTTAAGTACACCCAACAAAGGAGGGAACACAATTTTCAATGTAGAAATCTTAACTGATAGTTTTACTTACCAAAAATGGAGCCAATAACTCAAGAACCAGTTGTTGAAGAATTTTCAAGTCACCTAGTTATATCCCCCAAGTCCCTTAACTTAGTCTCACGAAGTGATAAGAATTTATTTTAATAAATCAATCTATATTTCTAGGTGGCATGTTACATGTGCTTATTATTATTAATTGTTTTAATTATCTGAGACTAAAACTAATAGGGTAAAGATTATCATGCAAGTATGGTGGCAAGGAGAAGTGGCCTAACTTTTAAAACTCCTATTTCCAAGCCAGGTGGGGTGGCACATGCCTGAAATCCTACCAGCTTGGGAGGCTGAGGCTAGAGGATCCAAAGTTCAAAGCCAGCATCAGAAACTTAGCAAGGCCCTAAACAACTTAGTTACTCCCTGTCACAAAATAAAGTATAGAAAGGGCTGTAGATGTGGGTCAGTGGTTAAGCATCCCTGGGTTCAATCCCCAGTACCTCCCCCCCAAAAAAGGAAAATATTATATCCACATATAATCTTTTGCTTTTAGTTATGCATGACATGCATTTTGATACATCATACATAAATGGAGTATAACTTCTCATTTTTCTGGTTGTACATGATGTAGAATCACAATGGTCATGTAGTCATATATGCACCTAGGGTAATAATGTCCGATTCATTCTACTATCATTCCTGCCCTCATACCCACTCCCCTCCCTTAACTCCCTTTTGCCTAATCCAAAGTACCTCTATTTTTCTCTAGGCAACCCCCCCCCCCTTATTGTGAATTAGCATCCACATGTCACAGAAAACATCCGGGCTTTAGTTTTTTGGGATTGGCTTATTCACATCTAATCTTTGACAGAAGTTGAGGTGACAAAGAAGAAGACAACCAAAAATGAGAAAAGCTTATAAATGATCTTTGCCCATTTCCTGAGTGTGGTACATTTCTGGACAAAGCAGAGAAAAATACTTTGCAGATTATTTCTGAGTATTTAAAGGTCTTAAGAGATGGGCTAAATGTACCGAGATAAAACAAAATGGAGTATGGTCCAAAAGAATGTTACTGTGGAAAAGGAACATTCGTTTTCAGAGTGAATTATACTAGCTATGCAAATTGATTAAATTACTGGGATAATTTTGTTAGTGATTTCTCTACTGCTTGCCAGAAAGAGCTCATGGTTCATGAATTTTCCAACACAGAGCCTGATAGAGTCCAGGCTTCAAAGATGGGTAACTATTATCATTACTATTGTATTGCTGATTTGTCAAACAAGTGAGAAAATTAAAAGCTAAATGCTCTATCCCTTTCAGTAGTGATGTATCTGTCTGTCTGTTTCAATTTCCAGGGAATAGCCCTTGTTCATGATTCATAGGTTGGTGTCTTAGTGAAAAGTGGGGTAGTTGGTAGCAGGGGTAGGTGTTTGAGCAGAGATGCAAAGATTGGCACATCTACTGTGGGATGTCTGTATGCACCAGCCTGTGTTGGCTTCATTTCTCCGTGCTATGCACAAAGTCTCTGTCCCCAAATCCTCCTGCATGCAAGGCCTATTACTCAGGGCTGACCCGTGTCTGAGAAAAATGATCACGTATTTATCATTCATGGATTTATTTATCCTTCAGTCTCCAGTAAGTCAGTTTCATCTTCTCCCATCTCCTTTAAGGGCACTTTAGTATGTTTTATCCCTGAGAACATAGATTAGATACTTTTTTCACCTGATAAACAGTTGATCTCTACATGAATGAAATACTTTCATTCCTGAAAGTATTTGTTATCATTTAGCTTCTAGGATACATTTTCTGATTTTATTTTTCTTTCTTTTTTCTTTGTTTTCCTACTTTCACTGATTAGTTTTTCTTTTTCTCATTTTCTGATTCTGTTTCACTGCTAACATTGGACTGATCTGACATTCAGACTTTGACTTATCATTGTTTTCTTCCTGAGATCATCAGGTTTCATGGCCATAATGTAATCTGTGTATTTACTTACAGATTCATCTCCCTGGCCTTGACTGTTCTCCAGGTTGGGTAGCTAGCTATCCACTGGACGTGGTCACTTAAGTAACACGCACCTAAACTATTACACATAAGATACAGAACTGCACGTGTGCATTCCCTTACCTCTTCCAGTTATCTCATCCCTAGACTTGCCCATCTTAGAAAATAGCACCTCTGCCAGGCGTGGTGGCGCACGCCTGTAATCCCAGCACTTTGGGAGGCTGAGGCAGGAGGATCGCGAGTTCCAAGCCAGCCTCAGCAATGGCGAGGCACTTAGCAACTCAGTGAGACCCTGTCTCTAATAAAATACAAAAACGGGCTGGGGAAGTGGCCCAGTGGTCGAGTGCCCCTGAGTTCAATCCCCAGTACCCACACACACACACACACACACAAAAAAAAAAAAAAAAAAAAAAAAAAAAGAAAGAAAGAAAATAACACCTCCACCTTAGGCTAAAACTCCAAGGAGTTCTGACTATTTTATTTTATTTTTATTTTTTAGATTTATTTATTTATTTGTTTGTTTATTTATTTACTTATCTGTTCTAATTTGTTATACATGACAGCAGAATGTATTTCGATTCATAGTGTGCAAATGGAGCACAATTTTTCATTTCTCTGGTTGTACACAAAGTAGAGTCACACTATTCATGTCTTCATACATGTACCTGGGGTAATGATGTCCATCTCACTCCACCATCTTCCCTACCCCCAGGCTACCTTCCTCCCCTTTGTCCTATGCAAAATTCCTCCAGCCCTCCCATGCTCCCCACCTCACTCCCATTATGGATCAGCTTCCACTTATCAGAGAAAACATTTGGCCTTTGGTTTTTTTGGGATTGGCTGACTTCACTTAGCATGATATTCTCCAACTCCATCCATTGACCTGCAAATGCCATAATTTTCATTCTCTTTTAATGCTGAGTAATATTCCATTGTGTAGATATACCACAGTTTCTTTATCCATTCATCTGTTGAAGGGCATCTAGGTTGGTTCTACAATTTAGCTATTGTGAATTGAACTGCTATGAACATTGATATGACTGCATCACTGTAGTATGCTGTTTTTAAGTCCTTTGGGTATAAACCGAGGAGTGGGATATCTGGCTCAAATGGTGGTTCTATTCCAAGTTTTCTAAGGAAACTCCATACTGCTTTCCAGATTGGTTGCACCAATTTGCAGTCCCACCAGCAATGTATGAGTGTGCCTTTCCGCCCGCCCCCCCCCATCCTCACCATATACAGTTGATCAACAAATATATGAAAAATGTTCAACATCCCTAGCAATTAGATAAATGTAAATCAAAACTAAGATTTCATCTCCCTCCAGTCAGAAATGGCAGTTAAGAAGAATACAAGCAACAAGAAGTTCTGAATATTTTAGTTCACACTTTTACACCTTTTTCATCCAAGAGAATGTTCAGTTGATTCAATTCTCAAAGTATATCCCGAATCCCAGAGCTTCTCATTATGTATAGTTATCATTCCTAACTGGAGCTGTTATCTCTTGACTTGACTAATGGAATCCCTTCCTAACTGGTCTCTCTTTTCTGACTCTTGCCCCTGGTACAATGTTCTCAGTGGCATTTATGAACATATTAATGAAAACTCTCTACTAACTTCCTGTCACTCTTAGAATAAAACCACAACTCCTTTCCACTTCCAAAGAGACCACATGTGATCAGATTTAGCTGTCCTTCCAAACTTCCATGTTCCCATTTTTTTGTCTTTATCAGCCCCATCTCTTTTCTCTGTCCCGGACATAATACTTTTAGCCCTATTTGAGGCCTTTGCACTTCTTTCTTCTCTTCTTGAAGTGCTTGTACAAAAGTTCTTCTCCTTGCTGAGTTCTCACAGAGTCCCAATCAACTGAGAGGCTTTCCCTATGGCTTTCTTTAAAATAGGAACTTACAGATGCCCTATGGCATTACCCTCTTTTATTTTGCCATTTTATTTAACATTAGATGAACTACAAGAAATCATATAACTTTTTTTTAAAGTAATGATTGATTTCTTATGATTCATTCTGGCACATCTAAAAATTTTTTTTCATTTATTAAGAGCAGAGACCTTGTTTGTCATGAATCATGTAGTTCCCTAGTGCCAAGAATGGGCCTAACTTATAGACATAGCTTGAAAAGAACATCCCCCAAAATGAGTGGATGAAGGAATCAATGAATCCATGGAGACCACAAGCCAGTAGTGTGGAGGTTTGGCTTAGAGAAGTCAGGAGGGCTTTCTTGTGTGTTTTAGTCAGATTTTTGCATCACTTTGACCAAAATACCTGACAAGAGCAAATTAGAAGCTGGGTGCGGTGGCGCACGCCTATAATCCCAGCACTTGGGAGGCTGAGGCAGGAGGATCGTGAGTTCAAAGCCAGCCTCAGCAATGGCGAGGCACTTAGCAACTCAGTGAGAACTTGTCTCTAATAAAATACAAAAAGGGGCTGTTAACCCCCTTTCAGTCCACTGTTAACCAACCCATTGCTCTAGACCCAAGGTGAGGCAGAACATTGTGGCTGGAGGGCATGATGGAAGAAAGACAGGAAGGAAAGACAGAGAGAGGAGAGAGAGAGAGAGAGAGAGAGAGAGAGAGAGAGAGAGAGCGAGAGAGAGAGCGCTGCTCACCAGGGACAAAATATAAACCCCGAAGTCACACCCCCAGTAACCTACTGCCTCCAGCCACACCCTACCTGGCTATAGTTACCACCCAGTTTATCCATATCAGTGCATTTTCCACCAATTATGTTACAGTTCTCATAATCTAATCATTTCACCTCTGAAAATTTTTGCATTGTTTCACAGTGAGCTTTTGGGGAACACCAGATATCTAAACCATAACACTGTGGAAGTGATATTTGAATAATGATTTGATGGTTTCATGGGCTTTGTAGTTTTCTTTCTGGGGTTGAGTAGTTTGGGAGTAGGAAATTGGGAAGTCAAATAGTTCTGGCAAGAGTGGCATCATATGCAAAGACTTACAGATAGTGGTCGCTCTATTGTTCCACCGAAGTTATTACCAGTATGAACATATGGCAGGAGCCAACAGGAAAGAGTATGGTGGTATAGGAGACAACTCATTTCCAAATCATTTCTCAGTGAAATCTTTTTTCTTAAATACAACTTTATGTGGAATTCTAATACCTGCCCAATCTCCACTCCTGATACCTTCTTGCCCTTTTATTCTCTGAGGGCTTCAAATTAGAATAGCCTACCAATTAATCACCACGTTGGTGAAGCATACATTTATCAGTGGGCTGCAGTCCTTTGGAAGGGAAGAGCCCACATCATGCGTAGTGCCACACTGGGAATTTGGTATAGTAGTAAAATGTTCTGTCAAGGTGCTGAGGTGGCAGAGCTGGCCTAGGCATAGGAACAAGTGATCTTCTTCTACACCAGAGCTTCTAGGTGACATGAGGATCTTCATAATTTAGTGTGAAAACACACTGAAATCTTTTGACCTGTTCTACCCTTGTGGACCAGGTTGATCTTACCTCTCAGAGCTCCAGCTGCTTAAAAACAACATTGAGTCCAGAGAACAGATTTGAAACTGAATCCAACCTCTGTCAATTACTGCCAACGTGACCAGCCTGAATTACCTCACGTCTCTGAGTTTGTAGAATTAAATGAAGTCATATTCACCCAGTCTCTATGCTGTGCTTGGTACATAGTGATGAAGTAATTGAAATTAATATAATTCATTATCATTGCAGTAATTGAAATTAATATAATTAATTATCATAATGATAATGATGTCATTATCAGTGTTAATATTAATTTTGAGGGGGTTAATGTTAGAGGGGGCAACCTAGGACCTTGTGCTTACTAGACAGGTATTCTAACACTGATTTGCAACCCCAGCTCTAGAGTACCTAGAGTAACTTTTATAAAAAATACTTCCTAAATTGAGTAAGATTGAATTCTGTGGTCACTCTATAGTGGTGGCTCTTAACTGGGGGGTGATTGTCCCTGGTGAACCCAAGGGGCATTTGGCAAAGTCTAGAGAGATTGTTGTTGTTACAGCTTAGAGCAGGGTGCTGTAGGTATGTAGTGGGTAAAGATTCTATTCTCTAGATATTACAGACATTTATAATGCACAGGATGTCCCTTCTTACCACCTAACAAAGAAGTGTCTGGTCTAAGATGTCAGCAGTGCTAAAGTTACACTATAGCATCATCCCCTGTAACTTTTCAGTGGGAGCATAAATGAGTAGTTCTCTCTGTTTTCCAGCTTTTGCTTACCTCCCCTGGTTCCCTCTAACTCTAGCAATTGTACTTTGCCTAGAACACAGCAGGCAGTAAACTACATTTTGATTATTAGCAGCAACAGAAACGGTTTGCTTCCTTCTACCCCACCCCAGTTAACTTTTGCAAGGACTATGTGGTAAATTGAAAGTACTATTCTGTAATTAGAACTCAGAATACAAGGTTTTAGATTTGAATTAAATCATCCTCTCAGGCTCTTTCTCTTTAATTTACAGAGTATTTAGAAGCGGGAGTAAAATTTTAATAACTGCAAAGCTCTTAGACAAGAATTTCCTCTCTAGCATGTGTTGTCAATTTATTTGGATGGTTAAACTGTTTTACTTTATGTGTTCCCTTCAGATCCCTGCAAGAAAGATATATTTGGAAGATAATTTCTGCTTGAGAGACGGTTACCAAAGTGCCCTGTCATGTTCTTGAGGGAGAGAGTGCTGACTTAAGGGAAATGACAAGTTCGTGTACTGTACCTGAGGTTTAAGAAACTAACCTAAAGTCAATTCCCAAGATGCAGAGGAAAGCAAAGCACTTAGGTATTAATGAGGCTATCTCGAGTTGAGGTCTGTGCTTCTTATCCCTGGTTGCATGTAAGAACCATCTGGGGAGATTTTAAAACATACAGATTCCTTTGCCTACCCCACACGATTTAAGCAGAATCTCTGGCATGAACCTTGATAGCAGAGTGTTACAAAGATTTCCCCATGTAGTTTGTAGATATTGCCAGGGTTGAGATCCACTATTGTAGGTGAAGAAATAGCTGACCAGTATATTAGTAGTTGAGCAGAGATTTTGGTAGAGGTGAATAGGGTCACATTGCTGCAAGAAACAATGCATTGTTTGCAGTGTTGCTAGATGCTCTGGCCACTGCGGTGCAGAGAAACTACAAAATCTTGCCCAGCATCATTAACAATGACACCCCATGTTTGTGCTTTTATTGTCAATTTTCAGAGGCATGCTCGTATTATATTTATTTTTAAATCCCCCCACCAAGAATAATCAGAAAATGTAGTCTGGGTTTTTAAAATTTCTATATTATTATTATTACTTTCTGTTTTGTTTTTAGGTGAACAAATGGCCTCAGAAAGCTAACTTGAGTTAGCTCCCCAAGTTCAATTTGGTTTTCTCTTTCTTTCTTTCATTCATTCATTTATTGAATTGTGTAATAGTGAGTATCTGCTCTGTGATGAGGCATATGAGTTAGCTGGCTTGGAAATAGCAGCAGAAGATTACAGTATTCCAGGCAGCAGAGGTGGGGGTTGGGGAGAGGCAGAAACACGCATCATCAAGCAACTGGAAGAATTGGTTTCTGTGTAGGGCACTGTGGCAGGGATCTGCTGATACAGATTTGAATTCATTGCAAAGAGTTGTCTGCCCTTTTCTCAATACCTTGTCTTCATTCTCTTCTGTCTCTTCCAGTTGTTCAGTCTCTATTTTCAACACATAGTCATCTTTGTTAGATATTGTTCCCAAGGTGGAAGCAGCCATTGCTATGCATGTGCTTCTGCTATAGCTGTCCATCAAAGTGTTCTGTCTTTCTCTTAGCTACCATGTCAGTGTAACCAAGGGCTGGGCAATCCAGGTACCTGTATCCTCTGTTTATGGTGTTTGGTCTGAAATAGTCATGGCCAATCACAGATCTACGTGATTTCCCTTGAGAATACCAAGGGACATTGTGTCTGTTTTCCTTGTGAACCATGAGCTGTGAGATGCCTTCTTATTTGCCTCTGTTTTCGGGGGTACTAAGACCATAGGTAAGCAGAGCCAAGCAATGAAGAGAGTGGGGACTGGGACATACTGTGTTGTCCTCTGGATCTATCTGTATCTTGAACTTCCCAATTACATGATGCAATAAATTCCTCTTATTACACCAATCACTATAGATTGTATTTCTCAGAACATTGAATCACACGGCCCACATGGGGCATATGAAGATGTTTTTGATTAACCAATATTGGCCCAGAATGGGGTTGTTACACATTATTGAAAATTTTAAGGACAGTAGTCATCCAAAGCATAGTACTGGGCCTTGACTACACAGCACAAGCCTGCAAGCACCACAGAATGAGAAGCATGCTCTAGAAAAACGGGGCTCCCCAGACTGGCAACATCAGCATTGCTGTGTGTTTGGGTCAACTTTTTTGTTGCTGCGACTTAAAGACCCAACCAGAACAATTGTAGAGGAGGAAAATTTTATTTGAGGGCTCGTAATTTCAGAGGTCTCAGTCCATAGACAGCCAGCTCTATTCCTCAGAGGTCAAAGTGAGACTGAATGTCATGAAAGAAGAGTGAGGTGAAAGGAAGCAGCTCACATGATGATCAGGAAGCAGAGAGAAGGAGATTCCACTTCCCAGATACAAAATTTTCACACCAAGGCCATGCCCCCAGGGGCCCACCATCTCTAGCCATACCCTCCACACCTTCAGTCACCATCAAGTTAATCCCATCCGGAGATTAATTCACTGATTGGATGGATGCTGATATAATCCAATCATTTCTCCTCTAAACCTTCTTGCATTGTCTCATACATGGGCTTTTGGGGAACAACTCACACCCAAATCGTGACTCTGGGATAGTTGTTAGAAATTTGAATTCTGACCCTTCCCCAGAATTAGAAATTCCATGGTGGGACCCAGAAGTTTGTATTTTAACAAGACCTCTTAGGTAATCCTGATGCATACTTGAGTTAGAAAAAACTCAACTCAATTTTAGAGTTTTCTGATTTTTTTCCCCACTTTTTAAGAGAGCTTGTTAAAGAATATCTTGAGTAATAATAGTTGAGGAACATTTATCGCACAAAGAAATCTTCCTTATCTAAATAGCTTGCCTGTTCTAGACAACCTGAAAATGTCTCAGCCTATTTCTGTTACTAGCATGACAGTAAAGAGTACAATAATAATACCTAAATTTTACTGAATGCTTATTATACACCAGGAATCTTGCCACTTTTTTTTTTTTTTTACATGTGTTCCTTCTTTTTTTTTTTTTTTTTTTTTTTTTAAGTTTGGCACTGTGGAATTTTTATTTCAATTTCTCCTTGGAATGAGTTCTCAGTTCCCTGGCTTTCAGCCTTGGATTTGTGACCCCTCTGATAGTGTAGACCCCCTGCAGAGCCTCTCCTGGCATTTTCAAGGGGCTTTTGGGCTCCTTCTCATTCTCTCAGAAGACATAACCTCACTCTAAAGAACTACCTGGAAATTTTTGATGGTGAAAAGGAGAGCTTTTGCAAAAGAGGTGAGGGATGAAGAAAAAAAAAAAAAAAAAAACCTTTCAAGTAATTCCATTACTTGCCAGTTATCATTTACATGTGTGAGACCCAGAATGATAGTGCAATTTACAAGCCATCTGCTTTTAACATGCTAACTTGAAGCTAATAAAAATAGTCTGATACTGTGGAAAGGGAATCATGTGTTATTTATTTGTTGGTGGGTGTTTCAAGCACATCAGAGAGATTTTACAGTAGTAGTTCCAAATGCTGATTCACACCAACCAACTGAGCACCTCAGGAATTACCCAGGGAGCTTGTTGGAACTAAGAGTTTTCTGGGTTCTGCCCCTTGAGATTCTGAGTCAGTAGATCTGGAAGCTATGCTTATATAAAAAGGCTTTTCAGTATGTTGGGAACCTCTCTACATCAAAACCATTGATTTGAAAACTGCTTATAGTTAGTTATTCAGGCAAAGCATCATAAGGGTTACTAGCAATCCATAAGATGACTGCCAGTGTTGTCTGTTTTATATTCTGAATTCTGGTGTAAGGCTTCTTTTAACAAAAGGGATGTGTAAACTTTTTTTTCCCCCTCTCCCAATTCTTCATTCTTTCTCCCTTTGTCTTGGTTTGTAGGGGCATTGGGACTGGCCAGGCCTTCAGACTCCCATCACAGTGCCCTGTCTGACTGACCCAGGGGCCAAGGACCAAGGACCCTTGAGGTAAAGAGGTTTCTCTTTCTTCAGCCCAAGGCAGGTTTAGAGAGAGGACAATTCAGTGTGCTTTTCTGTGGCTTCCAGGTTGTGATGCTCTGAGTCATCTGAAACCTGACTGTTCTTGACCTTGGCTTGTTCACCGGGGGGGGGGGGGGGGGGGGGGGGGGGGGGGACATCTTCTGAAGGGCTGTAATGCAGCCTCTGTGTGTTCAGTGATGTCCTTTGAGTCATAGCTGGAGGGGGAACAGGTGGGGCTGTGATAGGCCCAGGGCTTAGAGAGAAGAAAACCTTGCACTGTTCTGTCTTCCTCTCTTGGAGGCTTCCTCTTGGATCTGCTTGTGCGTCTTTCTGAAGAGAGAAACTAGGACTAGGTTTTAAGATTCCTGTTCTGCAAATGAAAATAAGTAAAACCTATTTTGGAAAACTCTGGGAGGGCCTCTCAGTGATGATGAGATTTCAGTACTAATTTTGGAGAAGAACCAGAAGTATTTGTTGACAAATGCATGAATTGAAATATAGAAGGAAGAAGCTGGGCACGGTGGCGCACGCCTGGAATCCCAGCACTTGGGAGGCTGAGGCAGGAGAATCACAAGTTCAAAGCCAGCCTCAGCAATGGTGAGGCACTTTGCAACTCAGTGAGACCCTGTCTCTAATAAAATACAAAAAAGGGCTGGGGATGTGGCCCAGTGGTTGATTGCCCCTGAGTTCAATCTCCCAGCAAAAAAAAAAAAAAATACACACACACACACACACACACACACACACACACACACACACATATGTATATAGAAGGAAGAGGTTCATTAAGTGGAGTTCACGGAAAATAAGAGGATTTTGCCAAAATGTTCATAGAACCCATGTAGCACTCCTGCCCTGCACACACACACTCACATACACATTTTCTCTTCCACAGAGGAGGTTTCTAAGTTTTCTTTATCCATACAAAGCAGATAACAGAAAAAAAAAAATGGTTATGGTCTCTATTCTGACTGAGATATCTTCTGTTAGTGTCTATCTGTGTCCTTCCTGTGTTTTACAAAGAGCTGTTTTTATGCACAATAGGTAAGTATAAAACAATATGATTCTCCTTTCCTTGAAGAACATTACTTTTTCTTTTTTCCTTTTTGTAAAATGGAAAGCTATGTGGACAGACAATAAAATATTAAGAAGTTTTATTACTGAGGGAATATTCAAATTCTCACCCTAAGTACAGTACCAAATCAGGGTGTTAGGCACTGAGCCTCTTATTTAGATAACATGTTCCATTATATTTTCCAAAAGGAGGGGATTATGCAGAATTCTCTGGAGAAACAAATAGGGTGTGTGTATGTGTGTGTGTGTTTACATGAATACAGAGAGGTATAATAAGGAATTGGCCGCAGAAATTTGGAGGTAGGCAAGTCCTAAGACATGCAGGGTGATTCTGCAAGCTGGAGACCCAGGAGAGCTGATGTATCAGTTTTAATCTGAAAGCTAGCAGGCTAGAGAGGCTGAAAGGACCCCTGTTTCCGTTTGAGTTCAAAGGCAGGAAACGGCCAGTGCCCCATCTCAAGGGCAGGGTGAATTTCTT
This sequence comes from Tamias sibiricus, assembly GCA_025594165.1. Classification (NCBI taxonomy): domain Eukaryota; kingdom Metazoa; phylum Chordata; class Mammalia; order Rodentia; family Sciuridae; genus Tamias; species Tamias sibiricus. The sequence continues at coordinate 19,053,493 of CM046675.1, forward strand.
TGTCCTCATGATAGAATGAGACTCTCCTTCATTACTCTGCTTTGCCCAGGAGGCACCCAGGATAATATTTGAGAAAGCCGTGGACCAGTTACATTGATATGTAAAATTAACCATCACAACCAGGTCATAAAGGAGGTTGCCCTAGGAGGGAATCCCATGTGGATTCCCTGCAGTTTCTCCAAGTCCTCCTTCTCACCTCTTTGTTTCCAGCCTTCCAACCAAGTTCATTGTCTCTGGACCCTTTTGTTGAACCCATCACCACTCTCCCCACAGAATCAGAACATCCCAAGTTCTTTCAGTGGTTTGCAAATACCATTCCTTCAGTTTTCCCCTGGAGGAAGTTTCGAATGGAGTTCTCCATTTGATTGTCCTATATCCTAAACCTCTTATTCAATTTGAAGGAAAATAGAGCTTATAATCACAAAGAATTAATTTTCTTCCAAACATGACTCAGGGATATAACATTGAGTCCCGGGGAAGAGTGAATATTCATAAAAAACAGTATCCATGTTCTTGTTTGTCCATATTTCCCTTCTTCTGCAAGCACTACTCTGGAAGAACAGAAGCAGCTTTCAAGGATATCTTTCTGATCCCAAACAGGGTAGAGAAACAGCTTGGAGCTTATCTCTCTACCTATATTCATTCTTGTTTTTCAAATAGAATGTGTAACCAAAAGCTCAGTTGTTGTCCCCAATGTCAATTAATGCCAATTTAATAATGAGGACACAGTTTTTGAGAAAAAGGGGGGAAAAATGGTTTATTGCTTTGTTAGCAAAGGAGAAACACAGGGAACTCCTGTCCCAAAGGCTGTGACTGTCCCCATCAGTAGGGACAGGGGTGGTTTAAAGGAACTCTTCAAGGTGTGCTCTGGTAGAGGGTCCCAGGGCGCCCTGATGGCATGTTGGGATTCACTTGTTAATTTGGGAGATATTCACTTCCAAATCCTCAGCAGGCATCTCCTTCCTGGTGGGTGTGTTCAAGGGCAATTAACTAGGGGAAGAAAAGATCACACTGTCTTCCTAATCTTGTTAGGGAAGCAATGAGGACTATTTTCCGAAGGTGAGGGGACCACTGTTACAAGGGTACACATTAGGTATTCAAACACTAACATGGTCAGTGACCTCAAGATACTCACAAACCAGTGATGATGGGTCCCCCAAAGGAAACCTAGTGATTCCCTGAATGAACGATCATGCAGGAAAATATGCTGATTTTACCTTTATTGTTATACACGTTTTACCTAGATGGTGTTGCTTTACGAAACAATAAAAATAATTTTGTAATGAAATTAGGAGCACAGAAAACACAGAAATAAAAGTGTCAATCCTGAGGGTCTGTGGTTCTGGTCTATCTCAGTTGACTGTGGGCTCAAATATTGACCATTTTTTGTGTCATCTTTACAGGGAGGGGGAAGATCTTTGATGGGCATCTAGCAGAACGTGATCAGGCCTTGATATGTAGATTCAAAGATTAGGGCAATTATAGGGAGTGTTCTAAGTTAGACTGAGTTTTTCAATCTGCAGTTAGGATAGTAAAGTCACCATGGAATGCATACTGTATTTGCCGTCCTTAAACCTTTAGCATTCATTAAGTTGGGTCCTAGATAGTTTAACACCACTTTATAAATAACTTCATGGAACTAATAAAATAAAATAAAATAAAATCACATTTGTTGGTAATTCGTTATAGAGCCAAGAAATATGATGGGGAGAGGGAATTTGGTTCTTTGATAGAACAGTAACTTAGTTTCACTTAGACCTGTAATATATGCTTAAGTGTATTACAGGTCTAAGTCAATTATAACTCTAATTGCCTCTTAGCCCCGACTCCCATTAGGGAACCCAGAATATTGTTGGGTCACCTGGGTCTGACCAAATTCTCTGTTGGCCAAGGAGATTATTTCTAAACAACTTTGTTTTTGCACTTGTGCCTTGTGTCATTGGACTTGAATGTGCTTTGAATATCAACCTGCAAATAAGAAAGTATATTCTGACACAGCTATATAATCAAAAGTAATTTTCCTTTTTCACCCATTCCACAAAGAAAAATAACATTTTAAGTTTTTCAGATACTTTCATTGTCTTCCATTAGTATTCTTTCCTGAGAGGTGTCCTGTAAAGCTGGGGCAAAGCTGAAATAATGATATCCTTTATCAGTTTCTATTTCATTTTAGCATTTCTCCCCTAACTCATTCCTTGTCTCTTTTCAGTATTCCCACCATCTTTTCACATATTGCCTGCAGGGCCAATCTTTACACAAATCAAACAGTTGAATTTTCTTATTATGTTCCGAGTATCTTAAAGGGCCCCTCGCAGCTAGGCAAAGGTCCAAGAGCTCCAGCCCACTTCAGGAGAAAGAGAATGTGTGGCTTCAGGGTCTTGGGAAAGGAACCAAAGGCCTGAGTCCTAGATTTGCTCCTCTGATGATTCTGGCTTTGGGGATTAGTGAGCCCAAGGTGAACATAAAGATGTGTCACAACAGAGGCGTCTGGAGTTTGGTTTCCAGGACGGTGGCAATGAGAAATAGGAATATCAGTTTATAAATTAAACCTGTAGGAAAGCAAGTTTCTCACCCCAACCCCAAATCAGAGGAGAATGTGTTCTAAGTTCAGGGTAGAGATGTACTCAGGATGCTTTGTCTTTGTACAGTTGACAGAGAAAAGGTGGTAAGTCAGGGCAGCAACCATAGCTGGAGGGTTCATTTGGCTTGGAATGTGGGTGTGTGTGCTACCAGTAGGTTGGGGAGGGAAGCACAGACATGTTTGATGGATGGGGAATTCAGAGCCTTGAGGGCAAATTCCATAGGGCAAGAGCCATATTTTTGTACACTGCAGAATGTCACATCTGTCAGTATAGATGTGATCTTCCTGCCTGATCTGGATGATAAGTGTTGGCCTTCTCCTGTGCCTCACTTTTCAACATATCCAGTGATAATAACAGCAAATATCAAATTTTATTGTGTATGCAATACTTTCCAGGCATGTCAGTAAGCCCTTAGCTCGTGTTACCTCTCTGACTCTTCCCAGCCATCTGATAAGCTAGCCCTTTTATTTCCACATCACAGGAGGAGACTGGGTAGAACTGGTGTTATGTAACCTGTGCATTCAGCTACAGGGCATGGGAAATGATATATGATTCCAGTAGGATGAGCTACACAATTCGTGAGGCCCCTTGTTAAGAAAATATTAAGAATTTCAGGATGGAGGCAGAAGAGCATTAAAGCAAAACTGGGATCTTCTTTTTTTTTGGTACTGGGGATTGAACTCGGGGGGCACTCGACAACTGGGCCACATCCCCAGCCCTTTTTTTTGTATTTTTATTTAGAGACAGGGTCTCACTGAGTTGCTAAGTGCCTCGCCATTGCTGAGGCTGGCTTTGAACTTGCGATCCTCCTGCCTCAGCCTCCCAAGTGCTGGGATTACAGGCATGCGCCACCGCGCCCGGCTAAAACTGGTATCTTCTAAGTGCCAGCCCTGTGCAGTTTTATGTGTTGCACACCCATGAACTTGGCTGGGGTTCCCAGCTGGGACAACTATCAACTGATTTTTTTGTTTTGTTTTGTTTTTTGTTTTTTTGTTACCGGGGATTGAACTCAGGGGCACTGGTCTGCTGGACCACATCCCCAGCCTTTTTTGTATTTTATTAGAGACAGGGTCTCACAGAGTTGCTAAGTGCCTCACCATTGCTGAGGCTGGCTTTGAACTGAAGATCCTCCTGCCTCAGCCTCCCAAGTGCTGGGATTACAGTTGCGGCGCCACCACAACTGGCTCAACTGATTTTTCTCTCCATTTTTCTCCTTACCCTGAAAGATTCTCTGTTTTTCTTTTCTGCCTTTTGATTTCTCTCTCCTCCTTATTTCTGGGACATTCATTCTTCTACTTTGTAATGAATGTGTGCATGGCCCCATATGTGATTCTTCAGTGCCCACATGTAACATGGGCGTGACAGAGAACACTTGCCTTGAAGTGAAATACATTATTTCATCAGCCAAGGGAATCAATTCATGGGAATCAGGCAGTGCCCAGTCAGAACCTAAATCAGATATGGACCCTTGTGAAATGCTTCTTATTTTAATTTTAGTTGTTCTTTCTTCCCTCAAGAAGGGAACCCACCTAATAACAATTTAGAAGACAAGCTCTTTCTGATGCTGGACTCAAGGCAAGTGTCTGTCCTTCAATTTGCCATGACTCATATCCTTAAAAAAAAAAAAAAAATAGCCATGCTGGACACTGGAGTCCCTTGGACCAAGAAACCAGCACTAACAGTTACTAATCCTTCCATACTGAGAAGAAACATCCAGTTTCTGTCCCATTCTAGCTACATGCACACAGGCGGAGATCTGCAACTGTCCCCATGCACAGAAACCTTCAGCACTACCAGCTCTGAAGTAGCTACTAGAATGCAATAGGAAGTCTGGTCATTGGGACTTTTCTAATGTCAGGAATATTAGAAACAAGAGATTTGGTAGGTCCAGAAGTGAGCTGGTCTTCTTAAGTTTTGCTCCAGGTTAACCAGTGAATCCTCCACTCACATTCTTGATTCCTTTTCTTATTCCTTCTTTGACATGACCCTCCTGTTGGTGAATACAGTGATCTCCCCTGTCTCTCTGCACACCCCTCTGGCAAGCTCATTGCTCATAAAATATGTCTTCCCTTCCATGTTTCTCCATTATCTTCCTCTGCCTCCTTCCTCTGGGGTATTCCTTCTTCCTCTACCAGTTTGTCATCATGGGCATCTGTTTGCCACCCTCTTCTTCCCTAAGAGACAACATTGGCAGTTATACTTGGGGTATTTTTGTTTTGGAGTCTTGAGATTTTCTTTTTTCTTTTATTAAATATATATATTAGTTGTAGATGGACACAGTACCTTTATTTTATTTGTTTTATTTTTATGTGGTACTAGGGATTGAACCCAGTGCCTCACACATGCTAGGCAAGCGCTCTACCACTGAGCCACAGCCCTGGCCGGTAGTCTTGAAATTTTCCAGAACAGAGATGGTGAGGTTAAATGAGATACACTAAAATGTACTTGCCCTTTGCTTGTCTGGAGGAGAGGAAGTGAATGAATCAACTTGGGTATTTCCAACATCACTATTGCAGGAGCAGCAACCAGCAGCCTTCAGCCCTTGAAGTGTTGGTTCTCATCTGGATTGACCACACCTTGATGGTTTCATACTGAAATGCTACAAGGCTCTTCTGCTGTATCTGAGAATCATAAAGATGATTTTATCTCTTTATTTCCATATCAGGGGTACCGTAGGTGGTACCTACTGTGGCCCAGGCAAGCGTCTTACTGGAAGATGTCTGCTATTTTTAAAACCTGTGGCTTGGAGCACTCATACATTGCTAATGGAATGAAGCAAGATGCTTTCCTGTCATTTTCTGATGCTTAGTGATTTTCATATCAGTTACAGGGTCTAAAAAAGGTCTACAGGAAGATATCCATGAACTGTGATTCCAGGAAGCTCTTAGCATTGTTTACTTTCCTTTCATTTTCTCTAATTTAAAGACATTTTTCTGAGCCTCCATGGGTCAAAAATCTCTCACTGAGGTTAAGTTTGCTCCCAGACAGGTAAGAATTGTGACCCTCAAGTATTCAGAAGGAAAGCAAGGCAGAGAGCCAGGGGAAGGCTAGGAGGAGATAATGATGATGACATAAGTGAATTTGGAGATAAGGAAGATTTCAGAAGAGACAAGGAAACTATCAATCAATTTTCTCCTCCTTTGAAAAGCATGGTAATGTGATTTTATGTCTTTCAAACTGTTTCTGAGCAGTATTCTTCTAAATTAAAAAAAAAAAAAAAAGAATAAAAGAGAGAAAGAAGCCGACTAGCTTTGCCTTAAGTATACCTTAGCAATGAGATGACCCAGGGTGGGAAAGAAGAAGGAGGAGGAACAGAATTTCAAAAGTAAAATTCTTAGTTTTATTTTAGAATTGAGCCACAGGTTAATGTTTTTGAATTGGTTGCCAGTTTCTGAAGATTTCGAAAGTGGAAGGAGTCTATTTAACGGGCGCGATGGCCATGATCAAGTATTCTAGGCATCCCTATGCATGAGATTTCAATTTAACACAAGGCTCTTTCTATTGCAATTGCTGGAAGACATCGGTTTATGATAAGTGAGTAAGCTCAATTTTAGAAAAAAAAAAAATCTTTGAGCTCTTTTTCTGCACATAGCACTGGGCATCATGAAGTATGGGGAAAAAAAGGAACAAGATGACAGCATCATGACAGGTACACAGTCAGTACATGTGAGGTCATTCAGGGCAGGACATGGCGGGGTTCAGGTGTGGTACCACCAGAAGCCTTCAGGGAGATCAGAGGAGGGAGGCGCTGTGTCTGGGAGAGTGGCAAATTGAACAAATGGTAAAAGTCAGGAAGGTTTCAAATGAATTCCAAGTGATAGAAAGAGAAACTTAAGCATGGAAACTACCCTGGGATCCTCCTGAAGGTGGATAAACCCTTCTTGTATGTGTGTGTGAGGCACCTTGGTGATTTTTGCCAGATGACTCAGTGTGAATTAGCGAGTAGGCAAAAATGAGATTGTGTAGTATATTAAACATTTATTAAATGCCTAATGGGCACCACTTTAAGAACCAGAGTTAAAAAAAAAATAAGAAAATTTTGTTACTTTTGAATCTCACTGCTCACTGAAACAATTAAAGAAAACAAAACAAAACAATAATCACAAAAGTCAGTGTTAGAGCACAATATTAGAGTTTTGAGATTTCCAAGTGGCAGGAAAAAACAGCAACAACAACAACAAAACCACATATGATCTAGATGGTAGTTCTTAAAAATAAATACAGTCTTTTTTCCATTATAGTGTTCAGGTCAGAAAACTGGATTCAGGCACTTTTGTTGTAGACATTATGGGGAAAATCCTCAGTAACAAAATGGGAATTGTCTTTCCTGAAAGTCAAGTTCTAATGTGCTCTTACTCAGAAGCCTGGGTCTTTTCACCAGAACCATTCAGCCTTAGCCCTGCAGCTGACAATGTAGAGTTTGAGAAACTTAGGAGGCAAAAGAAAGACCTGGAAACAAAGAAAATTTTTTTTTCTGACTTTTGGGGAAGCATTTATAATAGCACACAACATCATTTATAGCAGCTCAGTTCTGCAGACTCCAGCTTCTGTACTTTAAAAGCCAAATGGATTGTTTGAGGGAATCTGGTTTTTGCTGATAATTGGAAGAAGTATAAGAAGGTCATAAACAAACAATGGGCTAAAAAGTAAACAACATTTAGAGAACAATTTTATTTGGTATCTCTATTTCCTATAATTAAGTCTCAGTTCAGCAATTTGTTTGGAACTCATTTTTCAATATTTCTTGCAAGTCATACACTGCTAGGTCTCTGGTTAACTGTGTTGACCTATTTGAAGTTAAGGTTCTAGAAATACAGAAAGATTCAGGTAAAGTTCTGAGTATCATATATTATCTACCTTATAAAAGTTTGGAGATGGGAGAAGATAGACTGCTTTATTTTCAGGCATGATAGAAAATTCAACATGTGTCCATTCATTTGCTCATTAATCTATTCACTAAGTATTTGAGAATTTTCCATTGTCCAGGCATTGCATACATCTCTCAATAAAATGTTAGGATAAGCCAAGTTTTGTAGCTGAAACCCAGTTTTTGCAATACTTAATTGTGGTAATAATGATGCTAATATTTATTGTGCAATTACTGTGTGTTGGGCCCTTTTCTAAATACTAATTCATTTAATAGTCTTACATATTTTTAAAATTGTGATTATTGTTGTGGTTTGGATGTGAGGTGTCCCCCAAGAGCTCATGTGTGAAGGAATGTAAGAAGGTTCAGAAGAGAAATGATTGGGTTGTGAGAGTCTTAACCCAATCAGTGATTTAATCCCCTGATAGGGATTAGCTGAGTGGTAAATGAAGTGGTAGGGTGTGACTGGAGGAGGTGGGAATTGGGGCTTGACTTTGGGTATATATTTGTATCTGATGTGTGGAGTCTCTCTCTCTCTGCCTCCTGGTCACCATCATGTGAGCTACTTTCCTCTGCCAACCTCTCCTGCCATGATGTTCAGCCTCACCTAGAGCCCCAAGTAATGGACCCAGCCTTCTATGGACTAAGACCTTTGAAACCGTGAGCCCTCAAATAAACTTTTCCTCTTCTACAATTTTGTTCTGGTCAGATCCTTTATCTGATTAAAGCGAATATTATTCTCCTTTCATGATTGAGGCTCTAAGGTTGGATGGAGGTCAAAAGGAAGAAGAAACTGGCCAAGGCAACAGAGCCAGAAATATTCCAATAAATATAGTGCATATCTGGTCCATCAATCAACAAGAATGCATTGAGCATGTCCACTTATTTGTGAATATTTCAAGTATGAAGACCTTTTATTTGTTCTCTTTTCATGCAGCACCTAGTCTGGAAAAACCATAATAGATATTTAATAAATGTCACTGAACAAATACTGCCAGGAATATTCAAAGTATACAAGATAAGATGCCAACTTCAAGCTGCTTACTGCCTGATTTACCACTATAACTCTGTCTTGTATTTGTTAAGCAAAAATTTCCCCAAATTTGAACAAAAAGGCAAAAGTATATAACACATCCATTCAGTGTCACACTAGGGCATTATTTAACAGACCCACCCAAGAATTAATTATACAATACTTCAGAAAAATATATCTGTCCCTGTCATTGCTACTTATGGATTAATTAGACTCTAGCACTATGAAGTTACATGTTTCTTTATAGGTTTCTGTTTGGTGGAACAATACTAAAGTTTATGGTTTTATTGTCCCATAGGGACCTCTTTTCCTGCCAATCTGATTCTAATATTGATACTTTAAAACACTTTATTTCATTTTTAATATATTATCCTCCGAGTCATCTTGGAACAAGGTTTATTGTCTTACTGCTTTCATCACTGCTGAATTAATAAATCTCTATCATTCATCCTATAGTTGTATAGGTCACGATCTGCACATTTTAAGTTTATCCTTGGACATCTTCCTCACTGCAACTTAATGCAAAATAGAGAGTATATCATCTAGATTTTGTAGGTATTACTTAAATACATTCTATGGATATTCTAATTAAATTTCTTAAGTAACCTTATAAAGAAAGCACTGTTATTATTCCTATTAGGAAGTGGAAGGAACAGAGAAAGAGAGAGATTCCGTGACTTTCTTAAGTTCGCTCAGATGATATTAGAGAAGTCTGGAGAGATTTGAAGTCAAATCCCTGCCTCCAGAGACTATTGTATAAACCACTACCAGACTCCCTCCAAATATATGATACCTAACATCAAAATGCACATTTTTGTTAATATCAGTTAATATATTCACCTGTGGATAGTGGGCTAAATAATGGTAACTACCATTCTTGAATGTTTTCCATGTGTCAGACATTGTGACAAGGAGCTTTACATATGATATTTAATCTTCATACTGCCTTGTGGTTTTAGCTCTCCTCCCATTTAACAGATGAAAAACTAGGGCTTAGAAGTGAAATGAAGCATCTTATCTAAGGCCATAGCTCTGGGGCTCAAAGATAGAATCTGGTAAGACACCCAAGACCACCTTCTTAAACACATTACTGTGACTTACATTTAATTCTCAGAAGACCATACATGGCTAAAATATATTTTTAAATACCTCATATTGGTGGAGCTGAGTCCAACAACATGATTTAATGACCTGAAGAGTCTTCACATTAGCAAAGCATAAACTAAGTGGTTCATGTTCTTGCATGAGCTTATCCCAGATTATGCGTAAATGAAAACACTGATGGTGGTTATTAAACTAGAATTTTAGCTGTTCATAGATATGAGAAACTGTAAGCAACTATTTGGAGAAAGTTAGCAAAGAATGAAAAGTATATGGCAAATAGGAATAATTGTCTACAAGTTCAAGTGGGAAAATTGAAAAGAAACATTCCTGTTCTGAAAACCATGGATACTTAGGAAGCCATAAAGACTTCTCTGAGTTACAGAGGGTCTGGTTCTGTCTCTATCTCATGGGCACATGCACGCATACACTCTCTCACTTGTCCCATAATTTCCATGGGCTTATAACTCTATAATAGTCCTCCATGTGCAATTCCCGGCATACCTTAATACCTCTTTACATCTTCCACTTATCTAAATCCTACTCACTCTTCTAGACTTGACTCCAAAGCATCATCTTCTATGCAACCTTCCTTGGAACTCCAGCCCTCCATCATCCCCCTACACCTTTATAGTTTTATAACAGATTCCCAAATTGTTTAAAAACCCTGATGGGTGCTTATTAAAATGCAGATGGATGAGCTCCTCCCCCTTGAGATTGTGAATCAATTGGGGCCTAGAACTGATTTCAAATAAAAAGATTGCAGTGGTTCTAATTTAGGTCATCTGAAGACTGGATTTTGAAAAGTTCTATCCTGAATTTTTAGGATTAAAAGGGAGAGCTTCTCAGGCCTTCTCTATTTGCCTGCCTAGTTCCCAGAATTTTCATGAAGAAGGAGACTGACTAAATTGGAGAAGAGGATGTTTGTCAGGCAAGAGAGAAATGGGAGTTTCCCTGCTTGGAGCCCAAAGGAAACCAGAGAAAGATTAAAATAAAAGGGGGTGGGGGGGAAGAAAGTCAGTGTAATGTTTATAATGACTAATAGAGAAAATGATGGGAAGGAAAAAAGTAAAAGGAAAGAGGGGGACTGTTTTGGTCCTAGGGACAGTGATGGGACGGGAGACCCCTAGGGAGGCAAGAAAGAGTGATTTGTGAAAGTATTGGTGTAGTTTTCGGATGGGCTCCTTAAACACTCTTGGAAAGACTCAAAGAATGGGTTTGCTACAAACCAAATGTTCATTTTCCCCCAAATGCATATGTTGAAACCTCATCTCCAGTGGTATTTGGAAGTGGGAACTTTGGCAGGCAATTAGGTCATGGAAGGGGGTGCTTATAAAAACTCTCATAAAAGAGACCCCAGAGAACTTTCTCACCTTGAAGGTATCACACATGACAGGAAATGAGCCCTCACTAGATGTGAAATCTGCTGGGGGCTTGATCTTGAATTTCCTAGCCACGAGAAATGTGAGAAATAAATGCTTGATGGTTCTGAGACACCCCATCTGGTATTTTTTTGATAGCAGTCCAAATGGACTAAGACAGGATTTCTCTTTATTGTTTCCTCCTAGACTGCGAAGAGTTTCTCAAATGCTGTTGTGTGCAGAGTGAGCCCCATGAGGGCTCCAGAGTTCATTGAAGTTTTAGAAGAGACTAGAATGTTCTACCTGGTTGGGGAGATAAAACATAAGTGCACCTGTCCTCAAAGGTGCAGAAAGTGGCCTTGCATCCCACTTGGTGCTAACTAGCTGCACACGGGGAAGGAGGAGCTCTCCAACAGCTGGTCAGTCTTCCTACTCTCTGACCTACTCAAGGTGACTGCTGCCAGACTTAGCAAGAGGTACTATAATTGCTCTAATTGTAGAGGCCATATCTTATTCATCCTTATATCCCATGGGCCCAGGGATTGACCTCTGTGTTCCCAGGAAATGATTGCCAAATTAGTGTCTCAATTAATGCCAAATGTCCTGTGAATCCTTTAGCTCTTGTTTCACGTGCCTCACTAAAATGCTTTTGTGCTGGGTGTGGAGGAGCACGCCTGTAATCCCAGCAATTCATGAGGCTGAGGCAGGAGGATCACTAGTTCAAGGCCAGCCTCAGCAACTTAGTGAGGCTCTAAGCACTTAGTCAGACCCTGTCTCAAAATGAAAAATAAAAAGGTCTGGGAATGTGACTCAGTGGTAAACCACCTGTGGGTTCAATCCCCAGTACAAAAAAAAAAAAAAAAAAAAGTTTTTGCGTTTGCATTTTGACTGAAAGCTTTCTAGTGTTATAAAGAACTAAATGGAGGGCTGGGGTTGTAGCTCAGTGGTAGAGCGCTTGCCTAGTATATATGAGACACTGGGTTCAATTCTCAGCACTGCACATAAATAAATAAATAAATAAAGGTCCACGTGCAACTAAAACAAAATATTCAAAATTTTTATAAAGAACTAAATAGAGACCAGCTTAGAGTATTTGCTAAAAAAGCCATACATTCTGCATTTCAGAAAGCTGAGGGACAGATCCTGAAGTTAAGTGGAAAAGAGACCCCCAAAATTGTTGCCTTGAACTTTGTCCCTTTCACTCTAATTTAAAACAAGGAAATGAACACCACAGAGGCTGAATAAGATAAATTGGTTGACACTTTCATCATGGCAATTAAGAAAGATAATTCTTTCAGAAACAGGAGAGAGGAAAATGAAATGATGAAATCCTTCCCTAGGATCAATTCTTATCCAGGGCACATAGTATTTGCAGCCTCTGGATCGCCTTAATTCATCTCTGTCTGTTACTCTGATTCAGATGATAGAGTGGCTCCGTTAAATTGAAATTGAGTTAACTTGACAACCAAAGAGTGGCATTGTTACAGGCTGAAAATCATTAATTTTGATGTGATAAATTCCTTTCTAATGGGGGCGTTTTTATTGCCTCTGATGTTTTTGTTTTGGTGGCTTTTCCAATAATGTCAATACTTCAAGTAGGCCAAAGCAGCAACAGAACAGTCTTACCCTCCTCTCCTCATTATTATAGGCTTTTAAAGACTCCTGACAGTCCTTGTTTGCCAATGCAAAATGAAGACATTAACAGAATCAAGAATGCAACAAAGTTAAGTTGGTGATGTAATGATTAATTCTCAGGTTTTTATCAGCATATAAACACGGATGCAGTTGTGAAATATAGGGCAACCAGAGCTCAGCTGGACATTTAAACAGACTGGGTATAAGACACAGTTATCTGACGATGTCTTCATCAGCAAATACCCACCTTTAGGAGTCTGCTGTGTAATTAGTGTCTTTGTACCCAGAAATGCAGTGGTGCATTCCAATTTAGGCACAGTGGTTTCCAGCCTTGGAGGAATATTGTTGTCTCCTAGGGAACTTTAAAAATATTGCTGCTCTCTGGAGATTTGCATTTAATTGATTTGTAGTGCAAAAGGGCAATGGATTTTTTATAGAGATCACTGGGTGGTTTTATTGTAAGTCCCAATATGCTTTTGGGTTATCTTTAGATGTGTCTGGTCATCAACTCAGAAGGTGTATTAATTGAGAGACCCTCACACTGACTTGATGGTGACAAGGTTTCTTCTCTCATGGCAACTTGACAGACAGGTAGTACCTGCCTGGAGTTCAATATTGAAAAGGATATTAAAGCCACAGGTGGTCTCAGTGGGAAATGCTGCTATGATCTATTGGAGATGGAATAGAAAGTGTGATCCTGTCAGTGCCATGTATTACCCAACCCAGGATATTTGCAAATATCTCCATGTTTAAAATATGTTTAATTCAGGTTAAATTTATATTTAGCAACTGATCCAAATTCACCAAGGAATCATTATCATACCCTTGGTTTTTAAAAAAATATTATTTATTTGCTTTAGTTGTACACACTGTGTTTTATTTTTACGTGGTGCTGAAGATTGAACCCGAGCCGCACATGTGCTAGGTGAGTGCTCTGCCGCTGAGCCACAACCCCAGCCCCTACCCTTGGTGTTTGGAGGCAAAATTTTTCTTTGTCCTGATTTCTTTTTGCTTCCTTTATTTTGCCCCATTTCCACAGTGTCAGCCTTGACTAAGTGTCAATAGAGAATGTTGATTAAAAGGTCTTATAACACTCCATTAGGTCTTTGATCTTCTTGGAGTCAGGAATTATGTTATAACCTTTGTATTCCTAGAGCCTAAAAGGGGGCCTGGCCTGTGAGTGCTTGTATACACTTGGCTTTCCATCTGCACAGGTTCTGCATCTGTGGATACCTCTAACCATGGACTGAATATATATATTTAAAATTTGCATCTATACTGAATACGCAGGCTTTTTTTTTTTTTTTTTTGGCATTGTTCTCTAAGCAATATAGAACAACAACTATTTATATAGCATTCACATTGAATTGGGCATTCTAAGTAATCTAGGGATGAGTATTTATGAGGAGTGTATAGGATATATGCAAATACATTTCATATAAGAGACTTGAGCATGCACAGATTTTGGTGTTTGCAAGATAGTTCTAGAACCAATCTTCTGGCAGCTATTAAGGACAACTATAGTCAATGCATTCAAATGTCTTACCTTCAGCACAGTTTCAAAGTATAGCTGTCAATCAACTCATTCTCCAAAGAATGATGATGCTCATTTTGAAACAGCAGAGCATGGCAATGGGATGGCCCATGCCATAGTCAACTGTGAGCACATTCAAGGAGGTTGACGCAAGGGAACATTTATAAAGCCCAAGATGTAGAAGGTCACATCAGATATTTTAATAATGCTCAGCTGCAGAATTAATAACAAAGGTGGCACCAGTCTGAAATTGAACAGACAGTTGCTGTGCAGATGTCCTTGCAGATGGTTATTTTGTGTAAGTTTGCAGTGCCCTTCGCGCAACAGTATAGTTCTGGCAGAGTCTTATGATAATTACCATCACGCAATTGTGTCTGAGAACCCATCGTTCCTAACCTTTGGTATTATTTATGTTTTTGTGTTAGGGTTGACACAAGAGACTCCATTTTGATTTTGGCCTTCACACAAACATTTCTGCTTTCTACACTATCCTATTTCTTTCCCTTCACATTTGCTTACTTGGGCATTGTCTTAGCACTGCCAGATGGGAGGTGTTTAGGGTCGGGAAATTTTTATCTCCAGTCTCAAGATCTTCTTCCCATGCTGTCCCGTCCATCTTGCTGCCCTGACTCCTGGGAGTGTCCGGATGTGGAACAGCTTCCTGAACACCATTAAGTCCTACTTCCCATGTCCTTCTGCAGTATGGCCTGGACACTCCTCCATCAAGAGACTAGGCCTATTTCCCCAGCTCCTTCATTCTAGACAGCTTCCGTTTAGCTTTGACTGATAGATCAGTGGAAATGATGCTGTGTCTATTTTCAGCACAGCCCTTAGCTGTCCTGGCAACTTCATGTTTCTCCCCATAGAAAGCCAGCAATCTCGTCTGAATTATGTCTACCAACAGGGGCGACAGCCAGCATCTCACTGGTGGTGGTGGGGGGGTTCTTCTTCCTGCCTAGGAGGATATAAGCCACTCTAAAACTTAAAGTCTCAAATAACTAGTGAAGAACAAAATACAAATAGAAATATTTTTATAAAAGCGAAGCCCCTGGTAGATCTAGTCCACATGAGTGCTGGAACTAGACAAAGAAAACATGGCTCTGGTGATTTATTTAAGGGGGTACGTCAGAAGCTGGGTTAAGGTTTCAAGGGCAGAGTCTTGCTTCATGATGTCTCGCAGTCAGCAAGTTGATTGACATCTAGACAGGTCACACCCATCTCAGGTGCTGTATGGGCCACTGCAGAGCAGGATAGAAATTCACACTGTCCCTGGGCAACTGACTAGAGAAAATGTCCACTGGTCATCCCCAGACACCAGATGTTTGTAATCACTAGGCTTCCATGTGCCGTGACCCACATGCAACCCATGGACGGCTCGTGACAGTCTATCCAGAGGCTCCCATGCTGGGTGAACCCTGAACTAGTGTGGAGATGCACTGGGGGTGGGGGTGGGGTGGGGACAGACAGACACATCCAGGAATCAGATATAAGATGTGTGAGAGAAAGGACTTTGGTGGTGGATCTTCCAGACCTACTATGTCAGTTGAAGTCACATGGTCTTCTGCCTAATGACCTCTACCTGAGGACAATTTTTAAATCTCCAATGCCTGACCACATGGCCACACTATTTCTGGGTCATAGGGGTTGCCATGACTCCTACCTCCAACTTTATATTATGTGTGTGACCTTTGACCAATATAATTTCCCATTTGAGTCTCAATTTTCTTGTTTTTTTAAAAAATAGTTTATAGAGATAAAATAGTCTTGTAAAGTTATAGATAAAACATAATAGTTTGGGGTGTTAAATAAGCAGAAAGTACAATGCCTCGCTTAATTGAAGAGCTCAGTAAGTGAGAGTTGCTGTAAACTGCACAAGCACAGCAGTTTTCTGCTTCTGTGTGTGTTCTGCTGATGAGGTGATTGGCCCAGCTGAACAGCCATGGTCCACATGCTGCCCTAACTTCGTCCTGTTTCCTCTGGGAAACTCACAGTCTCAGAATTTGGAAACGCCAGCTCTTCTTTGTATCATCAGCCCACGAGGGCTTCTTTGCAACTGCTTGGCATGGTTCTCTGCCCTGTCATCTGGGGTAAGAAGGATGAACTTCCCAGGCAAAGCTGCCTTTTGATAGGTCCTTTCCAAGCATACCACAGAGTCTCTCCTCTTTGGTTTTCTCTTTTTTATCTCACAGATGGGTGACAATAGAGAAAATGCAGTGTGTTTAATATGCAAAAGTTATGGCTGCCGTAGAGTTTATAATTATCACTGTATATAGAAACTATGGGGAACATCAAGTAATGCATCAGAAGGCAAGAGTTTGCTGAACTCTCCATGGTTGGTTGTTATTTTAAGTATCTTAATTCCTCAACAGGCTGTGAGCTCCTTATAGTCAGGGATAATGCTGTTTATTTTCTTGTGTATGTTGTTAGCTTTTTCATAATTCGGAGTATAGGAAACATTTATTTGAATAAAAGATATGCTCAGATAGAGAAAAAGCATCTAATGAGAGCCAAGTGAGTGTTTGACCTTTACATGTTATCTTATTTAATGTATCAAATTTATTTATTGTAAATTGACAGTTTATTTATATTTATGGGGTATAAAATAATGCTATGATTTATTAATACAATGTAGAATAATTAAATCAAGCTAACTAATGAACCCCTTGCTTTAAATACTTATTTGTTTTGATGAGGATATTTGAAATTTGCTTTAAGCAATTTTGAAATGGACAACACACTATTGTTAACTATTTATCACATTGTGCAATAGTTCACCAAAACAGCTAGGCATGGTGGCGTATGCCTGTAATCCCAGCGGCTTGAGAAGCTGAGGCAGGCAGATCGTGAGTTCAAAGCTAGCCTCATCAACTTCACAAGGCTCTAAGCATCTTAGAGAGACCCTGTCTCTAAATAAAATATAAAAACGGCTGCGGATGTGGCTCAGTAGTTAAGAGCCCCTGGGTTCAATCCCTGGTACCAAAAAGCAAAAACCAAAACAAACAAACAAAAAACCCCACCAAAACCCATCCTCATAACACAGAACTTTTTTATCCTGTTTGATATTTTGTACTCTTTTACATGTCTTCCTAGCTTATTTAATTATCATTTCCCTCTCTGTCTCCATGAGTTTGATAGTTTTAGATTCCATATCTGAGTGACAATATGTAATAGTTGTCTTTTGGGGACTGTCTTGTCTCACTTAGCATGTGTTTTTCCCTTTCCATCCAAGTGGTCACAGACGACAACATTTCCTTTTGTTGTAAGACTGGATGGCATTCCCTTGTGCGTGTGTACCACGTTTTCTTCATCCATTCGTGTGTTGATGGGCACGCACTGATTCTATAATTTGGCGGTTGTGAATAGTGCTGCAGTGGACTTGGGGGTGCAAGCATCTCTTTAATAAACTGACTTTAAATCTTTGGGGTAAATACCCAGAAGTAGGATTCTGGATCATAGGGTAATGCTATTTTTAATATATATAAATTTTTTAAAGGAAATGTCACACAATTTTCCATAATGACTGTAAAGTAAACTTTCAAGTATAATCTTAGGGTATGCAGAACTGCTCTCATGGGTAGACTCTGAGTACACGGTCTTTCCTTCTCAGGCTGCAGCAAATGAAATGCCCAGACCCTCTCCATACTGTGGCTCTTCAATTCACTTAGGGTTTCACATATATACAGTACAGCCAGTGCGGCAGGAAGCACATCTACTCTCTGAAAATCCCTTGAGGAAAAGTAGCACATGTTATCTCTGTTCATGTTCCATTGAGTAGAACCTCATCACACAGTTTCACTTAAATCCAAGGGCCCCGATTCAAGGCAGCAGGTGAGTTTGGACAGTTCTTTGATGTGCGGGGGATTGTCTGGTGGAATGTTTAGTACCATATGTGGCCCCTACACTCTGAAACCAGTGGTGCCCCCACAGTTGTGACTGCCAAAAATATCTCCAGAGGTTACTGAGCGTACTCTGGGGTATGAAATCCCCCCTAGACGAGTACTGTTTTTATTTTTTTTTAAATTTTTTATTTATTTTAGTGGTAAATGGACACAATACCTTTATTTCACTTATTTATTTTTATATGGTACTGAGGCTCGAACCCAGTGCCTCACAGGTGCTAGGCAAATGCTCTTCCACTGAGCTACAACCCCAACCCCTTTGAGTACCTCTTCACACTCCCCAATATACAATGGTGGAAGAGAGGTAGGTTGACCGCTACAAAACTCCTTAAAAAGAGAAGGATGATGAATAGACTTTAAGCTAGCCCACTATAATGATGGAACCTGGGAGCAGGCATCATGAAGATCCTAGCGGTAGAGGAAGTTCCTAGACTAGAGTCATGAGGCAGCCATTCTGCTCCCTGGGAGGAGCCCCCTCTGCAATGTTCTCCCTTTTCTGCTTCTCACTGGGCCATGTCTAAAGTGCTTGGAGGTGCTTATGCTGTGCTTTTGAATCCTGCTTGCTTTGGGGTAAATACCCAGAAGTAGGATTCTGGATCATAGGGTAATGCTATTTTTAATATATGTAAAATTTTTAAAGGAAATGTCACACAATTTTCCATAATGACTGTAAAGTAAACTTTCAAGTATAATCTTAGGGTATGCAGAACTGCTCTCATGGGTAGACTCTGAGTACACGGTCTTTCCTTCTCAGGCTGCAGCAAATGAAATGCCCAGACCCTCTCCATACTGTGGCTCTTCAATTCACTTAGGGTTTCACATATATACAGTACAGCCAGTGCGGCAGGAAGCACATCTACTCTCTGAAAATCCCTTGAGGAAAAGTAGCACATGTTATCTCTGTTCATGTTCCATTGAGTAGAACCTCATCACACAGTTTCACTTAAATCCAAGGCCCCGATTCAAGGCAGCAGGTGAGTTTGGACAGTTCTTTGATGTGCGGGGGATTGTCTGGTGGAATGTTTAGTACCATATGTGGCCCCTACACTCTGAAACCAGTGGTGCCCCCACAGTTGTGACTGCCAAAAATATCTCCAGAGGTTACTGAGCGTACTCTGGGGTATGAAATCCCCCCTAGACGAGTACTGTTTTTATTTTTTTT
Source organism: Tamias sibiricus (assembly GCA_025594165.1). Classification (NCBI taxonomy): domain Eukaryota; kingdom Metazoa; phylum Chordata; class Mammalia; order Rodentia; family Sciuridae; genus Tamias; species Tamias sibiricus. The sequence goes on from CM046675.1 coordinate 19,072,667, forward strand.
TAAATTTTTTATTTATTTTAGTGGTAAATGGACACAATACCTTTATTTCACTTATTTATTTTTATATGGTACTGAGGCTCGAACCCAGTGCCTCACAGGTGCTAGGCAAATGCTCTTCCACTGAGCTACAACCCCAACCCCTTTGAGTACCTCTTCACACTCCCCAATATACAATGGTGGAAGAGAGGTAGGTTGACCGCTACAAAACTCCTTAAAAAGAGAAGGATGATGAATAGACTTTAAGCTAGCCCACTATAATGATGGAACCTGGGAGCAGGCATCATGAAGATCCTAGCGGTAGAGGAAGTTCCTAGACTAGAGTCATGAGGCAGCCATTCTGCTCCCTGGGAGGAGCCCCCTCTGCAATGTTCTCCCTTTTCTGCTTCTCACTGGGCCATGTCTAAAGTGCTTGGAGGTGCTTATGCTGTGCTTTTGAATCCTGCTTGCTTTGGGGTAAATACCCAGAAGTAGGATTCTGGATCATAGGGTAATGCTATTTTTAATATATGTAAAATTTTTAAAGGAAATGTCACACAATTTTCCATAATGACTGTAAGTGGACTTTGGAGCCCTTGGAAGGTTTTATGAATTGAGCAGTTAAAGTTATCTGTAGGTCAGGCTTATAGTTTCATTGGCAGTATAACTCTCTCAAAAACTTAGTAGGGCCTGGCATGGTGGTGCACACCTGTAATCCCAGCAACTGGGAAGACGGATACAGGAGGATTGCGTGTTCAAGGCCAGCCTCAGCAACTTAGCAAGATCTTGTCTCAAAGGAAAAAAAAAAAAAAAAAAAAAAGGCTGGGGTGGGGGACAGCTGAGGTGGTAGCTCAGTGATAAAGTGCTTGTCTAGCATGGGTGAGGGCCTGGGCTCAATCCTCAACAACACATAAAAACAAATAAATAAAATAAAGTTTAAATTCTAAAAAAAAAAAAAAAGCTGGGGTTGTGACTTAGTGGTTAAGCATCCCTGTAACAATCCCCAGTAACAACCAAAAACAAAAAAAACAAAAAAACAAAAAACACTTAGTAGGCTTTGGTCTGTTTACTTCTAGTGAGCTCTATGTGGCAGAAAGCATGGTATAAGCTTATAATTGTTTATACTTATGAAAAATATGGAGGATACATATCCCCTACATTTTTTTCTTCTTTGCTTCCATACTTCTTTTCTTTCTCATATTAATTGCAAGTACCCTGAGGCTATCTGAAACAAAAGGCTTGGGTAGAAATATAACCACCTTTATCTGTCTTTGCCACAAGGCTGAGTTCCTATTATTTTTTTTTAACTGAAAAGTCTTAATGGGTTTTCTTTAAATTGTCTCCTGTGCTTTGTATTCCAGAAGAAATTGACTTCTTCAGCTTTGTGAAGTTCTTTAATTTCTGCTTGCAAACCTTGCTTGTAATCGCTTGCTATAAGCAGCAAGAAGTACTAATACTCTGGCTCTTCCATCTGCTGCTTCCAGAGCCACAGGCTCAGTATGTGGTTGATCTTCCTTCCAAGTGACTGTAGGTGACAGTTCTACCAGCTATATCACTACCTTTCTAGACTGTGGAATCTATTTTGGTAGTAGTACCTGTTGCATATTCAATAAGTTCAACGTTGCTACAATATTATATAATTTTTGTTAAAGCACCACTTGAAAGTGCTAATTCTTGTATTGGGTGAGATAGATTGAACTGCTTTAACACAGATCTAAAGGGGTAAAATAGTTCCAACACAGATGAAGTTTATTTCTCAATCACAAATGTATTTCAGACAGATATCATTTGTGTGTAGCTTTGTTCCTTGGAATGATTACAAGGCATGAGTTTCTTCCACTATGAGGGTACACCATCTCTGCAGCCTCAAGAAGGGGAAGGGATTGCATGAAATGTTCACTCATGCTTCCTGAGCTAGCTCTTGGCTACTTGATTATTATTGGGCTGCAAGGCAGACTGGCACCTGAGTCCAGATTGGTGACCAGGCACAGAGAGGGATAAGTATTTGGGCAGTAACAGCTGCTCTGTGCCCTCTGTATCTGGGTGATCCCTGGTCTTACCCTGGGTTTCTAACTTCTCCACTTGGGTATTTCACATTCATCTTGAAATAAAATCTTGTTCCAAGTAAGTGGCCTGATTGTCCACTCAAACTGCTCAAACCCGACCTGAAAGTCCCCCTTCCCTCACTCTCTCATATAGTTCATTTACCACTCCTGTCTTTTGTTTATTTTAAACACAGGTAAGCAGAGTTGGGTTTTTTTTTTTTTTTTTTTTTTTTTTTTTTTGGTACTGGGGATTGAACTCAGGGGCACTCGGCCACTGGGCCACATCCCCAGCCCATTTTTGTATTTGATTAGAGACAGGGTCTCACTGAGTTGCTAAGTGCCTTGCCATTGCTAAGGCTGGCTTTGAACTCACGATCCTCCTGCCTCAGCCTCCCAAGTGCTGGGATTACAGGCGTGTGCCACCATGCCTGGCTAGAGTTGGGTTTTAATAATCCTCGGTTCATGACACTTTTGGGGCTACACCTTTACCATTCTCCTACTTCCTTGCTTAAAGATAACTGCTATCTTTAATCTTTTCTTTGCTTTGTCTTATTAATTATTCATATGCACAATTGCACATACTTAGAAGGTGCACCCATGCATTCCAAAAACATATTGTTTATTTGTTTTAATATTTCTGAAAATGGAGCTATTCTGTTTTTAATCTTCTACAACTTAAATTTTTATTCCCAGTTTCACTGTTAATTTCTCCCCATATTATTTTATGTATCCATAGTTTCAAAAACATAGACTGTTGCATATTCAAAATATATCACATTTTATTCATTCTCATTTCATTGGACATTTAGGTTGCTGTTACAAACATGATGATTTTTGTACACTCTTGTGTGTATTTACTATGTGCATTTAATCTCTCTTGGGTATTTACCCTGAGGTGCATATTCCTTGGTTGTAGATATGGAAATGTTTAATGTTTACAAAATTATTCTTACCCATCTCCAAAGTAATAGTCCCAGTTTGCACTCTCATCAGTAATGCATGAGAAACTTCAAAGCTTTGTTTTCCTTCCAACATTTGATATTATTATATTTCTTCATTTTGCCCATGGAATTTGTATGAAATAATCCCTTACATAGTTTTGGTTTGCTTCACCTGTTACTCTTTAAACCAACATCTACTCCTGTGTCGACTGACATGTGTCTCTTTCTCTGTAAAATGCCTTTCAATGATCTAACTGGAGATTCTTTTGGATATTCCATGAAAATTATCATATCATCTGCAAGTAGAGAAAATTTTATTTTCTCTTTTGTAATCTTTATGGCTTAAATGTCTTTTCCCTGTCTGATTTTAATGGAATGAGCAATATAATGGGATGAACATCTGTTGCAATGCTGATTTGAATGGTGTGAATTATTATTTTTTTAGTTCTGATTTTAAATGAAGCGCTTCAAACATGCCTTCACTTAGAATGTTGTTTGTTATTGCTGTTATTTAATAGAAACCCTTTATCTGGTTAAGGAAGTTTTTGTTCTATTTCAGATTTACTAGGATTCTTTTAAAGCATATTCTTACTTTGAATTTTATCAAATGATTCTTCTGCACATTTTGACATGACATTATGAACCTGAAAACATCAAACACACATTTAAGGCCCTCAGAGAGCTTGGAATTAACCAGGAGAAGAAAATACAAATGTACCTGGAGCTGCATATACACATTATACATATGCAGAGAGAATACTGTGAGACAAACCTGTTGGCATTTTACATCTCTTTTACATTTAAGGATGAGACTTGGAGAAAGAAATTTCACTAACACTGTATTTGAGAAGGTAAATATTTTAGGCAGATAAATCTAGCGTACTGCTGTATGTGCCAAAAAACATGTGCTTCTCTTCAAAAGGGGTTCCACAAGGTTTGACAAACCCTGCATCTTCCATCTCACAATCCACATTATGGATTAAAAGCTCTTAAGAATTTCTGAAATTAGTTAAGCATGTTGATTAATGCCTCTAATTCCAAGAGCTTGGGAGGCTGAGGCAGGAGGATCACACGTTCAAAGCCAGGCTCAGCAACTTAGTGAGGCCCTATGCAACTTAGAGAGACCCTGCCTCTAAATAAAATATGAAAAAGGGCTTGGAGATGTGGCTCAGCAGTTAAGTGCCCCTGGGTTCAATCTCCAGTACCCCCCCCCCAAAAAAATTCATGAATTTAAATATCTTTTGTAATCCACATTGCCAAACATTTGTGATACTGAAGACCTTGGGAAATGCATTGAATGCTCTTCCTTTGAAGAGTAGTAGTACTTAGGAGCAAATTAGTTCATTAGGAAAGGAAGAATAGCAAAAAAGGCCTAGGTGTCCAACAATACATGAGTGGATTTAAAAAATGTTGTACATATATACAATGAAGTTTTATTCAGCCATGAAGAAAAAAAATGTTTTTTCATTTTTCTTATTAAAATTTGTTTTAATTAGTTATATACAACAGTAGAATGCATTTATGCACTGTGATATATCATACATAGATGGGATATACTTTCTCATTTTTCTAAGTGTACATGTTGCAGAATCATATTGGTCATGTAGTCACATATGTCTGTTTCATTCTGCTATCTTTCCCATTCATTTTTCTTTTCTTTTACATTTTCTGTCTCATTTGCAGGAAAATGGATGGAACTTGAGATCATTATGTAAGTGAAATAAGCCAAACTTAAGACAATCAGGGTCCTATGTTTTCATATGTGGAAGCTTGAGAGGAAAAAGAAAAAAGAAAAAAAAGGTGGTGGGGGAATCTCAGGAAAATCAAAGGGAGACCAATAGAGGAAAGGGGCCAAGGGATGGGAGGAGGGGAGGGAGAGGGGAAGTGCTGGGGAGTGATATTGGTCAAATTATATTTTTATATTGTGTGCATGTACAAATATGTAATGACAAATCCCATCATTATGTCCAACTGTATTGCAGCATAATGTGTGTGTGTGTGGGCGGGGGAACAGAAAAGGAGAGGAGAGAGATTCAAAAATGATATTGAGGGCAGGGGTTGTGGCTCAGTGGTAGAACTTGCCTGGCATGTGTGAGACAGTGGGTTCGATCCTCAGCACCACATAAAAATAAATAAATACAATAAAGGTATTGTGTCCATTTACAACTAAAAAACATTTTAGAAAAGTTGATATTGAATTTTTGGCATGTCGTAAATGAGGAAGATAGAGAAGAAAGTTTAATTCAGATTGTACTATTCTACATTCAAATTTACCTGTGAAATTTCAGATGGTTTCTACCAAGTCACTGGACTTACACATCTGTAGCTCAGGGGACAGAATGGAGATTAGATAATCACTCATAGTAACCTAATTGATAAAGGTGAATAACAATCCACAATGGGAAAATAACAAGAAACCAAACATCCTGTTCAAAAAATGAGTTCTTGAGCAACAGCTATATTTACAGGGACAAGAAGATGAAAATAAATGAGTAGGCTTGAGCAAAACCAAAACAAAACAGAAACCAAAACAAACAGCTGAGGACAGGAATCTGTAGTACAGCATCCTGAGGAATGATAGGGAATGTTGATGAATAGTCAAAAATGATGAATATGGCCTTTCTGGTTTTCTTAGGAGCATTCCATTTTCATTTTCTTTTGAAAAGCTGCATTTTTCTCCTCAGCATACTGGGTTTGAGCTTTGAAGTATGGCTTGTTCTAAAGACCTCTGCACATTGTGGGTTATAAGCTAACTCAGGGAAATCATGGCAGCCATAGCTGGTCCATTTCTGCAACCCCACTGTGAAAAATATGGAGGTGGAGGAAATGTTCAGTTTCAGATGGATGCTCTTCCATTCTTATTGTCACAGGGGAGTTCTGCACCATCTAGATACTCATGCAGCTAAGCCCAGTGTCCAATTTGAATTGGTAAGTTGAGCAGTAACGATCTCTTCTAGCTCAGAGAGCATGAAAAGCATTAGTTTATCATCATCCATGCCATGTCTCAGAGCTTTCCAAATGAGAGGAGGAATCGTGGATGCCTCCCAGGTGCAAAGAGTATGTTTTATGGATAACTGTTAGGGCTCCCTGGCAAATAGCTGAATGAGTGAAACTGAACTTATCACTGCTCAATAAACTCTCCATTTGCATTAGTGATACATCTCATGAATTTCTTGCTGGTATCCACTTGGACACTCACAAACTTCACTGCAACTTACTTGGACCATAGAACTGCTGTGGTGAGCATCAACAAAGCCATCTGATGAGGGATACTCAGAGGTACTGTCAGCATCATAGTGGATGTCAAATGATCCAGTGGGGCCAATTTTATGAGAACAGCCCCCAAATTCAAACATCACTAGCAAAGCAAATAATGCATTGTCAAAACCTTCTAGCTCCTCTGGATCTAGGTGATTTATCTCCAGAGGAACTTCTATAAATGGGCCATATTTTCCCCCATACAGTGAAGAAAAATGAAAGGCACCCTTATAGTTTCTGCTATATCTTGAAAGGGGGTGAAAAATGATGGAGGTGCTTACTTAGGGAAGGAAAGATTAAAAGAGCTTAGGGACAAGTACAGGGGGTGGGGGGGAATAATGATAGCCTGTGAATATTTGAAAGAAATAAAAACAGATGAGAGTGAAATCACAGTATTTAGAATGGCCCAGTAGGGGATAACTAGGAGTAATGGGATGAAAATAATGGAAACATTTAGGTTCCTTCTCAGCGACATCTTGCTGGCAGTGTTAGATGACAGAGTCGTCTCCCGAGGCAAGTGACAGAATCGCTGTCACCTTGGGAGTTGAAAACCCGAGTGGAAAAATACATAGGTTTGGTGGCAGACAGCAACTCTGCAGTGGCAAGGACCCAGAGTCAGACTCATTTGTTCTTGGTTTTTGCTATCTTGAAATGTTGTGATTCTCAGAGACGAAGAATGCTCCATGACTGTCCTTGATCACCTTAGCCTGTTTCTGTGCATCATTTATAAAGCTTCAGGTCTGCCCTCAGGATGATTTGGTTGATTTATTCTCTTGTACAGGACAATTGCTTTTTTCCTTATCAGCAATGTGTCTTGCAGTTATTGGTCCTATATGTCATACTTGACCTATGGATCGTGTGCTTCTGATTTTAGTATGTGTCCTCAGAGTCACGCAGTGGGGAGAGGGCAGCAAGGACTACTTTGCCAAATGCCAGTATTTGCCAAGAAATCCTGCACACACAGGATTGTCTTATCTAGTGCCAGTGGGTCCATTTCATAGAGCCCATGAACCCTCTCAAGTAGAAGAAGCATGAAATACATTGTGTGAATGTAGGTTCTTTGTTCTTTGGATGGGACCCAAAGTATCCTTGAGCTTATCAAGTGAATAGATGACCCCAGAATTGAAAAACAAAATAAAACAAAACAAAAACCCCAAGCTGAACATTTGGATCAGATAGTTTCTGAAACTGAAATTCCATTTCTATACGTGTATATGTTGCTGTAAGAAAATATTGTTATTTTCCATTATGGTATGGGGTAACGTCACTTTGATTTACTTCCTACTCTATCTGAGGTTGTTTCTCCCAATGAGATACACATTTAGGGGTATATATTCATTCATGTCTTAGGCCCTTCTCCTTAGAGGTATGGGCTAGGATAGGAAGAGAACACAGCTGGGATTTTGAATAACCTTTGCCATCAGATAGCAAGACTTTTCTCTCTTCTGTTACACAGTTAAAGCTTTGGTGCCAGGGTTTATTTAACGTAGTCCCAGAGTGCACAGCTGAGCTCTCAGTGTCTGCATTGTCAGCAATTAGGAACCGGGAGCAGAATTCCACTGGTCCCGCTGGCTGTCATGTTGTCTTTTCATCAGCAAGAGTCCCTGGAGCCTTCTATAGCACAACAACTCCATTCATCCTTGTTTCCATTTCATAAATCTTCTCCTATTTAAAAAAAAATATTTATTTTTTAATTGTAGTTGGACACAATACCTTTATTTTATTTTTTTTTATTTTTATGTAGTGCTGAGGATCGAACCCAGGGCCTTGCATGTGCTAGGCAAGTGCTCTACTGCTGAGCCACAACCCCAGCCTTCCTCCTATTTACAGATTCTCTTCTTTATATTATGATGTCCATTTACTTGCAGTTTTAATTTCTTCCTCAATTCTATTACCTTCTTCTCTACATACTTTCTTGCTGCCATGCATTTTTTCCCCCTTCCTCTATCACTGCAAATGGATTTTCTCTATCTCCTTTTTCAGCCACCATAAAGGAAGATCTGATTGGTTTAATTGACTCTTAGTGTTCCTAATGAAGAAGAATCTCTCTTTGAGAGTGTTGCATCGGTCAATTCTCAGTCTAGGGTTTGGCTGCTTTCAGGTCTTGTGGTCCAGTTGTAACTGGACCCAATGGATTCACCCATTGATGAGAGCAAGGTCGGTCGGTCAGCACAACCAGGAGAAAGAAGAGTGAAGACGGGTGTATTGCTTGCAGCAAGTAAGGGGAGCACTGGGGATAATTTTCAAAGCAGTATCTCCCTGAACACCAAAAGAAAGAAGCTTTTACTGGGGAAAGTCATGAATATTTACATCAGAAAGACTCTCATCCCATATTGAAGCATGCACATTCCTGAGCATGCTCAGTGGGAGATCATGCTTCCTATTTTGCATGTTAAAAAGTGGACAGGAACGCCTAACCTAATGGGAGGAGAGTTCAGCATCCTGTTGATATTATAACGGGCTGGGCCACCTTGGCTCTTTTAAATAGGTTCCTTGTGGTTTTCTCTGAAGAATCTTATCTGAACCAAAAACAATAACAACAACAACAATAACTTTGAGGAGGTCTAACATTCATTTAAAAGGGCAGAAACTTTCCCCCTGCAAGGATAGAAACTTGCCCCTCAGTCACTGCCTGGAACTGACAATCATCTGTGTTCAGAGTTTGTAGTTACCAGAATCAAAATTACGGTCACTTTTCCCTAAGGGATTCCCTACAGGATAGTCTTATCTGAATATATCATAGATAGATACTGTTAGAATGCTACTATTTGCATGGTCTAAAAATTGTCCATTGGACTTGACAAGGTGGAGAAAAACCATTAACAGTCTCTTGTTAGCCTGAGATTTTGGTTTTGGAAAAAATAGCATGTATTTTGCAAATGACATGAGAAAACTGCATCTGCACCACTCACAGTGATTTATAAAATACCTAGTTAGTTGAATTCAGACCAATAGCCAGGTTTCTGTTCATTCAACAAAGAAATAAAAGCTGAATTAAATTCAACTTTTCAGACATCCAGCTGATTTCCACATTATGTTTCTATGTGGAAACATTTTATGTTTATATTTATATATTATTATGTATTATGTTTCTATGTGGAAACATTTTATATTTATATTTTATATGGAAACCTTTTATATGAGAGGCTATGCTCTCATATAAAAATAATGTAGATTTTGAATAATCAAAGATGGTTTGAATAGAAAAGGCTGAGACAAGATAAAATCTCATTGCCCCTTTTCAAGGGAGACACCACAAACTGTGTTTTGGGTTTTCATCATCAGTCCCTCTGAATCACACAGGCAACTGCTTTAACTCCCAGCTCTACTCTGTCTAAAGAATGCTTGATGAGGTCATTAATGGATGGAAGAATGAAAACTATACAAAATTTTGGTCTTCTATTCTAGAAAAAGTCATGAAACCTCAGAACTTTACATTAGAGGACTGCAAAGAAACCATCTTGCACAAACCCTTATCACACCCATGAGGAAGCTGAGGTTCAGGGTAGAAAGAAACTTTTCTGGAGTCAATGAAGGCAGAATCTGGCTCTTTTCACTCCTGCTACATAGCTTCCTGCTCAGATCAATGCTTTCTCAAATACAGGACACCTGAGAGGCTCTTAGACCCTTTCAGGGGAAGCAAGTGTGAATGTATGATTTATAACTACTTAAAGCTTAACCTCCAAGGAAAGAAGGCAGACTGTGATAGGGACTGCAGGACCAACACCCCCTCAGCCTATTTATACCTAGACATTGTGGCTCCTTTATCCGAGAGGGGAGGATGGAGTAGAGAAATATTTAGGAAGCAGGTAAGAGATTACTGAGGGCATTTTGAAATATTGCTATTGCCTATTTTTATTCTGCTTGGTAGAAATAGAAAGCAAGAGAATTTTACCCAGACTGGAAACGCATTGATTTTAGGCACAACTGGAAGCAAAAATGTGTCACATTTTCCCTAGCAGGTTGACTGTTCCCATGTTGACTTAAATATTCTAAGACAGCACAGTTTTTTTTTTTTTCAAGTGCACATTTATACTAAGAAATAGTGATAGCAAATACTGATGTTAGAAGATTTGTAAAGACCTACTATTCAGTGAAAGGAACCAAGATGTAGACTCTACCTTTGGTACAATGCCATGTGAAATATGCACAAATTCATGCATATTTCAATATCTGTATGAAGTGCTATATAAATCCATGGACAAGGTCTCACATGAGACACCCTAGATAGCGGATCTGAACCAAGTCTGATTTTGCACCACCCCCCTGCAACTAGGGAATATTTGACAATACCTAAAGACATTTTTGTTGTCACAGGTGGGACAAGGGAAATGCAACTGGAATCTAGGGAATGGTAGCTGAGGATGCTACCAAACAGCCCTGTTGGTAGTGCTGAGACTGGGAAACGGTGCTCTGAAATGGTACCAGTGATTTCCTCCTGAGGGGTAGGTGGAAGCTAGAAGTTAGATTTCAGGCTTCAAGTAGAACTTCTTCCTTATTAGTACCATTTGTATTTCCCTCGTGATCATGTGTTAATATCCTACTAGTATTTTTTTGAGTGATGCTTAAATTACAATAGATGGCTAAATGCATCGCCAAGTTTGGATTTCCCTATAAGTCCATTATCATGAGAAATGTAATGATTCTTGAAGCAAATTGGAGATAAGTGTTATCTAATGGTGGGTGAACTCTGGTGTATGGAGAACAATACAAGCAAAATTTTACTTCTAGAGGTGAGTGGTGATTGATGGTATGTGAAGGGGAAGACTGCTATTTTCCTTTATTAGGCTTCAGTGTAATTTTTTGAAGGATGCTGATGAATTTGCAAGGTAAGTCAAGGACAGTTTGAGTTCCTATTTGTAAGATTTGTCAACTGGAAAAGATTTTCCAACTTTTGTTGAAACTTTTGCAGTCTGCTACATATACTATATGGGGCTTGGAATCATCATACCCAATAGATCATATTTATCTCACATGATTACGCCCCAGTGTATATGTGCTCTTTAAAGTATGTACTTGAGTATTTTCAGTGATAAGTTATCTCACAGGCTAGATTTCTGCATTTTTTATTATGAACTATTGACAGCAGATGATAGACTGAAGAAAACAGTATAATAAGTATTGGTGCAGTAAGTAGTCAGAAGGAACAGAGATCAGGAAATTGCTGCATTCACTTCAAATTTCACTCCTTTTCTCAGTTGTTCTTTTTAAGAAAACACATCATTGCAGGTAAATCTGAAGACACTTGCTCTATTGCTATCTTTCTTCCTCAGAAGTAATGCTTGTTCTGAACTGGCATATAGGCCCTCCCATTCATGTCTGATTCTTTTACACAAATATTTACCTACCACACACACTAATACTTAAATTTGGCTTGCTTTCAAAGTTTTGGTGAATCAGAGTATTCTTTTACAGGTTTCCTTTTCTTTCAGTAAATGATTATATTGATCCATGTGGACAAAAGTAGTTGTAGTTTATTCATTTGAAATGTGAGATATATCATATTCTATCATGTGAATGTCATAATTTATCCATCTTCCACATACTTTGTTCCTTTAAAATTTTTTTTTATAAATAGCACTACAGTGAACATCAATGTTTATGAATGGATGTTATTCCAGGAAAATTTTTCTATTAATGAAATTTGTGAATGATAGGCTATATATAAGCTCAATGTTGCTAGATAGCAGATACTCTACTTTCCTCAATGTTGCTAGAGAGCAGATAAATACTCTACTCTCCTCAATGTTGCTAGATAGCAGATAATCACTTAACAGATAAAAACTTTACTATCCTTTTAATGTCTACAGAGTGTTACAGTGCCACTAGCAGAATATGAGCACCTTTGTCTCTATATCCTGGCAAACTTTTGGTTCTTTGAGATTTTTGGCAAAAAAATCACTCTGACAGGGATCAGACAGTCTGCCATTTTTATTTTGCATGTTCCTGATTACAGGTGATTGAATAATTTTAGTTTTTTTAATCCATGGTGTATAATTCTGTATATTATTTTTATCCATAATACATATTATAAATTTATCAGTTTTTGCTTTTATGGATCATGACTTTTGTGTTAATCTATGAACTTTTACTAGGTCTTAGATCCTGGACATGTTATCACATTTTTTCCAAAAGTTTTAGAGTTTTATGTTTTACATTTTAGCCTTCGATCCATTCTGAGTTGTTTGAATAATGTCATGAGACTAAGGTCAAAGTTCATTTAAAAAAATGCTGTTCTTTGTTGTCAGCACCATTTATTGGAAGGGCTGTCTTCTTTCTCTGTTGAACTACTTGTACTTCTATGTCAAAAATTAATTGAAGAAATTATATGATTCTATTTCTGGATTATTTTTCCTGTTCTGTGAATCTATGTTTCTCTCTCCCTGGTGCTACTATTTTAGCTACGTTATGTACCTTAAAATCAGGTAAGCAAATTCCTTCCATATTAAGTCTTCTTTTTCAAAAGCATTTTGTTCTTTCTTTGCCTTTCCTTATACATTGTAGAATAACATCATTGGCTATAAAAAGTTTCATGAATTTTGATAGGAATTGTGCTAAACCTGTGTGTCAATTTGGGAAGAATCAGCATGTTTAATATGTGACTCATCAACCCATGAACTCAGTGGACTTTCTATTCAGATCTTTAAGGTCTTTCATCAGTGTAATTTCTATAATTTTCAGCATATAGATCCTTGATGTTATTTGTTCAATGCACAAATAAAAGTTTAATTTTCTTGGAGCGATTAAAAGTGACATTGTGTTTTACTCAGTTTCTGCATATTTATTGTTAGTATATAGAAATGAAATGTATTATTGTGTGTGTTGATCTTGGGTCCTGTGACCTTGCTGCGTTATGACCTCATTGTGTTAAGAGGTTTTATAGATTCCTTAGAATTTTTGGCATAGCCAGCAGTGAATAGTCATTCACTTCCACCATGAGCCTGAGTAAGGGTGTCCAGAGCTATATCCTGGCTTGTTTCTTATATTAGAGATAAATCTTTGAATTGTAGGTGGTCTTCATTGAATTGAGGAAGTTTCTCTCTATTCCTTTTTTTTTCTGATAGTTTTCATTATGAATAGGTTTGAATTCTGTTGAATGCTTTTTCTGTATCAATTGATATAATCATACAAAATTTTCCTTCTTTAGCCACTTAATATGATGGATTACATTGGTTGATTTTCAAATATTGCAGCCTTGTGTCCCTACAATAAACCCCTCTTGATCAGTTTGATCTACTTTATGTATTGCTGAATTCTGTTTGCCATTGTGTTTTAAGTGCTTCCATGTCTATGCTCCCTAACTGTATTAGTTTGCAGTTTTTATTTTTTTACTTTGGTTTTGGTATCAGGGTAATACAAACTTAATTAAGAAATAAATTGGGAAACATTCCTTCTTATTTTCTTAGGAAGATATTGTGCAAAATTTTGATATTTTTTAGATATTTGGGAGAATTCTCTATTGAAACAATCAATCTAACCTGGACATTTTCTCTTTGGGGAGTTTTTAATTATAAATACATTCTTCTGTATATTGCAACTATATACATATAGTTGCAAGACTATTAAAATTACCTATTCTATATTTGTGTGAATTGTTCCAGTTTGTATTTTTCTAGGAATAGGTCCATTCCATCTAAGTTGTCAAATTTGTATATATAGAATTTGAAGTATTATCATTATCAGGGTTCATGTTAATAACCCTGTTTTATTCCTGCTATTGGTAATTCATGTTCTCTCCCTTGCTATCTCCTTTGTCAGTCCTCCTAGAATTTGATCAGTTTTACTCAACTCTGAGGAATTAGCTCTTTCTCTAATAGATTTTCTCTTTTATCTTCCTATATTTAGTTGGATTGTCTTCTGTTCTTTATTGTTGCCTTCTTTCTGCTTGCTTTGGACTTACTTTGCTCTTCTTTATCTAGGCTCTCATATTATTGATTGAAGGCACGTCTTCATTTCTGATGTACAGAGTTAGTACTATAAATCTTCCTCTGACACCTGCTTCAGCTGCGTCCCACAGATTTGATTATGTTGTATTTTTGAGTTAGTTCAATGCATTTTTAAAATTTTCCTGATTATTAATATCTTACTTACCAGTTATTTAGAAGTGTTTTTAGTTTCCATGTGTGAAGGAGCCCTAATCAAGGAGATAGCTAAAAGATTGCGGTTAGCTGAGAGCCATAAAAGATGTTCTAGTTTCCACCTGATATTAATAAATTATTCAAAGAATCTTTGTATGCCCGTGAACACTGTGTGACGCACCTGTAAGCTCAAGCTGTAAGCACTTGTCCTTGTTTAAGCTAAATGTATATAACCGGGTGAGGTTGGTTGGAGAGAGAAAGAAGAAGAAGAAGGTTGCTGGTTGAAAGGAGTCAGAGCGGTTAGAGTTCGAGAGGTTGCTGAACCTGGAGAGAGAAGAAGAATAAAAGACCTTTTTCATTTTCATCCTGCCTCCAAGTTTTCTCTCGTGGCGTTCGTTGCTCCAAGCGGATCACTTCAGGCAGCAACACATGTGTTTAGAGATTTCCATGGTAACTTTCTTTTATGGATTTCTAGTTTGATTCCATTGTGACGAGATGACACACTGTGTATGGTTTTAATTCTTTCATATTTGCTCTGTGGCAAAACATAATTTCTATTTTGGTATATGCTCTGTGAGCTCTTGAGGAAAAAGTGTGTTCTGCTGATATTTGCTGGAGTCTTCTATGAGTGTTGATTAGAACCTATTAGTTGATGGTGCTGTTGAGTTCTGCCTTGATGATTTTCTGTCTAGTTTTTCTATCTGATGTTGAGAGAGGAATGTTTAAGTTTCCATAAATAATTGTGGATTGTTCAGTTTCTGGTTTTATTTTCCCTGTTTTTTTTCCTTCCAATATTTTGCATCTCTATTTTATGGTGCATATACATTTTGTATTTCCCTTTGGTGGATTCATCCTTTATGATGACCTAATCTGTATCTCTATCCCTGACTTTCTTTGCTCTGCAGTCTACAGTATTAATAAGGTTGTTCCTGGTTTCTTTTAGTTAATGTTCACATTGTGTACCATTTCCCATCCTTTTAGTTAAAACCTACTTATAATGTATTTGAAATGACTTTCTTATGTACAACAAGTAATGGGGTCATATTTTTTAACCTATTCTCTCAACCTCTGTCTTTTAATTGGTGTATTTAAACCATTTATATTTAATGTAATTTTTCATGTAGGCCTTAAGTCTGTCCCACTCTAGTATACTGTGAAACCTATCCATTTTGGTCTTTAAAAACAAATAGTTATATATTTCTCAGGTTTAAATTTGATTTATTCTATCTATCATTTCTCTCTTTTCTTTCTTTCTCTCTTTCTTTTTCTTTCTTAGTACCAGGGATTGAGCTCAGGGGTGCTTAACACCTGAACCACATCCCCTAGCCATTTTTGTTTTGAGACAGAGTCTTGTTAAATTGCTAAGTGCCTCACTAAATTGCTGAGGCTGGCTTTGAACTTGCAATCTTCCTGCCTTAGCCTCCCACCCAAGTCACTGGAATTACTGGCATGCACCACTATGCCTGGCTATCTTATCATTTCTTTACTGAAACTTAAATTTCCTGTCTGAAACTTTCGATTTTGTTTTGGTATCAAGTATGTTTATAATTCTGGTGGAAGCATTTTCATGATGGTTGTTTTAAAATTGTCAGATACGTCTACATTTATGTCATCTTACCATTGTTATCAATTGTTATTATTTTTTATTCTCTTTGATATATTTCTGTTTTATTTTTTTCCAGAAGGATTATGGAAAGACTCTGACTCTCTTGGTTATTATATTGCAAGATGGTGGATCTTATTTAAATTTTCTACTTTTGGTAGTTATTTTTCTTATATCAATTCATTGAAGGAAGGGGAAGACACCATTCCATTACTGCTAGATAGGGGTAGAACTCAAGGTTCCTAGCTCTGTATGTATTGAAATCCTGAGAGTAAGGTTTCCTTACTGTCTGATGTTTATAGGAATCCCAACTTTGTATTCCCTCTCTGTATAGTAGAAATAGAAACATCTCATTACTTCTTCTTATGTGAGTTCTGTTGACACTGTGGATGGGTTGATTTCATGATTATAGTTGTGAAAATCCTGATGTTCTATTAGTTTTTCTCTTTCATCATCTAGTGGGTGAGAGATCCTTTATAACTTTGTGCTGATGGTGGAAATCCAAGCTTCCTGTGTGGCCTTCACTGACAGCATGAGAGGTTTTGTGTTACTGCCTGATGAGGATAAAAATCCCTGTTCCTGCTACCACGCTGGTGGGTTGATTGTGGTGCCATATTACTACTCAGAAAGAGAGCTGGAATTTAGGATCCCACTTGGCCATTTTAGCATGGGTCTAGATGAAGGTCTATTTTGTTTGTTTTGTTTTGGTTTTGGTTTTTGTGCTGTGGAGTTTGCCTGGAATAAAGCAGTTATTGTCTAAAAGTTTTCTGTCATTGCTAGACTAATCCTTTCTTTGTCTTTTGTCCAGATACAGTAGGCTTTTGATGAGGCTGTTTTTAACAGTGGCCACTGGTATCTTAGTATGCTGGTTCATTCAAATGCTACTCTGCAATTTATGAAGCAAAAAGTTCTAGGCAGTCATAGTATCTGTTGAGGATATTCAATAGGTTAGATATATTAAACTTATTTTTAGCTTATAATATTTTTACCTTACAGTGTTTTTATTAGGATATAAACCCATCATAAGTCAAGGAGTATCTGTATTTAAAACTTGTTTTCACTTTTATTGTTATTTACTTTTCATTTTACCTGTATTATTTCATTTTCTTATGATATAATTTATTTTCTTGAGGTGGTATTCTATAAATAAATTTTAGTCTGTTATTTTAATCTATGTATTTAAAGTTATAAAAATCTTTTATGTGCATCCCACAAATTTTAACATGATTTATTTTTATTATTTTATTTTTAATATTTTTTTAGTTGTTGATAGACCTTTATTTTGTCTTATTTATATGTGGTGCTTAATATCAAACCCAGTGTCTCACACATGCCAGGCAAGTGTGCTACTGCTGAGCCCCAGCCCCAGCCCCAGTCCCTACTTCCATTATTATGCAGTAAAAACTTAATAATTTGAAGTCTCTAATTTCTTTGTCTTTTTTTTATTTAGAGGTGAGCCTTTTAAAAAAATTATTTTTATTTTTTATTTTAATTTGTTATATATGACAGCAGAATGTATGACGTCACTTTGTAATTTCTACTGGGATACCTTCTTTGACTCTTGGGTTATTTTGAAATTGATTATTTTTCAAGCAATTGGAATTTTATGGTTGTCTTTTGGATACTGATTTCTGTCTCATTCCACTGTGGTCAGAACATATCCTAAATCATTTTATTTCCTTTTTTCACATTTGTGATTACTACCTTTTTGCTTTAGCATAATGTATATTTTCATGTGTGTGTGTGTGTATGTATATATATATATGTGTATATATATATATATTTAAGGTACATGGGAAATATTTGTGTTCTTCCATTATTGAGTAGTTTTTTGCATATGCAAAATGGTTGGTATTTATTCATATATGCAATGTATTTATTGTAACAATTATTGGGCACTATGTAAAAGTTTCTTACTCTGATCATGGATTAGTCTATTTCTCCTTTGCTTTGCTATTTTTGTTCCACATATTTTAACCTACATTTTAAGGTGCATGCAAATATTATTTTCCTATCTGTTTTGGTTCTCTTTATCAATATGAACTGTTCTATGTTAACTGAAGAGGCAGTTTTTGCTTTAAGTTCTCATTTGTTTGATTTAAATATATCTAATAACATCTAGATTGGTATTAACATGACAAATCTTTTTCCATTATTTTACTTTGTAACTTTTAGACTTTTATATTTAAGGTACATCTTCTCAGTTCACTAATCATTCTTCTTTTTTTTTTTTTTTTTTTCTCTCCTCTGGAATATTTCATCTCTTTACATTTTTTGCCATACAATTTAAGTGACTTTGTCATTTTATTTTTCTATTTCTTTCCCTTGTTTTATGTCATTTTACCCCCTCTTCTGTTTTGCTTTTTTTAAAAATCTAATCAAATTACTTTCAAAACCCTCATTTTCCTTTCTCTGTTAGTTACTACCAAGGTTTTATTATATTAATATTATTTTTTTGATGATTACACCAGAAATTGCAACATGTATCTTTGATTAAATATGGGAATAGCCTTACTATTTCCCAGAGAATTCAAACATGTCTGCACTCTAGATTTCTATTTTACTCATTTTGCTACTTATGTTATTATTTTAATTCTACATGCCATTCAGTCACCATGGACTTAATATTATTTATTGTGATAAGAAGCCACTTAGATTTATCCACCTATTTATCTTGTTCAAGAATTGTCTTTTTTGTTGTTTCTTCCTTTGTTTTTGTGCTTCTGTCTGGCATTATTTTGCTTCTGCCTGAAGTAGTCTTTTTTTTTTTTTTTTAATTTCCTTTAGTGATATTTCACTAAATAAATAATAAATACTGTTGACACATACTCAGTTTCTGTTTGGCTGGAAGCATCTTTATTTTGCCTTTCTTTCTGAGACGTGTTTTACAATCCATCAAATCGGATTTGAAATTTGGCAATTATTTCCTCCCAGCAGATTAAAAACACACGTGTTCCTTGTCTTCTGGCTTTTATCACGTCTGTTGGGAAGTCAGCAATCAGGCTCATTGTTGATTCTTTAGAAATGATGTTTTCTTTCCTCTGGCTGCTTTGACAGTTTTCACTCTGTCTACAGCAAATTGTGGCCCAGGGACCCCACCTGGCTCACTGCCTGTTTTCCTGGGTGGGTGTTGGAGCACAGTCTTGTGGCTGGTCTGTGTCTGTGCTACCAGGGGGGAGCTAAATCTTCATGATGGAGAAAGTGCAACCCTTCTGTACAGGCCTCAACTACTTGGTATCTGGCCTGTACAGAAAACATCTGTCCTCTCCTCATCTGTAACTTCCAGTAATTTAAATTATAAAATGCCTAATGTGCCTATTTTTAAAAATCCTATGTGAAGTTGGTAAAGCCCCTTGACTATTTTTTTAATATATTTTTTTTAGTTATCAATGGACCTTTATTTAATTTATTTATATGTGGTGCTGAGGATAGAACCCAGTGCCTCACACGTGCTAGGCAAGCACTCTACCACTAAGCCACAACCCCAGCCTAAGCCCCTTGAATCTTTACCTTGACATTTCTCAAAAGTGTGGGATGTTGTCAAATATGGCTTCTCTACCATCTTCTTTCTCCTCCCCTTCCTGGGCTTCCAAGTCCTTTGTGTTGACATTGTCAGCAGTCCCTCTGGGCTGCAGCAACCATCTCTCAATATTCCATTCTTTGTCCTACTCGTGCAGAGTGGAGATTTTATTATTGACCCCTTTTACTGTGCTGAATGGTTTTTATACTTTTCTGTTTTATTCTTAAGACCCATTATTGTGTTTTTCTGTTAAATTTTTCATGTGTTTCTTCTCTATAAATTCTGTTTTTCTAGTGAAATTTCCATCTTATATTCTATTCTACTGAGCATATAAATTGCAATTATCTTGAAGTTAGTGTCTGGTTCTTTTAAGGATTTTTTTTTTTTTTTTTTTAGTAGTGTGACCCTCTCTCTCTCTCTCTCTCTCTCTCTCTCACTCTCACTCACTCACTCTCTCTCTCTCTTTTTTTTGTCTTTCTTTTTATCTCCTCTGTGGCCCTCATTGAGTATTAAATTTAAAATATATATACATATGCCTTTATTTATTTTTATGTGGTGCTGAGGATGGAACCCAGTGCCTCACATGTGCTAGGCAAGAGCTCTACCACTGAATACCGGATTTTGCATGTGAAAAGTTGTAATTACCTATACCTCTGCTTGGTATTATTTTCCTTTAGAAAGGCTTTATTCTGCCTCCTGGCAGAGATAGTGCACCCAGTCTACTTTGAGATTGAGTTTGCTTGGAATGGATCTTTTGTCTGTGTGAAAACTGATCTAATTCTTGTTCCCTCTTACTAAATCCCTTTTGTGGTAGTAATTTGAAATCTAGGTGCTCTTCCGACTCCTGCCTGCCTAGTTCATCCTGATCTCCAATTTTTACCTCCCCAGCCCTGAGACTCCTTCAAGTCTCTACTCAGTTACCTCTGCTTTCTTCTTCAGTTCCGGGGGCTTGGCTCTGTGCCAATTACACATTGGTAAATGCCACGAGGGAAAAATAGTCTAGATCTGACTGTCCGCTTTCCTGCTTTCTTGAGATGCTGGGTCTGCCTGTCCCTCATGCCTTGGTAGGTCGTTGATACCTCCAACACATTCAACAGATTTTGTGCAAAATTTCTAGTTCTTCATAAGAGAGCCAGTCTGTAATAAACCGTCCCACATCTCTGTGTTATAGAGCTAGGGCCTTCAAGGAAACTGAGGCAACCTGAAGACACCACCCTTTAAGCCCTGATTCTTGTGATCAAGGCAGAAATATTTCTGACATGTTGATCAGAGTAACAGGAATAAGTTTATTGAAGGGATAGGAAAAGGGCAAGGGGATACCCTCAAGGGAGAGGGTGGGTCCTATCAGAGAGGCAAGGGACAAGGTGCCTCTCCTGCCCTCCAGTTTTATTAGGGGAACCAGAGAAGTTTCCAGCAAGTCCCACCCAGGTCCACTTCTTGACTTGACTGACAGCGGGGTGATATCAGACTTTGCAGTTCCTACTGCCATGACAACTCTAGGTCACCTTGGCCTATGCTGACCTTTTCTAATTGGATTCCTAACCATAAGTTCTTACAGATTTAATGGTTAGGAGGAATTATCCTTATCTCTCTGAGTTTTGGGGTCTGGTCTATGTAAAGTGTCACAAAACCTCCCCCTTCAGGATAACCTGGGTTCCTCTTTTTCTTTTTAATTTTATGTGACAGTAGAATTCCTTTTTATATAATTGTACAAGCATGGAATATATCTTACTCTAGTTAGGATCCCATTCTTGTGGATATATATGATGGTGGGATTCAGTATGGTGTATTTATGTAAGATGTTAGGAAAATTATTTGAGATTAATTTCACTGCCTTTCCTTTTTCTATCCCCCTCCCTTCCCTTCATTCCCCTTTGTCTAATCTATTGAATATCTATTCTTCCCCTCTCCCCACTTATTGTGGGTTAGGATCCACATATCAGAGAAAACATTTGACCTTTGGTTTTTTGGGACTGGCTTATTTCACTTAGCATGATAGTTTCCAGTTCTATCCATTTACATGCAAATGGCATGAAGTCAGTCTTCTTTATGGCTGAGTAGTATTCCACTGTGTATCTATACCACAATTTCTTTATCCATTCATCTGTTGATGGGCATCTAGGTTGGTTCCATAACTTAGTTATTGTGTATTGAACTGCTATAAACATTAATGTGAATATGTCACTACTATGCTGATTTTAAATCTTTTGGATATAAACTGAGGAGTGGGATAGTTAGGGCAAGTGGTGGTTCTGATACCACCAGTTATTGGTGACGGGTTCTGCTCCCTTACATGTTGAAGTTTGAACATTAGAGAAGCACACCGAGGCAAGCATATAAAGCAGAGTTCATTTTAAAAAGGGTAATATAGACTTTTCCCCAGGAGGGAGAAGGGGGCCATAGCTGATATCCTGGTATCCTAAGAAGCAAGCATGTTCTGCCTTTTTATAGGTCTTCCATTTCCTTTGTTCTCCTGCTCTCTTCCTTTTATTTCTCTTTTCTGCTTATGATTAGGTCCAGGAATGCTCAGTGGGATGGCCAAAAGGTGGGAAGCAGGTGGGATGAAGGGGGAAGGGCAGGATGGAGCAGCCCAGGACACATTAATTAACAACCTTATAGCTCCCTGCTGGGAGGGGCAGTTCCTGGGACAGGTTACCTTAGCAACAGGTTAGAGCAGGGGCAGGTTCTTAATTGGAGTGCAGGAAGGGCTCTGAAGGAATTAACATTTCAATCCCTCAGGGGACAGTCTCTAACTTGTGGACTCACTCAAAATTGGCCTCCTTGATCAGACCTGACTTGATTTACCTATCTATACTGACTGCCTGTCTAATTCTGGCTTCCTTTCCTTTCCTAGTTTTTTAAGGAATCTCCATACTGCTTTCCAGAGTGGTTGCACTTCTCTCAACATTATTTCGGGCCTGCATTCTCCTACAGATGACAGATAGTTTGCTGAGAAATATGACATATCCTGTCCACTTAACCCAGGCAGGGCTGCAGGTATGTTGTTTCATGGAAATGAAAGCACGTGGGGGTCAGCCCAGTGGGCCCAGTTTATAAGATTGTTCCCTTCCACTTAACCAGGCAGGGCTGCAGGTATGTTGTTTCATGGTGTTAACAGCCCACCGCTTGTTAACCACCGCTTGCATCTGTCCATCCATCCACAATCAAACAGAAGTGGTGAAACTATACCTTCACCCAGCTTTTCTTCAGAGATTTAGCCAGGGGACTTGGGTAATTCTTAGAATCAGTCTTCACACTTTTGTTTTCAGGATCCAGGGTGTATGTGTGTTCCTTCTCAGAATGTTTTCTGAATTATCAGTGGTCTTCTTCTGCCTGCTGTGATTCTCACAGGAATTCATCACATCAGTCTCACCCGTGCTATACCCTATTACCTGTGAAGGAGTCTCGTCTATTACCGAGCAGCCCAGATTATTAGATAATTACAACTGACAAAGAACTGGGATTTATGATTGAATAAATGCTGTACATGTCATGATCTACTTATCCATACGGACGTATATTCCTGTTTCCGTAGCAACTTGGAATGGTAAAAAATTATTTCCAACACTTTTGCCTGATGTTTGGAATTGCCCTTAGAATACATTGTTGCAAACATGCTTAGTGGTGCGAATCTTTTTCCTTGAAAGCTGAATTAATTCATAGAAATAGCCTATGGTCATTCAAGCCATATTCTGGCTGATAACATAGGTGATCGGATTTTGTAAACCTCGGAAATACAATCTGCTAAGAGAATTGTAAAATTTGTTTCTATTTTTGATGTCCAATTCAACAAATTAGTTTTAAATAAAAATTTGTTGAGTGTCTATGCCAATCACTGTGTTAGGTGCCAGGGAGAACAGTGAACAATACAAGTAATTGATTAAATAACTGATTATTACTGCGAATAGTAAATATTCAGCATGTGGAGCAGGTAGAAATACATATGTGTGCATGTATATTCTACATATTTATAGTCTCATACATATCAATATCTGTATACATGTATGTATGTTTTACATATATGTCAGACATTCTTATGTATTTTGCAGACTTGTCATATACCCCATTAGTTAGACTATCACATTTTCAAGGTGTTTCTGTATCTCCCAAGTGTCTACTTCATTCTTTTACCAATATTGATAATGTGATTACCATTGACTGATTATCTGTAAGTCTACAAATTAAATAATGATCTCAAAATTATCCTAAGCGCAGAAGTTATTTTGTTACAAAATTTCTTGCTGATGGTTGGTTTCTATTTGTGATCTATGAGAAAAAATATTTGCTCTGAATTGTGAAGTGTTTGACATCAGGAAAAAGGGGTAAGTTCTACTTCATAAGAAACTGCATCAATCAAAAGCACATAGAGGCAGGCACAGCGTCACAGGCCTGTAATCCCAGTGGCTCGGGAGTCTGAGGCAGGAGGATCTCAAGTTCAAGGCCAGCATCAGCAACTTATCAAGGCTCTAAGCAACTTAGCAAGACTCTGTCTTAAATTAAAAAGTACTGGAGATGAAGCTCAGTGGTAAAGCACTCCTGGGTTCAATCTTCAATACCAAAAAAATAAATTAATAAAATATAAAGTGCATGGGCATACTTATTACAGTAAGTGCTGACTGACTATGACCTTGTAGAGTTCATGTTCACATAACCCACTTTTCTCATGGAGAAGGTAGGTTCACATGCCTCCTTATTTGGCACATGAGTCATTTTAGACACTCTTATATTATAGCATTTGTATTGCTTTTTGGCAGTTAGGCATGTTTTTATAAAGCACACTTTCTGCTTTTCATAGCACTTTACTCTTCACATAAAAACAGAAAGGATAAAATGGAAATCTAAAAGATACCTCAGAAACAATGAATGATTAGAGTTAAGTTGCAGCAAAAAAACATGCATCAATTTGAAGCAACAAAAATAATACACTTTTGCTTTCTGATCTAATTTTGTGTTGACAGTTATGATGTAGAAACTTAGTTGACGTTTAGCATTGACATGTGAATGTGTGTTTCAGAAACAATTTCTTGGACCATATACTAGCCTGCCTTTTTTGACTGAATGCTGGCATATTTGTGAAATGAACCTAAGTCCCTAACTATTTAATTGAATATGTAACCTTTTCTTCTTATACATCATCTGAAAAAATAAAAAATAAAACAGGAGGAATTTTTTTAGATGTTGGTAGAACTTTCCCGAAAGAAAATATTTACTTCCATTTTGACACTTCTAGGACCTGAACTGGATTTGGATAAAGTTGTTTTTTTACCAAGATATAATAAGACAAAAGAAAACTCATTTATAAAAGACATAAGCACTTGATTTTTCAGAACAAGTATTTAAAAAGGATTGAATACCATCATGCCAAAGATACATTATTAGAAGACAGGCAGATGGTTTTCAAATGGAGAGAAAGCCTTCAAGGGATGTAAGACGTTAAAGATGGCTGAAGAATAAAGGAAGAAGTGTGTTTCAGATGTATTTTGAGGAAGAGGTGGGCCAGGAGGTCTGTGAATTTCTATCCAGGTAAAAATAGATTATGATGTATCTGTCAGGATAGGATAAGTTTGCTGTGATAACAAATAGCCCCCAATATCAGTGACATATGATAATAAATCTTTATGAATTGTGCTTCATTTACATTGTGGTTCAAGTGTGACCCTGCTTCACATAATTTTTGCCCTGGGTCTCAAAATGATGGAAATTCTTCACCCAACCTTGCTAATCTTCAAGAAAGAGAGAGAAATAACTGTAGTGAAGAAGGTGCTGGCTCCTAAAGCTTCTAGTTACAGGTCATTTCTATCACACTTTATTAATCATTGTATGCCATCGTGGATGGGATGGGAAAGTATAATCTTCCCTTATGGAGAGGTAATGGATACTGATGAACCGTGATGACATAATGTGGTACCCAATGGTAATGGAAACAGCCATTGCTGTATTTAGAAATTTTCCAAGCATTAACAGCCAGAGGGGGAGAAGGGAAAGTGAGAAAAAGAAGTGTTGGCTAGATGTTAGGATAGGAGATAAATGGAAAGAAAGCTTACTAGTAGTTACAGAGAAAATTGCGTCAGACTCTGAGTGTCTTCCTGAGAGGTTTAGATAGTAATGTTATTCTGTACAAATAGGTTTGTTACAGGTTTGGTCTCCCCAAAAGCAGAGCACTGGAGGTTGCAGGCAGTTTATTTAGGAAGTGATCCAAGGAAACAGGAGCAAGAAAGCGGGGAAGCAACACAGGAAAATCAAAAAGGAGCAGGTAACAGGTGCATAATGTAGGTGTTTGCTATATCTCAATGTATTTTGCATGACCAATTTGAGAAGAAGTGAGAACCCATGTAGGTCTAGGTCTTCTAAGAAGGGGACACCAAGACTACATTCAACATTACATTAAACCCGACTAACACTGATTTATGAGATGGACTCAGCTCCAGACTCGGTTGGCATCTGCATTTGCCTTTTCCTCTCTTTTCCCCTGTGCATCAAAGACCCAGGTGATGCCTAGATCTTGAAAGGACTTCCCTTGTGGGTGAGTAGAAAAGATGATTATGCAGAGAGAATCTGGACCATGGATGAGTTTCTCTTCAAGCTGGACAGATCTGGATGGGTTCCTCCAAACTTCCTTCCTTGTGAAAATGAAGCAAACCCGTGTTAAGCTCAAACCACTGTAGTTAGGTTTGTTTTGTGAATATGAGCACAGTTCTGATTAAAACAAAATACAGAGTGCCTATATCTCATTAACTGTTAGCCACTGTTATTGGCGTTATGATTGTTTTCAATTAAAACAAACAACGGTGGTTCTAATTCACAGTTCAGGAAGATTGAGGAGTAAGAGATAATTGTAAATGATATAAGAAAGTAGGGTCCAAAATGCCTGGCAACCAATGCCCACAGGGAAGAGATAGGAACCCATTGAGTCAAAGACTTCCAACATGGAAGAATGGCTAAATGGTATTAACAATTGCTAACATAGTTTTAAGTGCTTACTGCATATCAGGCAAGTTCTAAGCACTAGGCTCATATTGATTATTAAACAGTGGTGCCAGTAATAGACATAGAATAGTTGTAACCGTAGAGTAATAAAAATGATCATTCATTCTAGAATATGGTGATTTTAATAGGATAGCCTTCAGGATATAAGGGAACGTGTGTCTGTTTCTTGGTGGATTTCTTGGGATGGTGGATATTTGGGATGCCAAGGAGGGTAACTGAAGGGAGTGGGAAGGGCGAATACTCCAGGGGAAAGTCTGGGAGAGAGAAAGAAGAGTCTAGAAGAAAACCTGCATAGCTGAAGTGTACCAGGGAGAGAAATCTTTTCTGGTTTCAACTATAATATAGTGAGCCTAGCTACATCTTTATTTAAGTCTAATGCTTCTCATAGTATGTGTGGATAGTCTTTCTGGGCATTTGTGTGTCTTCCATTTATAAATATGCCAAATTTTGGAAGATCATGGGGATTTATACACACTTCTTACTAGGAACTAAGATGTGTAGCTATGGGTTTGTGTGTGTGTCTATGCATGCCTGTGTGTATTCCTTGACTTTTGGTGAGGTTGTATCCTGATAAACCTATCATAAGGTAAAAATAATATCAATATAACCAACCTACCAAATGTCATAGCTTAGCAAGATGGTACCCCATAGAATACTGGTGGTTTACTCTCAGGATCCCATGGCTGAGGCTGGGGTTCACTGTGCTACCCAGCACCACAAGAGATTATCACAGTACATATCACTAGCTCAGGAGAACATCACAGTCCAAAATGTGAAGTATGATTTCTATGGAGCATCTATCATTTTGACACCACCGTGTTGTTGAAAAATTATAAGACAAACCATCCAAATTTGGAGAATGTCGTATCTATGTCAATGTCTCTATCATTCCAATGCAATTTTGTAATGATTTACTTTTCAGTCCAACATGGTGAATTGACAAGGGATTCCAGTTAAGGAGGAACATACATGTTAGTAACAAATTTGTTAACATTATTTTTCCATTGGTGTTTTTCTACAATTTTGAGTATAGTGTAAAATATCACTTAAAAAATATTGTGTTCTAAGCTAGGTGCATTGGCACACGCCTATAATCCCATAGGCTCAGGAGACTGAGACAGGAGGCTCACAAGTTCAAAGCTAGCCTCAGCGCAAGTGAGGCACTAAGCAACTCAGTGAGACCCTCCCTGTTTCTAAAATAGAAAATAGGACTGGGGATGTGGCTCAGTGGTCAAGTGCCTGAGCTCAATCTCTGGTATCCCACCCCCCAAAAATATTGTGCTATGTTAAGCTTACTCTATAAATACCTGCATCTAGTAAATGTTATTAAAAATTGGTTAGTTATATTAATTATATTTCATTCTATATAATTTCTTTTATTTTTGTAGTTGTACATGGACAGAATGCCTTTATTTTATTTGTTATGTGGTCCTGAGGTTCGAACCCAGTGCCTTACACATGCTAGGCAAGCTCTCTACCACTGAGCCACAATCCCAGCCCGTCATTCTATATAATTTTGACGTCATGAAAAACAGTATTCATGGTGGCATTTAAACCAATTAAAACTTTTTTTCAAATAATAAAATTAACCAACATCCTGATGGAGGCAAGAATTATATGTCAGTGTTAAAAAGTCATTTTCTAGATCCTCTAGCTGATGGCATGTGAGCTGCTAACTGCAGGTTGAGGTGCCCATCAGCAAGTGTCATAATGGGTTGGAAGTGCGCAGGGAGGAAGGGATTCATTCTCACTCTTCCTGTTTCTTGAATAAAATGATTCATTCACACCTCTCACAGCTCCTGCGGGTTTCACTAGCAGCACCTTTTAAAAATAGAATTACTAAATCTCAGCACTGGAAACAATTTCAGGGGTCACAGCAAAAGCCAATACGCCTTATGAGGAATCTCTTTTATAACTCTTTATGTCTCCACAGCTCAGAAACCTCTGGAGGGGGTTAATTCACAATCTCCAGAGGTAGCCCATTCCATTTTAAATTAATTGTGTGAAATTTCTTATTTAGGATTAAAACCTGCCTGTGTGAATTAATGGTAGTAATAAGAGGAGCAACAGTTACTGAGGCTTGCGTTTGGTGGATGCTATATTCAGTTGTAGCTAATAGAATCACTCGAGTTACTTTCTGGTGAAAGATTTTGAAAAACAGAGGACTAGATACACGTTGCATATCATTTATCCAAAATATTTGAGACAAGAAGTATTTGGGGATTTGTAAAAGGAAGAATCACAGACTCTCTTTCTTTTCCTCATTGTCTTAAACTTGTTCATACACTGAGATCCCTTGCCTGAGACAGAGTGTCCCCAGGTTCCTCAGGTGATCCCAAGAACAAGGTGTCCTCTTACCCTCAAAGGCACTACAACATTCTGTCTGCAGGTTCTGGTGCTTTTGTAATTTTTTTTTTTTTCCAGATTTAGGGATATTTACATACACACAGTGAAAGATCCTGGGAATGGGGCCCAAGTCAGTACGTGAAGTTCATTTGTGTCTTACCTATACTCTGTGCATATAGCCTGAAGGTCCTTGTGTCTGGTAGGTGTGACTGCAGTTTTTCACAGGAGGTCAGGTGCGAAATCTTCCATTTATGTTATCGTGTTGGTGCTGAAAAATTTTCCGATTTTGTAGCATTTGGGATTTTGGATTTTCAGGTTAACTTAACTACTGACAAAATGAGGATGCCTAGAGGAGCAGGGGGCAGACAAGGCTTTCAGAAGTATCTCTTCCAACAGTGCTGCATAGCCTTCAGGGGGAGGGGAGGGCAGAAACTACAGCCCTCCAGGATCCACGCTGCTTCACGGGACAGAGCATGTGTTCTCCCTGTTCTCTCCATAGCAGGGAGAAACCAAAGGAGACGAAGCAGCACTCACACCCAACCTCCCTCTCGTCCTTTTTAGTTCTGGTTCCTTTCTCTTTTCCAAGGTATTCAAGTTCTCTTTGGTCACTGCTTTTTTTTTTTTTTTTTTTTTTGGGGGGGGGGTGCGTGGGGAGACCAGGGATTAAACCCAGGAAGCCTTAACCACTGGGATACCTCCCCAGCTCTTTTTATGTTTTTATTTTGAGACAGGGTCTTGTTAAGTTGCTTAGGGCCTCACTAAATTGCTGAGGCTGGCCTTAAACTTGTGATCCCCCTGCGTCAGCCTCCCAAGCCGCAGGGATTACAGGCATGCACCACTGTGTTGGTGTGGCATTTATTTTTATTTTTTTATTTTTTATTTTTTTTAGTACCAGGGATTGAACTCAGGGGCACTCGACCACTGGGCCACATCCCCAGCCCTATTTTGTATTTTATTTAGAGACAGGGTCTCACTGAGTTGCTAAGTGCCTCGCCGTTGCTGAGGCTGGCTTTGAACTCGCGATCCTCCTGCCTCAGCCTCCCAAAGTGCTGGGATTACAGGCGTGCGCCACCGCGCCCGGCTGCGGCATTTATTTTAACTTGCCCGTGGGCATTGCTCATGTGATGGCTATTGTTTCACGATTGTAAAACAGCAGTAGATATAGGAGCAGGATATGCAGGAAGTTGGAGAATTAATAGGTTTTGTCAGTTCTATGAGGATTCTTCAGTTCTCTGCTAATTTTCCAATCTCTAAAGCTAAGTATCAGAATACACTTGCTAGGGAAATACAGGAGGGTGGGGCAGATGGAGAAAAGATAATGCTTTGTTCTTTCTGCAGGTCTTCTAAGGAGTTCATTTACTCTGATCCTGTTTGCATTTGATAACACCCCATTTACTAAGTGGTATTATACAATTTTAATTATGAATAAATAAAGATCAACATGATTAAGTGGATTCCCAGAGATAATATACTCAATGGCAAAACTGGGAATTAGGCTGAGAACTCCTTCTCCCTTAGAACTATTTCATTTCTGCAAAGGAAGGAAGAGAATAGGTTGGTTTTTGTTTCTGTTTTTGTTTTTGTTTTCATATTAAGGAAAATGAGTATCACCATACTTTTGTATGTCAGTAATGCATTCAATGACTAGATAGAAAAGTTTTTGCTGGGAGAAGGGTACTAGGGATTAATCCCAGGAGCCTCATCTCCAGCCCTCTTTTAAATTTTTTTATTTTGAGATAGAAGCTGACTAAATTGCTAAGGCCCTTGCTAATTTGCTGAGGCTGGCTTTGAACTTGGGAACCTCCTGCCTCCACCTCCTGAGTCACTAGGGTTACAGGTGAGCACCACTGCACCCAGCTAGAGAGGTAACTTTTAAACAGTCCCTCTTTTCTCCGAGTTAGTTTTAGAAGTAAAACCAAAAATAATAATGATTAGAAAAGATACGCAGGCGTGGAAATGTTCGGTGATTGAATTTACACAATAATGTTGGTAAAAATACTAAAGGAACAAAAAGAAAAGAAGTAAAGATTGACTATCTCTAGTTCACATTGGTATTTTTTGTAACTTCATTTTGTTTATTTATTATTATTTTTTTAATGTGGTGCTGAGGATCCAACCCAGTGCTTTGCTCATGGGAGGCAAGCACGCTACAGCTGAGCCACAATCCCAGCCCCGGTACGATTTTTAAAAAGGGAAAAACCTTATGCTTCAGATTGTATTCTTGCGCTTATAATTAACACAATTTCAATTTTTGAGATTTAACTTCTGCAAACCAGTCAATCACTTTATCAAAAGTGATCTTTGCAATAGAAGAGATAGCCAGGTCTGTCAATCTGTTTTCACTCAGAGTTGATCAAAGACATTTTTAGATTCATTTTTATTTCAAAGAGTTTTTTTTCCCCCCACATAAAACAGGGATATACCACTGGGACAGGTCTTCAACATTTGGCAGAAAAATCATAAACATCCCTATTTTACAGTAAATTCTAGTTTTTAAATAAAATAGAACCTCACATGGTAATGGAAACTGAAAGAATAATTGCAGGTTTTGTTTCGTCCTCTTTTCAAATGCTTTGCTCTCACCATTTACTTAAAAACCTTCTGTCTAAATGCCAAAGTGTGTAGTTTCATGGGGATTATTGACAGAACCTTTCCCAGAGCAGTTCAAGCCTTTTCAGAGCATTATAAGCATTTATTTTTGAAACAAGTGAATGTTCTTGAGCTCATGTGAATCAGGGACTAATTATGTAACTAGGGGTTCTACAGTCCTCACAATGTCTATTCTCCCCACATTTCTTAATAGCAGTTGACCCGTGTGATCATGCACATAAGTTTTATTTACTGAGATAGAAGCACAAGTATGTGCAGAAAATCTGGGTGCGGTGGTGCACTCCTGTAATCCCAGCAGCTCTGGAGGCTGAGGCAGGAGGATTACAAGTTCAAAGCCAGCCTCAGCAATTTAGCGAGGCACTTAGTAACTCAATGAGACCCTGTCTCTAAGTAAAATACAAAATAGGGCTGGGGATGTGGTCCAGTGGTTGAGTGCCCCTGGGTTCAATCCCCAGTTACCAAACTGATGGCTGGAGGTTGTAGAACCATTTTGGACCATGAAGAGATCTTGAAGCTTGAAGCCAAGGCTCCAGAATGGTAGTGAAGTAGAAGAGTGGGAAAAAGGAGGAGGAAAAGGAAGTCGGGGAGGAAGACCTTGGACCCTTCATAAATTGCATGGAACTGCCATATTAATTTTTTAGTATTAATATTTTTTATTATTCAGCAAAAGGGAATACTTGTTTCCCCCCTGTAGTGCTGAGAATCAAACCCAGGGCCTTGCATGTGTTAAACACTCTACCACTGAGCTGTAGCTCCCAAGCCAACGAATAAATATGCTTTTGTATTTAAGTCAAAAGTTTTCAAGTCCTGTTGCTTACCCAACTGCATGAACCAGGTGATACTCCCTCAAAAATGCAAACCTCTTACCATGAAAAATAGGTTCTATTCAACTATATTGTAATTATTAAGCATATTTGGTTTCTGGGCTTGAAACTTGGCCCTGCTACTTATTAGCCCTGTGACTGTAGATGCTTATAGTGAAAGAATGACAGTAGTCATAGAGTTGTTGTAAGCATTAGATGAGATGTTGCTGAACCTAGCATATAACAGGCGCTCAATGAATTCAAACTCTTATTATCTTTTTAAAGGAATCTATATACTTGAGATAGAAATCAGTGCTCTCATTAAAACTTTTACACACAATCGAAAAATCTGATGTTGTGGAAATTTTTTAAAATTTTCAATAAATCAGATGTAAATCATGAATCTGAACCTAGAAATGATACTCAGATATAATTTGTATATAAAATGTCTTTACATTTTTGGTGTCTTCCTTGCATCACTGAATTCTTGGTCCTGGCTGGGCATATAGACTAGTCTGACTGCAGGCTGTTAAATGCTAATTTGTCTCAACTCTCAAGTGATTAATTCTTAATCTTCTTGTCTGATTTGCATATGTAGGGAAAGGAAATATTAAATATTTGTTGAATGAATGAGCAGGTGAACAGATGAGTGAATGAGGGACTACTAAACCATAAATTCTTTCTTTCTGCTTATATGATGTCAAAAGGGTAAGATGTATCAAAAAATGTTTAATATCTTTCACACAACCAGTCTTTGTTCTTAAACTGAGATATTTACATACAGTAAAAGGTACAACACTTGAGCATGTTACTTGAGTTTTTCCTACATATGTAACTGGTAACCTCCTATTGGATCAGTATTAAAAAATACATCCATTACCTGAAAAAATTCCTTATCCTCCTTCCTGATTAATAATCCTCTACTCATAGAAGAAGTCACTGCTATTCTGATTTCTACCCCCACAAACCAGTTCTACCTATTTTTACAATTCATATAAATGGAACACAAACTATGTGTTAATTTATTCCTAAGAATTTCATCTTGTTTAATGCTATTATAAATGGTATTGTTATTTTAAATCTCATTCTCTTGAATTTTCTGATTTATACAAAAACTAATTATTTCATTATGACCTTGAATCCATTGACTTTACGATATTCATTTATGAGTTATGGCAATTTTCATTTTCTTTTTCATCTTTCTATGTACGGAATCTCATTATCTATCAATACTTTGATTCCTCTTTTCTAGTTATAAGCTTTTAACTTATTTTTCTTACCATATTGCACTAGCTGTGTACTCTAGTGTGATTAGAAATAGTTTAAATATGCTTATCTTATTCTTGACATTCAAGGGCAGTCAGTGTTTGTCATTAGATGGGATATTAATTGTAAATATTTGTAGTCATTTATTTCTAGAGTGAAGACATTTTCTTCCTACACCAGTTTGCTGAGAGTTTAGTTTTTTTCTTTCTTTTTTTTTTTTTAAAGAAAGTGCATTGGATTATTCACTTATTTAAAAATTTACAATAATTTTTAAGAATACAACATAAAATCCATGTATCTAAAATATGCTATTTGATGAATTTTGACAAATCTCAGCACTCTTGCAACCATTGTCACAAGATATAAATATTTATATCTTTCTTAACAGTTTTCTTTTCCCTTTGTAATCCACAGTTCCCTCCACTCCTATCCCTAGGGTCCACTGATCTTCTTTCTGTCATCATAGATTAGTTCAGATTCTGTAGAATTTTAGATAAATAAAATCATAGAGTATGTAATTGCTTTTTTGTTTGTTTTTGCCCTTGCTTCTCTCATTCTGCATAATAATTTTAAAATTCATCAATATTGTTACCATGTATAAAAATTAATCCATTTTTATTACTGGGTGCTTTATTCTGTCAATATACCACAATTTGTTTATAAATTCCTCTGTTAAAAGACTTTTTTACGCATTTTTTTTTTAGTTGTAGATGGACACAATACCTTTACTTTATTTATTTTTATGTGGTGCTGAGGATTTAACTCAATGCCTCACACATGTGAGGCAAGTACTCTACCACTGAGTCACAACCAAAGCCTCTGTTAAAAGATTCTTAAAAAATTTTAGTTACAAATGTATATTTATATACAAGTCTGAGGCAATTAATGTTGTTACTGCTCTTGAGTAAATATTTAGTAACAGAGTGACTGCTCTCTGTGATATAAATTTTTGTGTGTATTGCTATGCAAATGCTAAGCTCTTCCTTAAAATAACTGTAACATTTCATATTCCCACTCGCAATTTATGTGAAAGTTCTAGTCCTTCCACATCCTCACCAATATGCGGGTTTTAGTTTCAGATAGACTAATGGATTATGTATAAGTATCTCATTTTAGTTTAAATTTGCATTTCCATAATGAATAACAACATAGAATCCTTTCACGTGCTTTCTTTTGTCCCCATCTTTGTATGTCTTCATTTTGGTGACGTGCCATTTCAGATTTTAGCCCTACCCCCTTTGGTCTTGCTTTTTAGTTATGACAGTGTTTTGTCTATTCTTTATTTAATCCTTTATCTGATATATGTACTGTAAATATATCCCCCCATCTACAGCTTTGTTCTTTGGTTCCTAAATGCTGTCTTTTGAAGAACAAAAGTTTAAATGTTGATGTTCCATCTCTTCTTTTTTCTTTTTTTTTTTTAATGTTCTATATTTTTAAAAATTGCGAATTCTAAGGTTGCAAAGATTTTCTTCTATTTTATTATAGAAGTTGTATAATTTTGGTTTTACTTTTAACTCTGTGGTCCACTTTGATTAGAGGGTAGAGGTAAAGATGTATGTTCAAAAAGAAATGTTAAAAAAAAGATATATATTCAACTTTTTTCTATATGTATATTCACAATTGGTTAATAAATTTTCCTTTCTCTCTTGAGGTGCTTAGGAATATTTGCCAGAAATCAATTACGTGTATAGATTTGTTTCTGAGCTTTTTATTTCTATTAATCTATATTTTCACTACTATTGAATTCCAGATTTAAAGTAAGTCTAAAAATCCCCAAAACTCTCCTGTCTTAGTTCTCCTTTTAATTTTTAGACAACTGTGGCTTTGTTAGGTCCTGTTAATATTTTAGTGTCCTCTTATCAGCTTCTTAATAAAAAACCCTACTAGAATTTTGATTGATACTGCATTGTCCCCATGGTTTAAATTCAAATTATCTTTCTTAAAAATAGTTCCCTGTCTCTGAAGTGGGTGTAGGTATGTTTAAACACTTTCTGTAATGTTTTGTGGTTTTCAGTAAAGCAATTTTGGATGTCCTTTGTCAGATTTACTCCTAGGTATTTTATGGTAATTATATCATCTAGAAACAGGGAGTGGTTTTTTTTTGGTGCTGTTAAAATTGCCTCTGTTTTCTTGCCACCAATTTTATGGTGGTTGCCTTCTGCTTCCATGTTCTGCCACACATAAATCAATTTGTGTGTCCTGTCTTTCATTAGACAAACTTGACACTTAATAGAGTTCACTCCACCTGTTTGCTTTGTAATTTGGTTCTGAAATGGACTCAACAAGATTATGATTTTATAAATCCTCTAACTTTTTGTCATTTCTGTAATGGAATAACATTCTCTTTGCATTTGTGTCCAAAGCCAGCAGAATTGTTCATAAATATTGCTGTTATATTTTCAGATCAAAATATATTCAACTTTCCACTATGATTTTTTTGTTGATTTATGAAG
Source organism: Tamias sibiricus (assembly GCA_025594165.1). Classification (NCBI taxonomy): domain Eukaryota; kingdom Metazoa; phylum Chordata; class Mammalia; order Rodentia; family Sciuridae; genus Tamias; species Tamias sibiricus. Next base: position 19,108,556 of record CM046675.1, read on the forward strand.
CATCCCTTGTTTATGTTAGTGAAAAATTTCATTTGCACTAGATTAGAATTTGTGATCTGAAGTTCTTGGTTATAATATCCTAAAATGTCAAGATAATTTGATTATTAGTTCTGTGTACTTCTCCTATACCCTTATTAATATTTAAAATGCTTGTGTCTATTTTTCCCACTACCAATTTTTGTTTCTTGTATTTGAATCTCTGCTATTAAATCCATGAATAGTTAAAATTTCTATGTCCTCCTGATGCATTCACTCTTTTTAAAAAATTTTTAGTTGTAGGTAGACATAATATCTTTTATTTATTTTTATGTGGTGCTGAGGATTGAACCCAGTGCCTCACACGTGGAAGGCAAGCACTCTACCACTGAGCTACAACCCCAGCCCCTGCATTCACTCTTTCACCATTAGGAAAATACTTTTTATTTCTACCACTGCTTCTTGTATTGAAGTTTACCTTTGTCTCAAAATAGCACAGCTCTACACTGGATTTCTTAGTAGTATTTGTATATCATTTCTTTACCATCTGCTTACTTTCAAATTACCCATGTGTACCAGTCCTTGTTCTTAAGAGAAACAGAGCTAATAAGATAAATACAGAGTTGTCATTGAAAACATCCAGATATTGTCTGTTAGTACCCAGGTCCTGTCATTTTGTTGACAAAGTGAGGTCTTTTCTATGCCTTCATCCATGCTTCTACCCATATACTTACCAAGGGCCTATAATAAAGCAGTTACTCAGCTGTAATTGGGGAAAATATCAATACAAATGAAAACTCCCTGCCAGCAGAGCAGTTGCCCAGCATTTAACATCATACAAAATCTTTTGACATGCAGGGTCAAGCATCTTGGGTTGTATTCAAGGTCAGCTGCTTTGCTGAGCTGACTGGGTCACCTGCATATCCTTCCTTTTCTGTGATTTTTTTCTGGATTGGGAGTCACGCTCCCTGCTGAGATCCCCCAGCAGACAAAATAGGCCCACCTTAGCCTGGTGTTTTTATTCTATCATTTATTTCTCACATGATATGTCCAAGTGAGCTGAGGGGGGACAGGTGGAAACTCAAGTGAATTAATGCAGTACTTGCATACATATTTACATGGAGAAAGCATAGTTAAATTAGGGTATAGTTTAGTCATAGGCAGTTGTCCTGGAGTGAAATTGAGGATTCAGTCAAAAGCCTGCAGTGAAAGGAAAAACTAAGTAGTCCTTTGAAAAATCAGTATAGCATTTCTTTATCTTCATAATTTAGGACTAATTTATGTAGCCTTTAAATATTTTGGCCCTAAGAAGTATATTTTCCTGAGCAGGCAGTAAGATCACCTTATTACTGTATATGCTAAGAATATTCAATAACCGCATTATACAAGTTATTAAGATATTAAGTATGGAGTAGAGCTCCATTTTCACTTTGAGAATTAACATTCTTCCCCCACTAATAAATAAAAGAATTGGTCCTTTTTTAAAAAAATGTATGTTTTGTAGTTGTAGATGGACACAATATCTTTATTTTATTTTTATGTGGTGCCGGGGATAGAGCCCAGTGCCTTGCACATGCTAGGCAAGTGCTCTACTACTGAGCCACAACCCCAGCCCAAGAACTGGTTCTTGATTAATCAGTTTGCTCTGTTTTAGTTTTCAGAACTGTAACAACTTACTTTTGACCATTCCCACTTGATACTGTCCCACCCCACCTGCACACTCTAATGTCAACTGTGTTTATATAATTGTCAAAAGCTTTTGACTTTTTTTTTTTTAATGATTCCTCATTTATATTTTCAATGCTACAAACCTACTGGGACTGCTGATCATAGATATTGCTTATATGCATCTTAGATCTTGAGAGTTTAGAAGATTTCTAACTGTATTTCCATCATGTATTACATTTGTTGTTTGAAATCTGAACTCCAGCGTCCCATTTAATTCAGGAAAAGCCACAGAGAATCCTTCAATACCTACCAATGGCCAGTACTTTGGGCAGTCTTTATCTTTGCTTCATGCCTAAAGTGGTGAGTGTAAGGAGAGTACATTCCCACTAGAGTGAACTACTCTTCATTGTTAGAGTTCCATTTAACAAATACTTCTTCCATCTCCGCTTATTTGGATTTTATCATTTAATAGAATGAAGCAGAAAATTTTAAAAGGCTATCATTATAAATGATCCAAAGATTAAAAAGAAAAAAATGTGTGACACAGAGTCATTAGGACCAGCATTGGAATTTGAGGCATTCAGTGAAAATGAAAATGTGGGTTCTTTTATTTAAAAAAAAAAAAAAAAAAAAAAGGTGAATCTCAAGTTGGCAACAATAGGACATAAATCCAGCCCAGTCAGCGTGATGGGAAGCATGGACAGGGAGTTTATTAAGGATATTTCCAGTTTTCAAGTACACTTCAGGAGTTAGAATGATAAGGAGCAGCCATTTCTGCATGCAGGTGGGGTGAAGCCCTGACCTGCTTGAGGGAAAGAGGGTCCTCTACAGCTGAAGCATTTGGGCCAAGGAAGTGGGCTGTCTGTAACAGATGAAGCCCCAGAGAGAGGTGGGGATCTCTGGAGGCTTAGCTCTGCTAAGATGTGTCAGAGTAAGAATTTGACAAGCAAGTCTTATAAGATCTTTAAGGATTGACAACTGACCCATGGGCCTGAACAAATTTCATGGATTCTCTACTAAAATTTGCAATGTCATTTCCCTGCCTCTTCAGTATTCTTTTTTCTGGGTTGCCTGGTGGTAAGGGGAAAAAAAATGGAACTTTTTATTCTTATCCTTCTTTCTCTCTGTCCCCCCTTCCTTCCCTCCACCCTTCTTGAAGGCCTACCTATATAATAAGTCAAAATCTTAGGTAGTTTAGGATAATTGGTTTATGAAAGATTTATTCAGCTGTTGGACTGAATAGACTTATTGATTTGAGTGAAACAGACAACAAGTATATCCCCCAAAACCTCTTAGAAGAAATAAGAAAAGAATCATTTATATTATACAAATACTGCATATGCCTACACACACACACACACACACACACACTCACACATATCTTTACAGAGCTTATGTATATACATATTGTATTTATACACTATATATGTACATGCATGTACTATAGAAACATTTTACATTTCATATAATCTTGCATTTACAGTAAATAGGGGGATAACTAACAGTCTTTCACTTGGAAACCTTTTGTTTTTCCATTAGAGATCTAAATAAAAACTAATTGCTTTAGATTAGAAATAAACTATATTATTATAAGTTATGTATGCCCTATCATCAATACATATAAAATTAGATAGCTAATGCAAGTCTATCAACTTAGTCAAAATGATTTAGAATTCACTTATTTCTTCATTAGTCTTTTCTTTGCTTATTCATTCAATATTTATTTTTTTCTCTACTTTATTAACTGACCATATATTTGCCAGATGCTATGGTTTCTGAAGATACAACCATTCATTTAGTTGATTAGAAATGTCGAATACCATTTTCAAATGAGAAGTCACTATAAACAAGACTAAAAAAAGTGAGCTTATACCGTTTTTTAAAATTTGGGTTGATTATTGAATGGATCCCTCTGATGTCTGTGATGATATGAGTAACACAGGATGTTTATTTCATCCATATCAAATTTTGAATTAGAATAGGTCCATAATTTCCAGAGACCTTTTCAGAATAGGCTAAGTATTTATATAGCTCATTGAAAATCACAGCATTAAAAAAAAAAAAAAAAAAAACCAAAAAACTCTTTTAGATATAAACCCTCATCTAGGACTAGAATGAAGACAAAAAACATGATTAGTATTTGCCAATTTTTGTCAGAGATAGATGTAACAAAGCAGTTACTCCAGCTTTTTCCCTAAGGACTGTGGGATTTTTCTTATCAGGAGAGAATGAAATTTGAAAGCACAGTCTGTAGTTGTTACCTTTGCCTGACTTGGCTTTTGGTACCTCTTTTTTTTTTAATTGCTTAATTAATTTTTAAATTTTAATTTGTTATATATGAAAGCAGAATGCATTACAATTCATATTACATAAATAGAGCACAATTTTTCGTATCTCTGGTTGTACACAAAGTAGAGTCACATCATTCATGTCTTCATATCTGTACTTAGGGTAACGATGACCATCTCATTCCACCCTCTTTCCTACCTCCATCCTCCCTCCCTTCCCCTCCCTCCTCTTTTCCCCTTTATCCTATCTAGAGGTTCCTTTTTATATAAGCATTATTTTCTCTCTCTTTATGAGCTCATGCCCAGATGTCACTTGTTCACCAGGGGTAGTGGGGAGATGGCAGCAGCCTTTGGCATCATCCAATGCTGATTAACAAAGGAACACATTGGCAGGAATCTCTACACTGAGTGATAACAGTGGAAGTCTTTTTGATGTTATGTGCCTCTTTTAAGACCTATATGTAACTAGAAATATCATTTATTTAATGGCCCTCCCTATTTATATGGTGATTCGCAAGTTCTCAAATAAATTCATCTTATTTGCTAAACACTTGACCCTACAAATGGATTCCAAATGCACATATCCATTTAAATGAGGTCTACACTACTGTTACCTCCAGATCTCAAGGGAAATTAAAAGCCAGAGCCCATTTCTTATCTGATTCCAAAACTATCAGAAGTTTTGGTGTAAGAAGAAAAAAAAATCTAATAGAAGATTAGTGGTATTAATATATTATGACATGGTAGGAATTCAGATAGTGAGAATAAATGGGCACTTAATATGAGTAATTCAGCATGAAGAAAAGTTTATTATCTGATAAGCTATCAGTCAATCAACATTGGTAATAACTGCTTCTCCTTATTAGCACACAGTGTCTAGGCAAAATTAACAGTTGAGATAAAACACACAACCTTGGAAAATTGAAGATGAATACTTCTTTTCCTGCTAATTTATCATTAACATAAATATTGATTTTTATTTATGTAAATTTTATAGTGTTTGGTGCATGGGTAATTGTCCATGTGATTGTCACACTTCAAGTGTGATTGCCAAACTTGTTTCAAGGCTCACGAGAGATGCTATATTTTTATGTACATTTCTGTGGAGGCGTTATGCAGTAAGACCTACTTTGTGTCCTCAGAAATGACCCACTTCATAATCCCGCCTTCCTAACTAGAGACCTCAGTAAATCATTCAATTGCTATGAGGTTTAATTTCCTTCTCTCTGAAATAGGAAATAATTAATTTTACCAGTAATATAGTCATAATTTTTCAGGCAGTTTTTATGAGACAATGAAATCTGTCCTCTTGGGAGTATGTTGTATTGGTCAAGAGGCACTATATATATATATATATATATATATATATATATATATAAAATATACACATTTACATATGTATCTATATATATACACACATATGTACATATATGTATGTGTATATGTGTCTCTCTCTCTCTCTCTCTCTCTCTATATATATATATATATATATTAGTGTCAGATGTTCATATTCACAGGTGCCTTAACACCTGTGATATTATTTTTAAAGGACATTCCTTTTTGTCCAATTGATTTCCATCTAAAATCTTTTTTAACTTTTAGTAACTTTATTTTTTATTTTATTTTATTTTTTATTTTTGTGGTACTAGGAATGGAACTCAGGCACACTTAACCACTGAACCACATCTCCAGCCCATTTTTTGTATTTTTTTTAATTTAGAGATATGGTCTCACTAAATTACCGAGCACCTTGCTAAGTTGCTGAGGCTGGCTTTGAACTTGGGATCCTCCTGCCTCAGCTTCCCAAGCCTCTGGGATTACAAGCATGTACCACCATGCCTGGCAATATAGGTAACTTTAAAATGCAGATGATCTGACTGTAGCATGCTCACAAATCTGAGAAACCTTAACTATAGATCACATGTCAGTGACAGCAAGCTGAGCAAATATCCTTTTGTTTGTTTGTTTTAATGGACATTTGCTAGGTCTAGTTTCAGGCCTAGATTATAAACTACCCTTGGTTGGAACTGTATCTTATTGATCTCAATATCCCCAGCATAAATACGGGGATGGACATAGAATGTACTCAGGATGTTTAGCCTCAATAGGAGCTGTGGGCAACTCCACATGTGGGTAGAATCTATTCAATGAACTTGTATAAAATTCATGCCAGAATTAGACGGGTCTTCCCTTTGCATTACCTTTTGCAAAGCATTCCAATGAGGGTGGGATCTGGATGGGGGGCAGAATTTGTATCATAGTAAACATTATTGTCTGACTAAAGAAGAGATTGGGAAGTTGTTTCACAATCTCATTGACTAGTCAAAGCTTCATTTAGTTGGAACTGATTTTCCCTTTTTTCATTTTAGTATGTAATTTTCACATGAGGTGAGAAGTCTATTTTAAAATCATTTCAAAATTTCCTAACACAATCTGGAAACTATTTTGGAAATGTGGCATTCCCAGAAGAATAAAGTAGATTGAATAAATGCTAAATGAGTGTATTAAAAAATAGACTGCTTTAAAGATACTCAGGTGTCACCACCATTTTGAAATCATCATTGCTTAGAATTATAATTCAGCTGTTTTTTTTTTAACAAGTCAAGTTCAAAAATGCATAAAATTTGAATCACCAATAGTATTTTTTTCATTTGAGGGTCTTGATGGTGCATGGAAATACAGTGTCTGCTAACTAGTGTATATTTTCATTTTATAAAAAAAATGTATTTATAGGAATTGGATAGCACTTACCAAGTTCATAAAAATGGTTATTTTTCAGTGGCTCCCAGGATTCTTAAAAAGGTAGCTTCCTTGAAATGCCATATAAATGACCTAAATTAATTCCAGGAGACTGGAGACTTTCTGATGCCTATATATGGTCTTCAGCAATCATTGTTGGTTCTTGATGCTCATCAGAGTTGTAGGGGTGGGAGTGAGAGGCTTTGTGAAAACTTTGGAGTCTGGGTGCATCTACAGTAGTCAAGTCAGAACCTTTGACAAGTGAGGACTGGGTACAGTACTGTTCAAACATCCCCAGGTTAATATGTAGCCATTGTTGGGAATCATTACCCTAACTAGCCCAAGCATGACAAGATCATGGGGCCACAACTTTCACTTCCCCAGTCACTTGATAAAATCCTTTGGTGAGAGATCTTAACACTCATGGCGGCTGAAACCAGGTTCAAGTTGCTGTTTTTCAGCCATTTTTTCCCACATAACCACTACCAACTAACCGATCAACATTGACTCTGCAGTTAACAAATCTGTTTACCCTCATTGAGAAAGGATCTTATAATTGTTTGGTTTACAAGAAATGTCAGAAAATATTATGAATGGATCAGGCTGCCCTCCATACCCACTAGCAGATTTTCTGATTCTGGATTGTTGCCGCCTGAAGCGCTTGGAGCACCGGAGCCGCGGGAAGAACTTCAGAAGCAAACTGGAGACAAACAGCTTTTTATTCTGATAACTTTTCTCTCTGGTTCTAACAACTAACTCACGCCAAACACACCACTAAAAATGGCGCTGACCCGATCAGCAATTTCGGCCAAGTCACTCCAGATCCCGCAACAAAATCCCGTGAGACTACGGGTGGCGACAATGGCCAAATCTCCACGGCTCATAGTCAACTGCAATTCAAGCCAATCCCCAAACAGGGCTCCTGCATTTCCCCCTTTTTGTTTTAAAAGAGGTAATGCTCTAGGACGTCTATGTGCAACCAACATTCTTACCCGTCATCGGATAATCAAGGCTGTGCCCTTGACTCCTGTCTTAGGTTGATATGTCGGCCACATGAGACTGTCCCGTGCGACTGTGCCTGTCTTAGGTTGTCCCCCTCTGGGGATCTTACTCGTCATTGGCTAACCAGCCATCCAATGGAGCCCTTTAGGATCGACTATATATGATGACTAACAGCCGTCCAATTGTGAGGAGATGTTGCGGCTTTAAGGCGACAAGCCTTTTGGTGATGAGCCAAATTGCATAGCATATCAAATTGTTTAAACAAATCAGCTGCCCTAAGTTCCAACAAGTAACACACTGAATTCTCTAGACAAATACCCGCAAGGCATTGTCCCGTAAAGTCCCAAACAATGAAAGATCAAAATGTCCATTTGTTGTAACATGTTGATGTAGGAGGCCCCATGCATGTAGAGCAGAGGCCATACTGTTGGTGAGGTTGTTTGATGTTTGAGCAGCAGGGATGCTTGCGGCGGCCGCGATCCCTGCAGCTGTAGCAGCAGACGTCTTTTTTATGTTTAGACAATGCCACCGGCAAATCTTCAGGGCCCGCTACCTAGAAACTCAAGCATCAATTATTAAAGGAAAGGCAGTGCTATTGCAGCACTGAGTCAAGAGGCGAGTTGTCAAACTACAAAATAGAATAATTAGATTAGAAAATTAAAGTTGATTTTTGTTCACACACATCGCTGGTTGAGCTTCTACAAACATAAGTTGGAAAAATATCATATTTAGAACAAAACAAAGAAAGACTGAGGGTAATTACTGCATTAAAGATAGATTAAAGAAAAGGTAAAGGCACTTTAGCTGAAAGAACATCCTTCCAGTAAACCAAAGGTTTATGTTGTTGGTGTGGATTCCAATGTCTGTCTCCAGCAGAATAACCATTAGAGTCTAAAGTTAAAAAATTTAAGGTAAACAGGGCAACTGCCAATCTGTCCTTAGGACTTTTCCAATTTCCTTCTTTTTGTTTTAATAACATAATTTTCAGTGTTCGGTTTGCTCTTTCAATAATGCCCTGACCCTGAGGATTGTATGGGATGCCTGTTTTATGGGATATATTGAATTTTGCGCAAAACTCTTTGAAAGATGAGGACGTATATGCGGGGCCATTATCTGTTTTAAGCATTTTGGGGATGCCCAATGCAGCAAAAGCTTGCAAGCAATGAGATGTAACATCTTTAACTTTTTCTCCAGAATGTAAGGAAGCAAAAATCATGCCTGAACATGTATCTATGGTCACATGAATAAATCGCAATTTTCCAAAACTTGGCTCATGAGTAACATCCATCTGCCACAAATGATTGGGCATCAATCCTCTAGGGTTAACGCCGAAATGAGGATTGGGCAAATGTGTCATACAAGATTTACAATCTTTTGCAATTGTTCTGGCTTGCTCCTTTGTGATTTTAAACCTACGTTGCAAGGTGGTGCTATTGACATGAAACTGGGAGTGAAATGAAGTAGCTTGTTGTAGCGCTGAAAGTATAAATACTGTTTTTGTAAGTTCATCAGCCTTTTGATTACCTTCATGGAGGGGACCAGGCAAATTAGTATGTGCTCTAATATGGCCTACGAATAGGGGTTCTTTTCTTGCCCACAAAAGTTTTTGTATTTGATAAAACAATTTAAAGGCTGGAGTATGAGGTGCTATTGGTCCTGCTAACTCTAATTTTGGGACGGCTTGTACAATATAGTGGCTATCTGAAAAAATGTTTACGGGCTGGTCCCTAAAATTTTCCAGAGCTCTTACCACAGCTTCCAGTTCCACTAGTTGAGCTGATTTGTGTGCAGTTATGTAAGTCATATTTTCTTTTTTAGTGACTACTGTAGCAGTACCATTTGAGGACCCATCTGTAAATACATTAAATGCCTTAGGAATAGGTTGATTTTTTATTACCTGTGGAAATATAATAGGATGATTAATACAAAAAGATAATATAGGGGACTTAGGAAGATGATTATCAAAATTTGCAGAAGTAGAGCATTTAGCTATAGCCCAATCATTATCATTGAAGCATAAGTATTCAATCTGTGATGATGAATAGGGAGTAATAATAGTAGCAGGGTGAATGCCAAATATTTTAGTAGAAGTCTTAAGTCCTTGAAGAATAAGTTTAGCCACCATGGAGGTATAAGATTCAATTATACTTTTAGGAGAGACGGGCAAATGTATCCATAATAAAGGCCCTTGTTGCCAAAATACTCCTGTGGGTGTATATTGTAAAGAAATAATAATCAACATCAGCGGTTGAGTTAAATCAAATCTATCACAATGAGCTCCTTCGATGGCTTTTTCTACTAACTTTAAAGCTTTCCTAGCATCAGGAGTCAATGTTCGTGGTGAAGATGGATCAGGATCTCCACGAAGGATGTCAAATAAAGGTTTTAGTTGGCCAGTAGTGAGATTTAGTGTAGGGCGAAGCCAATTAATGTCTCCCAGTAGTTTTTTGGAAATCATTGAGGGTGGTCAAATGTTCTTTATTTATTAAAATTTTTTGGGGTCTAACAAAAGTATCCATGATTTTAAATCCTAAATATAATATGGGAGATCTGGTTTGAACTTTTTCTTCTGCTATATATAGTCCATATTTTTTTAAATTTTCTACCACATCACTGAATATATTAAATAAGATTTTTTGGTTAGGGTGGGCCAATAAAATATCATCCATGTAATGTAGACACATGAGGTTTGGATATTTATTTTTAATGGGTTGGATAGCCTTGTCCACATATATTTGGCATATGGTGGGGCTATTAGCCATTCCCTGTGGTAAAACCTTCCATTGATATCTCTGATCAGGGCCATTATTGTTCATAGAAGGAACGGAAAAAGCAAACCTGGGGGCATCCAGAGGATGTAGGGGAATAGAAAAGAAGCAATCCTTTATATCAAGAGTAATAAGATGGAAATTTTTTGGAATAGCTACGGGACTAGGAAGTCCAGGTTGAGTAGGCCCCATAACTTGCATGGTTTTATTGATTTGTCTAAGATCATGTAACAATCGCCATTTTCCTGACTTTTTCTTGATCACAAATATGGGGGAATTCCAGGGAGAGGTGGAAGGTTCTATATGACCTGCTTCTAATTGTTCCTGAACTAATTGGTGGGCCGCTTGTAATTTCTCTTTAGATAGGGGCCACTGAGGGACCCACACTGGCTTATCAGAAAGCCATGGTATTTTCAAAATTATTTTCTCAGTGGCCCCGAAAAAAAATATCTTTTTCCTTTATGACAATGATTACTTTTAGGGTTAAGATTACTCTGTACTTTTTGATAATGAGTTCTTTTATGGTTAAGATTACCCTGTAGGTTTTCACATTTAACATCTGCAGGCTTGGTTGCAAGGTGTACTCCCATTTGTTGCAAAATATCTCTTCCCCATAAAGTAACCGGTAGATTAGGTAAAACATAAGGCTGAAATGTTCCTTTATGGCCTTCATCATCCTCCATTTTAAAATTACTGCACTTTTATCTGGGAGGTTATTATATCCCAAGCCTCTTAAAACTGGTTGAAGCTTTTTGCAGAGGCCAGTGCTTGGGCCATTGGCGTAAATTAATAATGGAAGAGTCAGCTCCAGTATCTATTAATCCCTCCATTTCTATTCCTTGGATTTTTATTTTACACATAGGCCTCCTTGAACAGTCTCGAACCCAGCAAGCCATGGGACTTGAGTCAGTGGAACAAAATCCTCTATTGTTCCCTTCTTGAGGCATACCCATTTTAAATGAATTATGTAAATTGGGAAGGAGAAGCAACTGAGCAATTCTATCTCCTTGATTAACAGAACTTACACTTTGGGGTGAGCTAAGCATTATTTTTATTTCCCCTTTGTAGTCTGAGTTTATTACACCTGGGGTCACTTGCAAACCTAATAAGCTTTTAGGACTACGCCCGATAATAAGTCCTACAGTCCCTGAGGGAAGAGGTCCCCTGACTCCTGTGGGAATCAGTTGAACCCCCATTTCAGGTGTTAACACTATTCGGGCGGTGGAACAGAGGTCTAATCCTGCATTTCCTCTTGTTCCTCTGGCGAGGGAGTGGATGGGTAGTAGGGATTGTGTCGGGGAAGCATCTGAGTGGATGCTTGAGGATACTCCTTCTGCAATGCCCCGTACATTTGTGGGCCCCGGGGTACTGGGCCCCGTGCCCCGTTTTTTGAATTCCTGAACAAAGGATTTCCATGGATGTCAAATTTTGAATAGCATTTATTGGCCCAATGATTTCCCTTTTTACACCTGGGGCAGCGGCCTGGGGCATGGTATGAGCTTGATCTTATTTCTCTTTTGGGATTTTGCCTAGAATTGCCTGATTGATTATGATAATTTTGCCTGGAATATCCTGATTGATTATAATGTCTACGTTTAGCCTTTGTGAAATTTCGAGAGGAAGCACCTCTCATTGAGGCTGCAATCACATTTCCTGTGACAAAGGCGCCATTTATATCTTTACATAGTTGTATATATACGGAAAGATCCTTTTTAGTTCTCCATGGCCTGATGGCTGCTTGGCACCATTTATTTGCATTTTCATAAGCTAATTGAACAACTAAAGGCATAGCTTGGTCAACATCTGCAAACACACTACCTGCAGTTCTCAAAAGTCGATCAGCAAAGTCGGCATACGGCTCATTAGGTCCTTGAATCACTTTTGACAAGCTACCTTGTAGATCCCCAGGTCCTTGTACAGTTTTCCATGCCTCTAAGGCAGCTGCATTTATCTGAGCATATATATCTGAGTCATAATCTGTTTGAGCCTATAAGTCTGCGAATTGCCCTTCTCCTGTGAGCATGTCTATATTATAGTTTTCAAACCCTGCAGCCGCGTTTCTTTTAGCCGTTTCTATACAAAGTTCTTGGAATTGCGATCGCCAAACCAAGAATTGCCCCCCGCTTAATGTTGCTTTACATAGACTTTTCCAGTCTGAGGGGGTTAAGCTAAAGGTGTTAAAGGGACTCCAGCATACTCAACGTGAAAGGAGCTTGGGGCCCATAAGTCATTACTGCCTCTTTGAGATTTTTTATTGTTTTGAAATCTACTGACTGATGGACACTCTGTCCATTTTTCTTTTCAAATGCTGGCGGTTCCCAATGTATCTGTGAGTTGTCCTCGAGAGCGCATAAGCGATCAGAAAGACTTTTTATTTCTGTTTCTAGGGTATGCAAATGCCTAGTAATACCCTTCATATTTTCTGTAATGGATTCCACCCATGGGGGAGTAGTCACTTCCACAAGTGACTCCTCTGCCTGACGGACCTTTTTCTCGGTCTTTTTTAATTTCTTTTTCCTCATTTTCTCAGGATCACTTTTACTAGATTCCTCACCACTGCTAATTTCACTGACAGCAATATCCTGAGGCCCAGGTTCCAGTGAGAGCAAGTATCCTTCAGCTTTCGCCAATAACTCCCGAATAGCTTTAATAGCTTGGATTTTTGTCATTTTTGGGTCTCTTCTAATACTCTCTTTACTGGTCTCAGTTGGCCCAGTGGAATCTACACTTTTTTGATCACTTTCATTTTTGTCTATATACTCCTCACTGAGAACAGAGTCAGGTATATCAAGGAGTCTTTGCATAGCCTCTATCACTTGGGATTCAGTTATATTCGAACCCATCTTTAGAGACCTTTCAGTTCTTACCTGTCCGCTCCGAAGTTCCCCGTACGGGCCGCCACCTGTTGCCGCCTGAAGTGCTCGGAGCACCGGAGCCGCGGGAAGAACTTCAGAAGCAAACTGGAGACAAACAGCTTTTTATTCTGATAACTTTTCTCTCTGGTTCTAACAACTAACTCACGCCAAACACACCACTAAAAATGGCGCTGACCCGATCAGCAATTTCGGCCAAGTCACTCCAGATCCCGCAACAAAATCCCGTGAGACTACGGGTGGCGACAATGGCCAAATCTCCACGGCTCATAGTCAACTGCAATTCAAGCCAATCCCCAAACAGGGCTCCTGCACTGGATTTGTGAACTACCCAGCTTTGACCATTGTCTAGGAGCAGAATGTGTGACATAAGGCATTCCTTTCTTGCCTCAAAGGTTCAAAAGCCTCCTTCTACAGTACCTCAAGAATGTGAGGTTTGTTTTAAAATAATATCTGATCCAAACTAAAACCCTGTCCTGTATTTATATTTGAAAATATATTAAGTTGTAGATGGACAAAATGCCTTTATTTTATGTATTTGTTTTTTATGTGGTACTGAGAATTGAACTCCGTGCCTCACACGGGCTAAGCGAGTGCTCTACCACTGAGCCACAGCCCCAGTCCCTGTATTTATATTTGATAAAATTAAAACCTGTAACCTAATTAGAATCTGCATCTTAATGAGTAGGCATGAATTATATTTGATGTTAATGTGTTAAAAGTTACAGTTCACAAAAGCAAAGACACCTAGGGTTAAAGAGAGGTGTTGCTTTAACATTACATAAGAAATTTCTACACAAGGATTACTAAGTTAACTAAAAGTCATGTCAGTGAACAACCAGGGCCATGCAGCCCCTTCCATAGGGTATGTACGATACTTTAAAAGTACAAAAATTAAAGAAGCAATGTCCTCCAGGCCTTATCCTCCAAAGAGTGATCAATGTAAAGTTCTCCTTGCATTCAGAAATCTTCATCCTCAAATTTTTTAAAAAATGTTTCTGTTTCTCACTTTAAAAATAACACATACAGTTCCTAATTACCTCTCCTATGTTACTGTGTTCTGTACTTCCTTAATGTTTTCCATCTCAGTTATTCTCTGGTCTCCTGAATTACCTACAAGTACAGAGGAAGTTTGAAAATAGTCTTATTAATTCTCTGATAAGGAGTCCACCAGTGTCTTCTTGATTGACAGCCTTTATCAGATGATACTGTCCAAACTCTTCCTTTTCTCTGAAGGGAGGCTTTGGGGAACCCCACACGACTTTGGTCTAGGAAAGCTATTTAACTATCACAAGGAGTTTAATCTGCTTTATATACCCAGTGGCATTCTTGAGTTGTTCCTCATTAGAAATCCAGATTCTAAACTCACCTGTTTCTTTGAGACATAGGAGTCTACTTAACTTTCGAAAATTCACTTCAAAATGGCCAGCTCGAAGGAAGCACATATATCATGTGCTTACATGGTCTGTGGAGTGAGAGATGTTGGGGCAAACTGCAAAATTAGCACAGCATTCCTGTTTGAAATTGTAGAAGTAGTTAGAACTAAAGGGAATGATTTTAATTTATTTTCCAGCTTTATTGAGATATAATTGACAAAATAGCAACTCTAAATATTTAAGATGTACATGATGATTTGATGTTCCTATACATTGTGAATTGATTACCATGATCAAACTGACACATCCATCACCTCGCATACTTAACCATTTGTGTACTTCAGATCTACTTTTAGTAAATCCAAGTACTCAATTCTGTATAATTAATTAATTAGAGTCACAGTTAGGTTGCCTGTACATTAGATCCCCAGATTCGATTCATTTTATAACTGGAAGATTGTATTCTTTAAGCAACATACCCTTTGTACCCTTTCATTCCATAGTGCTGTTCATTGCTTTGTAGAGTTTGATTTTTTTAAATTATACATATAAATAAAACATACAATCTTTTGACTTTCTGGGTCTGGCTATATTTTCACTGAGCATAATGTCATTCAGATTCACTCCTGTTCTAACAAATGGCAGGATTTCTTCTTTTTTATTGCAATTTCCTTTACCCTTCATTTGTTGACAGACACTTAAATTATTTTCATATCTTGGCTATTGTGAATAATGGTACAGTGAACAGAGGTGTGGAGATGTCTCATGGAGATACTGGTTTCATGTCCTTTGGAGTCATGTCCATAGGAACAGGGTTGCTGGAGATCTATTTTTAATATTTTTAGAAATTTCTATACTGTTTAGAACACAGAGACAAAGACATAAATAAAAAGATCCCCTAAACGTATGAAGGTATAAACTTGAGTGGGTGAGGCCCTAATAGAGGATGCTGGCTTGCTGTAGAGAAAGGATGAGGAAGACCCCTGGGGAAATGGAGTCCTGAAGGTTAAGAAATTGTTCCTCCATGGGAAGAGCCAAGAGAAAGGTAAGGTAATTAGGAAGAAAGTATAGAAGGCAGAAAGAAGGAAAGCAAAATCCCGCACACACAAGGGCCTTGCAGGTCATAGATGCTAAACAAAGCATTGTAAAAATGAATTTTGGCAAGAGTAGAGGCAGAGTATTCTATGATCCCTGGAATCATCTACAAGTACAGAGGAAGTTTAAAAAAAAAAATTCTCATTAATTCTCTGATAAGGAGTCTACCGCTGTCCTCTTGATTGACAGCCTTTATCAGATGATGATGTCCAAACTCTTCTTTTTCTCTGGAGGGAGGCTTTAGAGAAGCCTACCCAGTTTGGTCTAGAAGTGCTATTTAACTATCACAAGGAATCTAATCTGCTTTATAATCTGCACTACTCATTAGCGTAGGATTAATGAGTAAAGAAGGCTGTCCAAGGCAGTAGAGAAGAGTGGGATGTGTTTTGGAGGATTTCTTTGGTGAATTGGGTTTGCAGAGTCACAGAGAAAGAGGGGAACAAAGACTCACTCTTTGGTTTTTGTTTCAAATCTCTATCCTCCCTGCAGGATATGTAGAGGAAAAGTGACAGATCAAAATCTTGGTTCAAGAATTGGTTTCGCCCCACCCACAAATGAAAGCAGCTGTAGGAACATGCTTTGTTGATAGAGCCCCAGCCATTAGATGAGCACAGTCCCAAGGCTTTTAAGTACAATTGCATCATTTATTTAAAAACCACTTCCTTGACCTTATTTGGTGATAAAAGTAAACCATTGCTAGAAAGGTACTAGTTCTAGAGTCTGCTGCTTCTTTGGTCATTGTGAGACCTGGAGTTTAGTGACAATATCTGAGCAGGCTAATGTGTCTCAATCTGGAGAGTCAAGTAACTTGGGCTGCTTATCCTTTATGTCACGTCCACAGTTTCCCAAAAGAGGTTACCACCTTGCACACTCCCAAAGTCACCGAGGGGACAAATACAGCTTCTCCTTGACTCCTTGGCTTCATTAGCTATTTTTTTTTCTTTTGCTTTTCTTCAATCACATCCAGCACACCCACTCAGAGCAATTAATTATCTTTGGCTCCTTCGAAATTACTCTCCAATCAAGTAAATATAGAAAGACAGAGTGTTGCAAAAAATAATTCCTATCTGGTCTTCTCAGTGGATAGCAATTGCGTAAACAGACTACGATTTGCTCCTTGGATGTGAATATAGCAGACATGGAGTCAGGCTGTCTCCAGGGTATTCTGATAAAAGTTTTCTTCTCTTTCCGGGATTTCATGACATCACACCATCATTTTTCAACTTCCTATTCCCTCGGCATATGGTACCACAGCTGCTGTGTAGACCAGATGTACAATTCTTCTTTTAAAACAAAGTGTCCACCTTCAAGGTCATGCCACCTTGTGAGTTCATCTGATGATCAGAACATTGAAAAATCCCATAAAAATAATGAACCTATAAATCACAATAGTATTTTTTCACATTTTAAAGATAATGGTAGGGAATAAAGAGAGGAATGAATCTTTATTTATAATAGAACAAATATCTGGAAATCTAGGTGGTGTCTCTTTTGCAGCTTGATGTTGGATTTTGCAACACTGGAAAAATTTCACAACCAGACTGATCAAACTGTGAACTGTTTCCAATACCTGAAAAAATGACAACCAAAAGAGATAGAATGAATTAGGTATTAATACTAGTATTAGTAACAATATTTCCATTAATATTTAGCAATTAATACTTTATAATGCCCTAATTTATCCTGAGATTGTGGAATTTTATATTAAGTAATTGCCCACACAGCTTGCAAATCTGGCCTCAGGACAGAGTTTTTTTTTTTAAAAATATTTATTTATTTGCTTTAGTTGTACACAATGCAATGCATTTATGTTTACGTGGTGCTGAGGATCGAACCCGGGCCGTGCAAGTGATAGGCGAATGCTCTACCGCTGAGCCACAACCCCAGCCCCAGGACAGAGTTTTGAACTTGGTCTTCTTTTTAATATAGCACCTAATTTCCCAAGTTATCTATGATAATCAATAAATAGGAAAGTTGGCTCCACCATTGTTTGCCATCATTTCTTATATTCTTGTTTTTGCAGTCACCCTAAACATTGCCTAAGATTACAAAAGCTATCAGGAATAAGGTTTTTTCCCAAGCTAGACCCCAAATTATCTGGTTGCCAAAGCTGAGGCCTAAACTGAGAAGGGAACAAACCTTAGCCTGTAGCTGCTATAATCTCAGCTATAGAGATGGGATCAGACCCCACTTACCCTTAGTATGACCTTGCACAGCATTTTAGAGCTAGGGATGTACATAAAGGCTGACAAATCTGACCCCATCAGCATATACATGGCTACAAATTGCTTTGCAAATAACAAGTAATGGAATAAGAACCATCCAGACTGGTGTGACAGGGAATTTATTAGATCACATAGTAAAGAAGTCCAGGGAGCAGCTTCAGGACCAGGTGGCTCCAAAGGACCCTGTTTCATCTTTCTCTGTTTCTCATTTTTGCTTTTCTTAATTCTCTGGCAACTCTAAATTTCTATCTTTATAGCATCAAATAAAATATTTCCTCTAGAAAGTCAAAGGACTAGTTCTGATATGCAACAGTTGGTGATATGCTAAACTCAAAACTTATCACTGAATCTGAGGTCCTTCATCTCAGGTCCATCCCGCTCCCAAACCACATGAAATAAACAAGGGTAGGGAGAGAGGTGGGTTCCTAAGTGTAATGGTTAATTTGAATTTTCATCTTGATTGGATTAAGAGGCTTCTGGGTATGTCCTTGAGCGTGTGTCTAGGAATGATTGGCATGTGGGATAGCCAACTGAAGTGGAGATCCTCCCTAAGCATGGGCAGCACATCCAATAGGTTGGAGGCTTGGATGGAATAAAAGTTGGAAGAACAAGGAAGCGGCTGCAGATGCAAGCTCAATTCTCCTTGAAAGGGTTCTTGCTGCTGTGATGGCCTGCGGGTATCAGACCCTGGCTCCTTCACTCTTCCAAAGCAGACTCTGCCAGTGATTCTCCAGGGAGTTTCCAGAAGCCTTCAGTCTCAGACTGGGTAGCACCATTGTTCCCTTTTGTTCTGAGGCTTCAGCCTCTTGGACTGAGCAGCTAGCTACTGGTTCCTCCAGCTCTCTAGCCTGCAGACTGCCATTGTGGACTCTCCAGCTTCTGGTCGTGTAAGCCAATTTAATAAATCCCCTTTTTATAATCATACTTCCTCCTGATTCTATTCCTCTAGAGAACCCTGACTAATACACTAAGGAATACATTTACTGTCAGAAAAAAAGAAAATTGGATGTGCTGAGAAGTTTTACAGTCCACTCATGGCCCTGGAGAAGCTGGGAAGGAGCAGGAATCAGCATCCAAGATAAAGTGAGAACACTCACATTAACTTTCTCTCCTTACCTCACAGTCTCTATGGAGAATATTCCACAAGGGAGGTGCCCAAATTATCATTACATGAGTTTTTCTAGTTCCACCTTGGAAAATGCAGAAAATGGTGTCCTGTAGGAGAGGCTGTGCTGTAAAGGAATGTGGGTTAACTATGAACTGGATGGAGCTGTGAATAAACGTGAACAAGATTTAACTCGCCAGAGAACCATCTTTGGTCAACACTTCTGATAACCCTGACCTTCCTCTAATAGAAGGGTTTTAGCTCTCTGTTAGAAGACAGATTCTTCCAGAGGATTAGGGATAAGCATAACTTTTCTTCTACCTTATCTCAGCTCTCTGCTATCTGTCTTGAACCAATGAATTACTTCATTGGGATCGATTGTGGCAAGGACTGTTTGATCTCTCTTTCCTTGTTACATTCAAGACTGAGTCTCCCTGTGTCTTTATTTATTTTTTTTTTCTTTGCACCATTTTGAGTCTTTGTGTTTCTGTTTCATATGTTGGTCTTCTGTGGAAGTCACCTGCCTAACCGTATCATGGCAGACCAAGTACTAGGCTTCATTACTCTTTCCTGGAAGCTATCTGTATTTATTTCCTTTGTGGGGCAGGGAGGAAATTCTTTCTCACCTTAGGTTCTTTATTTGCTGCTGTGACTAAAAGATCTGACCTGAACAACTGTAGAGGAGGAAAACTTTATTTTGAGGGCTCACAGTTTCAGCGGTCTTTATCCAGAGAATGTCGGCTCCATTTCTTAGGTTGGAGGTGAGGCTGGAGTCTCCATCAAGGCTGGAGACTGTGGTGGAGGGAAGCAGCTCACATCATGGTGATCGAGAAACAGAGAGCATCCACTCTCCAGGTAGAAAATATATACCCCAAAGCCACGCCCCAACCCCCACCTCCTCCAGCCACACCCTACCACTTCAGTTAACCCCATCAGGAATTAACTCACTGATTAGGCTAAGACTATAACCCAATCATTTCTCCTCTAAACCTCCTGGCGTTATCTCACACATGAGCTTTTGGGAACCCAACATCTAAACCATAACAGGAGAGGAGAATATCAGGAGGTATATGTCATTCTGTTATCAGTGGAGATAGGAATAAAAGCAGAAGTAAATTTGCACTTAACTTAAATCCATGGCAGACTTGTTTAGGCTGGTGGAACTCCCTACAATCCACCTCTGTTCTGAATTCTAACCTTGAGAAATGAGTTAGTAGCCAGTTTTATTTAGATTTTCTAGCCAGCTTTATTCTAAAGATTCTAGTAAAGATGTTTCCAGGGTTCTGGTATATAAATTTTCTCTGATTGGAGGTGAATTTTCTGTTACAAAATGCAGATAGTTAGTATTTGGTTTGGAAGAAATATGAAAACAAAACAGAACACAGGGTTGTGACCTATTTGACCAGAGAATAAAAATCATCACTCTTGGGGACACTAGGGAATCTTAAATTTTACCTGTCGTCCATGGTGTTTGAATATTGACATTTGTTCATTTGCAGCTTTTATTAAAAGTATAATTGTACCTTTACATCAACCAAAATACTGTAACATTTTTTTTCTTTTTTAAATTTTTTTTTTATTTTTGGTACTGGGGATTGAACCCAGGGGCACTTAACCACTGAGCCACATCCCCAGCCCTTTCTAAAAATATTTTATTTAGAGACAGGATCTCACTGAGTTGCTTAGGCCCTTGCTAAATTACTGAGACTGGCTTTGATATGGTGATTCTCCTCCCCCAGCCTCCCCAACTGCTGGGATTACAGACCTGTGCCACCGTGCCTGGCTCTGTCATGGCTTTGTGACAATATACTTTTTTTTCCCCTCAAAATAACCACAGAAATATTCTCCACATGTTTTTTTTTCCTGAACTTTGGTATATCTCCACCCAGAGATGGGATCTCTTTCCCCTTCTTGTGAGGCTAGATGGGCTTCTTTCATCATCTAAATGAACAGAATGAAGAAGTGGTGTTCCATGATGTTTCAGCCAGGCTTTCCCCTACACTTCTTTCTTGAGATACCTGTCCTAGAATTCAGTCACTATTCTGTGGAGAAGCCAAGGCCATTTTGGAAAGGCCAAGGGTAATTGATCAGTTGCTACCCAAACCCCTGTAGCATGTAGCTCACTTGGCTGGGACACATTTCGCTTTTAAGACAGTGTTACCTAGACATCTTTTTCAGCCAGTCAAGCCAGCAAATACTTTAGCAACTAAGTATATGTAATGTTCTGACCTATTATGCATACAAGTCAACTGTATAGTCACCCAGGCCTTAAAGAAGAGGAGAATCTGCTTTATCACCAGACCTTCAGAAAGCTATACAAATTATTAATCACTTCCACAAATGGAAAATAGTCCAAGTGTACTCACTTTTGAATCATTTTACTTTTGGAATGGAAAGCATAATCTCCATAATTGGTATCTATTTATTATTTATCAGAAAAATCACATGAAAATTTTCATGAAAATGACCAAACAAGATTGTGCACATTTTCTTTTCATTATCTATGATCCACTTTACAATAAGCACTTTAGGATTTTAATGACTCATATGTTGCTGAGTAAAAGGCTTTATTAGGCTGTGTTTTATATACTTTTATTCATACAATTTATCTGGATTTCTGTCATCTACTGAGTCAATCAGTCCCTGACCTCTTTGACTTCTGTGATTTTTCTAAATGTCCCATGGACCAGTTGCCATGAAATTCTGTCTATAGAGCTCATTGTGCCCAAGAACTAAGCCAAGCGAATATTATCTGGAAAACTAGAAATTCATTATGTTTAGTGGGTGAACAGAACTCTGCTCCAGAGAGCCCCCAGAACTGAATACTAAAAACCAAGACTGTTGGAGACAAAAAGAACAAAGAGAAAACAGAAAGAAGAAAGAAAGAGCAAAGAAAAACTTTGAACTATTTAATTGAAGCCCCTAGTGGTGGGATTTGAAACACCTCTCGTGTATTCTATGGAAATTTAAAATGGATGAGGTGTAACCATTTGGTAAAATCAGTTATTTTTCCTAGGAGGCCAGTAGGTTGGAGCATAATACATGGTTAGGTTTGGATCTGATCCTGTGGAATGTATAAATCACCCTTGGTCCACAAAGCTTATATTTCCCTTCTCTTCCTGCTATATTGGAATAAACAGTGAAAAGAGTTTGAGTGACTGAATTTTGAAAGTCACGTCATCCATCCATCCATCCATTAATTCATTCATTCATTCAGCATGCTCTGTGTGAGATCCATGCTAGATTCTAGGGATGCTCCAGCAGTGGACAAGAGCATCCCTGCCTCAAGGAGCTTATTTTATAGCAGGAGTAATGGACAATAATTAAAGAAGCACATAAAGTTTTTTAAGAGAGTGATAGATACATACAATAGATATTTAAGGAGAATGATGATGTGATTAAAACAACAACAACAACTTGCCTTCTCTCTTCTCTCAGAGGCTACATTCCAGGTAGACAAACCTGTTCCCCTTTTATAATTTATCCAGAGTCCCACACCTTCTAAATTCTGATCCCAGACAGCACACTTTTTTACTGTGTTATTATAATAGCCTCCTAACTGTTCTTTCTTCTTCAGTCCTTGTATTTCCTGTAGTCTGTTTTCATGCAGCCAGAGCAATACATCCAGTACAAGACTCAGATCATGCCGGGCGCAGTGGCGCACGCCTGTAATCCTAGCACTTGGGAGGCTGAGGCAGGAGGATTGTGAGTTCAAAGCCAGCCTCAACAATGGCGAGGCACTTAGCAACTCAGTGAGACCCTGTCTCTAATAAGATTCAGAAAAGGACTGGGGATGTAGCCCAGTGGTCTAGTGCCCCTGAATTCAATCCCTGGTACAACAAGAAAAAAAAAAAAAAAAAGAAAAAAAAAGTCAGATCATGCCAATGGCTTCAGTCTCAGATTATAAGCCAGAGTCCCTGCAGTGACTGTCTTCAAGGCTCTTTCTCAACTGCTCTCCCTCCACCTTGTTGACCTGATTTCCCAACACCTGTGTCCTTGCCAGCTCTGTCTTAGAATTCTGGCTTCCTTGCTATTCCTCAAACAGGGAAGCTGTGCTCTTGCCTTAGCTCTGTGGTCGGCAGAATTTCAAGGTGGTGCCTCGATGATCTTTGGCCCCGAAGTCCACATACCCACTGCCACTTATTTAATCAAATGTGAATCTAGCACTTCTATAATGGGATTTATAAGCAGCACTAAATTAATTTGACTTTAAGTCAGGGAGATTATTCTGGGGGAGTCCTGCCCTTATTCCATAAGCCCTTAAATCTGAATGTACTAGGCTGATCCAGAGGAAATCAAGATTCAAATCCTATAGGGTTTTGATGTTTGAGGAATTCTTTGTTCCTAGCTTAAAGATGGAGGAGAATGCATAACTGAGAGCAGCCCCAAATTCACAGACATCAAGAAAATGGGGAGCTCAGTCTGGTCTCCACAGGGAACTGAATTCTGTCATTAACCTGAATAGGCTTGGATGAAGATCCTGAGCTCTACATGACATAGCCCAACCAGTGCCTTCTTTTCAGCCATATAAGCCCCTGAGCATGGAACCTAGCCTCATTGTACTTGGATGTGTGATATATAAGATCAGTGAAGTAGCGGGCTGGGGTTGTGGCTCAGTGGTGGAGCACTTGCCTAGCATGTGTAAGGTGCTGGGTTTGATTCTCAGCACCACACATAAATAAGTAAAATAAAGGTCCATCACCAACTAATAAAAATATTTGGAAAAAAAAAATCAATGTGTGCAGGAGCCCTGTTTGGGGAGATAGCTAAGATTGCGGTTGACTATGGGCCATAGACATTTTTGGGCATTGTCACCTTCCGTAGTCTCACGGGACTTGTCCCAGGATCTCGAGAGATTTGAGCAGTGACTCAGCAGATCGAGCGAGTGATTCCTGCTGGGGCGCATGGGATGAGACCAGAGAGAGAAAGGACAGGGTTATCGCTATTGTATAGATGTATTGTAGTTTCTTGTAAGAGTAGGTGCCTTGGTTTCTTGTGAGAGTGTGTATGTAGTGTTAGAAATTACAAGAGACAGAGACAGAAAGATTAAAGAATTTTTTCGTCTCCATCCTGTCTCCGGACTCCTTCCCGCGGCGCTGCCGTTCCAGGCTGCAATCCCTTTCCGGCGGCAACAAATGTGGGCTAGGGCTGTGGCTCAGTGGTACAGCACTTGCTTCATAAGTGTGAGGCACTGGGTTCAATCCTCAGCACCACATAAAAATAAATAAAATAAAGATATTGTGTCCATCTACAACTAAAATATATATATATGTATATATATATATATATATATGTATATATATATTTTTTTTAAGTCAGTGATGGTGTCATTTCAAGCCACTACTATGTTTGGGGTAATTTGTTATGCAGCAATACAAAACCAATACACTCTCTTTACATTCCCTGGTGTTCTTTCCTAGAATGTTTTCTCCCATTTATCCCCCAGAGAGCCCTCTGGCTTGCTTCCTCACTTTCTGCAGGTTTCTGTCTTTTTGCCATCTCCCCAGTGAAGTCTTCCATAACACCCAGGCCCTTGACACTGCTATATTGGGTCATGTGAAGATTTTACTAAAGTAGCTATAATGGTGTAGGCAGGTTATAGGGAAATCGCAAAGGAAAATATAGTACCCTAAGTTGAATGGGGAGACTTTCAAGAGGAAGAAACAGTTGATGGAAATTTGGGGCAGGGCTGTATAGCGAGGACTACTCAACAGGTGCTGTGACCTTCCCCATGAAGGGAGGTGGCCTGCTTGTGCAATGCCAGAAAGCCAGCCAGGAAAGCCGTACTCCTCAGCACCTCCTCCCTCCCTGTTTGTGGTCCAGTGCTCCTACCAGAATATAAATATCAGAGGGATGAGTTCTTGGCCAAGTTTGTTCCCTGCTTTACCATCTGGGCCTGGAATAGTGCAGGAACACAGTGCTCAACCCTGCCCCAAGTGAAGGCGTAAGGAGGAGAGGGAGCGTTACAGTATTGGTAACCAAGAGAGATTTCTCCAACATTTGAGCTGAGATTTAACCCCATGAGAAGGAGGTGGCCAAGAAAAGAAAAAGGAGATCTAAATCCCAGGTGGAGGAAGTAGAAAATGTCCAGGTCCTAAGGAGGAAATAAGTTGGCTCTGCAGGTGGTACAGCTGTATTTGGAGTGAGAGGGTTGGAGATGATGCTAGATTGGAAGAAGAAGGCAGTGACCAGAGTATGGTAAGAATTTTACATTTAATTTTAAATACAAAGAAACAGTTTTTCTCCGTTTAAGATGTGAAAAGAAGAGATACTTTATATCTTACACTTTTAATAAACAGAGGAGGAAAAAATAAATAACTGAATAGCAGAGTTTGTGAGTTCCATTTTTGCTCCTCTGCTCTGCTCTATCCTTTCTTTGGGGTAGCATCTAGATGGACTCTCCCAATTTCTATGTACTCATGTCTTTGTTATTTAGCTGTACCCTACACCTCATAGAGTTCACGTGGGCTGGCCCTGGTTGCTGTTCAGTTGGAATTTTCTTGAGTTTATTTCTGTAAAGCCCGCCCCCCACCCCCAGGTGTTGTCTTTGGCAGTGAGTGATGAAGGCAAAGTTTTCTCCTGTTTTATCTTCAGGGTCTAGAAGAATAGTAAGTGCTCTGTACTTGTTAATTATTGAGACATTTTATCATTAGCCTTTATTGGTCCAACTCAGGAGTAAATGAGCAAAAATAAAATAACTAGAGTCAGGCGGTCTGTGATCAAATCCTAGCTCATGATCTTCTTAGCAGTACAACATTAGACAAGTCTTCAGTTTTGCTAGGTTTTAGATTATAATCTGCAAAAATGACAAGGATAATGCCATTCCATTAGTGATTAATAAATGAGATAATACTTATAAAGAACATAGGTCGTTATTATAAGTATGAAGCATTACTCTAGACTCTTCACAGATGTTGCAGTGTATATGGTGAATTAGAAGGGAAAAGGATTCTTTCTTTCTTTTTTCACCTACTAACTCTCACCCACAGGAGAGGGGGGTTCACAATGCTTACTAAGAGGAGAAAGGAGATGTTTCTCCTAGGATAAAAAATTGATGAAGGAAAAAGCTAAATATGGAGAAGATAGAAATGGAGCAGGAATTCTGGAGCACTCTTCAGACTAGGAAAGGGCTATTTAGATCTAGGTACAGTGAACACCAGACCCCCACTACCCCACAGTGCTATTTCAGAGGACATACACAGGCTTGAGAAGGTTGTGGGTCTAAAATAGAAGACAGCTCAGTGATATTATCCCTGAGACAAATGATTAGGCATAGTTAGCCAGCTTGTCTCCAGGGGACCCTACCAGACAATTTACATACTGCCCTTGACCATGACTGAATAAAGGCAACAGGGTCTTCGCCTATTTTGCAAACACTGCATAATCTCCCTGGATGCTTACACAACCTAGGAAGTGTAACTATCACCTTCCAGCAGGAATTAAATTGATTTCTTACCACTTTGGTTAATGGAATCTCCATGTCAGATGTAATTGAATGTAGAAAAATAACATGGTTGAGTAAAATGAAATGCTAAGCTATTCTAATACTGATGATGATGTAGATGATTGTTAGTAAATATTCAAAGGAGTGTATCTCCATCACCCATTTTCCCATGGGCCATTTCCAACTTTAAGACAAATTCATTATTGTGGACTAGTGACATTCATTAAGTCTCAGAATGAAAGACTTCTGAAGAAAAGGGGTGCAAATAGAGCTAACGGACAGATACATACAGAAGCTTACTTTCCGCCTACTCTTTTTATCTTGGGATCATTGAGATGGAAGGAATCTCAGAAGATGTTTTAATCTCTCTCCTTGTCTTTGAGAAAGGCTGAAAGCATTATTTTCCCCTGGTACTTTCCTTTGGGATTATTCTGCTTACTAAAGTCTGTTATTTTCTTTGTAGGTTTGTATGATAAAACTAGATGAGTTGAAGTGCGGCCCCCTAAAACTGTGTGTAATTCAACTTGACTTTTTAAATGGCTGTCTCTGAAATGCAGAAATGCAAAACAAAATCAACAGTGTTTTAATGGGTGGAAATATTGAACATTCTTTTGTTACAATGGGCATTTTTGAAAAACAAGAATGCATTTATAGTGCTTGCCGTCTCCCAAGAGACACACATCAAACAGTGCTCCTGTTGGTAGGCTGGTTTGATGGCACCGAGGCATTCTTATCATTGAAGCATCTCAGTAGTTTTATAAATAAGAAATGTGAATTCTCTTTTAGTGATGAAGCTCTCCTTCTGTTTTCCCAATGACTCCTGATCTAGTTTATGGAGTTTTCAGGACTAAATTACTTACAGTGGAATTTTTCACCTCCTGGCTTATGTAGGAAAAGGATCATTGCTTCTGTAACTTTTTTTTTTTTTTTTTTTTTTTTCCTAAGATGCTCTACTGAGAGTAGAACATAGTGAATAGAAAAGGCTGTGGGGTCCAATTGTCTAGGTTTGGACCACAGCTTCCCTGAGTTCTAGCTGTAAATACTTATATTCTCCTGAAAGCTGATCCTTTAGGGATTTGTCTACAGAAGTTAGTTGGTAGTTGATCCTAGGTTAAACACAGTTTGAGGAAGTGGGAAAGGGAGAAAAGACAATGGGGATTTTTTTTTAAATATATTTTTTCTTTCCATATTTTTAAAAAATATTTATTTCTTAGTTGTAGTTGGACATAATACCTTTATTTTATTTATTTATTTTTATGTGGTGCTGAGGATCAAACCCAAGGCCTCTCATGTGCTAGGCAAGCATTCTACTGCTGAGCCACAACCTCAGTCCTCTTTCCATATTTTTTATTGGTTCATTATAGTTGTACTTAGCAATGGGATTTGTTGTTACATATTTCTTAAGTGTTTCAAATTTATTTTATTTTATTTTTTATTTTTTTAGTTGTGATGGTGGGGCTCAAACCCAGGGCCTTGTTCATGCTAAGCAAACACTTTACCACTGAGCTACATCTCCAGCCCTGTTGTTACATATTTGTACATGAACAAAATGTAAAAACATAATTTGTCCAATATCACTCCCCAGAACTGCCACCCCCCATCCTCCTGCATGCTGGTCCCTTTCCTCTACTAATCTCCTTTTGATTTTCATGAGCTCTTCCCACCCCCAACATTTCTTTTCCTTTTTCCCCTCTAGCTTCCACCTATGAGAGTTTGACCTTCTGAGTTTGGCTTATTTCACTTCACATAATGGTCTCAAGTTCCATCCATTTTCTTGCAAATGACATAATTTAATTTTTCTTTGTGGCTAAATAGAACTCCATTGTGTGAATATACCACATTTTCTTCATCTGTTCCTCTGTTGATGGACACTTGGGCTGGTTCCATAGTTTGGTTATTGTGAATTGTGCTGTTATAAACCTGGGCACATGTGTATCACTCTAGTATGATGATTTTAATTCTTTAGGATTAACACTGAGAAATGGTACAGCTGGGATGTTATGGTGATTCCTTGCCTAGTCTTTTGAAGAACCTCCATACTGATTTCCATAGTGGTTGTACCAACTTATAATCCCACCAACAGTGTAAAAAGTGTTCCTTTTTCTCCACATCCTCTCCAGCATTTATTACTGTTAGTATTCTTGATAACCGCCATTCTGATTGGTGTAGATGAAATTTCAGTGTAGTTTTGATTTGTCTTTACCTAGTTTCTAGTGATGTTGAACTTTTTTTTCCATATATTTGGCCATTTGTACTTCTTCTTTGGAGAAGTGTTTGTTTAATTCATTTGTCCATTTATTAATTGGGTTATTTGGTTTTTTTTTTTTGCTGTTAAGTGTTTTTTGGGTTCCTTATATATTCTAGATATTAATCATCTGTTAGAAGAGTAGCTAGCAAGGGGATGTGTTAATGGTTGGTTAGTGTGGTAGGCAACTGGGGCTTAATCCAACCATGGTCTTTCTGAGGTTCCCCATAGAATGTGCTTTGGAATTGCCCCATGAGGGATGGGATAGCTGGATTGTAGATGGAGTGCCCTCCATTTCTCATGGATTCAGAGTTCTTCCTGGGGTATCAATCCCAAGTTCTGCGCAGCTTCCCACATAGAAACTGAATAAACACACAAGAAGTTGCCAGGTGAGGTATCAGAGAGGCTGACACTTGAATGGGGAGCTAGTAGAGTGTTTGGGGTGGACTGGGGATATGAGATATGCATCAACAGTGTCTGCTACAGGTCTTTATATATATGATAAAGTTTTTTTTTTAAATTTTGGAATGAATCAGTCTGTGAGAAAAATTATATACTGCACTTTCTATCTACTACTATACAATGCCTATAGAGAATACATACTGCAGTTGCTATGTGAAGTGTTCTGACCCATTATATAATACCTTCCCACTCACTGATGTGGTGAGAGGGTGACAGTTCAAGATTTGACACCAGTGTGTTCTCATAGACTATGCACAGGGACATCTGCTTTCTGTATCAAAGGTTCGTGAATGACCCTAGAAGGTTTTGAATCTGTCTTCTTAGCAGGAAACCGGCATTGCAAACTGGTAGTTTGGAGTCTGCCTGTTTTCTCTCTGCATGGATCAGAGTCGCTCTACTCTGTGACTGTGATTTGCCACATGCTGTGTGTTCATGGGATGCTGTTTTGATGTTGCCAAGGCAGGGAGCAGTTTTGAATCACAGGAGAATTGGAAATAGTCTACTCTTCTGGGGGGCTTTGGTCAGTTGTGTATTACCCGGTCAGCCACCCTCTCTCTGGCTTTGGTTGAAAGGCATCTTGGGGCTGTTGCCATGGGCTTCATGGACTGTATCTGTTGATAGGTAAAGTGTTATTAACCTCATTTGCAAACCGAGGACCAGCATGTCAATCATGCATCAGACTCACCTACTGGGCTTATCAAAACACAGATGGTTGGGTGCTGACCCCCAAGTTTCTGATTCACATTTTGGGAATTTGCATTTTTAACAACATTTCAGGTAAAGTTGATGGTGCTGCCCTGTGGACCACACATTGAGAACTGGTGGAGAAAAAAAAAAATATGTGTGAGTGTGTGTGTGTGTGTGTGTGCGCTATGACATTTAATGTTTGTAGCTAGATGGTCTCAGCACTAGATGTCGCATCTGTCTTGTTTAATGATCTTTCTGTTGCTCAGGAACTGACACATGGTTCCAAAATATCTGTTGAATGAGAAGATGCCCAAATCTAAGATGTTGGTTGAAGCCCTGCCTTTGCCTATAAACAAATTATGTGTCCCTGCATTTGAATGTCTGTTTCTTAGGTTTGTTTCTTGAGCTCTATTTTCCAGAACTCTGGTCTTCCTCTGACCATGGATACCTGCCTTTTATGCTCTTGATAGCCAGTTGTCATCCTGGCTGACTGCTGCCTTGCTGGTTCTTCAGTTGGCTTTTTTCCTGGGTAAACTGAGCTCATGGATCCCATATCTTCTCTTGTGGCTGACCTGCTTTGCCTCCAGCTCCACCATCTCTAGTCTGTGGTCAGTGTGCCGTCTCTTGTCTTCATTTAACCTCTGGCTGCTAAGGAGCATGAAAAATTGATTTTAAAAACCACAGCCTGTCTGGGTCTCATCCCTAAAAACTCCTCTGAATGAAACAGGAAAGAAGCCAATGATTTTTCTCCCCCTTGAGGGGTTGCTGTTATTAAAATGAAAATAACCTTTGGCTCTTATTTTTTGTGTTCATAATTGCTGGTGCCCTTAAGTTGCCTTCTGGCACAAATGCTGTGTTAAAGAAAAATCCACATGTAGATTGTCAAGATCCTACTCCTTAGAGTATTTTATGAGAAAAACATGGTTTTCCTGAGATACTGACTTCAGAAGATGTGCACAGAATTACTTGTAGAGGTTTATAGCAGTTTCCTGGGCTCCAACCAAGTATTCCTGAGTAGGACCTAGACTCTCTTTGAAGGGCCCAGGAATTGGCAGCTCTGGCAACTGCTGTAACTATGATACAAGAACAACTGCCCTTGACCTGGGGTTGGAAAGCATTTTCTGTTCAAGCCCAGACAGTAAACATTTCAACATTACTGGCTGGATGCTCTTGACACATGGTTCCAAAATATCTGTTGAATGAGAAGATGCCCAAATCTAAGATGTTGGTTGAAGCCCTGCCTTTGCCTATAAACAAATTATGTGTCCCTGCATTTGAATGTCTGTTTCTTAGGTTTGTTTCTTGAGCTCTATTTTCCAGAACTCTGGTCTTCCTCTGACCATGGATACCTGCCTTTTATGCTCTTGATAGCCAGTTGTCATCCTGGCTGACTGCTGCCTTGCTGGTTCTTCAGTTGGCTTTTTTCCTGGGTAAACTGAGCTCATGGATCCCATATCTTCTCTTGTGGCTGACCTGCTTTGCCTCCAGCTCCACCATCTCTAGTCTGTGGTCAGTGTGCCGTCTCTTGTCTTCATTTAACCTCTGGCTGCTAAGGAGCATGAAAAATTGATTTTAAAAACCACAGCCTGTCTGGGTCTCATCCCTAAAAACTCCTCTGAATGAAACAGGAAAGAAGCCAATGATTTTTCTCCCCCTTGAGGGGTTGCTGTTATTAAAATGAAAATAACCTTTGGCTCTTATTTTTTGTGTTCATAATTGCTGGTGCCCTTAAGTTGCCTTCTGGCACAAATGCTGTGTTAAAGAAAAATCCACATGTAGATTGTCAAGATCCTACTCCTTAGAGTATTTTATGAGAAAAACATGGTTTTCCTGAGATACTGACTTCAGAAGATGTGCACAGAATTACTTGTAGAGGTTTATAGCAGTTTCCTGGGCTCCAACCAAGTATTCCTGAGTAGGACCTAGACTCTCTTTGAAGGGCCCAGGAATTGGCAGCTCTGGCAACTGCTGTAACTATGATACAAGAACAACTGCCCTTGACCTGGGGTTGGAAAGCATTTTCTGTTCAAGCCCAGACAGTAAACATTTCAACATTACTGGCTGGATGCTCTTGACACATGGTTCCAAAATATCTGTTGAATGAGAAGATGCCCAAATCTAAGATGTTGGTTGAAGCCCTGCCTTTGCCTATAAACAAATTATGTGTCCCTGCATTTGAATGTCTGTTTCTTAGGTTTGTTTCTTGAGCTCTATTTTCCAGAACTCTGGTCTTCCTCTGACCATGGATACCTGCCATGGTCAACAATTCAACTCTGTCATTGTAGCGCAAGAACAAGTGTAGCAATGTGTAAATGAAGGAATGTAGCTGTGTTTCAGTAAAAATTCATTTATGGATGGACACTCATATTTGAATTTCATATAACTTTCTCCTGTGTCATGAGACATAAGAAAAGAATCCTTTGATTTTTTGTTAACCACTTAAAAAATGTAAAAATCCTTAAATCACGAACTGCATATTCCCAGGCCCACAGGTTGTAGTGTGCTGCCTTCTGTCGCAGACAACTCAATGGTTGCAAGGAGACAGTGGTTTTCAGAGCTCTAAGCTCTGTGATGGTGGCATCCACAGTTGCAGAAGAGTGTTTCAGACTTTCAGTGTCCTCATCTCTCTCCTTGGAAGTTGGGAAAGCTCAGGAGGTAAGAAAATGTCAGCGAATTGGGGAAATAAGACAAGCAGTTGGGAAGTTTCTCAGGGTTTGGAAATCAAACTGTTCATGCAACCTTTGAGGTCTTGTGATGCTTTTGACTATTTTTGGCAACTTTATACATGATGGTGTGTTGAGAAGACTCAAGAGTCATAGGTTTGGAACTCCTAGTCCTTACAGTTCTGATGGTATTAAACATCCTTTGGCTCCAGGGCAGGCATGGACCTGAAGTCCATCCCTGGGCCACATGATTAGTGTTGTAATGGATGATACAGTGCAATCAGAGCCAGTGGCACCGTCCTATTCAGCAAATGCTTGAATACAAGACAGATCTCTATGTTACTAGATTTGAACCTTGTCGACTTTAAGGGTAGACCTTTAGCAGACATCTGGGTTCACTAATGAACAAGCATCTCTGAGAATGGAGTCAACCCAACGTCCAGGAGAACCAGACTATCAAGAGCAAAGTCATGGGAGTCTTGACTAATCCCTCCCTTGAAGTAATTCCAACTTCTAGGTTTCCCACTACATAATCAATATATTCTGTTGGAGCCAGGACTCATCAGATTTTCTGTCACTTACAATCTACATAGTCCTAATTTATATAACTGCCTAGTGGTTCCAACATTTTATACATTTCTGTCTTTGAAATCAAATTTACACACTTGGCTGGTCCATAAAACCAGCCCTTCCCTGCAGCGTTTACTTGAGCTTAAATGGCCAGAATTTAAGAGATATAATGGTTTTAACTGCACTGAGTGAAGGACTGTCAATCTTTCTCTTGTGTTGTTGCTTCACGATGCCTTTCAGAATGGCATGAAGCAGATAAAAGAGACACGATTCTCATTTCCAATAAGTGTAGGAATGGGATGCCTTAAAAAAACTGAAATGTACAGAGATGGATCCCCAAGGTCTTAATTATCATCAAATGAGATTTGGGGATAAGGAGGAGAATGGCAGTTTTTCATTTATTTAAGTCATTTTGTGCTGTATTATATGCCAGATCATGTTTTCTAAAAACACGAGCCCCGTGTTTGTTCTGCACATATGACAGCTTGAAAAAAAAAAAAAAATCCCTATTCGTAATTATCATTTGTAACTTTAGAAATGCTCATGTGTACTGCTGTCCTCAAAAACCAGAAAGGCCTGTGAAAAACAAAAGGCAGAGTTAATCTAAACCACCCAGCTCTGCAGATGCAACTAAAGTGGCACTGATGTGAAGTGACATATTGGCCCTGCATGTCACATAGTCTCAGGCTATCTTAGTCTGTTTGTGCTGCTGTAACAGAATGCCACACACTGGATAATTTATGAGCAGTAGACATTTATTTCTTACAAGTGAGGTAGCTGGGAAGTCCAGGGTCAAGGTGCCAGCAGGCTCTGTCTGGTGACCCCTGGCTTCCGGGTAACACCTAGAACACTTCATCCTGTGGAATGGAGGGATCCTGGGACCTCTCATGGCACAAGGTGTCAGGGAAAAATGGTTTGAACTGCCTCTCTCAGGCCTTTTGCAAAGGGACCTGAATCTATTCATGAAGGAGAAGCCCCTATGGCCTAATCACCTTCTAAAGGCCTTACCTATTAATATTATTGCAATGGTAACACCTGAGCTTTGGAATGGACACAGTTAAATCACAGAACAGGCCCTGGAATATCCGGTGAACACTTTTGACCAGTGAATACTCTTGCTGACTGTTTGGACATTGACCATCCATTATATAAAAAGGTAATTAATATGTGAGCAAAGTCTCATGTCCTCCAATTCTGCTCTGGATCATTAGATTCCACTAAAGTGGATTTCTTTTTTTTTTTTTTTTTTTTTTTTTGATTGGAGACTAAACCCAGGGTCACTTAACCACTAAGCCACATCCCTAGCCCTTTATATTTTTTATTTTGAGACATGGTCTCAAAGAGTTGCTTAAAGCCTTGCTAAGTGGCTGAGCCTGACCTCAAATTTGTGATCCTCCTGCCTCAGCCTCCCAAGTTGCTGGGATTATAGGTGTGCACTACCACACCCAGTTACCAAAGTTGATTTCAAAGGTGAATAACACACACATTTTCTTCTATAATTTTAAAGCTCATAGTAAGTTAGTGTATAAATTTAAAAAAAAAGAGTGTGACCTGGCATCTGTTTAATATAGATTTTTAAATTTTTATTCTCTACAATGGTAAAAATGTGAGAAGCATGTGTTGCAAGACTAGCAGAACTTTGATAAATCTAGAACTTCTAGTATTGTGCTCTGATAACTGTGTGGTAAGGGGAAAATACACAAGAATGTGAATACCAGCAGGCAAGGGTCACTAGGAGACATTTTAGAGGCTGGCTACCACCCATATAGAGAGTTTTGATATTTTTATTAAAAAAAATAGTTATTCTAGGGATGGGGTTATAGCTCAGTGATAGAACTTTTGTTTAGCACTTGTGAAGCACTGGGTTTGATCCTCAGCACCAAATAGAAATAAATAAATAAGCCAGGTACAGATGGCACATGCCTATAATCCCAGCAGCTCCGGAGGCTGAGGCAGGATGATCGCAAGTTCAAAGCCAGCCTCAGCAAAGGCGAGGCCCTAAGCAACTCAGTGAAACCCTGTCTCTAAATAAAATACAAAATAGGGCTGGAGATGTGGCTTAGGGGTTGAGTGCCCCTAAACTCAATCCCTGGTATCATAAAAATAAATAGATAGATAAATAAATCCCCAGCCGGGCACGGTGGCGCACGCTAGATAGCATAGATAGTTCAAAGATAAAAGGCACTTAGTTATGAGACCCCCTAATAAAATACAAAAAAGGGCTGGGGATGTGGCCCATCAATGCCCTGAGTTCAATACAACTATCCCCATCTATACTTTTTTTTAAAAAATAGTTATTTTATACACATATATTTACAACTTTTTTTCAAGTGAAAACCCTTGAGTACCCTTTTCCTGACTTGGTATATATGGATGGATTTGAATCATTGTTTGCATGGTAGATGTTGTAATCACTTTATTTCATCCCTATTGATTCTCATTATTTTTGTTTCTATAAAGCAATACATATTCTTGCAGGTAGGTTTTTACATAATTGCACTTTCATTTTTATAGAGGCTACCAAAAATAGAGGTGCCTGGCCAAAAGTAGTTTTTAATTTTTCTGTTGCCATAGACATTTCTGGAGTTCAGAAGAGAAACAACACTTAATATGCACCAACAGTGTTCAAATGTACTCATTTTCCTTTACATGCTAAGGACATGAATATTATTTAAAAATATTGTAATTGCAATGGGCAAGAGAAATGCTATCTCATTTTTCATCTAATTTCCATTTTTCCCTATTAGTGAGCTTGATCATTTAACACGTATACAGACCTTGTGTCTTCTTTTCTGAAAGTTGTCCACTTATAACTTTTCCATGGGATTTGTCTTTTTGTTCCCATCAATTTATGGGAAGTGTGAGCCATTTGCATATAGCAGAAGTGTTCATTTAAGTCTCTCTGGGAAGCTCACGTGTTCATTCTCTTGGAAAGAGTACCAATCTCCATTTCCCTCCTTTTGTACTTGTTATGCCTAAAAGGCCACCAGGGTTCATAGGGGTCAAACAGGCACAGATATTCTATGTCACTTACTTCTGTAGAACTTTAAGATTCGGGAGCAACTGGCTGTTGACATTACTAAATGGATTTCTCTGCCCCAGAAAGTGGTGAATTAAGCAGTCTGTTGACTTTAAGATTACCTTGGAGATAGATCACAGAATTTAAAATGCAGTCACTCAGAAAGCAAAATTGCCAGGGAATAAAAGGCAATAATTACTACCACTCTTTCTGCAACTAGTGAAATAAAAACGGGGGAGGTACTCCCACTCTAAACCTTGAAACCTCAGCAAATATCCAGAGAGTCTTCAGATCACATCTCGTGATCAAAGTGGCAATCCTTAGGGTAAGCAAAAACTGCAAACTTCCCTTTCTCTGTGTGTTTTAAAACCCAAACTACTTTGATTGCTTTTCTGTCTAAACCCAATAAACACCCTTGACCTTGAATTATACCGTGAGGAGATAAAAATCTGGTAGCTGGAAGAAAGCACTAAAAATGAATTCCTTGCTCTCTGGCATTTTAATGAACAGTGGCTCCTAACAAATCAATAAAGACAGTATGACAAGGTGTGATTAAGTGATTTTTTAAAAGATAAAACCTCCAATATAATCAATGTTTAACATATTGGATATCTAAAAGCACATCTATTGGATTACTATTACTTGCATTGATTAGGAATTAATTTGGGCAAATTAGCAGAGAGGACTATGTGGGGAAAAGAGTAGATAACAAATTATATGTATTGCCATTTTATATATAATATATATGTATATAAATACACATATATACATATACTTATATATGTATATATATAAACACACACACATAATGTGTACACACACACACACACACACACACACACACACATATATCCCCCCACCAGCAATGCCATAAAGTATTCAAGTTCTTATCATGCTGTTTGGGAAAATTTGCTAGTAAGAAATATATTGGTTTTAGTCATGTAGAAAATAGATTATTTGTTTCCAGAGAACCATTCCTGATAGTATCATTAAAGATCATTGAGATTACATTCATAATCCCTCTTTCTTGCTCTACCACTGTGTTAAGACAGAACAATGTAGAAATCGGGATCATTATTCACAAATAAGCATTGACCTTTGAGAATCCCCACAGAAACAGATGGCACAACCAAATGAGGGTAAATCCAGGTGTTGTGATTAACAAAGGTATGATTTACAAAGGCAGGTAGAATGTTGTTTTTTTTTTTTTTTTGGGGGGGGGTGGGGGCAGGGGTAGGGTGTGATACCAGGGATCAAAACCAGGGGCAATAAACCATTGAGCCAGTATTTTGTATTTAATTTAGAGACAGGATCTTACTGAGTTACTTAGGGCCTCGCTTTTATGGGGCTGGCTTTGAACTCTTGATCCTCTTGCCTTAGCCTCCCGAACTGCTGGGATTAGAGGTGTGTGCCACCACGCCTGGCCTAGAATGTAGTTTTTTTTTTTTTTTTTTAATTCATTCTAATTAATTATACATGACAGTAGAATGAATTTTGACACATTATAAACAAATGAAGCACAACTTTTCATTCCTCTGGGCGTACATGGTGCAGAGTCACACCAGTAGTGGAACCATACAGGTATATAGGGTAATAATGTCTGTCTCATTCAACCACCCTTCCCATCCCCACATGCCCTCCTCTCCACTCACTCCCCTCTGCACAATCCAAAGTTCTCTCATTCTTCTCTATTCACACCCCTGTACCCATTATGGATCAGGATCCACTTATCAGAGAAAGCATTCGACCTTTGATTTTTTTGGGTTTGGCTTATTTTGCTTAGCATGATATTCTCCAGCTCCATCTATTTACTTGCAAATGCTATAATTTCATTCTTCTTTGAGACTGAGTAATATTCCATTGTGTATAAGTACCACATTTTCTTTACCCATAGAATGTAGTTTTAATAGCCACAACTTTAGGGTCAAAAGGCAGAGGAGCTATTCTTAACCAGAATGCACTTGGACAAAGGTAAAAAGTGTAGCCAGGACCAGGAAAAAAGAACCATATAGAGAAAGAACTCTTGAGAGAGGGATGGCCTTGACTTAAAAAGTGCATTGTGCTGGAAGTGACATTGCAGGGACGGTGCCTGAGAACTGAATACCTTGACATGCCTTCTTCCACTCTCAAAAAAGACATGGAAATTCATTGCACAGCTTATATAATCAAGTCCCTTGGAGCAGAAAGGGCTGGGGAAGACTGTGGAGTGGAAGTTAAAAAATGGCCCACCTGTGCTTTTTTTTTTTTTTTTTTTTTTTTTTTTTTTTTAACAGTACAGGTGATCCTTGGCTAAAGATGGGGTTGTGTCCCTATAAACCCATTGTAAATTGAAAACATTGTGAATTGAAAATGCATTTAAGCCAGGCACAGTGGTGCACGCCTATAATCCCAGCACTTGGGAGGCTGAGGCAGGAGGATTGTGAGTTCAAAGCCAGCCTCAGCAATGGCGAGGCACTTAACAACTCAGTGAGACCCTGTCTCTAATAAAATACAAAAAAGGGCTGGGGATGTGGCCCAGTGGTCGAGTGCCCCTGAGATCAATCCCCAGTACCAAAAAAAAAAAAAAGAAAGAAAGAAAGAAAATGCATTTAATACACTTCACCTGCAGAACATCATATCCTACCCTAGCCTACCTTCACTGTCTCAGGATGCTTCCATTAGCCTCCAGTATGGCAAAACCAGCTAACACGAAGCCTGTTTATTTGATAATAGAGAAAGGTCAATGGGGAGGGAGGGGAAGGTAGGAAGCAAAAGGATTAAAAAAAAAAAGAGAGAGAGATGGTAGAATGAGATGGATGTCATTACCCTAAGTGCATGTATGAAGACACGAATGATGTGAATATACTTTGTATACAACCAGATATGTAAAAATGTGCTCTATATGTGTAATATGAATTGTGATGCATTCTGATGCCATATATCAACAACTTAGAATAAAAGAAAAAATTTTAAAAAAAGATACAAGATGTGTTTCCCAGGCTCCTGGCTTTCATCTCTACAAAAATATAGGTTTACATGGAATCTAAGCTCCTGGGTGGCTTTGCTGATCTGAACCCCCTTCCCAATCATCAGTGACATGAAGTAAGGAAGAAATATGCTTAATGTTTTCGAGATGGGAGATTTGTGGGTTGATAGTTACTGTGGTATAATTTTGGCTATCCTGGCTGATATAGGATAGCATTAAACCTCTGAAACTCAGTTTCTAAGTTGGACAAATGGGCCTGGTGACCGTGAAGGCAATTCACCCTCCTAAATAAATATCTAACCGTTTTCCAACTGTGAACTCAAGCTGTTGCAGGATGCAGATTGGTATTTTCTCCTTTTTTAAAAATTTTATTATTATTATTATTTTTGGTATTAGTAATTGAACCCAGAGGCACTTTATCACTGAACACCATCCCCAGCCTCTTTTGTAAAAAAAAAAAGTTCTCACAAAGTTGCTTGGGGCCTTGCTAAATTTCTGAGGCTGGCCTTGAACTTGCAATCCTTCTGCCTCAGCTTCCTGAATTACTGGGATTACAGGCTTTCTTTTTTCATTTGTTCTAATTAGTTAGCAGAATTAGTTAGAGGAATGCATTTCAGTTCATTGTACACAAATGGAGCACAACTTTTCATTTCTCTGGTTGTACACGATGTAGCGTCACACCATATGTGCAGTCATACATGCACCTAGGCTAAAGGTGTTCATCTCATTCATACCCCCATGCCCCCTCCCCTCCCCTCTCTCTCCTTTGCCCAAAGTTCCTCCATTCTTACCATGTTTCCCCCCACCCCAATTATGGATCAGCAACCACTTATCTGAAAAAACATTTGGTCTTTGGTTTTGGGGAATTGGCTTACTTCACTTAGCGTGATATTCTCCAACTCCATCCATTTACCTGAAAATGCCATAATTTTATTCTGTTTTAATGCTGAGTAATATTCCATTGTATATATACCATGGTTTCTTTATCCATTCATCTACTGAAGGGCATCTAGGTTAGTTCTACAATTTAGCTATTGTGAATTGAGATGCTATGAACATTGATGTGCAGTGCCTGGCTCTTTCTTTCTTTCTTTCTTTCTTTCTTTCTTTCTTTCTTTCTTTCTTTCTTTCTTCTTTTCTTTCTTTCCTTCTTCATTTCTTCCTTTCTCTCTTTCTTCCTTTCTTCCTTCTTCCTTTCTCTCTTTCTTCATTTCTTCTTTCTTATAGTTGAAATAACAATGTTTCTAACTTATTAAGTTCTTTAGGACTTCTTTGAATAAGTCATTTTGAAAATGTATGTTTGCAAATTCCTATTTAAGGCTGATTTCAAACTCTGAAGTAAACATATCATATTTAGACAAGGTCTAAATAACAAAGATGTGAATTACTTCAGTTTTAAGCCACTAGACTCCTATACGCTTCTATTGAAGAGTCAATTTTCAGAAGTACTGTTTTCATCCAGGATGCAATGGTAGAGGTACTCAATTCTGGTTAATACCACTGTAATCTTGTGTAGAGATGATTCAGACCAAATGGGGAAAAAAAAATGTTTTTCCTATGTTGCTCATAGCTCTCAAGTCTATATTTATATTGCCTGTTGTGGTGGTGTTGTACATAAGCTTTGGTGATCTTTTTGGAAAAAGGCCTGGCATTGTGGCTATTTCAATGTTGATCCCCCCCCCTCATTGAAAAAGTGGGAATAAGTATGTTTTATAAGGCAAGCATATATGCTAAAGCTCTTAGGAGAACAATATCTAGCAAGTCATAAAGTCTCATAATGGCAGCTATGCATTGCCACTGATACATGTGTGGCCACCAGAAAAGAGTGGCCTGCAAGCTTCCTGTAATTGAAACACACAGAATGAAGGAAGATAATTGAAATACAGTGTATGGGTCTGGTCTGACCCCCCTCACTCAGCTGAGACTTTACAATTTGTCATATGGATACTTTGCCTCCCGAACATTGTGTCGCTATCTGTAAATCCCAAACCTCTCTCGGGTCATCTGGAAGGGAAGACAAAAAAAAAAAATGAGGCAATAATTGCTAAGAACAAAAGACAATGCCTTTGATCCCTATGATAAATGGATGAGGAGTTACTTTTTTTTAGATTCAGTATTGTTGGCACTTCCTGTTGGTGAGACAGAAACAGAGCTGTAAAAGAGACTCTTAGGGGCCCCTTGCATGATAGTGGAGTTGGTCTCCAGTGGGCTATAATCTTGACACTTTCAAGCATTGCCATTTATAGCACTGTGGCTCCTAAGCTTTTAATCACTGCTAAATGACAAACCTGGGTTCTTAGCGAAAAGCAGGCTGGATTTCAGTTGCTTGAGTGTTGATCTCACCTGGGTCTCATAAAGTCTCCATGTAATAGATGAATTAGTTTATAAAAGTCACATCAAACTGTAAGTAGATTTATTAATGTCCTTGGAGAGTGCACACACACACACACACACACACACACACACACACATGCACGCACATGCATGCACATGCACACTCATATGCATTCACATACTCTGATCTCACCTAGGTTTTCTTACAATTCTTTTAAAGTGAACCTGCAACATCATCACACATTTCCTACTGAAGCATTTTTGTGAAGTTTTATTAGACCGAAGTCTTGGAGAAGGCCAGTGCCTTAGTTTGCCTTATGTTCCTTCATCTTTTATCTGGAAATAGGGTCAGTGAGAACTAGCTGAGCAGTTGGTGAGAAATAGCTCATGTTTTTACCCACATGGAAAATGTATCTGTAATATTCAAGTTAAGCTCCCCTATGCCTGGGTGACTCACCACCTCCAAACCTCAGGGGCTGAACACATAAAGATTCATTTCTGGCTCACACTTTGGGACCAGCTGCTATGAATTTCCTCTCTTCTAAGAGGCCCCCTTCTCCTTCCCTATTGTGACTCTGCCTTGGCGCTGGGCTTTCAATGTTGACACTATTCTCTGTTTCCCCATACCTGCTCTCTTTGGAGTCTCTTCCTTCCCATTGGCCACTGTTGTAGTGTGAACTAATCAATAGGTATAGGTTAGAGATTATAGAAATAAGATTTTGATACAGTTTAAGGCATAGGTTATAGATTATAGAAGTAAGATTCTGATAAGATAATAGAAATAAGCAACTGTAGGGGCTGGGGTTGTGGCTCAGTGGTAGAGCGCTCGCCTAGCACTTGTGTGGCCCGGGTTTGATCCTCAGCACCACGTAAAAATAAATGCATTGTGTACAACTAAAGCCAATAAATATTAAAAAAAAAAAAAAAGAAAAAGAAATAAGCAACCGTAAGACATAGGATTTAAGCCATAGGAAATAAGGTATTACATAATGTAAGGTGATAAGTATAAGATAGAGCTTTAATACCAGCTACAGATAAATATAGGCTAAGAAGAGTTAACATAGGTATAGATAAGGTGAAATCAATATAGCCATAAACAAATATATTAGCATGATCATACAGCTTTACATAGGATAAGGACATAAGGTTTAAAGATATTAGTAGTAAGGTAATACGTGTGTGTGTGTGTGTGTGTGTGTGTGTGTGTGTAGCCCCATAGGTGAACTATATTACTAAGGAAACATTAAATAAGTTACCACAACTAGTTGTATAAGGCAATTGTTGTGATAAGACCACTTAATC
The DNA here is from genome assembly GCA_025594165.1 of Tamias sibiricus. Lineage (NCBI taxonomy): Eukaryota > Metazoa > Chordata > Mammalia > Rodentia > Sciuridae > Tamias > Tamias sibiricus. The sequence goes on from CM046675.1 coordinate 19,151,362, forward strand.
ACCAGTAACAGTTTCCTTTTGCCGGGGCAACTAGAATGGAGTCACTATGGCCTATTTCTGAGGACATAGGTATGGCCGTAGGAACTCCATCTTAGCTGTTTCAGACCATCTTAGTTTCTTTCTGTTACTGCTCTTGTGGGAAGGCTGCATTGCAGGACCCATTTCTGAGAAAACAAAATGGAAGCTGTCTTCTGCTAAACTCAAAAATATATTATTTTCTGTACTTTGTACCCCACAAAATGTGCTCAACTCAGGATATGGTGGTCTTAGTGGTCTATATGACTTTGAAGTAGATTCTCGTCCCTGCTAACCACCTGCTGAAACTCAGTATATGGTTGTCTAACACCTGCTCGGACCCAAGGTGAGGTGTCTAAGTCACTCAAGCTAACCGCTTTTTCAGCTTCTGTAATTTGCTTGCTTGGTAACTGAAAACTTCCATAGGATGTGGTTTTCTTCCTTAAATAGTGGCCAAACAGGTGAGGGGGTGCTGTTCTCCCACTGAGCTTCAGCCTCTACGGGTGACAGTCCCTGGCCAGGTAATAAAGCTCTCTAATTTGTTTTAAATTCGGACTTGGAGTGTTTTGTGAGTGACTCCCCATAACAGCTACATTCACAGTGGCCACTGGGGCCTATGTCCTTATAGGGTGCCACACGACTTTCTCACACCATGGGAGTTATTAGTGGCCCAGAACCATAGAACCATTTTAAATCTGAGATCATGACTCTTTTTGCTCCCCACCCCCCATGCTCAGGTTTCTTTGGTATCAAAATTATATCAAATGTCCCTGGTAGAATCTCCATATATCTACTTCCAGATAATTCCATCTGCCAGTGATCATTCATACTTACTATTGATCTCAGATTTTTGAAAAATCTTTCTTTCTTTGCTTCTCATTCACATTCTTCTCAACCTAATGAAGTTATTGGGCTTTAGAGGGCAGGCCCAGAATCTGATCCTTTTTTTTTTTTAATGTAATGGAAATTCTGTCCAGGGAAACTCCCTTCTAAGTTGTGGCACAAGGAAAAGTCGACTTTTATTTCCATCTATCACTCTGTCATCCTTTTTTTTTTTAATATTTATTTTTTAGATGTAGTTGGATACAATACCTTTATTTTATTTTATTTATTTTTATGTGGTGCTGAGGATCAAACCCAGGGCCGCGCACATGCTAGGCAAGCATTCTACTGCTGAGCCATAACCCCAGCCCTTGCTCTGCTATCTTTACACACTAGTTCTCTGGCTGCTATAGCAGAGAAAGAAAGAATAGGAGGATTCCATGTGCATTACTTTCAGCACTACAACTAGTCCCATGACTCTTCCCTATCGATAAGGCAGCGGGGAAGGATAGTGTTACATACACACAGGGAGAGGAAAGAATTGACTTAAATCGCAATATCATAAAATGTTTAAGCAAGCAAGAATTTGTTTGTTTTTTGAGATAAGCTAGACCTATGATTTCAATTTAGAGACAAGAAGACAGAAGTGCGAAGAAACTCAGCTGGTATCACAAATATTTATGAATAAGATCCAGGATTAGATCCCAGCTTTCTTGAAATGCATCCAGGAGTCTATTTACCTGCCTTCTAATCATACCATTTGTGTAACAATTTCCAAGTCATTAGAACTGAATGAGTAAACCTGCAGTTCAAGGTAGTAACTGCCTGTATGTAGGAGTGGATGTGTGGATATTACCATTCTTCCCCCTTCTCTTCCTCCCTCCCTCAATGTGTTTGACCTTGTGCTAAATAGAAGAGAATATGTACAGAGATCCCATTCTTTTTATCTTTGAGGAGAAATCAGAATGTTGGGAAAACCTGATGACTAAACAGTAAATTTCAGTACACTGTGAGTCATTTAAGAAAGGGTATACATGGGAACAGGAAGAGAAGTAGCTCGTTCAGAATTTGACATGGAGAGTTTCCCAAAGTGGTTAAAAGAAATCACAAAGCTTTTTATTCTAGTTTTTTTTTTTTTTTTTTTTTTTTTTTTTTTTTTTATCATGGAGCTACACATAATTTCTGATCCCAGCTCTGACATTTACAAGCAATGTGCTTTTGGCTTATTGATATCTGAATTTTACTTTTCGTAACTATAAAATGGGCTGGCACTGACCCCTTGCAGCTTTGACATATGAATCAAATTAATGTCTATATAGCATGGACCAAAATGATGTATTTGGTAGGCACTCAGTAAATGGTGGCAGTTTACTATTCCTGGTGATTTTCTGCAAGTAATTACAGGATTTAAAATACCTGAAGTGTCACAGACATAAGTGATGATGGATTAACTATTTCATTACTGAAATCAATCAAAGTACACATTACTGGAAGCCATCCCTGGGCCACCACCAGCATCCCCATTATTGGTCTCAGGACCTGGTGCTTTGCTAATATGGAGATCTTAGTTCTAGAGGGAAGAATGCCGGCATCAAAAGACAAAGATCCCACTGAAATGGAGCTTGAGACTGCTGTCTGGGCTCTTCAGGCTACTCAGAGCTTGAATCAGCTGGCAAAGAAGGGTCTTAGTTGCTGGCCTGATTGGTCCTGACTACCAAGAAGAAATCGCTCCTCCACAATGGAAGTGGAGAAAAGTCTGTCTGGAATAGAGGGCACCCCTAAGGTCCTTGGATAGCTTTACTGTGACCTGTGATTAAGGTCAATGTAAGAGTACAACATCCAATCCAGGTGGGACAAAAAATGGCCCAGACCCTTATGGAATGAAGGTTTGGGTCATCTCACCAGACGAAGCCTCATGGCCAACAGAGGGCAAGTTTTACATAGAATAGAAGTAGTTATAAATAACAGCTTCAACCATGTATGTGACTAGTGACAGCAGCGAGAACTAATTGTCAGGAGTACATCTTCCTGAGTTTGTTATGATGATAGGTAAGCTTATTCAGCAAATGACTTGTATTCTTCCTCCTCTTAATCCTTTCCTTATGTGATATAAAATATATGGATTTTATTTCATGGTATTTAAATGGTGTTAACTTTACATTATAGTATTTAAATTATGAGATGTCAAGGAGAAGAGTAAACATTATCCAAAGCCTTTTCATCCTTTTCTCAGGAAAAGAGTGCATTTTTTGGTTGTGCACAGCATGTTGTATAATACTGGGTAGAGTGAGGTCATTTTGTTGTTTGCTATCTTTTAGAGAGTATGTATGGTTTAAGGAAATATAGATGGGTGCTAAGATATTTGCTCATATTTTATTCTGGGTGTTCTTTGAGAGAGTTTTTTGTTTGTTTGTTTTGTTTTGTTTTTGTTTTTAAACTGAGGATTTAACCCAGAGGTGCTTAACTACTGAGCTACATCCTTGTAGTTTTTATTTTTTGAGTATTTTTTATTTTTCTAAGTAGCTGAGGGTCTCTCTAAGTTGCTGAGGCTGGCCTTGAACTTGCAATCCTCTTGCCTCAGCCTCCTGGGTGCCTGGGATTACAGGCTGCTCTGGGCTGAATGGTGTTTTTGAATGTGATTGACACTGAAATCAGTGGACTTTGAATAACGCAGATTTGCCTTCCATGATGGAGGTGGACTGAATCTCTGCCTGGCAAGAAGAAATCAGACGGCCTTTAGACACGAATTTGTAGCAACAGCCCTTTTTGGTCTCCAGCCTGCCACCTACCCTGCAGCTATGCACTTACTCAATATTGCATGAGCCAATTCCTTAATAAATCAGTCTCATTCTCTCAATCTCTCTCTCTTTCCCCTTACTCCTCCCCCTCCCTCCGTACCTCCATCCCTGTTCCTTCCTCTCTATATGCCTGAACACATTATTGGTTCCATTTTCCTGGACTACCCTAGTACAATCAGTATATTCACAGAAATAATAACAGTTGCTGCTGACATTGATCCAGGGCTTATATATTACCTTATACCATTGATCTCATGGAAATGGAAGGGAGCCCCTTCATTTTTCTCTGGATTTTTTTTTTTTTTAAATACAGAGGATTGAACTGTGCTTAACTATTTAACCACTGAGCCACATCCGCAGCCCTTTTTATGTTTTATTTAGATACAGGGCTCTCTCTAAGTTGATTAGGGCCTCACTAAGTTCCTGAGGCTGGCTTTGAACTCTAGATCCTCCTACCTCAGCCTCCCAAGCTGCTGGGGTTACAGGAGTGTGCCACCGCACCTGGTGCATCTTTAGATTTTATAGTAGTATGAATTTATTTTTTGTTAGTGGTAAGTTCTGGAATTTTCTTTACAATGATAATTTGTTATGTTTTTGTAATATTTTAGTTATAGATACAGTGTATATAGTAAAAATATTGAGAAAGGGAAATCACAAGTTCAGTTAAAAATGTATCAGGCTGGGTACAGTAGTGCATACCTATAATCCCAGTGGTTTGGGAGATTGAGGCAGGAGGATTGCAAGTTCAAAGCCAGCCTCTGCAACTTAGCAAGGCCCAAAGCAACTTAGTGAGACCCTATCTCAAAATTAAAAAATTTTAAAAAAGGCTGGGGATATGGCTCAGTGATATATAACATTCATATTTATATACACACACACACACACACACATATATATATATGCATGTTGTATTTCTCATCAATCACTTAAATGTGTTAAAAGCTTTCATGCACAGTATTCTCTTAAATTGCATTATAAGTACTAGGAATGCATAACAAAACACTGAATGAATAGGGAGCTAAATGGTGCCCCCCCCCCCCCCCCCCCACAAATTATATCCATGTCCAAATCCCTTCAAACTACAAATGTGACTCTACCTAAAAAAGGGTCTTTGCAGAAGGAAGTAAGTTAAGGATCTCAAGATGACATTTATTACCTGGGGTTGGGGGCTAATCCAAAGAGAAGTGTCCATACAAGAGAAAGACAGAGAAACATCATGTGAGACACAGAGATAAACAGGAAAGACAGATCAGAGGAGAAGGCCAGGTAAAGATGGAAGCAGAAACAGTAACACAGCCACATGGATTGTCTAAAGCTACCAAAAGCTGGCAGAGTGACCCAAGAATTTTCTTCTTGAGCCTGAAGAAGGAGTACAGGCCAGCCAACCCCTGGACTTGAGACTTCTGGCTCACCCAACTGTGAAAGATTCTTCTTCTCTTTCTTTGCTTTTAGCCAATGGCTGGTAATTTGTTATAGCTCTAGGAAATTAAAACTATCTGTTTCGTATACTCCTGTAGCTTTTGCTTGCAGGTTTTGTCTTTATAGTCTCTGATATAATTATAATGTCAAAGCATATTGCATTTATATATTTCACAATGGGTTTGCAATTAAGAGTAGGTAATAGTTAAAATCTACACAGTCAAAATATTTACAGTGGTTTTATGGCATAGAGGGCCTTTTGCTAGCTGCTGAACAGCCAATCCTAGGCAATAGTAACCTCAGTCCCTGCTCACAGTGAACTTACATACAATTATTATACATAAATTGTTGAATCTAAGACCAAATGCCACCTCAGCTTATTATCCAGTAATTGAGAAGAATTTGTTAACCTGGAGATACTGAATTGTCCTTCCAGGTTATTAGATTTTATTCTATAGTAACTTGAAACAAAATTGAGAATCATAATGGTGGTAGACGAGGCATAGATTAGAATATTGTCACTTGAAAGGCTCATCACGTGGGCCAAAAATCTGATTATCTAAACTCTATTGCATGGGTATTGATTTTTGAAGCAACTAACTAGATTCTCATCTGAATATTTATTCTCTTTCCTTTAATCAAAAACCACATCTTCTAAAACTTACTGGGCAGGGAGTAAAAGTTATCAGATTACACATATTAACCATTGCAAGATGTGCACCCAGTAGTTAAAATACTACCATGAGAGGCAGAGGATGTAATTTTTTACTTATTTTCTATGTAACCTTTTTAAAAATTTATTTTAATTAGGTATATATGACAGCATAATGCATTTTGATTCATTGTACACAGTTGCAGCACAACTTTACCTTTCTATGCTTATACATGATATAGCATAGCACCATATGTGCAGTCATACATGTACCTAGGGTAATGATGTCCATCTCAATCCACCATCTTTCTTACCCATAGCCCCACCTCCCCATCCCTCCCTCCCCTTTGACCAATCAAAGTTCCTCCATTTTCCCCATGCCTCCCCCCTCCCTGTTATGGATCAGCATCTACTTATCAGAGAAAACATTCGGCTTTGGTTTTCTGGGATTGGCTTACTTCACTTAGCATGATATTCTCTGACTCCATCCATTTACCTGCAAATGCCATAATTTTATTCTCTTTTAATGCTGAGTAATATTCCATTGTGTATACATATCACAATTTCTTTATCCATTCATCTATTGAAAGGCATCTAGGTTGGTTCCACAGTTTAGTTATGGTGAATTGAGCTGCTATAAACATTGATGTGGCTGCCTTACTATAGTATACTGATTTTAAGTCCTTTGGGTCTATACCCAAAGGAGTGATTTTAAGTCCTTTGGGTCTATACCAAGGAGTGGTATAGACTGATTTTAAGTCTTTTGGGTATATACCAAGGAGTGGTATAGCTGGGTCAAATGGTGGCCCCATTCCAAGTTTTCTAAGGAATCTCCATACTGCTTTCCAGATTGGTCACACCAATTTGCAGTCCCACCAGCAATGTATGTGTGTGCCTTTCCCCCCCACATCCTCGCCAACATTTATTGTTGTGTGTATGCAGCAAAATGAAAATAAACACCTATCTCTCACCACACACAACATTCAACTCAAAGTGGGTCAAGGACCTAGGAATTAGACCAGAGACCCTGCACCTGGTAGAGGTAAAAGTAGGCCCAAATCTTCATCATGTCAGATTAGGCCCTGACTTCCTTAACAAAACTCCCAAAGTGCAAGAAATAAAATCAAGAATTAATAAATGGATGGACTCAAACTAAAAATCTTCTTCTCAGCAAAAGAAACAATCAATGAAGTGAAGAGAGAACCTACATTTTGGGAACAAATTTTTGCCACATGCGTGTCAGATAGATCACCCATCTCCAGGATATATAAAGAACTCAAAAAACTTAACACCAAAAAAAAAAAAAAAAAAAAAAGAAAAAGAAAACAAACAACCCAATCAATAAATGGTCTAAGGAGCTGAACAGACACTTCTCAGAAGAAGATATACATTCAATCAACCAATATATGAAAAAAAATGTTCAACATCTCTAATAATTAGAGAAACGCAAATCAAAACTAAGATTTCATCTCCGCAAGTCAGGATGGCAGTTACAAAGAATACAGACAACAATAAATATTTTCTAGATAATCTTTAAGCATCCAATAAAGAAGCAATGAGTAAGGACTCGGGGGCCTAATAGATATTTTTCACTAATTCTGGTTAAAATTCCAGATAAGTATTGAGTGAGGGAGGAACACACATAAAATATTAAAATGGATCTGAAAATTCATTAATAAAGCATTTCTTGTGGATGCTGGTCTAGGGTGTGTTATTTTCAAAATCCTACTCATGAATCATGAATCAGCAGAATTGCTTACCTCATATGAAAGGTTTCCCTGTTCTTCAAAGGCCTTCTTTGTCTTAATGAAACACATTATTAAGTATGTTCTACACATCTCATTGAATGCTCCTAATGTAAATGGCAAGGCACAGTGTTGGGATGTGGGGGCACACCCTCCTCCACAGAAAATCTTAACTAAGCTTCTCAAGAAATCTTCACTATGGCTGATTTTAGGACTGTCAACAGAAGAGTCTCTACAAAAAGAGTTCAATATAGGTAAACTTCCTATTTTCCTGTTGCTCTACTACTTGGCTACTGGCCTGGAAGAAATCAGCACTCCAGGTGCTGAACACCCCTTTACTTGTTTTTCACAAACATGTATCCAGTATAGTAGTTTGTAGAAGTGTGTTTCCAAATGCAAAATGTGATAATAAAAGGACAAATTATTTAAACAAGGCCTCTGGCCTTGAGCTGGAGCTTCACAGAGATGTCTCCATTTCTAAGATAAGAGAAGTTACCAGCAGGGCTCCATGGCAACAGCTGGCAGGGGGGGAAGAAAGGGGAGAAGAAGCTCTCCTCTTCTCAGGTGTTGTCCTTGAAGGGTTAACTTGCCCAGAACAGTGAAAGAAAAAACTGCTTTTATGTGAACTTCTGTAAACTGTGAACATCTGAACCCCTCCCCTTACATGCTGGGTATAAAATTCTGAAACTACTTGAACTCAGGATTCAGGGGATTAATTGATTACAGCAAAAGCTGTACCCTCTGAAGCTGGCTGCAGCCAAATAAAACTGTTTCTTGCTATCTTCAGTGTCCTGCCTCATCTGTCCCTACAACAGGGGGAGAGGGGAGAGAAAGAATAGAAGCTGAGTTGATTAGACAATGGGAAATGGATGTAAGGAAAAGGGATCAGAAAAGGAAAGACAGTGGAATGAATCTGACAGAATTTTCCATGTACATCTAGGAAAACATCACAGTGAATCCCACCTTGGTGTACATCCACAAGAATGGGGTCCTAACTAGAATAAGATATATTCCATGCTTGTATAATTGTATCCAAATAGACTCTACTGACATGTATAACTAAAAAGAACCAATAAATTTAAAAAGAATATAAGGAATCAGAAACACTTGACTCCCCTTCTGATAATGAATATATATATCTATTGCACAACAATCCACACTGGGGAAAGACTACTCTCTCACTGCACATAATCTCTGAGATGATCTATACAATATTATACAGTTTTCTAGGAAGTTATATATGTATTCTGAAATGTTTAGGGGAAAGTCTGTGTATGCTCATGACTGATTTTGAAATGCTTACAAATAAGAAGAGTTGATTCAAGGATGGAAGAATGAATCAATGGATAGATCTGAAATAAGGCAAATATAAAATATTAATAGGAGGACTTCGATGGTAGATATTTTTAGGTTTATTGTGGAATTCTTTCAACTTTACTATATATTAGAAATTGTTCATCATTTAATGTTAGAAAAAAATTCCAGTTATGTTCCCTGATTTAAAATTTTAAGTGATATTGATTTCAAATATTTCATTAAGAAGAAGAACACTAAATTTGTCTCAGATAAGTTAGCTACTGCCTTCAACTAGCTGGTCACTAACAGAGAAATTATTTATGGGAGATTAATTCTGAAGGAAAAGCAATGCCTGGGTGCTTTTAGTTTTTGATCTTTTGACAAATGTCTTTGATATTCATGCAAGTGGTGCAAACACAAATCATCACCACATCCTGATACTTTTCAATACCCAGCTGACCTAATTTTGTTGACTTCCTCTCAAAGTGCTTTTGAGTAGATCTAACTAAAAAGCCCTTTGATATCTAGTGGTGATCTCAGGAGCCCCTGAAGAAATAGATATTTGCAGAACGGAATTACCCTAAGGGAGCAGCTAATCATAGGCCTATGAATGATCTGCTCTTTCAAGTAAAAATGATAGAACATTTCTCATTGTACCCTCTCTGTATTTGCACTTATTATGTGCAAAGCTCCATTCTAGACATTGGAGCTTAACGATGAATCAGACATGGAGTTTGTCTTAGAGTAGGCGTCCCATCATAACCTAACTATAATGTTGGATCTTTAGTGGGAAATATTATGGGACTGTTAAATAAATGCAGGATGAGAATCCACATGTGAGACATAACGTTTTGTTTTTGGTTTTGTTTTGGTGCTGGGGATTGAACTCAGGCATTCAAACACTAAGCCACATCCTCGTCCCTAATTTGTATTTTATTTAGACACAGGGTCTCACTGAGTTGCTTTGCACCTTGCTTTTGCTGAGGCTGGCTTTGAACTCCCTATCCTCCTCCCTCAGTCTCCAGAGATGCTGGGATTATAGGCGTGTGCCACCATGACCATAATGAGACATATCCTTTTGTTTTCATCTTCACCATTACCTACAGGAAATACCATCCCTTTGGCCCACATTTCTTTGTCAAAAAAAGTGAGGCTATCCTTTAAATTTGCAACTCTAAACCTCTTTAGGTTGTTCTCTGTGTTAGTTGTTCTCTGTGTTTAGTTGTTCTCTGTGCTTAGAAATGCATAATAAGTGCCCTTGTCAAAGTGGCGCACACCTGTAATCCCAGTGGCTTAGAGGCTGAGGCAAGAGGATCACAAGTTCACAGCCAGCCTCAGCAATGGTGAGGTGCTTAGCAACTCAGTGAGACCCTGACTCTAATAAAATACAAAAAAGGGCTGGGGATGTGACTCAGTGGTCGAGTGCCCATGAGTTTAATCCCTAGTACCAAAAAAAGAAATGCATAATAAAACATAATAAAATCTATTAATTATTTGGAGTAATTTTAAAGATCTCAATCAATTCTTTGTTTCATATAAAATGAAGACATAGTCCATTGAGGAAGGAGATTTACTCAGGTCACATGAGAACGTCTTCACCATGAAAGTTTTTACAACCTCTGGCAACTCACCAAGTCCTGGTGGCATTGAAAACTATGAAGATTTCAATGAGAATATGAATCCCTTCAGTGCCTATGATAAAGGTAGGTGTGGGGGTCCAAGGAAGCTGTTTTGCTGGTTCTTCCTGATGTTCAGTAAGTACCCACTCATTTCCTGTTTGTCAGGGACTCCCCTAGACCCTGGTAAAACAGAGACAAACAGTCCTCCCATCTGGCCTCAGTGGATAACCCACTGTTAGTGACTGAAAGCACACAGTTTTGTCCTCCAATCCTGACTTCACCAGTTACTAGCTGCTTAACCTTTCTGTAGCTCAGTTTCCTTTTAAAGTGTGGGTTATATTGACCCTGCCTTTCACGTTTGTGGTAAAGATTATGAGTTGTTGTGTGTATGTAAGTGAGATGATAACCTGGCATGTAGTGACACTACATATATATGTCAAACAGATATAAAAAGTAAATAAATAAATGAAGAACTCATACTCCAGAGGGCAAATTATTCAAGGGAGAGAAAGAGGCAAACAATGTGGACAATATTGACTATTTGCTATATGTCAGGACTGTTTGATATTTTATTTATCATGTTGGTCTCTTTTATTTGGGTTGGTTTTCAGAAACAAAGGTTATGCATTGGCACATAAGCTTTGGAGCATCTTTCTGAGGATTTTTTTTTTTTTTTTCTCTAACAATAGTTATCTTTGCTGTCTGGAAGGCAGGGCCATAGGCCCAGTGAGAGTGGAGCTTAGAATTGCCCAGATTTTATTCACACTAAGATTATAATTTGTGAATTGATTGAGCTCTTGTTTATTTTCTTTGTTACTTCCTTTCATAGCAGTGCTACCTTCAGAAAACTCAATATTTTCATGAGTTGGTAGAGCTCATTGTCATAAAAGCCACCCGCTTGTCCTGGCTGTGAAATGGCATTGGAGTTTAACTTTAGCCTTTTATGCTACCTGTCTTGATGTCTTGGTAACATTTAATGAGCAACTAGAGACCATTCTCCTTGACACCCGCCTACCAGGTGGACATACCCATCAAACACCCCAACTCTCTGCTGTTTTCGGGTCACTTTTGCTGTTCTGAAAGTGATTGCCTTTCATGTCCATGTTCTGTGAAGCTGAGCCTCACAGACTGTCCAAGTTCTGAGTCTGAAGTTATTATCTGATGCCCTAAGGCAAGAGCAGCTAGCAGCAAACTTAGGCAGTCTGCCTCCAACATTGTCAATGAATCTATTTATTTATTTATTTATTTGTATGTGGTGCTGAGGATCTAACCCAGGGACTCATGCATGCCAGGCAAGTGCTCAACCACTGAGCCACAACTCCAGCCCCAAAGTTTAATCTTCAAGTGTGAGAAATATAACCATGTTATATTTTCTTGGTGTTTGGTGTAACAGTGTGCTTTTAGCTTTGGGCTTCTATCTTTTGGTATGTTTATGGGACTTTGGTTTGTTTGGGCAACCCAGGATCTGAGAATCGAGCCCAGTGCCTCACACATGCTGTGTCTCAGTGGTACAACGCTCGCCTAGCATGTGTGAGGTGCTGGGTTCGATTCTCAGCACCTGGGTTGTTTGGGCAACCAGGATGTAGCTAGGGAAGAAAGTTGGTCATCTCCCATGGAATAACCACTGGCACCTACTCCTCCCAGATTTTTACTGTGAGGCACTATCTTCATTTCAACCCAACATTTCTGGGAAGATTGAATGGCCAGTTCAAGGGCAAAGCTCATTGAGCATTAGCATACTCCTAAGTATGGTATGTGGGTTGAGGGGTGAACATGTGACCTAACGTCAGTCCAATCAGTGAAAGTCAGAGTGGAAGTCCAGGGAATTTTCTGGCTGATAGAAGTGAATCAGCACAAAAGTTGTTCCAGGGTTGCCAATAGCTTCACATTTGCTCTCCTCAGAGGAGAAGCCTATCCAAGAAAAGAGTCGTTCTAGAAGGGAGAGAAAGATGTGTTTTAATCCCCTGTTATTTGTCTTGCCCAAAGCTGTATCATCTCTTGGATTGTTCAATTATTTAAGCTAAACTTTTTTCCTATTTATTTCAGATAACAGCTAACTTGGAGGAATTTTCACATTTTATTATGAAATGAGAAAATAAAGATGCCTAATAGTATGTATTAGTAATGATCTCGTTATCATAACTCAATTAATACTACTAAAACACTCTCCCCCCTCATGGAAAGCTATACACCAAATTTTAACATCAGTTATCTATCTAGGGATGGTAGCTGCTGCAGGCGAAGCTAGTAAAAACTAACAAACAGAGGGTGACAGTCATGATAAGTCATCCTGATGATATTTTATTTATATAAAAATTATTTGTAATTGCACATACAAATGGGTAGAGATGGGGCTGGGGTTGTGGCTTAGTGGTAGAGCACTTGCCTAGCACGTGTGAGGCACTGGGTTTGATCCTCAGCACCACACACACACACACACACACACAAAATTATTATGTTCATGTATAACTAAAAATATATTTTTAAAATGTTAAGAAAACAAATGGATAAAGATATATGATAGTATAATCAATAGAACATTGATAACAGTTGTCTTAGAGCCATGAGAGTTTAGCTAATTTCAATTTTTCTTTATACCTTAATGTATTTTTAGTAATTTTCTTTTTATGATTGATAGATGCTACATTAGGAAGAAATACCATCTATATGTGGAAAAAGAGGCCATAGTCTATTGTGAAACATCTTCTAATTTTTTATCAATTGATGAAAATTAATATTTTACTTTATTAGAAGTTCTTTAGGCAACACAAGTAATTTTTTTTCCTGACTGCAAACTTCTAACAAGAGTTTCATTGATTGATTTTGATTAACAATATTCTTTTTAAATTCTTTTTGATATATATGACAGTAGAGTGTATTCTGACAAACATACATGGAATATAACCTATTCTAATTAGAATCCCATTCTTTTGGTTGTACATGGTATGGAGTTACAATGCTCTTGAATTCATTTTTAATCATAGGAAAGTTATGTCCAGTTCAGTCTACTGTCTTTCCTATTCCCATCTCCCCTCCCTTCCCTTCATTTCCCTTTGACTAATCCAGTGAACTTCTGTTCTTCCCCCCACCCCCCTTACTGTGTGCTAGTATCCACATATCAGAGAAAACATTCAGCCTTTAGTTTTTTGGGATTGGCTTATTTCATTTAGCATGACAGTCTCCAGTTTCATCCATTTACCAGCAAATGCCATAATTTCATTCTCCTTTATGGCTGGGTAATATTTCATTGTGTATATATACCACATTTTCTTTATCTATTGATCTGTTTAAGGGCACCTAGGTTGGTTTCATAGCTTAGCTATTGTGAATGAGCTGCTATAAACATTCATGTGGCAGCGTCACTATACATATTATAGTGATTTTAAGTCCTTTGGGTATATACTGAGGAGTGGGACAACTGGGTCAAATGGTGGTTCCTTTCCAAGTTTTCGAGGAATCTCCATACTACTTTCCAGAGTGGTTGCATCAATTTGCAGTCCCACCAGCAATGTATGATGGGCAACCTAAGTTTAATAATGATTCTTATAAAAATATATTGGTTAAACTCTGGATTAAATGAGTTGAGTACATTTCTTTACAGTTTATAACATATAATTGTACATTATAAATATCCAAGGATATTGAGTATTCAGGTATTACAATAAACCTTGGATTTGTACATTATCTATATTTTTGTCTCCATGGTATGTTTTTTTTTTCCCCAAAAAACTTCCAAAACAAAATAACAGATGCAACTTAAATGTATTTTGTATTTTTTTTGTGCTCTTATCATAGGTAGGATCAGCAAACATTGTCATTAAGCTACCACTGATGCCTATCAGTGGACCAGAGGTTGGCAAAGTTCTCAGATAAGTGTGTTTGTGTCCTGTGCACTCATTCTAAGAGGCATCTTAGGATTGATCAGTGTACTTTGTAATCTTTTATCTGGGGTACTAATCTGTTGGTCTTCCTGCACGTCTTTCCATATCTTCTGTGAAGTCTTGCAGGATGGGTCCAAATCTGCAATGGCCTGCCCCTTTCTCCTCTGTGTCAGATTTCCCTAAATATCTGTGGAAAATGTGGTTCACTCTCAGTTTTCCCTAGCAGTTGAAGAGGTTCAGTGACTAGCTAGTAAAATAGGGGAATGTTCTAACATCTACTTTTCTTTTGGTTTGGAATGCATTTTATGACTGCTATTTTGGCAACCGTATTGACACCCCATACCTTTCAAATTAATGGACTTTGCTCACTTTAAAGCACAAAATACCATGTATATTTGTAGCAAAATAAATAAGCTTATAGTAAGAGATTGTCAATGTAAAATTTGAAAAAAAATACTCAATATACCCTATTGAATTCAATACCAGTTTATCAGTTCATTGAATTTATCAATTTATCATATGCCTAATTTGTACCAGGTGTGATGCTAAATGCTTTCACATTCATAGTAATCATATGAGAAAAGTACCATTTTATTCCCACTGTATAGATGATGGAAATGAGGTTGAGATGTTCAGTAACTTGCTGTTCATGTAGCTCTTTGGGATGAAGCCAAGGTTACTTTGGGTGTGATCCTGAACCTGTACTTGGATTCTATATTACTTCCCAAGCAGACAGTCCATTTTCAAATAATTGAGAGATATCTGGGAAGTGACTACTATGAAGGATACTGACCTGAGACTCTGCAACATAATAGAATATATTCCGGTTCAACCCAATCCATTCTCTGTACTTATTCCAAATTGACATGCACCCCTGCGTGCACACGCTCTCTCCCTCCCTCCCTCCCTCCCTCTCTCTCCTCTCTCTCTCTCTCTCTCTCTCTCTCTCTCTCTCTCTCTCCCCCCTCTCTCTTTCCCTCCATCTCTCTCTCTCTCTCTCTCTCTCTCTCTGACTCTGCTCCTACAGAGACTAAGCTTTGGCAGCCCCACATTTATGTGCTACACTTAGCACTTTAGGAAATCGAAGTTTATTTCCCTCATTGCTATAAGTTGGTGGGGTGGTGGGGGCAGGAAAGAAAACAACAATCACAAGCTGCACTAAGAAGCTTCAGTCCTAGAGTCTCCTAATTCAGAATGAAGTTAATAGTGTACAGTGAGGGAAAGATCAGTGCCAGCACAGCAGTTCCATGCAACATAGGAAATATGGCTGGGAGATAAAGCCAGGTTCATTGCATCCAGTTCCAGGCTAATGAAGTGAAGCTCTGAGACATTACAGGCCACGTTCCCGAAGAAGTATTAATGTCCATGTTAGCATGTCGTCATTTTTAGTACTCTCTTAAAGCAGTCACTGTAAACATGAATCACTTTAAGTCCTTTGTTCCATATAAATAATTGGTCTGTTACTTTAGTTCACAGTGAATAACATGAAATGTTAATAAACCTTTTAAAACTTCAGAATGAGCAGTATATTCAAATAGCACATTTTAGAGCTGATGGTATTTAGGAGACTAAATCACATGGATCATTATTTGTATTTAACTCTCTGATAGAACTGCAGCAAGTGCCAAAGTCTAAATTCTTTTTAGGTGGCTATTCAGTTATATATTTAAATAAATTTAAATACTTACTATTGAGATTTTTTCTTCTGATGAAATTATTTTAATCTTCTAAAGTAAAGACTTTAAACTATCTTATAACCATGAAGAAAATTAATGTCATAGTTATATTTTCCACTTAAAATCATGATATTTAGGCTCAGTGAGGTTTAAACTTTGCCATTTACTTGGGCATATATCAGATTCTCTTAAAGAGCCTATACTCCGGATGTGCTAAATAATGTATAAAATTGCCTCCTGATTGCCTATGAGTAGATTATCTATTAAATGGAAATTCTACTGCTAATTTTGCATAACAGAGGTTTTTTCTTTCTTCTTTGGTTTCCTGAGATGAGGAAGGCAAAGGATTGAAAAATAAAGTAGGTAACTATTTGCATTAAGGAAATATCAACCAGGTACCATGGTGCAGGCCTATAATCCCAGTGGCTTGGGAGGCTGAGGCAGGAGGATCATGAGTTCAAAGCCAGCATAGCAACTTAGTGAGGCCTTAAGCAACTCAGTGAGGCCCTGTCTCTAAATAAAATATAAAAAAGGGCTGTAAATGTGGCTCAGTGGGAAAGCACCTCTGAGTTCAATTCTTGCTATCAAAAAATGAAAAGAAAACATCAGTCAAAGCATCAGTTATTTTGGTACAATCTGCTATTTGAACCAGGGTACATAGAATCACTAATATCTTTTGACTGCATTCAAAAGATAGCATGTTTCCTAATTTTACAAGAGCCTCCATCAGAGACTATTTAGATACAAGATTGTTTTTTGTAGGTAATTTCTCTTGAATTTATCATATTAACTGATTTGCCTTTTGTATTGGTTCCTGAGCATTGATGAGGATTTAATATTATTTGTACAGATGTACATCTAACACACACAGCTAAGGTGATAACTTTTGAAACCCAACACTCGTTGAATAATTCAAAACTATGATGTATAGAGGTTTAAATGTATAGAGGTTTCCGGAAATGCCATCCTACCCTTTCATAGTATGCTTTTGGCATGGCCATTTGCAAAGGAGCAATTCTAATTAGAAACAAGCATCTCCTAAAAACTCATGGATAGTATTGAAGGGGATATCTGAAGACTCTACTGTGGCTGAGAACAGCTCATGTCCCTGTAAGGATGGCTTTATTTTGACAATGCATCCCCTGGGGGATCCAGAGTCACTCCTCTGTTGTAAGCACAGGATTCTGCCACCAAGGCCAGCGTAGCTGGTGGGGCATTGCTATCTCTTTTCACACATGGTTCCACCCTGAATGCTGGGCAGACCACAGGGTGACTTTCTGTTTCTCTCCAGGAAACATAAATGCACAGAATATTGCCTTCTGCCATGTGTACTCAGGTTTCCTCAGCCCTGTCTGAACTCAGAAAATTCTAGTTTATATTTCATCTTAAGTGGAACCTTCTAAGACGCACGTTTGCTATGGTCAGTGAAAAGTGTTACCTTAGAGACCCTGTACTTTCTATTAGGAAGAGTGAGAAATAGACTATTTAATATCTAGGTACTCCTGACCGCCTCCCATGGTTATGTTAGCATGTTTGCTGGTAACTGAATAGTGTACGACTGAACATTTTGTTGATTCAGTTTAACAAATGCCTCCTTCTCTGTTTACAATACATGCTCCCACTGTCCCAACATATATTTACACACCTGCCTCCCTTGGACTTTTGGATTTCGTATCGTGGTTATTAAAAAAAAAAAAAAAAAAAAAAAAAAAAAAAAAGAATCTGCTATGGAATGTGTAGTTAAAACCTTGTAGCCGGGCGCAGTGGTGCATGCCTATAATCCCAGCACTTGGGAGGCTGAGGCAGGAGGATCGTGAGTTCAAAGCCAGCCTCAGCAATGGCGAGGCACTTAGCAACTCAGTGAGGTCCTGTCTCTAATAAAATACAAAAAAAAAAAAAAAAAAGGGCTGAGGATGTGGCCCAGTGGTTGAGTGCCACTAAGTTCAATCCCCGGTACCAGAAAAACAAACAAACAAAAACCTTGTTAAGAGAATCCAAACAAAACAGAATTAGAAAAAAAAAAAAAATCAACTGGTAAAGTGGCAAAGTTTGTCTTCAACTTTCTTTTTGAATGCTGAGCATTTCCAGTATTAGATCCAACCATTAAAGACATTGATGCATTTATTGTGTGGGAAACTGACTGTGGATGGCCCTCTTACTTCTTTGAGAAGACTCAGAAACCGAAAAGGCACAAATCAATAATGCAATTAATAAACACTGTTTTCCTCTAAGAGATTGCAAAAGAATGAGTCTTATGGTTGACATTTCCCCAAAGTAGAGTGGTCCGATTAAATCTTTAGTGAGGCTGCATCTGACAAGAAGACAAATTCACCTACCACAATATGTTTTCGGAAAGAAAGGATAACTAATTTTTATTTCCCTTTTCCTTTCCTAAGCCAACAAATAACTCTCTGTAGCTGAGAAACTAGCTGTAAGCATTTCCTACTGTGATCCTCAGGAATAATAAATCTGCACATATAAATGTACATATTTGCATAGAGGTTATTCCAATTGAAGGCTGAGACCCTGGAAGACACAATGGAATTTTATACATATGATAGTAAAAGCATTTATTAGGGGGCTGGAGTTGTGGCTCAGTGGCAGAGTGCTTGCCTACCATGTGCGAGGCACTGGGTTCGATTCTGAGCACCACATATAAATGAATAAAACAAAGGTCCATCGACAAGTAAAAAAAAAAAATTTAAAAAGCATTTATTAAAAGCTATTTGCTGGGAGCTTGTATCAACTATAATTCCTGCAAGCTCCGAGTAAGAGAAATGAAACAAGGAATTTGCCCACTCACATAACTGAAATCCTGCGCATAGAGCAGACAGCAGACACTACTAGACCAAGGACTCAAACGAATAAGAAGGGCTCAGGTCCATCTCAACCTCTATTGGGTTCATAATGGCGGGGTGCCAGGATGACTGTCACAGCTTGAACTTCATGTCTGCAATTTGAACCTAGTGGCACATGCCAGCTTCTTACAATTGAAAGGCCCAAGGTTAGCTCTGGTGGCTTTCTGACCTTGATCATTGTGCCAGTCTCTGAAGGAAGTCACATATCTGGTGGAATGACATGATGAGCTTGTATCTAGTTTTCATGCCTCACCTTTGGAAGAAGAGGGTGGGACCGTCCTGAAACTGATGGACTAGGAATAAGGTGTGGGTGTTTCTCCAGAATAAAATCTCATTTTTGAAAAAAAAAAGCAGAAATAGTTTTAATAGATGCTAGATAATGCCAAATCAGCAGATATCTATTTCATTGCTTCACATCTATTTTACAAATACTGCCTTATTTAATCTTTACAAACACCCTATAAAAGAGTACGTCGATTATCTCTGTTTCACAGATAGGAGAGCAGAAATGAAGATGTTAAAGCCACTTTTGACATTTGTGGCGGTTAGGGTTCAGATCTTTGTGTGTCCCACAAAATGCTTATGTGTTAGGCAGTGCAAGAATGTTCAAAGTTGAAATTATTAGATCGCAGAAGCTGTGTTCTAATCGGTGGATTAATCCACTTGATGGATTAATCTATTTCATGGATTAATGATTTGAACAGACTACTGGATGAAAACTGTAGGCAGGTAGGGCTTGGATGGAGGACGTGGGTCACTAGGGGTATGCCTTTAAGGATTATAACTTCTCCCTGGCTCTAATCTCTCTCTCTCTCTCTCTCTCTCTCTCTCTCTCTCTTTCTGCTTTCTTGCTGTCATGAGCTGAACCACTTTTCTCCATCATGTCCTTCTGCCATAATGTTCTGCCTCACCTTGGGCCCAGCGTGATGGAGTCAGCCATCCCTGGACTAAACCTCTAAAACCATCAGCCCAAAATAAACTTTTCCTGCTCTCAGTTTTTCAGGTAATTTGGTCATAGTGACAGAAAGCTGACTATTACAGTGGCAGACCTGAACTTCAAATCTGGGACTTTCTGACTATGGAGTCTTGACCTACATACCTTCTCTCTATGCCTCACTGAAGGAAAAGCACATCCCAGGATTACGTGTGACGATAGCAGGGAACCTGTGGCACCGTCAGAACAGTGTTGGCAAGTGTGGGAATCAGATGTAAGGAGAGCAGATTCTTCAGAACCAAGGACTACAGCGCTAGATGGGAACAGTAGAGCTAGTTTTAGTGCAAAAAAAAAAAAAAAAAAAAAAAACCTCTGTCCCTTTCATACTACAATAAAATAATGCCACCAACTGGGTGATTTACAGTTTTTTTGGCTCACAGTTGTAAAGGATGGAAGTGTAGGATCCAGGGGTCAGCATGTGGGCGGGGTCTTCTTGCTGCTTCATCCCATAATAGAAGACAGGAGGGCTAGAGAGAGAGAGAGAGAAAGGAAAAGGGGATCAAACGTCCCCTTTTATGATGTACCTGCTGCTGTGATAATGGCAGCAATCCATTCAGTCGGCCTTCATGGCCTGGTCCACTCTCCTTAGACCCCACTGTGCCACACTGTTACAAATGGGAGATCAAGTTTCCAACACACGCTTTTCAGGGACACAATCAAAGCATACAAAGATTCATTTACTTAAGGCATTAATGATTCTATTTGGAGCCAGCATTCTTACACAAGGGCAATGTGTAGATTAATTTTGCTATTGCCAGTCAGGCATGGGCAAATGTGACACTCAGGGGATCTGTGCACCCCTCTCCAATGTTTAGGGCCTCGACTCCACTGTGGCCTTCTGATCCACATGACAAGTATTTGCAACATGAGCTCAGAAGGACCTTTTGATAACTTTTAGGAAGAATTTTTTGAAAAATTTAAAAATCTAAATGAGCATCAGATTACACTAAATCACGCATTTTCTAAGTAGTGGTAGTTAAGAACATAAACCTCCTGCAGCTGAACACCCAAACCACACCCTACTGTCTACACCGACCTCACTTTGATGTTCCTGTGTCTTTATTAGCATGCTTCATTTTCCATCCACTTTGCTGCCCAGGAAATGTTTGAGTGTTTATTATAGGAGCTTTCCAAAAGACCTCTCATCTCCTCCATGGAATTCATCAGCAGTTGGCACCCTAAAGTTGAATTCCTCAACAGGTTCATCTTGCCGCGTTCTCTGCCATCTTGGACTGCTGTGTCATGACATAATCCCAATCAATTCCCTGCCTTGAAAGAGTCACCATAATGTTCATATTTCCAGTAATCCTTGTTAGAAAACTGCTGAAACATAGTTAACTTAGCTGGGAACACCGTGTTAGTGAAATAAAAGGGTTTATTGGGGTGCCACATGGGCAAGGGTAGGGAAAGGAAGGGAAGGGAAGGGGGGGTAGGGATGGAGGGGAATAGGGACAGGCAGGAACGGAGAGCAGGAACAAAAGGCGGCAGGAACAGGAAAAGGGCAGAGTTCAGTCCGGGGCTGGCTTAAATAGAGTAGGGGCCATAAAACCCCCTTGGAGTGAGTCCTTGTCCTATAGGCCAGCAGAGGTCATGGGGGGATGGTGGTAGTGGACAAGGGACTTGCTGGTCAGGTTTTTGGTCATGCTGAGGATCCTGGGAGCTGTAGTTTTTCACAAGGCACCTGGGGAGGTGTGGCCTTCTGCCTGGGAGGTGCAGCCTCTGCCTAGAATTCAACATTCCCCCCTTTTTGATTTCTTAGGAAGTGGGGCGTCGTGCTTCGATCTGGCTGCTTCGGAGCTGAAATGGGGCGACGCGGGGTAGTTTTGAGGGGGGGGGAAGATGTGGGCAGGCAGGTCCAGCTGGAGGGTGAAAAAATTTCCAGGAGGTAGGCGTGGAAAAGATGAATCTGTCCAGGTATGGGATGGGTGAAGTTTCTTTGAAGCCATATGTCGGTGAGGGTGTCAAACCAGGCTTCTGAAGAAAGTCACTGAGGGAGTCAGCCGGAGAGCATGTAGAAATTGTGGGTCTTGCGAGTTTGTAGGTAACACTATTATGGAAGCAACAAAGGGAAAGAAGGTGAGATGGATTATTTTCCATAGGCCTGTGTTCCACCAGGTGGGACTTACGGTGAAGAGGCCAATGGAGAGTGCAAAGCACATTATAGTGAGCGTCTGGTGGCAGCATAAGGGCAGGACTCAGCAGGGGCCTCTGGTTGGAAGGTCATTTGTTGGTTTTTTTAACAGTTGATAGTCCCTAGGAAAAACTGGTTAAAGGTTCAAAACGAGAAAAACAGAAAAGATTATTTTGAGATGGTATTGGGGACACGAGAGAAACGAATTTTCAAGGGATCAGTGGGACTGGGAGAGCAAGTATATTGAGGCGGTTGTTTGTCATCTTTTTGTGGACCTTCAGTTGGTTGAGCAGCTGGTTTTAGTCTAGAAATATGAATCCAAGAAGTCAAATTCCCTGAGGATTCACGAAGCTTAGCAGCCGTGGGTGTGAACAGCACAACCTGGAAAGGGCCTGTCCACTTCGGGGCAAGGGAGGTTGCTCCTGTGTCCTGGGGAGGGGAGAAATATACCCAAGAACTGGGTGTTAATGGGAATGAAGCAGTGAGTCTACCTGGGTCAGGCAGAATAAAATCTTGGCACTTCCATAGCTAATGTCTGACGAAGGACAAGAGAGGAGAAGAGAGATCTTTGGGTAAGGGTCCCTGAGTTGGGAAAACTCCGGGTGGAAGGGCTGGTCGCCCAAACATAACCTCAAAAGGGGATAGTAAGGAGGGCTTTTTGGGAGGACTCTGAGCCTAAAGAGGGCAAGGGGAAGTAAGAGTTCTATTACTCTCTACCTTCCCTGAAGACATGGGGTGATACGGGATGTAAAAATGCCGAGGAATGGTAAGGGAAGTAGATATATTTTGGGTAACTAGTGCAACGAGCACAACTGAATCGGGTTTGATCAGAGGAGGAAGAAAGCTTGGATATAAAAGAATCTTTGCCCATACTTTCGACCGTTAGTAGAAATTGAAAACAAATTTTCTAGAGGGGTGTCAGCGGGATGGATTAAGAAGTTCCAACGACTAATACAATACTTTGAAAAGCGTCCTTTTCAAAGTAAGTATTAGAGGGAGATCCAGGTCTGTGACTCGGTCGTCACCGGAGCCAGGCAGACGTGGGATATCATGAGCCGCTCAAGATATCGGAGGACATGAGCCACCTTGCGCAAGGGTTTTCCGTGTCCTGTCCCGGACAGGAAAGAGAGACTCAAGTCCGGAGTAGGCCAAAGGGCCGGAAAGGAACCTCTGTATCCGTCTCCAGCTGAGAGGCAAATGTTGCCGGAATGACACCAAATTTAATGATATTGCGGTCGAAAAGATGAGCAGAGGCCGAGTCAGGCGATTTCAGAAGGTTTATGCCCTTGGAATGGGATGGAAAAGTGAATGGAGATAGGAGAGGATTGATTGTATGGCAGGGAATGTGGGGGCCTGGGTAGATTGGACTGAAGCCAGAAGAGAAGGAGAAGACAGTGCTGCTTCAGCCTACATGTTTCCCTGAACTATGGGAGAGTCTCCACTTTGTTGTGAAGGACAATGGGAGATCCCCTTTAGTTTGGGCAGAAGAGAGGCTTGCAGGAGTTTAAGCCTGAAGCATCTCTATACAATCATGTTCTGGGGGCTCTGAGGAGACTGGGAGAAGGAAAACTGGGTGTAAAGAGAAGCAGGACTGGAATGAGGTTGAGAAGCTGAGCGCGACAGGGCAGGAGAGTTTGAAGGCTCTTATACGTTAGTCTTCAAATGGTGAGGAGAGGCAATAGTGACATGAGCACCAAATTTAGCTTTTTAGATTTTTGTAGAAGTAGGCAAGCAGCGGCCAGAGCCCGAAGACAGGGGGCTCATCAACGAACGGTGGGGTCAAGCTGTTTAGAAAGGTAGACGGGGAAACACGATACCCACGAGAGGAAAGAAAGTTTAAAAGAGTGCAAGAGTACTCACGAGCTGTGGAAAGGAGGGGCTGCAGAGAAGAAGATGATATTATAAGGAGAATGAGTGGATCTGAGAAAACGTTTCTGCAAAAGATCTGAGATAGATAGCTCCCTGTAGGGAGGAGCAATTCCTGAGATGGGTTACCTTGGCAACATGTTGGGGCAGGTTGTTAAGGGTAGACGAAGGGCTCTGAGGGAATCAGCATTTCAATCACTCAGGGGACAGTTTCCCAACTTCCCAAAATTGGCTTTTGACCTGACTCGATTTACCTATATATGCTGACTGCCTATGAGATTTTGGCTTCACTTCCCTTCTAACCTTAGGAACCTCCTTACTACTGTAAGGGAATGGGTCGATGACCGAGTCTGGCTTCTTCAGGCTGAACGGGGGCGAAGTGATGGGGGCAGTAGTTTGGAGTTCCTTTTGTAGAAGTTAGGTCAGATTGAAGCCTGGGGAAGGTTGTAACGTCATCAGGGACGGAAGCTTCTATTGGAGAAACAAAAAACATGAGTACCGAAGAAATGTTGCAGCATCTGAAACGTCAATGTATATCATGAAGATGGTAATTTAAAGCTTTAGCATGTACAGAGTTATCGGGAATGTAAACACAACACTTCACTTAGGGCTGAAGTTACCTTTGCTTTTAAAATGTTCAGAAATGGTTGTGCATCTGTTTTAACTGTTACTGGATGTCTAGGATGAAATTTGTCAAATTGACTTCTGTTTTGACCATTGGTAAGAGTCAGCTGTTTCTGATGGGAATCTTGGGGAAACTTGAGAGCAGCTTTTGTGCTCGGTGCCTTCTGTAAGGATGGGTCCTGGTCTTGCTTGACCTTGTGGCTTCCCTCAGAAGCATTAGGGATGTTTCTCCCTTTTTTATGGACCCTCCTTTTAGCAAGTGCACTGATTGGCTTTTCCTCTATCTGTCTCATTTATCCCTCTTATCGAGAGATCATGTGACCCAGAGATATAAAGCTCTGTGGAGATGTTTCCTGTTCCCTCACAGGCAGACTCTGGGACAAGAACAAAATACTGGTCCTCTTGGCCCTTTTTGATTAATTTGAAAGTTTTGATCTTAGCCATCCAGTAAGCTAATCTTAAATTGAGAACATTGGGCTTTAATTTATAAACTTACAGTAGCCAGGATCTGTGGTACCTGTCTGTCTTGATGGTTTTCGAAGGTCAGGTGTTTAAGTTTTGAAGTTTGATTTTTGTTAAAGAAATGCTGAGAGCATTTAGCTGACAAAATATTACAATTAGAACGGATTAAAGAAATTTTGAGAGTATTTAACCTTTTTGGAAAAAAATGGCAAAATGTTTTTACAATATATAATTACATTGATGTTTCCATAAATAAAGAACATGATATTTTGAAATAATTGTTGTTTAACCATAGCTATACAATTTTTAATTCCTCTTAAGATTACTTGTTTAAAAGGAAGGAAATTAAAGTACATTTAACAGTTAGCATTTTAACCTTGTAAATTAATTAGACGTTTCTTGGAAAAAACTTGTGAATTAAGTTTGAAGTTTGAAGGTACCCTTATTTATTGCGCACTTTGGAAGGGGAAGCGAGGAGCTAAAGAGGCAAAGACGATTTTAGCAGGGGATGAAAAGAGCGAATTGATTAAATTTCCCATTCTGAATGGGAAATGAGGGACTGTGTCTTACGTGAATGAGAAAGAGAGAGAGAGCAGAGGACGTAAATGGTGAAGGATAAGGTCAGCTGTGCTCAGGCAGGAAGCCAGAGGGAGGGTCGCGCAAGGCAGTGTCTGCTTGGAATGGAATGGCGGGGTCGGAGGATTTAGGGAGAACCAAGCAGGCGGCTCTGGGAGGCTGGGGGGGGTGGGGGTGGAGTTTCGCGGTTGTCACCGTTGCTTCTGCTATAAGGCAGGGCACGGTCCTGGAAGGCAGTAGGAGGGAATCACGTGGGTTGGGATAGAAGATGGCGGATCAAGGAAGGGCGGGACATGGAGCGGAAGTGGAGACAGATTTGGGCGGAAGGACATGGTGGATCCGAGGAAGTGGGAGGGAGCTGTACGTGGAGCCTGCACAGACTCGCTGCGAAGGCTCGGGCAGCCTCGCTTGGGGGGCGGGCGGGGGCGCCGGTCGCCGTGTGCGGGGCCGGCCCAGGGCTCGGTGGCGCGGGCCGGCGGGTGGCGCGGCCATTGGTCGGGGCGCCCGCGGCGGCCGGGGAAGCGGCGGCCGGGGGAGCCGCGGGCGCGGCGCACGGGCCCCGGCGCGGAGGACGCATGGGGGTGGGGGGTGGGGTTTTGGTCCGTGCGCGAAGAAGCACTTGGCTATCGGAGGGTAGCAGCCCGCAGGGAGCGAGCGGGACAGCGCCAGTCAGAGCTGGACCTATAAGAGAGCAAAAGAAGCGAGCAAGGGGTGCGCCGCAGCCGCATTGACAGTGGGCTGGGGGCCACCGCGGCCGCGGGCTAGGAGCGCGGGCAGGGAGCACCCCGCTGAACGGTGGCAGCTTGGATGAATGGCGAACACATGGTCACCATTTGCTGGCGGGGAGACGGGGAAGCGCGCAGACTTGAGGATGAAAGACGCTGAGGAAGAAGCGCGGGAGGGGGCCAAAGCCAGAGGCGGCGTGTCTGGTAAAGGACACGTCGCAGAATCTGCGGAAGTGGGGGCTAAAGTCTGGGGCAATGCGTCCAGTAACGCCCGCATGGTCGAAGAGGGCGGGGGACCGTGGAGAACCAAGCGGCGGAAGCTGGGGGCGGGGATAACTGCGGGAGAGGTTGGAGCTAGGAACAGAAGGTTGAGTGGGAGGGGGTAACGGTGGAAGGCACCGGAAATGACGTGGAAAGAAAGGGAGGGTTTACAGAGGAGGATTCTGACGGAGCAGAAGGAGGGGGCGGGCGGCGAAGGATGAAGACAAAGGAGGGGGAGGATCTAAGCTTGAAGCCCGCCAATTTCAAAATCTAAAGGCTGAGCTGGGGGTGGAGGGAGCGGCCTGGAGCAGCCTCCGAGGCTGCCGGTACGGGGGAGGTGCGGCAATTGAGAGGCGTGTTTCGGATTTTTTCCGTTCCGAACGGAAAAATGGAAGCTCAAGCCCGGAATGCAGAGGGGAACTTTCCTACAGCTGGGAATTTTTAAAGCGAGCGGATAAAGGTGGGGGGGGGGGAAGAGTTCCCGGGGTCCACCGTTGCCCTGAAGGCTTGGGTGGGGTGTGGTCCCCCCTGCAAAGGCCCCCGGTGAGATTGCCGGATGGTCAACGGTCAATTCTCGCCGCACAGTGGCCAAACAGGTTTAGGAACTCGGGGTGGATGGGGGCTTACCAAAGTCCAGTGACGGTGTAGGAAGACCGACGGCCAAAGGAGACGTGTGGTGGACGCTCGTCTCCTTTCCCGGTCAGGGAACCAAATGTTAGAAAACTGCTGAAACATAGTTAACTTAGCTGGGAACACCGTGTTAGTGAAATAAAAGGGTTTATTGGGGTGCCACATGGGCAAGGGTAGGGAAAGGAAGGGAAGGGAAGGGGGGGTAGGGATGGAGGGGAATAGGGACAGGCAGGAACGGAGAGCAGGAACAAAAGGCGGCAGGAACAGGAAAAAGGCAGAGTTCAGTCCGGGGCTGGCTTAAATAGAGTAGGGGCTATAAAACCCCCTTGGAGTGAGTCCTTGTCCTATAGGCCAGCAGAGGTCATGGGGGGATGGTGGTAGTGGACAAGGGACTTGCTGGTCAGGTTTTTGGTCACGCTGAGGATCCTGGGAGCTGTAGTTTTTCACAAGGCACCTGGGGAGGTGTGGCCTTCTGCCTGGGAGGTGCAGCCTCTGCCTAGAATCCAACAATCCTGACATTACCTTCTCCCTCTGACACAGAAATGGCTTAGAAATGGCTTAGAAATGTTCTTAGAAATGGCTCTTAGAATAGTTTCTTCTTATTGTAACAGCAATGGAGTCACTTAAGCTATGCTTGCTTATGCTGGCCTTCAACAGTTTCTACTTTAATAATTGTCTTACTTAGCTATTTTTATCTTGTAACTTAACCTATTTTATCTTAACATTTATCTATGACTATAGTTAATCTATGGGCCCTTACACACTCATGCTTATCACTTTTTATGGCCTATGTCTGAGTTCTATGTCTTTGTCCTATAGAAGGCAATATGGATACACTATTATGTCATTATCTTTATCTTGTAATTAAGACAAACTTAAATATCCTAACATTAATTCTTATCTCTATTAATTATTACTATATTATGTTTATTAATCTATTGACTTATGACTTATCTATAACCTATGGCTTATTTCTTATAAGAGTATTGATTAATTCAGACCATAACATCCAGGGCCAACTTCTGATCATTAAAACATTGTCCACAGTGTGAAGTTACTTCTCCAGATTAATTGGGTGTCTACTTAATTGGTTAGTTTTAGGAAATCAGTCATAATAAGGAAATAGGGAGATATGAATAAGTATTGACATTCACTTGTCAGGTGTTTAGACCTGGGAACAAAAGAGGAAATAAATGATGTGCTGGAAATACTACAGAATGGCAGGGGGAGAATAGATAAAAACAAATCAGGTCAATTCCTTGGATGTCCCTGGTCCAATAGGAAAAGCAGAATCTAGGGGCAGAGAGCTGAGCTCAGTGGTAGAGTGCTTGCTTAGCATGTGCAAGGCCCTGGTTTCAATTCCCAGCTCTGAAATAAACCACCACCACCACCAAAATAAAAAAAGACAACAAAATGTAATCATATAAAAGTGCCTCCTAGTGGTGGGGTAAGGCAAGTGTTAACTTTCTGAAACAAAACAAAAACAAACAAACAAAAAACAACAAAGAAAGGAAAAAGAATGTATGCTTATCTAAAATGGGCAGAATCGCTGCACAATCCCTTGAGAACACTGAATAGTTACCAATTTTCTGTTCTGCTGGTCTAGCAGAACCTGAGAAAGACCAATCCAAGCCTAATTACATTAGGTAAATTGCCAATATGAAGCAAATTATTATTTTTAATTTTTTATGTTTTTATTAGTGTATTATAGTTATACATAACATTGGGATTTATTCTGATATAATCTTACAAGCATATAATATAATTCATTCCACTTTAATCCCCAGTATTTCCTCTTTCCCTCTCCTCTCGTTTTCCCCCAATTTCTTTCCTCTACTCTACTGGTCTTCCTTTTATTATTTATATTATTTTTTAACTAGTGAAAAACAAATGATTAGTTATCTGACAAAACTGACATTTTCTGGTGCCTAGAAAATCTGTATTTTGTTTTAGTAAAACTTGACAATGTAGGCTGGGGTTGTGGGTCAGTGGTAGAGCACTTGCCTAGCACATGTGAGGCACTGGGTTCGATTCTCAGCACCGCATAAAAATAAATAAGTAAAATAAAGGTATTGTGTCCATCTACAACTAAAAATATTTTCTAAAAAACTTGAGAATGTAAATCTCTCTCTCTCTCTCTACACACACACACACACACACACACACACACGTACCCTACTTTAACTTCATGAGCCCCATAACTTATGTGGTCTCATCATATGGGTCAAAGGTAAACAAACTACAGCCTAATAGCCATGTCTGACGAGATGCCTGTTTTTGTAAATAAGAGTTTTTTTTTTTTTTTCTTTTGTTTTTTCTTGGTACCAGGAATTGAACCCAGGGGTGCTTAAACACTTAACCACATGCCCAGCCCTTTTTAATTTTTATTTTGAGACAGGGTCTCGCTGAGTTGGTTAGGGCCTCACTAAGTTGCTAAGGCTGGCTTTGAACACAAAATCCTCCTGCTTCAGCCTCCTGGGCCTCTGGGATTATAGGCATGTGCCACCATGCCTGTCTGTAAATAAGAGTTTTATTAGAAACTGAGATATGTCCATTTGTTTACTGTGGCTATGTCCATTTATTATCTGTGGCTGCTTTTGTGGTACAAAGGCAGAGTTAGCTAGTTGTGACAAGAGACCGTATAGCCTAATAAGCCTAAAATATTTACTATCTATCTCTTTACAGGAAATGTTTTCCTTTTTTTTCTTTTTTTGGGGTGTGTGTGTATGTGTGGGGATTAAACCCCAAACCTTATTTCTAGCTTTACAGGAAATATTTATGGATCTCTGGTCTCTTTTCTTGGTATTCAAAGTGTGGTGCATAAACCAGCAAACCTTGTTGCAAATGTAGCATCGAAGGCTCTAACCCAGATCTATTATCTTCATGTCATGTCTTTGTTTTAACAGAATTCACTAGAGTGATGAAAGTGATATTTGAGAGGCAGTGATCTAGACTAGAGCTGGGTCTCAGTGGGACCCGATAAATACTTGTTCAACAAGTGAATAACTAGATCCACATGCAACCTTCAAATTCATCAGCAGAGGTATATTTAATAGGTGTGATGTACCTGGCCTTTGGTTGAGTCTGGAAAGGGAGCCAAAGAGATGGCCCTTGTCCTCCAGGAGTTTAAAGCGTACTTAGAACCAAAGAATAACAGATGTGCCACAATGAACAGTGTTAGAGGATACCACAACGGCACATCATAAATACGCTGATGGTATCTGCAGATGGAAAGTGATGGCATTGGAAACTGAAGCGGGGAGGAAAACACATCAGATCTGAATGGCTTTGCACTGATTACTGTGGTGTCTCGGATATGGCTCATAAATACAAAATGGAGGAGTGCAACATCCCTTGGTTTATCCAAGGGCTTTTTGAATTACAAAAGAGAGATGGAATATGCTCAGACAAATGGATCCCAGGCTCACAGTGAGGCCGATAAATGCATGAGCACATGTGTTTTTATGGAGAGTAAATTAGGCTGTAAATCAAGGAACAAAAGATGGGACTGAACATGCCAGTAGTTAAAATGTGACAAGAAATACCTGAACAGCCTCCGATGAGATAATTGATAATGGCGTGGTGAATTAAATATCTACAGTGGAATTAGCTATGGAAAATCTCATCTTTTTTTCTGTGGCAAATGCCAATTTCATAAGAATAAGACAATTACAAGTCACAATCCCGATACCTTTTTGTTTTTTACGAGTGAGGTGTTGATGTCATATATTTTCCCCCTCTTAGCATAAATAGTATTTCTCAGAAAATTAGGAAGTGGTTTCAATTCTCTGATGAGAAGCTACTGGAAACAATGAACGATATTCAAGGAAAAACTGAACAACTGATCTTGTAAACAAGCCCCAATTATTTAAACCAACTTATTTATTTTGCTTTTGTTGAAGTAATGAGCCGAGGTTAGAATTTTTCATCTAGAGTCTAATAGTCAAAGGCCAGTGATCAGTTTGGCCTTTAATTGACTTTCCAAAATGAGGGGGGGAAAAAAAGTCTTTGTTCCTTGTGTAGTCATGTTAGTGGTAGAAGGTCAAGAAACTGATGCAAGTAAGAAGAAATGGATTCTTTAAGAGGCTCCTATGAGTTTGACAGCCCCTTACTTTTCAGTTCACAGACATCCATGTCCCAAAATATAGCACTCCCAAGATTCTCCGTACAGTGAAAACTCCAGGGCAGAGACAATAAGGAAAATGGCTGAGCTGAGAGTGTCTGTTTGTAAGTGAGGAGTGGGTTAAAATCAGAACAGGGGTGTTATGATGTCAACAGGTTATGACTTTCCCTACATTGCTAAGCTTTGCTCAAAGCGTAGGTGTGCGTGTCTACCGAGGTTAGAAGACAGTGGCCTGAGATTCCTACTTCATTCTTACGTTTCAGTTCCTACTTTCCACTCAAAGTGCATGGCCCCAGTTTGAGCACTAACATTAGAAATCTAGAATCTTGAATTCAGAAGAGCTTCTGAGCAATCTCGTATCACTCGCATCTGTTTCTTGTCTGTTCTTGAACTCTGAAGAATGGATTGAATGGTTCAGAGGAGTCATATCAACTTCTAGTGAGTTCACCATGCCACACGCAAAAAAAAAAAAATAGGGTCCAAGGTTTCTGGGGTACTAATCCAGAGTTTGATAGAGTAATATCATGGGTAGGGTACTTGATCACTCTGAACCCTTCAGTTCTGGTCCTGGTGATAATAAAAATGCCATCCTTTATCGTATAAACCAGCTTCACCTTTGCAAATTGGATTTCTTATTTATGAGATTATAGGAGTAGATAAAATTTAAGATTTCACGTCAGAACCCTCCCTCCAACTGGTCACCCCATGCTATTGACTTGTTGGTTGCAGGTAGGTCTCTGGAATTTTTTTTTTTTTTTTTTTGGTGTGTGGGTATGTGTGTGTGTGTGTGGTGCTGGGGACTGAACCCAGGGCCTTGTGTGTGTGAGGCAAGCACTCTACCAACTGAGCTATATTCCCAACCCATGGAACCTGTATTTTTAAGTGTTCCCACAGTGTTCTGGTTTGCAGAAGACTTCGGAAATGACTGCATTAGATGACATCACTGTTTTTTTCTCCCCTCATTGGTAAAATGTTTGTTGTAACTTGATTTCAGTGGGCTAAGTTGGTCTCATGAGTGTGGCTTGCTATTTCTATTCCCATATTATGTGGAGTTCTATTCCTTACTGTTTATTTTCTACATAAATGTTATCATTTTCTAGATAAGTTTTATTATTCAATACTATTTCCGTAGTGCAGCTATTGTCTGACATTCTTATTTATCATTGAAGGAACTAAATAATTAATGGAACTGGGTAACTAGAATTTCCTGATTTCAGAGGAGCAAGTGACTTATGTTTTCTAAACAATTCTGCATCCTGTGCTCATTTAATTTTTTTTTTTAGTTATAATTGGATAACTTTGTTTTCTTTCTTTCTTTCTTTCTTTCTTTCTTTCTTCCTTCCTTCCTTTCTTTCTTTCTTTTTATGTGGTGCTAAGGATTGAACCCAGGGCCTCACACATGCTAGGCGAGCTCTCTACTGCTGAACCACAACCCCAGCCCTAAAAATGGTTATTGGATGCCTACACTACATTCTGGGCACTATTGTAGGCAATTGAGCTGTAACTATTAATAACACAGACCACAATTTTTGCCTTCAAAGAGCTTTATAGTCTAATGAACTTAGAGTCCTAACTCAGAGACCAAATTATAGACACTGGCATTCTGCTATATACTTCCTTTGGGCCAGTTCTTGTTAGTTTGTTTTGGCATGATTTTTTTTTTTTTTTTTTGTACCAGGGATTGAACTCAGGGGCACTCCACCACTGGGCCACATCCCCAGCCCTTTTTTGTATCCTCCTGTCTCAGCCTCCCAAGTGCTGGGATTACAGGCATGTGCCACCACACCTGGCTATGATTTGATTTTTTATTTTCTTAGTGACTTCATTTTTCCCTGACTACTGTTCACATTCTTCATATTATCCCAAATTTGAACAAAGGTTTTTTTTTTTTGTTTTTTTTTTTTTTTTTTTTTTTTTTGTTGTTGTTGTTGTTGTTGTCTTGGAGACTTTTCCTAGGCTTTTGCTTCACGTAACCTTTTCTTTAAATTTCTATCTACTAAGTAAAGTGACTTAATCACCTTTTTAAATGTTAAGAGATACACTAGCTGACAAGTTGTATAAGTCATTTCTGTTTATGATTACATGTAAAAGATAAACCAACTCAAACTGACTTAAACACAAAAGAATATTAACTTAGCAGAGAAATTCAGATATTACATTTAGCTTCAGTTACAGATTGAGATTGAGAATTTCATGCTTCTCCTCTCTCTTTCTCTCTCTCTCTCTCTCTCTCTCTCTCTCTCTCTCTCTCTTTCTGGTTGAACTCAGGGGTGCTCCACCACTGAGGTACATCCCCAGCCCGCTATATTTTTTGAGAAAGGGTCTCGCTAGTTTCCCAGGCTTGTCTTGAACTTGTGATCTTCCTGCCTTTGCCATTGGACTCCCTGGGATCACAGGTGTGGGCTATCATGCCTGACTCTATTCCACTTAATTGTTTTCCTCTGCATTAGCTTTGATCTCTCTTCATGTGGCAGTAGATCAGGGTCTCCAATATGTCCCCTAGATTTGATGATTAGGTGGGAGAACTCTCAGGACTCAATATTGTAATCATCCTCCTGGCCACATTTATCAAAGTGAAGGAATACCCAGAAAAGTCAGCAAGGGGAGAAGTCCTGAGGCAACTAGATCTGAGACTCCAATCAAGAGTCCTTTCCAGTAGCGTCACACAGGATGTCCTTACTTGCTACATCAGCAAATCATGAGGACACATGTGAAATATTGTCCACCAGGGAAAGTCTATAGAGACTCAGTGCCTCGGATTCTATTAGGGGTCAGTCATGTAAATTACAGTATCCACTAGAGGCACGGGGTATATTGTCTCTGACTTGACAAGTTTTCCTAAAAGATGCATCCTTTCCCCAATAAGTCTAGAAAAGTCTCTATGTCGGAGATTGGCTGGATGTTTCCCAAATTCAATTCTTCTCCTTTCTGTGCCTCCATGAAGGCTGCATTTACTCTTCTCTCCTTTGGTAGGTGACAAGGTAGCATTCCATATCCCAGAGTGTCAGAGGAAATGATGCCCACCTCTTCTACACCAGCCCATGACGATCCTTGCACATAAGTGATAAGATAGCGTTCCAGTCCCCAGAGTATGAGAGGAAGTCGTTACAGGGCTAGGACCTTCTGAGAAACTGAGGCAGCACAAAGATCCCCCCCTTTAAACCCTAGTTCTTATGATCGAGTCAGGAAGATTTCAGACATGTCGCTCAGAGTAACAGGAATGTGTTTATTAAAGGGATAGGAAAAGGGAAAGGGAACACTCTGAAGGGAGAGAGTGAGTCCTCTCAGAGAGGAGAGGGATGACATGCCTTTCCTACACTCCAGTTTTATTGGGGATCCCAGGGAAATTTCCAGAGAGTCCTTCCCAAGTCTACCTCTTGACTTTTGACTGACAGCAGGGTGATGTCAGAAGTTCAGGTCCCCACTGCCATTGCAACTGTAGGTCACCTTGGCCCATGTTGACCTGTTCTAATTGGATTCTTAATCATACATTCTTACAGATTTTATGGTTAGGAGGACCTATCCTTATCCCCAGAGTTTCAGGATCTGGTCACAAAATTCTCCTCCTTCAGGATAACTAGGGTTCCTCTTATCAACATTATCCTGGGCCTGCATTTCTCCTGCAGTGAAGGGGTAGTTTGCTGAGGAATGTGACATAGCCAGTCCTCTTAGGCCAGGCAAATTGCTTCTTAGAAAAGAAAGCACATGGAGGGTCAGCACCATGGGCCCATTTTATAGAATTATTCCCTTAACCTCGTGCTCCCTCCATCTTCATCTGTCTGTCCCCTAACAAAGTGGTGCCCACCACTTCCATGCCAGCCCATGACGATCTTTGCATGGGTGATTCTCCATACTCTTCCCCATCTTAAGTGCATCTTGATGCCCAGGCGATGACCTTGGGAGCAACATTACAGATGGTAGAGTTAGAACATGGAGGGAGCCCAGGTCCCTGGATCACTGCTTTTTCAAGAGCCAGCAACAACCAGGATAATGTATTTAGAACTTTATTGTAATGTAATTAAATTTTGATTTATTGAAGTTATTGTGCATTTTTGAGTGTTATCTGGGAAATCACTTAGGTCATATGTTAAACTCTGAAGAAGGATCAGTCCTTCTCAAAGCACCCAGAATGAAGAGTGTGAGTGGTGGTGGAAGGGAATTTTTTTTTTAAAGAGATCATCGGATTCTGTTAGGCAAAAGCAATTCAGGACATGCTGAATAGCAGATGTCTAACACAAATTATACATTCTCCAAGTCCACCCAAGTCTAGCTTGCTTTTACCCTGTAGTCTTTGGCTGTGTTGGCATCTGGTAAGTTTTTTGAATGCATGAGTGCCTGTATAGATGGAAACCAGAAAATGAGCTCAAAAACCTTGCCTTTTTCCTCAAGTGCAGCATTATTTAAATGAAATTTGAATTTTCTCTCCTCTCCTTCCCTTTGCTGCTGCTCAAGCATAACCTAAACTGCACTTTAAACTGAGCACAGATTTAATGAGTCAACACAGTCCCTCAGCAATCAGCTTATGTTCGGGCTGTGTCTATAGAATATTCAGTTCCTCAGGGGTCCTTGGAACCAAGGAATGAACACGCAAACATGGCAAACAAGTGCAACAGCAAATTATTCATA
The DNA here is from genome assembly GCA_025594165.1 of Tamias sibiricus. Taxonomy (NCBI): domain Eukaryota; kingdom Metazoa; phylum Chordata; class Mammalia; order Rodentia; family Sciuridae; genus Tamias; species Tamias sibiricus. The sequence continues at coordinate 19,187,161 of CM046675.1, forward strand.
TTGACAAACCAAATAGTGGCATAAGCCCAACACAAAGAAATGATAAATGTCTGAAGTGATGGAAAGGCCAGTTGCCCTGTTCTGATTGTTAAACATTGTACACATGTACTGCAATATCACACTGTACTCCATCAAGATGTATGATTACTCTGTGTCAATTAAAAATATGTAAATATGTATAATATGCATAGGGGCACTTGACCACTGGGCCACATCCCCAGTCCTTTTTTGTTTTTTATTAGAGACAGGGTCTCACTGAGTTGTTAAGTGCCTTGCTTAAATAGTGGTATACAGAACAATTGACTATAATACATACTCTGGCAATTTTTGGTTTTACTTATAACAATAAGCTATCATTGATGTGATACATAAAGGAAAATAATAGTTATTTGGAAACTTGCCTTAAGAGGTAAGCCGTGTATGTATGTATTAGTTCATTTCCTTTTAGTCCTCATGTGTGTGTATGTGTGTGTGTGTGTGTGTGTGTGTGTGTGTGTGTGTGTTTTGTTCCATAATACCTTGGAGTTAATGCTGGTACAGTCTATTACAAGAATGGTCATTATCCTCTCTGGAGCCAACAACTGTCTTAGCATCCAAAGTATGATAGCAAAAAAAAAAAAAATTTTTTTTCTTTACATTTCTTCCTGGAATTTTTTTTTTCCAGTTTATATTGACACCCTTTTATTATAAGAGTCCTTTCCTTTGCTTATCCTCTCTTCTTCCTTTCTACACCTGCATCTTTCTCCCCTTACTCTGAAACATACCGAGGGGCTCATGCATTAATAGCTCTGATCTACATTTCCTAGGCCCCTGCCTAGAGTAACTTCTTACATTAATGTCCCCTTAGAACTCAAGAGGACAGCAATAGATGCTAAAGTCTTCTGAATAGAGCACCTGTAAAGTAAACACACCAGACAAAAATAGCACTTACCTCATGGTTGATTTAATTGTGTGCAAAACATATAGAATAGTGCCTGGTCCATTGTAAACCACAGCTATTATTATTGCTGCTGTGATGTTAGCTGCCTTTGATAATACTTTGGATGCATTGTTGTTTCAAAATCTCCCTCCCCATCTAGGCTTGGGGATGATGAGATAAGGTGGGAAAGGGGATGAGGAACTCCTTGCATTTGTATTTTACCTATTTGAGATCATGCTGCATATAGAAAGATATTTTATGATTTTACTTAGGGTTTTCTTCTGGAGCATTATCTCATATCATTAACATTTCCAGTGTGAATTGACAACACATAGCAGCAGTAGTTTTTAGATATCACTTTGAAGTGATATCAGCTTGAGGGGCAGAGACGATTTGTAGTATGAACCCATTTAAGAATTACTATTGACATCAACCTTAATAATAATTAATAATTAAAAAAAACCCCAACACCTGATCAGCTAATTCAATCTACTCATCTATTCACCTAATGTTTATTGAGCCCTTATTATGTGTTGGGTACCATAGTTTATATTTTGACATATCATATGTATACAGGTATAATTTCCCATCTTTGTGGTTGTACATGATGTGGAGTTAAATTGATTGTGTATTTATATAAGAATGTAGGAAAGTTCTGTCTGATTCATTCTACTGTCTTTCTTATTCCCATCCTCTTTTTCCTCCTTTCATTACCTTTTGTCTAATTCAGTGAACTTCTATTCTTGGCCTTTGGATATTGGCGATTGGCTTATTTCACTTAGCATGATAGTCTCCAGTTCCATCCATTTACCAGCAAAAGCCATAATTTCATTATTTTTTATGGCTGAGTAACATAAATTCAGCAAATTAAATGTGGTTTCTGCTTCTAAGCAGCTTGCATTCTGGAGGAAAAGAATTCATCAAATGATTACATAAATACATTGGTTATAGCTTGCAGTGAAGGAAAAACAGAGTAATAAAAAAATAATACTTTGGGCACTATCTTTAGCCTTGGAGCTATCAAGAAAGAAAACTTTAGGAAGCATCTCCAGGGAAAAGATTAAAACTGAGACTTAAACCATGAATAAGAAATAATGACAAAAGGGTCAGGAAGAAAATTCTGGGTGGAGAGCAGTATGTGCAGGGACCCTGAAGTAGGAAGTAGAAAAACCTGTTTGAAAAACTGAAAGAAAGGCTAGATTGTTGGAAACTAGAGTGTAAGGGTAGAGATGGATGTAGTGAGTGGGGCCCAGGGGTAGGGAAAGACCTTCTTAGTCCTGTAAGGGATTTTCACTCTCTTCACAGAGCAATACAAGTCTTTGAATAGTTGAATCCAAAAAATGTATTTGTTCAAGACACTATCAGCAGAATGAAGAGAAGAGAAATCTGTTTCCTTTGGGATTATGCAGGCCATAATGGGAAATAAAGAGTTATTTCTAATATTTTAAATAAAATCTGTAAATGTTCACAGGGCTATACAAATCTGCAGTTATGAAACAAAAAGAAACTTTAATGGACCTCTTAGTTATGTCTTTAATGGGTCTAAGGACACAAAGTTAGTTTTTTTTTTTTTTTTTTTGGGGGGGGGGACCAGGGATTGAACTCAGGGGCACTCGACCACTGGGCCACATCCCCATCCCTTTTTTGTATTTTTATTAGAGACGGGGTCTCACTGAGTTGCTAAGTGACTCGCCATTGTTGAGGCTGGCTTTGAACTCCAGATGTTCCTCAGCCTCCCAAGTGCTGGGATTACAGGTGTGCGCCACCACGCCCAGGTTAGTATTGTTTAATAGATCTTTCTAGACAAATTTTTGCTATATGTGGAGTCATTGTGGACTAGTGGGAATACTCAATAAGAAATGAGGTTTGGGGGCTGGGGTTGTGGCTCAGTAGTACAGTGCTTGCCTAGCATGTGTGAGGCACTGGATTTAATTCTCAGCACCATATAAATAAATATTAAATAAACAAATATAAATAAAAAAAATTAATTAAAATTAATAAAGTAAAGGTCCATCAACAATTAAAAGAAAAAGAAAAGAAATGAGGTTTGGGAAGCTCCAGTATATTGTGCGAACCCAATTGGGGGAGGAAGCTGTGATTCCCCAGGCGTGGGAGTTTCTTACCATTTGAAACTAGCATTTTAATGTTTCAACTAGTGAAAAGCAGAAGACTAGAAGAAGACTGCCCATGGCCTCTAGCAATTCCCCAGGGCCCAGGGATTTCATGTGGGTGATCACACCTTTCTCATAAAAGAATGCCCTCTGGCCAGATAAATGCAGAGAATATTCAAGCGGTTTGCAGGGCTGTGGGTGTTACAATGAATAGGTTAACAGGAAGTTACATCTCATTTAGATGATTTCCAAAAATATGAAAATGCCATGTGGTCAACCAGATGTCTATCCAATGAAGAACATTGGATTTCTGGAAATGTTAGGCAGGTCATGAATGGGTGAGCAGGGAAGGACAAGGAAGGGAGGGTGACTGAAAAACCACAGGGAGCCTCATCTGACAGGCAAGCACCTGAAGATGGGGACCTGCTGTGTCAAAACCTCCCCAAGCAGGTGGCCTGGATCCCCCTGTTGCCACCTGAAGCGATGGCCGCTTGGAGCAATGAAGCCGCGGAAGAAGTTTAGAGGCGAACTGGAAACAAACAGCTTTTTTATTCTGATAACTTTTCTCTCTGGCTCTAACAACGACTTTAACACGCACCACACACACCACCAAAAATCGCACAGACTCGATCAGCAATTTCGCTCAAGTCCCACGAGATCCCGGGCCAAGTCCCGTGAGACTACGGAAGGCGGCAACAGTCAAACATCTCCATGGCCCGTAGTCAACCGCAATCTTAGCCATCTCCCCAAACAGGGCTCCTGCATCCCCCTTTGTCATAGAAATTCACAACCCCCAATCACCCTGGCAATCAAAACATCAGACACAAAGAAAGCTTGCTGAGGGCTATTCAAAGGTTAATAAACTGATTAAAGGGGTAGGAAATTAAGGTAAAAACAAGGGTACTCAATTTCCTTAGGAAATCCAACCCTGAACACCATGCCATCCTCTCTTGGAGGTGCTGCATGCATCCATTCAGCTCCTAGGCTGTCAATCGAAAGTTAGGAGGTGGAATGGCCAAAAGGTGAGAAGCAGATGGGCTGAAGTGGGAAAGGCAGGATGGTGCAGCCCTGGACACATTAATTAACAACTTTATAGCTCCCTGTGGGGAGGGACAATTCCTGGGACTGGTTACCTTAGCAACAGGTTGGAGCAGGGGCAAGTTCTTGATAAGGGTGGAGGAAGGGCTCTGAAGGAATTAACATTTCAATCCCTGGGGGACAGGGACAGTCTCCACCTTCCCTGACTCACTCAAAATTGGCTTCCTTGATTTTACCTATCTCTGCTGACTGCCTGTCTAATTCTGGCTTCAATGATTGCAAGAATCAGGGTTTGGAGAGGGGAGTCTCTCTGTGCTACCTTAGTTTCATAGCAGGCTTCTGCTCTGTAATACATACGTGTACAGAAAAGTAGCTTGTTTTATTATTTTCCTGGATGTGTCACACACACCCCCCCCACACACACATCTATACCTGTCTTTCTAATCTAGATGAATTTAAATTTCTTTCCTACGTAAAAACATGTTCTTGGAATGTTCCAAGTAACTAGTTCTTTTATTAGATCCCATCCGATATCTAAATACTGATTGCAGTGGTTCTTGTATTTCATCATTTGTTAGTGAGAAGTATCTGCATATTTTTTTTTCTCCCTCTCTTTCTTTTTTTCTTCTCTGGTTACTGGGACTCAAACCCAGGGCTTCACAGAAGTATCTGTATTTTACTTTAGAGAACACTTTACATTTGTAAAGGATGAAGTTTGAGGTCTAGGCAACCAGGGACCAGTACATAAAATCAAAGGGTATCCATCCAATGTTCTCCTTAGCCTTAATTCTGAGACTAAGGAAGGCCATTCAGCACAGAAGTGATTCATATTCTGTTTCAAATTCTCCATTCAAACATAATAGGATTTTATTTTACCAATCACATTTTACCTAAAAGTGCTTTTTTTTTTTTTTTTTTTTTTTTTTTTTTTTTTTAAATACATCGAGATAAAGCCAATTTTATTTTGAAAATTTTATGGAACATTACAGAGGTGTTACAAAGCAAAGTCTGGAATTACCATGACAGTGACTCAGCTTCCTATTAAAGAAAATAAAATGCAAAACGTTTCTCACACATCTCCAAATTTGGGTGATTTATTTTGAATGCCAAAGCAAGTGTTTTTATTTAGAAGCGTTTGGATTTCTTTCCTGCTGAGACAGGACAGAGAGTCCAGGCAGCAGTTTTGGTTTATTCCTTAACTTGACATGTAAGATGTCTAAGTTAAGATGTATGAAGATAGAACTGAAATAAATTATGTGTCCAAAAGCAATATCGATTTTTTTTCCTCAGGAAAACTTTATCCCAGCATCAGTTTAGACAAAAGAGAAAATGAGAGAGACTAGGAAAATGTAGTGGCTTTGGAACTATAAATTTCCATCACTCTTTTGCTGTAGATCACCAAGTACTTTTGGTCCTTTTTATTTTTCTACATTAGTTCTATCTCCATTATTATTTAACTGTATAAGTGTGAGAAATACTGGGCTTCAGTTTTCATTTGTCAATCAATGTTGAAATTGAATTACATTTATTTTTTTAAGTTCCAATCTGTTGTTAATATTTATTCATCTAAAAATAATTGAAGTTAATGTTCTGGTATCCTGTTGTTCTGACACATTTTGCTGAAATTTGTAAAGAAAATTTAAAACATTGTTCTTACCCTCACAGAATTTATATTCTCACTTAAGTTTACAAGTTTTCTCCTTCTGAATATATTCTGCCGATTCCTAAGCCAAAATAATGTCTTTCATGCGAGTACAGGTAAATGCTGGCAAATGCTTACCAACTGTCTCTCTGAAGCAAAGAAGTGATAAAAGCAAAGGAAGAAACATACATTTGTAGTATTTGTTGATTTCAATGGCATAAATACCCCTTCCATGGCCATATGTTCAGTAGAACATCATTATGTAGCATCTGCACCATTATAAATAGGTAATTCCAAGAGCTAAGTAATAGAAAAATATGGCAAAATTGAAAGTAATGAGTTTTGAATATGTTACTATTTTTCCAATATAATTAGTTGTAACAAATACAAATACAAAGCTGTTTATGTAACAATTAATCATTTTTTGATTAACATGTAATAGTTATACATGGGGTACAGTGTGCTATTTCAACACATGTATACAGTGTGGACTGAAAAAAATCAGAGTAATTAGCCATGTTCACAATAGCCAAGATATGGTATGCACCATCAATAAATGAATGGATAAATAAAATGTGGTACATATACACAATAGCATAATATTCAGCCATAAAAAAGAATAAAGCCCTGTCATTTGCAGCAAAATGAATGGAACTGGAGGACATTGTATGAAGTGAAATAAGGATTTTTCATAATTATTATGTCTAAGCCTGGCTCAAAAAATTTCTGGAAATTTAATTCTAGGTTCTCCAGAGCTTGCATGAGCTGGCTCCTGCACACCACTGGTATGTCCTCCATGAAGATACCAGGACCAGATGAAATGTATAAAGATTTTATTGAGAGGCCTGCCCATGACTAAAAATGGGAGACTATTGTGCAAATCTGACCCTGAGTGAGAGAGAGGGGCAGGAGGTCATGTTTCCAGGATCAAGCCTAGCTGGTATTCCTGCTGTGCTCAGTTGCTGCCTGTGGAATAGCCCATGGTAAACACAGATTAAAAATAGCTGCAAGGAAGTACTTCAGAAAAGGCTGGGCCCTTGGTCAACTCTGTTTCCTGCACTTCTGCCTCACCAGGCACATCCTATGGCCCTCAGTGTCCCAGTGTCCCATGCCTTCCTCACCTGGTTGGCTTATGTCATCACCACAGGTGTGTTTTTAATATGCACACATGATCATGTTTTTCTGCTCCTCAAATCCCTGAGCAGCTTCTAGCTAGTTTTCAGAATAATCCTTGAACTTTCTGAGACACAGGAACTTCACAGTTTGACCTGAGTTTTCCTTACCATCTCCATCTACCTGTGCCTTCTGTGCTCCACCAGATGTTTCTCTTCCCATCGTACCACACCTGGCCCAGCCACCCTTATTCCCATACTTTTGTCAGCATGTAGGTATAAAAACCTTGCTGTGTTTTTTTGTTTGTTTGGTACCAGGGATTGAACCCAGGGGTGCTTTAACACTGAGCCACATCCCCAGCCCCTACTCCCTCTTATTATTATTATATTTAAAATTTTGAGTCAGGGTCTTGCTAAGTTACTTAGGGTCTAAGTTGCTGAACCTGGCCTTGAATTTGTGATCCCCCCACCTCAGCCTCCCAAGTTGCTGGGATTACAGTTGTGCACCATCGTGCTCAGCCTGACTATGGTTTTAAAAGTGCAGTTTAGAGTCTTATGGAACAAAGATACAAGTAGATAGTAGGTTTAAGAAGGATAGAAACATTGTTAACCAGAATGTTTAGGGTGAGAACTTAGTCATAATTAAACTTTGGTTAAGGAAGATATTTATACAAATCACACACATACACACACACACACATACACACATATATGTGTATATATGTGCATATATATATATTTTGATATATATAATGTATGTATACACATATGAGTGCATGGATATATATTAAGTTATGTCTATATCTGTAGCTTACATATTTTAATTCAGGATAAAATAAACACACGCAGTCACTTTTTTATTTTTTTGAGTCTACTAATTGGGATTTCACATCATTTTTAGTTGTCTCACTTTAATTTTGTAGCATATTTTGATCACTGGCTTTTTCTTTTTTCCTTTCCAAAGCTTTCATGTTCATTTATAGTCTTATGTTAAGTGATGGATTTTTTTTTTTTTTTTTGACATTCATATGTGGTATTTTTTCCCACTGTATTTACTGAGTCAGTTAGGTAGAGACTGGTTAAGAGGAAGTGTGTAGAAGAAGACGCTATAGAACTGTGGCTAGCAGCAGGGACACTGCAGACAGCCTGTGTGTTTGAAGCGTGACTCATTATTGCATGACTCTGGAGAAGTTATTTTACCTTTCCATGCCATAGTTTGCTGCAAAGTGAAGATGCAAAAATGATACTTTATGAATTCATGAAGATTCAATAGGTTAGTATTTGAAAAGTTGTATTAAAAAAGGACCTGGCACCTAATAAACCTTATACAAATACACATTAGCCATCATCATCATCATCCACACTATCATCACAAAAGAGAAATAACCAGTTATTACTTGTATAACAAGTACATTGTTATAGTTTGGATATGAGGTGTCCCCTAAAAGCTCACGTGTTGTTATGAGGAGCCCCTTCAGAAAACACTCCGAGTCCGAATTTAAAACAAATTTGAGAGCTTTATTACCTGGCCAGGGGCTGCTACCCGCAGAGACTGAAGCTCTATGGGAGAACAGCAGCCTTTCTTGGCTTTCCTTGGGAAATTAACAACAAAAACCACAACTTTCTCAGCGTCATGCAAGCAAGCCAATCACAGAAGCTAAACCAGCATTTGGTGGGTCCAGTTAGCAAGCAAGCAGATTACAGAAGCTAAAATGCAGTTATTTTAAACACCTTAGACAACCGTAGCCTGGGTCCGAGCAGGTGCTAGACAAACATCCTGAGTTTAGCGGGGGCAAGAATTTATTTCAAAGTAATGTAGTCCCACAAATGCACTTGAACCCAGGATGTAGTTCACCAAGAACGTCACTATATCTTACACTGGGTGCATTTTGTGAGGTACAAAGTACAGAAAAATACTTTATTGTAAGAAAACAGCTTTCATTTCAGTTTCTCAGAAACAGGTCTTGTAACAGTTTTTTATAGAAAGAAGCAAAATGGAGTCTTAGGCCTGTCTATGACAGTTCTTGCTTTATAATTATCTTACCTCACTTATCAAAATCTTATATCTATAATCTATATTTTTTTACTAATTTATAACTTATAACTTACATTCTTATTGATTCTATTGATTAGTTTATACCACAACAGTGTGAGACAGTGCAAGAAGGTTCAAGGAGAAATGATTGGGTTAAGCAACCCAATCAGTAATTTAATCCCAATAAGGATTAACTGAGTGGTAACTGAAGTATGAGGGTGTGGCTGGAGGAGGTAGAAATTGGGGTGTGGCTTTGGATATTATATTTGAATCTGGAGAGTGGAGTTTCTCTCTCTGCTTCTTGATCACCATGTGAGCTGCTTCCCTCCTCTACCCTTTCCCACCATGATATCCAGCCTCCCATCAAGCCCTGAGAAATGGAGCCTGCTTTCCAGGATTAAGGCCTTTAAAACCCTGAGCCCTCAAATAAACTCTTCCTCCTCTACTATTTTGCTGCTCAGGTCCTTTAGTCCCAGCAGCAAAGGAGCTGACTAAAACAGCTATGGACCTATTGGGGCCGGATTAACTGGAGGCTGTCTGGCAGGGAAAGTTTCTGGAAAAAGTGACACCAGAGTTGAGATCTTAAACCATCATCTCATAGCAAGATTGTTGATGGGATCTATCGTAGCCTCAGTGCCTGATACAGCATTGCACGTGGAGAGCATGCATGATACCTGTCGATTGTTAATCAACCAATGGGCTACTGGATGAGTCAGGGACAGAAGAAAATATAAATGAGTCCTAAGCAGTAAGCAAAAAAAAAAAAAAAAAAAAAAGATAAATCTTAAAAAAAAAAAAAAAGCGAGAGACAAACACTGTCATTATTCTGTCCTACTAAAGCATGGCATTTTACTTCATTATTTTCAATAAATTTTCTTTCATTTGCTAGATACATTGTTAGACATTAATTGGTGCCATACACCAATTAGAAGCCAAATTGCACAATGCCACCTCCTAAGAAAACTAATTTTTCACATGGATAATTGCCATCAGGCTGGATTTGTTCTTTTTAGCACAATTACTTGGCCTGCATTAGCAATTCAAATAATATTTCATAATTTCTTTGCCTGTGCAAGCATGTAAATTAACAAAAGGGAGGAAAGGTTTAATGTTTGATTGAAAAAAAATATATACTTTTAATGGATTTGGACTGTAGTTTTGCTATTTAATAGTTATGCCAGTTTGGCCAAAAACTTTGTTTTAGATTTCAAAGCAAGCTCAATAACTAACAGTGAAATATTTCATTTGTTTTTTTCCATTGCTTTTTTTTTTTTTTTTTTTTTTTTTTTTTTTGTGGACACACCAAAATGGAAAAAGGTATGTTCTTTGACTTTAGATAATGCAAGTATAAAAGATGATTCCCCGGTACTTCAAAATATAATCTTTCATACAGAGTTAGGTTAATTAATTCCCACTTTAGAATCAATCTTCCATAGTTTGATCTCTCATGCTTCGTTAAAGGGGCTTAGTGTAGAATTACTTGCATGGAAAAGAAAAGGTAGATAGGATCTAAAATTGCTGATTCATGACTTCAACTGCTCTTATTACTTAAACAATATCAAGAAGAGGTTGGGAAAATTGTAATAGACCATTGTCCCTACTGACTTTAAACTTCTAACTTTATACAAGATGCAACAATCATTATCTTTAAGTGAGTGAAACTGAGGTGCTCATTCATCTGTTGTAGTAAGGTTGTATAACAAGGAAATAATTGTGAATCTGAAGATATTTGGATGGTGTGCCTTCTTTAGTCAAATGTCCTAAGTTTTTATTCCAGCTCTATAATGTGTTAACTGAGTGGCCTTTATAAAACATTATGCAAATAAGACCTGGTACTATTATTCATTATCATTATTATTCTTTTAGGTCGGCTGCGTAAATGCCTTAAAGAAAGCGAAATGGTTGTACATCTACAATCCCTTCAAGTAATTGTGGTAGAAACAGAAGCATCTACTCAAGAGTATAAAATCGTGTCTGTACAGTGATTAGTGAGCCTTATCACAACGTGAGCCTTACCACACAACTCAGGGGATGGGTGGAATTTTTCCTGCCATGTCTTATTTGAGAAAACTTGCACCCACAAGCTTATAAGTAATTATAATTTTTTTAGTTTTATGTGGCTCAAATTAAACTTTCGTGAGGCAGTATATGGACTTACCTAGCTAAGAATAATATAGGAGCAAAGAAGAGTGGAGGGCCCTATGATAAGGCCTGAACTGATCACTCAATTCAGTTAGGACTTTCCTTCTGTCTCTGATATTTTCTCTACCACAGAGGAAGCTTTCCCACAAGGAAAGAATATCTTTCAGCACCCCTACTTCCTACTTCCATTTCCTCCCTAATTCCATTACCTCAGTCCAGAAATCAATTGTTTTTCCTAAACTGTAGGCTGTAATTCTACAGATGCTACTCTCTTCATTGTAATCCTTTGGAAGCAGCGGCTGCCATGTTATTCTTCCTAAATACAAATTTCTCACCTGACAGTGTTTAGTTATCATAAAACCAAGAAAAGCCTTTTATCTTTGCATTCAGAAACCCCTGTAGTATGACCTAATTTTCATTCTCTACACTTAACTTTCCCCAGTTCCAGTGACCTCTTCTGAAACTGGGCTAGTCATTGGGACCTCCATGTAGCTCAAGATTTTCTGTCTTCATTTCCCCCCAGTTACTCTCCTTTCCCCATTCAAACATAATTTCTCTAATTTCCTCTTAATGCAAAGAAAGAGCAGACTTTAGTACAAAATATCTTCTTGCTGGTATAATAAATCTGCTGAAAATTCTTGTATTAAAGATATTTTATAGTCTGCAGGCAGTCATTGTCAAACTTGTATTTATTCCATTTTATAATTATAATGATTTTTCCAGTTAGCTTAACAGGTCCTTTTGTAGTTTTTTTTTTTTTGGATAAAAATTCTTAATTTAGAGTTTCTAAAAAGTTCTCAACTTAGAATTTCTGTAAAACACATACTTTCCTATCATATTTTGCAGCCCCAAAAGTTTTTAGTTTATTTTTATGATGTGTTTCCTAGATACTTATTATTTGTGGTCAATATAAGTGTCTATAAAGAAAGTTGGTGTTATTTTACTTGGAATATATTTATTTTGTTCATTTCATCAGTAGCTATTTAATTAGTATTTTAGAGTAACAGGCTTGGCACAAAGAGCCATGACATGAACAAGATACTCAAAATTTCTTCCTTGAGAAGGGGAAAAAAGGCAAGAAACAAAAATATTATTTTCTCTGATCCTTTAAGCTGACCTAATACATTTCTGAGTTAATACAACTAATAAATTCTCTCCAGCTCATTTAATTTGGATGTGGTTACTTGCAACCAAAGTAATTCTGTCTTTCCTCAGTTATAAAATGTCACAGATAATGATGATCCTATACATCTCAAGAGGTTTTGTTAAACCTCCCTCCTGGGCTTTTGATAGAATATTGCCAAACTCAACATCCTTTCACTGTATTATTTATTTGTTATGTAGCTCTAATGTAAATTCAGGATATGTTTTTGAAATATACAAATGATCATATGAGTAGCTTTCCTGATAAGTGAAGAGAATCATCTTAATGTATTATAATCCCTGGTCCTTTCAATGTCAGGGTGTCAGTTTGGGCTGGCCTGGGAAGGTGTCGTCTTCATTGTTCTACAGTCATCTGATTTAGATTTTCATGCCAAGGCAATCCCATCTCCCCTGGAATTTCTGGATCTCCATCTGTTTGGCACTTGCCTTAGCTCTCACTGAGGTAGTATGGGCCCTCCATCTGAGGCAGGCCAGCCTCACCTCTTGCTCTCTTCTGAGTGCTATTAGACAACTTTATGTTTGTTCTCCAGTTCCTTCCAGGGCTAGATGAGGTACTGAACCACCCAGGTATTTCTTCATCCTGTTACCCAGAATTTATTGATCATGGAACCGACCTCTTCTCCCCCACTAAGTAAACACACCAACATACACATTGGGGAAATGACGTATCATACAGACTCTATTTCATGGTTATTGGCTTTGTTTCTCAACTTAATTCCCATGCCTAGTAAGGGCAAGGCACACATCATGTTTCTCTTTTGGTATTTGACAGAACTTATTTCATTGGATAAATGTAGCATGTAATCAGTTGATTGTAGTTGATTATTGAAAGCATAAAACAGCATTTATTGATTTAAACAGTTGGGTTCAGGGATGACTTTGACTTTGTAGTTTAAATCAAACTTTAACATTAATTAGACATAGTATTTTAGAGACATGACCTGATATTTCTGATTCTTGCTTAGTTATCTATACATTAGAAAACTCACTTACATGGCCGCAGTGTTTTGGGGAACACTGAAAAAGCTACATGACAGAAGCCTTGATAAATGTTTATTTCCTCACCTTTTTTTAAAGTTTTTTTTAAAATTTATTTATTTACTTTAGTTGTACACAATGCAATGCATTTATGTTTACGTGGTGCTGAGGATCAAACCCGGGCCGCGCATGTGCAAGGCGAGCGCTCTGCCGCTGAGCCACAACCCCAGCCCTATTTCCTTACCTTTTTTTTTTTTTTTTAAATATTTATTTATTTGCCTTAGTTGTACACAATTTCTTTATCTTTACGTGGTGCTGAGGATCGAACCCCGGGCCGCGCACGTGCTAGGCGAGCGCTCTACCGCTGAGCCACAATCCCAGCCCATTTCCTTACCTTTTTAAAAAATAGTTTTCACGTTAAAAAAATGAATTCAGTGAGAAGCATTCATACTTTGTACATTGAAGGACTAATTTAGTGGGGAATTTTCTGATGTTTTAAATGAAAAGATAACGGTTCACATGAGTGACTGAACATAAAACTACAGAAGAATTTGTTAAACATGCTAATGCTTACAAGCTACCCAGATATTCTAAATCTAATACTCTGGGAATCAGCCCCTAGTTTTAACAAATTACTTAAATGGTATTATACAATGGCTCATATCTTGCTTTTGGGCCTCCTTGCTCTATGTGTTGGAATGACTCTATCTCCATTTACCTCATTGATTTCCCATGTGTGAATGTAGTCATAGTTTATTTCTTTAACAATCTAACCATTAAGTAGTAAAAGACAGTCTTTGGATTAAGCATGGTACAAGAACATAGGCATTTATTTCCTCTGGTTAGTACTGACACTTTAATAACATGAAGGGCAGGGCATTAAATAAAGATAGATCTATTTGATCAATGAGAGAGGGAGAGAGATGGGAACTGTCCACCTGTGTTGGAAGATGGAGTGAAGCTGGGGAAAGGCCCCTTCTGGGAGGAAACATCAGGAGAGGGAGCAGAAGACAGAGGACTCAGAAGCAAGACTTACATAAGGACATTCAATATAAGGAAAAGTTCAATTTTAAAATTACAGCTTTACTCCTTGAGGCTAAATCTGTGCCCTTCTCTTAGAGAAGCTCAGAGATACCAGGCAAAGGGGAAGACATGCTGAGATAGCAGTCTGATTAAAGAGTAACCCAATCACAGGCTCAGAGGCCTAAAACTCTTGAGTACTTCTTGCCTAGTTATCATGATCAGATGCATATGCCCTGGAGATACAGCTTCAAGCACAGAAATTCAGCTTTCTCTCCAGGAGAAGCAGTTGCCTTGCTGGTCACCCCACAGTGAAATACTTGGATCCGCAAATGAGCCATCATTCAATGGGCGTTTAAGAAGCTCTCATGCCTTCTGAGTAAAATTAGGTAGAGAGCAAATACCATCACTTATGTGTGGTAGACCTTCAACAAAAAAGTGAAATCAGAACTCACCAAGGAACAGGAAAAATGTGAGCCTGGAGGAATAAAAGTGTTCAAGGAAATTATACTTCTCAATTCATAACCTTAGAGATATTAGAAGAGATATTGTATCTATGAAATAAAAAGAGGACCCTCTAAGAATATTTAAGAAAAAAAAAATCTCTTTGGTAATGATAATTTTAATAACTGATGTTTAAAATAATTGAAACGTATTTGGAAAATAATTTCAAAAACACAGATTAGGACTTGTAGCAGAGAAAAGATAGGACAGTTATGGGGTTATTCAAGGAACATTTAATAGTGTTTTCAGAAAAAAAAAAAAGAATGAAGAAAAGATAATGGTGAAATTTCAAAGATATAATACAAGACACTCTCTCAGACCTTAGAATAGCAAGGTTAAGGAGATCCTGTTTTTGTTTTTAAACAGGGAGAAAAAGGACTGTGTAGTAGGTTATATGCAAGACTAGGTATCATAATTATAGTCAGCCAACTCTGAAAAAGATAGAGAAATGTTTTCACTGTAGTGAGGGAGAACATTAAATTCTGACTTTGGAGAGTATGTTTAATAAGGAGGTTCCTGCTCCATTCTTGGAAGCCTGTGGATCTATGTTCTACCTAAATGAGAGAATAAGACAGAGGCAGGGGCTTGAGTTGTGGCTTAGTGGTAAGAGCACTTATCTAGCATATGTGAGACCCTGGGTTCGATTCTCAGCACCATATATAAATAAATAAAATAAAAGTCCATCAATATCTAAAAAAGGAAAGACAGAGGCAAACAGGCAATTCCAGAATCAGTTCTAGTCTACGATGATGAGAAGACCTGCAGAGAAGGTCTAGTAGGCCCAGTGAAAAGCCAGGCCTATTTGGAACAGAAGGTCAGGAGCCTCCAGGCAGAGGAATTCTCCAAAAAGAAAAATGGAACTAATGTTTGGCATCATGAAAAATCATGTGAAGAGGTTTTGCATGTTGTTGGAACAAGTAGCAGGACTATACAGAAAAATAAACAAATGTTTTTTTGGGCTGGAGTCATGGCTCAGTGGTAGAACGCTTGCCTCACATGCATGGGGTGCTGGGTTTAATCCTCAGCACCACATAAATAAATAAAATAAAGGTGTTGTGTCCAATTTTTTTAAAAAAAAATGTTTTTTAAAAAATGTTTTGTAACGTGTTTTTGAACTCTAAGAAATAGAACATTGCATGAAAGGAAGGGTTAGGAATACTGCATAGCTTTGCTTAGAAATGAACAGTATTGATAGATAATAACCAAACTTCAGTGACATACTGCATTGATGAGTCTGATTTTCAAAGACAATGGAGAGTATACATCTAAGGCAGGCGAAGCCTTACCCACCTTAATACAAAGCCAATACATAATTTTTAAAATTAATAAATTCAAAGATAGAAGTGCAAATATGTTATCATGCTTTATGGCAATAAATACTAGGAAAAGCTAAACCTGATTAACTGGGTAGATGAGAAGGGTGAAGCATGGTTGAATGGAAACACTGTTTTTCATTTTTTTGTTATAATTTCTTACTGACTTAAAAATTACTATGATTAGCACTAAAAGTTAAATTTAAAAATATGCAAATCCACTCATGAGTAGGAGAGCACACTTTATTTCATTTTTTGTCCTGAAAAAAATAAATAAATAAAAAGAGAGAGAGAATCATGCAATTTTACATCTGCTGGAAGATTTTCCAAAGCATGCTCTTATGTGTTGATCTGCATGACAGTTCACAGCATTAGCTATTCAGAGAATTAGTTTTCTGGGTTGTATTTATTTTTAACTATCATAAGATCTTGTTATAAATGAAAAAATACTTCAATAGGGACTCTTACAGCAATTGTTCTTTGGAGATATCTACAAAATGTGATTATCTCTAATGGCAGGATCCTAGGAGGTAATAAACCAGAGCAGGGCTCCTGCTGAGAGAGTCCTTTAAGGTGATTTAGAGAGGAAAATGCATATGCTTTCCTCCAAAGGAATGCGGGAAAGGGTTTGCAAATCATTCATTCAAGACGCATAATTATTCTGAAATACAGACTAGAAGACTGGGTGAATAAAGGAGAATTGATTAATACAGAAGGGGAGGCTGTTTTAAATTGCAGGTTTGGTGATTTTCCAGGCATGGGGAGGACAACAAGAAAGACAGTTTGTTACCCAATGTTTTAAAGGGGGTGGCTCTGGCAGGCCACTCCAGGCCTGGGGAAGCACAGGTTTGGTCAGGAGGCATGGCAGGAGCCTTTAGTGTGGTTCTCAGGGGAAAGGCAAGGCAAAGCAGGGTGAAAACAAGTTCAGGATTGGCTAGTTTGAATAATCTCCACGTATGCTAAGGAGCAGGAGCTGCGTCCCCTTGCCTGATACTTGACCCTGAAAGGATGAGGCCAGACAAAGATTATCTCCAGTAGAGCCAAATGAAGGAGGTGGTTTGGAGTGTGGGCTCTGGATTGGCTACTTGGCAAGTACAGAGTGCACTTTGGCTAAGTCAATTGTGATCTCTAGGGACTGGCTAGTACTGGGATAGACATGCCTTCCACAGCAAGACCCACATGCCAGAGAAATAAAACTATAAAAAATAAGGGGTGGGATGTAGCTCAGTGGTAGAGCACTTGCCTGGCATGTGTGTGATCCTGGGTTAAATTTTTTTTTTTTTTTTTTTTTTTTAAATAGAAAATCCAGTTAATGTATCAACAGGCCAGCTGTGGAACAGAATGAATGAAAATTTTAGGAAGCTATAAGAATCAACTGGCCTTTCAGTATTTGATGGCACCTGTCCAAGCAGAGCAGGATTGCAGGTGGAATAGCACCATGTTCTCTAGAGTAAGGGCTTCCTGGTGCAGACATGAACCAGTCTCAAGGTGCAAGAAAAAATGAGCTTATTTAAATAAAGATAATGTGAGATTGGGTAACCTCAACTAATTCAACAAAATGTGAGCGCATATGGTATGCGAGACACGGTGTTACAGCAAAGGATCCAGATTTGAGGAAAATGGAGCCTGTTTCTTCAAGGAGCCTAAAGACAGAGGAGAAAAGTCAAAGATGAAAATAACGCAGCAGTCGAAGAAGAGTGGGGACTTGATGATGTCACAAAGGAGGGAAAGGGGCAGAGGTGGCAGTGTGGGTGTTGTCTTGCAGTGCCCACTGTAAATGTGGCCAATGGGTCCTGCTGCCCCTTATCTCTCATCTGATCTGACCTCCGCACAGGGTGTGTATGAAGCTGAAGCAGAGAATCAAGTCATGCGTTGGCCCATTCTTCAGTGGATGCTCCAAGCCAGGAGAAAGATACTGGCTTTACTGAGGGGAGCTCAGTAAACTATCTTGGACAAAAAGTAATGCTTCAGATAGCCCAAAAGGATGGATGTGTTTTCTGAGGCTTCCAGATTAGGGAATGTGGATTTCAGTGGCCCAAGCAGCAAGAACAAAGACGTGGAGGTGGAAATGGAGGAGAACTGGGTCAACAGGAATTAGGTAGTGGGGTTGGAATTTAGGCTGTGGGCAGAATTGGGCCACTTGGAATGCTGGCTGCAAGGTATAAATTGAAAACAAAACTTTAAATAGAACAAAGAGGAGGTAGGGAGGTTTGCAAGGGGATAGGAATAATGGCAGAATGAGTTAGACATCAATACCCTAAGTACATGTATAAAGAAACAAATGGTGTGAAAATACTTTATGTAAAACCAGTGACTTGAAAAATTGTGCTCTTTATATGTAATATGAAATGAATTGCACTCTGAAAACCTGTGTAACAAATTAGAATAAAATAATAAATAAATAAAATATATAAATTGAAAACAAGTAATATGGTATTCCCAGCCATGTAAAGTTCTAAGTAGTATGCACATGCACACACATATAGACTGCAAAAATATATTCATATAAATATGCCAGATATAATACTGCATACTTTATTAAATAGTTATGTATATATTTATTAAGTTATATATTAATAATATAGTTTGCTTATTACATATACATTTATATGTGTGTACATAACATAAACATTTACATGTAATAAGATATTCATAGATGTATAGATACCATATTACATATGCTTTGCTTATAATATATATACACATATATAATGTAGATACGTAACTTCTCTCACTGAACAGATTAACTAAAGCAGAAGTGGCCTGCCTAGGTATACTCTCAGAATAAAGGGCAGAGGCAGATTTAAAAACAGTAGCCTGATTCTAGAAGACTGTCGGGCCTTAACACTGTCTGCCAAGGGGATGGAAAAGCTCTGGCTTTCTGGCTGCTCTCCACATTACCACGCCCTGTTACCAGACTTAGGCTAAGTAGGGGGCATGGCTGTGAGAACTGAAACCACCCCAAGGATAGGCCAATGGCATCTGCCCATGCTCCTTATGTGTCCCTATGATCTTTCTGCTGATTGGCCCATGTCCTCTATAAGACCATTCAACTTTCTTAATAAACCGAGTTCCTGCACTGACCCGTGACCGGGCTCCTAGGTATGTTCCTATGTCCTTTGAGGGTGGGGGAGGGAATATTGGCGGCCTTTACTTTCCCAATCTAGTCTCCTCGTTGAGGTAGGCCCCTCTGGCCTCTTTTGCTAGACAGAAGAGGTCCATCCCGGATACGGGGGGAGGGGGGCCTAAAGACCCCAACCCCTTATAACTTCGCGACAAAATGGCGCCAAAGCGCGAGGCATGAACTTCTCAGCAGATTGGGCTAATCGTTTAAGCCAGATAGGACCTTGCAAGTGGAGGCATTCTCTAGAAAATGAGGCAACCATACATCTCTCTCTCTCTCTCTTTCTCGTTCACTTTCTCTCTCTTTCTTCCTCTCCCTTTTCTGGAACCTCTGTGCGGGTAAATCTGCAATTTTTGTATGTGCCTGGCGGGGGAGAATGGAAAGATGTCCGGGAAAAATGCGCTCACTGAAGGGCGCGCCAGCCTGGGTGCAGAAAAAACTTAGAGCAGGCCCAAACTTAAGAACAAAGAACAGCTGCCCTCTGCAGCACCATGTGGGCGGCGACCATATGGGGTCGCTAGGGGTGTACAGATGGTGGGCTGTGGCCGCCACCCACGTGGCCCAGGCTTTTGTCCCGGGTGCATGGCTGCCGCCATCACCAGGGCTCGCAGTTCCACGGTTTGGTGAAAAGAAAAAGTGTACCGCTGCATGGCCAGGGCTTGTGTCTCGGCCCACCTGGCGTGCGGCTTGCAGCTTGCGTCCAAACCGCTGGGGGCGAGGCCAGGTGTGCACAGGGCCTGGCCAGCTGGGACACCGTGGGGCAGCCCGGAGCGCCCAGGGGCGCAAGGGGGAGTGAAGGTGAAAGCGCCCCCGCCCGCAGTCAGAGGCAAATGAAATCCAAACCGGAGTCACCCACTGGGCCAAACGATCGCGGGTGCATCCGGTCGTTGCCTGGCAACGGGCTGCCAATGGCGCCTAAAATGGCCACCGCTAGTGCCGCTGCTGCGTGGTTTGGGCTCGAGCTGCTTGGTTGGCGCCGCCTGTGGGGGGGAAGGCGGCGGGCTGACGCCAAGGAGTGCTGCGCGCTGTTGGGGGCAAAACCCACATTTGCCCCGCCGGAAGGCCAGAGGGGAAAAAAACGGGGACAAAAGCACCGCCATGGTCGCACCGTTGACATCATCTCCTGCAACCGCGCATGGCGGGACATGTCAGCGGCCAGCACAGCTCAGCAGGACCAGCGCTGTGTTCACTCTGCGTGCTGGCTCCCACGGGGTGCCCCGGGGGCAATGGCTGGGGCAGCCTGTGGGACAAGCCAATTCGCTATGGCTGGGGCACCAGCTTTCTCCTGCCCGTGCAGCTGCCACTGGCCTGTGTTCTTTGTCTGCTCTCAGCAGCTGCAAACAGCCTGTGTCCTCTGGATCCTCTCACTGGCTGGCTACAGCGCGAACAGACTTACGCGCCAAAGCAGCCGAGCCAAAGCAACTTGCCCGAGCCCCGAGCCTGGGCAGCCTTGCTCAATTCTCCATCATGAGAGGTTTTCCCCTCTGCGCCTCTGGCGAGCCCTCCATCCTGGCGTAGTTGTGCTCGCCTCTGGCAAGCCTTTCCCCCTGGCAACTGTGGCAGATGCGCTGCCACCCCCGCCTGGGCTCATACCGGGCATGGCGGCGGGCACGCTAGATGGGCAGTTGTCACTGGGGACGCTTGTCACAGTGTGCAGGTTGACGGTTGGGGGCGCCCCACCGCTTGCGAGGGTGGTGGGACAGAGTGGGGGCCCTGTCCCCGCAAGGATCTGCCTGGGAGGTTGGTTCCCGAGGGCCCCAGCCGGCTCCTCCTGAGCCACACGGGACCACTACTGCGCCTGGGGGGCGCTGGCGGTGATGATATCCCGTGTGCCGCCCTGGGTTCGGTCGGCTGGTGTGCCCGTGACATCCGGACTCTCTGAGCGTGGATCCCCCAGGCTCTTGGGTCCGCTTTCTCTTCTACTTTGGGACCCATGGGCCCGCGGATTGGCGAGAAGTAAACAGATCATGGCACATTTAACAAAAAGATTGTACCAGAGATTAAAAAAAGCACCTTAAAGTTTGCTCACAATTACAGTTTCCCACCTTCCAGACCTCAGCCAAGATTCTTCTAAGATTTTTGAGCTCATAATTCTAATTCTGTGCACCCAGATTGATGTTTTGGTTGTGTCGTGTGTACACTTGTGTTCTGTTTGTGTGTTTATGTGTGTGTAGACTGAGTGCTCATGAAAATTTAAAATATGGATCCAAATACCTTTAACTCACGTGATTTAAAAGTTCTTTACCATCACAAATTCTAAAACCAGACCTTCGTTCTAGAACTCCAGGATAAAATGCCATCCAAGGGGATGCGCACCTTGGAAAGTTCCAAGGCCCCAAGATGTGCCTTCTGTCCTTTGGATTACTATAGTGAACTGCCACATCAAAATAATAATAATAATAATAATAATAATAATAATAATAATTCCTAGTTCTTGCTCCTTTTTGTCTTGTCTTGCATTCTATGGTTTTTCTGCCTTTTTATTGTGTGTCTTCTCTGGGGTAAATGTAAGAAAAGTAAATTTATAAGTAACTTTGTTTGTTAGACATTAATTTTCAAGGTTAAAATACTAACTGTTAAATATGCCATCAGATAACTCCTTAAATTCCATTGTGTTGGGTTCCGGGCAGGAGGCTGCGCCTCCTAGGTGGAAGGCCACACCTCCCAGGTACTTTGTGAAAAGACTATCTTTCCCAGGTGCCTCAGCCTGGCCAGCGAACCTGGCTAACAGATGCCCTGGCCATCACCTTTACTGCCCTCCATGCCATTTTTGTCCCCTACCACGCCACGTGGCACCCCAATAAAGCATCCCTTTTCAATGCGGCGTTCCAGGGTAACTTCTTGTCCTAACAAATTCTAACACATCGAGTAACATTATTGATTGTTTTCATAAATTGGTCTTTGTCATCAATGAAACAGATTAAAATTTCAGCAGGTCTAATTCTATATGCATGAATGTTATGTTCTCATGAAGTGGTTAACAGATGTGTATGATTCTGTATAAAGGTTTATAAGAGATTTTTGTATATGCAGAGGCTCAAAGGATTCAGCTGTTTCTGTTGGGAGTACTGCAAGTTACAATATTTTTATTGAGATAAAAGGTTTACCTAAATTCAAATTATTACAAAAATTATTTAAAATTATAAACAAAAAGGGATTATATAAAAGCTCTTTAAAAGTTGATTAAATAAGTATATAGAACAATCAGGAAAAGCTATTTAAGGTTTTTTCCTAAGGTCAAATGTTAATGTACTGATATAAACCAAAGCTTAATCTATGATAAGAAGACAAAAATTTCTTAAAACATTAATTTATTGACTGCTACCATGTTCATGATATACATTGACATGCTCCAGATGCTACAACATTTATTCAGTACTAATATTCTTTGTTTCTCTTATGAAATCTTCCGTCCTTGATAAATGAAGCCAAAGTCTATTGGGCAGTCAGTATAGACAGGTGATTTTGAGTGAGTCCAGGAAAAAATTGAAACCTGTTGAGAAACTGTCCACTGAAAATCCCTGTAAAAACCCTGCCCCTATCCCAAACTGTTCCAGAAATTGCTCCTTCCAAGAGGAGCTTTAGGACTTTCAATATCACCAGGACCAATTAATAAAACAAAAAGGGGGAAGCAGACCCCATGATCAGTTAAAAACAGTGATGCTTAAATTTTTGCAAGCATCAGCCTTTGACTGCCTTTCAGAGACATTGGTCCAACCAGATGCCCTACCTATGTGTCTTTCCAATTGGAGAACCAAGCCCTATTTGGGTACCTGCTAGGGACCTCAAATACTGCCAATTAGAACAAAATGATTACCCAAGAACACATGCTCTTGAGGGGTGATTTTTTTCCCCTTTTTCCACAGGAATAAAAAAACCATGATGGACCCTCTGTCTCGTTGTGATTGGACTTCTTATCATCTCTATCCTGATGTTCATCAGGAGCACTGTTGCCTTGGATTCTCCCTTTGTCAGTATTTCAACTCTCTGGGACGAAAGAAGAGGGACTATGACTATTCCTGGGAGAAAAGTGCTATTTCTGTGCCAACTGTCCAGACTTTGTTCTAGACGGCTTCCTTTGGACTGAACTAAATGGGTCGGATTTAGCTCAAGCGGTTACTTCCTCATGCTGGACTTTGTATCTGTCTAATCCCTACCTTCTCCCCTTTGTGAGACCCCTGACTGTCATTTTCCTTGTGTTTACTTTTGGGCCCTGTGTAATCAACAAACTTGTTCAACTCCTTTATGACTGGACCAAATTGATACAGCTTGGTGGTCTGCCAATGCTGCCTTCAGCGATGCTGAGTGAGAGCCCTACAGACTTGGCCATGGTCCTTAACAGGATGTGGAGGTCTAAACCAGCCATCCTTGAAAAGCCTTCCCAAAGGCAACTGTCCTGTCCCATGTCCTTCCCCTGGCCACTTGCTGGCCCTGGGTGTGTCCATCTGAAGTGCTAGGGTGGTAGCCAATGATGGGTAAGATTTTTCCAGAGAGGAAAAACAACCTAAGATAGGCACACTCTCGAGTTAGGTGGACACCCCATTTTTTAATACAAAATGGGGGAGCCCCATTTTGAAAAAAACAAAATGGGGAAATGTCGGGCCTTAACACTGTCTGCCAAGGGGATGGAAAAGCTCTGGCTTTCTGGCTGCTTGCCACATTACCATGCCCTGTTACGGACCTAGGCTAAGCAGGGGGCGTGGCTGTGAGAACTAAAACCACCCCAAGGATAGGCCAATGGCTCCGCCAATGGCATCCACCCATGCTCCTTATGTGTCCCTATGATCTTTCTGCTGATTGGCCCATGTCCTCTATAAGACCATCCAACTTCCTCAATAAACCGAGTTCCTGCACTGACCGGTGACTGGGCTCCCCGGTATGTTCCTGTGTCCTTTGAGGGAAGGGGAGGGAATATCAGTGGCCTTTACTTTCCCAATCTAGTCTCCTTGTTGAGGTAGGCCCCTCTGGCCTCTTTTGCTAGACAGAAGAGGTCCATCCTGGGTACAGGGGTGCTAAAGACCTCAACCCCTTATATTATCCTGACAGAAGAGCACAGTCTTAACAATGATTCTCTACTATATCCTAATATTTGATGGAACTGTTTAATCTGTACAAACTATGAAACTGTTGATTTCTGAGGTAGATAGGGGTGCTCTTAAGGATGAGCATTAGGAAAGCCTTCCTGGAAATGGTGTATCAATAGAGAATGACAGTGGTGGAAGCAAATCCCTGGACTTTGAGTGTGTGGTTTTGCTAGACTGCAATATAGAAGTGCTTCTGTGAATTGTCTTATGAATAATTAAGCACCTCCAAATCCCCTTTCCCACAGGAGGGCCTTTGTGTGCATCAGAATGGGAGCAAGAACTGATGCTTGAGAGGTAACTGAACAGCCTCTGTGTCCTCTCTATATACAGTGGGAAGTGAATTCCCAATTCCCTCCATTCCAATCACATGAGCAGTACTTGCCTCTGCAGATATGACCTATTCACATGCTTTATTCAGGGAGATGAGTAATTCCTTGGAGTCGGGTGTGGGGGAGTTCAGCCATTGCTTTGAATGACAGTGTGATTGTACTTGTGAATTCAGCAAAGTCAGATGGGACAATTAATCATCCACCCCAATGGAAACAAATGTTGCTCTGATTTTCTGCTTGGAATTGCACACACAAGAGCTCCTTGTCTTGGACTACCCTCTGGAATCTTCCCTTGATTCCAAGTGAGCGAGCACAGGAGATTGTCTCCCCTTGGTAGAATTGGAAACCCTGAACTGATCTTATTGAACCCTGGTTTTAACACTTTCTTACTCTTGCTACTGTGATAGGCAGACCCTTGGTCAGGCAAAAATGCTAATTGAATGAAAAAGAATTGCCACTCTTGTTAGAATGTCACAGAAGCTTCTGCAGTATGAGTTTGCAAGGTGCAACTAGACTCTCTTGTTGGGACTTACGGATCCAGGTTTCAGTTCTCACTGATAACTTTTCTGCTCCCTTCTCTCCAAAGTTGCACCAGTACCCTGGGCTTTGGTGCTCCCGATGGGGTTTCCACAGAACTCACCCTACAAGTCTCCCATTCTCTTACGTTTTTAGTCATGTGACTACTAGAAATTGACAGGAATTAGCACGTGGGGGTGAGGGTGAGCACACTGATTTGAAAGGTTATAAACTTTAGACACAAATAGGAAAATCAGTGCCAGCTGACATGACAGGTCTTTTAACTCTTGTCACCTTGCACAGCCCCTAGGAAAGGGGTAACATTCTGGGAAAGATGACAGGCTATGCCTTTTCCCTTGGGGAGAATTGGTTTCCCTGGTCCTCTGTACTAGCACTTTGTACTGCATGAATTTCTAGCAATGATTCTGTAGAAATGCAATGAATTTATGAGGTATCTGCCACTGGACAATACTGTGAGTCTAAGGAGGCCAGGGGCTGTGCCTCCTTCACTGTGGTACACTTAGCCTAACAGATAGCCTGTTCCCTGTGCCCTAAAGTGAAAATAAAAACACACACTCACGTAACACATGCTCTTTGATAACTTGAAAAACTCCCTCTGCCTGTTATTTTCGTCTTTCCTTCATTTCAATACTGTACTTGGTCTTTTAATTTGTACTTTGGAAATCTCTGATGCAGGTAAATAGTTAAAACTACATGCATATTGCAAAAATCTAAAGCACATATAATAAATGAAGGTAAACCAGAAAGGATCCCTTTGTCCTGTTTTTGGCACTCCCTACCCTTGATCCATACCCTGCTTCAGAGTGTGGCTGGTCTGGGAAGAGTATTGTGTGTGTATTTTGAAAATCTCAAGTTAACATCACAGTTCAGGAAGCGCCAGGTCTGTCCACTGTCTGTGTAGGACAAACTCAGGGCGATCAGCTCTTGGTATTGGTTTGCAATGAGTACAGGAGTATAGGATGCAGAAAACTTTAGAGAAGTTTGACAGTCATTTTCATGTTTCAGGAACTTAATTAAAACCCAAATCCTGAACTTGTGTTTATATTGTATATCTTTTCTTTTTCACTTCACGTTTACTAATAATTCACATTTATTGTATTTTTAAAGTCTCTGTGTACAATGAACTAGAGCAAAACAAGGAAAGAAGCCACACATTTCTCCAAGTCATGAGGAGTGGAAGTCACTGCCTCAAAAGCAATTCACAGCAGATATTGTTTTGTTGCATATTCACCACTTTTGGGGAGGAGAACAGTAGTTTGATGTGATTTATATATTCAGAACTCAGGGAATTGGAAGTTAGTAGGGAATTGGAAATCTCAGCAGTAGTTTCCATACTGCATGTACAGAACACCATAAAATAAAATAGAAGCTTCATGCTTGGGACCAAATTATAACCGCTTTGGGCATAATAACTTTTAGCACCTTGGACAGAGGTTTTATATTATCGCCTGTAATGTCGCATTAATGTGATCTGGGAATTATTGATTTCAGTGAATATGTTCAATTACATGTTTTCTCCCAGCAGCTTTGCTGTGGGCCCTCAAGAAGGCTGAGGCTTTTTCTAGATCTACTGACATATCTTCCTCAAATGTCGGTGTCACTGTGGCACCAAATGCATGCTGTGTTTTATCTTTAAAGATGACCAGAAATTTCCTTGGTTATACCTACAAGGAAGACTTAGAAAGGGTTTTGTGGAAACATGTGGAATCTTACCCAGAGGTCAAAGAATAACTAATGTTCTTCTCTGAAAAATGCTCTTCCTTCCCTTTTCCCACTAAGCATAGGAAGAGGTGAGTGACAGGTCCTAGTGAGGACTCCATGTGATAGTCCTGAAGCTGTTTTTAATAACAGCAGTACTAACACAACTATTTAATGAACACTTACTCTATGTCATATATTATGTTAAATCTTTTGCGTATCTTTGTTTCATGTAAGCTCTACAGTGTCCATTGTTCTATTAGGTAGTTGTACTCCCAATTCACAAAGGAGGAGAATGTGATAAAAAGGCCAATGGCAGAACCAATTCAGGTCAGTTTTCTCCTGTGAAGGGTCATACAGGAAAGACTTTAGATTTTTTGGTTCAATTAGATTTCTGTTGCAACTATTCAACTCTGCCACTACAGCTGCAAAGCAACTATAGTAATGAGTAAATGTAAATGAATTAGAGAGTGTAACTGTGTTGCAATAAGAATTTATTTGCAAAAATAAGCAGTGGTTCTGGGCTTGGCTCTTGGAGCAAAGTTTGTCAATCCTAATCTACATGTCTCATGTCTAGTTTTTTTGGTCGGGCGGGGAGCGGGGTTTGAACTTAGGAGCACTTGACCATTGAGTCTCATCCCCAGCCCTATTTCGTATTTTATTTAGAGACAGGGTCTCACTGAGTTTCTTAGTGCCTCCCTTTTGCTGAGGTTGGCCTTGAATTTGCTATCCTCTTGCCTCAGCCTACCGAGCCTCTGAGATTACAGGTGCGCGCCACTACAGAATCATTGCTAGAATTTCATAAAGGGTGTTGCTAAGACCAAGAATGGACATGGACTCATCCAGAGGCAGTAATGAGAAATATTTATGCCTTTCAGATTTCAAGCCTTTTGTCACTTGGCACCCTCTGATGATGATCCTTAAGCATTTTGCCTAATATGGTACATACTATTTTCTTTTCTTTTTTATATGTTTTAGTTGTCAATGGACCTTTATTTCTTTTATTTATATGTGGTGCTGAGAAATGAATCCAGTGCCTCATACATGCTAGGCAGGCGCTCTACCACTGAGCCACCACCCCAGCCTACTATTTTCGATATTTATATCTGTATAAGGATATACTCCTGAACTGGGGTTGTGGCTCAGTGGTAGACTACTCGCCTAGCACATGCTCGGCCCTGGGTTTGATCCTCAGCACCATGTAAAAATAAGTAAACAAAATAAAGGTATTGTGTCCAACTACAACTATAAAATAAGTATTAAGCAGGGTGAGGTGGCACACGCCTGTAATCCCAGCACTTGGGAGGCTAAGGCAGGAGGATCGAGAGTTCAAAGCCAGCCTCAGCAATGGTGAGGCACTTAGCAACTCAGTGAGACCCTGTCTCTAATCAAATACAAAAAAGGGCTGGGGTTGTGGCCCAGTGGTCCAGTGCCCCTGAGTTCAATCCCCGGTACCACAAAAAAAAAAAAAAAAAAAAAAAAAAAAAATTAAAAAAATGGATGTACTCCTATGAGTATATAAGGTTATAATGTAACCTTTTCTCTCCCACTCAAAAAAACATATTTTTAATAAGGGAGATGTTACTATAGAAATAACTCTGCATTTATTCTGATTTACTAAATGATATTAAAGCACACATCAATGTACAAATGTTTTCACATAAAAATTGATTGAAACACATTTTTCAACTGATTGTGACTTGTGGGAATCCTAGTAAATCAGGAGCTGAAGAACCACCTGTCTTGCTCAGTGTCAGGTGTAGACACATTGATTTTGGCCACTGGTGTCCTTACAGATCCACTTTTTCTACCATCATGTCATTCAGGGTTCTCACATTTGTCACAGAAACCCACTTTTCACTAAGTACACATTTTTCTCAATGACACCTGAAGACAATTATGATAACCCCTTGTAAGTGAAGAAAAACAATGTGTATTTTCAATATTTTTTATATCCCTTCATAGCTTGTCTATTACAAGTTTCCAAGGTACCTTGCTTGTTCTTGGACAGGCATTAACAATGATGTCAGTACAATTTTCCTTTGATGTTAAGAAAGAAAATTGATGAAGCCTTTTATTTATGACCTTTCAAAACCTGAATTCATAATGGACATTTATTTTTTCTTAGAGAACAAATAAAAATGTAAAAGTTTATTAATATAGCCTAAATGCTCATTAAAGCCTCTGAGGGTCACTGAAATTGCTGCTTAAGAATTTATATATTTTAATCTAGAAAAAGAAAAGATTGAGCCATGATTTTTGTTTTGTTTTATGTTTCATATCATAGTAAAATTCTAATGGGGATTATCACTTTTAAAAAAAAGTTTTCTTGGAAAGTTTCTCACAAGAACTTTTATACTCCAGGTGGCAAACAGACGCAGTACATGCCATTGTAATTCTGGTGTTAACGAAGGATTTGCAGGTCAACTTTTCTGTCCAGGGCTGGTTTCAACTCTTTCAAGTCTACATCTCATTGTCAGGCTGGGTCTTAGCTGTGGATGGGACATCAGTAGGGACAAATAATTCCAAACACAGGGTTCTCTTCCCTTCATCTTTCCATAAGAATGGGGACTCTACTACAAATTTCAGTGACATTGTGAAACTTGCTAGAGAAAATGAGCTCAGAAAAGAAAATTGCATAAGTCATCAAGCATTTTTGAGAATTATTTAGATCTAGGTTATTACTTCTTGAAGATTTCCTGACACACAACTAATTCGTGGTCCTTAGGTTGTCCTCTTTGAACCTGATTAGGGATCTTGGGAATAGTATGTTTACAAGACACTCAGAAGTTCCCTTTCTCTCTTTGTGTTTTCTTTTTCCCCATTGCAGACCTATCCAAAGTTAACTTCTTTTGTTGCTTTTTCTTATGTTTCTGGTTTCTGAATATCAAAATATTTTGCAAATAGGTTTTATTGTCTCGAAGTGACTTTGTGGTGTGTGTGTGTGTGTGTGTGTGTGTGTGTGTGTGTGTGTGTATAGGCTCTAAGTATTCAGGGAATATACCTGGGCCTAACTAATAAAGCATATTTATTCTGTGCCAAAGAAATGATCTTGAAAGCTAATGATTTACCTTTCAAAATAAGATGTATCTCAAAGTCAGCTGGCCTTCAAATACAGGGTGTTGGTATAGACTATATAGAGTATGGACTTTTAGAGTCAGATGACCTAGGTTGGAAGCCAATGACTGTGCCTTCCCAGTTGTATGAATCTTTTTTTTTTTTTTTTTTTGGTGCTAGGGATTGAACCCATGGCCTTGTGCGTGCAAGGCAAGCACTCTACCAACTGAGCTCTATCCCCAGCTCCTGTATGAATCTTAACACAATTTGAAGATCGTTTATCTGAAATTCTTGGCAACATAAGTGTTTCAGACTCTGGCTTTTTTCAGATGTCAAGATATTTGCATATCTACAATGAGTTATCTTGGGGATGGGACCCACATCTAGAGAGAAAATCCATTTATGTTTCTAATATACCTTATACACATAAATCCTGAAGGTAGTTTTTTTAAAAATAATTTTTGAATTTGTTTTAGTTACACATGACAGTCAAATGCACTTACGCACTTGGATATATCATATATATAAATGGGGTATAATTTCTCACTTTTCTGATTGTACATGTTGTAGAATCACATTGATCATGCAGTCATATATGTACATATGGTAATAATGTCTGTTACATTCTAGTATCCATAGGGAAGAATAGTATTACTTCTTACTTAATAGATTAAGTAGAGAGGACTTTTGGTGTACCTGTGTTTTGACTGTGACACATCACATGAGGTCAGGCCATCCCTTGTGGCATCCTGTTGGTTCT
Source organism: Tamias sibiricus (assembly GCA_025594165.1). Lineage (NCBI taxonomy): Eukaryota > Metazoa > Chordata > Mammalia > Rodentia > Sciuridae > Tamias > Tamias sibiricus. Next base: position 19,217,728 of record CM046675.1, read on the forward strand.
CAAAAAGATCTGGATTTTGGATTTTGGAGCACTTGAGATTTTGGATTTTCAAATTAGGGAGGCAAATGCCAATAATTCATCCTATCAGCTTGGGCAATTCTGAAGACAAGAGGAGAAATATTAGTACTCTTAGAATTCAATAAATACTTGGTATAATTCTGGGTTTTAAGAATCTTCAATGTATATTTTTTCTCATTAAGAGATTACACTGGAATCTAGAAATGTGTCCACATCACTTTTATTACATGGGTGTAAAGTTGTGTTTTCAGTCAGACCATGTGCTTAGACATTTCAGCTTCAAGTATGTTTATTCTTTGGGTTGGGATCTGATGATTGCTCCTCTAAATGAATTTTCTTTTGCTTTGCTGTGGATGCCTTTTTAAATCTGGTTCTCTCCAAAGTCCTAACTGCTCCCAATACCCTGGTATCCTTTGCTAATCCCTCCCTCTGCAAAAGTTGTTTTAAGACCTAAACCTCCTGGATAATAGGTCTAGGGAATTGCTGGTTAAAAAATAGACTCCTTTGTAGATTTGAAATTAGACAAAAGCAAACTGAGAAGGACAGTAGACCTCTCTCACTGGCCTTTTCCCGGGGAATGACCTTGACCTAACTGCAGGAGAAGCTGAAGAGTGTTTCATTGTGGCAGAAAAAGGAAAATGAAAAGGGCACTTAGCATTGTCTCCTCCAGCCAAGATTTTAAAAAGAAGCATGCTGTAGCTCAGTTGTGGCTCTGATCTCAATCTCAACTTATATTTGCCTTATACACAAAGCAACCAATCAATTTCTCAACAAAGAACTTTATACCCAAGGAGGCAAAGAAGGAATCGAGTTTGAAGAAGATTACACTGAAAAAAAAAAAAAAAAAAAAAAAAAACTCTATAGTTGTCTAGATCATGGCTTTAGTTGGCATCCTTTTGAATTTCTATGTGACCATTTTATTTCCACTGTCACTGAACACATGCTGTGTTGGTAGGCAGAGTTCTCTGACACAGGCATTTCACATAACACATGCTGATAAAGATTGTGAGAGATGAGATTGAAAATTTTTGGCTTCAACACAGATTTTTAATGAAATGAAATTAGAATTCAAATTGGTCACTTCAGAAATTATGAAAAAATATCAAAACAAAAAGTAATGGACTTGGCTCCAGTCCCATGGTTGTTACATAAATACAGTTATTCCTCTTTTATTTCTTTATAAGCACTAAAAAAAAAAAATCCTGATTTCATTATGATCAATAACCTCTTAAGTTTCCCATTTCCTATAGATCTTTATTCTTTGTTAATCAGGATTTCTTTCTCCCATGCATCCCCTGGTTGTTTCTAAACGTCCTGCCTGTTATCCTATATAAGGTTTTTCCACTTTAGTCATACCTCTGCTTATATGACTGTCCTCCCTAAATATACCTAGATAACAAGGTCCTATTCAAGGTGGAAGTCTCTGTGTGGCCTTCCTCCAGAATTCTCAGGCCCATGTTGATTCTTTCCATGTGACTTTCTGGAACTTTTGTCTGTGTGTCCTTGACAGAAACGTCCTTGTCTTATTCACCGTTTTATCTCCAGAAGTAGCATGAGACAGAACATAGCATGTGTTTAAAACCCATTTGTTGGACAAACGAATTATTTTAGTCAGTTTTTTTTTTTTTTTCACTTCTGTGACCAAAAGACCTGACAAGTACAGTTTTAGAGGAGGAAAAGTTTATTTGGCACTCACAGTTTCAGAAGTCTCAGTCTATTGGTGGCCAGCACCGTTGCTCTTGGCCCAAGGTGTGACAGAACATCATGGCAGAAGGGTGTGGTGGAGGAAAGTAGCTCAGGAAATGATGATCAGGAAGCAGAGAGACTAAGCTCATCTTACCATGGACAAAACATATACCCCAAAGGCACAGCCTCCAGTGACCCAACTCCTCTAGCCACACCCTACCTTCCTACAGTTACCACCCAGTTAATCCCCATGAGGGGATTAATGCACTGATTAGGTTAAGGTTCTCATAACCTAATCCTTTCACCTCTAAACCTTCTTGCACTGTTTCACACATGACTTTTGGGGGCACCTCATATCTAAACCATAACACGAATGCATTTATATATTTGGTCCTTATGCTTGTTTTACTGATTTGGGTGCCATATAGCTCTGGACAGGCTAGGTTGTTCTCCCAAAGCAGTGGCTGAGGAAAACAAAGGCTGAATGGTAGAGTGCTTGCCTAGCCTGCATGAAGGCCTTGACTTCAATCCCAGCACCGCTGAATAAACAAACAAAACCCAAAGACACTGCATGTTCTTTGTAGGTCAGCTGGGGTAGGGTGGCATGTGATATTTCCTCCAGGCCCAGGTTGATGGAGCCGCCTCAATCAGGAACATTCTGATTGTTGTCAGCCTGAAAAGAAACATGGCACCCACAGCCTCATTCTAATGCTTCTGCCTGGAAAAGACATACGTCACTTCTGCTCTTTTTTGATTAACCACAGTGAAACATCATGAGTTCAGCAGACTGGGGATATGATAATCCACTCTCAGGGAGAAGCACAATATAGAGGAAAGTTTGGGCAAAGAGTAATATAATCTACCATTGGAACCTAAGCATTTATCATTTGGGTTGTGAGACATACACAACCAGAGTGTAGAGTCACAATATAGAGTCACAATAGAAGGAAAGTCCCTCTCTCATGGCAGCAGCAGGCTGTCCACATGAGTAAAGAACATGAACCTTGCCAGGTGTGGCGGGACACACCTGTAATGCCAGTGACTCAGGAGGTCGAGGCAGGAGGATTGCAAGTTTGAGGCCAGACTTATCAACTTAGCGATAAGTAACTTATTCCTAAGTAACTTAGTGAGACCCTGTCTCAAAATAAAAAGTAAAAAGGGTTGGGGATGCGACTCAGTGGTAAGGCATCCCTAGGTTAAATCCCTAGTACCAAAAAAAAAAAAAAAAAAAAAAAAACTACAAGGACTATGAGCTAGTGCTAGTATAGATGACATCATTTTTGATAGCCTGTAACACAGTTTTTATATCATCCCTCTGATGAAACATAGACACAGAGCTAGCTGTTCTTGTTTGTTTTGTGGCGTGGATAACCTTGTTCCCAATTTTACATTCTCCCAAATGCAAAGACCAGGATGTTGAATGAACTACCTTCACTGGTAATGACTTTCCAGTCTGGTGCTTTTCTCCACAGTCTGCTCCCTCCTTCAATTCTTGCTGTAGCCCAGACCATTTCAGCTATCTGAACATTTGGGCAAAAGTTTCCATACTGCAAGACAATAAAGTGATTAAGCCCATCATCATTTGTCTTCCTCTCTTCGATCTGTGTGAGTTTCATTAGCTTTAATTTAATAACAGCCTGTCTTGTTATTGAATGCACTTAGGGTTCACTTTGTTGGTTTAATTTCTAATCTTCCCTTTTGCAAAACTTCCAAAATATTTTGTTTGAATCTGTGGCTTTCTGATGCTCACTCTGCCTGCTTTATATACCCGCCCTCATTTCCTCCTTCCCTCTCTCCCTTCCTTCCTCTTTGCTTCCTATCTTCGCCCTCTCCCTCTCTTCTTCCCTCCCTTCCTTCCTCCTTTGCTCCCTCAGTGGAAAGCAGGCAGGAGTTGTGATTGGAAGAGTCCTTAGTTTATTGAATGTCTACCTGATACCAGGTTTGCTAAGGATGTGGGGAGTTTGTACCATTCAGATCAGACTAAATATGTCACATATACATATATAAAGTATCATTATTCTTCTAGTACAAAAAAATGTTGTAAACCGATGGACATAAGGTATTTGGAGTCTTGTCTGAAGAATCCAGACATCCTTATTTATCTGAGTCATCCTTAGCAAGGATCAAAAAGGGATAGCTCCACCTTTCCATCTGTACTTATTCCAAATGCACCTGAAATAACTTTAAAAAAAAATTTTTTGGTAACATGGATTGAATCCAGAGGCACTTAACCACTGAGTCACATCTCCAGCCATTTTTTTTATATTTTAAGACAGGGTCTTACTGAGTTGCTTAAGGCCTCACTAAGTTGATGAGGCTGGCTTGAACTCACGATCCTCTTGCCTCAGCCTCCTGAGCTGCTGGTATTACAGGCATGCCCTACTAATGCCCAGCTATAACTTTTCTTTAATAGGTACACACAGCTCACATTTGCTTTCATTATTGACATTCTACTTTAGCACCACCTTGGGCCCTTTTAGATAGTGAAATGAACCATATCCTGTGCAGTTCCACTCAAGGATCCTTAAAGGCAGAGTGATAGCAGCTGTCCTTCAGAGGGGTTCACACTGATCATCAGCACCCCGGACCTCCTTTCTCCTTAAGCTTGGAAATGTACTAGTTTTAGGACTTGTGTGCATTTCTTCCCATCCATGAGAGGTACTCCCTTACTTTCTCTTCTGCCAAGTCAGTGTAGTTCATGTCCTGGGGCAGAGTCATACACTCATCCGTTCATTATCTAAATATTATAGAATACTCCCTATCTTGCAGGTACTATTGGGTACAGAAGTCTTATAGTTAAAGACTCTGTTATGGCCCTTATGGAATTCCCAGTTCCTTGAAGAGAGAAGCAGCCTAGGGAATGATCAGGTTAAACACAGAGAGACAAAAACTATAATCCAAGGAATCCACATGGTCCTCTGAAAATATGAAGGAGAGTCATCAACCCCGCCTGGGGGACTGTCATGAGCAGAGGTATGTGTTCCCTCGGCCTGCACTGTGCACTCTTCATCATCTCCCCAGCTCCAGGCAGTGTTTGTAGAATGTCCTGGTGAATTCTTTACGTTCCACTTAGGAGAGCAGCTCAGTTGGTTGCTAGAGTATGTGTTTGCAGAGAGGATGTTTTTAAAGCAAACATTTCTTTGAAATCTAATATGCATGCAGAAAAGCTCACAGCTCACAAATGGACAGCTTGGTGCATTATCATAATAAGACCAGGGTTAAGCAACAAAACCTCCCCAGCTCCCAGAAGTCCCCTTTGTGTCCCTGCTTGGCATTGTTGCCTGTAGGGTGGATGCTGCCCTGACTTTCACCACTGATTAGCTTTTCTAGGTTTTGAACTTTATGTAAGTGCAGTGAAGTCTGATGTCCTGTTGTCTTTTGTATCTATCTTTTCTGAGCCAGCTTGTTTGTGAGATTCATCCATGTTGTAGGGTTTGGATTGCTGCATACATTTTTTTTTAAAATTATTTATTTATTTATTTTAGTCGTACACAATGCCTTTTTTATTTTTACGTGGTGCTGAGGATCGAACCCGGGCTGCGCATGTGCTAGGCAAGCGCTCTACCGCTGAGCCACAACCCCAGCCCCTGCATACATTTTTATGATTTGTATGTTTGATTTAATATTACAGTGTATGAATCTACCACAATTTATTTGTCTATTCCAGGTTGAGGGCTATTTGAGTTGTGGGTTTTGTATACCACTGTCCTACCCCTCTCTGCTCAGGACCTTGCCAAGCAACATTTCATTTTCGTAGCCTTATGTGATGCTTTCTATTTAGTTGCAAGTTATATAGTGGATTTTGTTTGTTAGCTTACTTAAGTAGTCATATAACTCAGGGACACTCAACCACTGGGCCACATCCCCAGACCTTTTTTGTATTTGATTAGAGACAGGATCTCACTGAGTTGCTAAGTGCCTCGCCATTGCTGAGGCTGGCTTTGAACTCGTGATCCTCCTGCCTCAGCCTCCCAAGTGCTGGGATGACAGGTGTGTGCCATTGCGCCCGGCCATATAAAGTTTTATCTTAATTAAAACACCTTTTAGCATTCTTAGTGATATCAGAGGTTGAATGTTAACACAGTGACAAGCATCATGGAGGTGAATTCAAATAGATGAATTGAGGATAGTTGGGCTCAGAGTTTTTTTTTTTTTTTTTTTAAAGAAGGCAATAGTTTATATGGTTTGGGTGTTAGCAATCATCATGCTAATCCAGCTGGTTTAATAATTTATCAGCGTGCAGGTGATTGATTCAGGCTTATTTTGTTAAGGTTCAAGAAAGAGCTGGATTCAGCATGCCAGGAGTGTGAGTAGGCCCAGGCACAGTCCACAGCAAGAAATCTAGGCATAGCGAAGGGAGCAGGGGAAGAAATGCAACGAGGATTTTCATTTGGGAATGGATTGACAGGGAAACATACAAAGAACGGAGCGGCAGTGCTAAATCTTACACACGTCTCACTGGAACCCAGGATCCTGATGCACAGGCTGTTTTAGGAAGATAAAATGAATGGGTCTCATTTCTTCCTTCTTTCCTCATGAATGCAGCATGGCTTAGTAATCGGAATTGTAATTTATAGCACCCTCACTGTGTGCGAGGCAGCCTCCAAGGTCTGTTCCATTTCCTCTGTAACAGCAAGCCTGCAGGGGCAACGTGTCTGGCAGTGGTGGGAACAGCATGGCCCTTATCCTTGGAACCTATAAATATGTTGTCTTATGATTCAGTTTGCTAATCCACTGACCTGATGATAGAGTGATTTTCTTGAATTGTCTGGCTTATTCTGATACAGCACAAAGGTCTTTCAAAATAGAAGGGGAGGGGAAAAATGAGGTCAAAGAGAAGTGATGGAAGAAGGACTTGACCTACTCTTGCTGATTTTGAATCTGGAAGAAGGGGGCAGAAGGTAGGGCATGCAGAAGGCCTGTGGAAGCTCGTAAAGAACATGAATCCTGCCTGGAACCATACAGGAAGGACTGCAGGCAGCCCTGCCAATTTTAGGGCAGTGAACCCATGTTAGACTTTTTCTCTCTCTTTTGGTACTGGAGATTGAAACCAGGGATGTTTAACCACTGTGTCACATCCCCAGCACTTTTTATTTATTTATTTTTTGTGACAGTCTTGCTAAGTTGCTTAGACCTCACTATATTGCTGAGGCTGGCCTCAAACTTATGATCCTCTTGGTTCAGCCTCCTGAGTAACTGGGATTACAGGCATGCATCACCACGCCTGGCCCATCTCAGACTTCTGAGCAACAGAAGTGGAAGATAATAAATTTGTGCTGGGTGTGCTACTAAGTTTGTGGAAATTTTGTGGTGTGCCCTAATAAACTACTATAGTTACCAAGAGGAGCTGATTCAGAGGTAATATAAGTAACAAAAACATATTATAACCTGATAAGTAAAAAGGGATGGATTGGAAACCCAGTCTGTCTGACTCTGAAACTAATAGTTTTGGTTGCTAACTCCAGTGACCCAAGACTGGAACATAGGCTGGATCTTTGTGTGCTTTAGATGTTTTAATTTGCCCACTGGATATAAGAAGGAAAGTCAGGAGGACTCTAGGAACTAGAAAAGAAGATTATCATTGTTACAAAAGGATTTATGGAGTTGTAAACCTTTCCAACACAGTTTTGTATAAAGTGATAACTGTAAGACTATTCATGATGCATGAAACAGAAAAACCAACTCAAAGTAGCTGAACAATAAAGGGACATTATTGTATTATATAATAAAAAAAAAATTCAGGGGGTACCTCTAACTTCACTGTAGGTTTAATCTAGCATTATAATTGGGTTCTTCCTCTCTATAGACTGCTACACTTTCTTTCCTTTTTTTTTTTTCTTTATTTTTTTTTATTTTTCTTTTTGGGTGCTGGGGATTGAACCCAGGGGCATTTAATCACTAAGCCACATTCCCAGTCGTTTTTATATTTTATTTAGAGACAGGGTCTTACCGAGTTGCTTAGGGCTCACTAAGTTGATTTAGGCTGATTTTGAACTTGTGATCCTCCTGCCTCAGCCTCCTGAGCCATTGAGATTATAGGTATTCATCACTGTGCCTGGCTCTCTCTGTTTTATTATAAAGCTACTTCTCTCTGGGTCCCTGTACAGTTGCCTGCATCTCATGAGGCTGGGTACTCTCTTTATGCACACACTCCCTTTTACAGGAAAAAGAGAATGTACTTGTATTCCTAGAACAGCAAAACAAAAATGGAATTAAAAAGTAAAATGAAATTCCCCATGATCGAAAGAGTTTAGGCCATGCCCACAACTGTCCAGTGCAATTAGAAGCACATCTTCCCTGGGTGATGTTTGACTCCAAAGAAAGAGTGTATTTCCCGAGAGCCACATTGGTTACCTTGTAGAGAATCCACTGGGAAAGGGGACTGGTTCACCATGATGGAGAGGCAGCTGAAGACACACCCAGGGGAGAAAGAGAATATGCCAAGGTAGCAGAAGTAACCCATCAGACCAGGAAGCCAAGTCCTGCTCTGGTAAGACAGAGACAGAATCCCTTGTATTTACAAATAGTCTGTGTCACACCTGTTCAACTGTGAGGTGGCCGAATTTTCTGTTTGTGCTTAAGATTCATAGGAACATTGGATCTAAACATTTCATAGGATATGATCTTACCAATGGGTTATATCCATTGAAATCCCCAATCAAAGGGCTCTGGGATTTTTTTTTTATAGTGTTCTCTTTCTGTATTCATTTTTTCCTGTTCAGTTCATTATTTCATTATTTCTTGAAAAGCATGATTTGGCATGATACCATAATGACAGAGAATCTTGTTATTTACTTAGTAGCTATTATTCCTACCCCAAGTCACAGACTTTTTTTTTTTCTCCCTACTGCCTTAAGAAAACTTGGTAATTAAATAAGTGTGAGGTTGACAATCTTTGGGTTTCTATTTATAAGAACTCCCAACTCCCCATTAAACTCACAGCCAAGAAAATATTAATCAGTTGCCAACAAACAGTTCCGTGCTGGAGTTCACATATGTTTCTCCTAGAAATAGCATATGCTTGGATGAATACCAGGGAGCTGCACTCATGAGGGGAAATATTTTTGTTATTAGGGGTTCCATTATGCTATGACTGGAAGTGTATGTGTGTGTGTGTGTGTGTGTGTGTGTGTGTGTGTGTGTGTATGAGATGGTCAGTTAAAACATGGAAACTCACTTGGTAGTTGGGAGGGAAAAGAACAGGTTACTCATTTCAGTTTTTCACTAAATATCCTGCTTGCTGATTACATAGAGGGTGAACTGTGCTAATATCTAGTCTGCATTCTGTATTTAACCTGCAAAAAAAAAAAAAAAAAAAAAAAAGTTAGTAAAAGTTCTCTTAATCAAGGGCAAAATGTGTGGTTACCATGTGCTAGCCAAGTGATCACCACTGAACTCTCTGATCCTGAAAAATGGCAATAGTGATAAGATTAATTAATTGTAACCTGATGGGATTGCTGTAAAGAAACAAAAATGAGAACACCCACACAAGGCGTTTAGCAGATTGAGGGCTCACAGTGAGTGAAGCTCATCTGATTATCTTTACAGTTTCATCTGATCCTCAGATCTGTTTGCACAGGGAAGGAAACTGAGGTTCACAGAAGTTGAATGACTGTCCAAAATTTCACAATTGAATGACTGACAGGTTCAGATCAGTTTCTCAAATTCCCCTTTTGTTCCCTGAAGTGGACATATATTCTCCCCTTGGGCATTCACTAGATAGCCACTAGCTGTAGCTATGTCTGTCTCTCATTTTATAAATTTAATTTTCCAATTGCAGAAAATTATGATAGATCCACAAAATAATATATGTAGAATGATCAACATTAACTTTTGACATATTCCATAAGGAACTTGTTGGCACATTCTATATACCATAAAACCACTCTTCAGCCATTTACAAGATATTTGTTATTGTCATACATACTTTTGTAATTGTTACATTGCCTTGTGAATTATGGCACCCACATTAATGAATCTGTGTGCCCCAAATGATAATGCTTGCTCCTGAATGGGGTCTGTGGAATTTTCTGCTTACACACGATCTGAACTCACACCTCTTAATTCTCTATCTGGCAAAGCAGAAAGAGTTGTCACTGGGATGTAAAAAATGTGTGATGTGCTGTTATATATGCAAATGAAATAACTGTTGGCAAAAATAATGATTGTTGCTCATTGGGAGGATTAATAGGTAAAGTCTGCCCTCTTTTTCTGTTGAGGTTTAATTTAATTCTGTGGTGTGTATTAACTGAAGAAATTAATTTGGGTTTAATTATTGTGTGTGGCTGTTAATGTGCATGTTTCCAATGAGTATTTAGTTTCAGTGAACCACCAATCCAGCAGTGATGTTTATACTCATCTGCTGATGGTGAACACCTGATGGAGAAGGTGGCATACACTGAATAGGTTCCAAGTACCAGGTCATCAGTAGTAGGTTGCTGTAATTCAGGCGGCAAGAAACACCAGGCCTGGAGGTAGAGAGGTACAGCAATTTGGGTACTGACTGTGCTATTAGCAAGCTATGCATATTCCTAAGTTTCCACTAAAGAAAGTCAAGGGGAAACCAATTTACCCTAGGGATTTGTTTTAAGAATTAAATTAATTAGTGTATGTGGAAACAGATTTGTGAATGGCAAACTGCTGATTGAACTGAAAGGAATATCTGGAATAAAGTTCTTAGGTATTCATTTAATGACAGATTCATTAAAGACTCAGGTAAGAGTAGACAGGTACTTACAAGGCTCTCAGGAAAGCATTTGTTGATGAATAGAATGCAGGTTGATTAGATCAACATCCACTCCACTAAAAATATTAATCTGAATGAATAAAAATTCTATATAGCCGGGCTGGGGTTGTGGCTCAGTGGTAGAGCACTCGCCTAACACGTGCGTGGCCTGGGTTCGATCCTCAGCACCACGTAAGAATAAAGGCATTGTGTACAACTAAAACAAATAAATAAATATTTTTTTAAAAATTCTATATAGCTGCCTGGGGAAGCAGCTTGGTGATGGGGTACTGGCTTAGCATACGTGAGGCCCTGGGTTCAGTCTCCAGCAACAGGAAAATAAATTGCACATACAGAGAAAGATGGTTGAATTTTCTAGAAGACTGCTCATTTCAGACAATAACTATACCAGCAGCTCGGGAGGTTGAGGCAGGAGGATGGCGAGTTCAAAGCCAGCCTCAGCAAAAGAGAGGCGCTAAGCAACTCAGTGAGACCCTGTCTCCAAATAAAATTCAAAATAGGGCTGGGGATGTGGCTCAGTGATCGAGTGCCCCTGAGTTCAATCGCCGGTACCTCCCCACCCCACCCCCCCCAAAAAAATTCCCATTTAGTTCCTTTTTACAAGATTAAGATACATGGATCCCCAAGATGGACAGAGGTGGTGTAACTACATCATTTGCCAGCGGGGTGATTAAGCTTTGTGCATCAAGGGTTCAGTCTCCTGATCTAAAACCAGGGGGTAAGACTTAAGGCACTTTTATGAGGATTAACTTTGACAGTGTTTATAAAACAAACCCTAATCCATAGAAGCTTCTCAATAAATATTTGCTGTCTCCAGTAAGAGTTTTATCAATTTAACAGGATTTTTCGTAATGGCACGTAATTCTTTCAAGAGCACCAACAAAACGACATATCGTCTCCGTATCAACAATTAGGACTACTGGATGTGGGCCTGGGTGTGTTTCAAGTTCACACTCCCATGGCCTTTCCTTTCCCTGCTCAGTTCCTTAGCTCAGATTTTCTTGTAAGTGAAGAAAATAATGATGTTGAGCTGTCCAGCCTCACGCTGTGGTCCTGTGGGCTCGGCGAGGTCAGTTGCAACTCTATTTGTCCTTTGTTTGCTCAGTCCATCCCTGCAAGGTCCAGAAAATAAATGTCTAGGGAGGGGGGACACAGAAGAAGCACAATGGGAGAAGCTGACCTCAAGTTAATGGAATTTGGGTCCTTTGAAAGGGAACACATTGCCGGGGAAGCAGGCACAAGCTGTGTTCAGCAGCCAGGCGAGGCCTTCTGCTTTCTTCCCGTGTCCTTTCATTCTCATTTTCTCAACACAGAGTGAATACCCCCCCCTCCCCCCGTTTCTCACACCTCACACAAAATGGTCAATTTAGACAGTGGTTAACTCTTCCATGCATTTTACACATGTCTGGCGGGGGACAGTCAGCAGGTAAATCTTTATAATTCAGGAGAGTAAGCCATTCATGCAATCTGTTAGCAAATATTTATTGCTATTTTATCCTCTGTTCAAAAGACTGGGAACACAGCAGAGGAGAAAATAGGCCAAGTGAATAACTAACTTTTTTTTTTTTTTTTTTTTTGGTACCAGAGATTGAATCCAGGGGTGCTTAACCACTGAGCCACATTCCCAGCCCTTTTTATGTTTTATTTAGAGATGGGCCTTGCTAATTTGCTGAGGCTGACTTTGAACTCACAATCCTTCTGCCTCAGCCTCCTTAGTCATTGGGATTACGGGCAGGCCCCACCATGCTTGGCAATATATTAACTTTTTTGAGTGATTTCTTTTTTTTTTTTTTTTTTTTTTAATGCGCTATCATAGTGTTCAGGCTTAAATGAGTTCAGTTAATCCTTGCAAACTTACGGGGTAGATATCATTAGCACCCATTTATAATGGAGGAAAACAGACTCGAGGAGGAGGTTCAAGAACTTGTTTAAGGATCTACAGCTGGGGTAGAGTAGAGCTGGGAACTCACCACATTGAACTTGCTGATCATATGCCTCCTGCCGCAGCCTTTATAAGAGCTAGAAAATAGGGGCTGGGGTTGTGGCTCAGTGGTGGAGTGATTGCCTTGCACATGTGAGGCCCTGGATTCAATCCTCAGCACCACATAAAATAAATAAAGGTATCGCATTAAAAAAAAAAAAAAAGAGCTAGAAAATAGCAAAAAGCCCAAACAACCCCTATATGACTCAGCAAATGTATAGAAGGATATTTCACAGGATTGGTATTGAATATAATGATTCTCCAGAAATCTCTTTTTCCTTTCCAAAGCTCTGTACTACTCAGTCGACTGTACATCCTACAAAGCCTATGTGTTTGCTACACAACTCTGAGTGGCATTCTATTTATGAGCAAATATGTTATCTACCTTTAGGATGGTTCAAATGTGATAGTAGCAGGTGTCAATCAACATCAGTCTCCTTCCCTGTGTTCATTACTTTTCCCTGTGCATATATGTTTTCCTCAGCTGTATTACATGTGACCTCTCTATTATAACACGAGGACCATGTTGTAATTATTAGAAACCATCTCCTTCCGTCCAGTGCATATTCTAGATTGCTGGGCTAGTCAAGAAAGATTGATTTCCCCCCCCCCCCGCCCGTGATTCTAATACTACTTGACTACATTTTCCATTTAAACAAGATTTGGTGGAAATAATCTAATATTTTCTCAAGTTCCCAAAGACCGGCCTTCTCTTCATTGTGCAATTAACCCAGATGAAGAGCACTCTTGATTATTTTGACCATTAAGAATAATTTCTTATTATTCTATATTTAAAGACCACTCTTTACCCCCACAAAAGGCAGTGTCGTCTGATATTCTCCTCTCTCTTCTGTGAGGGCAAATAAAATAAGATAAAATAAAATAAAACAAAACCCTCGTACTTCAGTTAGACAGCACATCTGAGAGTTGAGCTCCATGACCAGCCATTTCTCAGTTTCTCCCAGGGGTGTCTTCCTGCCTGGCCCCCAGGAGACCTTCTTTGAGGGCTTTCTAGCCAAATGTTAAATTTTACTACCTGCAGTTGGTAGGATGTATTCATAATGAGTCCGCAAATGTTTCTTCCCTTTCCTGAGCATTTAAAGAATAATTCTCTCTCTTTCTCTCCTGCTTCCTTTTTTTTTTCCAGCTAAAATGCAGACTGAGCTTGTCAAGAGCAGTAGGCAGCAGCTTCAAAAGCTGAAGCCCCCTGGGTCTTCAGGAACGTGAGCCTTGCCAACAAGGAACTCACATTGTCTTATGAATTCTGATAAGGCCTTTGAATTTGAGAAAACTGGAAACTAAGTTCTCTTAGTTTTCTTTTAGCTTTTTGAAAAACTTTTTATTCTTTTTAGATCTTGATGCTCTATACTTCACTATGTGCTATTGTTGGCCACTGTAGTCAGCTCACTCGATCAAGTCACTTTGAGATAAACTGAGGCTGCGTTTTCAGAGTTCTGATTTCTTCCATTGAGAAAGATGTGAGTCCTTGGCTTTGAATCGACATAAAGTTTGAACCAAAATATGATCTTTTTTTTTTTTTTGTCAAAGATTTCTTGGGCCAGGCACAGTGGTGCACACCTGTAATCCCAGTTGCTTGGGAAGCAGAGATGGAAGGATTTCAAGTTCAAAGCCAGCCTCAGACAAAAGCAAGGCACTAAGCAACTCAGTGAAACCCTATCTCAAAATAAAATACAAAATAGGTCTGGGGATGTGGCTCAGTGGTCAATTGCCTCTGAGTCCAATCCCTGGTACCCCCCTACCAAGAAAAAAAAAAAAAAAAGATTTCTTGGTACCTGCCTCTCCCTGGGCTTGAAGACTTTTTAAAAAAAATTATTTTAAATTATATATAATTATGTGTGTGTGTGTGTGTGTGTGTGTGTGTGTGTGTGTATTTTTTTATACTAGGGAATGAGCCAGGAGTGCGTAACCACTCCACCATGTCCCCAGCCCTTTTTATTATTTTTTTTATTTTGAGACAGGGTCTTGCTAGGTTACATAGGGTCTCTTTAAGTTGCTGAGGCTAGCTTTGATCCTCCTGCCTCAGCCTCCTGAGCCACTGGGATTACAGGCTGATGCTACTGCGCCCGGCAAGACACAATGTTTGAAAGCTTAGAATACTAAATTCAGAGACTCAGAAATAGAAATGCAATATGTCAGGAAAGTCTCAAAAGACAATGACATTTAATTTCTGTCCTTTTTAAAATTTCCTATTCTCACCATCAGGTTATGGTGACAAATGGGCTATCATATCCTTCCTTTTCAATTTTAATCTAAAAATCACTCCCAGATGGTGACTCATGCAATGTAAACTTGAAAGCAAGTCATAGGAAAACATATGACTGGTCACTTGGACCAGGGGCGCTGTCATGTGAATCATCTGAATGGCTCCTCTCTTCCTTGCACTACTTCACAGCTTCTACAGAAAAGGTGCTGTCCCGTGAGGACACATAATAACACTCAGGATTTGGAACAGGCATGAGAACCTCAATACACATCTACATGGGACACTTTGGGGCCCTGGGACTTTGCTCTGATACTCTCTTTAAAATAAGGGAGGGAATTAGACCTGGACTCCCATTGTTCCACCATTTCTCCCTTGAGGGAAGGAGTCAAGAGGGTGAGAACACATGCAGTCTTAAAGTGGTGGCCCAAGTGTGAGGCCAGAGCCTCTATAACAGGCATCCATCGCCATTCTGTCCTTGGCCATCAACATCCCAAGAGAACTCATTTATCTTAGGCAACCAAAGGCTTCAAATTTCAAACAAGACTAGGAAACAATGTTAATATTTTCATGGCTTGACATTGAATATTGTAAAGGTTAAAGGATTTTTTTTAAAAAAATTGTGTGTGAAAGAGAATGAAGAGAAAAGAGGTGAGAGAGATGATGGAGGAGATGATTATGCCTCATCAGAAATAGGTAATAAAAATGGAAAATTTGCGTGATAACTCCCCCTGTAGAAAGGATTAAACTTGGTCATAGAATTGTTGCTTGTGACTGAAGGATTCTTGTTGGTAGTTTAAAGGAAGTGTTTTTTGTTTGTTGTTTGTTTTCCTTGACCATAGAACACAGAGAAAATAAAATAGCGTAATACTGGGCTTTGAAGGTTTGTAAAAGACCAGAACATTTAGGAGCCAAACTTGATTATTTTGTTCACCTTCTACCTATGGGTCCTCAAATTTAGCCCTGGGGCATTTTTTTAAAAAAATCAGAGAATTATGTTACCAAAAAGGTGTTGTTAGGTCATTTTGGCAGATCCTAAAACACAGAATTTGGAAAGAAGAATAAAAACAGTTGAATTATTTAGCTTGGAAGAAATAAGAACTCAGAAAGGGTTAATAATGAAAGTAGTTGCAACAGTACCTTTTGTGAAGGGAATAGGCACACCTGTGTAAGATGCAAATATATAATAAGCATGAACATAAATCAGTTTGCATTAGGCTACTCCAGTTCCTTTCACAGTTTCCAGACCCTCTAACAACAGGATGTGTTGATATTAAACCTTATTCTCAATGAGGAGAATGACATAGGTAGAGCCTTATTTTTATTTATTTTTTTTATGCAGGAAGAATAAGGCTCTGAAAAATGCCAAGTTTTTATGTCAACCCCGAGGAGACCATGACTGTTGTTTGCAAAAGTGAAATGGCTAGTTTTGCACTTTTAACGAAGCTTGTAGGCAAACAGTTTATAACCCTGGAAATATTTAATTTGGGGAGGTTTATGTTAAGATAATAAAATAATTAACTTTTCTCATTAGATGCATGCACAGTGGGTAGGGTTATGTGTTCTGGAAAATTACATTTTTGCTCTCTCATTGACTTAACATGTGTGGATTGATGCAGATCAGATAGCTAACTGACAGGCGCTTTACAAGTTTACCTTGTCTTAACTAATTGCCTGTTCAGAGTCACTGGAGGTTCCATTTTAAATTAATGACTGTGAGATATTAAATGCAAACATGTATCTACTGAGAAATTAGGAAGAGAATAACAAACAACATACTGTATCTTACCCCAGAAAATAAACAGTTCTTAGTGGCCTGATACATTAAAGCAGGGGGCAGGAAACTGTGCCTACTACAGCAAACTTGGCCCACAACCTTTTTTTTTTTTTTTTTTTTTTAAATAAAGTTTTATTTGGAATATAGTTGCTCCCGTTTGTTAGAGTGCTACTGGGGCTGCTTTCTCATTCCAAGGGCAGAGTTGAACAGTTGCAACAGCACCATCAACTTGCAAAGCTTAAAAGATCTACTATCTAGTCCTTCGTAGAAAACATTTGCTGTCCCCTACAATACAAGATCCTACCGCAGTGCAGGATTCTATAGTGGTTCAAACTTTGGCTGCAAAGTTTACATTTTCAGCAACTAAAACACAACTTGAGCATTCTATTGCAGTCCTTTATTCTAGTCATGTGGCTCCTGGCACTTTTCTTTGGATAAGTAAAGTCTGCATGACTTGGTGAAATTCAGGATTAATTTTGGAAACTGATGTAACATGGCTTCATTTGGCATTCCTGTGCTTCACGATTCATGCTTTCTTTGCCACTGGACTTTATATAGATTATCTTTTTGGCTCTTAACAGGTACAGGGAATTTGTAGGCAGGCTGCACCATCCATTCTCCCAGATCAAAATATTGTTAATGTGTCACGAAAAGAGGAAAATACATGTTCATTTGCTCCTACAACTAGAATCTTGGCATGGCTAGTTTTCTCTCTGGGTGAAGGAGAGGACTAGACTCTCTTTGAATCAACTCTGTACATCACTCTGGCCCCAAGGAGAGACTAGTAAGAGTTGAAAAATGTAATGTTTTGGGCTAAGTCAGGAGGATCCCAAGTTCAAGGTCAGCCTCAGCAAGTTAGAGAGGCTCTAAGTGACTTAGTGAGACCCTGTTTCAAAGTAAAAACTAAAAAAAGCTGGGGATGTGGCTCAGTTTAAGTGCCCCTGGATTTAATCTCTGGTACAAAAAAAAAAAAAAAAAGTCATCTTTTTGTCCCTAGCCAAACACTTTATGATAAACATGGTGTTCCTACCTATTCTCCCTTAGAATTAATTCATTTCATTCTCATAAGAATGGTGGAAAGAACTATGCTCTGTGTTGAATATAAAAGGAGAAACACTCTAGATCTGTTATCAAGGAGCTCACAGTCTCATGCACTCCAGGCTGAGAATCTGTCAAGGTGATAACACCAGTGCATTTGCAGAACAGTGTGGTGTGGAGAGTCCAGGAGGCTTGAAGGAGCAGACAGGGACTGATCCTGAAGGAATATACAGGCCAATGAAAGCATTTACTGTATGTAGAAAATGGGTTTTAAGAATGGCAGATCAAATTGAGGATGAACTGTCAGGAAGGCAATATTTAAATAAAGTGTTTTGCTAGAGACAGAAAAATTACATTTTTCATCTTTTGACACATTTTGGCTTTAAGTGTTTTTGGTGCCTGAGTAAATTGTACAATTTGTATGAAGTTGCCTTTTTATCACTGTGACAATGATACAATGCAGAGAAAAGAAATATGGATGCCTTTCATTTATTTATTGGTGGGTTTTATTTTACCAGAGTCAAAATCCCTCCCTAAGAGTCTTAAGTTCTTCCTTAAATCATTCATGTATTTAATGCATTCAATTCATGCATCAAACAATGATCATATGGGATCATTGTTTTATTTAGTTAGTTTTTAGTTGATGTCTAATTGCACAATGTAATGTTATGATGCATGTACACACTGTGTAGTAATTAGGGTATTTACCATATCCATGAGCTCATCGTGTATCATTTATTTGTAGTAAGAATATTTGATATATTTTCTGCTAGCCAATTTGAAGTGTTCAATATGATATTGCTAGCCATGTATCCCCTACTGTGCAATAAAAAAAAAAAAAAACAAAAACAAAACCTTTTTCTTCCTCTTATATAACCACAACTTCTTGCTTGTTCAGGATCATTGCTGTTGAGTAGTGGTTCTCTGTGGGTCTGATTTTGCCTCCCCTTTCCCCCAGGCACCATTAGCAGTATCTGGAGACATTTTTATTGTTACAACTAGGGACTATGAGTACTGTTGTCATCAAGCAGGTGGGAGCCCAGGGATGCTGCTTAGCATCCCATAATTGCAGGTCAGTCCCCTTTAGCAAATAATTATTTGATCCAAAATGTGCATAGTGCCAAGACCTGGAAACTCTTGTTCTACAATTGTGTCTTCTGGTTTCCTGTTGTTAGCCTGCTGGTGTGTGTGGCCCAGGAAGTAGAAGCAGGGTTGAAAGTTTATAACAGGGCAATTATGAGATCAGATAAAAGTTCAATATTCTAAGTACACAAGCTTCATGCACAGCATGTGATTGAACTTTTCCATCCCCAGAGGAACCCTACCTGCCTGTATTTTTTTTTTTCTAAGTAACATTTGCGGAGCATTTTAATGTGGAGATTCAGATCTGTGATTCAACTGAGTAACCTTTCATTTAAAAATAGAGTTTCTGGAGGACGATTCCATCTAAATAATTGAAATCCATGTTTGGTTGCGAGGTACTTTTCTAATTAAAAAGAAAAAAAGAAAAAAAAAAAAGCACAGACTCTCTTCTATGCTACACTGTGAATCTCCCAAATTAGCCCTACAACCTCGTGCTCAAAGAAGTTTCTTAAGATTTTCCTGCCGCAATGTGAAGTTGCTTTCATTATATTCTTCTTTGAACAGAAATGGCATTGACAGTACATAGAAATTAAAGAACTGTATTTTTAATGCCCAGAAAAGAAAGGATCACCAGTGTTCTATTCATGTATGTATTCCAGGTAATTCATGACGTTTATGATTTATGTCTAGCCAGAGTGAGAAAATGCTGGCCAATTCTCTTTTTCTTTTTTCTTTTTTATAGATGGACACAATGCTTTTATTTTACTTATTTTTTTTTTTCTAAGTAACATTTGCGGAGCATTTTAATGTGGAGATTCAGATCTGTGATTCAACTGAGTAACCTTTCATTTAAAAATAGAGTTTCTGGAGGACGATTCCATCTAAATAATTGAAATCCATGTTTGGTTGCGAGGTACTTTTCTAATTAAAAAGAAAAAGAAAAAAAAAAAAGCACAGACTCTCTTCTATGCTACACTGTGAATCTCCCAAATTAGCCCTACAACCTCGTGCTCAAAGAAGTTTCTTAAGATTTTCCTGCCGCAATGTGAAGTTGCTTTCATTATATTCTTCTTTGAACAGAAATGGCATTGACAGTACATAGAAATTAAAGAACTGTATTTTTAATGCCCAGAAAAGAAAGGATCACCAGTGTTCTATTCATGTATGTATTCCAGGTAATTCATGACGTTTATGATTTATGTCTAGCCAGAGTGAGAAAATGCTGGCCAATTCTCTTTTTCTTTTTTCTTTTTTATAGATGGACACAATGCTTTTATTTTACTTATTTATTTTTATGTGGTGCTGAGAGTTGAACCCAGTACTGTACGTGTTCTAGGCAAGTGCTCTACCACTGAACCACAGCCCCAGCCCTGCTGGGCAATTCTTAACCATAAAAGAAGGAAAGAGTGGGGGTGATATTTTACACAGAACTCTTAGGAAAAGCAATGTTAAGGCACAGATTCATCTTCTGGATGTGGACAAATGGCAGTATACCCTATTGCCCCCACAATTATTTTTTAATTAATAAGCAATAAAACCCTTCATAAAATTTGAGCTAAAACAATTACATTGAGTCCTCCATCTCTGTTTAATCAAGTTTTTTTTTTTTTTTTTTTTTTTTTTTTTTGGTACCAGGGATTGAACTCAGGGACACTCGACCACTGGGCCACATCTCCAGCCCTTTTTTGTATTTTATTAGAGACAGGGTCTCACTGAGTTGCTAAGTTCCTCACCATTGCTGAGGCTGGCTTTGAACTTGCGAACCTCCTGCCTCAGCCTCCCAAGTTCTGGGATTACAGGCATGCACCACCGTACCTGGCTTAATCAAGTTTCTTATAAACATATCAAAATTTTTTTTTTCCCACAAAGAAGCCAGCTCTTACTCTGGAACCCCGTGGGTGGGACAAGTTGCCACCTCCCAGGAGAACGGCAGCCTCTTGGCCAACAGGTCTTGACTGAGTCAAGCTCTCAGCAAGGTGTACTCTCTTAGCTGTTTGAAACTCTCTGGAAGATAAGTCCTGTCTGCATCCTCTAAGTTGCTGTATGTGTTGTTCTTTTCCTCATCTTCTTAGAGAGGATGAAAAGAGAATGGTTCGTGATTTATTTTCTGCCTCCCAGGGCATTCTTTAAATACTGACATCACGACTCTTTTCTTCGTGAGTCTAGGCTGTTATAGACTGCCAGAGTCTAGAAATGTAAAGAAAGGGTTTTCAGAACCCAACTAGTGCTGTTCGGCTTACTTTGCAAATGAGGAAACTGAGGTTTGGGAGGCAATGCCACTAGAGTAGCCGATTACCAGCTAGTAGTGGAAGTCCGTGGAGATACACATGTTCAGTACTAGACCTTGCTTCCCATGCCTAGATGTCAGCGTTCCCAGCTATGTCAAATAGAAACCCAGAGCTTAGGCTAGGAGATTATTCGTTGCTTACCTGAAATTCAGATTTAACTTGGCATTCTCTTTTTTTATCTGGCAAAACAGCCTGAGACTATGAGAACCTTGCATTCTTAGTTTATTAGAGCATTTGACCAAACTCACACCCTTAAATATGGCAAAACTCTAAAATTTTATCCTATCTGTGGTCTTTTGTCATTGTTGTTATGGTTTTGTTCTTTTGTTTTGGTCCCAAAGCTTGAACACAAGTTAGAGAATAAAAGTTGTAAAACAAAAAAAATGAGGATATTCAGGAATAGGTTTATAGTTAGAAGCACTGGACTTATTGGTAGTATGGTATATCTGATATACATTCTTAGGCATCCAATTGTTTTAATAATTTTTAAATTGTTTTGTATGTTCCATTGACAAATTCCTAACTCATTTATAAAGTACATAAATAATTCACTGTTTCTGTAATATTAAAAGAACCAGTTAAACCATAAATTCATTTATCACTTATTTGTTTATCTATTCATTTATTCTATAGTCATTTATTCCCTTTTAACTCCATGCTTTATAAAGATAAATGCAATGCTTGGCCTCTACTGTAAGAGAGCTCAGATCTGCATAGTTGCTTAGAGTAGGTCTGACATGGGATAGAGCTTTTGTCTACCTCCAGGGCTTCTGGGTTAATCAAATATCTTTCTAGAAAGACATGATTTACTTTCTATGTAGCCAAATGGTTGAAGATGCTCTCTATCTGAGTACCTGGTTTATGTCCTAATACCTTAGGTAATGTCTGGAATAGAGCTCAGCCCTAGGAAACAGGAAATGAATGTGTTGTTCTTGGTAGTAGCTTCATGTGATTAAAGGCACAAACTGTAGATCTACTCTAATGCATGTGATCTTGGGTAAGTTAGTCCCTCTCTGTGTGCCTGTCTTCTCTTTTGTAAAGTAGAGGTGATAGCATTCTTGTTAGGCTTGCATGGGGTGCTATGCTAAAGTTAGTGGCATGCAAGTTTCCTACACCTAATTTTTTATTGTTTATTATTATTTTGCCTTTTTGCTTCTGTTTGCATTTTAAATTTTTTTCTTCTAGCAATTTCATTTGTACTTCTAATGTTCTTTTTGGACATTGCATGCTGACTTTGGGGTCTCTATGAATCCTAACCCCACAACCATGAACCAAGCTTAGCCTGGTGTTGTGTCAGGCCCCAGCTCACGGAACATAAGCCCAGGTCAAATCCTTGAGGCCTTTGGTTTTGTAAGAAAGGAGCTTAGGGTAGTGAACTCTCATCTATATTGTTCGCTTCTCTGTCCCCAGCACCTATGAGAGGGGCTATGCATAACTGGAAGGTGACACATACTTGCTAAATGAAGGAAGAAATGTGTCCTTTTAAGTGAAGATTGAGACAGGATAGGAGACGCTGTTTCATTTAATTAGATATCATGAGAGAAGACTCTTAGAGCAGATGATCAAACTTTCTAAGATCCCAAATATGGCATTTGCACACACAGGAAGACCCTTGGATCACATTGTTTTCCATTTTATGAAGCTGTATGGCATCATTGAAGAGATGAGATATCCCATAGTCATTAAGATTCTCATTTTCCTTTACTAGCAGGAACATAAACATTGAAAATAAAGTTTTTCTTGAGTAGGCATTATTGCTTCTTTCTTAAAGGAAGTCTGGATTGATTCATGAGTTTTCCTGTGCTGTTTAGCTCATACAATGCAACCCTCCAGATTCCTTTGTTGGGCAACATCTCAGAACTTTTCTACTTAAACATCCTATTTCTTTTTTTTTTTTTTGTGGTACCGGGGATTGAACTCAGGGGCACTTGACCACTGGGTCACATCCCCAGCCCTTTTTTGTATTTTATTTAGAGACAGGGTCTCACTGAGTTGCTAAGTGCTTCCCCATTACTGAGGCTGGCTTTGAACTCGCGATCCTCCTGCCTCAGCCTCCCAAAGTGCTGGGATTACAGGCGTGCGCCACCGCGCCCGGCTAACATCCTATTTCTAATTTATGTTTATTTATCTTCTTTTCTTTAAAAATATTTTTTTAGTTGTAGATGGACACAATACTTTTATTTTATTTATTTATTTGTATGTAGTGCTGAGGATGGAACTCAGAGCCTCATACATGCAAGGCAAGTGCTCCACCACTGAGATATAAATTTCAGCCCCTTTATGTATTTTCTTAAAGGCCTCTCAAGATCTATTTTTAATTCAGAATTACAGGGCTTCAATTTTTTGTCAACCAGGATTTCACAGAAAGGTTTTTGTTTGCTTTGGTTGGGGTTTGGTTTTGATTTTGCTAATAGGAAGAAAGAAAAATCTATGAGAATATACTCTGGTAATACTTTTTTAAAAAGCTTCTTAAACCTTAGTATCCCTGGTGGTTTCAAATTAAAATTCAGAATCATCCCAGACCTTCTTCTGATGATAGTTTTCCACTTAACTCTGCATCTGCAAAACGCTTGTGTGTGCTAAAGGAGTATTATTCAAGTGTGGCCTAGCCACGTAAGTGAAGGCAAAGCCCTTTTATGACCAAGTCCAGGCTCCACGTGGTCTTTCGTTGTAGTTGATCCTCTGGGTATAAACCTTGTTATGTGCTATTATGATGCAATAGAAATATCAATGCAGATAGTTAACACTTCAGCAAGCCTCTGATAGTGATTATTCTTCTTCCCCAGAAAGAACTGCAGATTTTCAGGTCTATAATTCTTTGTATGTCCTTTGGTGGTATTTGAACTCAGAAATCTCTTTTTCTCTTAACTCAGGATAGATGAGATGCCTATTTGTTGATTATTTCCCGGCATATTTCTGGAGACTGCTCACAAATACCCTAGCTGTCCCTTTTCAGGAATGGGGTCACACTACAGTTCCCCATTCTCTTTGAATTTACATGTGGCTGCGTGACTTGCTGTGGTCAAAGATGTGAGATCAAACCTGGTGTGAAGAATCTTTAAGAGTGAGTACACACTTCTGCACATTCTTTGCCCTCTCTTAGTTCATCTATCAGTGTTCTAGAGAATGGTTGTTCTGTCCACCTAAATCCTGGAGCGAGAGCAATGATCATATAGAACAGAACTTCCAGCTAGCAGTGATAGAATATTAGCAAGAAGTAAACATTTATTATTTTAAGCTATGAAATTTGTGGATCATTGGTTACCACTCTATCTTCTACCCTGTTCTGTCTAGAAAACTTCCTCAGCATCCAGCCTATTTTATTCTTAGAAGTCTCTGATAGTTATTTGTGGGTTCATGCAGTTTTTAGAAAATTGACTCCTCTCATATTCCAAGGCTGAAGAATATGATTAAAGCCAAATCATTAGCACATTCCATCCCCTGAAGGCAATAATCTATCCAGACCTGGGAATGAGATGTAAAATTATCTATTCAAAATCAATCTCAGGATGTTTGTAAGGATTTGGGGGAAGCAGTTGTGTTTTAGTCAGCTTTTTCGTCACTGTGACCAAAAGACACAACAAGGATAAATTTTAGAGGAGGAGAAGATTATTTGGTGCTCATGGTTTCAGAGGTCTCGGTCCATTGACAGCTAATTCCATTGCTGTGGGCTGGAGGTGAGGCAGAACATCATGGTGGAAAGGTCTGGAGGAGGGAAGCAGAGAGAGAGAGAGAGACAGAGAGACAGAGAGACAGAGAGACAGAGAGTGCATGCTCCACTTACCTGTGACAGAATATAAGCCCCAAAGGCATGCCCTTAGTGACCCACCTCCTCCAGCCACATCCTACCTGCCTATAGCTACCATCCAGCTAATCCGTTTCAGTAGATTAATGCACTAATTTGGTTAAGGCTCTCATTACCCAATCATTTTACCTTTGAATGTTCTTGCATCCTCTCACACATGAGCTTTTGGAAGACCTTCATATCTGAACTCTAACAAGCTGCTTTCTTTAAAATCATTCAATTTGAAAGCAGTATCATACATTTCTGGGCATTTTTGTTTTCTGTCTTAGGATATTGAAAAAAAAAATGAGCATTAAGATAAAATGGACATTGTAAAAGATAAAAGGAGAAAGATAAAAAAAAAAACCTACAAGGTAGCTGGAGACATCATGGGTAAAGATTTACTAGAAACCAAACCTTGTGCTAATTATGTGTGCCAAATAATTACCTTTATTATTCTGCCCACTTCAGGTCCATTTTTGTCTGATGCTTGTGACTAAAATTATTTCGATGGATATAGTGTTTGAGTATGAGCTCCCTGATGCGATGGGTTTGGAAAACCATCACTGATCTGCAGAAACCAGGCTGCACGGTGTCATGCCTTGTAAGAAGACCTAATGGGGAGGGAAGAGCAAAACATGGCTGGAGACCTTGTGGTGATCATACCAGAAGCAATGTGATGTTCCAGAGAGATGTATGTTCAAATCCTGTGTCTGCCACAAATCAAACATGTCCACTTGGAAACATTATTTGACTTCTCAGAGACTCTGCTCTCCTATCTGTAAAATATAACGATTCACTGCCAGTCATAAGTGAGATAATGTGGATTTCTGAGTACACAGGTTGAGTTATTTTTGCTCATGAATTTTGGGATTCATCCATTCATTGGGATAAACACAGTGTACGAATTCCTATTAATCTCACAAGAGCCTTGGTGCCTCTCTGCAGCTAGCCCATTTTACCCTTCCTATTCCTACAGAATAAGACACTTTATTACTTGTACCTTAGAGCATGTCAGAGAGACTGTGGAACTCTTATCTCCTTGAACCATAGAATAAATTACCCCATCTACACGAAAGCTCTTGTTGATTTATTTCTTTTACTGAGGATGTGGCCTGTGTATGAGGAGACAATTTTAAATGCTGGAAAGACAGCTGAGGTCTTATTTTAAATACAGTATTTCAAAAAAAGAATCCTATTTATGTGTCCAGTCTTGTACATCAAAGTCAGGGTGTTGTCTGTACTACTTAATCACTTTGACTGACTTGTCCAAGCTTGATCTACAGGTGTAAATATAAGGCACAGAACACCTGTAGCAGTTGTGGTTACAAGTGTTTGGTGGTAATTTTTGTTTCTAATTCTTTTATCCCCATTACCTTCAGTGGCTATCACCACAGAATTGCAAACAAATAACCATTTTGATTCTGATAAGTGTATTGCTAAAAAAAAGCCCGAGCTCATCCCATTCAAAAATAAAATGAAAAAAAAATCTATTTTTCTCACTCTGACCTCCATTATAAAGTCTTTAAGTTGGGAAGGGGGAGAAGGAAGACATAATTGTGCCATATAGAGTATAGCAATCCTGTGCTCATTTTAATTAACTTTGCTGTCCCTTAGGAGCCATTGAGCTCCTCAGAGTCATCAGGAAATCCTATAATATTTTATTTCTGTTCCGTGGCAAGATGGAGATTGGTTGGCTTCTCCCGTGGGACCCAAGACATTATACGCAAGGGACATAGAGTGCTGTTAAAAATTAATCATTTTGAAATAGAAAACATTATTGGGAGCAGTGCTATTGTTCTGAAGATTTATTAACTGTCTGGCACATAGTCATTTATGCACAGAGCCAACACTGCACTTTTGTATTTCCTACTAAATATTTCTCATTGTTTTCTCAAAGTTATTAGTGTACGGCTAGAGCTGAATGCACATTGAATTAAAATAGTGTGATACTGCACATTTGCTTGCCTCAGTGGATTCCTAAGATACATACGTTATGGGGATTTGTGAATGAATATACCATGGGTGGGGATGTTCAAGAGCCTAATTGTAAAGAAACAAGGTTAACATTTAGAGCTGTGAGGTCAGAGAGACCTGTATTTGAATCAGAGTTTGAAGCTGCTGGTAAACTGTGAGCTCCCTAAGCTTTGGGTCTGAATATATTTTCCACACTTCTCCTTCTCTCAGTCTCAGAAGCAGCTGGAGAGTCAATAAACTTTGGGTCAACAAACTTTTTCTGTTAAGAGTCAGTTAGTAAATATGCGTGGCTTTGTAAACCGTGAAAACTCTATGGAAACTCTTTCATTCTCCTGTCATAGACCAAAATATATAAATAAATGGCCCAGCTGTATTCCAATGAGACTTCCTTTATTTTTATTAAGGGTCCATCCCTAAATTTTATGTAATTTTTTTCATCATGAAAGTATTTCTTTTCATTTTTTAAAAAGTTTTTTCTTTTTTTTATGAATTTTAAAATTTGTTTTGATTAGTTATACATGACAGTAGAATGCACTATAATATATTATATACATAGATGGGATATAATTTCTCATTTTTCAAAGTGTACATGTTGTAGAATCATATTGGTCATGTAGTCACATATACATACAGTAGTAATGTCTGTTTCATTCCACCATCTTTACCATCCCCACATCCCCTCCCTCCCCTCTCTTTACTTCCCTCTACCTAATCTAACACTATTTTTCTTAGTGCCCCCCTCCGCCTTATTGTGATTAGCATTTCTTTTCATTTTTGAACATTATTTTTTAAAAAGTCTTCTTAGTTCATGAGTTATTTAGAAATCCAGGCGGCAGCCAGATTTAGGGGATTTTAGACTCTCATGGTAAAAGGAATTTTGGTAACTGATTCCCCATGTGGAAGAAAACTGCTCAGAAACTTGGAATATCTGCCTGATTTTTCTATGGGAAATAATCTCTATTATATAGATCTCACAAATCATGCTTTTTATATATATATATACCTTAACTATTATGCCATCTCAAAGGGATATGTGAGAATAAAATGGAAAAAATGTTTGAAAGTAATTTGTGATAAGTGTTTAGTGTTGTGTTCTGGGACACACAATGCTGGCTTAGTCTACATGGAAGGAATAGACCTGCCAACTCTGAAAAACCATGCCATATTTAAGATGTTCATGACAGATAAATGGCAGGTTTTCATTAGAGGTTCTCCTGATCTTGATTTAGGACTGGTTTGGCGACCATTCTGCAAGGTGGCCACTGTAGTTTAGATTTTAATATCCCACAAAGGCCCATGTTTCCAAGGCTTGGTCCCCAGGGTGGACCTGTTGGGAGGTGGTAGAAACTTTAAGAGGCGGGGCCTAATGAGAGGACTTCAGTCCATTGGGGTGTGCTCTTGAAGGGGATTCTGGGACTCCAGTCTGTTCCTCTTTCCTTCTTTTATCCTTACTATGAGGTGAGTGGTTTTGTTCTGCTACATACTCCTGACTATGATGTCCTACCTTGACACAGGCCCAAAGCAACAGGCCTAACCACCCATGGACTAGAACCTCTAAAACCTTTTCTCTTTATAAGTGGGTTGTCTTTGGTGTGTTAGTGATGGAAAGATGTCTGACACAGTAGCCTAATGATCTTAGGTATCCTTGCATACAGTGTACCCAACAGATTGGTCTAGCTATCCTACAATATATGACATACTGATCCATCTTTGTAGCTACGATTATATCCAGGATATTTTTCAGGACAGTTTTGTAATTTGGAAGATATCTCCTCTATGTGTAGAGCAGAAAACCATATAAAACCAGGGGCAGCTGGGCGCGGTGGTGCACGCCTGTAATCCCAGCACTTTGGGAGGCTGAGGCAGGAGAATCACGAGTTCAAATCCAGCCTCAGCAATGGCGAGGCACTTAGCAACTCAGTGAGACCCTGTCTCTAATAAAAACACAAAAAAGGGCTGGGGATGTGGCCCAGTGGTCGAGTGCCCCTGAGTTCAATCCCCAGTACCACAAAAAAAAAAAAAAAAAAAAAACAGGGGCATTTTTTACTATGTCATCTTAAAAGTGTTAACATGTGAAAAATATGTTCAATATTTTATTGCTATATGCTTTGTGCATATTCTCATAAAAATAAAATTATTATCAAATGCTATTTGAGATCACAGGGCAATTGATACCTTTTTCTCATAGAAATAACTTAACATTGTCAAGCTTGTCCTCAAATCAATTCAAAAAAGTGCCTCAGGAAATTCCCATCTTATTTTCTGAGATTTATTATTTTACTTAGGTTCAGAATTTAATTACCTACAAAATATATTGTAAAATGATAATTTAAAAATTAGTAGGATATCTTTACATGGTACATTGATTTAGACCTTTATGCTTAGCTTGGCAGATTTTTAAAAATAGTTTAAAAAGCTCAATTTGTATGAATAAGCAACAGGATGAAGAGTAGTAGACTATTTAGGAAATTCGATCTTTTGGTCTTCTTGTTGCTGGGTGTGTGATTTAAGGAGACTTACTAATGTCTTTGTGCTTCAATTTTCTTATCTGCAATTTAGAAACAATAATATGCACACTGCAGGTATGTAGTAATGATAGAATGAAATTACATTAGAGAAAGTGCTTTGTAAACTGCAAATCACCCTAATTATGTGAGCAGCTCTTATGTAGTCAGGATATTGCCAATGTATTAGCTTTCTGTCACTGTGATTAAATACCTGAGAAAATCAACTTAAAGGATAAAAGATGTTATTTTTGCTCAGATTTCAGCCTATGGTCACTTGGCCCCATCACTTTGGGGCTTTCGTATGGCAGAACTTCTTGACAGGGTATACACAGGGAAAGAGAGGTGTTCATCCCATAGCACTGAACAAGCAGAGAGAAAGAGAGGCTGGGGACAAAATATACCCTTGAAAGTAGGTCCCAGTGACTACTTCCAGGGACAAAATATACCCTTGAAAGTAGGTCCCAGTGACTACTTCCTTCAACCTGGCCCAATATCCTAAAGGTTGCACCACCTCTTAACAGTGCCACAGGCTGGCTGTCAAGACTTCAGCATATGGCCTTTTTGGATCATTTCATATTCAAACCATAACAACTAGTTCATAAGACTTTCCTTAATCGGGTCCTATACCAACAGATAGTCTATATTCCAGCTGTCTCTATCTAACTCTCTCTCTGTATCTTCCACGAACACATAGGCAGGCACACATCGTGACGCTGCATTGGGAGAAACATTTTGTCCATTGCTTGAAATGCAACTTCTGACCATATTTCCTCCTTTCTCTGTGGGTGGAATGAGAAGAAATCTGGATAGAAATGTTGAAAATGAGAACAGCTGACTGGACGTTGGCATGCATCCGTTGAAGTTTTGTTCCTTCTGTGCAAATCCAGAGAACTCAGTTTGCTAACAGGCAAAATTTAGAGCAAAATAAAAGAGTTTCTCCAGTGGTTTCACGTGTTATCCATTTGCAATGACATATTTATGTTGAGAGTCACAATAAGAAGTGGGTAGACGAGCCAGGTACGGCGATGCACACCTGTCATCCCAGGAGCTTGGGAGGCTGAGGAAGGAGGATCCTAAGTTCAAGGCCAGCCTCAGCACCTTAATGAGCACATAAACAACTCACTGAGACCCTGTCTCAAAATAAAACACAAAAAAGGATTGGGGATATGGCTCAGTGGTTAAGTGTCCCTGGGTTCAATCCCGGGTACCAAAAAACTACAATAAAAAGTGGATAGACCATCAATTTTGGAGCTCTTCTGTAAGTATTGACCAAATGACTGTTTTCCCAGGTGTTCCTAATACTCCATCTTTCTCACAATTCCTTTAGGTTCTAACTTTATCCATCTTACCTTCTATTAGTGTTTTTACTAAGAAAACTTGCATTTGGTGATTTTGAAGTTAGTAAATTATGAAAACTTGATATTCTCATTGGGCATAAATAACTCATTGTTTATTGATGTTGATTTAAGTTTAGTGTGGAACAAGATCACCAAATTAAACCCAGTGGAAGCTAGGTCACTGACACAGGCGAATAAGTGATTTACAAAGCAGCCTGAATTCTAGTGTTGCTTTAAGGAACATAGGCCCTCATTCGCTGATTTGAAACTTGAGTCCCTTTTTTTTTTTTTTTTTAATCATTTTTTATTTTTTTGGTACAGGGATGAGTTCTTTATTTGAGAGGCCCATCTCCAGCTGTCTCAGTCATAGCTGTGATATCTGGGTCAGTTTACACAAGGAAGGGCCTTCTAGAATCACTGCAGGAACTGGGAACTCCTGGCCAAAGTGGATTTTCAGTGACTGGGCCACGGAGTCAGCCGGGTTCAAGATCTCACTGGGCTTTTGCAGCCTCTAGTGGTGAAGGGTAGGGAGAGGAGGACACTGTGTGGCTGCCCTCTCTCCTCTCAGTGGTCTCACAGAAGTTAGTACCTCACCAAGGATGCTATTTGGGAAATTTGTGGATGGTTCTTTTCCCTGGTTTTCATAATAATGAAGGTGGAGAATCATTGAATAGATGGAGACCAGGGATGATTTTTTTTTTTTACAATTTATGGACCTGTCAGGAACAAATAAGAATTGTTCCCTATCTTATTTATTTATTTATTTGTTTTTTATTACCAGGGATTGAACTCAGGGGCACTTGGCAACTGGGCCACATCCCCAGCCCTTTTTTGTATTTTATTAGAGACAGGGTCTCACTGAGTTGAGAGGCTGAGGCTGGCTTTGAACTTGCCATCCTCCTGCCTCAACCTCCAAAGTGCTGGGATTACAGGCATGTGCCACCATGCCCCACTGTTCCCTATCTTGAATAACTATTTGCTATTCACCTGAACTACTCTGCCTATGCTCGTCTGAATTCAGCACCCAATTCCACCATGCATATAAACAGAAAGGAGTTTTGCCTGGTTTCAAAACACACCAATTTACTTATTTATTTTTTATGAATAAAAATGGTTTATTTTTTATATGCATAAAAGTCATATAGGAGTAGAATACAACACAAACAATATCAATATTTTCAAAAACATAAAATGAAAATCTTCAATAATGTCCATGAACTGCGATAAACCTCATCTCAGCTATGTGACTAAATTTTTACTACCAAACATTTTGTTTTGTTTTTAGATATGCACGACAGTAGGGTGAATTTTGACATATACATGGAGTGCAAGCCTTTCCAATTTTTTAAAAAAATATTTATTTATTTGTTTTAGTTGTACACAATGACTTTTATTCTTATGTGGTGCTGAGGATCGAACCCGGGCCGCACATGTGCTAGGCGAGCGCTCTACTGCTGAGCCACAACCTCAGCCCCCATTCCAATATTTGATGCCATTCTTGAGGTTGTACGTGATGTGGAGTTAAACTGATCGTGAATTCATATATGAACATAGGAGAATTATGTCCCATTCATTCTATTGTCTTTCCCATTCCCATTCTCCCTCCCTTCCCTTCGTTTCCCTTTGTCTACTCAATGGACTTCTGTACTTTCCTTCCCTACTCTTAACCTCCATATATCAGAGAGAACACTCAGCCTTTGGTTTTTTTGGGACTAGCTTATTTCACTTAGCATGATATTCTCCGGTACGAAACTCCTCTGTTAACTGAGGGAAGACTATTATTTTGTTGCTTGTTTGGAAACTTTCCTGAAAGTTTCTCAACGTTACAGAAATTCAGATGATGCCAATACTTGTGGGATTTAAACAAACTCTTGGAATCAGTCTGCATTTATTCTATTCACAGAGATTCTATGTATAAGATACACGTCCGACTACTTTGTGTATTTAGTATAGTTGTGCCCATTTATTTACTTACTGAAATGCACACTATTTTATTATAAATTACTGCCATTTTACTCCTCTGAGTACTGTTATGGCATTATTTATTTGTTTTGAGATTGTGTTTATAGGGTAGGATCTATTGTCTATGAATCTCATTTCAGGGTAGTAAAGAAACATTCCAAGAAATTTATTATCAAGAGAAGACACTAATCCAATAGCTTGAAAACCACTGGGATTCATTGTCATGCCTTTATAATGTTCACATTTCAGAGAGGACCACGAGACCCAAAAGAGGTAACCCAAACTTGAAACCCCTGATGTAGGCATATGAAAAACCTCTGAACCAACCACTATAATTATCACAATAAACACAGACTATTTTTATGATGTTGTGTCAGCCTAGCCACCTCAGAGAAACCATATTTTCTCTCTTAGGCAACTAGTGGCTCCTTTGTAATAAATTACTGAATAGTAAAGCAGTTCCTAGCTTCTTAGAGATGGAAAGAACCACAGAAGTCATTGAACTTTCTCACAGGAGAATACTGTCTTATGCAACATCACCTACAAGTTCAGCATCTGTTGCCTTAATGCCTCCGGGGGTTGGAAACTTCCTATCATGCAGGAGAATTTGTTTTCAGTGTTCTGAGATTCATTTTTGAAAAGGTCAAAATAAAGTCTCTCCACTTAAAATTCTATCCTCTTTTTGAAATTTTGTTCTCATTAGTAAGACAGAACCAGTTTTTACTCCCCCATGTAACAGCCCTTCCTGGACTTGAAAAGAACGCTCACATAGTGATGGAATTAAGCCAATACTACAGCCAAAAATGTTCAGGAAATTGTGAGCATGATTATTCCTGTACTCAGAACCCTACAGCAGAAACCTGGGTTGAGGACAGAGCCAGAGGTGAGAGGAAATTTTCTTCAGGTCCTGTGCTGAATCCTGCAGCTATTTCTCCTGTGGCATCAGTTTGGTTAAACCCACCGGCTGAAGGGTTAACAGAAAATCTTGAGAAGGAAGAGTATACAGGGAGAAGCATATCAGAGAAGTTGCAATTTCTGCAATTTCTGAGCTCTAGTCTTAGATATCAGGTTCTTGTGCTTTCTGTGAAAGCTAGAAGGCATAACTCCACACTCTCTGCCTTGGACATCTTTGGGGACTAAAAAACTTTACTATGGGAGGCAAAGAAAAAATATTGTCCTCCCTCTTGAGTCATTTTCACTAATATCCAAGATTCTAGATTTGTTTATAAACCAATAGATGTACATGTGTGTGTATGAATTTTCCTAGTGACAACCAACTTAGCACTGTTGGGCTAGCTGTGTGCTAGTCTGAGAGTTTTTTTTCTTCACACCTCTGGGGTCAATCCCCTGTACAAAAAAAAAAAAAAAAAAAAAAAAAAGAAGTAGTATACATTGATATTAACATTTTTTGTTTCTGAGGTTCCTTTGACAATGACTCTTCATATGCTCTCTGTTCAGCAACAGGACATCTGAGCATCTATTGCCTGTGTGCACATTATGTGTCTATCACACTTTTCATTGTGTCTGCTAACTGGTAACTTTGTGACTATGCTTATCTCTCAGGCCGTGGCAAGGACATGGCATATCTGAGTGGTGACTAAGTAGTCAGTGGAGTAGCAGTGTCGGTATCCCAGCACCATTGAACTTTACAATATCTCATGATCAGGGCCCTGCAGAGTGTGTTTGAAAGTGGGGTATTAATAATGTTGCATCAGAAAGGTTTCAGGAAAGATGACAGAGGTTACAGTATTAGTCTTTTGAATTTAGCCACATGGTAAGGCAAGGACTCTGGTCATTACGCTATTCATACAGCACTAGAAAAATTCTGCCAGAAGCTTGAAGTATAAAGTAGAGATCTGTTAGCATCACCCATGACCTTTTCACTGCAACTCTAAATAATACTACTTTGTCCTAAAATGAATTCCAGACAACTGTCAGGAAGATAGGTGCCACTTGTGATGGTTCTAGGTGCAGTGGGATATGTCCTCACCTACAATACCCACAGCTACAGGAAAATGATGACCTCTCTCTGTTCTTGCTCTCCAACCACAACAAAGATGAAACTGAGTTTCGTCCCAGGCACTAAGTCACCTGACAAACTTCTCCTATATTATTTTGTTTGGATACTTATCTAAAAATGCACTACTGAATCTAGAAATCAAAAGTCAGTTGAAATAGGTATAGGTTCACAATAGGGCAGACTTGCAAGGGCCTTCAAGGAATCCATAGATTCTTTGCACAGCACTATTTTCTGTTCCTACAGTATGACAGACACCCCAATTTAGCCCTCGTAGATTTTAGGATTTCTGAGTCCTTGCCTGACATTTCTTTCTTTTATACATGCTACTTAATTTGGTACCCTATTTCTGAAAATGTGGTGTGCAGACCAATTTGGTTACTTCAAATCATGCTTTAATTGCACAACAGCTTCATAATTTAAATGAATCCCACTGTGGATATATGTGTAAATAGTCTCCAATTAATTTTATTCTTATGTAACTTTTCTTAAAATGAATTTAACTCCTCTTAGATATAGTTATAAGCACTGTTACATAATAATGCCTCATTATTAATCACCGAGATCAAAGGAGGTTCAAGAACTTGCTGAAATGACCACAATTTGAAATCATGCTTTACTAACACTTTTCTGTATATAACTTGATCATTGCAAAAGTCAAGTACTGGTTAATAATGATTTTCCTTTGAGAAAGTCAATATATTGTCTTTGCAAGAACTCTCCCTCCTCACTTGGTGCCCCTAATTCATTGAAATGGGTTTTGTTGAAATTAATAGATGTTAGTGTTTGTATTTATTTCCTTTAATGATTATTTATCATTTAGACCCAGTCATTTAATGAGCCCTTTTGAATAAGATTTTAGATTAAAAACAAGTATCTGTACTTATATTCACCCAATTATTTTGGATAGACTTAGACACTAATGGATATGCTACTTTTTTTTTTTTTTTCTGTACCAGGGATTGAATCAACATCCCCGGTTTTTATATATATATATGTATATACACACACAGACACACACACACATATATATATATATATATATATATATATATATATATATATATATATACATTTTATTTTATTTAGAGACAGGGTCTTGCTAAGTTGCTCGGGGAGGGACTAAGCTGCTGAGGCTAGCTTTGAACTTGCAATCCTCCTGCCTCAGCCTCCAAAGCTGCTGGGATTACAGGTGGTTGCGGTGATGCACACCTATATATGCTACTTTTAAAGCTTAAATATAATTAATTAACATTCCATGTTGCTATTTATGTACTGTGTCTCAAATTTCATTTATTATAGATCAAGGCCTCCAAGGTGAGAATAACTCAAGGCCAAGATTTCCTTCTGCACCCTTTTTTATGGCAAGGATCTGAATAGTCCCACAGATGGATTTGTCCAATCCCACAAAAGGAGAACACTTTTGTGTCTGTTTCACACTGTGATGAACCATTTCTGAGTTTGACGTTTGCTTCTCATTTTAATGACCTGGAAATAAAATGCCTTCCTTTTTAGAATGTCAAATCCTTCCTCCTGCCCCAAAGTTTAGGTACATTTGAGGAGGACTTATTGGAGGAATTGTGTAGTTCTTTCCTAAATCATATCCTCATTTGGAAGAAATATTTTTTATTAATTACCTACTACATGCTCAGCAGTGTGCTAATAAATACTTATTTGATTAATCTTAATTAATATCTCTAGCCCTGTACAACAGGATCTATTACTGTTCTTATGTTAGAGAAGCAGAAATTGCATATGTAAGGAATGTGTTCAATGTCATAAAGCTAATTTATAGCACAGCTAATTTACGGCAAGATCATCCAAGCAGTAGGTTTATTGGTCCTGGCTATGTTAATCAAATTAAAGACTATTACAGTTTATGCAAGCATGGAATAGTGAGTGAGGTCTGTCAATACAGATGGAGATGCATCTCATATTTGAGCTAGGACATTGTCAGGTGAAGTTGGGACTGGGACTTGTACTGGACTATGTTTTAGCTAATATTGGACCTGTATTTCAGGAAGAAGCAGAATACAGGCTTAAAGAAACGCTGAAACATGCATTAAAAGCCCAACCACTTTAAAATTTGAGTCAAAGAACATTCATTATAACTAACTGGGTGTTCAACACTGGATTTAGCACTGGGCATGAAAGAGAGAACACATGATCAGAGTCTAAAGGGTTCCACCATAGTCACCAGGGAAGACAGAACTACGCAGGTAATAACAGGACCATAAAAGGCTGGAGTTGTGGCTCAGTGGTCGAGTGCTTGCCTGGCATGTATGAGGACCTGGGTTCGATCCTCAGCACTGCATATAAATAAATAAATAAATAAAATAAAAGATCCATTGACAACTAAAAATATTTTAAAAAAAATAACAGGAGTGTAAATTGGTACAATCATTTTGGAAGCAATTTGATAATATTTTGTATTCACCTACAAGGGCCAGCCCTTCAGATACTTCAGTATGTCTGATTTTCACAAATACTATGAAAATGTAGACAATAACCCATTTTGTTGAATAATAAAGTTGAGACTTCAGGGAGCTCACGCCTCTTATCCAGAGCCATTCAGCTCAGTGTGGGAATGGTGATGGTGGGATGTCAGGATTTGAATCAAAATCTCTTTGATGGTAAACGCACAGATTTTTCTCAATGCAGTCAGCTAAGGCCCTGCTGATAAGGTAAAGATCCAAAACTTAGCATGTCACTTCTTATCCTAGGTGAGTTTCTCAGATCCTCCAGAAGCACTGAGTAGACAAACAATGAGAAATAAAGTCGGGAGTTAGGGCTGGGGTTGAAGTGCTTCTTGAGAAGCCAGCTATGGTGGGCAGTAGGGGCCTGAGCCTCTAGGCATTGGTGTTGGATCCCTTGGCAGGAAGGGAAGGGCAGATGTGTGCGAATGTGGAAGAAAAAGTCTATTGATGTTTAACATTGTCTTTTCTCTATCTCTGTCTGTCTCTGTATTGGTCTCTCTCTCTCTCTCTTTTTTTTTGACACAGGACTCAGAGATGAGAAAACAGGAAAGATAATTGAACCACCAAAATAAGTTCTAACTTTTTTCACCTTCCTGCTTTCCTTCCATCTTTGTTATGAGTTGGCTTTTGATGCATAGCTAACTCATAACCTACTGGGTTGAATCAACTCTTTTATTACTTTTCAAAATTCTACAAGTTTTTTGAATAGTTCTTGGACTAGTGGCTTACCTGGGAATAAACAATTTGAGATTTACACATTCTAGGTCTCATCTTGGACTACCTTGTCTATTTCCGCAAGTTCTTTTGTCCTTAAATTGACTAACCCAGGTTCATCCCCATTTTGCCATGTTCCAAGAGGGCAAAAACAGAAATTTCACTTGTGCTTCATTCCATTGGTCAAAGGAAGTCACAAAGCCGTTCCATATTGAACGTGTGATGGAGAAGTGGTATGCGCTTCTTGATAGAATTGCAAAGAATTTTGGAACTTTGTGATAGACTACTGCATTGATGGAGAAGTGAAGGTTCCTGGTCTATGATCAGTGGTTGCCAATGGTAAATGTTTCCTGAATGCCTGGCTCATAAGAATCAGTTTTTACTGCCTGTAACTGTGTCACTAAAGAATCTAAGAGGGGACTGGGGTTGTGGCTCTGTGGTAGAGCACTTGCTTAGCACATGCAAGGCCCTGGGTTCAATCCTCAGTACCACATAAAAATAAATAAATAAAATAAAGGTATAAAAAAAAGAATTTAAGAAAGCAGGGCTGGGGTTGTGGCTCAGTGGTAGAGAACTTGCCTAGCATGTGTGAGGAACTGGGTTCAATTCTCAGAACCATATATAAATAAATAAATAAATAAATAATATAAAGGTCCGTCAACAACCATATACATATATACACACACACACACACACACATATATATACACACACATATACACACACACATATATATAAACACACACATATATGTATTCTATATATATATATAGAATCTAAGAAAGCAGTATTTCCTGTGGAGAACCACGAATGTCTTCTACAAAAGTAAAAACATTTGTTACGTTGTGTTTCTAGAATCATCCATGTGATAGTTGAAAAGTTCAAAGATGTTTTTCTCATTTTAACCAAGTTTTTAAATGTGTTTTAAGTGCTTGACATCGAGGAAAATATTGCCATTTCTCTAACAATGTTCTTTAAATTATAGAACCGAGGCATAGGTTCTGCCCTAAATTGACATGATATTTTTAAAGGGAAAGGTTGTACAGTTTAGAGAACATTATCTTTCAGAAATTCTGATAAATTCTAAAAACTTCACATGAGCATTGAAAGTGAGTACAAGTTTACTTTCCTAGGTCTTTGAAAATAGAAGTGTAAACAGTCCTCAAGTCCCAGAAGCTGCTAGCTATAATTATATACTTGATCATTATTTTTTTTAAACACTCTAATTTTAATGATATAAGCCATTGTACACCTTGACTTCCACATGTTTGATTGCAAAGATGGCTCCCTAAAAGTACCTTATAGTTTGGGGAGTTATTATCTCAAAGGATGCTTATGTGTGTGCCCACAGCAGTCTGCCCTGTGTTTTGATTCACACACACCACTTCATGTTCTGTTCTTTCAAGTCTCTTAGAACCAGTCACTTCCAATGGCCACTGTATGAAGACCATCATTTCTACCAAGGGTACCATCTCCAGATGGTTCCCAAACTCCCAGGTGCATGGATGTCAGAGAAG
This sequence comes from Tamias sibiricus, assembly GCA_025594165.1. NCBI lineage: Eukaryota > Metazoa > Chordata > Mammalia > Rodentia > Sciuridae > Tamias > Tamias sibiricus. The sequence goes on from CM046675.1 coordinate 19,256,858, forward strand.
TGATGGGTTGTGTTCAAAGGTGACCAGCCTCTTTAAGAGCTTTCTCACATTTATTGTCTGGACATCAGAGTAGTTCTGCCTGTGGAACCCAAAGCCCATCTCTCAACCCTATTACCTTGTAGCTTAACAGTCCGAAAACCTCTCCCTGCTGAATCAGTACTTTGAGGGCCCTGCTGAATCAGTACTTTGGCTGGCTCTGTCCTAGGTGCTGAAAGATAGTCATAAACAAAGAGACAAGACCCTGTTCTCTTGTATGTTAAACTTGCTAAACTATTCACTTCTCTTCTCCTCTGTGCCCTATGCCTAATTTGGATGGCTCTCTCCTTCCATAGCTACTAAAAAAATCTCTTTAGGATATGAATAGATATATAAAGCTCCTGAGGATTGCAAGCAGAGATGATTGGCATAGTTAGAGTAGCAATCTCTGGCTACACCTGCTAAAAATGCTTGGTTACATTTTCAGGACCACAATTCAAAAAGATTTAGGCATATTGTATTTAAGTAACGTCAAAGACATTGGTTGAAAATGGGAAAAATCCGGCTCATTTTGTTTAATTTATTGCCACTACTCAGCTCAAATGTTTTTACATTCTCATTTAATTTGGATGAATGTGTGAGACATCAAGCAGACTCAGGTTTGGTCTCTTGATTGAGTTGAAACAGAGAGCTTGATGAAAGCCCAAACAAAAAGCTAGATTGCATCTTTCACTTTCCATCTGGGCATCTTGGTCTTTTATCATAAAAATCAGGGAACGAGCCTAACTTATCTTTAAGACGACCTACCTGCATTATGCCTAGGAGCAAATTATGTTCATTGAGTTACTTAGTATTTTAAGAAAAATGAACAGTTTGGGTGAATTTATATGACGTCTCTCGACATGGTGGGACCCATAAATATTTTAAAGTAAGAAACCTGAGAATGTGGAGCATGTGGCTTGGAATAAAAGAAGAAGCAGAGTTTCACCCAAGACAATGACTTCAGACGTGGGAAAGAGAAATTAAGTTATTTTCCCATGTGTTCACATACCCAACCAAATAGAAGGGGCAAAACTTGTAATTAAAATTCTTTGAACTATCATTTATTGTGTGCTTACCATAATTTAATGTCTGAAATTTCATTACAGTGATCTCATTTAAACCTCACATCAAATAAAGACCTTTCTATTAGTATGCTTGTTTGTGAGGTGACACAGGCACAGAGAGGTTAAGAGACTTGAAAAAGACTGTATAGTTACCAAATGATTGATAGGATTGATCATTAATTTAAAAACACACAGATTTCTAAGCTGTTAGTTTTTTTTTTTTTTTTTTTTTTTTTTTTTTGTTTTGTTTTGTTTTGTTTTGTACTGGGGATTTGAACCCAGGGATGTTTAACCACTGAGCAACATCCCCAACTTTTTTTATTTTTTATTTAGAGATAGGGTATCACTAAGTTGCTTAAGGCCTCTCTCAGGCTGGCTTTGAACTCATGATCCTCCCGCCTCAGCCTCCCAAGCCACTGGGGTTACAGGCATGCCCCATCACATCTGGCTAAGCTGTTGCTTTCAACCAATAGCTGTTATAGCACCCCAAAGTTTGTATTAAAAAGCTTCCTGGATTTTGAATTATGTGTCTCTGAGTTTCAGTCCCTTCATCTGTAAAATGGGGGTAAAGATGACCGTTTTGAAAATAACAGTGAAATAATATATATAGAAGAAAAGTGGCAAAGAAAAATATAGCATGCCATTCATAGACATTCGCAACTTCAAATATGATATAAAGGAAACGTTTCACATGGTTTTGAAGCTGAGTTTCTAGGGGAGATGAAAGTAAGATTGGAGACATGGTAACCTCATCTTCAACATTTACAGCTCTGCCAAGTCTGAAGTATAAAACAGAGATGAGCATTGTTAAGAACGAAGCTGGGCATGGTGGCACACACCTATAATCCCAGCACTTTGGGAGGCTGAGGCAGGAGGATCGCAAATTCAAAGTCAGTTAGCAACTCAGTGAGACCCTGTCTCTAAATAAAATACAAAAAAGGGCTGGGGATGTGGCCCAGTGGTCGAATGCCCCTAAGTTCAATCCCCAGTACCACAAATAAAAAGAAAAAAAAAAAAAAAAAAGTTGATCCAACCCATGAATGTCAACAGAAGGTTTGGGGAATGTTGCTTCACAAAGGGAAGGAAGTAATTTAAATATCTGTGTATATGCATAGTAATGGTACCTTAGCTGAATTTTAAAGAACAATGTGGGCATATATGTATTCTAGGGATGAAATACTAATTGAAATGTTTTCCTGTCTGTGGTCATCTATTTGTTTCTCTATCATAGGATAATGTTACAAGTAAGCCAGTTTTCTATTTTAAATCAGGTGGAATCTCTCATTAGTGTAGAAGACATGATTACCTGATTTGGTCAAAATAATAGATAAGACTTACCTTGGGAACATAAATAGTTGTCCGGTCATCATCGCATAAATAGCTTACATCGCTGTGACTCAGCCAATTAATGAGGTTAGCATGCTCCCTTTACACATATTTGCTTTATAAAATGGAACACAGTATTCTTGACTCGACTCCTAATTGTGTCCTATGAGGCATAGTAGAACCAGTGACATATTGCCTGGAAAAAAAAAATCCTGGGGGACACATCATTGGATACAGAGAGGAAGCACCGTCCTGGAACAAAGGGAATCCAGTTCTGTGTGGCCACAGGAAGTGAAGCTGGGACAGTCGAGGGAAGCCAAAGCATGACAGATTTCAGTTGTGGATAAGGCAGAGGTTCCTAATTGTCTCCGCTGTCCAAAGATGCCTCAGGAAGCAATAAATTACCCATCTCCAGTCTCTGGATCTGTTCAAGCAGAAGGGAGTCTAGCAGCTGAAAGGGTATTGGCACCTCTTTGTTTCAGGACTTCTGAGGAACTTGCCAAAGTCGAAAGCTGATTAAAGGTTTCTTCTCTTTGCCTATGGTGGAAACCATTTTTTATGGATGGATGGAGATATCTATGCCTATAAATCTATATTTATACACATACATCTCATATATATGTGTGTGTGTGTAATATATATATGTCTTATATCTAACTTTATATGTCCATATGTATTTATAGTTTGTTACCTATTTATCCATATAAACAGCTTTATTTTGATGAATGCATAATAGTTATGTGGCACCAATGCCATTGATAGCATAACTTTCTGCATACATAGTCGCAGTATATTACCCTGATCAAATTAGGATAATAAACATATGTATCACTTAAATGTGGATCATTTCTTTGTGGTGAGTGCGCATAAAGTCCTCTCTTCTATTTCTTTGAAATATATGTGACATTGTTTTTTTATGGATTATTTTTAGTTATGCATGACAGTAGAATCTCTTTTGACATAATTATAAAAACATGGACTATATCTTGTTTTTTAACCATAGTCACCCGGAGGTATGGATTATGAGTATCCATTTGGAATGCTACAGCTTGCAGCCCTTTTATCTACTTCAATTCATATAAAAATCATGGTAACTAGAAGCAGCTGGTGCCTGGACTTGCCTAGTGAGTGTTTTGTCCTAGGAAAAAAATCCTCCTCTAACCAAGCTTTTCACCTCCCTTCCTTGGTCCTTCCTGAGCTCTGATCTTTAACTCTTATTATTCCTGAGAACTTGGATTTGTGCTTCTTTTCCCATTCCACCTTTCACCTTGGTAAACCCACATAGCTCCGTAATTTCTTTTTTTCTTTTGGTACTGGGGATGGAACTCCAGGGCACTCAACCACTGAGCCACATCCCCAGCCTTATTTTGTATTTTATTTAGAAACAGGGTCTCACTGAGTTGCTCAGCACCTCGCCATTGCTGAGGCTGGCTTTGCACTTGTGATCCTCCTGCCTCAACCTCCTGAGCCACTGGTCCCCATTATTTTAAGCGCTACCTATACTGTGAAGACTTTGAGATTTTATTTTCTGTATTTTTAAAAAACTTCAGTGAGTATTTTCTTTTCCTCTGTGCCTCATTAAAACAATGAGAAGTAACTTTTATATTGAAATAAACGTAGAACCCTTATAAAGTTGTAAAAATATTCCATAATGATCCCAAAATAATATTTTAGAAGTGCCCATCTGGTTGTGTCCCTGTCTGGCTTCAACTCCTTTTAGTGTTTTCTCAGGAAAGTGAACACTGCCTTTGGAGCCTGGGAGTCTCTGCATGGTTTCTGCCCTTCTGTTTGTTTCTTCTGCTTCCTTTTCATCTGCCATCTTTTGGCCAATGCATGGTGCTTCATTTATGCCGACTTTGTTTATTTCCTAGCAGAAATTTCTTCCAGCCCAGTGTCCTGTCTATGCCTTTCTCTGATACCCTTCAACTCATCATCAGCTAGCTCCACAATCTAGGTCGGGTCTCTCTTGTGCCCTCTTATTTATGTCTCATTTCCCCTACACAACACAACAATATTTGCACAAGTATTTGCTTAACCTCTGTCTTCCTAACTCTCCTGTCAACACTCTTGTTCATTGTTCTAAGTTCACTACCTTGCTAATAGTAGGCGCTTTATAGACTTTTCAATTCAATGAAAGGTAGTCTGAACACAAGAGTTGTGATCTGTGTTTGGAATTCCATCTTGAGAGAGCTGTCATAGGAGCAATGTGTTAGACTTGGATCCAAATATTAGTTCTGTCAATGACTTGATGCAAATCTTTCATCAGATTCCTTAAACATACTGAGTCCCTGTTTACTCATCCGAAACTGCATAACATCCTCTGGGCTGAGTAAAAGCACACAATGCTCAGTATATTATTACAGGTTGTCCTGTAAAATCGTGGACACAGGACTCTTTAAACGTTGCTTATTAGGAAAGCATGGCCCACACACATATAAAATTTAAAAAAAAAAATAGTGCCTACCTATATCTCAGAATACAGTATATGCTTTCTTTCTATCTCCAAATGATAGCATGCTGATGTATGATCTCAGATTTTTTTGTCAGATTTTTAAATATTATTTCCTTTTTCAAAGATTGATTCTAATATTCAAAATATAGCTTTGGGCTTCTTTTCCCCTTGCCTTCTTCTGACTATGAAATACATGATAAAAACAAATTTTCTGGGTGTGAGATTCTTGTCTATTTTTCTAAACCAAACAAGGCTGTTTCCCTTGAAGAAGAACTTTGGGAATTAAGGCTTAGGCAGACTCAGTGTTAATCCTTAGCATAGTGAGAACACAATAACATATCCAATTCCTGGCAGATATGGCTAGGTCACCATATAGAAGCCAATTTTTATAATTAATGTTGAACTGAGGGATCAAAGACACTTTGAAAAATGGTTATGATCTTGCAAACCAAAGAAAAATGGTGCATAAATAACACCTGAAAATCCTTCCATAAAAACAATAAAGACACTGCGAAATGCAAATCAAAACCACTCTAAGATTTCATCTCACACCCGTCAGAATGGCAGCTATTAAGAACACAAACAACAATAAATGTTGGCAAGGATGTGGAGAAAAAAAGGCACACTTATACATTGTTGGTGGGACTGCAAAATGGTGCAGCCAATATGGAAAGCAGTATGGAGATACCTTGGAAAACTTGGATTGGATCCACCTTATGACCCAGCTATCCCACTCCTTGGTCTTTACCCAAAGGTCTTAAAAACAGCATACTACAGGGACACAGACACATCAATGTTTATAGCAGCACAATTCACAATAGCTAAACTGTGGAACCAACCCAGATGCCCTTCAGTAGATGAACGGATAAAGAAAATGTGGTATATACACACAATGGAGTATTACTCAGCAATAAGAGAGAATAAAATCATGGCATTCGCAGGTAAATGGATGGAGTTAGAGAATATAATGCTAAGTGAAGTTAGCCAATCCCCAAAAGCCAAATGCCAAATGTTTTCTCTGATATAAGGAGGCTGATTCACAGTCGGGTTGGGATGGGGAGCATAGGAGGATTAGAGGAACACTAGAATGGCCAATGGGAGGGAGGGGGGGGAAAAAGGGTCAAGGAAAAAAAAAAGATGGTAGAATGAGATGGATATCATTACCCTAAGTGCATGTATGAAGTCATAAATGGTGTGAATATACTTTGTATACAACCAGAGATATGTAAAAATGTGCTCTACAAGTATAATATGAAATGTAATACATTCTGCTGTCATTTCTAACAACTTAGAATAAAAAATAAATTTGAAAAAAAAAAACAACAACAATGAAGACACTGGCAAAAGCTGTCAAAATTCACTTTTTCAGGACTCTGGGAATGGACCAGAGACTTCCAGCAATTCAAAGAGTGTTAATTCAAGAAAATGGCTTTCTTAAATAACCTCAGAAAAAAACAGAAGTCTTCATGGCATTTAAACTTGCCCATTCCTTATCCCTCTATCTCTCCATCAGCCTTGAAAACCAGCATGTCATGGTGAAAACCAGCATTCTGGAAAACACTAAGGTGGCAGAACTAGGTGTGAACTGTTTCAAAACAGTATTCAGAGAGTTGTCATTTTGTGACCTGAGTGTTGCCTGGGAAACCCCATTCACAAATATGTTTGCATTTGACTTATAAAACAGTTCTTTCCCCAGGGGCATTTATAAAAAATGATCAGAGGCAGTTGTTTAACATTGTGGGTGCCTGAGGTGGTTAATAATAGTGGAGTCATACACTTACCAGTGGAAAGAGAAAACTAGGGAAATAAGATGTCCTTAGGGGACTTTGTATAGCTCTGACTTGTTTCTGTGAGTCTAGAAGGGCTTGTGCGTATGTAGACGCATGTACATTCCATGGCCATGTCCGTCCTAGAGATCTGACATTAACTCATTAGGCCTGGTGAACCCCAAGGCACTTGCCAGCAGGAAGTGAAGGCTAAGGTAGAGTTGTCAAAAGTTCAGTAAGAGTGGAAAGAACACTTCAGGATGCACACAGAGTTCTTTGCAAAGGTGGGGGCAATTAAAGATTATAGGCATTTGATAAATGGTTGCACAATTGTTAGCTGATCAATAAGTGAGCCAAGCCAGGCACAGTGGCGCACGCCTGTAATCCCAGCACTTGGGAGGCTGAGGCAGGAGGATCGCAAGTTCAAAGCCAGCCTCAGCAATGGCGAGGCTCTTAGCAACTCAGTGAGACCCTGTCTCTAAATAAAATACAAAAAAAGGGCTGGGGATGTGGCCCAGTGGTCGAGTGCCCCTGAGTTCAATCCCAGTACCAAAAAAAAAAAAAAAAAAAAAAAAAAAAAAAAAAAAAAAGTGAGCCAAATAGAAAATTCAGTGACTATATGTGACAAAGAATGCAGACTTTTTAAAATTGGTTCAAGAAAGCTATTAATCAAACTGTACCACTACAGTACTAACAAATAGCAATAGCAATAAACCCAGAGAAGGTTACAGGGAAAGAATCTAATGTCCAGATTTCTAATAGGATATTATTTTATTGCATTTTATTTATTTATTTATATTTGGTACCAGAGACTGAACTCAGAGGCACTTAAGCACTGCGACACATCCACTGCCCTTTTTAATATTTTATTTTGATACAGGGTCTTGTTGAGTTGCTTAGGGCCTCGCTGCTGAGGCTGGCTTTGAACTTGCAATCCTCCTGCCTCAGCCTCCTGAGCCGCTGGGATTACAGGCATGTGCCACTGTACCCAGCATGATATTATTTTAAATGATTAGTTTAAAAAATCATGAGGGCCTGAGGTTGTGGCTCAGCGGTAGAGCACTCGCCTAGCACGTGCGCAGCCCAGGCTCAATCCTCAGCACCACGTAAACATAAATGCATTGCATTGTGTACAACTAAAGCAAATAAATAAATATTTTTTAAAAATCATGAAACATGTAAACAGTAAAATAAAGCCCACAAAGAGGGGAAAAAAAGAGTCAATGGAATCTGTCAGAGAAAGCCCAAAGTTCTACTTACTAAACAAAAAACTTTACATCAGTTATTTTAAAAATGTCCACATAGAACTAAAAGAAATATGAGGATAGTGTCTTCCTAAAATTGTATAAGTAAAAAGATAGATTTAGGCTATAAAAATACAGAACCAAATGGAGGTTGTGGATTTGGAAATTACAACAACTGTAAGAAAAAAATTCACTTTTGAGCTTAATGGCATATTTGAAAAGAGACAAATCAATCAATTTAAATATATGCCAATTGAGATTATCTAGCCCGAGAAACAGAAAGAATAAAGAATGAAGAAAAATAAGAAGAGTCGCGGAGACTTTTGAGAAACCACCAAGTATACCAACACATTGGGTGTTATGAGGCCCAGAGGACACCAAGGGACAGAAAGATGCTTGAATAAAAAAATGGCTAAAAAATTTCCAGAGTTCATGAAAAACATTAATATGCATATCCAAGAAACTTGATGCACTTTAAGTAACATAAACTGAAAGAGATTCATAAAAAGACACGTTACAAATTGTCCTTAAAGCCATGGGGTGAGGGGAGCTCAGCCAAGAATTTTACGTCTGTCATAAACAAAGGAGAAATCAGAACATGTCCAACTTAAAAAAAAAATAAAAATAAAAACTTAAAAAAAAAGAAAAGCCGAGTGAATTCATCCCTAACAGAGCTCATAAATGTTATGAAAGCCCTTGAGCTGTAATGAAAGGACTCTAGGTGATACATCGAATCCACATGAAGAAGTAAAGGATGCCAATAAAGGTAGTTACATATTCAACAATACAGACAATATAAACATATTTTATTGTTGACTTTTTGTATTGTCTACCTGATTTCATGACAACTACATGGAACAATAATCATAAATTTGTGCTGAACTTACAGTATATAGAGAAGAGATTTGTATGCAAATAACAGCATAAATGAAGGGAATGTAAAGAGGATATATATATAAAAATGTAATAAAAATATAAATATAATATAAATGTAAAGAGGATATATATATCCTCTTTAGGTACCCATATATATATATGGGTACCTTGTTGCGTACTACTGAAAATAATTTGGCAATAATCCAAACTAGAATGTTTTAAGTCAGTTTTTAAATATATACATATATATATATGTAAGTGTATTTTATTTATTTATTTTTATGTGGTGCTGAGGATCGAACCCAGTGCCTCACCCATGCTAGGCAAGCACTCTACCACTGAGCTACAGCCCCAGCCCCAAATCAATTTTAATCTTTGGGAAAACCACTAAGAAAATACACACACACACACACACACACACATTTCCCAAAGTTTTTATATATATATATATATATATATATATATATATATATATATATATATATCTCAAAGAGAACAAGGGAATTTCTATTGCAAGAAGAGGTCTTTTTAATACAAAAGATGGCAGTAATAAAAAGAGAGATACAAAAAGACAGGCTATATAGAAAACAAATATAAAATTCGTGTTAGATTTTTTTCATTGGTTTGACAAAATACATGAGAAAAAAATAATCAAAGGAGGGAATATTTATCTTGACTCATGGCTTTGTAGGTTTCAATCCATGATCAACTGGTGGTTTTGCTGTGGGCCTGTGGTAGGGTAGAGAGAGCATCATGGCCCAGAGGGTATGGTGGAGCAGAACTACTCACTTTATGGGAGCCTAGAAGGAGACAGAGAGGAAGAAGAGGGGCTGAGCACAAGATAAGGTCCCCATGGGCATGCCCCCCAAGGACGCGTTCTCTTCCACAAGGTCCCACCTTCTACAGTTTCTGTCCCCCACCTGTAGCCCATTCAGTTATGAATCCAGCAGTGGATTAACCCACTGATGTGACTGGAGACCTCTTGATCCCATCACTTCCTAAAAGCCCCCCACCTCTGAATGCTGCTGCCTTGGTGAACAAGACTTCAACGCATGAGTCTTTTGGAAGATATCCCAGATCCAAACCATACCAAAACGGTAATGTAAATTCTACCTACCAAAACCTACATTATATGAACTCATGGATTGAACACTCCAGCTAAAAGGAAAAGATTGGAAAGATGGTATTATCTATGAATTCCAAATGTGTAGTGTCTACAAGAGGTGCACTTGAGGTTCAAAGGCACAAATAAGTTGAAAGTAAATGATTAGAAAAAAATATATACCCTATATGAATGATAAGCAGAAGAATGCTGGGATTATTAATATTAGACAGAGTAAACTATGGGGGAAAAATGCTGCTAGAGATGATAAAGGCATTTGTATTTAAAAGAATATATCAAAATATTTAACAACTATGGGGCCGGGGCTGGGGCTCAGAGGAAGAGCGTTCATCTCACATGTGTGAGGCCCTGGGTTTGATCCTCAGCACCATATAAGTAAAATAAAGGTACTGTGTCCTCCTACAACTAAAAAAAATATAAAAAATATTTAACAACTATCAACATGTATGCATCCACAAAGAGAGGTCTGAAACACATGAAGCAGAAAGTGGTGGAATCAAATTAATAGACTGTTCAGCAACACTAATTAGAAACTCCAACATTCCACTTTTCATAATGGATAGAGCAATAAGACACAAGGTCAGAAAGGAAGGAGAGGTTTTGAACACTCTAATATAAATAGCCCAAACGGATATTGATAGGACTCATACCCCAAAGCAACACACTTTTATTTCTTTCTTTATTTTTTTTTAGTGTATATGGAGTGTATATGGAACCATTTCAGGACAGACTATGTTAGGCTGTGAAACAAACCTCAATAAATTTAAATAACAAAAAAGATGCCCAGGTTGAGTTCTACTATATTTAAAGAAGAATTATAACCAACTAATTATATGGGGCCAGTATCACACTGATATTAAAACCAAAGACTTCACAAGAAAATCTAGACCTGTATCCTTTTTAAAATGTGGATACAAAACTTTGCAACAAATATGAGCCAGAACCAACTAAAACGGTTTATATAGGGCTGCAGTTGTAGCTCAGTGGTAAGAGTGCTTGCCTCGCATGTGTGAGGCACTGGGTTCGATCCTCAGCAACACATAAAAACAAAATAGAAGATACTGTGTGTTCACCTACAACTAAAAATAAAAAAAAAAAAGGTTTATATAGCATGACTGAGTAGGATTTATTCCAAGAATTCAAGGATGGTAAAACATTAAAAAAAAAAAATGCATGTAAAACACCACGTTAATAGAATTGAAGGGAACAATTATGATCCTCTTCAAAATGTGTAGAAAAGGCAGTTGAACAAATCCAACATCCTTTCATAATTAAAACACTCAACATCCCAGCAATAGAAATAGATTTAACCTCATAAAGGGTGTATGGGAAAACTCGAGGACAAACCTGAGAATTAGTGGTGAAAGTGAATGCTTTCCCCCTGAGGTGCAGAACAGTATAGAACTCTTCATCTCATCACTTCACAACATTGCATTAGTAGCTCTAATAAGCCAAGGAGAAGAAATAAAGACCACCAGATTGGAAGGGAAGTGGTGGTAAACGTATCTTTCCTTGCATGTTCTTCCTTATAGAAAACCATAAGAATTCACTAAAAAACTACAACAACAACAACGAAACAAAAAAAAAATCAGATTAAACACGTTCAGCAAGGTTCTGAGATTCAAGATGAATTTCCAAAAATTAGTTCTATTTTTACAGACTAGCAATGAGAATTCTGAAGATGAAAGTAAGAAAATATTTAAATGTATTTAAATGCACATCACATCAAAAAGAATAAAGCACTCAGGAAGAAATTTAACAACAGTGCAAGAATTTCACACTAAAGTATTTCCCCAATTTAAATGTACATTAAATTAAATTTTCAGCAAAATTGCAATTACCTTTATATAGAAGTTGGTAGGATAATTCTAAAATACTATGGAAATATGAGAGCACTGAATAGCCTAACAGTTTGGAGAAAGAAGAAGAAATCGGATGACTCCCTGTCCCTGATTTTAAAATTCACTTTAGAGCTACTGTAATCAAGACAGTGGGGTACTTGCTAGGATAAACATGTAAATCAATGAAAAAGAATGGTGAGTTCAGAAACAAACCCACACATCCATGGCTAACTGATTTTCAGAAGACTTACCAAGACAGTTTAATGGAGGACGAATAGTTTTTTATCAAATGGTACTGGGACAACTGGAAATGACTTTGAGAAAGGATGAAGTTTGACCTCTACCTCTTCCCATACACAAGATTAACTCAAAATGGATCACAGACATTCAGTATAAGAGCTACAACTGTAAATTGTTGGAGGGAAATAAACAGTAAACCTTTAGGACTTTGGCTCAGGGAGTGTTTTTTCTTTAGCTATAACACCAAAAGTAAAAGCAACAAAAGCAAAAATAGGTAAGTTTAACTTCATCATAAATGAAAATGTTGGCTCTTCAAAGGCAGTGTCAGTCATCTGAAGCAATGCACACAGGAGCAAAGAAAATATTTGTAGTATAGCTGATAAAATCTTGTATTCAGAATATGCAAAAATTTCTAAAAAATAGTGATTAAAAGACAAACACCATGGCCAAAAAAATGGGCAGAGCATTTGACCAGATGGTTCTTCAAAGAAGGTACTAGTGGCTAATAACCACCCAAAGAGATTCTCAACGTAATTAGTCATTAGGAAAAGGTAAAGAGTGGAAATCAAAACTACACTGAAAGGCCCTATTAGCCTGCTAGAATAGCTTCGATAAAAAAGGCAATAATTGGTGTTTGTGAAGTAGTGGAGAAATCAGAACCCTCATACATTACCAGTGGGAATGTGATGTTGCAGCTGATTTGGAAAACATGCTGTAGTTCCTCAATAAAGTTATGTAGAGAATTTCCATGTGACTCAGAAATTCCAATCCTATTTATAGTCCCAGGAAAGATGAAAAAATACATCTGTGCAAATACTAGTGCATGAATGTTTTGAGAAGCATTGCTTACAATAGCCAAAAGTGGTAACAACCCAAATGTATAACCTATGAATGAAGAAAGAAATATGAAATAACACGGAATTGAATAGTATACAGCCATGAAAATGAAAGTACCAATGAACGCTACAAAGCGGATGAACCTTGAAAACCTTATGTAAATGAATGAAGCTAGACATTAAAGACCATATATTGTTGGATTGTTTATGTGAAATGTCTGGAATAACAGAAAGTAGAATAGAGTTTGCCAGCAGCTAGCAGGCAGCCTGACTGTTAACACACAGAAGGTTTCTTTCTGGGATTATGAAAACATCCTGGAATTAAATATTGATGCTGTTCAAATAACCCTTTGAATATATAAATCCCACGAAGTTGTAGATATTAAAAGGATACGTCAGGTGCCTGGGAGCGTTCCTGTGATCCCAGTGCCTCAGGAGGCCAAGGTGGGAGGATCACAAGTTCGAGGCCAGCCTCAGCAAATTAGGGAGTGAGACTCTGTGTCAATTTTAATTGCTTTTTAAATCTTTTTTTTTTTTTAAATCTTTTTTTTTTAGAGGTTGATAGACCTTTATTTACATGTGGTGCTGAGAATCGAACCCAGTGCCCCACACATGCTAGGCACTACCACTGATCTACAGCTCCAGCCCCCAATTTTTTTTTTTTAAAGAACTGGCTATGTAGAGCACCCCTGGGTTCAATCCCCAGTACCAAAAAAATAAAAAATAGAGCAAAATCATATTAGAATGGTGAACTCTATAACATTGATCTTTAAAAAGAAAATAAGCAAAGTGCCATTGCTATGAAAGTCTCATAATTTCTATATTGGACACAGTGATAGCCTCACCTGATGACCTGTGCTTGCATACCCCCTGAAGCTCTGTTCACTGTGTGCCTGATGTGAGAGGTCGAGGCAGTGTGATAACTGGAATCACAGGAACATCTGCACAGCACTGTTCCATTTGATCCCTTAGCTTTTTTAACAAGCACGTTGCTCCTTAAAGCTGGCCAATAATCAGTACTTACTAAAAGTGGTTGGCACCGTCAAGGAAATGTGCAAATGTGGACAGCTCTGCCTGGAGCACTCTGTATAACAAACTTGTAGTAAGAATCTACTCAAGCTGGGCACGGTGGTGCACGCCTGTCATCCCAGCACTTGGGAGGTTCAAAGCCAGCCTCAGCCATGGCGAGGCACTTAGCAACTCCGTGGGACCCTGTCTCTAATAAAATAGAAAAAAAAAAGGGCTGGGGATGTGGCCCAGTGCTCGAGTGCCCCTGAGTTCAATCCCGGGTACCAAAAAAAAAAAAAAAAAAAAAAAAAAGAATCTACTCAGACGCCAGCGCCCGTGTGTGTGAAACCTGTAATTGGTTCTGATGAACAAACATCCACTTGGTCTTGGAGATCCACTCACCCGCTGGTCGCCATCATGGGGCCGCCATCTGAGGTTACTGACATGATATGCAGGTGAGGGTGAGCCCACCTTCCGCCACTGTAGACGGATTTGATTTTCATTCAACAGAACAGTTCTGAGGATGCCAGAATTGAGGGCTGGGGGTAGAAGAAGAAGGAGCAGAGGCATTTGTCTTTTCTTTCCTCGGTGGTGGTTGATGCATGAGTTGTGTTAAAAGCTTTGCACAGGTTGTATGTAGCTTGTTCTCCTTCTCTGAGGTCTCCTTTATTTCTGCCGATGTTATGAATCACTGGACTGTAACTCCACACCTTCAACAGGAAGTGATTTAACCAGAAAAATGATCACATGTAAGAAATTATTTTTTTTTTGTCAACAATATAGTGTTGCTTTTCAAATTGTGTGTGTGTGTGTGTGTGTGTGTGTGTGTGAGAGAGAGAGAGAGAGAGAGAGAGAGAGAGAGAGAGAGAGAGAGATTAACTGACTCTTGGTGAACAGCTTGCCAATAACCAAGTCAGAATTTGGCCAGGGCCCTTAGCTAATATCTCACTCTGAAAGTATTATAGAAGCTTAAATAATTTCAGTTTTATGTTTTGCTTGGAAAACATTACTTTGGGTGGATGATTCCCTTGAAGGCCATTCTTCGATTTTATTTATGTACTAACTCTGAGTCACCATTTCCCTGTCCTTTTGAGTTCTTTATTTTTTTTTTATTTTCCTCCTTGGAATCAGAAACTCAAAAGTTTTTTTTTTTTTTTTTTTTTTTTTTTTTTGATAGTTGGCAGTTGCCTTCCTTGATCAGCTAAATTTTGTTTAGTATGTTCTGAATAATTTTTGAAAGCTTATATGATAGAAAAAAAAATCCTATATAAGTTTTAGCATCTCCAAAAGGACACAAAAAATCTAGCCAGTTTAACCGACAATTACATTTCCTCAAGGGGAAAAAAAATGATATAGTATGTATTAGTCAGAATGTCTACTGGCATATAACAAATATCCCATCTCTAATAGACCTGACAATAAATCAAGTTGTGATATCCAAATAACAGGAGTTTCAGAGGTTAGGAAGTTCTAGACATGGCAATAACAATGGTTTGATTATTCCTTGAGGACCCAGGCTGTTCTCCTATTTTCTGCTCTGTCTTCATTCTTCATTCTGGTTTGTCTCATAGTTGCAAGATGGCTGCCAAGAGGCTGCCAACAACAGTTTCTTTCTTTTGGTCTAAGCAAACTTAGGATGCATAGTTCCACCTCCTCCTCTCACCCAAATCAATAATAGTTGTCAAGGGAGTTCATGTACTAAGCAATTTAGAATAATGTGGCTTTACCCCTGAGTCTGATGAGTCCGACTTTTTTTTTTTTTTTTTTTAGTTTGTATTTTTCCTAAAGGAGAAAAGAATAGATTTAGATCTTGATTTAAAAAAAAAAAAAAAAAAAAAAATCTTGACCTGTATAGTTGAATTCTTCATCTAAAAATAGGGCCAGGGCTAAATTTTTGACTATCTGAGTTATAAGGTCTTTGTATGAGGTAAAAATATTAAGTTTTGCTGGGCATGGTGGCGCACACCTGTAATCCCAGCACTTTGGGAGGCTGAGGCAGGAGGATCGCGAGTTCAAAGCCAGCCTCAGCAATGGCGAGGCACTTAGCAACTCAGTGAGACCCTGTTTCTAAATAAAATACAAAAAAAGGCTGGGGATGTGGCCCAGTGGTTGAGTGCCCCTGAGTTCAATCCCCAGTACCACGAAAAAAAAAAAAAAAATTAAGTTTAAACTTGCTAAGATTTAAGCTTAATACCAAATTTAGAGGCTAAATTTTTGACTATCTGAGTTATAAGGTCTTTGTATGAGGTAAAAGTATTAAGTTTAAGCTTACTAAAATTTCAGCTTAATACCAAATTTAGAGGCTGGGAAGATTATATTGAATACATCCATGGGGACATTTCTTTTAATGGCTTGAGATAATCTCCCTTGTTTTGAAATCTGAGAGACATAGATTCAAATATCTTTGCATCTTTTACAGTTTACATAGCTGGGCCTGCCAGGGGTGGTGATGAACATCTGTAATCCCGATCACTTGGGAGGCTGAGGCGGGAGGATGGAAATTTCGAGGCCAACCTAAGAAACTTAGCAAGACCCTGTCTTGAAATCAAATTAAAAAATACCGAAGGTGTGGCTCAGTGATAAAGCACTTCTTGGGCTCAATCCCCAGAACCAAAAACAAACACACACACACAAATAGGACAATACTTAGCTGTTAGCCAAGTTCTTCAAACTTCCATGTTCACCTTTATAAACAGGAAGAAAATTATTTCTAATTCATTGGACTGATATGTGACAGTTGTCAAGTTGCTGATATAAATTTTTTCCCATTTTTCAAAGTTTTTCTAAGGCCTGACCCAGGAATCCTCAATGCAGGAAGTATTAGGAATCCTGTGTCACGTGAGCGCAACAGGGAGCTAAGCCTCCCTGGCTCTGTGTAACTAACTCATGGGAAGCCTGCATGGCTCATGATGCAGAGCAGGGCTTTACCAAAGAGCTCACTAATACCCCCCAGCAAAAGTCCACCAGAGAACTGGTCTTCTTTGTATCGCATGGACACTAAAGCGTGGACTACGTGGAAACTCCTCAGCATTTGCTAAGGTAACATCCTGACATCTGTGAAAGCAGAGCTCCCAGGGAGACGTGGGCATCCCATCAACTTGCCTGGCAGAGTCTGCACTTCGGGTACCAGCGGGAAGCAAAAGGGGACCAGGTTCCAAATTGGGGAACTGTGGAACCTGGGCTGGAAAGGGGGTGACTTTCAGTGTGGATCCAGGGAAATGAACACCTTTATTTTACCTTTGATTGTTCATTCGATTTAAAAAGAATGTGCTTTGCCCTTATGTATCACAGAGTAAAAATTTTATGTTTTGCAAGCCATGTGAATTTTCCCCACTGTTTTTGAAAATCAGCTGGTTTGGGATATATATATATATAGATAGATAGATAGATAGATAGATAGATAGATAGATAGATATAGATATAGATATATAGAGATAGATATATATAGAGATAGATATATAGAGATATAGATATAGATATATAGATATCTATATATCTCTATATATCTATATCTATATCTCTCTCTCTCTATATATATAGAGAGAGATACATATAGATATAAAGTCTTTTTTAAAAAAAATCTATATGCATTCAAATCAGGTTCTGCCACAGCAAACTTTCTCTCTCCTCCCTCCCTCCCTCTCTCTCTCTCTCTCATATGCATGCATAGGGTTGGCTTTACTTGGTGGCTCAGTCATTCTTTGTGTCTTTTTGTTTGTTCTTGTTGTTTTTGATACCAGGGATTGAACTCAGGAGTACTTAACCAGCAGGCCACATCCTTAGCCTTTTTTTTTTTTTTTTTTTTTTCAGATGGACACAATACCATTATGTTACTTATTTATTTTTATGTGGTGTCGAGGATCGAACCCAGTGCCTCACACATGCTCAGCAAGCACTCTTCCACACCCCCAGCCCCCCACCCCCAGCCTTTTTGTATGTTATTTAGAGACAGGATCTCACTCAGTTACTAGCCATTCTTTACTTATTTTGGAAACAGCCTTTTGCATTAAGTCAAATTGACGAGGTATACGCAACTCTTTAGAACTGCTTTAAGCTTCTGTTGAAGCAGCAATTTAAAAAATCTCTCTAATCCACCACCACCACCACATCAAAGCTATTTTTTTTTTGTAAGTAGTTTGCATTTACTGTGACACACTGAATGTGTTTAGCTAGAGATGAGAGTCCACAAAGAAAGCAGCCTGTGATGGAGTGGAGGGAGACGGGCTCCTAAGGGCACTATTGAAGAGCTCTGCATTTGCTTCCTGTCCCTAATGCTTTTTGATTCCATCTTGGGCACATGTGTGTGTGTGTGTGTGTGTGTGTGTGTGTGTGTACTTATATGTACATTTTTATACATATACATTTTTACATAGAATTGTCCCATTCTGTCACCAGCAACGTGCTATTGATAAGTGTTTATATTATCCTTCTCTTTGCATAGTGCATAATAATACATATAAGAATTTTATACACCAATTGTTCCATTTTATAACTGCATAAATCAGTGAAGATGTCCCCTATAATGGAGAAGTTGTATATGTATATATTCATATGTACACACACACACACACACACACACACACATCTACACGTATGCATTTATATAAGCTCTTCTGGGAGGCTAAGGCAGGAGGATCGTAAATTCAAAGCCAGCCTTAGCAATGGCGAGGCACTTAGCAACTCAGTGAGACCCTGTCTCTAATAAAATATAAAAAAGGGCTGGGGATGTGGCCCAGTGGTCGAGTACCCCTGAGTTCAATTCCTGGTACCCTGGTACCAAAAAAAGAAAGAAAGAAAGAGACAGGAAATGTAGTGTTGGTATCCAAGGGATGGCTATGAGGGTGCTTTTCTGTCTTAATGAATGTTCTAAAACATGTGGTGAAATGTGTACAAATCTGTGAATGTATTAAAGCCATCGAATCGCACACATTTAAATAGGTGAATTTTGTGCACATGAATTATATCTCAATAAAAGCTATTTGAAAGTACCCATTTTCTATGTGTTAGGATCTTCACATTTCTGTATAGTAATGAGACTTTTCATTTTATTCTACAGGCACAGTACTTTACAGAGTTATTTTGCATTAGGAGTATTTTCTTGTGGTGATGTAATTTTGTAGATCTAAGTATGAAAGTAAACGCTGGAAAAGGGTACACTCATACATTGCTGGTAGGACTGCAAGTTGGTGCAACCACTCTGGAAAGCAGTATGGAGAGTCCTCAGAAAACTTGGGAAAGGAACCACCATTTGACTGGGTTATCCCACTTCTTGGTATATACCACTTGAAATCAGCATACTACAGTGACACGGCTACATCAATGTTTATAGCAGCTCAATTCACAATAGCCAAGCTATGGAACCAACCTAGGCACCCTTCAACAGATGAATGAAGAGTTTTATATATGGAGAGAGAGATGGTGTTCATTAATGAGGAGAGTTCCTGTTAGCAAAAATGTGAAATGTGATTCCTCTCAACTCATCTACAGATTTAGTAAAATCTCCATTTAAATCCTAAAGAAAGAAAAGGGGAAAGAAAAAGAAAATGTGGTACATATACACAATGGAATATTACTCAGTCATAAGGAAGAATGAAATTGTCTCTTTTGCTGGTAAAAGGATGGAACTGGAGGCTATCACGCTAAATGAAATAAGCCAACCCTAAAAACCAAAGGCCGGATGTTCTGATATGAGGATGCTAACATACAGCAAGGTGGGTGGGAAGAGAATTGAAGTTCAGTGGTTTGGCAAAAGGGAATGAAGGGAAGGGAGGGGGAGGGGCATAGGAAAGACAATAGAATGAATGGGACCTTACTTTCCTGTATTTATATATGAATACACAAGCAGTGAAACGCCACATCATGTACGTCTACAAGAATGGAAAGTTATACTGCATGTATTTTTTATTGATTTTTTAAATTTGTTTTAATTAGTTTTACATGACAGTGGAATGCATTTATGCACTATGATATATCATACATAAGATGGTATATAATTTCTCACTTTTTAAAGTGTACATGTTGCAGAATCATATTGGTCATGCAGTCACACATATACATACAATAATAATGTCTCTTTCATTCCACTGTCTTTCCCATCCCCACATCCCCTCCCTCCCCTCCCTTCGCTTCCCTCTACCTACCTAATCTAAGGTAATGCTATTTTTCCCTAGTGCCCCCTGCCTTATTGTGAATTAGCATCCACATATTAGAGAAAACATTCGGCCTTTGGTTTTGTGGGATTGGCTTATTTCGCTTAGCATGATATTCTCCAACTCCAACCATTTACTGGCAAATGCCCTAATTTCACCCTTCTTTAAAGCTGAGTAATATTCCATTGAGTATATATACCACATTTTCTTTATCCATTCATCTATTGAGGGACACCTAGGTTGGTTCCATAGTCTAGCTATTGTAAGATTTCATCTCACTCCATGTATGTTTGATATTTTTAAAATACATGCTACTGTCATGTATATCTAAAAAGAACAAATAATTTTTTTTTTTTAAAAGCTGGGATCATTAGACACAAAGTTTTACCTGGGGAAAACCCTTGGTAGTAATTGGATATTCATGTGGACAACACACACCCAACATGCACACGTGCCAACCACATTCAGTAGAGAAGCAGTCAAAAACTGGGTCAATCAGTCTCAAACTGTTCTTGAATTATTATTATTATTTTTTTTTTTTGTGGTACCGGGGATTGAACTCAGGGGCACTCGACCACTGGGTCACATCCCCAGACCTTTTTTGTATTTTATTTAGAAACAGGGTCTCACTGAGTTGCTAAGTGCCTCGCCATTGCTGAGGCTGGCTTTGAACTCGCGATCCTCCTGCCTCAGCCTCCCAAAGTGCTGGGATTACAGGCGTGCGCCACCGCGCCCGGCTTCTTGAATTATTTAAAGGGATACAAAAAGTCTTTCTGAAAGGGAGTCTCATTTCTCCTGGGTGATCTCTGACATGGCAAGAGTTTACAGATGCATGAAAATGTAGCTGTGTTCCCACAGTGACACAGTGATCCTTGGATAGGTTAAGGGCTGTGGTCCTATTTTCTGTGCTTCAAACAAATAGTTCACACCAGAGTGGAAATTATTTGAAAATTACTATTGGGTGTTTTGTCTAATTTTATCTGGGTCATTCATTGGCTAGATTTCCCTCTTCTCTCTCATTCAAAAAGACTCTACCCTCTTCATTGGGTGTGAATCTTACTGGGTTCCGGTGAAATTCACAGATAAAATGTGAATCCCACTAGCAGGGTTGGCATGGCTAATATCTGACCCTTTCAAAGCACTTTGACATTTTTTTAAAATTTTATTTTTCACAGACGGTGAGAAGTTCTTCCCCTAGAAAAGTGAGAGCCACAGTAGAAATACAGAATGCAGGTTAGCTTGTCTATAGCATTTTGCCAGTTAGAAAAAAAAAAATACTATAAATGCAAATGCCCCCATAAATCAGTGTATGAGCTCATTATGGGAACTGTGCTAAGATGCCCCCATGGATACCAAGATCACAGGATTTTCAGATCCCTTATATAAAATGAAGGGTTTGCATAGAACCTGGGCACATTCTCATGTGTATTTGAAATCATTACTTAATTACCTATAATGCCTAATGCAGTGTACATGCTATGTAAATAATGGATGCACTGTATTGTTTAGGAAATAATGACAAGAAAAAGCTGATACATGTCTAGTACACAGAGTTGTTTTTTCTTTTTCAAATATTTTAAATTAGTGTGTGTGTGTGTGTGTGTATACACATATAATTTTATATATATAAAATATACATAATTACATATTTATATATATAATATACATAATTATATATAACATACATAATATATAATATATATATTATATATATATATATATATAATTTTGTACCAGAGACTTTATACTGGAGCCACATCCCCATCCCTGTTTTATTTTATTTTTTAATTTTGAGACAGGGTCTCACTAAGTTGCTTAGTGCCTCACTGAATTGCTGAGGCTGGCCTCAACCTTGCAGTCCTCCTGCTTCAGCTTCCCAGTTGCTGGGATTACAGGCATGATTGACACACCCGTCTTAAATCTATCTTTCTTTGTGATAAAACACAGTAGATAAAAACACCGAGAATTAGGTCACATGGCTTGTGAGTGGAAAAGCTAAGACTCAGACCTTTCTTACCCTTGAACCATTTTATTCTAATCTTAAAACCTTAGACACTGATCTCTGGACAAGGACAGTGTTGACACAGGACATATGGTACTAGACGCTGAATTTGTATTTCTGTAACATCCCAGAACCTTATTTTTCCCTTTTGCAAAAAATCAAATATTTGCATTAGATCACGTTTCCTGTCTCTCCTTTAATCTCATGAAGGAAATATTATTCAGCATACCTTTACAAAAGAGTTAAATTTCAGAATGACTAGTACTTTTTATCACTCCTGGTTTAAATTGCCTTAAGGATGTAAGAAATACTTTCAAGTAATAAGGCAATTTAGACAGTTTAAATCTACATTTAACAGCAACGAGCTTTTATCTACTGAGGATGCAACTTTTGTAGGAAACTGAACATTACAAAAGTTCCTGAAGGGAGATTTTTATCCAAGCTTATCTGACCCAGATGAGAAAGTGACATTTCAAGGGAAAACTGAATTGTAATGTTTTGCTTTTGATGAATAGAAAGAATGATTAGAGACAGATTAGTAATGTAAGCCACAAAGGTTGTACAAAAAAGAAAATTTGCCAGGTTAGTGTCTGGTGGTTGTATAATATATTTGTTCCTGGTATACAATTTTGTCAGATCTGTGGGCTGGTCCTCTCTAACAGTAGATCAGCTGTCACAGTAACTTAAATGAACTTGGTTGAAAACCACCTCCGATTCCCAGTTGATGTATGTGCAGAGTTTCAAAATTCAGAGAAAAAAGGGAACATTTCTCCTACAGAATTTCATTTCATAACTTGATGTAAAGAATTTTTTTTTCAACCCCAAAGCTCAGTAATTCTTAAGAGAACATGAAAAAACTCCTCATAGGAAAAATGGTGGCATCAAACTGGTTAAAAATTAAGAACTCTTTTTCCTGTGCAGTGTGCTTTTTTTTTCAGTAGCACAATGGCTGCTTCCTGGGATTGCAAAGTTCACACCAGCGATTAATTATTTAATTATGTGTGATGATTTTCTGAGTGCTACTCTTCATTTTTTTTTTTTTTTAAATTCACATTCGTTTCTTTTTCTTGCACAGATCTTATTGAATAGATGGGTAGGAATTCAATGCAGTGTTCATCACTGTATATAAAACAAGGTGACTTTTTCTCAAAGGGTCTGCTTAGGAGAGGTGAGCCAATCTACCCTCCCTAAAGCCACAGAAAGCAAAAAGCTTCAGCCACTGAAGGGATAGTGCTGTCAATCACTGTCTCTAGTTTTATATCTAATATTTCCATTGGGGGAGTTTAATTGTACTGGGTGCAGCATGTATAGGTAAAGCCATATATTACTTTCTTTCTTCATGGGTTTATAAACCTGAACTTAAAAGAAGGTCTGCTTTGTGCCTTTGTGCATGTGTGTGTGTGTGTGTGTGTGTGTGTGTGTGTGTGGTGCTGGCGGTAGAACCCTGGGCTTCCCACAAGTTGGGCAAGAGCTCTGCTACTGAGCTACACCCCCAGGCTTGCTTTGTGCCATTTTCAGTTGTCATGCAAAACCTAATCAGAAAAATGTTCCCTTTTAGCAATTTATTCCAAGGAGGCTTCCAACAGGGAGATTGTCTAACTTGTTTCCTAAAAGTGGGCCCAGGCCTGGAGGGCTTGTATCTCTGCTGCTCGAATCCTCACCCCTTAATGTCTCCCCTTTTGCTCCCCCACCCCCCACCAGCTTCTCAGTCCTGGTACTGTGTGATAACTTGCTCAGAAATTCTTCTTATGGAATGCGCTTTGACATGGGAACAACTTGGCAATTTTTGTACAGCATCTGGAAAGAAAGGCCTTTTTTTGAGAGGGACAGAGACAGAGGGTGTGTGGATCACTGATTAGACAAAGCAAAGAGAGGGTGGAGGCCAGGGATGGAGTCGAGCTCCACATCTGTCAAAGAAAGCCGTTTGACCTGTCTTTACACTCCACTGGGAAACAGAAAAGAGTAGGCAGATTGAGATTTCGCAGTACAATGTGGTAAAAGAATCCTATTTAAATAGCACTTACAAACCATGCTGGTTGACTTCTTATGACGTTGGCAGAATATAAAATGCCCTCATATTGCCCTACCCTGGTAGCTTTGATATTTCTAATGGTTGCTGAGTTCTTTACAGAAACATAAAAACACAGTGTTAGGAATGGGTCAATTAGCAATGTCCCATTTTGAATCAGTGAGTACCACAGAAAAAATGATTTAAAGAAAGCAGTTTTTAACAAAGAGTTAAGCGTAAACACGAAATAATATATGTAATTCCATTATTAGTAGAAATAGTGCTAGTCACGGAAATTACTGGCTACAAATACAGTAAAATTATATTTAACAATATACTTCTTTATGTTATTATTAGAGTTACCATATTATTAACTTATACTTAGGCTTATTATATAGCATATTATTATTAACATACTAAAGTATAATTAAGTTATATAAATGTTTAATATTCTATAAAAGTCTGACATTTGTGGTTTGAATTTTTAGTCAAAATTCTCACGCCCGTTATTACATCTGATTTTTTTTTTGTCACCTGCATTTTCCAGAGGTGTAAGCTGAGATGTGAAGAAATGAGTCAGCTTCTTCTTATATACCATAATTTTGCTTTTATCATATGTGTTGAAAGGGTACAATTAATTCTGTAGAATATGGAACTGAGTCATCAATGCTTAAACCACTTTATACTTGAACTAATGAACAAATGAAGAAACAGAAATCTCTGAAGGAAATCAGGAAGCAGCAAGGGGTCACCAATGTTGAAGAAAACTCTTTCACCCACATGAGTCTTATGACTTGGGGAAAGCTAAACGATGATTCTGTCTGGGTATAGTGGTTCACACCTGTAATCCCCTGGTTTTGAAAAAGAAATTCCAGGGCCTGGGGTTGCGGCTCAGTGGTAGAGCACATGCCTAGCACATACAAGGCTCTGGGTTTGATCCTCAGAACCACATAAAAATAAATAAAATAAAATAAAGGTATTGTGTCTGTCTATAACTAAAAATGTTTTTTTTTTTTTAAAGAAAATTTCATTTATATCAGAATATCTTAAAATCAGCAAGGCAAATGAAAATAAATAAGTAAACAAACAACCTTTGTGTCCTATACAGAAAGAGCCTTAGAATTTTTCAACTTAAAGCCTGATTCTGACTCAGGAAAAACCTATTTCCTTTCAGAAAATGACACTTAACTGGATCTTTCTTTCTCATTCTAAGCTTTAACTGATGCTGTTCTCTGGAAGCTGGCTTCCTCTGTGATAGGTGCATAGAAAGAGCAAAGGCATCCCACCTTGGATGTGTGAGCTCAGAAGCACGGTAACTGAGATACATCAGTCCTTTTTTAAAAAAGGAGTTGGAGACAGGATCTTGCTAAGTTGCTTAGGGCCTTGTTGAGTTGATGAGGCTGGCCTTAAAATTGTGATCTTCCTGCCTCAGACTCCTGAGTCGCTGGGATTACAGACCTGCATCACCATGCCCGGCTTTATAACTGAGATACTTCAGAGAGCACCTTCCCAAACCACAGTCATTAGGAAAAGCCCACGCATTGTCATTTTCAAACCAAGGAATGTGATCAGGAAATCTGGTGTTTTGTGGAAAGAGCCTAACCTTTTAATTTTTAAGTTAGAAGATGCCACGCGCACCATTGGAATGAAAAATATTTTTCCTCTTCCCATCAATATTGCACCCCCTCCAACTCAGGTGGTGAAAGCAAAAGGACTTAGATACTGATTAGCAATGGAAAATCAAATGCATTGATGCCTTCAGGGACACCTCGGCTTCTATACAACATAGGAATATGAAAAATAGGCTTTCAGGACCGAAATTACAGGATAACAGAGAAAAGAAGGCCTCTCTGTAGATTGCAAACAGAAAACAGCATTCCTACACAGGAATACTAAAATAGACTTTGTGCTAACTCCTACAGTCGGTTAGCTTCTAAACGCCCATTGATCTCTGGTGACAGCTGTTCTGTGGGCACTGGGAATCTCCTGGTGACATGTGGTACATCTGCATTAATGGTGGACCCACCATTCACTCTTTCCTTCATCCATGCCCTCTCTATTAAATTCTCCTGGGCCTTCTCACAGTGGTTGGGGTGTAATTCTCTGTCATTTAGTTTGGGCTTCTGAGAAACTGGCCGACAAAAGGAAGCAGAATTGAGGGTGCATGACGTCTGACTCTAATTCTCATGAATGACTTCTCTTTGCCCTCTTACTCTTCACCATTGCCAAAAGAAAGACAGGTTGATGGGGAGACTCGTGCTGCAGAGACCCCAGCCAACCCTCAGAGGTGTGGTCTGTCCTAGCCAGTGTCAGCATTGCTAAGCATTGATTAGGTGAAGCCCAGGTATGCCTAAGAAATGAGTGATTATTGTTGTAGTCCTGAGATTTGGGGTGCCTTTATTACATGGCACAAACCAGTTAGCAGAGCAACCTTCCCCAAGTCTTCATTTAGTACTCCTGCTCAGGACACTCCCGCCATGTTCTTCCTCCCTTAGGAGTAAAAACTGCTATTCATCTTATCTTGGCTTAGGTATCACCTCTTCCTGAAAACTTCTCTTAATGCCCCAAGAATAGATAAGGTGCTCCTTCTCTTTCTTTTATAACTTTCAAGGGACTGGGGTTGTGGCTCAGTGGCAGAACACTTGCCTCGCACTCATGAGGCACTGGGTTAGATCCTCAGCACCACATAAAAATACATAAAGATATTTAAAAAATAACTTTCAAGACCTATTTCTATCAGAGCTATTCAAGATAGTTGATGAGGCAGGCTAGTCAGCTCTGTGACCTAGATTTTAATGATTTAAATCATAATTCAAATATTCCATAGATGTATGATCTTGCATACATTCTTGAAGTGAATGTGTCCAAGATCATACATCTTGTTTTGATCTTTGTTTTCTTTTTTATTTATTTTTTTTTTATAATACGAGTAACACCTACCATTATGGTAGCTCATGAAGTTAGAAGGAGATGATGTATGTAAAAGGTTTAGAGCTGTGGCCTATGTATATATTAAAGCATTCACTGATTGGTGGGGTAAATTCTTATTACCCTAGATGGCAATATCCTGTTTCCACCAAAGTTCTGGCTTTAGCTAGCTTATTCCAATCTATAAAGACAAGCATCCCTGAATTAAATATGTGGACACTCCCTGATACAGTTCAGGTAGATAGGATGGGTTAAATGTTTGGTTCAACCCTTTTACTTCCCATCACTCCATTTTTTAAAATTGCTTTGGAAATGATAAATTGTTTTACCATCATTCTTCTCAAAAGGAAAAAAAAAAAGTGGTTTGCTGTTGCTTCTTCTTCTTCTTCTTCTTTTTTTTTTTTTTTTTGTTTTGTTTTGTTTTACTATTTTGCACTCAAAGACTGTAAAATACTGCATGTGTTTCAGTCAACACAATTGTTCTTAGTAATGTTGACATTCTCTATCCCTGGGCCTAGGAAATCTAAGTTAATTGCTGAGTTCTTTTGCATGACTCCAGTATCTTTGATTTTATTTTCTCCAGTCTAAATTTAGCTGGAGAGTAAGATGACTTAAGTCCTGGATGTTCTTGATGGTGAGTGTTGATTTCATTCTTTACCGGGACCAGTTGAGATTGGTGTGCTCTTACCAAAGGATGGAGGGACAGACTGAACAATTCAGAAAACCCTGACTTTAGTGGAAACCTCAAGAATTGGAAAAAGATCTGCTGTACTTTATCTCCCACAAACTTCCACTTCTACCAACTAATCACTTGGCACCTTGACATAGGGACAGCATTGAGAGTCTGATAAAAATTAAATGAACAACTAAACATTTTCAGTCTGTTCTTGGATTCCCATATCATAAGTAGGAATATTTAGAGAAAAGTTATTCATGATACAATCAGACTGGTGTGTTCCCTGATGTAAAATATAAGTGACATCCTCCCTAAATATGGGTGGGATATTATTTAGTAAAACTAGGTTATATTTGTAAATTAATTTGAGTGGATGCCTATCTTTGATTCAAGGGATTATCCCCAGAAATATAGGTTACCTGTGTCATTTTTAAAAAAAGAAATGAGGTTATTCATTGGTAAATCATAAAATCAATTGGAAGACACTTAGAAAACTTTACAGAAAGGATTTAAAATTTAATTTTCTAATATTAAAAAATACAGTTATTGGGGGTAACTGCATGTGTATAAAACTCTAGTTGTATGCATGTAGGTACATATTTACAAATGTGTGCATCAATATATGAATTTAACATTGGTGGGAGAAATAACTTTCTTATTCATAACTCACAAAATAGAAATCATCCTTTAGAAATGAATAAATAACTTAAATAAATAACATCTCCCCCATCTCCACATCTTTCTCTGTGTGTCAATCAAATACATTTGCCCGAGTCTTGAAGAATAGGAGGATATTCTGCCTTTGACATTGTGGAATTTTATTTTCTGAAGTGGAGAGACCATAGCCGCATTTTTGGGTGGGGTTGGATCTGCTTTCATTCACGGGGGTGAGATAATTGAGACGTCCCTGGAGTATAGGATCCCTTTTTCATTACCCTGGGATCAGCTCAGTGCAAGGTATTCCTTAGTTTCAGCGAATGGATCGCAAGTGAGCCAGTCAGCAGCCTGTTCTGGGGCCTCTATTTGATGATTACAGAAAGTGGCATCATCTTTTATTGTTTGAACCCAGTTGCTGCTACAGAGTGTCTTACTCTTAGAGTGCAGCCATCCTCAGGATGAAGCTGAGATTGAAAATGGCAGCACAAAAGCAGGGCCCTTGGTGACCTTGGGTAGCTCTGTCCATCACCCACTGAGTCTGTTCTACTCTAGCCATGGAATGCCATCTTCAGCCAATCTCCAAATATTCACTTGCTTCCCAGGGTTATCAGCTTCTGCCTGAACAAAGCTATGCTGTTCCCTTTAAAGTAGGTGGTTTTCCAAGCTTCTAATTGACTACACATCTCTAGTGTCTTCTGTTTACCTCCAAATGCAGGTTGCGTCTTCAGGTTATTTGTGAATCTTAGGCTACAATCAGTGTCTGATTTCTGATTCCATACATTACTCAATAACCATTCATAATTACAGTTTTACATCCTCAGGTATCATGGTAAATCAATACAGAGTTCATTAATATTATATTCCAACTATTAAGCAAATCTGTGGACAATCATTAACATAATTTACAATAATTATGAAAGCCAGGGATATTGATCCTTACCTCATTCATACTATACAAATGATGCATAGCTGTAGCAAACGCTAATCATCAGAGGCTTGAAATCCTACCTGGCCTTCCTGGTTGTATTTGGGGTTTAAGTCTTTCTATTTATATTACTTAGAAACAGAAGAAAAAATAGCTTTTTCTTTTTTCTTTTTCATTTTCCTCAGCATTTGTCTTAGCACAACACCAGTTTAGCCTTAAAGCTGACTGCTGTCAACTGTGTTCATTTCTCTGAGCCAGTCTCTGATGATGGCAAGAATCCACAGGTTGTATTTCTGCACTGCACAGCTGTCCTTGGGCTCTCTGTAGGCACAGATAACGTTTCTTCAAATATTGTCGATAAAGCAGAATTCCATAGAGCTAATCCAGTTTTAAACATTAACTTATATGAGTTGAGTTCCTGTAGCAGCAAAAGTATTAGCCCCAGCCACGTTAGCTTGGGGAAGAGACTTGCCAGAGAGAATTGGGTTTCTTAGAGAACTAAAACCTCCTGCAAGATCTGGCTGTAGGCCAATCCGCAGCTTCCAAACTCTTGATTGTCCAATTTTGGTTTTTTTTTTAGTCTCACTGCAGGTTCCTGAGAAATCAGGTTTCTCCAGTAAGCATTTTAAAGCTGCCACAACAGTATTTTCTGGATTTCTAACTATCTCTTCCCAAGATTAGCACCTGCCCATAGAGATCCACTTTCTTGGAATGTGCTTCCCAAACCTACAATTCTTTTCCTTTAAGGAATATATGACTCACCTTAGATGAAGAAACAGTTTTACAAAAATTAGCATGTTAGGAAGTTATCATTTATATTCCTGGTATCAATATCATTGTAACATAGAAGAATGAGTTTTGAAATCTCAAGAAACTTGGTTCCAAATATGAACTTAGCAACTGCCAAATTCCTAGCTGTATAACTCCATTTTGTTTAGCTTTCGTGTGTAAATGGAGATTACAATGCCCACCCTGAACATTTCTGTGAGAATTAGAGATGATATGAGATACCTAGAACCACTGTTCAATTAAAGTTACCTGTTAATCCTGAAGGCCAACACCTGTTTTAGCCATAAATCTGGGCTCCTTGCATTATTGTGCAATACAAGGTAGATTTTCCTGGTCTGTGATCAGTGGATGAGTAAATTGATCATAGTAAAGGTGTAAGGTAATGGGCCATGTAGTAGTCAAGTGTCCAGTGACAGATGACCTGAATTAGAATATGATCGTTTCCCAAAGCATTCTTAACTTTGGGGTTTACCTGTCTTAGTTCATGCAGCTTGTCTTTGAATTTATGTGCTTTGTCACTCAGTTATCTTCCAAAGTGATCAAATCACTATTTGCAGAGAGTGGGAGTGTTTTATATATATATATATATATTTGAAAAGGAAGTCCTGTTTTCTTAGGGGCACTGGTTATATTGGTCCAACTTGGTACTGCCATTAGTAAAATTTACTAGGAGAGGTTTTTTTTTCTGGATTATTCTGTTGCAAATTAGTTGACCAAAGCCAATAGATGGTATGGTATTTAGGGTTGGAACATACTGAGCTAAACTGACTTATTTGAGTAAGGACTTTTCAGGGCCTTTAATATGCTCATGTCCAGAAAAGGATATTATATACAGTGTTTCTCAGGTTTAGTTTTGTGGCTACCTGTATGTAGCTAACATTTCTTTGAGTGTGTAGTTTATGCCTTTCACTGTTCCAAGTTCTGTACATGTATTATTTAATTCCTTTTAAAAAAATTTAAATTTGTTTTAGTTATACATGACAGTAGAATGCACTTATGCACTTTGATATGTCATACATAGATGGGGTATAATTTCTCATTTTTCTGATTGTACATGTTGTAGAATCACATTGGTCATGCAGTCATGTATGTACATAAGGTAATTATGTCCATTTCATTTTACTATCCTTCCTATCCCCTATCCCTTCTTCCTCTCCTTTCACTCCCCACTACCTAATCTAAGGTAACTATTCTTCCCTAGTTGCCCCCACCACACCCTTATTGTGAATTAGCATCTACATATCAGAGAAAACATTTGGCCTTTGGTTATGTGGGATTGGCTTATTTCTCTTAGCATGATATTCTCCAACTCCATCCATTTACCGGCAAATGCCATAATTTCATTCTTCGTTAAAGCTGAATAATATTCCGTTGAATAATGTATACCATATTTTCTTTATCCATTCATCTGTTGCAAAACACCTAGGTTGGTTCCATGTTTAGCTATAGTAATTAAGCTGCTATAAACATTGACATGGCCGTGTCTCTGTAGTATGCTGATCCTTGTAACAACTTCTTAAAGTTAATACTCTTTGTTATTCACATTTTACAATAGGGGAATTTAAGCATAGAAGGGTTAATATATGCCCAAGAGTGGGTGGTTGAAAGTATGATATTGGGTTTCCAATGTGGGGAATTTGAGTTCAGCTCTATCAGTTAACATACTTAAAGTTTATTTTATCAAAGAACTATTTTGGGGTGCCTTCCTTGGAAGGAACACTCTGAAACCATTTTGGGAGGCATTTTGTGAAATTTTTTTTTTTTTTTTTTTTTTTTTTTTTTTTTTTTTTTTTTGGTGCCGGGGATTGAACTCAGGGGCACTCGACCACTGGACCACATCCCCAGCTCTTTTTTGTATTTTATTAGAGACAGGGTCTCACTGAGTTGCTAAGTGCCTCACCATTGCTGAGGCTGACTTTTAACTCATGATCCTCCTGCCTCAGCTTCCCAAGTGCTGGGCTTACAGGCATGCACCACAACATCCGACTGTACTTTGTGAAATGTAATTTGGAAAGTTTGGGTCATTATCATCAGGGGTTTTAATTATAAAAAGAAATCTTTGTCAGTGGGAAGCTATTGAGAAAAATCACTGTACTGGAGGTATCTTCTGTCTCAGTAGGGTAACTTTGAGTCCCCCCGGGTAACTTAGTCACACTTAGTCACTTAGTCTTTGCTAAATATGAGGAAGAAAAATTCCTAGCATTTTCCAGCAACCTCAGACCCAAAGCATACAGGCAGAGAGACCCCCATGACACTGTGATGGCTGCCTGGGGACACATACTGACTGCATTATGATAAGAAGATGCCATCCTAACATCTTTACTCACAGGGATCAATCCGGTTTTATTTCCCTAGCATCTCTCTCAGGTGGACTTTCCAGAATTCACACAATTTAGTTTTAACCCTTCTGACAAATATGGGTTGGATCTACTTTAGCAATGTCAAAAATATACCACTGGTTGCATCAACAGTAAGTGTGCCTAAAATTTGGGGACATAGCAGACTTAAAAGTACTGTGAACTTCTTCATGATTGCTAACCTTCATACCTTTTAAGCTATGATCCTTAATTGCTTGTGAACTATTAACACTGTCGCTTTGGGGATAAGTTTTAATATATTGTCAACCCTGTTTCTCTGTTCTGTGTAGAAAATTATCAAAAGTATTTATTTAGTTCAGAAATTGAATCCACTTTAAATTTTATTTGGTGTCTTAATGGGGGGAGAGGGGTTCTTGTGCAGGGTCAGTTAAGACATACTTGGACCATTGATAAATTAAAATCCTTAGACAAAAAAAAAAAAAAAAAAGTGGTTCAAAAGTGACTTCTTTGGCTAGGTGTGGTGGTGCATGCCTGTAATCCCAGTGGCTCAGGAGGCTGAGGCAGGAAGACTGCGAGTTCAAAGCCAGCCTCAGCAACTTGGCAAAACCCTAAGCAACTCAGTTGAGACTATGTCTCTAAATAAAATGCAAAAAGAGCTGAGGATGTGGCTCAGTGATTGAGTGCCCTTAAGTTCAATCCCCAGTACCCTCTCTTCCCCCCAAAACAGAAGTGACTTCTTTGAACACAAAGTCCTATAAGACAAAACTTTGTATTGTCACTTTTTCTATTAGCTGGAGAATTTTATTCATTGCTCAATTTTATTCATTGCCTTTGGCTGAAATTTCATGAGCATGACTTTTTTGATAAATTATAATTAAAGTATAATTAGAAAACACATCAAAGAAAATAACTTTTCTTATTCATTTTCTCTTGGTCACCTAACTATTGGCAATAATTTGAGTATGGATTTAAGAAGGATATAAACAGAACTCTAAGGAGCAGAAGGTCTATAGGGAGAGATAATATCTGGATATTAATCATTATAATTCAAGGTATAAATATTGTAAATGCCACTAGAAGGCTATGGACAGACTGTTACAGGAATTTAGAAATGAGGTCAATTATTTTAAATTGGGAAGTGAGAAGAGGTATGTGTGCTTCTTCCAAGCTGAATATTCTTTTGTTGTTAATTATTAAAACATTATCGTAGCCAAGGTTGGCTTGCTGGTTTACACATTATAGAGGAAAACTCTGTGTTGAGAAATACAATAAATTATTTTTTATTTTTTATTTTTTGGTACCAGGGATTGAACTCAGGAACACTCTACCACTGGACCACATCCCCAGCTCTTTTTTGTATTTTATTTAGAGACAGGGTCTCACTGAGTTGCTAAGTGCCTCACCATTGCTGAGGCTGGCTTTGAACTTGAGATCCTCCTGCCTCAGCCTCCCAAGTGCTGGGATTACAGGCGTGCACCACCGCGCCCAGCTAGAAATACAATAATTTCTTTGAGATACAGTTGTCTTTTCAGGGTTCATTATTTGTTTAGCGTGAGAGTTGCGGCTTACATAAAATAATATTCCATACATGTTAAAAAGTTATCATCTTTAAGTTGGAGTTAATCCGAAGTGTGAAACCTGATGTGACATCACTTGGTAAATGACCTTGGGAAAATTGCTCAGCCTCCCTGACTCTTGGTGGACATCCCAAGAATTCTGAAATTTAAAGGAAATACCCAACCTGAAGCTCATAGCACATGGTGGGTCACCGATAAACGAAGATTCTAAGGTGTTCTTGTTATTGTGATTTCTTGGTTATCAGTCAAAATCATCTAAGATCAACTACGGTTGTGTTTTACACTCCCTTTTTCACTGCTTTGACCAAAGGACCTGACGAGCAAGCAGTTTATTTGGTGTTCATGGTTTCAGAGGTCTGAGTCCCATGGATGGCCACGTGCACTCCTTGGGGCCTAAGGTGAGGCAGAACATCATGATGGAAGAGTGTGGTGGAGGAAAACATCTCAGGACATGTCACCAGGAAGCAGGAAGAGAGACTGCACTCAACAAGGACAAAAGATATATCCCAAAGGCACGTCCCCAGTGGCTTGCCTCCTCCAGCCATACCCCACCTGCCTCCATCTACCTCCTAGTTAATCCCTGTTAGAGAATTAATGCACGATTAGGGTCAGGCTCTCATCACCCAATCATTTCACCTCTAAACTTTCTTGCATTACCTCACAGATGAGCTTTTGGGGGACACCTCATATCTAAACCACAACAACTTGCAAACAAACAAACAACAAAAAGAATGGATTTGTTCTTCTGGTAGTTGTGAAGGCAAAACTTGAGACTGCCTCCCTTGCTACTTTGGGTGCTATGTCACTCTCTAATGCCATTGGAAAGCCTTATAGAGGTTAATTCTTCCAGACATCATATAATACGCGATGATGATAATGATGGCCTTGGGCCACTTCCACTCCCCCTCCCCCAAACTCGAATCCTCTTTATATCCTGTACACCTAAGCTTGTCAGAATAATGCAGAGGAGGCCATCAACACTGTAAATTGCTAGAGGGACATTACAGAATTTCCATCCATCATAAGTCATTTTTATACTTTGTTCGCTACGTGATTGGCACCATTCAATCCCACGTCTGCTTCCCAGAATTTGAAATATTAGCTGTGTTCTCCTTCCCTCCCCACAGAAGTATAAATTACTTGAAAGTCTTCCAAGGGTTCCTTCTGACATCATTTTTGCCATCAGTCAGCTGGTCTGGAGCATTAACAGTGGATCTGTGTCAAGGAAGTGATTTAATGCTGAAAATATTGAAAAAGGTTGAATTACGGCGTGAGGAATTTCTCGTATATCACAAAATGCCCTAACACAGTGAGCGTGGATGAGACTATTCTCTGTTCGGGGGCTTTGGGAATGACGTGAGAAGAACCACTTCACAAAAAAAAAAAAAAAAAAAAAAAAAAAAAAAAAAAAAAAAAAACAGAGCAATTGCCATAAATAATAACCACCAACTTACCCAGTGCTCACCAGCTGGAAGGCCCCGTCAAATTC
Organism: Tamias sibiricus; assembly: GCA_025594165.1. NCBI lineage: Eukaryota > Metazoa > Chordata > Mammalia > Rodentia > Sciuridae > Tamias > Tamias sibiricus. The sequence goes on from CM046675.1 coordinate 19,292,170, forward strand.
TTTATGCATTTGCTTAGCTCCAAGCTAAGCAAACTGAAGGATGTGCAGCTTTGTTTGCAAACTCGTGCCCTCAGATTTATCCAGTCCCTAATATATGAGACATCGCATGATCACGGGACCTGTGCAGACGTGACAACATTTTCTGTATTCCAAACTGAAGGAGCTGAGGAATTTAATATATAATATCAAGAATGCCTGGAAAATATGGATATATATTCTAAGAATACATGCTGTATACATGAATGTGTCTAAAATGCAGCTGTCCCTCAGTATGCACCTGGAGTTCCAGACCCCAGATGATGTCAAAATCCACAGGTGCTCAAATGCCTTTGCAAAGTGTCATAATATTCACATTTCACCTTTGTACGACCCCCTGTAGTCTTTAATCTCTACAATACTTCTTATAATGCTTAATACAATGTAAATGTTATATAGTTATGCTGTATTGTTTAGGGAATAATAACAAGGGGAAAAGTTTGTAAATATTTTGTTTTGTTTTTGGTACCAGGGATTGAACTCAGGGGCACTTGACCACTGGGCCACATCCCCAGCACTTTTTTGTATTTTATTTAGAGACAGGGTCTCACTGAGTTGCTAAGTGCCTCGCCATTGCTGAGGCTGGCTTTGAACTCGCGATCCTCCTGCCTCAGCCTCCCAAGTGCTGGGATGACAGGCGTGCGCCACCGCACCTGGCTGTACATATTTTGTACAGACACAATTATTCTGCCACAAACATTTTCCATCTTTGGTTGACTGAATCTACGGATGTAGAGCCCACGGATGTGGAAGGCCAACTCTATTTATGTAAAGATATATGGCATTATACCCATATTAAAATTTTCTCACAACTTTAAGGGGCGATCAGAGATTGTTATTCCTACAATTCGATACAGAAGCTAAAGCCAACAGAGAAAACATGTTGTGACCAAGTTTCTTTGGGTGCTCAATGGCAAACTCAGGACGAAGAGGTGGGTCCTGACTTTACAGTGTGATACTTTGTGAAGTGCTCCAGCCATAAACAGAAAGAATGGTTTCAAAAAGTCACAGTGATTCATTTTTCTTTCTCTTGCCTCTCAGCTTTCACCTTAGTATTTGGGCTGTGGGAACCATTGTCTCTGCGACATTTTCTCTGATTTATCTCCTTGGCACCTTTTGTCATAAAAAGTGATAAGAGGAGGTAACCAAGCTGGTGTGGTGATGCATGCTTGTCATCCCACCAGCTCAGGAGGCTGAGGCAGGAGGATCGCGAGTTCATAAGCCAGCCTCAGCAACAGCAAGGCACTAAGCAACTCAGTGAGACCCTGTCTCTAAATAAAATACAAAATAGGGCTGGGGATGTGGCTCAGTGGTTGAGTGCTCCTGAGTTTAATCCCCTTTAGTCCCCTCCCTCCCAAAAAAAGAGAGGAAGTGACCAGAAAGCTTCCCGTTAAGCTTGTAGGGAGGATGATCTGCCTGCACAATTTCTAAATCAGGCCCGTCAGCCGGGGTACCTGGATTCGTCTCCACCAGTCTTAGAATTGTAACTCATGATGGACTTGAGTTTCGGGAAACCTGCCCGGCTGCTGGCCTTTAATGAGGCCTGTAATCAATGCCTGCTGAAGAGTGAGAGCAGAGCCTTGGCCTTGGGGCCCTGGGTTGCAGTCAGCTTCCCTAAAGATTCTCCTGAGCCCTGAGTGCTTCGGGGTGTGAGGCCTTGGTAGATACCTGTGAAGGCAGTTTCAAAAGGAAGTGGAACAAAGGGCAGGCAGAGAAGAAGGCTGGTAGCGGATTTCACGTTGGTTGTCTAATTTGAGTTCTAGTGCACTCACTGTCAGAGACCCTTTGAAGACTCTAGGCATCTCTGATGCAGCAGGCTGCGGAGGCGGAGTTGGTACTCGCCTAAGAACAATATAGGCAGTCTTAATTTTGCATAGTGGCATATGCAAGAGTTTCAGTTACTATAGTTTAGATGATAATAGTCCTCCAGTAGGACAGGAGTGCTGCATGCCTACAATCCCAGCGACCTGGGAGACTGAGACAGGAGGATCTGAAGTTCAAATCCAGCCTTAGCAACTTAATGAGACCCTAAGCAACTTAGCAAAACCCTCTCTCAAAACAAATAATAATAAAAAGGGCTGGGGACGTGGCTTAGTGGTTAAGCACCCTTAAGTTCATCACTTGTAACCCCTCCCCGCAAAAAGTTAATAGTCCTCCAACAGCACAATTAAAATTCTAGTGACCACGGCTGCTACGGTTTGGATCTGTAGTGCCTCTCAAAGGCTCATGTGTTAAAGACTTCATGGCCAGAGTGGTGCTACTTCGAGGTGATGAAAATTTTAAGAGGTGGGGCCTGGTGGAAGGTCTTTTGGTCATTGGTGATGTGCCTCAGGGGGGATCCTGGAACCACTGTCCAGTCTTGTTCCTCTTTTCAACTCATCCGGAGGTGAGAGATTCTGACAGCGCCCTCCCTCTGTGAGTGCTGCTGTGACCCATCAATCATGAACTGGATCCTCCAAAACTGTGAACCAAACTAGGTTATTTATCTATGGTGTTTTGTGTTCGTGACAGAAAGCTAACACGATGCTGTAGTGACTTGAATTATTGCATAAAGAATACATTTTGCCGTTACCTCTTCTGTCTGCAAATCACTATGTCAGTAATAGATGTGCATCGTGATGAGTGAGCCATCACGTCACTTATTTCAACATCTATTGGTGATCGATCACCGAACATCTATTATTTATTTCAGGCTCAGATAGTAAAGTGTGTAGGTGTGTTGCTTTCTTTTCTCAGTGATAAATGCATCTTGCAAACAAACAAACAGACAAAAAATGATACTGGAAAGAGGGAATTGGCCCCAAAGATGGAAGTACAGCCAAGATATGAAAACTGACCACATTTGGAGGGAAATTGGACTTGAATGTAGAGGAAGATACAGAAGAAGTGTCTGACAAGAGGAATGACACTGGTGTCATTTAAGAGTTTCTGTAGGTACAGTCAGAGGAGGTAGTCAAGATAAAATTATTTGTATAAATGAGGAAAGAAGTCAGAACGAAAAAGATGGTGTTCTAGAAGAAGTGATGATGGAAAAATAGAGAATAAACAAAAAAAAATCCTACTCATATTGAAAAAACTCTCAAGATAGTGTATGATGTTGAAAACACAAAGAATAAAACATGGGAAGCTGATTCAAACTCAGACAGGAAAGCTGGGAGATCATGGTGTGTGCCTTTAGTCCCAGCTACCTGGGAGGCCGGAGGATCAGTTGAGGGCAGAAGTTCAAGGCCATCCCTAGGAAAAAAAGAAAACAAGACTTACAAGGAGAATAACAACCTGCATTCTCCTTTTCTCCATTTCTAAGTTATGCAGCAAGAAGACAGCAAAGACTTGTTCAAGTGGCTCTTGATAAGTTATTTTTAATTAAGCTTTTAAGATTATTGTAGATTCACATACGGTTGGTGCAAAACAACACAAGTATCACTTGCTCAGTCTTCCCCAGATGTAGCATCTTTCAAAACTGGTTCCATGATAGCACAGCTGGTATGCTTGCGTTCATACAGTGCAGATACAGAATGTATCTCTACTACATTTCCGCATATTGCTGTGGTAGTCCTAGCGACTTCCCAACTTCCCCCTAAACCCTGACATGTGCTCCTCTATTTTACTTTTGTATAAATTGGTCATCTCCAGAATGTTGTAAAAATGTAACTAAATAGTAGGTAACCTTGTAATTCACTTTCTTTGCAATTCTTGTTAAACTCATGCAAAGAGGCAGCCTATATCAATCACTTGTTCTTTCTTATTGGCAAATGGTATTCCATGGATGGAATTGTACCATGTTCTGTTTGACCATTTATGTGCTGAAGAACATCTGGAATATTTCTAGTTTGTAGTTGTTATGAATGAAAATGGAAAAATATTCATTCAGTTTTCGTTTTTTTTTTTTTTTTTTTTTTGTCAGCACACATCTTCATTTCTTTGGGACAAACCCGCAAGAGTTCAGTTGCTGTGCCATAACATAGTTGTATGTTCCCTTTGCTGAGAGACTGCCAAACTGCTTGACAAAGTATTTGTACCATTTTACATCCCCATCAGCAATGTGTGGTGGTAGAGTTGTTTTCGTCTCTTTTCTATGTTGAATTTTCCAATCCGTGAATACAGGATGAGTCTCCATTTATATGATGATATGATTCTTCTTTAGCCTTTTAATAGGGTAGATTATATTTGTTGATTTTTTTTATTATTGGCTCATTCTCACATACCTGAAATAAGCTCGTGTAATCATGATATAGAATTATTTTTAGCCGAGCGCGGTGGTGCACGCCTGTAATCCCAGCACTATGGGAGGCTGAGGCAGGAGGATTGCAAGTTCAACGCCAGCCTCAGCAATGGCGAGGCACTTAGCAACTCAGTGAGACCCTGTCTCTAATAAAATACAAAAAAGGGCTGGGGATGTGGCCCAGTGGTCGAGTGCCCCTGAGTTCAATCCCCAGTACCAAAACAAACAAACAAACAAAGAATTATTATTTTTATGTATTGCTAAATTTCATTTGGTACCATGTTGTTAATGATGTTTGATTCTCTTTTTATGAGAGGTATGTCTGTAAGGTTTCTGTTTTGTGCTATCTTTATCTAGTATTGGTTTCAGGGTAATCAAAAACTGAGTAAAACAAGTTGAGAGGTGTTCCACTTCCTTATTTTCTGGAAGAGATTGTGTGTAATTTTTGTTAATTCTTTTATCCACATTTGGCAGAATTCTCTGGTAGAATTTTGAATTAAATATTTGATTGTATTAATACAATTTAAATGACCTATTTCATTTTAATGAATAAAATGAATTAAATGAGTGAGTCGGGTGAGTTATGGTACTCTGTTTTTTCAAGAATTCATCCTTTCCACCTAAGTTGCTAACTTTATGTGTGTAGACTTGTTCAGGGTATTGGCTATTTAATGTGTTAGGACTTAATTCTGTCTTTTTATTTGGTGTTTGTGTTCTATTTTTTGCACATCTCATTTTTTTCCTGTCTTCTGTGTTACTTGGACCTTTGAATTATAATTCTATTGTATCAGTACTGCTTTCTTTTGGGGGCGGGGCGCCTGGCATTATTGAACCCAGAGGTGCTTTACCACTGAGCTACATCCCCAGCATCCCCAGTCCATTTCATCATTTTATTTTGAGACAAAGTCTCGCTAAGTTGCTGAGGCTGGCTTTGAACTTGTGATCCTCCTGCCTCAGCTTCTCCAAGTCACTAGGATTCCAGGCATGTACCACTATCCTTGGCTATATTGTGATTTTTTTTTAATGTCTCTCTTTGTGGTGCATTTTGTTCCTGCTCTAAATTAAACATAACTTGCTTCATATAGACATAGCTCATGAGTATGCTGGTTTAATCCTTTAACCTATCCACGTGAAGTCAAAAAGTCCACCACTCAATATGTCCCTTTACCTTCCCTGTATAAACCACAGTTGTCATAAATACTTCCTTCACATATATTAAAAGCTCATGGGACAGTGTTATATTTTTTTGTTTTCAATGTAAGACACAATTTAGAAGATGTAACAAGATGGAATATCTATTTTACTTGTCCACATATTTACTTATTGTATACTTTCTTCCTCAAGTTCCAAGGTGTTCATTATTTTCTCTCTGTTTAGAGAACCTCCTATTAGTATCCCCCCACCGCCCGACTCCCACCCCTCTCCAGGACTAGGAATTAAATCCAGGGTCTCCACATGCTAGGCAAACTCTACCACTCAGCTACATCTCCAGCCCTTCTTGTAGTATTTTAAATTCAGTCTTCTGGTGCAAATTACCTTGGTTTTCCTTCGTCTGAGGACAACTTGATTTCTTCTTTGTTCTTAAAATTTTTCAGAGTGGAGAAATCTGGGTTGATTGTTTGCTTCATTCAGTATTTAAATAACGTTGCACGGCTTTCTTCTGACCTCCCTGGTTTCTGATGAGAAATCCTTGAACCTCCAAATCCTTTTCTGCGTTATAGCTTTCAAGATGTGATTTCATTTTCTTTTAAGACATTAGAAGATGATATATTTGGATGTGGATTTCTTGGCTTTATAATCACTTAGGTTTTTGAATCTGGTTTATGTGTTGGGCAGTATTTGGGGAGTCATATAATTATTTCTTTAAATACTTTCTAGACTTGCATTCTTTCTCCAGTGACCTGTTTTCTTTTGTTGTTTTCCCATAGGTCACTGAAGTACTGTTTTTGTTTTTCATTTTAGTTAATTTTCTTCTATGTTGGTCATATTGGGTGACTTTGACTAATCTCATAACTTCAAGCTCTGTGCCTTCTGTTCTATCATTGTCATCAATTACCTTTTAATATGTGGTCATTGTGTTTTTCAGGTCTAAAATTCCCATTTGGTTATATATATGCATATATATGTATATATATATATATAATGTATTCTCTTGCTTTCTTGAGATTTATCAGGAAAATCTATGTCTTTATTTGTTTCAAATATGTTTGTAGTTCCTCATAGAAACATTTTTATTTTGCCACTTGAGAATTCTTGTCAAGATAGTTCTAAGGTCTCTGTGATCTTGGTACCAACAGCTTTTTTTTTTCTCTCGTTTTATATTCAAGTTTCTATTATTTTATTTATTTTTCTTTTTTCTACATTTTTTATTTATTAGTTCTTTTGAGTTATACATGACAGCAGAATCCATTTTGATATATTATACAAGCATAGAATATATTTTATCTAGTTAGGATTCCATTCTTATGAATGTACATAATGGTAGGATTCACTGTGATGTTTCCGTATATGTACGTGGAAAAATTATGTCAGCTTCATTCTACTGTCTTTCCTTTTCCTATCCACCTCCTTTCCCTCCATTCCCCATTGTCTAATCTACTAAACCAACATGGCCACATCAATGTTTATAGCAGCTCAGTTCACAATAGCTAGGGTGAGGAACGAACCTAGGTACTCTTTAACATAAATGAATAAAGAAAATGTGGTATATATACACAATGGAATATTACTCTGCCATAAAGAAGAATGACTATGACATTTGTTTTGTTTTAGTTTTTCATTTTAGTTAACTCATTTAATAAAGAAGAATGACTTGGACCTGTGATTGTGGCTCAGAGGTAGAGTGCTTGCCTAGCACGTGTGTGGCCCTGAGTTCAATCCTCAGCACCACATAAAGATAAATAAATAAAGGTACTGTGTCCATCTACAACTAAAAAAATATATAAAAAAAAAAAAAAAAGAAGAAGAAGAAGAAGAATGACTTAGTTGGATGGACTTGGGAACTGCATGCTAAGTGAAATAATCCAGTTCCAATAAGCCAAAGGTTGAATGTTCTCTCTGATATGTGAAAGCTAACCCACATCTTTTGGTGTCCTTTTTTTCATTCACTTTGAGATCTTTCCAGACCTTGATATGATGCATACATTTAATTAAAGTTTGGACATTTGGAATATTTCCATGTAAGACTCTGGGTCTTGCTTAAACATTTGGCTTTAGCTTGGTTGTATTTGTCTCCGCTCTGGCAGGTCAAGGAGGGTGGTATCTTGCCATTGCCAGGTGAAGTCCTGCTTCCCGTAGCTGAGAGGAGGGTCTGCCACCATTGAAATCCGAGGGGAAATGGCCCCTCATGTTTTACTGGGAGGAAGTGAAAGTTCTGCCTGTCCATCACCTCCTCTGACATCATCCTACCAGTGAGGAAAAGGGAAACCTTGTTACTAATGGGTGGAATGACAGCTCCAGCTTCCTGTTTGACCTTCTATAGCTGGACTCCAGCCAGGGGTTGGTATTTGGCTTTCTCTTAGGTGAGGATGCTCATTTCCTGGTCCTTTGAGAGAGCAGACTTCTCTTGCAGATTTTTTTTTTTTGTTGTTCAGGTTGCTGGCTTTTCCACTTCCCAGACTGGAAGTAAAATAAAAACCTGGGAAACTTATCACCAAGTTTTTCTTTGAGTAGAAAGTCCTGAGCTGGTTTGCCTTCTCTAAAACTTTGAGGGTCTCTTTATTTATTTATTTTTTATTTAATTGATGGGGATATTAATTACACATAGTGGGAAGGTAGGGATAATTATGTCTGTTCCATCTTCTCAGAAGTCCTGTGTTGATGCCCCCCCACCAAATAAATAGACTACTTTAATTCTTAATTTTTCTAATGTTTTAAGTTATAGCATATTCGTTCTACTATTTTTTAATTGTTCATAAATTTATAAATAAGAGGTTATTTATATAAGGCTTTTAAATATTTTTTATAAGTAAGAGCGTTTTTTTTTTTTTTTTTTTGGTGTTCACAGTAAATGTTTACAAGCTACAAAGCAATTGTAATTTCCCCCTTTATTATTAAGATTGCTTTGCACAGTTTCAGCTTATAGTCATTTTTTTTTGTTCTTTCATTACCACATAAAAAGTAAGGATGGTATACAGTTTAATACTTTGAGATGCTTTACGTGTTCTTTCTTTACCATCTTTTCTCTTTCTGCAAGCATTATTGCATATCAGGAATTCAATAAATCACTGGGAATACACAAAAGACTAAGAGGTATCTTTACCTTCCTAGAGCTTACCTTCAAGGGGTAAGCCTAGGCTCTTTATGGAAATAAACATTCTGGGTTCATTTATTTTTCAATAGGAAGAAACATAAACCATGCTATAAACCAGAAATGTTATAGGGTATGCTTAGCAAAAAAAAAAAAAAAAAAAAAAAAAAAAAAAAAAAAAAAAGATTATACAAATGAATTCAGCACAGCTTCAGAGACACATCAAAATACAAAACATACCAATCCTAAAATTATTATTAATAATAATATTGACATACCATTGATTGACAACTGAACACATTCCCTGCTCACATTACCTTTTTAGTGCTCCCAACCACCCTCCAATGCAGGTGTCATTATTAACCCCTTTCACATAGGAGAAAAAAAAATTTCTTTTGTCTAAAAGATAAATCATACTCCAGAGATGGGAGGAACCTTGTACCTTAACGTGCTCACCTGTGTGCCTCCTGGGGTCTGGAGGAAAGCCAGCAGGTTTGTTTGTTCCTTACATTTTGTGAGCTGACATGTATTCAGGATTTATTTGCCCCGTGCTTATGCTTCTTCGTGTAAGTTCGCAACTCAGGACTGAAGCTGGTCCGTCTTGTACCTGTCTCTGCAGCTCCTGGCCCTCCCACCCCATCATCGTCCGCACCAGGGGTCTGAACACCTTCCAGCTCTCCTTCATCTCCCAGTTCTCCTCCACCTCCTGCAGAATAGGAAAGCCTCTTCAGCTGTATTCAGCCTCCCACCTCCTCTTTAAGGTGGCCCTTATTGTAAGCCTTGCTCTTGGTTATGAGATGAATGTTTTATTCCCTTTGCAAAGTAATTTGAAACTTTCCAAAGGAACTGCAAACATCCTAATTCAGCCCTGATCTGCCCGTCCAGACTCCCTCCTTTTTAATCCCAGTCCCTTTCTTTCTCACTGCATCATACCACAGGCTGATCCACAATTACACCAAGTACTCCCCTGCCTCTGAACCTTTATTTCCAGTATTTACTCTCTGGAATGATGTGTCTCATTTTGTCTTTGACTGTCTGGCTCAAATGTCCCCTCTTTAATGAAGCCTCACACTAGCGTGAGGTGTCTTCTGGATAGCTGTAATAATTTTATTCTGTCATCATGGTGGTATTGATGTGCCTGGGGGAAGAATGTGAGGTCAGGGACCCTGTGTTCCTGTACTTGCATGTAGTAGTTGCTCAATTAATGTTTGCAGAATCAGATTGAAGAGCATTTTTCAGGGGCAGCAGATTATATTTCTTTTTTTAAAATATTTATTTATTTGCTTTAGTTGTACACAATGTGTTTACTTTTACGTGGTGCTGAGAATCGAACCCGGGCCGTGCACATGCTAGGTGAGCGCTCTACCACTGAGCCATAATCCCAGCCCCCCCAGATTATATTTCTATGACTCCATTATGGTGTTTACTCTCACCCCAGGCCTGTCTGTATTTTAATCACTGATTGGCATATGCAGATGATTGATTTAACTTTAAGTAACATGTTTTCTTTCTTTATTTTTTAGAAAAGATACATAATTTTCCCCTAATAAACAAAAATGTATTTGGTGATTGCAACCTCATCTTGGACAGATATTTCTCATGAAGCATACATCTTTTTATTAAAATAACAAATGGGACAGAGGATACTATGAAGTTGTAAGAGTAGCTTCAAGCATTAAATCCTTTTGTAATACTTTCATTGTCCTTAAGCCTTCCAAGTTGAAAAATGCAAATATTTAAATGTCTAACTAGCTGAAGATTCAGGAATTTTTCAGCACCTGTTGAGTTCTTATTGTTGGCAGATGCTGATTATTTTGGTTGTAATTAAGCCCAAACAAGGCATCGCATATTTATTTGAGTATTTTGATGTTCTGAGAAAAAGGCTGATGTTTGAAATGTCTAATTGCACAAGATAAATATTGCTAAAAGGCATGGGCATACTGCTAGGGAAATTGACGTTCGGAAACATCCAAGAAACCATAAAGCCATCCTTCGCATGTAGCCTAATGATATTGAGACATAACTAGCTGCAGAAAACTCCTCATCATTAAACCCCCAGGTCATACTGCAGTGGACACCCTTTAGCATTGTCTTCATAAACACGTTCTTGGAGGGGAGAATTTCTGTAAAAATTCAAAAACATCACTCAACAATATTTCAGTTATTTTTAATGTTCCCAGTTAATTCTCCAGTTAAGTGGTCTATAGTTAGTGAATTGGTCAAGACACATTTTTCTGAGATAAGAGTTAATCTTGTTTGACTTGTATTGATAATCATAGTTATTATAAAAATAAAAGAAACACAAAATCTCGAGTTAGAAGGACGGACTTAATTCCAAGCAGCCATCTGGATAATATTGCTTCACTCTTTTGATAATTCCTTTCCCTTGATTCCTACAGCATTGCCAATAATTTTCTCTCTTGCTACATTATACAGGTGCAAGAAGAATCAAATGAGATGGTGGTTTTAATTATTTATTTTGTGAGATGTGTGGAAATATTTCCAGGAAGGTGTATTTTTCGCAAAGTTTGAATTTGTACATTAAATTGAGGTATCATTCTCTTTAGATAGATAATTACCCAAATCCCCTGGTCTTTAAGAAAATACTGCTGAACGAGGCCTTCTGCATACAGTAGGTACTGTTTCCATGCCTTCAGAGTAAGAGGGTTAGTTGCGTTGCCCATCCATACTGAAGATATACCTTTCTTTGCAGAAGTTGTATTCAGGAACCTTCCGATTCTCATTCCTTTCCATTGAAACAGGCCTGGCTCAGTAATAATGAGCTTATCCTTTACTAGCATTCTCTAGTTACTTGGTCATTTTGTATCATAAACATGTAAGTTCTGCTAGGGAGGGACTTTGTCTGTATTATTCACTACTAAAACTTTACTGCCTTCTCGGTGCTGGTTCCAATAGCAGTTCCCTAAGAAATGTTGAATTAAGTAATAGGTGGTTGGTTGGATGGATGGATGGATGGGTGGGGGTATGGGTGGATGGACGGGGGTGGGATGGTGGATGGATGGATGGATGGGATGGTTGGATGGATTGATGAATAGGATGGATGGATGATGGTGGGTAGATGGATGGATGGATGGGTGGTAGGGTGGGTGGATGGGTGGGTGGATGGATGGATGGATGGATGATGGATGGATGGATGGATGGATGGATGGATAGATGGATGGATGGGAGGGTAGATGGATGGATGGATGAGTAGATGGTGGATGGATGGATGGATGATGGTTGGGTGGATGGATGGATGGGTGGATGGTGAATGAATGAATTGAAGACATTTCCACCAATGCTAAGAACTCACTGAGGGAAGAGCTGATCTTTATTGATGTGTATATCCAAGTCATTCAAGGAATGAATGAGTAATGTTGTTGCTACAAGCTAATGCTAGCATTGTAAGCCTTCTAATTTAGGCAAATTAATACATTAAGTAACTATTATGCAGGAGATATTTTGAAACAGATCTTGTGGAACCTGATAGCTTTTGTCTTGTTAATAGTTTCTATTTCAATAGAAGACCAGGAGACTTTTTAGCTGGGAGGGTAGACTAGTCAGAGAAGTCGCAGTTATTATTACTGTCTTTAAAAAAATATATGGAAAGATGTCATGACGTAAAGTCAGATTTCTTCTGTGTGGCCTTATCTGCAGAAAACGTAAGGTGGAAATTGTTTAATTTAAACCTAAACCTTGTAATAATTATAACTCAGTTATTCTTAAATCAGTGAATTACCCATCACTCATGGTATTCCAATAGAAACTGCATGACCATCTGGTGATTTGCAGTTGTATATTGTAGAGGGTTTGGCAGAGGATGAGATCGGTTAGTGTCCAAATATATTCCTACTTAGAAACAGCTCACTATAATTTAAGCATCACAAAAACAAATCAGAAAATAAAAAGCTCCACTTTTGCCTATATAGAAGCCTGGACAAATACAACAGCATTATAAAACCTTGTTTCCACTGGATTCCCCCAATCCTAGTCCTGGTATACTGATGCCATTATATTGATGTCTAAATTTAGTAATTCCAGAGACAAAACCACTGATCATTATATAAATAGCTGAAGAGCTGAGAACCTATGAAGAGTTGCCCAGAAAATATCATTTCTTGATCGAATTCAGATGAAAATCATTTCCACCTTGCTTTTGTTCTCCTTTCACAGTATGGAAACTTTGCATCTCTGATACGTAAACTCTTCAGCAAGAGCAATAACATTTCTTAGCAGATTCTGACCAAGTTGATGCAATAAAAATATTTTTTGATCTGCTGCAAAGAGAACTCCATAAAGGGCATATTTCTTTCTTTCTTTCTTTTTTTTCCCCCTTCTTTCTCAATATTGTATATGGCAGCTAGATTAGAATCTGGAACACAGTAAGTGCCTAATAAATATTAATTGCTTGGGGGCTATGATGAATCTTGGTTTATTAAGTGAGTCAGAGCTTTAAAACATTACCAGAAGGTTTTATAGACTTTTGCTTTAGCTGTTGTCTTCCTGCCCTACACCAACTGATGCCCTTTACAGTGGTACTGAATGTATTACACTGATACCCCAGGCTGTCCACCATGCCTAAAAACCCAAACCAGCTCCAAGTGAGTAAGCAGGCAGAACAGGGATCCAGAGTAATATAACTGCTTCTTAGATTGCATGGCCCATGAACAGAGTCCAGGCACCTGCTGCCTTCCATAGGAACTGCCTTGACACCCAGCTGGCTTCGTAGGCAACAAAGGAAAGACATTCTCATCAGATAGCCACTCCAATCAAGCTCACCATTTGAGTCAAGATGGCGGCATGCTTTGATTAAGGCTGAAACCTCTTCTCATTGGCTAGCTCTAGGAATCATATCAGCCATAGGCACAGGTGTTTTATTTTTTTTCTCTAGATTCAGGATTCCCGGGGGGGGGGGGAGACACAATAAATTCATTCATATTATATATAATTACTACCAATACAATTCAAATATTTAGTTGAATACGTTATTGCCGGAAGTGCCAACCTTTAAATGGGGAAACTCAATCTCTTTTAGGATTTAAATAAAGAGAATTACTCTATTTTAGGATTTAATACATACAATTACTCTATACAATTAAACTCATTATATTCGAGTGATATTCAAACAATTTCTGCTAATGCACCCACCATTCAGTTCAGCTGATTGAAACAGTGTGTTTACAACTTCAAAGCTTACTTATAAGCCTTGGGAAATAAACATCATTCTCGGGGAAGGATAAATGTTTTTCTTCTCAGGAGCAAAACCGTGTGCTCATGGATTGTCTCGAATGGCCCTGATGGGAGCAGAATCTTGGCTCCTCCTTTAAGCCTTGCCTCTCACTGTTTGACCTTACATGAACTACTTAATGTCACAGGGTTTCCTCCGTCTTTGTGTAAAAGGAGGAGATCGGAGCATAAAGACCCCGAGATCCCTTTAGCACGAAAGCTATGATTCCAAGTTTTATGACTCGCAATGATATCCCTTTAGCTCTACAGCTATGATTCTGACTTATATCACTCACAAGTGATGAAATAGCCCTCCAACGGGGGTTCCAAATAGACCAAGTGTGAGCCTTCATGGGAAGCACTTAGGAGAATATTAATGACCTAGTGGCAATATTCCTTTATGGCATGGAGGTTCGAATGGCTCTTTAGCCACACTCCCGTCTAATAACGTTTCATTCTATTATTATTTTTATCAGTGACATAAGTGGAGGACATTAGCATAGGTTTTTTGCTGCCGTCAGGGTTGCACAGGGATTTGTAGAGCTGAGCAAAGGAAAAATGACTGACTGGTACATTTAATTTATTACTTTTATTGACTTCTGCAGTACCAGTGCAGTCGTACTCCAAAGGGCCATACTAGCTAATAAAATAGGACTTTAGAATTGATGTAGCAAATAAAATGTCGAATAAGAATGTCATTGTTATTAAAATGTAGTGACACTATTGATTTAAAATAAATATATTAGCCAGTTTGCTGTGCGTTTAGGACCAGACCCAGCTGTTGAAGGCACCATTTGGGTTACGGGTTTACATGACAAATGAAAGGCTTCTTACCAGGAGTAGTAATGCAGTTTTATGTGGTAGAATTGCCATGGAAACGGAAATAAATCCTGAAGCTAAATAGGGCCGTGAATATCCTGTCTTCTGAGTTCAGCTTGCAGTGTTCCGTAGAAGAAATTCACGTGGAAGCTTACCCTGGTTTTCCTTGTAAATGAAAAAATTATAGACTGGATATTTCTTAACTCATATCATTATTCAACGTTTTCTGTTCACTGTAATTGCCGTCAGGATGGCAGGGTTAGACAGAATAGATCTAGTCCAGCTTCTCACACCCGCTTGATTTTTCCCTTACACACAGACACACCTCACACCTCTGCTTTGCAATTCCAAGTGTTACATAACGGTCCATTTTTCAGTGCTGTATTTCAGGTGTGGTCCTGAGTGGTCATGGGAACACAGGTGGCCTCTCAAAGGCCTTGGTGATGTGTTACCAGTATCTGTAGCTAGCTCTCGGGCATTGTCTGCTGTTTTAGTCAGCTTTTTCGATGCTGTGACTAAAGGATCTGACCAGAACAACTATAGAGGAGGAAAAGTTTATTCAGGGGCTCACAGTTTTGGAGGTCTTAGGCCAGAGACGGTCGGCTCCATTTCTCAGACTCGAGGTGAGGCTGAACATCATGGCAGGAGAGTGTGGCAGAGGGAAGCAACTCACAGTATAGTGACCTGGAAGCAGAGAAAGAGACTCCCCTCCCAAGATACGAATATATATCCCAAAGCCACACCCCAAGTCCCATTTCCTCCAGCCACACCCTACTACTTCAGTTAATCCCATCAGGGATTAATTCACTGATGAGGCTAAGGCTATAACCCAATCATTTCTCCTCCAAACCTTGCATTGTCTTACATGTGAGCTTTTGGGGGGACACCCCATCTAAACAATAAAATCCCCACAGGAGAGTAGGGCATGTGCCTACCATTCAGCCCTTCTTCTTCTTCTTCTTCTTCTTCTTCTTCTTCTTCTTCTTCTTCTTTCAAGTTGCTGGTTTTATATAAAGTATTTTTACAACAATTGTGTCTTCATACATGTATTTAGGGTAATCATGGATAACTCAGTCTGCCATTATTCCTATCTCCTTGCCCCCTCCCCCCTCCCTCCCCGCCTCTTTGTTCTATTTAAAGCTCTTTCATTTCTCTCATCCCCTCTCTCTTGCCTTTATAAGTTAGTATCTTCATATCAAAGAGATCATTCGACCTTTGGTTTTTTGGGATTGGCTAACTTCACTTAGCATTATTTTCTCCAACTCCATCCATTTACCTGCAAATTCCATGATTTTATTCTCTTTTAGTGCTGAGTAGTGTTCCATTGTGTATATATACCAAAGTTTCCCTATCCATTCATCTGCTGATGGGCATCGGGGTTGGTTCCACAATCTAGCTATTGTGAATTGTGCTGCTACAAACATTGATGTGGCTGTGTCCCTGTAGTAAGCTGTTTTTAAGTCCTTTGGGAATAGGCCAAGGAGTGGGATAGATGGGTCAAATGGTGGTTCCATTCCAAGTTTTTCTAGGAATCTTCATACTACTTTCCAGATTGGCTTCACCAATTTGCAGTTCCACCAGCAATGTAAGAGTGTGCCTTTTTCCCCACATCCTCGCCAGCATTTATTTATTTTTTTTTTTTTTTTTTTTGATAGCTGCCATTCTGACTGGAGTAAGATGAAATCTTAGAGTTGTTTTGATTTGTATTTCTCTAATCGCTAGAAATGTTGAACATTTTTCATATATTTGTTGATTGTTTGTATATCATCTTCTGAGAAGTGTCTGTTTAGTTCCTTGGCCCATTTATTGATTGGGTTATTTTTTTTTTTTTTTTGGTGTGTTAAGGCTTTTAAGAGCTTTTTTATAATTGTTTCCTTGAGAAGTGTCTGTTTGTTCTATGGCCCTGATGTGTTGCTTAAATCCTTGGTAATCTGATTTGTAAAGATTTGCTCCCATTCTGTAGGTCCTCTATTCACCTCACTGATTGTTCCTTTTGCTGAGAAGAAGCTTTTTAGTTTGAATCCACCCCATTTATTGATTCTTGTTTTTAGTTCTTGCACTATAGGGGTCTTATTGAGGAAGTTGGACTTTAAACCAACATGATGGAGATTTGGGCCTACTTTTTCTTCTATTAGGTTTAATTCCTAGGTCCTTGATCCACTTTGAGTTAAGTTTTGTGCATGGTGAGAGAAAGAGATTTCATTTCATTTTATTACATGAGGATTTCCAGTTTTCCCAACACCATTTGTTGAAGAGGCTGTCTTTTCTCCAGTGAACGTTTTTGGCACCTTTGTCTAATATAAGATAACTGCAGGTGTGTGGGTTCGTCTCTGAGTCTTCTATTCTGTACCATTGGTCAACTGGTCTATTTTGATGCCAATATCAGCTTTTATTCAACTAAGAAAGCTGATAGATGGCTTGCTTTTCCCTCTTCCTCTGGTCCTGACTGCCTTGGAACTGTCATGTATTCTGTAAGTGCCTACCAGCCTTGAGTGACAGCCTCAGACATCCTTTTAAAGGCATCCACTGGAATCTGTTTGCTCTTAAGACTAATTTTTACCTTTCCAAAGCAGCTTAAAGACTCACGAAAAGGTAGCCTGGAAAAAATTCTTTGGCTTTTAGTTCTTTTAAATCTGACTTACCCGGGGTTTAGATATGATGAAGTTGTTTGTTTGCCTCTGTGAGGTAAGAACCTCTGATCCTTGTTGGTCACCGTGGCGCGAATGCCCGAAACTGTGACTGAATTGTAGTAGATGCACAATGCACATTTCTGGCATCATTGTATGGTGTCAAACAGGCAGGTTCAGAGTTAGAACTGCTCTTCTGATAACTCGAGGATCCATAGGAAATAAAAGGAAGTGCTGAGATTGTCTGCAGACAAGGTTTGGTTGGGGGTAGATCTGCCTCTTAATTGCTCCATGCCTGTTCAGTGTGGTCCCAGGTGCAGAGACTGAGTATTTGTGGGTCTTAACTCAGTTTCTGGTAGAAATGTTGTGGTGGAAGAGAGCTTGTCTACAGTTGTTCAGCAGAGATGGGTTCAAAGGTTACATCTTCCCAGTGAAGTTCACTAGGAAACTGATTTTCTTTTTTTTTATATATAATTTTAAAAATTTTTAAACATTTGTTCTAATTAGTTATACATGACAGCAGAATGCATTTTGACACATTGTACACAAATAGAGCACAACTTCTCCTCCCTCTGGCTGAACTTGGTGCAGAGTCACACTGGTCATGTAATCATACATGTATATAGGGTAATAATACCTATTACCTTCCACTGTCCTTCCCATCCCCACACCCCATCCTCCCCACCCTCCCATCTGCACAATCCAAAGTCCCTTCATTCACCCCCAACCCCCATTATGGATCAGCATCTGCTTATCAGAGAAAACATTTGTCCTTTGGTTTTTTTTTTTTTGTGTGGGGGGGGGTTGGCTTACTTTACTTAGTGTGATATTCTCCAACTCCATCCATCTACCTGCAAATGCCATAATTTCATTCTTCTTTAAGGTTGAGTAATATTCCATTCTGTATATGTGTCACATTTTCTTTATCCATTCATTTGTTGAAGGGCATCTAGGTTGGTTCCATACTTCAGCTATTGTAAATTGAGCTGCTATAAATATTGATGTGGCTGCGTCACTGTAGTATGCTGATTTTAAGTCCTTTGGGTATAAATCAAGAAGTGGGGTAGCTGGTTCAAATGGTGGTTCCATTCCAAGTTTTCTGAGGAATCTCTGTACTGCTTAGGAAACTAATTTTCTGACAACTTCTGGCCCTTATCTTTTATCTCAATTTTGTCTGTATTTTATGTGTCAGGATTAGAAAGAACCAGAAATCCAGGCACTTGCACCTATTTCCTAATTGGATGACTAGACATGACCTTGAATACAGAAAACATATCCCTACTTCATGAACTGAAAGTTATAGTGGTTTTAAAAATATGAAAATCAGGTCTGCTGTCCTCCCTTTACATTCTAATTCATTGCTTAAAATTGCACTAAAGTTTATTTATGACTCTATTCAGTAGTTATGTCAAAATAACTCTTGAACTTGAGATGATGAGTTGGATTACTTCTTTAAAGTAATTTGGATGGTGTTTTAAAAATCTAGTTCAAAATATCATTTCTGAATTAGCCTTTTGAAATTAACTAATCAACATGTACTTTGCCTGTTTTGTGCTAATGAAATAGAGAATGGCCCTGGAGCTTGATTAGGAAAGGAAATGAATGGGCAGTTTATCATAGCGTGGTTTTCAACCCTACCATGTAAAAACATGTGAGCCAGCTCAAACATTCTGCATTCATGAATGAACGTTTTGAGTTGCACCTAGATGAGTTGCTAGTTAATGAGAGTGAGACAAGATGACAGGTGGTAAAATCCATGGGATTCACTAATTAAGCTTTAACTATTAACGATCGTTAAAGCACAGCATTTGCTGTTGCTGTCATTAGAAACTCTTACGAAAATAGTCCCTATAACCCTCCCCAAAGATACCTACTTTGCAAATATATTGCAATAGCAATGAAGGTAAATTATTTCCATGTTTATGATAAGTGGAAGATGTTTGAGCATTGATTGTTTATTGTTTTACATATATAGGTATATACATACATATGCATATATATGTATGTACACACATATACACATATTATTTATATATATATATATATATAATATATATATATATTATAAAATTTCTTTTTGGAAGAAACTTTTGGCAGAGGTGTGTAATCACCTATTTTTCAACCAGAGTCACAGATTCTTGTCTAAGCTCACTAGGAAAAGCATGTTTTCGTCCATTCCACTGACAAGCTGAACATCATGCATGCCTGTCTTTGGGGACTGGGATCTGAGCCCCCATGTTTGCAGATCTTAACTCTGTACCTAGCAGAAGGTCCCTTCTATTTGTAGCCACAAATAAATCAGCATAACTGGCAGTGCCTGCCCAGGGCATGTCAAGGGAAATCAGCTGTACTGTGGGAGCTGCTTCTGCTTTGCAGGAAGGGAAGGGAAAGATGTCTCAGAAAAGAATTGCAGGGAATGACAGGGGAAGGGAAGGAAGAGGGTGTAATGAAGTGAACCTGAGACTAGGGCTCAGGCATGCTGTCGGTTGAATAGGGGCAGACATTCGTTGTAGGCATCGGATTCTTGTTGTTTGCAAAGATGATAACAGTACCTACTTTATAGCATCGTGGGGTACTGATGGCAGAGAAGTGTGTATGTAGGTCGGCGTACAGACACATACATGTGCATGCATGCACTCCCACACACCTGCTGCCACACTGCAGATAGTCCATAATTGTCTTCCCCTTTCCTTCTTGAATCAGTTTGTTGATATTTTAGAAAATAATTCTTGCCCATCCCCCAGAACTTCTGATTTTCTTAGCTACATATAAGCTACTCATAAGGAATGGTGTATTTATTTTTTATTTTTTTAATTTTATTTTTTAAACATTTATTTATTTGCTTTAGTTGTACACAATGCAATGCATTTATGTTTACGTGGTGCTGAGGATCGAACCCGGGCCGCGCACGTGTGAGGCGAGCGCTCTGCCGCTGAGCCACAACCCCAGCCCATTTTTTTTTTTTTTTTTTTTTTATCATGGCTTTCAACTCTCTGTGTCTAAAGCACTGGTCTAGAGCTGTGGGGAACCCAGTTCATAGTAAAATCTTTGACCTCAAGGAGTTCATGACCCACTTGAGCAATTACAGCGGAGGTCTGCTGAGATTTGAAGCAACCCATGAACGAAGTGCCCGTGTAGCCCTGCCACGAGCTTCCCGGCATCTCTGTGTGAAACATCAGGCCCCTGGTGACTGGGCCTCAGCAACTCCTCCTCCAGACCTCCCCTTACTCATACCTGACCCAAAGGAATGGCTCACCAATCCCCTCAGATATTTTTATTTCCTAAAGTTGTTCAGATCCTTCTGACCTCAAAATCTTTCCTTCCGTTGTATCATCTACCTCTGATTCAGACTGTAGAAATCCACCCCCCCCCTTCAAAAGAGTGTAATTCTACATGCCTTCTTTTGTTTTGGTACTGGGGATTGAACCCAGGGGCACTCGACCACTGGGCCACATCCTCAGCCCTTTTTTGTATTTTATTTAGAGACAGAGTCTCACTGACTTGCTAAGTGCCTCACCATTGCTGAGGCTGGCTTTGAACTCACGATCCTCCTGCCTCAGCCTCCCAAGTACTGGGATTACAGGCGTGCACCATCGTGCCCAGCTCTACTTGCCTTCTTAAGATAGGAATTTTCACTCACATCCTGCCATATTTAGAAATACATCTTTTTCTTTGAGCAAATGCCACGACTTAATAGGCACAGAGGGTTTCCTTTAATGTGGAATACCTGCCTGTGCCCTTTACCGCTTTTGCATTTTGTAGTTCTTATTTTATTTTTGACTTGTAAAGTCCGGATGTTGATTTATACCCTCCAAAAGACCACTGGTAAAACCTGTAGATCAAACATTGCTCTGTGTATTAAGCCAACTGCACAAGGGAGAAAACTACAGGTGCAGAGTTGCTATCACGTCTTAGGAGAAGGACTTTGGAGGTTGTAGGGTTGTTGGCTGTGCCCTGAGTGATTGGAAGGCAGATCTTGCAAGGTTCAAAACTGCTTCAAATTGGGCTAAGCTTGAGATGATGGCTTCAGATTTGTGGGTACAGGGAGTGAAATCTCTTAAAATAATATTGATGAGAGCAAGCTGTCAGTTTTGAAATGGATACTATTTTTATTTAGTTGAAAGTACATTTTGAAACTTCCAGAAGTACATTTCTAGAGTAAGAAACTAAGTTGTATTTGCTCATTCTCAGTTATCTTTTACACAGGGACAGGGAAAGTATATGGTCAGTTTTGTATCTCAAAACTAATAGCATTGATTTTTCTTTCTTTTTCTTTTTTCTTTTTTTTTTTTTTTTTTTTTTTTTTTTTTTTGGTGGGGGATACTGAGGATTTAACCCAAGGGTGCTTTACCACTGAGTCACATCCCAGCACTTTTTATTTTTTATTTCTAGACAGGGTCTCACTAAAGTTGCTTAGGGCCTTGCTAAATTGCTGAGGCTGGCCTCAAACGTATGATCCTCCTGCCTCATCGAGCCACTGGGATTACAGGCATGCATCACTGTGCCCAGCTGATCTTTGTGTACCTTACACAAGTTTGTGTGATTCTTCCTCATCCTCCCCCACCTCTCTCCCCTACCCTCTCTGTTCCTCCTACTTTTCCTTCCCTTCCCACTCCCTCTTCTCCAGCTCCCCTTCTCCCTCCTCCTAATCCTTCTCCTTCTCCTCCCTCTTCCTCTCCTTCTCCTTTTCCTTTAAAATACTTCCTCCAAAAGATAAGTGTGGGGGGAAAGTGGACAACATGGTTTTTGTATTATAGGCGATCCATTTGAGAGCATCAAACAGTCAAGTACAAGCAGGTCTCACCTTTAAGAAAACCCAAGTGATTGGAAGGCAGATCTTGCAATGTGCAAAAATAAAAATGCTTGGAATTGGGCTAAGCTTGGTGTTGGGAAAGGGAACTTGCTATCTCATGAGAAGAGGGCAATGAAGGATTGGAACTGGACCTCTTGTAAAAATTGAATTGCTGAAGGGGAAGAATAGATAAAAGTGTAAAGCCGAGGGGACTCCAGTGATGCTGGTGGTAACCAGTACCAGTTACCCCTTCTACTGGTTTTCATGTGGCTCCCTATTTGACTCTACATAAGAAGGCTTCTTTCTGGTCCTGGCCAGCTGGTGTGATATGAGTCATGCAAGTTAACCCCGACCCCTCAGGAATAAAATTAGAACCTGCCTGAGAGAGTGGCTTCCAGTAAAATGTGAATAAGAGCCATGACATACATTGCTCACTAGCTTGTCTATATTTGGGGGCATAATCTGGCAATACTAACAGTAATTCACACTATGAATGTAATAGTAATTTACACTCTTCTGGTGAGACAGTCCTTGGGTTATTTAAATATTTTATTAAAGTAATTCTTTTTTTTTTTTTTTTTTTTGGTACTGGGCATTGAACTCAGGGGCACTCAACCACTGAGCCACATCCCCAGCCCTACTTTGTATTTTATTTAGAGACAGGGTCTCACTGAGTTGCTCAGTACCTCACGCTTGCTGAGGCTGGCTTTGAACTCGTGATCCTCCTGCCTCAGCCTTCCTAGCTGCTGGGATCACAGGTGTGCGCTACGGCACCCAGCTGAATTAATTATTTTGTAACAAAACATATGTAATAATCCTATGGAAACTATTAAAATACTGGATGGCCATCTTTCTTTAACCGGAGCAAGATAGTAGAGGCTTCTGAATGAAGTGGCTTCATCCAGCTGAAAGTATACATTTGAGTATTTATTTTTAAAATATATATACTAGTTAGAAAAGTTGTAGGGGTGCTTTGTTATATTATTAATCTAAGTCTTTTGCATATCACTTAATTCAAAACTGTGTATCTACCTTTTTGGAGGGGGGTACTGGGGATTGAACCCAGGGGTGCTTAACCACTGAACCACATCCCAGCCCATTTTTATACTTTATTTAGAAATAGCATCTGGATGAGTTGCTTAGGGCCTCGCTGAGTTGCTGAGGTTGGCTTTGAACTTTGATCCTCCTACCTCAGCCTCCTGAGCTGCTGGGATTATAGGTGTGCACCATCACGCCCAGCTTGTATACCCACTCTCACAAAATTATACAGTTAATGGACATTACATTCCTTAAATATTATGCAAGATTAGGCACATGATCTACCTATTAGGAATGCTCTTGTCAGTCCATGAGGGATTATAATCTGCATAATTTAACCACTTAAGTTTTATTACTTCTTGTTTAATCTATATTTATTAAATGAAATGTGTTAGGTATTTTTAGTAGACCTACTGGAAAGGTCTACATAATCCCCAGCATTGGTACACTTTCAAGTATCTAATTCAATTAATTGAAGAATATCCTGCAAATATACTTGAGTTGTTAATAAAAGTAAGAGTAAAAGAAATATTACCACTGTCAAGGAGTATTTGGAGAATCAGAATTTGCTTGGTTTTGTAGTATCAAAAGCAAACGTAGCAGTAATTGGGATACTGAACCAAAAGGGGACTATCATTTTCATACAGATTCCCAAATTCAAATTTTGTGTTTTTCAAGAAATTCTCGATTTTGTTACTCATTTCACAGTAAAAGGTATAGTTTTAAAAATGCTTTTATCCTCATACACTACCATTTTCTTCACAGAAGGTATCAACAAAAAATAAAATTCCTATTGCAAAATGGTTAAAGGTCATTGAGCTTTGTGGATGGAGTGGGGAGGCTCCTGGTGACCTTCACTACCCCTGAGGAAGCATATCCATCCGTAGAAAGTGTTATTCTAGCAGGTGTAGAGAAAGAAACTTCCACAGAGCCTGCCTTAGGTCTGAGCATCACAATCTTTAATATTGCAAAAATAATCATTCTCCACCTCTGTTGCCTGTGGAATTATTCCCAGGCAAGCTTTAAAAATATTAATATCTAGATCTTAAACACCCAGAATCTCACTTATGTGGCTTCATGGATGGACAAAACCCTGGGACATTTTTAGCTCCCTGGGTGATTTCAGTATGCAGACACAAGCCAAGAACCCCAATAGGAAAGGTCAGTTTTGAAGAGGCCATCCCTTATGCTGAAGCTTTAGTTTCCATTTGTATGAAAACCTCTTTGGAAGCAGAATGTTGACCTCCTGATAATGACCCAAAGCATAAAATGTTTAATGTTTATTGAGCCTTTGTAGTTTTGTGGGAGGGTGGAAGGTTTTCCCTGCTCAATCTCAATTCATCCTCTCAGGGTCTCTGAGAATGCTGATTATGAACATTTACTGACTTACCAAAAAAAAAAAAAAAAAAAAAAAGAGTCTCAGAGAGGCTAAATGACTTGCAAGGTCACTCAGCTAATAATACATGGCCATGCTTGGTATTGTGCCCAGGTATATTATTTATTCCATCTTAAATTCAGATCAGAAATCATGCACAAACCAAACATTCTTGGCTAGTGCTTAACCAAGAGCAGAAACTGCTGACAGGTGAGAACAGACCCCCTACCTAGCCTTTCTGAAAAGAAATTGGTTTCTCCTGAGAAGCCCTGTGCTAGAGTAGAGTCCCCTTACCCATCAGCCAGTACCCAGAAGGCTCACCAGAGAGTACGTGTCTACTTAAGAGCTGATTTAGAAGGTGACCATGATAAATAATCAGTGCTGAGTGCACGGCAGTTGATATTAATCAATGCCTTCCTCAGTGCCTCCTAAGAGACGGCGTTACCAGTTTTCAGAGTACTGAGTTTCAGAAAGGGAGGGGTCATCAATATCACAGAAAAGACAATAACAGCCAATACATCTTCGTCTCTGCATCACAGCAAAGCAGGTACACATTGAATCTTTCCCAATGATCTGGAAAACGATGTCATTCCCTTTTGGTGAGGCAGCTGCCAGAGAAGTTGGACCAGATAATACTTTGGTCCACAGCCTTGTTCATTTTTGTCACTCGAGGCTTTCTCTATCTGTCCTCTACAATTCTCCCACTCCTGTTGATTTTCCTCGAGGGTTCTGCTTTTACTTCCATTGCATCTTTTTTTTTTAAATTAATTTTTAAATTTGTTTTAATTAATTGCATCTTAAACCTTGTTTGTTCTCTGTGTCTGAGGCGTATTCCAAAGGAGCATGGTATATGCGTGCGATAGTGTTTTCTTTCCATCTGTGAATCTGGACCCAGGGTGGTTCTTCAGTTTGAAGATTTTTTTTTTTTTTTTTTTTTTTTTTTTGTCATCACCTCTGACCACTATTCTGAGGTTGAAACAAAATTATACTTTTATGTTTTAATGGCCAGTGATTCGGGACAGAAGAAAATAAGGGGATATTTTCTCTTCTATCTATGGTCTTTGTATAATAGTAGAACAACAAGATCAGTAATTCTCAGAAGGACCTGAAGAATAGGTGTCATAAATCTTCAAAGAAAATCCCCTGTTATGAGTGTAAAACCTGGGATTTCCGAGTAAGATGCAAGTTATGATCCTCTGACTGTAGGTTAAATAGGCCGGGGAGGCTCAAGTCAGAGAGATGTAACTGATTTACAGGAGAGTAGTATTGGTTGGCCTGGCTCTTAGTAATAGAGGAGCATGGAGGACTGGAAAGCCAGCCAGTCACATGTTATTATTCCTGATCATCTTGACTTGAACCATTAGATCTTGCAAGAAAAGTCAGCAATGCCTCTATTTATACATGAAGGGAACTTTCCATTAGATCTATGCATTTGGGATTTTTTTTAAGGGGGGCCTGGGGATTGAACTGAGGGGCACTCGACCACTGAGCCACATCCCCAGCCCTATTTTGTATTTTATTTAGAGACAGGGTCTCACTGAGTTGCTTAGCTCCTCGCCATAGCTGAGGCTGGCTTTGAAGTCACCACTCTCCTGTCTCAGCCTCCCAAGTGCTGGGATTACAGGCATGCACTATTGCACCTGGCCATGCATTGGGGATTTTGAATCATGTTTGAATAACAGAGAAAGAAAGCGATTCAAAGTATACTGACATGCGAACCTTCATAGAAGGGATTCATTTCATGTCCAAGATGGTAGGTGGCCCCGTGGAACAGGCTGCCACATGGCAGAGCAGTTATTTACCAAAGCAACTGTGAGAGAGTATACAAAATGAACTCTTCTGGGAGTTGTAAGTCTACTTATGTCACTAGCTGAAGGTGCTTAACTGCTGGGTTCTGGGCATTTGCACTGAGAGGTCTCCTCAAACCTACCTTCAACAGATGATTTTACAAAGGCAAAATTTGCTTTGCCACTATATACAAATGTAAAGCAATATTTTTATTAATACCTAATAAAACTCACCTTGTGATAAATCTATCCATGAATAATACTATCAGTGCTGTCATAAGATAGAATATTGTTAACTCCAGCAGCTAAATCTAAGAAGTCATTTTTTTTGGTACCAGGAATTGAACTCAGGTGCCCTCAACCACTGAGCCACATCCCCAGCTCTACTTTGTATTTTATTTAGAAACAGGGTTGCACTGAGTTGCTTAGTGCCTTGCTAAGTTGCCAAGGCTGGCTTTGAACTCACAGTCCTTCTGTCTCAGCCTCCTGAGCTGCTGGGATTACAGGTGTGTGCCACCGCACCTGGCTTTAGATTTTTTTTTAATATTTATTTTTTATTTTAGGTGGACACAATATCTTCATTTTATATTTATGTGGTGCTAAGGATCGAACCCTGTGCCCCATGCATGCTAGATGAGCTCTCTACCACTGAGCCACAACCCCAGCCCTAGATTGCTTTTAATACATTGTAAATAATCATTATACTACTTATTGTTGAGGGAATAATAGCAAAACACACACACACACACACACACACACACACACACACACATTCAGTACAGAAGTAATTTTCCTACCCAAACATTTTCCATCTATGGTTGGTTGAATTCATGGATTTGGAATTCTCTGGGACACAGGACCAGGTGCATTTGAGACAAATTCATAGGTTCTGGAAAAGAGCAAATCACCTTTCTTCTGTCTTCTCTTTGAGGTTATGTTCAGGTGGCAGGGTAAACTGGATCAGGGGATCAGGTTGATTTCAACCCAACTCTGCCTTCCATTGATTTGGTGTTTGTGGACCTGGCATTGGATGTGCGGGACCCTCTGCCTCTTGAAGGGGGAAAGCCACCATGTTAGCACAGTTTACTTCCAGGACTCCTTTCTCCTTCACAGGTTGGAATTTAAACCATAATGCCTGTAGGTGGAAATTTGAAAAATGGAAGCACTACCACACCTAAAACTCTCCTCCTCTTGTCACTGTAGTTTTCAAAAAAGTACTTGGGAAAAACCAACAAAATCCTGTTAGGACATTTGGAGGGAGGACCCCTTCATTCTATGTAAACTCATTGATAGTGTCACTAAAGAGTAGGTTCAAAGTCTGCTTTATTTCCTAGAAATTCAAGAAAGAAGCAGTGTTCTTTAAATATATGGAAGAAAATACGAATACTTATGAACATGGCTTGAAGCTGTTTTTTTTTTTCTTAAACAACATAGGCACTTGTTCATTCAGGGACCTTATTGCTTAGTAGCTTATTAATTTATCACCCCTGTGCTCCCAGCTCCTTCAGGATACAAAACACTCTCTCTCTGCAGAAACTGGTGGTTTTAAATTACAGTATTAGGCAAATGAAATATACATTTTTCTTCACCTTCTTTTGACATTAGCCACATAAAAAAATGGTGTGATAATATTACTTCATATGTTTCCAAAAATGTAGTCAACGTTTCTTTGTGGAATTTCCACTCATAAGGTATACTAAATGATGAGATTTTCCTCAATAGATTTTCATATTCTCAGGAGACTTCATAGCCTATGTGGTCCAAGGTTAAATCTAAACACTTCACAAAATGAATAATTCTAACCAGGTGTGGTGGCGCACACTTATGATTCCAACGATTTGAGAGGCTGAGGCAGGAGGATTGCAAGTTCAAGACCAGCCTCAAGAATTGAGGGAAGCCCTAAGCAACTTAGCGAGACCCTGTCTCAAAATAGAAAACAAAAAAAAAAAAAAAAAAAAAAAAAGGGAGAGGGGATGGTCTAGGGATGTTGCTCAGTGGCTAAGCATCCCTAGGTTCAAAATGTGTACAAAATGTGATAATCCTAACTTGAAAGAAAGGGATTGTGTTTCTTTGACTGTTTGTACATATGGGCAAGATTTGGTGTTCCTCTGAGTGAGCGCTCTAAGGTGCCTGCTTTAGAAATTCTAAGCTTGGTTATGAGATATTCAAATTTATGACCCTAATTCCATATGCACAATCAGAATATCTGAGGTTGAGATTAGGAAAGGACATTGTAAGCCCGGTGTGGTGGTGCACACCTGTAATCCCAGTTGCTCAGGAGGCCGAGGCAGGAGGATTGCTTGTGTTCAGGATTTCAAGGCCAGTCTGGGCAACACAGTGAGATACAATCTCATCAACAAAGAAACAAAAGGGAAGCTCCATTTTAAACAGCTCCGAGAACAGTGAGTGATGCTGTTAGAGAATGGAGATGAGAAATAAAGACTGTGGGTAGATTTTAAATGGGGATGCAAGAATCCTTTAGAGAAGAAGCTAGGGAGAACCTTCCAGCTATGCAGGTGCCTCAGCAGATCCCTCATGCTTTGCCACTGTCTTCTCCTATGTGAAATGGGCAGTGGGTCTAGAGTTATTGCAGCCCCCTTCGCCTCCTAGGTGATGCCTGAGTGACTGTCAAGCACCTTCGAGCATGGTTTATTTACTCACCAAAGTTCTTCCAAAGTTCTTTTTTTTTGGTACCGGGGATTGAACTCAGGGGCACTCGACCACTGGGCCACATCCCCAGCCCTTTTTTGTATTTTATTTAGAGACAGGGTCTCACTGAGTTGCTAAGTGCCTCGCCATTGCTGAGGCTGGCTTTGAACTTGCAATCCTCCCACCTCAGCCTCCCAAGTGCTGGGATTCAGGCGTGCGCCACCATGCCCGGCTTCACCAAGGTTCTTACTCCTCCCGGGTGAACCAATTGATACCCTTCCTCCTCTTCCATAGGTGAGAGAACAGAGAAGGAGAAAAGGGACTTGCTAAAAATGCTGGCTTCTCAAATCAAGGCAGAATTCAAACCATTGCTTTATGACTCTAAATATCACTTTGTAGAATTCAACCGCACTTGGATTAAAATTTACAAGGCTTTTTATTTGGGAGCATTCCATATCCAAAGTTGTATTTTATTGCAGAATTGTAAAGTATTTTATTTATAGACCTTTTACACTGGAGACTTTCATTTTCAGAGTAATGCTGGTGGGATAAACAGTGGGGATATTGGTAGTCCTGAGAACCTGGTCTAGTAGCCCCGGAATCCCTAGTGTAGCAGGTATTTCTAGAAGTTACCTGTATAAGAATTTAGTAGAAGCTGGGTGTGGTGGCACATGCCTATAATGCCAGTGGCTTGGGAGGCT
Source organism: Tamias sibiricus (assembly GCA_025594165.1). NCBI lineage: Eukaryota > Metazoa > Chordata > Mammalia > Rodentia > Sciuridae > Tamias > Tamias sibiricus. Next base: position 19,321,691 of record CM046675.1, read on the forward strand.
GAGGCAGGAGGATCACAAGTTCAAAGCCAGCCTCATCAAAAAGTGAAGCACTAGGCAACTCAGTGAGACCCTGTCTCTAAATAATATAAAATAGGGCTGGGGATATGGCTCAGTGGTGAATGCCCCTGAGTTCAATTCCTAGTACAAAAAAAAAAAAAAAAAAGAATTTGGTACAAATCTATAGAATGATAAAGTCTTATGTCTTCTCTGCTCACTATATTTTTAAATATGTATTTTTTAGTTTTAGGTGGACACAAATTTTTATTTTATTTTTTTATGTGGTGCTGAGGATGGAAGCCAGTGCCTCACACATGCTAGGTGAGCACTCTACCACTTGAGCCCTGTGCTCACTATTGATTGAAAAAAATAGGAGTAGACATTTTGAACTTTGAACTCAGGTTACAAATGATAAGAAACAACAAAGTTCAAAATGATGTATGTAAAAGGGGGATTTAGTGTCACCCATGACTTAAAATTTCCTGATTTATTTGCTTCAAGTATGGCTGGTTCCAGAAGCTCAGAGGAGAGAATCAGAAATCGGTTCTCTCCCCATGTTCTAGATTTTTTTTTTTTTTTTTTTTTTTTTTTTTTGCTTCATTACCAAGTAGGTTCTTCCTCTGATTGAAAGGAAGTCATGCCGGCACGTCAGACTTACATCCTCCCTCTTGTCAAATTGAAGAGAGAAATTTCTCATTCTCATTATTTCTAGGGAAATCCCCAGGTGTTACTTCCCAATGGGATGGGGATATGAAAATTGGCCAGGCGTCAGGGGGAAATGTCCATTTCTGTGCCCAGAGAGCAAGAAGGGACAACCTGCACCTTCCTTGCTGTGAAAGGGAGAGGAAGGGATGATTTATACAGGCAGGGCACACAGCCCAGCTGACCATAGCAGGTGACAGGTGCTGGCTCAGAGCAACTACTCACTCAGTGTTACTTACTGCTATTACTATATCATCAACATCATCTTAGTAAAATCACAAGAACTACAGCTACAACAAGGACTGTATTGAGAGTTCTGCTCATGTCTTTATTCTAGAAATCAGCTATTTTTAAAAGGCAGGGAATGAAAAAGGTTGACTGTTGATTTATAAATGGTGGCTGCACCTGGGCTGACTGTAAGATCTGTTACCAGTGTGGTAGGCGATTATTAGATTGGAAGTCAATTTTGCCCATTCCCACCTGGCCTCTGCTTAGATGGGGCTGAGGGTTGACAAGGGTACTCTGGGACCTCTAAGTTCTGTATCTTCTTCCAAGATGTTAGGAGATTTGTAAAATGTATTTTCTATTTATTAAATAAATTCATCATAATCTTACCCGTAGGGTTTGGATGTGAGGTGTCCCCCAAAATCTCACGTGTAAGACAAGGCAAGAAGGTTCAGAGGAGAAATGATTGGGTTGTGAGAGTCTTAACCCAATCAGTGAATTAATCCCCTTGTAGGGATTAAGTGAGTGTTAAGTGAAGTGGTAGGGTGTGGCTGGAGGAGTTGGGCATTGGGGGCGTGGTTTCGGGTATAGATTTTAATTTGGAGAGTGGAGTGTCTCTCCCTCTGCTTCCTGATCACCATATGATCTGTTTCCCTCTGCCATACTCTTCCGTCATGATGTCCTGCCTCATCTGGAGCCCCGAGGAATGGAGCCTGCTGTCTATGGATTGCGACCTTGGAAACCTTGAGCCATTAAATAAACCTGTTCTCCTCTACAGTTGTTCTGGTTGGGTCCTTTTAGTCACAGCAATGAAAAAGCCGACTCAAACAATTACCAATAAATGAGAAGTATTGTGTGCGTGCTAGATTGGTAGAGAAATAAGAACAAATTAAAATACTTGGATCGTACCTTTTTTTCTGAATCTTGTCCTTCTTCATGTCATCATGATTATATTACAAATTTGATATTATTACTACTTTTCAGATGAGGAAACCTCATTGTTAAGGGACCTGTGTTTGTTCATTCATCCATTCATTCATTCAACAACTGTGTTTTGAGCTTGTCCAAAATGGCGAGCCATAAGCTAGGACTTCACCTGGGACTTTCCTCGTGTACTTATTCCTAATGTGTCATAGAAATCCTTAGGTAACACAGTGGAAATCCTGACACCAGGTCAGATCCTTGTTCCTCTTTTTCCAGATTACACAGCCACAAAGAAAGAAAACTGGAGACTATTACATGTTAATGAAAATCCCTTTATTCCCCAAAGAGACTAGCTTGGTTTATAACAGCCTCTTGACACTCTCCCATGGGAACAATTCCCTACGTAATCTCTTTAAGGAATTAGTTTAAATTGAACCCTGTGTTTGCTGCTTTTATCAGGGAACTAATACAGAAAATTAGTCGGTGAAGGTGTTTCTGTTGAGCAATCGATTCTCTCCAGGCGGAGAACAAACCAGCTGGTGCACTGTCTAGAAATTAGGGAGGAAACAGGGCAGCTATAAGACCCTGTCCTGCCAGCAGCTATCCCAAAGAGCACTGTGTCATGGAAGATGCATTCATCACTATAGAACATACTACCAAAGGATTGTTGGGACTTTCTCATATATCCAGTATGGAAAATAATTCATAAAATGTCAGTTCTGCTTTTACTTTGTACTACACTCAGAATATTAATAATTGCTAAAGTCATGTGCCTGACACTGTCCCAGCTGTTTTAGATGCCTTAGTTGATTTATCCCCATAGTAATCCTGTGTGCTGGATGCTGCTTTCATCCTAGGAGCTGATGAGGAACTTTGCAGATGAGGAATCTGAGGCACAGAAAGGCTCTTTAATTTACCTGAAGTTTCCTGCGTAGGCACATTCTGGAGTTGGGGATTGAACCCAGGCAGTTTGCATCCAGACCCTGAGCTCCCCCAAACCATCCCTCAGCCTTCTCATACCTTTCCCCAAAGAGATGGGTTGTTTCCGTTGTGGTATCTGTTGGTTATGCAAACTTGGTTGGTTGCAGTATTTTTAGTTGTCTTGTAAAGCATTAAAATGTCTGTCATCAGCAAAGGGGGTAAAAGGTAGCCTTTAGAGTCTTTAAATAAGTGCAGATTTTTAAAAGAATTATATGTGGTTGTGCTAATAAGTTATTTTAAACACTGGTGTCTTTTCTGGGGTAGTGAAGAGAATTCTGAGAAACCTAATACAGTACTGACTAGTTGACTAAGAATTAACTTATTCTTCCTCTGACTAAATATAAATATGTGAATTTTGTACAACTGTTGCTTTTGAGATGAATAAATTATCATTTGAGTATCCTCTGGATTACAAAAATTATAAGAAACTTAATGAGCAAGGAGTATTTGCACACTGAGTGGAGGAGAAAGGTGGCATTAGCTGAAGATTTCCTGGACCTGTCTATCAAATAATGGTGTTTGTAGCTGGCAGCCTGCGCTTTCTCTGGCCTCTGCTTTCATAAAGAGCCTTTGGAGATGTGAGGCTGGGAGGAGAACAGACTGTCATGGTATCTTCTTCTTCATTCTTTTCTCCCCACTTCTGATATCCTGATGTTCTCCAGAATTCTGCAAAGCTATTTTGTATAAACTTATACAGTTTTAGCTTCTCCCGGTGAAGAACAGGTCAATTCATGGTTCATGAAGCAGGAGGGTAAAGGAGTGTAAGCCAGCAACATTACGGTTGCCTATCTTTTCATTCTGCACTTATGTCACCTCTCTGTGACATAAGTGACTGTTCCCTGAGAGAAATTCCACATGCACATGGCTTCTTGAAAATGACTGGTCTTGCTGCTAAACCTAATATTAGCATTTGCTTAATGTTAGATTTCTGGTGGTTTTTATTTTGTTGTGCCAGTAAGTTTTAACCTCCATACTTTTGTTCCTGGTGTTTGTTATAAAGAGTTCTGTTATAGTGATCTAATGAAAATCCTCACAGCACAGAGATCCTAGAGTGGTGGCAATTTTGAATGATAACATTTGTCATGATTTAGATATGAGACATCCCCCAAAAGCTCATGTGTGAAACAGTGCAAGAAAGTTTAAAGGTGAGGTGATTGGGTTATGAGAGTCTTAACCTAATCAGTGCATTAATCCCCAATAGGGATTAACTGGGTGGTAACTGCAGGCAGGTAGGGGTGTCTGGAGGAGGTGGGTTCCTAGGAGTATTCCTTGGGGGGTTATATTTTGTTGTGGTGAGAAATGCTCTCCCCCCCCCCTCTCTCTCTCTCTCTCTTTCTCTCCTTCCTGGTTGCCACGTCCTGAGCTGCTTTCCTCCTCCACTCTCTTCTTCCATGATGTTCTGCCTCACCTTGGTCCCAGAGCAATGAGTTGGCCAACCATAGACTGAGACCTCTGAAACTACAAGCCCCAAATAAACTTTCCCTCCTCTAGTTGTTCTTATCAGATCTTTTGGTCACTGTGCTGAAACAGCTGACTACAACACCCTCCTTCCATATGGAATGCTTGCATTTTCCAGAATGTTCTGTGCTCTCCTGTGTGTACTTTTTTTTTTTTTTTTTTTGTATGTGATGCTTTTTGTCTTTCCTGGAACCCTCTTTCCCATCTTCCTCCTTACATCCTCCTTTCCTCCACAGTCAACGTGTACATCCCCAATTCTTTGGGTGCTTTACTCTTTAACCAACAGTTGAACCCTTTCAACGTTCTGAATTAATCCAGAAAAGACAGAGACCATTCTTTGGGGGATGTTATGGATGCCAAGAAGTATCCTTGCCCCATGAGAGGGCAGGTGGTGCAGGGTCTCAGGCTGGGCTCAAAGAAGGCCTTGCTCAGGAGCTTATGAAAACCCCGTTTGCCTGCTATTCCTGTGTCATGCCTATTTTACTCCCATCACCATGGTGACCTGCCTCCCATGACGAGTATCTGATTTTTAATAAGACATAGGTTGGGTGAATCCTGGTAATTTTCTTTTTCTGTTATATTTTGGTGGCCAGTGAAGTCTTACCCACCAACCTCAATGCTATTTTATCTCTCAGTCATCACAGCTCATACCAGAGAGCCTACCAAGAATTCCAGGTAGGGGAAGGCTTTACTGGCTTTTATTTTACAACACTGAGATTTTTCTACCATTGCAATATAGGCTAGCCTGGGCTGACTAATACCTCAGAATCCAAAGGAATAAGGCCCATAAATGTGTGCTTCTGAAAATGCCCACCAAGTTTACAAGAGGCAACGGATTTCTCAAGATATGGAAGTGGCTTGCCCAAGGATGAATACCAACCACTTCATGGCTGGGTGGACTAGGAGACCTGGGTCTCCTAATTATGAGCTACCTGTTCACATCTGTATTTTATGACTTTGGAACAAGTATATATGTTTATATAATATATAAATTGGAACAAATTTATATTTTATAATATATGCATGTATTGCTTATAATATGTTTCTATTGTATGTAACATACATGTGCACACACACACACACACACACACACACACACACATTTATATTTTTGATACCAAGGATTGAACCCTTGGTGCTTTACATCTGAGCTACATCCCAGCACCTTTTATATTTTTATTTTGAGATAGGGTCTTGCTAAGTTCCTAAGACTGGCCTTGAACTTGTGATCCTCCTGTTCAGCCTCCCAGTCTATGGATTTGCAGGTGTGTAGTACCACCACACCCAATAAATATTAGATATTGTTATTCACTTTATCATTAATTCTTCTCCCAACTTTTCATTTGTTGAAGTAATTTCAAAGATAGAGGGCTGACAATATAGCTTCAGTACATATTTCATTGGGGATTTACTTCCAGCTGAGTGAATATTGAGGTTTTTGAGAGGCATCACAATGACTTACTTGTCCCTCTGTCTCCAGCCCTGTATGGTTATTGAAGGATGCTCTGTAATTATGTATGAGACAATTGGATGAACCAACAAATTAAGGTGCATCTAACATCACTGAGCAGTTATTCAGAAGTATAATAGAATAGAAACTGGAGAGAAGTATCCTTTTTGCTAAAACATAAAGAACCTATGAGCCATGGCAGCTCAAAGCAATACATAGTTAAAGCTGTAGTCCAGCACCTTAGTGCAGAAGTGCACAGAGATCGTGTATCTTGCATTTTGTGACTTTGAGGAGAACTAGTCCTTGCTACAGCATCTCAAGAAAAAAATGGCAAGTGATACTCCATGTATGTATGATATGTCAAAATGCAATATACTGTCATATATAACTAAAAAGAACAAATAAAAAATTGAAAAAATAAAAAGGATACTGATACAAGTGTTCATTAGAACAGATAAGCCAGAGAGAAAGGCAGGTCTACTTCATGGAAGTGAAGTTCAAAAAGCAACCACAAGGGTCTAGGCAGGGATTTGAAAGCTCATATTATTTTTTAAACTTTAAGCTTTCATTAGAAAACTTTTAATAGCAATGGTCACAGAAAATGATTCTCTATATCCATAAATTGGAATTACTACATTTTTAGAGGCTTCAACATAGAATATTTTTGGTGTTGAGACAACATACCTGTTGAACTTTTGAATTATTTTTTTGATTCTTAATTGATTCTTTTAAGTTATATATGATAATAGAATATACTATGGCATAATTATAAAAGTGCAGAATATACTTTGTTCTAATTCAGTCCCCACTACTTCCCCTTCTCTTCCCTTTCTCCAATCCCATGTTCCCTTCCCTCCACTCTCCTGATCTTTCTGCTGCTTACTTATAGTTATTTTTAAAATTAGTGTCCTGTGGATGTACATGATGGTGATATTCACTGTGGTATCTTCATATATGTATATATATAGGAAAGTTAGGTCAGATTCATTCCACTGACTTTCCCTATCCCATCTTTCCTCGCTTTCCTTAATTCCCCTTTTTCTACTCCTCAGATCTTACTTCTATTCACATCAGTATTTATAGCAGCACCTGTTTATAGCACACAGTAATGAAGCTAAGGAGCCAACCTAGGTGACCTTCAATAAATAAATAGATAATGAAAATATGTTATATATACACAATGGAGTATTATTCATCCATAAAGAAGAATGACTTTATGGCATTTGCTGTTATATGGATAGAACTGGAGACTATCAAGCTAAATGAAATCAGCCAGTTGCAAAAAACCAAAGGTTGAATGTTTTCTCTGATATGTGGTAGCTGATCCAAAATAAGGGGGGAGGATGTAAAAAGGAATAAAACCTAATTTTTTGAAATGTAGAAATGCCTAAACTGCACACACACACACACACACACACACACACACACACACACCAAATAAAAAAGAAAGAAAGAAAGAAAGAAAAAACCTTTAAAAATGCAGATTTTGCTCTTTTTGTGGTTTTGGCAAAGGAATCAGGTCAGATGGCAGAGGCCCAGCTCGATAAGAACAGGCCTTGCTATTTGGTGCATTTAAAGGAAGTAGAGAAAACAGATTTTTGACCCACCCATGTGTGTAGCTCACAGATATGCAAAGTAGCATAGAAAGAATCCAGAAAAGGGGCTGGGATTGTGGCTCAGCGGTAGTGCGCTCGCCTAGCACGTGCACGCCCCAGGTTGGATCCTCAGCACCCCATACAAGTAAAAACACATTGTGTACAACTAAAGCAAATAAATAAATATTAAAAAAAAAAGAATCCAGAAAGTAGAAAATCACTGGGGCAACAATAAAAGTCTCAATTTGAATTCCCCCCACAAGAAGAAAGGAAAATAAAGTTTAATGTAAATTCCCATTTATATTTACTTGTAAAGTAATAGTGAGATTACTAATTTAAAACAGGAAGCATAATGCTTTAGACATCTTATGATATTTAATCATTGTACTATGTTAACTTGCCTATTTCAATGCCTTAAATAGCATAGGTCCCTCCATCTCTTAGTTGAATCTGAAAAATGTAACAGTTTCTCAGTGATAGAAGTTTTACTAGTATTTAATGTTTTTTTCATGACTATATAATGTTTTGACATTATAAAGAACATTTCAAGGATCGAGCTGCCTAATAAGTAAGAGCTGTTTCAGCTTGTATTTAATCTTATGGCTTCTAAAGTGTTGATGCATACAAAGTCTTATGATATTAGTATGGAGATTTGCAGTAGTGATTTGTGGATCACAAAATATTTCTCATACTTTTTTATTATACGGAAAGTGGAGGAGTGGTTGGGGTCTGGTGAGGTGAAGTCTGAATTCCCTTGCCAGACCTTATAATTTTTCAATTGTAATTTTCAAGTTAAATGTAAGTTAAGTTCCAACCATACTCAGTTCTTGGTAACTAGATCACGGTACCCCAGGTGTGCAAATGACTGTCTATTAACCAGAGTCGGCTAAATTTTCCAGGAGAGTCCTTTGGTAGGTTTGGCTTTGTTGCCCAAATAACCCTCCCATTGTAGAGTGAGGATAGCTTTAACCAGGGGGTGCAGCTGAGTTTTAATCCAACTTTATTTGCAAAAATAAGGGCTGGCAGGATTTGACTCTGGCACTCATTATGAATGTACGTGTCCCCAACACCTAATTTAGTGACTTTTTCAAACATAGAATCCTAAGCAAAGGGGAGCTGAGTTTGGAATTGGAGGGCTTGGCAAAACCTCATATCCCAGGCCATCTGTCTGCTAGGTGTTCGTCACAAAGCAAGAGACACAGCTTCTCTGAGCCCTATTTTTAATGTGGAAAACTGAAATAATCTTTTCCTTCTCACAGTTGTTGCAAAGATTCAGTGGACAAGGGCAATGATAGAGACAATTTCAAACTGCAAGGTGCTGCATAAGTCTAGATTTGTTAGGCAAGGCAGCCACATGGTGCTTTTTGGAGGATGACAGGATTATCCTGATCATCTTTAATGTGCAGGGAGAAAAGAGAGGAAGGAGTCCCTCTATTCTGCTCTTCCTTGCCCCAGTAAATGACCTGATGCAAGAGAGCAGCAGGCCTCGGAGGGAAGGATCATCAGCAAAGAGAGTCCTTCAGGAGGTAATCTAATGACCTCACATAATTGACAGGTGCCAACCATGAAAAACCACAATTCTTTTCTTTAAAAGAAAAGAGCATGTCGAAACTATAAAAAAAAAATCAATGAGAGAAATAATGTTGTGAACTCGGCATTGTAAATATTATCAGGCAGAAAAGTAATGAGTGACTAACTCTGTTTTATGCACGGTCACATTCAACGAGCAGGAGGGTTGGTTAAATTTTAGGGGGCAGGCATGATTAAGCTTTTGTTCTCTTTCAATGCTGATTAGTTCAGTTGTTAACAGCTTTCTTAATATTTGAAATATATATTCTTTAGTTTTTATTCTATCTTTACAAAATACTTAAGTTTGAAGGCATATAGATGCCAAGGTAGAAAAATCAAAATCAATTTCCAATGACCCAAGGGCTGGCGAATGACTCCATGAGTTTTAAATTAAATTTTCACTAAACCAGCAGCTGGAATTTTTTCTGTGGCTGAAGCCGGTTCTTTACAAGGAGATGCATCTGATTGACTGTGAGGTATGATGGTGGCTGTTAGGCTGAAGAGGGTAAGAGCCAAATGTGTGAATGATGAGGGCCTTCTGGGCACAGCTCTTGAGATGTGAGCTTGAGAAAGAAAGAAAAGAATGCCAGCCGGCCGAATAGGTCATATGGATCAAAGTATAATTCAGTTCCTGTAATTCAGTATGGAACACTTGAAGAGCCAGACTTTCCAAATACATTGTTTGATGTTACTTGTACAGCAAATCTAATTTACCTCTGAATGTTTGATTCCCAAAGATGGCACAAAGTTGACTAAAAGTTTGCTTCTTTAAAACATTGCCATTATAATTAACCTGAAATTTGTTTAGGCCATTTGTGATCTTGTTCCATCTCATCCAAGTGTTCATTTTATTTAAGAAAATCACTGAATAATGGGAAGTGAATTGTGTTAGTTTACTTTCTGTCACTGTGATAAAATACCTGAGATTAAAAGCTTATAAGGAGGGAAGGTTTGTTTTGACTCCTGATTTCACATCTTTTAGCCTATGGTCAGTTGGCTACATTGCTTTTCAGCCTGTGAGGAGGGAGTGCAACATGGCAAGATGCCTGCTCACCCCTGGCAGCTTGGAAGGAGGGGGCAGGGAGAGAGAGAGAGGGAGAGAGAGAGAGAAAGGTATGCATAGAGGAGAAGGGAGGAGTGGAGAGGAGGAGTAGAGAAGGGGAGAGATCCCAATATTACCTTCAGTGACCCCAAATAATCTAACTTTGATCAGGTCCTACTTTTAAAAGTTTCTACTACCTTCTCATAGTGCCAGAGGTTGGCAACCAAACCTTTAACACATGGGCCTTCGGGGGACATTTGAGATCCAAATGATTGAAGGAGGAGAAGAAGGAAAGGAGAAATACTGAGGAATTATATGGCCAGCTTATATTGTTATACTGTGTGCATGTATGAATAGGTAACAACCAGTTCCACCATAAGGTACAATTATAATGCACCAATAAAAATATAGAAAAAATCCAAATGATTGCAGGATATAGCTTTAGTTATAATAAGAAAGTATTATCATTATGAGTGTACTAAGAAATAGCATGATGCTTAAAAGGCAAGAATATGATATTTAGTTTTGTGTTACTAGAAAGACTTTTAACTTCCCAGTCTTTGGATTCCTGTTTTATATAACTAATATATAACACAGACCTTTGGGACATGATAAGTTCATACAATGTATTAGATGTCATTTTAATTTTTACTTGTCTGACATTTCATTACAAACTCAAATATAGACCTATTTTCATTTATCATTTTTGTCTTTAAGAATTTCTAAACAACCAACACATGATGGTACATCTTTTCAGACAACTATAAGGAAAAGGAAGGAGAGTTCTCCAATATTTGTGCTGTGAGAGTTTTCACTCTATCTATAGTGCTGAGGCCCCTGGTATAATGTGTACTGACCAGTGATCAAAGGGATGGCCTCCACATGGAGATGAATCAAAATAGAACTAATTTCTAACTTGTTTAATGCTGCCACACTCCCATCAGAAAGCATATTTATTATTTTTATTTACTTCCCACCAGAAAGAGTAAATTTATTATTTTTTCCTATTCTCATCACAGAAGAGTCAGGCCTTTATATCCTTTTGACTCTAGATGAAGAAAGAAAATCAACTTTCTCAGTGAACATTTAGATCCATGGAAACAGTATGGGATAGTTTGTTCAATAGGATTGGAGAGAATGAGACAGCTCTCTGAGGTGGGTCCTTAAAGAACAGGCTTTCAGAGGGAGTCACCCTCATGAGAGTAAGAGGATGCTATGGCTTGCATATGAGGTGTCCCCCAGAAGCTCATAGGTGGCATAATGCAAGAACATTCAAAGGGGATATAGCTCAGTTGGTAGAGTGCTTGCCTCACATGCACAAGGCCCTGGGTTCAATCCCCAGCACCATAAAAAAAACAAAACAAAACAAAAACACACATTCACAGCTGGGGTTGTGGCTCAGTGGCAGAGCGCTCGCCTCACATGTGTGCGGCCTGGGTTGGATCCTCAGCACCACATAAACATAAATGCATTGCATTGTGTACAAATAAAGTAAATAAATAAATATTAAAAAAAAACACATTCAAAGTCAAAATGATTAGAATGATTAGATAATGAGAGGTATGATCTCATGGCTTAATCCACTGATAGGGATTAACTAGGTGTAACTCTAGATAGGTAGGGCATGGCTGGAAGAGGTGAGTCACTAGGATCCTGCCTTTTGGGTTCATATTTTATCCCTGGTGAGCCAAGGGCTCTCTCTGCTTTCTCGTTGCCATGTCTTGAGCTTTTTTTCTCTGCAATGATGCATTGCCTTACCTTTAGCCCAGAGTGATGGAGTTGGCCACCTCTGGACTGAGACTTCTGAAGCCACGAGCCCCAAATAAGCTCCACCTCCTCTGATTGCTCTTGTCAGGTCTTTGGATCACAGTGACACTCACTAAAACAAGGGACCTTTTCCCCTGACTCCCATTGTCATAAAAGAAAAGATGCAGGCATGTGATGTATTCATTATGTTGCAGGAAGGATGCTGAGAGAAAAATAAAGTAGGGAGAAGCGGTAAGAACATGGCATGACTTTAGATCACATAGTACGAAGCCAGACTCTCTGAGGAGGTAGCATTTGAGCAGAAGGCTGGGCTGAGTGAGTCAGGTAGGTAGCAAGGGGAAGAACGTTTTTGGATAGGGACCCTCTGTGTGTGCCTCAAGTATAGTGAGGGGGCTTGGAAGGTTGGCAGGCATGAGTCAAAGGTGAAGAGGAGCCAGGTACTGTGGTGCATACCTGTAATCCCAGTGGCTGGAGAGGCTGAGACAGGAGAATTGTGAGTTCAAAGGCGGCCTCAGCAACGAGGAAGTGCTAAGCAACTCAGTGAGACCCTGTCTCTAAATAAAATACAAAATAGGGCTGGGGAGGTGGCTCAGTGGTCGAGTGCCCCTGAGTTCAATCTGTTACCACCCCCCCAAAGAAAACTGTGAAGATGAATCTGGACAGGTAGATATGGCGCAGATTACTTGAGGCCTGTGGGCCAGGGTAGGGGTTTACATTTTGACTGTGATTGAAATTTTTAACTGAAAGGCTTTGACCAAGGAAGGGATACAAACTGATTTACATTGTGTTATGGTTTGGATGTGAAGTGTCCCCCAAAACTCACTTATGAGATGTTCAGGAAGGTTCAGAGGAGAAATGATTGGGTTGTAAGAGTTTTAACACAATCAGTGAATTAATCCCTGATGGGATTGATTGAAGTGGTAGGGTGTATCTGGAGGAGGTGGAAACTGGGCCTAGCTATGAGGTATATATTTTGTATCCGAAGAGTGCAGTCCCTCTCTCTGCTCCCTGATCACCCTAGTGTGAGCTGCTTCCCTCTGCCATGCTCTCCCGCCATGCTGTTCAGCTTCACCTGGAGCCTGAGGAATGGAGTCAGCCTTGTCTGGACCCTTGAAACTGTGAGCCCTCAAATAAACTCTTTCTCCTCTATAATTGTGCTGGTTGTGTCCTTTAGTCACAGTAGCAAAAAAAAAAAAAAAAAAAAGAAAAAAAAGAAAAAAGAAAAAAAACTGACAAAAACACATTGTAAAACAATTCCTTTGACTCCTGGGAGGAGAAAAGTCCATAAGACCTGTGGGTGAAAGCAATGCCCTAGGTCAGAGACTCCACCTGTAGTTTCCACTTGATGCATGAGACTGTCATGAGAAGAGACGGTGAGATGTGATTTTGTTTGTTTGTTTGTTTGTTTGCTCGCTTGCTTGTTTTAGTACTGGGGATTGAACCCAGGTGCACTTACCCACTAAGAAACATCCCTAGCCCTTTTTTTATATTTGATTTAGGGACATGATCTCACTAAGTTACTTTCGGACCTCAATAGATTGCTTAGGGCTGGCTTTGAACTTGTGACGCTCCTGCCTCAGCCTCCTGAGCCACTGGGATCACAGGTGTGCGCCACCTGCCCAGCATGATTGGGTTCTGAAGGTGGAGCTGCCCAATTTGAGATGCACCATGGGATAAGATGAGGGAGCAAAGAGGGCTCCACATGAGGGGAGCAGTTATGTGGGTAAAGGCAGATGCTTTTATTTGGTGAGGGATGAGAGTTGGAGAAGCAAAGAGGGAAATCAGGAATACCAGTACCTATATCAAATATTCTTCATTAAAAAAAATATCCTCAGTGAGTTTTTTGGGAGGAGGTATCTAAAATTACTGCCACTGTATAATACTTTTATTAGAATCATGCAGCATTTTGAAAATATAGAGCCTTCTCAATTGAACGTGATTTTTAAAAATTTTGTTGATTCATTCCTACTGCTTCCTAACAGTGTTTTCAACTTCTCACAATTTACGTAGTGATTTTAAAAAAAAAAAAAACAACAAATCCTCTTTAAATGATTTCATTATTACATATAAGACACGTTTTAATTTTTTAAATTTTTTTATTCAATGTTGTTGAATATATAACAGTAGCATGTTTTACAATTCATAATACACATAAAGAGCATCTTTTTTACATATCACTGTTAGTATGCAAAGTATATTCATACCATTCATGTCTTCAAACATGCATTTAGATGCAGGAGCCCTGTTTGGGGAGATGGCTAAGATTGCGGTTGACTACGGGCCATGGAGATGTTTGGCTGTTGCCGCCTTCCGTAGTCTCACGGGACTTGGCCCGGGATCTCGTAGGACTTGAGCGAGATTGCTGATCAGGTCTGCGCCATTTTGGTGGTGTGGGTGGTGCTTGTTAAAGTTGTTGTTAGAGCCAGAGAGAAAAGTTATCAGAATAAAAAAGCTGTTTGTTTCCAGTTCGCCTCTGAACTTCTTCCCGCGGCTTTGTTGCTCCAAGTGGCCATCACTTTAGGCGACAACATTTAGGGTAATGATATCTCTCTCATTCTACCGTCTTTTTTTTTTCCTCCCTTTATACCCACTTACTCCCTCCCTTGCCCTCCCTCCCCATTGACCTTTTTAGTGTTCCTTTAATCTTCCTGTGCTTCCCCAACCCAACCCCACTCTGAATCAGCCTCTTTATATCAGAGAAAACATTCAGCATTTGGATTTTTGAGATTGGCTAACTTCACTTAGCATTATATTCTCCAATTTCATCTGTTTACCTGCAAATGCCATTATTTTATTCTCTTTTATTGCTGAGTAAAATTCCATTGTGTATATATATCACATTTTCTTTATCCACTCCTCTACTGAGGGACATCTAGGTTGATTCTACAATCATTATTTGGGAAATTCCCACCCTGTTTCAGAAAATAGAATCAGTACACTGGTTTGAGGTTCTTGTTTGTTTTGGTCTGTTTTTGTAGAACTTAATGGGAATATTCCATCAGTAACCTCAGATTGATTTTTTGAGTTCAATCTGATTGTTCAAGAACAGTTAGCAGCATTCACAGGGACATGCATCCAACTCTTCCCCCATCTTAACATGTATATTATTGGCTGTCAGATCTTCATTCTAAAATAATTTTATTCCCTTGTAAGTCCGTTTAAAAAAACCAATTTTTTAAGTTGTATCATTCTAAGATTCTCTATCATAACAATAAATTAACATAGAGACCAGCTCCAAGGAACCCCTGAACGGACAAAGCCAGACAGGCTCCAAAAGTGACCTAACCTAGCTTGATTTATAAACAACTGCAAAACTTAATTTGCGACCACCTTTAGTAAAGAAAACTGAAACTTCAGGCTCTCCAATCAGAAGCCGCCAACTACCTAACAGTTGCTGTAACAAGTGACTCCCCAGCAGGATAGGCTAAATCAGGCAACTGCATAAGCCCAACTAAGCTAGCATGTTCTGTGCTTTACTTCCCTGTTTATGCTACAAAAGCCACCATCTTGCTTTCCCTCAGTGGAGACCCCAAGCTTCAGGTTTAGAGCTCCCTGTTTTATAAATCATTGTTTGATTGAATTTTAAATGTTTATTGTGACTCAGTTTACCTTTTAATACTCTGAGCAATAGAATTGACATCGTATCAGTCAGAAGAGAAGCCGGATTATACTCAGTTCACTAGTGACTCCAAATCTGTGTGGCTTAACACAGTAGCTTTAATACTGTAATCAAAAGCCTGTCTCATTTCTTTGTTATTTTCCAGGACAATTTCCTTTTGTGTAGTTACTTGGGGAGCTAGGGTTTTCCATTCTGTGGTTGCTCCATCTCAACAAAAGTCTCCTCCAAACCCTCTTGACAGGGAAATAGAGAGACTGGAAGAGCCTCTTGCAACAGCTATTACTTGCTGTGTCCTGTAAATGACAAGTGTCTCTTCTGCTTCTAATCCATTGTCCGGACAAATTCGAATGACTTAAACAACAATAAGATGTTTTGTTCACAATCTTCTATTTGACAGGGCTCCATGTAGTGTCAGCCCAAGGGGCCCACCTTGGCTGGAAAATGCACCCTCAAGATAGCTTTATTGTATGGCTTGCAATTTTAGGTTTATGGGAAACTACAGATCTCAAGGTGTGGCAACTGTATTCCAAAAGAGAGTGTTCCAAAAGACAGGAAATGGGTGCTGCCAGTGTCTTAACTAGTTGGCAGGGCATTCCTTCCATTGGTCAGAGTAGTCACAGAGCCAGCTAGATTGAAGAGGACATAGGCACCTGCTCTGGAGGGGCGGAATGTTAGATAATGTGTGGCCCCAGTGACTGTAGATTTCAAGAACAGTTCTCACATCTCTAGAGACAATGGTTAAGGAAAGGTGATGACATGAAGTCCCTTTTATTGTATCAGCTGTTAAATATATAACTTTGCCAAATTATGTAATCAATAAAGATGTCTTTGTTCATGTAAAGAGGACTTTAATAAATAAGTGCTGGAAATATTGGACGCTTTCAGTGGGATTGAAGGGAGTGAATCAGGAAGCAGCAGATAAAGGGTGCTGGCATTGAACATGAATTACCACGGATACGTGGGTGAGGAATTTCATTTGGAGTGAATGTGATAGTAAATATTATTGAAGTAGACATCATGGACTTAAATTATACCACTGAGAGGAACTCAGATCTGACAATACTTTGACACACATAAGATTATACTGTAGGGCTGGGGCTGTAGCTCAGTGGTAGAGAGCTTGCCTTGCACATGTGAGGCACTGTGTTCAATCCTCAGCACCACATAAAAGTAAATAAATAAAATAAAGGTATTGTGTCCATCTACAACTAAAAATATTTTAAAAAACTGATTATACTGTAAAGAAGATATGGAGCAGGTAAGTTTTGAAGATCCTCAGCTGCGAAGGGGACTGTGCTTTATTTGATCTACTTTGGACATACAAATGTTCAAATCATTTTGAAGAATGTTTGGATAAACGTTGTAAGACTATGAAAAAGTTGACTGTCTTCCTGTGACCACCTTCCTTGCATCTCTTCAGCTCTGAGCGATGTTTCTTTGACAATTTCTATTTCTGGAAGTTCCACTTCCTCTTCTGGGTTTCTCAGAACTTATTTCCTGCCTTGTTATAGTATTTCCATCCTGAATCCAATGAAAATATAAATGTCCTTCTGAAACACCTTAAAGAAGTCCTTGTAATTTTAATTTGATGGCATTGTGAACCTGTGTTCTCTCTGTTTGAGGAAATGGGTCAGCAGTTATGTCTAAGAGGCACAAGTGTGTTTTTTGCTTTCTTGATCATTTTTTAATAAGAAGATGATAAACTGTGTAGATGATACATTGACACGTGACATTTATCTTCCCCTTGCATTCTAAACTCGCGTTATCAACTGCCTGCTTGTCGTCTTGTCTTGGTGGTAAGACATATGAAACTCAACATGTTCAAAATCAATCATTTTCAAGCACCTCTTGGTCCTTTACATTGCTGAACCCACATCCAGAAGGTCCTCGAACGCAACAGCCAGTGTCCAGGAGATGAGTGCTGGGGAGAAAGAAAGGATTTACTCAGTGCCTAAGAATGGGGAAGTGGGAACCCATGCTTCCAAATCAACTTCTCAGCTCTCAGGGGTCAATGCACTATATATGTAGGATAGGAACAATGAGGGAGAGAGCCAGGCTCATCAAAGTGGGAACAGTCATGTCTTCTCTGGAAATATGCAGAGATCTTCCAGGAACTCAGGTGCCACCTCTTTTCACTCCCTTCATGTTCTGGTGTTTTTGTTTATGGTACCTAGTGGTTGTCTTTACCATTGAAAAGGGAAGAGAAAGGCAATCAAGGGTAGGCGAAGTTAAACCTATGTTATAGTTCCAGCCAAAACATTTCTCAAGGTTTCAACACATCTACATGCAGAAGTGAATAGAAATCTGACCCAATGGTTGAGGCAACAAAAGAGATGGACATACTATATATACCAAGATGTCAATCATTTTCATTCTATTTCAGCCACCATTTTGGATGGTTCTCTGCAGGTCCAAATGATGAGTCAGTGTCTTCAGCAGAACAGCCTTCAAATCTCTAAAAAGTAACATGGTAAACTGTTATCACCATTGCCCACACATCAAAGGTGTTACCTATAGCAAAGCTAGTGAGAAAATAATAATGAATTTCCAAGCTCTGTTTAAGTCAACTAAGAGCAACTGAATTTGCAGAGTTTATTTTCTCCTGGTTATATTTTCTTTGCAGTGGATTGCACGTGGTGACTCTAGTGAAGATTATGTTTAGCATTGTACTAAACTGCCAAATTAGGAGGATTAGAGGAATACTAGAAAGGCCAATGGGGAGGGAGGGAAAGGGAGGGGGCATAAGGGTAAAAAACAAAAGATGGTAGAATGAGATGGATATTATAGCCCTGGGTGCATGTATGAAGTCACGAATGGTGTGAATATACTTTGTATACAACCAGAAATATGTAGAAATGTGCTCTATAAGTGTAATATGAATTGTAATGCATTCTGCTGTCATATATAACAACTTAGAATAAAAGAAAAGAAAAAAAGAATACAAACAACAATAAATGCTGGTGAGGATGTGGGGAAAAAGACACACTCATACATTGCTGGTGGGACTGCAAATTGGTGCAGTCAATATAGAGGGCAGTATAGAGATTCCTTGGACAACTGGGAATGGAACCATCATTTGACCCAGCTATTCCACTCCTCAGTCTATATGCAATGGACTTAAAAACAGCATACTACAGGGACACAGCCACATCATAACCTAGATGCCCTTCAGTAGATGAATGGATAAAGAAAATGTTGTATATATATACACAATGGAATACTACTCAGCAATAAAAGAGAATAAAATCATGGCATTTGCAGGTAAATGGATGAAGTTAGAGAATAGAATACTAAGTGAAGTTAGCCAATATCAAAAAACCAAATGCCAAATGTCTTCTCTGATATAAGGAAGCTGATTCATAACGGGGTAGGGAGGGGGAGCATGGGAGGAATAGATAAACTGTAGAGAGGGCAAAGAGGTGGGAGGGGAAAGGTAAAGGCAGGGTGTTAGAAATGATGGTGGAATGAGATGGACATCTTTATCCAAAGTACATATATGAAGACATGAATGCAATGAATATACTTTGCATATAACCAGAGATAAAAAATTGTGCTCTATATGTGTAATATGAATAGTAATGCATTCTGCTGTCATATATAACAAATTAGAATAAAATTTTTAAAATGGTAAAAAAACAACCCAAACAAGCAAACCAAAAGGTTATAGAATAAAAATAAATAAATAAACTGTCAAATTATCTCCCAAAGTGGAAAACTTGATACTCTTTTGTATTTCTACCTCCAATGAACAAGAATTCCTGGGGCCCTGCACATCCTTTGGTCTTGTCAGTGTTTGGGATTTTAGCCATTCTAATAGGCCTGCATAGTGTCTTGTCTTTTAATTTCCAATTCCTAAAAACACACAGTGTTGGCTATCTCTGCATGGTTTGTCACCTGTCTTCCTTGTCTATTCACTTCTTTTTGCACATTTGTAAATTGGGTTATTTTCTTATTGTTTTAACAGTTCTTTGTGTATTTTGGATAAAATTCTTTATCAGATATGTGCTTTGCAAACATGTTCTCCCAGTCTGTGGTTGTCTTTTTGTTATCTTAACAGTGCCTTTCAGAGCAGAAGTTTTAATTTTATGCATTTTTTTTCTATATTATGCATCATGCTTTTGGTGTCCTGTGTAAAAAGTCATCATCAAAGTCAAGCTCACCTGGATTTTCTCCTTTACTGTCTTTTAGAAGTTTTATGATTTTGCTTTTTGCTGCTAGGCCCATGAACCATGGAATTAATTTTTGTGAAAGGTTGAAGTTCATCATCTTAGGTCCTTTTAAAATTATTTTTATGTGGATTGCATAGTCATGGTGGCACTATTTGTTGAAAAGACTGTCCTTTTTACATTTGAGCTGCCTTTGTTCCTTTGACAAAGAGCAGTTGATTTGATGTGTGGGTTTATTTTGGTCATTCTCTTCTGTTCTACTGATCTATTTGTTCCTTCATCAACACCACCTGTCTCGATTCCTGTAGCTGTGCAGTGGGTCTTGAAGTCCAATAGTTATCAGACCTCTAACTTCCTTTCACTCTTGGGTTGGCTATCCTGGGCCTTCCACTTTTCCCTACAAACCTTAGAATCAGATTGTTGATATCCAAAAAGAATGACTTGCTTGGGTTTTGGCTGGAATTGCTTTACAACTATATATTACATTGGAAAGAACTGATGTCATGACAATATTGAGTCTCGTTTGTTATGAGCCTTTAATAGCTTTTCATGTATTGAGATCTTAGGTTGCTTAGAATCAGTTTTATAGCTTTTACCATATAAATCATGTACATCTTTTGAGAATATATACCTAACATTTGATTCTTTGTGTGTTGGCATGGCATTGTGTTTATTTACAAATTGAAATTGTTTATAGAAAGAAAGTGTTTGGCTTTTGTGTATTAACTTTGAAACCCTCAATCTTACTATAATCGCCTAATAGTTCCAGGTGGATTTTGTTGATGTTAATTGATTCTTTGCTATTTTCTACATAAATAATTGTGTCACCAGTGAACAAGCATGATTTTATCTTCTTTCCATACTGGCATGCCTTTTATTTCCTTTTCCTTGTTGGGTTAATTAGGACTTCCAGTGTGATGTTGTATGCACATCATGAGGGGACATCGTTCCTTGTCCCTGGTCTAGAGGGAAAATATCTAGTTTCTCACCATTAAATATGATATTGAATCCATCTCATTTATTGATTCTTGATTTTAATTCTTGTGCTATAGGAGTCTTATTAAGGAAGTAGGGGCCTAATCTGGTATGATAGAAATTTGGGCCTACTTTTTCTTCTATTAGATGCAGGGTCTCTGGTTTAATTCTTAGGTCCTTGATCTACTTTGAGATGAGTTTTGTGCATGGTGAGAGATAGGGGTTTAATTTCATTTTGTTGTGTACGGATTTCCAGTTTTCCCAGCACCATTTGTTAAAGAGGCTATCTTTTCTCCAATGTACATTTTTGGCACCTTTGTCTAATATAATATAACTGTAATTTTAGACAAACTCTAGAAAGGGCAGTGGGAAGGGAGGGGAAAGGAGGAGGCATGGGTATAAAAAAGATGGTGGACTGAGATGGACATCATTACCCTAAGTGCATGTAAGAAGACACAAATGGTGTGAATATACTTTGTATACAACCAGAGATATGTAAAGTAGTGCTTTATATGTGTAATATGAATCATAATGCATTCTTCTGTAATACACAACAAATTAGAATAAGACACTAAAAAATATAATGTTGACTGCATATTTTTAAAAAAGATGTTCCTTGGGGCTGGGGCTATGGCTTAGCAGTAGAGCGCTTATCTCCCATATGTGAGGTCCTGGGTTCCATCCTCAGCACCACATAAAATAAATAAAATTAAAAAATAAGGTATTGGGTCTACCTACAACTAAAAAATATATTAAAGAAAAAAAAAGATATTACTTATGAGATGGGAGACATTCTCCTCTATTTCTAATTTGCTGAGAGTGTTTTATTATGAATGGGGGCTGGAATTTATCAAAGGCCTTTTCTGCATCTATGGATATCCTCATAATTTTGCTTTTTAAGCTTGTTGAAGGGATGGAGAATGTGAATAGATTTTCCAGAACCAGTCTTGCCTATGTGGGATAAATCCCACTTAATCATGACATATAATTCTTTCATTCATTGTTGGATTAGATTTGCTAATATTTTGGTGAAGGTTTTTACATTATATTTATGAGTGATATTTGTGGCTTTTCTTTTATTTAGTGTCTTTATTCATTTTTTTTCAATTTATTTTTTATTCTAAGCTGTTAGAAATGACAACAGAATGTATTACATTTCATATTATACTTATAGAGCACATTTTTACATATCTCTGGTTGTATACAAAGTATATTCACACCATTTGTGACTTCATACATGCACTTAGGGTAATGATATCCATTTCATTCTATCCATTTTTTTTAATTAGGGTAATGTTGGCTTTGATAGAGGAAATTGGAAGTGTACACTCTGTTTCTATCTTCTAGAAGAGTGTGTGTATTGTTGGTGACATTTCTTCTTAAATGTAGGTAAAATTCAACAATGTACCTCCTTGAGCCTGTGTTTCCCCTTTTGGAAGTTTTTTTTTTTTAATTGAATTACTTTAATAGATATAAGTTAATTCAGATTATCTATGTCCCCTTCTGTGAGTTTTGGTAGATTACTTCTTTCAAGGTATCGATTTTATCTAAGTTATCAAATTGATGGCACATAATTGATAAAAATATCCCCTTATTACCTGTTGTATGTCTATTGTTTACAAAGTAATGGTGCCTGTTTAATTTCTGATGTTAGTAATTTGCTTCTTTTTTTATTTGATTAGCCTGGCTGGACATTGATCACTTTTATTATATTTTCAAACAATCAGCTTTTGAATTTATTGATTTTTTTCTTTATTTTTAAAAAAGTCATTGATTTCTGCTTAACTTTTTTATTATTACATTCATTATGTTTTATTTGAACTTAAATTTTTCTTATTTATTTTCTGATTTCCCAAAGTAGAATTTTAGATTACTGGTCTCATATCTTTCTTCTTTTTGTAATAGATACATTCAATGCTCCAAATTTCCCTCTAAGCACTACTTTTTATACATCCTATATATTTGGGTTAATTGCATTTTTATTTTCATGCAGCTTAAATGTTTTTGAACCTATTTTGAGACTTTTTGAGTGTGTGTGCTGGGTATTTAACGTAGGGGCACTTTACCACTGAACCACATCCCCAGCCCTTTTTATGTTTTATTTTGAGATAAGGTCTCAGTAAGTTTGTAGGGTCTCCTTAAGTTGCTGAGGCTGGTTTTGAACTTGGAATCCTCCCGGCTTAGCCTCCTGAGCCGCTAGAGTTACAGCTGAGTGCCACTGTGCCCAGCTTTTGAGACATCTTTATGGACCCAATCATTATTTAGAAGTGTAATGTTGAATAACTGAATATTTGGGTTTATTCAGCCATGTTTCTGTTATTGGTTTCTATTTTAACTTTGCCATGGTCAGAGTGCTTACTTAATATGATTTCTATTCTTTTAATAGGTATATTGTATGGCCCAGAATGTGGTCTGTTTCATAAGTGTTCCAGATCAGCTTGTAAGGAATGTGCATCTTATTGTTGTTAGTTGAAGAAGTCTATAAATATTATGATCAGGTTGACTGATAATAATGTTCCAATAACTATATACTGGCCGATTTTTCTGCCTGCTTGATCTGTCAATTACTAATAGAAGGTAGTATTGAAATCTTGGATCTTACATAATAGTGAATTTGTCTCATTGTTCTTACACTTTGATCAGTGTGGGGCTCCCATATTTTCATGCTCTGTTGTTAGATACATACACATTAAGGATTGTTGTATCTTTTTGGAGAAATATCCCCTTTATTATTAAGCAATATTCCTCATTATCACTGATAATTTACCTTCCTGTGAAATTGGCTTAGTTTAACATTTATTTAGCTACTTTAGCTTTCTTTTGATTAGTGTTAGCATGATATATCTTTCTCCAAATCTTTACTTTCAATCTCTCTGTGCAATAAAAATTTTTAAATTTTTTTTTAGTTCCATGTGGACACAATACCTTTATTTCATTTAAGTGGTGCTGAGGATAGAACCTGGGGCCTCACACATGTGAGACAAGCACTGTACTGCTGAGCCATAGCCCCAGCCCCATCTGTGTAATGATATTTAAAGTAAGTTTCATATAGATAATATATTTTGGGGTATTATTTTTAATGTACAATGGCAGTCTCTGTGTTAATTGATATATTTAGATTTTTCACACTTAAGTTGGCTATTGATATAGTTGAAACAATATCTATCATATAAACAACTGCTTTTTTTAATAATCTTGTTCTCCTTTTCTTTTTTTAAATATTTTATTCTTTTCCTGAATTGTCTCTTTTTAAAAATGTTTATGTGCTTTTAAATTGTGATAATATGTGCATGCCATATATGTCTACAATTTACCATTTTAGCCTTCCTTAAAGTGCATAGTTCGCTGACATTAAGTATATCATGTACAATCATCAAAAACATCCATCTTCAGAACTTCTAAATCCCTTTATTTTTAAAACAATGGTTAAATATACAAAACATAAAAGTTGCCTTTGAATCATTTTGTGTGTGTGTGTGTGTGTGTGTGTGTGTGTGTGTGTATGGGGTGGTACCAGGGGTTGAACTCAGGGGCACTCACTCGGCTACTGAGCCACATCCCAGCCCTATTTTGTATTTTATTTACAGACAGGGCCTCACTGAGTTACTTAGCTTTTTGCTGAGGCTGGCTTTGAACTCACAATCCTCCTACCTCAGCCTTCTGAGCCTCTGGGTTGACAGATGTATGGCACCATGCTCAGCTTTATAATATGCTTTTTTCTTGTTTTTTTTTGTTTTTTTTTTTTTTTTTTTTTTTTTCAGTGCTGGAGATTGAACCCAGGGCCTTACTCATACTAGATGAATTACCCTCCCAGCCCTGTCATGCTCTTGTCATAAAGTATTAAAGATCCTCAAAACTAAAACTCGATGTGATACAAAGTGCATAATTTGAAGTGAGATACCTCAGCTAATTAGCTATGACACCTTTCAAAACAGTGAGTATCTAGATCCAGTTACATTGAAATTCAGTTTTCCCATTCACTTCTGCTTTGAGGAGCTATTTAAAAGTGCAGGGGTTTCATGTGTTTGAATGGACAGGAGAGATGTTAGCAATAGGGACTCAGGCATTTTATGAAGCTGAACCTATTTAGAAATGTTCAGCCATTCATCATAACTGGTACTGTGCAATATGTTAGTTACATTTTTTAAATGGAGAAGGTAACATTGTTAAGATATAACATAATGCTAATAAAATCTACCCAGGTCTTTCATCCCTGCTGCTGTCACTCTGCATCAATCAACCAAAGCCTCTCTTGTTGTTGATCTCCCTGAATATACTCTTGGCCTTTTACCATCCATCGATGTTTTAAGGAGATTAGTAAATAAAATAATGTTCCTTATTTTCACATAGTCAGAATCTATTGGAAAGTATGACGCAGGAGGTGATCATGTCATGATCCAAATGTCACCCCCTTTTCTACTTATTATCTGATTGGGGAATGAGATCTATACCTTCTTTGGATTTAATCACGAGTTTTATGTGATCCCATTTTCTCTGTTCACCTATAATATACTTTAAGAAAAAAATACTGGTTGCCTAAGAGTTTCAGTTCCTACAGACTAAATTGTGTACCCTCAAAATTATATGTTGAAACCCTAATCCTCAATGTGATTGCATTTGGAGATGGGGCCTTTGGGAGGTGAGTAGATTTAGAGGAGCTCATGAGGGTGGGGCCCATGTGAAGGGATTAGTCTGTTCTGAGGTGTTGTAAGCCTTTTTTTTTTTTTTTTTTTTTTTTTTTAATTTTAAGTTGTTGATGGACCTTTATTTTATTTTATTTTTTTTTATGTGGTGCTGAGGATCAAACCCAGTGCCTCACACATGCTAGGCAAGCGCTCTACCACTGTGCTACAACCCCAGACCTGTTGTAAGCCTTTTTGCGTGGCTGATAGTTTCTGTTGAAAGTCCGTGCTGGAGTTTGGACCTGGGATGTTCCCTTCATGTGCTTCATGTGTTAGGGGTTTGGTCCCCAGCCAGTGCTGCTATTGGGGGGGGGGGGGGTGGAACCCTTAGGAGGCAGGACCTAGAAGAAAGAAGTTAGGTCCTTGGGGGTGACCTTGAAATGGGTACTGGGACCCTGGCTCCATCTCTCTCTCTCTCTCTCTCTGCTTTCCAGCCACCAGAAGGTAATGAAGTTTTCTCTGTCACACATTCCTGTTGGGATGTACTGTGCCACCGCAGGCCCCAAAGCAACACAGCCTGGCTACCATGGACTGACATCTCTGAGACCAGTAGCCAAAATAACCTTCTCCCACCTGCAAGTTGTCATCACAGGCATTTTTTCCAATGATCGAAAGTTCACTCCCACTGTCGTGGCAGACGCAAAAGCCTCCAGTGTGAGGATCAACTTCTCCCCATTGGTGAGTCCTTGTTGTAAGCGTGGCTGTTATTCTAGACTTCCCCCTCTCTGCCCTTGCTTGTCTCCTACCGTTTTGTTTTTGCTGTTGCCCAGGAGACGCCTTCTGCACTAGAATCTGAGCCTTGCAGTTCTTTTCAGCTGCAATCCACAAGCCCCGTGGATGTGGTAGGAAGGTGTGGGGAGGGGAGCAGCTCTGCAGTCCTGTCATCAGGCATTGGTCTTTTCATGGGTTGGGCCCCTTCCCAAACACTTCTCACCATGCCCACCTGCTTGGGCATTATAGCAAGGCCAAAAGAAGCTGGAGTTAAGTATTTCCCTCCCCCCATATTGAAGGCTAGAAGGTACTAGAGTTGGTTCTTTCCTTTCTATCTTGTTATTCAGACTGGTGAAATTCATGTTGGTTAGACTGTTTTTGTTTGTTTTTGTTTTGTTGGTGTTTTTCATTGAGAAAAGACTTTCACAAATTCACAAAGTAAGCTGGGTGTGGTGGCTCACACCTGTAATCCCAGCAGCTCAGGACCCTGAGGCAGGAGGATGGAGAGTTCACAGCCAGCCTCAGCAACTTAGCGAATAATTTATTCCAAGTTGCATATATGTGCAACATGGCCTCACTTTCAAAGGTGAATAGAGTTTAACTCCCTTACTGAACCATCAATAATTGGGGTACATTTTATTTTTAGATTTAATGCATTAAAATCCCCTTCTTATTTGAAGATAAGTATGCATGTTCTTGTACACATGGGTAAATTTGCTTTTCCTTTGGGCATTTTTTGAGAGTTGCAAATATTTTTTACTCTTCATTGTGATGAAGTCTTCAATATAGATGACTGGGAGATCTATTTAGTAGAAAAAGGATTAACATCAGACAGGATTAAGCTACACAGCTGAGTGACCCAGTCTCTTTCCTTAATTAGCATAGTACACACACACACACACAAATCCCCCAAGTAGAACAGTGCCTAATCCTAGAAAATGCCCTTCCTCATTGATGCAGAAAAGAGATTTTTCAGCAAAATTTAGTCATGGATTTGCCTCCAAGGTGCTGTTCTTATTTATTGGCTCTTACAGAGTTGACACTGCAGGATCTAATGATATCTAATATCATGTAAGAGACAAATGATTTGCAACATTGTTTTTAATTTTTTTTCTTTTTTTTTTTGTGGGAGATGGGCTGAGATTTGTTTGCAAAATAGGAGGGTCAGTGATAAACTGTGAGCTCAAGAAATAGGTTTGTAATTCCATACAACAATTTTTTTTTCTTAGCCTCTGAAACATTATACATTTGTTAACAGGAAGATATAACTTAATCTATTTCTAAGACCTCATTTCTTAAGTCACTTTAGATATTATGCAGTAAGTGATCATCCCCACTTTAAAATACTTTATCATGAAATATCGAAGAACCTTTTGATGACTGGTGATCACGTCATGCCAGATTATACTGGCATAATATAAAGTGAGAAAAAAGCTCAGTTTAGATTTATTTTCTCCCTGTAACTATTTTACAGCTTCAGGAGCTGTTTGTCTTTTGGCAGTGATGCTTATTTCCTGTTTGTAAGAATGAAACAAATGAGAGAGAATGGAAAACCCATTTCCTCTTGATGGGCTTTAATAGATTGGGGCAGAGGGTGGGCATCTTGCTTAGCTCTGTTTATCACCTCATAGGCAGATTACAGCTGTGGCAAAGGTCAGAAGATACATTTTTTCCTGATATTTTTTATTGACTTATTGCAGTTGTACATAGTAGTGGGCTTTGGTGTTACATATTTGCACATGCCCATGATAGAGCGGTATAATTTGGCCACTGTCATTCTGCAGTATCTCCTCTTTCTTTCCTTCCTCCCTCTCCTGGTCCCTTTCCTCTACTTTACTGATAACCCCTTGATTTTGCTGAGATGAGCCCCTCCCTTTCCTTTTCCTCTCTAGCTTCTACATGTGAGAGAAAAAATACAAGCCCTTGGCCTTCTGAGTTTGGCTTATGTCTCTTTACATAATGGTCTCAAGTTCCATCCATTTTCCTGCAAATGACATAATTTCACTCTTTTGAATAAAACTTCATTGTGTGGATGTACCCCATTTTCTTTGTCCATTGATGGACACTTTTCATCCTTTGAACAACGTGGATGTTGTAGCAAAGGCTCCCTGTCTGGTGCTTTTTGCTTTGATGTGAAAACTAAACCTGGCTTCTTTTTTGTGGGTCACCGCAGCTATTCATGTAATTTTATTAGCCATAATGACACTTTGTTCTTACTCTCTTTCTTTCATCTAAATATCTCTGAACATATTGCAAACAGAATTTTAAAATTTCATAAAAAATACTTTAGCATAAGCTCATGATTTCATATTTGGTCCAAAGTCACCAGAAATATGGAGGAGAACGGAGAGGACATTTCAGGTGAGGGGTCTCTATCATTTGTCCCTATCTCTGAGGGACCTGTAGATGGACTTTCAGTGTCTTTTAATACTTTCCATTCTCATTTATGTTTTCCTTCTCTTCCTTTAGTTTTTCCCCTTTGCTTGAAACATATGTACACAATAAAAGCAAACAAGGCTATAAATCATGTGAAATTCAAATTACTACCACTAATTAAATGTGATAATCTCATCTTGCTGAAACAAAAGTGCTAATGTAGAGGTTAATAAGAGAAGTACAGAAATTTGTATCTTCTGATAGTTAATTTAGTTCTGTTCTCTCTCTCCCTCTTTTTTTTTTTTTTTAAACAGTACTAATGATTGCCTTCATAGTGTGTTATATAAAATGTTATTAGTAGCCTAAGGCTTTCTCAGCTAGATTCAGGATATCCAAACTCATCTTTAACCCAAACTCTGCCGTTAATTAGTTCTCAAGCACTGCTTTTAATGTACATACTTATGAATGCACATACTGTGTGGTCTTGTTTAACTTTAGAGAGTGGTAAGTATACCCATGCTACAAAAATCCAAATTAAATTAGTATCAAGTCTGATTACTCAATGAATTGGAGACAAATTTTCACTTGGATATTTATTCATATCCCTTTTCTATTAATGATCTGGTGTACTTGGTACAATTTGACCTCAACTCAGTGTCTATTGTCATATGAATAGTACTGACTGCTCCCAAGCAGTTCATTATGCACTCAGTATGGCTATGCCAATGTTGCTATTCAAGTTTCCTAGCTCTTCTTCCTTGCTCAAGTCATGATGGTGCAGAGGACACTGCAAATACAGGTCTGGGCTATATAGACCAGAGGTTGTCAGACTTTACTTACTTATTTTGGTTATAAGTCAGAAAGTAAATATTTTAGTCTTTGAGGGATGCTATGGCATATGGCCTTGTCACAACCACTCAAATCTGCCATGGTGGCACAAAAACAGACACAGAAAATACAGTTAAGTACAGGCATGACTGTGTCTTACCTATGCTTGATTTTATAAAAGCAGGCTGTAATTTGTGGTCCTTTGATCAAGACATTGTGTTGTTCAGTATGATAGTGGTAAGCCCACGTGTCCATTGACATTAAACTTAAATGTCATTAAAATTCTTGTCCCTCGGTTGCATAAAATACATTATGAATGTTCAAGAACCATATATGGCTAATGGGCACCCTATTGGAACAATGCAGATATAAAATATTTCTATATGGAATGTTTCTTTTATGGGAAAGGGAGAAATATTGGGGGCTGAATTGGAGTAAGTTAGAGTCCATGCTTGCATAATTACATCAAAAGGAACCCTAATGTTATATGTAACTAAAGTGAACTAATAAAAAAAAATCATTAAAAATAGAAGATTTCATGCTTATTTGTCTGTCTCTAATTATCATTGAACTAATCACACACAATATAAGAACATATGTCTAGGAGAATTCATAAAATCCTGAAACACAATTCCATTCCTCCCCAAGGTAAATCAAGTCTGATTTTAGAAATGTCTTAAATATAAAGAGAGTTAAAAATCTTGGCACTGGAAACAAATACATGATCCTATAAAAGTCTGTGTCTTTGCCATCTTATCTTTTACATGGGAATAACAATACCTGCCTAGTCTAAAAAACTATGGTTTTGAATAGGAATGTAGTTTTTGAGGCAATTGAAAAATGTTATAGGAAGAAGTAAGAACACATAGGAAGAAAATATGTTTGAGAAGGAAAATGAGTGTGATCACTCAGATTATGGGAACACAGCTGGGAATTCAACTCCTGATTTTGCCATTTTGCCTTATAAAATTTACAACCTTAATTTATTGAAGCCGCCATTTTCATCAAAAGAAAGAAATACATATGGATGGTTCCTGAATTGTCCAAAACATCCATAAGATAATTAAAACTGCTTCACACAATGAGGGGTTTCCAACAAGTCCTCATATGGCCACTGGTGCTGTTGCTATGTAGAGGAGGGAAGGAGAGATATCATAACATTAACCATCAAGATTTCCTGCCAGGGCAGAAATATCCAAGTGTAGAAGCACATTAAATAAATAAATAAATAAATAAAAGTAAAGACAAAAGACAGGCTGCAAGCATAAAAGAAAACACAGGAGCCAAGAAGATAGACATTTCAGTGAATGCTGATTGGAGGAAATGAATCTGATTGTAGGCTCATGGAATTTGGCCTGACTTCATGAGGAAAGTGTGAAAATGGATAAAATGCAAATGTGTTCTTATGCAAAATATGCAAGGATCTGTTGAGTGAGATGAAGTTTCTGGATATGCCTTCATGTATTTAAGTGCTGTCCATACGTAAGAAATGATTACAACTTTTCTTCTTTGTACATAGGCTGCTACTGATATCTGGTCTCTCTGGAGACCCTCAGAAGTGGGTCACTGATTCCTGAATTATAGCAACTTGTCCATGCAATGAATGGAGCACACACAGTGGGATAATGGCATAAAATGCAGTGAAGCCACCTTTAGGTGTCTTCTAGTCACCAGTGACAATTGTCCTGGTTTGCTCTGGACTGAGAGGTTTCCTGGGACTCATGACTCAGTCCTGGGCAAACCAGGACACTTGATCTCCCCTGGGTGATGAGGAATCTAGAAAGAAAAATGATTGGTTTAGACAGAAGATAGCATGGTATGATTAACATTAATGGCATGATGTACATTAATGCTGACCATTAATTAACATTAATGCTGGTCTAATTTTTCTCCCCAATGCAGTGAGAATACAGTAGGAGTGTTTGGGCTCTGATCACCAGTTAAAGAATTCCAAACTTAGAATGCACCAGTTGGTTTATTCTTCACAGCACTCTACCATCCCTGGGTGTTAAATTTAGAAGTAACCTTAGAAAATGGCCTTGTAATTTTAAAACTTTCTTTGAACAAAATCTCAGGTAAGAATGTTTTATGAAAAATGTTAAAAGTAGGCTAAGGATCCCTGAGCCTGACCTATTCTTGCTTCTCTTGCACTGTTCTTACTGGAAAGAATGTGTTTTCAGAAGTCATAGGGATTCCCAAGAGCACAGCTAGAAAACCACTCATCTATTCCAGTCCCATCATGTCACAGAGTGTAGAACTGAGACCTCAAGACATGAGTTCATGCTTCCTAAAGCCATGTTTTCAGAACATCCAATGGTACAAGGGACCTGTACAGTTACAGGATTCCTAGAATTCTATTTTGTTTCTGAATTATGATTTTTACTGGATAAAACAGAATGCTTACAAGAAGGCTTCTTGTGCGTGATTCCATGATACCTGATCCATGGTCGAGTTCCATTTTTTGTTGTCCAATGAAAAGAGGGTGTTGACATGTCATTGTTGTTTATTGATGATTAAAGTTGTTTCCTTCTCAGTGGGTAACTGTGGTGCCATGATAGTATTTGCTCCCAGGTTCTGGACTTAATGACAGTAGGAGGGGTTATCTCTAATGAAAGAATTTTAAATTTAATTTCCCTTGGCCAATCCCATAATGTTTTGTTTCACAACTGGAGCAAAAGGGTCACCTTTAAAGCTTAGAGAAATGGGGTCCCAATTGGTCTGACCTGAGCAAATTCATGAAAGGATTCATCACCAAGAAACAATCCCTCTTCATTATTTGTAAGGATGCAGCAGATGTGCAATTGTTGCTTGTATAATTTTCATACATAAAATATCATGTGCATGGAAAATGGCATCAGGTAGCTTAATGTGCTGCATTGATTCTATTATGGTGAATGGATGGCTGTCAGTTCCGTTTCCTTTGAAAATGTCCAGTGGATTTCAGAGTCTTGCCAAATATCTGGTTTTATTTTTTAATAAGTTGTTTATCTCTTTATTTGATGAACTTCTTATTAGTAGAATATACAGAACATTTTCTAAGAGACAGTTAATATGGTCTTTCAGATTGTCATATGCAGGCTAAAGGTCTCAAATGGCTCCTTATCACCTCTTCCCACTTATCTCACTTGAAATGAGTTCCAAAATAACTAAAAATTCTTATAAACAGATTAGTATTTTTTTTCTACAAAAGACCCCATGAGTTAAACTATGAAATCCATTTCAATAGAGCCATTGATTGTTTTAAGAAAAAGGGTAAAAAATGCTTAAGTCACAAAATCTAATGTAAATCCTGTTCATTGCTCAATTTAACTTGGAGGGAGCCTTTTAATTGAAAAGAAATAGTCTCCTGTGGGTGAGGACAAGAAGCGAGATTTAGAAATGTGGAACTCTAACTTCCTTTGCTGCTCATTTTCATACTGAAGAGGCACTCCTGTCTCATTTTAACTCTTTATTAGAGCTTCCTAATAGTATTGTCTTAGTTTTGAAGAGATACATAACTAAATCATCTAGATAATCTCTAATATTTATCAGTAATTTCTGTGTATGGTCTTTGTTCTTTTTAAAAATATCTCTATCAAACTTTGAATCTGAAAATCCATGACGTGCTTCCTCTACCGTATAGTTATTTTCTGAATTGCACCAAAAGAATTGTTTGCTAGCTGTGATATGCTCCTATACATAGCATTTTAAAATTTTCTTTTATATCCTATTGTTGGCAGTATTTTTTTCAATTTTTCAATATTGAAATGAGGAAATGTGAACCTCTCAATGCGTTGGGAAAACTTTTGGTATTGCTGTGTAAATAGAGATTCCCCCCCCCCCTTTAACTCTTAGTGAATTGATGGGTCTTAGAGTCTTGGATATGCTACATATATAATATCTGCCTGCCCTTGGAAACTATGGGGCCTCTTGAGGTCAGGGTTATGTTAATCCAAATTGTCTATATGCTGTTCCAGTAATTGGCTATTGGGGAATAAACATAACAGAATTATTGACGAAATGCAAACCTTTATGTAACATCTTTAGATAGGCCTGACAAACCCAAGAAGAAATAAATAAGAAGGGATCATTCCCATGTAGTGATAGTAGTATGACAGATGGTTGGGATGGTCTCTTACCCTGAAACACTGCCTTTAGGTCCTGCCTCTACTGGGTTATTTTGGAGGTGCTTTCTCTCAAGTTTCTCATGACCATATTAACTGTCTCTTAAAGACTCTTTCTTCTGTGAATACTATATGGGCCTCCTCTCAAGAAAAATGAATATTAATTTGGCATCCATTTTTTCCAGAATGGTAATGCCTCATTCTGCAGTCTAAAGCCCACATAGTCTTACAGTCTGTGGGAAAAGTTTTATACTATATGTACCGGGTAGGTCAGTTAATGAAGTCAAAGAGAGCTAAGCAGGACAGAAGAGGAAGGATGTGTAGGAATGGAGAAAGGGATGGAAAAAAAAAAGGCAGAGAACAGAGAGGGGAAGATTGAGAGTTCCTCTGGACTTGTTTAGAGTGCCTGGATATGGCTTTACATGAATCATGGAAAACTGTCTTTTGTTCCTTTGTTTATTTAATGATGTTAGCAAATGGATTTATTATCTATTTTTTCTCTTTTTCTTTTTCTCTCATAAGTATTTTCCTCCCTCTCTGCCTCCCTCCCACTTCCCCCTTTTAAACAAGTATGGGTCACATTTCTGACACTATATTTCATCCTGGGAAAATATTTTCATATCTCTGAAATCAGTTACTCAATTTTAACAAAAATTACACCCTGGGAAGAAAACCTGGTCAAGAGAATTAAGATGAAAGTGGCTTTTTCGTGTGGCCTAGTCTTATCTTCTTTTTTATGTGTATTTATTTGCAGATTTGAATGAAAGGAATATGAATAGAGAAGTTTTTTATGTGTTATTACATATATGTTTTTATATAAAATATACTGTGTGTAATCATATAGAAAATTTGTAGATCTGTAATAACTTGTATACATAACTTCTCTATATCTTATATAACTTATATGCATGTTAATTTTTATACATATAAACACCCTTATGCAAAAAAGAAGAGTGCAGATTAGTAAATGTAGGGCATAAAATAAAGCTCAGTAGTTACAAGGGGAAAAAATTCATTTAGGATGTCTTATCTCATGAATCTCAACCAATAATTTTAAAAGTAATATCTTTATGTATTTATTTCAAAATAAAATATGTAGTCATGAAATACAACTAAAATGACTCACATATATCCCTTTCATTGAGGTGAGGAGGTGCAACCAAGTAACTTTTTCACTGAATTTTGTAAGAGGATAATAGAGTATCTATATTTGATAAAAGGATAATGAAACCTTATCTTCCCTTTACCAGCACTAGCATTCCTTAGAGTTTCCGTCTTCTTCAAGATGGAGCTTAAAAATGTGGGGTAAACACAGAAGGAAAGAAGTGGTTGGTAATCTTGAGCCCCAAGGGGAAGTGGACAGTGGAGTTTTCTGCAATTCTAGTCTTTCTACCACCTCCCATGTTCAACCACTTCTGAGAATTGTTGCATTCCTCTTTGTCCCCAGTGGGCAAAATATTCCCATAGCTCATAATGCTCAGAAATCTCATTTTTAGTGTACTAAGTACCCCAAAAGCATTTTTTTTTTTTTTTGGCACCAGAGATGGAACCCAGGTGTGCCTAATCTCTGAGCCACATCTCCAACCCATTTTTATTTTAAAACAAGGTCTCAGTGAGTTGCTGGTGGCCTCACTAAATTACTGAGGCTCTCTTTGAAGATGTGATCTTCCTGCCTCAATCTCCTGAGCTGCTGGGATTACAGGCATAGGCCACCATACCCAGACCCAAAAGCATTTTTAAAATTTTTAAATTTTAGATGTTGATGGACCTTTATTTTATTCATTTATTTATATATGATGCTGAGAGTCAAACCCAGTGCCTCACACATGCTAGGCAAGCGCTCTACCACTGAGCCACAACCTCAATTCTCAAAAGCATTTTGATGACATGCCTTTTACTCATAGTTAGAGATAGAATAACATGCTAAGAAATCCATGGACTATGGAAGCAGATTTTGCCACATCCTCATGTATAATTTTTTAAAAGCTCTTTGGCTTATTTCATTTATTTCCACTTTATTGAGATATAATAGAAAAACATCTTGTGTGTTTAAAGTGCACAGTTTGATGATTTAGAATATGTATATGTTGTGAAATAATCACTACAATCAAGCTAATTATCATATCCATCATCTCATATCTTTGTGTGAGATTTTGAGAAAACAAGGTGTACGGTTTTCAGAGCTACTTGAAACAGTAATAACAATATTCCCAAACCTATAGTTATTGAGAGGCTCTGGTGACAATATTTAAAGTTAATTAAAATGCAGAATTTAGAAAATGATAAGCAATCATATATTAGGTATAATTATTAAAATTATCTCTTTTCCTTTCGTAAGTTATAATTATCATGAGTTTTTTTTTTTTTTTTTTTTTTTTTTTTTTTTTGGCACCAGGGAATGAGACCAGGGGTGCTTAACCACTTAGCCACATCCACAGCCCTTTTTAAAATATATTTTATTTAGAGACAGGGTCTACCTAAGTTGCTCAGGATCTCACTAAATTGCTGAGGCTGGCTTTGAACTTGTGATCCTCCTGCCTCAGCCTCCTGAGCTGCTGTGATTACAGATGTGGCCACTGTGCTTGGCTATCATGAGGAAGTTATTGAGCTACTGGTTCTAATGGTAGTCATCATCATTTCTGAATTAAGGTGAGGGAGGAAAAACTTATAAATGTTATAATACACTTAATACCCATGAAGTATATATATCTTATTGATTAAATGTTACCACTCTAGAAATTTCTGTTTAAAAGTAGATTTTGAGGAATGACAAAGCCTTAATGCAAAGACAGATGAACTAGAAGGGCATTTCCTACTTACCAAGTCATACTTTCATTGATTCTCTATGCAGGTGATTTTTCAGTATCTCTTAAATCACCCCTTGGGCAGTGTTGAGGGGCACAGAAACTAATGCACCTTGCTGATGCCTAGAGGAAAATTTAAATCCCACTCCATCTTTCTAAGGTGCAGACACTGGCAAATCCAGGTGTATGAAAAGATTGGTTCAGTTCTTCACGAAAATAGCCAACCAAGTGTTGCTTCGAGCAGGAGTCTGCTGTAACTCACTCAAACGCTATCAAATGCTTGAATGAGAGTTACGCACGACCACATGGATAAGAACAAGTATGAGCAATAGCCTCTGCTCAAAGTATCATTGCCCTGAGAAGGTTTCTGCTGAACATATAGAAGGTAAAAGGTTCAGGCTGGAAGATCTGCTGGGGGTGGAGGTTAACAATCTAGAAAATGTATTTAGTGTGTTGTCAGAGCCTGGCTAGACAGGACTCCTGTGACGGAGCTCACATATTTGGACATTAAGTAGAATATTCATAGTCTTTGAGCAGATGGGAATGTCCCCCAATTTCCTTTCTTTCTTTTTTTTTTAATATTTATTTATTTGCTTTAGTTGTACACAATGCGTTTATTTGTACGTGGTGCTGAGGATTGAACCCGGGCCGCACACGTGCTAGGCAGCGCTCTACCACTGAGCCACAACCCCAGCCCTTCCTTTATTTCTTTTAACGTGCATTACTATAGTTGGACCTGGAACATTCCCCAAAGGCCCAGGTATTGAAGGCTTGGTCCCCAGAACTGGTGCTATTGAGGGGTGGTGGAACTTTTAAGAGGCAGGGCCTAGTGAAAGGTCTTAGGTCATTGGGGGTGTGTCTCAAAGGAGATCCCAGTCTTCCTGCTGTTTGGCAGGAAGTTGAGCAGTTTTGCCTTGTTGTGTGCAGTGCCCTGATGTGCTGCCTCACCACACATCCGGAAGCAACGGTGTCAATTCATCATGGACTGAAACCTCCAAAACTGTCCCACGCTCTTCTAAGTTCCCTCAGTTAGGGTTTTATTTATTCTGTTACCTTCCTTATAGCATCTTCACCATGCTTCTCCATTCAACAAAATCTTGCCTTTTGAGGACCAGCCCAAATGTTACCTCTTTCTTGAAGCCTGAGGTGGATTCTTTTAAGAAGGTCTCAGGTCTAAATTGATGGCAGTTTAATTTTGTTCATGTCCTATCTCTCTTTTCATGCATACATCTTTGTCAGGAAGGATCCTTTCTTATTTACGTGTTTATTTCCTGTAATGCTTGGAAATAATGATACCCTAAACATTGCAAGAAGAAGAAAGAAGTCAGACAAATTGCAAGATAATAATTTTTCTGGGAACTATCGTAGAGCTGGAGTCTCAGGGTAACCCACCAAGAGAAAACGGGAGGAGAGACAGGTGCCTGCAGGAAGAGAGGGAACAGGAGCATTTGCTTACCTGGGGCATGTGGTATACACATTTTTGCAGTTTCTTATCTTTCCTTCTTACAGTGGTCAGTCAGTATTTCTAAAACTTCAGGGTAATTTATCTTTTGAGACACTCTGGGATTACACAGTTACAGGTTTTGTAGTCTTGCTGACTAAAGTTTATTCATTTTTTATTAATAGATGTGAAGGGCACTTCCTTAAGGTCCAGCCACTTCACCATTTTTCCCATAATACACGACCCATGAAGCATTAAATCACAGCAAAAATTG
This sequence comes from Tamias sibiricus, assembly GCA_025594165.1. NCBI lineage: Eukaryota > Metazoa > Chordata > Mammalia > Rodentia > Sciuridae > Tamias > Tamias sibiricus. Next base: position 19,359,380 of record CM046675.1, read on the forward strand.
AACCCGGGAAAGTAAACTGTTGACTGGACCTTTTTGATGACTTTATCTTTTCTTAGCTGCCTTTTGTAATTAGTAGAGCTCCTCAACATATCATATATACATATATATATATATATATATATATATTTTTTAAATATTTATTTTCTATTCGTAGTTGGACACAATACCTTTATTTTATTTATTAATTTTTACATGGTGCTGAAGATCGAACCCACGGCCTCACACATGCTAGGCAAGTGCTCTACCACTGACCTACAACCCCAGCCCAATATCGTGTATTTTTTAAGATAAAATTTTTTAAACAACGTATGGAGCCGCCAGATTGGTGCACACAAGGAGGTGCTACAAAAGTAGAGTCCCCGAGAGGTCATGGAAATTCTGTTGTCACTTCCCCCATATTTTGCCCTATGAATTGCTCCCAGTTAGCTGTTCCTGAGTTGAATTCTTTATAATAAACTCTTTAAGGTTAGCTAAGACAAACTCCTAAGTGACATCACAGAAATGAACAGGGATTTCATTTTGCCCCAGTGCATACAACTGCTATGGACCCAGACACTGCAGTCATTGATAGGAAGGAGCCGTTGAAAAACCCCAAAGAGCTGCTTGCCTGATCCTTCTCAGAAACTGCTTCCTTCTGAGAAGCAAATGTACAAGTGGCTTTCACTTTGGGGGATCTATTTTTTTAGTGAAAATAATTGGAAGCCTTAGAGTTGGTGAACTTATATATCAGATGCTGCCATGATGGGTCCACTAGGGTAATGTAGTAAAGGGGTTTTCAGCCCCTGGCAGGTACCCATCAGGGTTTCAATGAAAGCAGCAACCCTCCAGCAAGTTCTCATTACCTAGCCTGTGACCATCTTCATGCTGAAAGTACATCTCTACTTTTGACTTTTCAGAGTTATGTATGGTTTGAATTAATTCTGGGAAAGCATTAGAAGTGTTTTGAGAATAAGAAGTTATGTTTTAGGTAACTCACATTCTAAATAAATAAAAGTTTCTATAAAATTATTTCCAATGTTACTGTAGCTATTATTACTTCCCCAATCCCTGACATTAATATCAACAAGGGAAGAAAGTTTAGGGACTCTATTAAATAGATGCAAAATATTTTTTTTAAAGTCTTTTTATTGCTTCTCCTTCCTTGTTGAAGAAGTTTGAAACGACAGATCATTGTTTCTGATGTGCCTTTAAATGTTAACATGCTCATGAATTCTATTAGCTGGTCTTTATGTGGTTATTAAGTCCTATTGACTTTTCACTCTTTTTTTTTTTTTTTTAACTTTGTCATTATGAAACAGGGTTTTACTGGAGTATGGAAATTATAGGCCTTATTTTTATATTCAATTATGCCTCTATTAAGCCATATAAAGGTAATTTGTTTGTGTATACCTGCCATATACACCACCTGGGATTCCAAGTACAATAAAGAATAAAATGGAATTTAAAAGAGAGTGGAGTGGGAGGAAAAAACAGGAACATAGTTTTAGGTACAAATAAATAGGTTTTTTTTGTTTTTGTTTTTTAACAAAGAGCAATGAACAAAAATACTCCCTGAAATGATATGTGAATAAATAAGCCCACTTATAATGTTATGTTTTTTTGTAAATAAATATGAATCTCAATTATAGGGAAAATATGTTTAACACAAAGAATGAAAGAAAGGTCTGCTGACCGTCAGTTCAGTTGGAAAGTAGACAGAGCAGGTTTTCAAAATTCTAGTCTCAATTGCTTTCAGTTACTTCTGAGGACCATTGCATCTGTCCTTCCAGTCAACTCTTAATGAAATAACAATATTTGATGAGCTGGCAGGTATCAAGTGCAGGCTTGCAAGAAAGTGTTCAACCCCTAGGGGTGGCATATGGAGGTAGCTTATATCACCTTACAGGGTTTTCCCTTGAACTCCTATCAGTTGCTCACAGGAAAGACTGGAAGATCCTTTGCTTCCTCATAGGGCTGATACAAGGGAAGGCAATAGCACCTGCTGTGATAGAGTCAAGGCATTCCCCTGTGCCTTTCTTTCCATCTCCTGGGTAGAAAGAAAAACCTTAATCCAAGGGGAAATAAAAGAAACCCTTGGAATATGGGGGAAAGGAATAGTGAAACAAAACAGATATTTGTAATTCCAGGAGAGAGGCCAGAATACGTGCAGGAAACACTATAATGATAGGAAGAGCAGGAAACAACTACAGTGATAGGAGTAATGAATGGGTCACACCATGATACCAGGAAGATTTCCTAAGACTGAAAATTAATCAGATCACCAGTGAACACCCCTCACCTCTAGGCTGAGAAGCATTCAGTAGCAAACAATAGTGAAATATTGTCAGGAGAATTGGAAGATATTGATTTGCATAGAGGACAGCTTGTAGGGAAGGCCTAAAACTAAAATTCAAACCCTTTGGGAAAACCAGCCCTAGGGCTAAACACAAGACATCTCTAGAGGAATTTGAAGCCTGTGGTATACTCAGGGTAACCATAGCAACACCAAACCTCAAACCCAGACTGACTCCTCGAACAGTGCTTTGCAAAACCAACCTACACTAGAGGACCAGTGAAGAAAAGGCATGCCCCCTTCCATGCATAGAAACTATTTTCTTCATTCTCTACAGTCTGATGAAACAGACAATAAACAAAAAGCTACTCAGATACAAAGAAGAAAAAAACATGTAAAAGCACACTTCAAAAAGACAAACCAATCTACAGAACCATACTCTGATTTGACATAGATTTTGAAACTAAAAGGTGATTTAAAATATTTTTGATTAATACATTAAACATCCAAAATGAAATGTGATTTTGGAGGAATTATGATAACTAACAAAAAGTCAAATGGGAATGCTAGAAGCACAAAACACAGTAGTAGTAGTAGTCATCATGCACATTTTCAAAGAACTCATCATGAGTAGATGTGACAAAAATGAGGAAAGAATCAGTGAACATGCAGAGAAACAAAGAGAGTGAAGAGGAAGATTGACAGGGCATCCAAAAGGTATAGGGTAACATAACATCAAATAATCAGCTTTATATGTAATAAGAATCACAGACAGGAGAAAGAGTTCAGAGCAGCAGAAATATTAGAGAAATTACACCTGAGAATTTTCCAAAGTTAAAGACCTGCAAAAACCACAGGTTAAGAAAAATCTCAAAGAACACCAAGCAGGATTAAATACATAATCCACACCTAGGCAAATCATCTTCAAACAGTTGAAAAATGCAATAATAACATCCTGGATAAAGCCGCACATAAATGATAAAATGTAAAAAAGATGTGAGCAAAGCACAAGAACTACAACAGACTTCTTACCAGAAACTCCACAGCTCAGAAGGCAATGGAGTTACACCTTTAAAAAGTTGAATAACATGAAAATGAACATGGAATTCTCCAACAAGTGAAAATATCATCCCAAAGTACAGAATAAAGACTTTATGAGCAAACAAAAATGAAGTGAACTTATTGCCAGAGGAGTTGTAGCGTTAGAAACATTAGAGGAAATTTTGTAAGGAGAAGGATTGTGCTACCAGATGAAGTGTGAATTATAAAAAAGAAATCAAGACTGGTCTATATGTACAAGTAAAATTTATGGAATGATAGTGCAAAGTATGGGGAAAGGAGAATAAAATATGCTGTTGTGAGGCCCTTACAACTGCATGTGCAAGAAAATAATGCTATTTACAGGATTCTAATTAATTTCAGAGCTCTATTGGTAACTTTACGCAACTACCAAAAATAAAGATCAATAATGAAGATAGAGTGGTATATGAAACATGTTCATTCAACCCAAGAGAAGTCAGAAAAAAAGAGCAGAGAAAAGATGGAACAAATTGAAAAGAGCTGAAAGGTCAATTTTGTTTTAGCCACATGAATAATCTTCTTAAAGATGAATGGTCTAAATACTGTACTTACAAAGTCAAAGATTGTCAAATGGATAGAGAAAGCAAAAGCCGACTACATTCCATCTATAGAAAACCTGCTATAAATATAAAGACATCTGCACACACAATGGAGTTTTACGCAGTCATAAAGAAGAATGAAATTATGGCATTTGCTGGTCAATGGATAGAAATAGAGAACATCATGCTAAGACAAACAAGCCAGTCACAGAAAATTGAGGGTTGGATGTTTCCTCTCATACGTGGATCCTGGAGCAAAACAAGGGAAAGAAATGAGGAGTGGCCAGATGTCATAAAGATATTGGAAATCAGTGGAATAGAAAAAGGAGATTGAAGGCTGGGGCTGTAGCTCCGTGGCAGAGTGCTTGCCTAGTATGTGGGAAGCACTGGGTTCAATCCTTAACACCACATAAAAATAAACAAATAAAATAAAGGCATTCATTTTAAGCCGGGCACGTTGGCGCACGCCTGTAATCCCAGCACTTTGGGAGGCTGAGGCAGGAGGATCGCGAGTTCAAAGCCAGCCTCAGCAATGACAAGGCACTTAGCAACTCAGTGAGACCCTGTCTCTAAATAAAATACAGAAAAGGGCTGGGGATGTGGCCCAGTGGTCGAGTGCCCCTGAGTTCAATCCCTGGTACAAAAAAAAAAAAAAAAAAAAAAAAAAAAAAAAAAGGCATTCTGTCCATCTATAACTACAAAAAAATAAATAAATAAAATAAGTAAAAAGGAGATTGAAAGGGAGGGAGAAGGGATGAGAAAGGGGAGGAAGTGCAGAATGAACTTAACAAAATCATCTTATATGAACATACAAGTACACCACAAAGAATTTCACCTTTATGTATAAGTAAAAAGAATCAATCAAAAATAAGTGAAAGGCAGGGCTGGGGTTGTGGCTCAAAGGTAGAGCGCTCGTCTAGCATACGCGTGGCCCGGGTTCCATCCTCAGCACCACGTACAAATAAATGCATCGTGTACAACCAAAACAAACAAATAAATAAATATTTTTTAAAAATAAGTAAAAGACAATAGCTAAACTGTGGAACCAACCTAGATGCCCTTCAGTACCTGAATGGATAAAGAAAATGTGGCATATATACAAAATGGAATATTACTCAGCAATAAAAGAGAATAAAATAATGGCATCCACAGGTAAATGGATGAAGGTGGAGAATATAATGCTAAGTGAAGTTAGCCAATCCCAAAAAGCCAAATGCCAAATGTTTTCTCTGATATAAGGAGGCTGATTCACAGTGGGGATGGGATGGGGAGCATAGGAGGATTAGAGGGACACTAGAAAGGCCAATGGGGAGGAAGGGGAAGGGAGGGGGCAAAAGGATAAAAAAAAAAGATGATGATAGAATGAGATGGATATCATTACCCTAAGTGCATGTATGAAGACACGAATGGTGTGAATATACTTTGTATACAACCAAAGATATGTAAAAATGTGCTCTATGAGTGTAATATGAATTTTAATGTATTCTGTTGTTATATATAACAACTTAGAATTTAAAAAAGACAAAAAAACTAAGTGAAAGAAAAATCAGTAGTGTAGAGGAAGGATAATAGTGAGAGGGAGAAGGAGAGGGAAAACAGGGACTGAAATTAAATTTCATACATGTATGATTGTGTGAAAATGAACCCAACTATTATGTATAACTATCATGCACTAATAAAAATAAAGACACCAATATGTTAAATGTAGAAAGACAGAATAAGGTTAATAATCAAACACTAATCAAAAGAAATCCAAAGTAGCTATGATAATTTCAGACAGCGCAGGCTTCTAAACAAAGAATAGCACAAGAAGTAAAAAGATGTGTTACAGAGTAATAAGTCATTTCTGCAAAAAAATCCCACAGATTTTTATTAGGTATAAGCATGTAATGCTAATAACAGAACTTCATGTTACATGATACAAAACTAATGGATTGAAAGGAGAAATAAACTTACTATTGCAGGTGGAGATCCGCACTCTTGTCTAGATATATGATGGAACAAGTACAAAGAACATATGATGTAGAAACTGCATAAGCAACACTACAAACAACTTAAGCATAAACAACTGAGTACTTCCAAAACAATCCACGCAATTACAAGAATTTTTCTCAGGTTGATATGGAACATTAACCAGCATATACATAAGGCACAAAACCACCTTAGCACATTTATAAGGAAAAAACATGATGCAAATTGCATTCTTAGGCCATTTCTATTTCTCTAAATAGAAATCAAACAGAAACATAGCTATAAAATTCCTAAGTATTAGGAAATTAAGCAACATACTTTTACATAAACTGTTGGTGAAGGAGGAAGTCTAAATCAAGTTTACAAAGATTTTGAACTTTATGAAACTATTAACTACTATTTTAGTCAGCTTTGCATCACTGTGACCCATATACCTGAGAAGAACAAGTTAGAGGAAGAAAAGTTTATTTTAGCTCACAGCTTCTTCATACGTTCAGTCTGTGATGGGCTATCTGCATTGCTTTGGGCCCCGGCTGAGGAACGATATCATGGTGGAAGAAAGATGCTCTGTTCATTACAGTCAGGAAGCAGAGAGAGCTCTGTTCACCAGGGGTAAAACGTAAACCCCAAAGTCACATCCTCAGTAATCTACTTTCTTCAGACACACCCTAACTTTCCACAGTTACCACACAGTTAATCCATATCAGTGGATCGATCCACTGATTAAGTTATAGCTCTCATAATCTAATCATGTCACCTCTGAACATTCTTACATTGTCTCATACAAGAGCTTTTGGAGACACGTCATATCTAAACCATAACAACTATATTTAGAATTTAGGGTACACAGCTTTCTGTCCTCTTAGGTGGATATGTTTAGCAGTATATGTTTTTGTTAGGAAAAAAAGTCCCAAATTAGTAATCTAAACTTCTTTCCTAAGAAACTAACAGAAGAGCAAGTACAATCTGAAGAAGATAGAAAGAAGGAAATTACCCTAAATACATGTATGAAGACACAATTGTTGTAAAAATACTTTATATTAAGCCAGCAACTCGAAAAATTATGCTCTTTATATGTAATATGAAATGAAATGTACTCTGCAAACATGTATAACAAATTAAAATAAGAAAAAATTTTAAAAAATAAAAAATTGAAAAAGAAAAAAGAAAGAAGGAAATAATTAAGATAAAAGATAAAATTAAGAAATTAAAAATAGGAAAGCAATAAAGAAAAACCATGAAACCAAAGACTGCTTCTTTTAAAATATCTTTAATGCCTATCATAGTTTTCACCTTGATCAAACAATATCATCATGATTAAATGAGTATTTAAAATACAATATGTAGGGGCTGGGGTTGTGGCTTAGTGGTAATGCACTTGCCTTGAATGTGTGAGGCACTGGGTTTGATTATTGGCACCACATATAAAGAAATTAATAAAATAAAGGCTTGTCAACAACTAAAAACAAATTTAAAAATATACAATGTGTAGTTGCCCTGCTTAGGGTAGTGAGAGGTAGCTTTGCTAAGACCCTGATAAAAGGAAAATCTGTTTAAAAGACTGGGCGAAAAGGTGTCCCTGATAGAGCAGCTAGCAGATGTGAAGACCCCCAAAACATGAGCCAAATGCTAAAATCTGCATTAAAAACAAATAACCTTGCTAGCATAAATTATATTAGTTCTGTTTTGTTTTATAAGTAATGAACTTTATGTTTTAGATTCTGAGCAAAATTGAGCAAGGCATTCAATGTCCTCCCATAGGCTCTGCCTTCACACAAGTACAAGCTCCCCACTGTCAACACCCCATGCATGGTACAGTTGGTACAGCCAGTGAGCCCAGTCTGACACATTATCATCACATGAAGTCCACAGTGCACGTGAGGGTTCATTCCTGGTGTGACACATCCTACGGGTTTGGACGAATGTTTGCTGGCATGTATCCATGGCTAGAGTACCATACAGAGAATTTTCACTGTCCTTGAAGTCCCCTGTGCTGTATCTGCTCATCCCTTCCTCTCCCCAACCCTGGCAAGCATTAATCTCTTTTACTATCTCAATAGTTTTTTCCTCTTCCAGAAAGTCATGCAGTTGGAATCTCGAGTGTGCTGCCTTTCATATCAGCTTGTTTCACTTAGTGATATTTAAATGTCTTTTCATGTCTTAAAAGCTCATTTGCTTTTAGCACTGGATAATACTCCATTGTCTCTGTGTGCTACATTTTATTTATCCACTCACATGCTAAATGATATCTTGATTGCTTCTGGTTTTTGACAATTAGGAATAAAGTTACTGCATTCATCCCTACAAAGGTTCTTGTGTGTTTTCAACTCCTTTGGGTACACACAGAGGAGTGGGGTTGTATGATAAGAGTATGTCTGGTTTTCTATGAACCTGCCCACCCACCTTCTGAACAGTCTGATCATTTTAAGTTCCTACCAGCAATGAATGGGGATTGCTGTTATTTCATATCCTTGCTACCATTCAGTGTTGTCACTGACTTGAAATCTGTCCCTTCCAAGGGAAGAGTACTTATATCCCATTATTGTTCTAATTTGCAATACTCCAAATATATATGATGTTGAACACATATTTATGAACCCAATTGCTATCTGTATCTCTTCTTCAGTGAGATCACTGTTCAGATCGCTGAGTTTTTAATATAGGCATCATGCATTTTTAATAAAAGTGGTGTTTAGATTTTACTTTGAAAAATTGCTAAATACAAGTCGAGCACAGTGGCACATGCCTGTAATCCCAGTGCTTGGGAGGCTGAGGCAGGAGGATCATGAGTTCAAAGCTAGCCTCAGCAGTGGCGAGGTACTTGGCAACTCAGTGAGACTCTGTCCCTAAATAAAATACAAAAGAGGGCTGGGGATGTGGCCCAGTGGTCGAGTGCCCTTGAGTTCAATCCTCAGTATCACACACACACACACACACACACACACACAAAAAATTGCTAAATACACTGTGAAAATAAATTCTAATCCAAAATTCTCAGAACATATTAATATATATAACATGATATATAATATGTTGACATATAATAATTATTATATATTACACATGTAATATTACACAATTATATAAAGCTATGTAACATACAGTTATAGTTATATGCATGCAATTAAAATGTAATGATAATTATATATTTATATATGATCATATAATATATGTAATATATAATCATATCATTATATATTGAATATGTAAGAATTCTCATGTAATATTTAATCATATATAATATATTAATTATTGAAGATATAATATTAACATATTTAAAAACATGGGCTTCCATAGGACAGAGTTTGAAGAACACTGAGGTGGAGAATCTGTGTTACTTTCCTTGCTCACATTTTTTTCTAGATGATTCTAAAATGTTGGATAGGTAGAGGGAAGCAGCTTCTCTCAACATAGGCTTATATTATGCCCAAATTTGATAAAATATTCATCCCCCTAAATAAACGCAACTCAAGGTGATTCACCTGCAAGGTGTATGAACACCTCACCCTTCAAATATTCTGTTCCAATCTGAGGGACAAACTCAAATTACTAGAAAGAAAAGCGTTCCCAGATGCATCATCAATCAGCTCTTGCGGTAGTTGTTCTTCAAATTTTTTTTCTTGCCTTTGTCTGTGAAGCCCCAAAGAATTATCCTCACAAACAGAATAGAAAGTTCTGCTTGTTAGAAGTAGATAAAGAGATTACATGCTTATCTCTATAGTATGTAAGCACCGTAGAATTTGGGAATTGAATATATCCATGTTCAAACAGGAAGCTGGCTCTTCATTTCCATCCCCATTCTTCTGTTCTCAAAAATTAAATTGTGATAGACTTTCTGAAAAGTAATGGTTGTAAAGATCAGTATATTGTTGATTTTCATTGAGTAGATTTTAATCAAGCATGCCTTTCTTTGATTTTAGCAAGAAGAGCACAAATGCCCTTTCAAAGGAAAAATTATTCAATCTTCACTCTAAGTACAATTATGAAGTTGGAGAGTAATTAATAAACAGCCCTTAAGGGAAATTTTCTGCATTGAATTTTTATTCTTTTTTCTAAACTAACTATACAATAGTTCACAGTGAAAGAGTGACATGTATCTCTGGTGAATTGTGATACCTCAAACATGCCGACTAAGAAAAAAATTCCTTAGTGATTTCAACGTCTTTAATTATGTACACCTGTGTTTTTTTCTTTAAAAAATTTAACTCATAAGATACTTGTTTTTTAGACTACCATGATACTTTTTCAGGAAAAAATCTTCATGGACACTTAACTATGTAATTTTGCCTATTTGTATTGTAAGTAGAAACCATAAGAGTCAAATAACTGTGCTTTTGAATAGGACTTTGTTAAGAGCAAGGATGTTGTACTTGGTCTTTTCAAGTTTATAAACTTGAATGTTCTGGTTATTTTAACTGCATAATAAGTTATTGCAATACTTAATGTATTTTATTTTTCTCAAACTTTGACAGGGTTAGGGTTCTGGAAATTTGCTGCATCTACCATCAGCCGAAGTCTTGACCTGAAACATTCAGAGAGAACTCACTTTGCTAGCTGGCAGTGAAAGGCTGGCCGTTGATTGGGGCTCTTACCTGTACCCTGTCCATGGGTAAGGGGAATCGTGCTGCATTGGTTGATTCCAGGAGAGGTAGTCTCAAGAGGGAGCTTTAGAAAAGGCATTCAGCAAAGCCAAGGAAGAACCTACCAGGTTTGCTCTAAGCTAGATCCAGAAGTCTCAGTGTGTGATTAAAAATTAGTCACATTAAAGGGAAGGAGAAACTATCCCCTAGCTCCCAATTAAAGAATTATCAAAGGGTTTAAAGTCATCTTTAATGCACCACATTCAGTGTTCTTAAGTGACAACTTGGACATGCAGTATTTATCAATTTAGCTGAGGAATTGTCACTATGCCACCCACACCTTGGTATAGACATGCTAACAATCTTTCCTAGGCCCACCTCTTTTCTGGGTTTTCAGCCCACTTCATATAGTTGGAGATAGATATACTGTTTCCTAAAATATAGTCAATAATGTTTATTGTAGAAAATTCAAAATATACAGAAAAATGTGGATATAAAAAACACATTGCGGGCTGGGGTTGTGGCTCAGTAGTGGAGCGCTTGTCTAGCATGTGCACGGCCCGGGTTCGATCCTCAGCACCACGTAAAGAATAAAGGCATTATGTACATCCAAAACAAACAAATAAATATTTAAAAAAAATACCACACATTCCCTCTAATACAATTACCTAGAGCCTTTAGGACACACACTCACATTGATACAATTTGGGTTAACTGTTTTTTTGTTTATTAAACAGTATTTCTACCACTAAAATTATTTGTGTTATTTACACATCTTAAATATTTCCATTATTTTTAAAAATTTATTTATTTGCTTTTAGTTGTACACAATGCCTTTTCTTTTTATGTGGTGCTCAGGATCAAACCTGGGCCACGCACATGCTAGGTGAGCGCTCTACTGCTGAGCCACAACCCCAGCCCCCCATTATTTTTTATAACTCTTGTATTCTTTGTACAACGAGCAAAGTAAAATCCAGCATTTCTTTCCTTAAGGATGACACCCATTTGGGATGTGGTATTGATATGATACAGATGCAGAAAAATATGGTGGAAAACAAAATTGAATGAATCACCTTATATAGAAATGATGTCAAAAGTGAATGGTTTAGCCCTGGTCTGACATTTCCTGGGCCATTATTATAAAATTGAAAATAACATCTGAGAACATATTTTCTGACTTTTTATAACTTATTTGGCAATAAAAAATGATCTAATCTGATGAAAAAATATTATCTTTATTTCAAATAATATTTGGTCCAATCATCTGTTTTGCTTCAGGAATATTAATATTCAATAATGAGTTGCTCCTGTAGCAAATTTGTGTAATGGAACATTGAATAATTATTTAAGAATGGAATTCCCACTGCTGCTATATGTACTGTGTTAATTTTCTAAAATGCCAAAATTTTAAATCTGAATAATATTTGACCTCAATATTTGTTACAATGCTAATTATATTTGACATCTATTTGGTTACTTGTAAACACTGTTCTGGGTCATTAATATGCATTGCACTTATATTTATTCCCTAAACATTAAACGATATGAACAATTATTCATCTCAGATAGTGAAACAAAGTTGAAAGCGATCTTAATAAGCTGTTAGCAAAATGTATTTAATAACATATTAAGAAGATTGTTCATTATAACCAATTAGGTTTTATTTTAGAATTGTGTAGGTGGTTTATCATACACAAATCAATAAAGGTAATTCACCACATTAATATAATTAAGGATAAAAATCACACAGTTATCTCAATAGATGCAGGAAAAGCCTTTGATAAAATTCAGCACTCATTCATGATAAAATCACTGAAGAAATTAGGAATAGAAGGAACTTACCTTAACTTCATAAATACTATATACAATAAACCAACACCAATATTTATGAATGGGGAAAAATCAAAAGCGTTTTCTTTAAATCTGGAATGAGACAAGGATGTCCACTTTCATTACTCATACTCAGTATAATACTCAAAATTCTAGTCAGAGTAATTAGGTAAGAGAAGAAATAAAAATGATAAAAATAGGAAAGGAAGAAGTCAACTTTTCACTATTTGCAGATGATATCATCTTATATCTAAAAGATTCAAAAAACTCCACCAGAATTCTGTTACATCTGATAAACAAATTCAGCAAAGTAGCAGATTACAAAATCAACATACAAAATTTTATGGCTTTCCTATACACCAATGATGACTCTGTTGAGAAAGAAATCAGGAAAAAATCTCACTCACAATAACCTTAAAAATAACAATGACAACAACAACAACAACTAGGAATAAATGTAACCAAGGAGATGAAAGACCTTTGTGATGAAAACTATAGCACACTGAAGAAAGAAATTGAACACACTAGAAAATAGTAAGAACTCCCATGTTCATGAATAGGCAGTATTAATATTGTGAAAATGGCCATACTACCAAAATTAATACACAGATTCAATGCAATCCCCATCAAAATACCAATGGCATTCTTCGTAGAACTAAAATAAACAGTCCTAAAATTCATTTGGAAAAATAAAAGACTCAGAATAGCCAAAGCAATTCTACGACAAAAAAGCAGTGTCAGCAGCATTAAAATAACTGATTTCAAATTATACTACAGAGCTGTAGTAACAAAAACTGCATGGTAGTGGCATAAATATATAGACCAATGGTACAGAATAGATGACAGATAAATCCTTACAGATATAGTCATCTGGTTCTTGACAAAGGTGCAAAAAAAAAAAAAAATGCATTGGAAAACAAATGGGAAGATCCACATACAGGAGAATTCTTTTCTTTGACCCTCCACAACAGTCAACTAAAAGTGGTTCAAAGGTTTAGGAATTAGAATAGAAACTAAGCCAATTCTAGAAGAAAATATTCCATAAGCACTTCAACATACAAGCACAGGCAATGACTTTCTCAATAGGACCCCTAAAACTAAGGAAATAAAGCAAGAATTACTAAATGGGATGGCATCAAATTAAAAAACTTCTGCACAGCAAAGGAAACAATTAGAGTGTGAAGACAGAACCTACAGAATGGGGGGGTGGAATCTATGCTAGCTACTCTTCTAACAGAGGATTAATATCCTGAATGTACAAAGAACACAAAGCACACACACACACACACACACACACACACACCCAAATAACTCGATTAACAAATGTGCAAATGAACTAAATAAGTTCTCAAAAGGAAAAGTAAAAAAGGGCCAACAAATATATTGATTAAATATTTAACATCTTTAGCAATTAGGGAAATGTAAATTAAAACTGCACTAAGATTTCATATCGCTCCAATTAAGATGGTAGCCATCAAGAACACAAATAATAACAAATACTTCAGAGAGAGGATGTGGAAGAAAAGGAATACTTTTACACTGTTGGTGGGATTGTAAATTAGTACAACTACTGTGGGATTCCTCAAAAATCTAGGAGTGGAACCCTCATATGACCTAGCTATACCTCTTTCTTGTATTCATCCTAAAGGATTAAAGTCATCGTACTATAGTGATACATGTACACCCATGTTTTCAGCAGCACAATTCACAATGGCCACACTATGGAAGCAGCCTCTGTGTTCATCAGATGAATGGATAAAGAAAACATGGTATCTATACACAATTAAGTTCTATTCAGCCAGAAAGAAGGATGAAATTGTGTCATCTGCAGGAAAATGGATGGAACGTCAGACCATCATGTTAAGTGAGATCAGCCAAGCTCAGAAAGTCAAGGATCACATATTTTCTCTCACGTGTGGCAGCTAGAGAGGAAAAGGAAAATAAAGATGTGGAGGTAGATCTCCTGAAAATGGAAGGGAGATCAATAAAGGAAAGGGATGCAGTGAAAAGGGGAGGTGGAGAGGGAAAGGGAAAATACTGGGTAAGGACACTGGCCGAGTTATATTGTTCTATTGTGTGCATGTATGGATGTGTGGCCACAAATCCCACCATTATATATAATTAAAATGCACCGATAAAAATATGGGGACATGTTTATAAGATATCAAATAAGAACAAGAAATTGGAAGATCTTTGATTCAAGCCTTTGTCTAAGATAAATACAAAGATAAAATCAAAGATAATGACATTATTTTACTTGATTTATTCCTTGATAGACATCTTCCAAACTCCACTGAACGGCCTTCAGCAGTGCAAAATGATGACTCTAGCTTTTCTTCCCATTCTCCTCTTTCCACTGAGTATTTTAAAAATTTCTCTAAATTCAAAGAATTTTGCCAGAGTCCAGGGCTATACCTAACCGGCCCCCCTGAAACACTGCAATCTCAGTTTCTCTATTTGTTGTTTTTACTTCTCTTTTTTATTTGTCTGTTAATTTCTAACCTCCCCTCCCTCTATTCTCTGCTATGGTTATTGCCTGATTCTATCTTCTGAACTGTTATTTTATTTTATTATTTTATTTTATTTGCTTAATATGATAGGACACTGTAAGGTAAAATGTTGCGTCCAAAAAGAAATTCAATTGGAAATTCATAAGGCATTGAAAATTAACGTGAGAATATGCAAAGGGATTTGGGGGTAAGGTAAAAAGAAATTTCATCAGCTAGCCCTCATGAAGTCTTTCCAAAATACCTTTAAAAATATATTCTCTTAGCCAGGTGTGGTGGCACACACCTATAGGGAGGTTGAGGCAGGAGGATCATACATTTGAGGCCAGTATCAGCAACTTAGTGCGACCCTGTCTGTAAATTAAAACTTTTAAGAGGGCAGGTGATGTGGCTAGTGGTAAGCACTACTGGGTTCGATCCCTGGTACAAAAAAAAAAAAAAATTCTCTTATAGTTGCATTTCACATTAATTGTTAATTTTCTTTTCTGTTCCTTTCTTTATATCCCTTTGTTTGCAATCCTGTGCCTCCATCATTTTGCCAGCTCCCCCAATTTTTTTTTAAATACTTATTTATTTGCTTTAGTTGTACACAATGCAATGCATTTTATGTTTACGTGGTGCTGAGGATCGAACCTGGGCCGCGCACGTGCTAGGGGAGCGCTCTACCGCTGAGCCACAACCCCAGCTCCCCAAATTCTTTTATGCCTAGCTCTGATTGCATTCTGGACCCATCATCTCCTTGTCGATGTAGTGCCTTGTTATTTCTTCTGTTAAGCAACTTATTTCTTGTTTCAAACAAACATTTTCCTAGAAGTTTGCAATGGGTGTTGGGGGACTTTTGCTCAACTGCATTTGTTTCAGATGTGTGTATCTACTCTGTGATATTGTCTGTGCATTTCATTTCTTGAAACAGCCAGGACTGACATATGTTGGTAGGCAATTAAAAGCTTCACACTCTAATTCAACTCCTGTTGATATTTTTTTCCCTCAAAGATATGCTTCCTTGTTATTTGTTCAGGTCTACATTGCTCAGCAAAAGTGTTCATTTCTTGATTTATGTATAGTTATTTTAGTTCTACTGTGATTATAATCTAATTAAGGATAAAAGACAGAAATGAGTTATCAATGGGGATAAGACTAAAGCCTACTTCTGCAGAGAGATGTGACTGTCCTGACATTTTTCTGGACTTATTGGATGCCTCCTGTAATTTCTGTCATCTCTATCCCAGAGCAGTTGCTTAACTGCTTTTCAACAGATAGTACAAAGTATCAGCTCTCTAAAAAAGCAGATGGGCCCATGAGATTTTCCTTGCTAGCCATCTCCTAATCCTTTCCTATTTTCCATTCAAACTTCTACTATTGCCCCTATTCTCTAAGCCATTTCAAGTGTAGAAGGCAAATTGTGATACAGAGGTTAACCTAACTGAGGTCCTCCCCTCAACCTTCTCTGGAACACCATTCCAGAGAATAAAACGCAGGTTAGGATCTGAGTTTCAGCACCAGTTGAAACATTTTACTCCTAAAAGCAGAAGCACCAACACTTCATTGTCTTGACATTTGTGAACTAATATTCGAAGCTAGTCTTAGTTGGTAATGTACAAAGAACTTGGACTGTGGCGAAGGGCAGAACACAGAAGCAGAGGAATTATTATGGGAGCCTTTTTCTTCCTAGATCAGCTTTTCTCTGTTGTAACCAAAAGGCCAGACAAGAATAATTAGAGGAGGAAAAGTTTATTTGGAGCTCAGGGTTTCAGAGTTCTTAGTCCCTAGATGGCTGGCTCCATTCTTCAGGGCCTGAAGTGAGGTAGAACATCATGGCGGAAGGGAGTGGCCGAGGAAAGCAGCTGGGGACATGGTGATTAGGAAGCAGAGAGAGAAAGACTCCACTTACTGAGGACAAAAATATATACCCCAAAGGTATGCCTCCAGGGACCCACCTCCTACCTGCCTACAGTAACCACTCAGTTAATCCCACGGGAATCGTGCAGTGATTAGGTTCAGACTCTCATAACTCTATCAGTTCACTTCTAAACTCTCATTGTTTCATACAAGAGCTTTTGAACAATACCTAGTATCTAAACCACAATGATCATTTACTTATAAAGAATATATTTCTTTTGGATCTGCAGTGGGCTTCCAGTTATTTCTGGGAGTAGTATTTTGTCATAATAATTAAAATAATTTCCTTTCATTCAGGACCAACCCCTAAGGTATGGATACTAGTGCAAAATGAAAATTCAAATCCTGTCATTCAAAAAAGCAAGTAACAAGTGCATTAAAGGCACCCACTAGAATCGAAAGCCCTTTCCTTTCTTTTGGGGTCTCTCTTTAAGCTTGTCGTGATTATTCTTTATTTAAGATCTTTCTAAGTAAAGAAAAATGTTAAATTTAAATTACAAGCATGGCTTATACCATTCTTCTTTATCCTGTGTGATGCCAGTTTTAAATGCAAACCTAGAAACATTTAACTCATAGGTGGAGTCATGAAAATTATACAGTCCTGTTTTCTAGCTCATATATGCATATGCATTTCATTCTTAACATAAGAATAGCATAGAAACACTGCACAAAGCCATCTCAACTGTTCCTACTTCATTTAAGAGGTACACATTCTGCTAACACTCTCGGTGGCTTAGGGTGAGTAAGGAAGGAATGGAAGAAAAAGAATCTCTGTGTTGCCCTCTATTTTCCTTTTCTCTGAGGCATCATTTTTGCTCCAGGAATTGACTGGTAGAAGGAGTCCTTAGCTCTGTGTTTCTTAGAATGCTCTTGTCCTCTTTCTCGCCATAAAAAGTATGTGTTCTGGTTTCACCAGAAAGGCTGATCTTCCAGAACTGATAACACCCTTACTTAAAAAGTCATAAGATAACATGCTGACCTTGAAATCCCATGTGTGGTGGTACCATTGAAACTGCACTTTTAGGGCACCCTTACCACTATATGCAAATAGGGTAACATGCAGGTAACACACGTCTCATCTATCTCCCTTGCTCAAGTTCTTGCTTCACTGTCCCATTAGACATCACTCACAAAAGAGAAGTGCAAAGATACGATTACTAATAATTGCAAGACAGCAGCAACAGAGCCTTAAATCAAGATTGAAGTCCTTCTGAGTGTAATGACTTCTCAGTTTGCACACTCATGAAGTCAGCTCTGCTTACATGGTATTCTTGTTTTCTGGAACTATGATAATTTAAGAGTGAGCAGGAGGGCTGGGGTTGTGGCTCAGTGGTACAGTGCTTGCCTAGCACTTGCACAGCCCTGGGTTCCATCCTCAGCACCACGTAAAAATAAATAAATAAAATAAAAATGTATTTAAAAAAATGAGCAGGAGAGAGAGAGAGAGAGAGAGAGAGAGATACTTGACTCCAGTCCTAGGTTGAGTCCAAATCTTAAATACTGACATGAGTGTCATTATTTTTTTAAAATTCTGAATACATTATAATATGGATTCTACTGCCAGTGATAATTTCATATTTAACTAAATGCTATTTTGGTGAAAATCTGACTGTCCTTGAGAGGAATAAATAAACATCAAGAGATACTTGGAAAACACATGGTACATAAACAGATGTTTGCCTAAGTGGGAAGCTTCACGAAAATCATCACAGAAGGACACCAGGCAGTTTGTAAGTTGTGAACTTGAATTCAGATGATGTTTAATAATTTTATTTCCCTCTCCTCTCTATTAAATTCCTGTTTTCTTAAAAATAATAATTATGCATCGTTAATCCTGAATCACAAAGCTCCTCCTATCCTAGATGGAAATCGTGTTTTCCTTACAGAGATTCACCCATCAAATCAGGAGATGTGGCGCAGAAGATGTCAGAGCAAGCCTGGCTCGTGAAATTGCACCTGCCTATTTTGGGCATCTTGGAGCCATGATTCTAAAGACGGAGAGTGGATTTGGACCTTTTACACGTCATTAGCTTACATTCTCCATGCCTGTCGGGCAAGGTAAAGATTTATGCTTCAAGAAGGCTCTGCCTCACTGCTTCTCTTTCCCACCATGGGATAGTATATTTATTTTCATCTTCCACCTTTAACTGTTGAATTTCACTCAGGGAAGGAGACAGTGACTCTTAGCAGTACATCTGTGTAGCTTTTCACCTATGTACATTGTTTACGCGGGCCGGGGGGCAATCCTAACATCAAATAGCACAGAACACAAAAGCAGTTCAATGAATCAAGAGAGTTTTCTCTTCTAGGTAGTGGTACATTTTAGAGAATTTGTCTTGCCTATGACATCAGAGCTAGTGAAATGCAGATGCCTGCATAGATAATGGGTTAGGTCTTAAATTTTCAAACATCCAGGAAACTTCCACATTTTTCACTTCAGGGGAAACTGGTTTTCTTACCTTACTGAAAATGATAAACTGCTCTGAATAACTTCACTTCTTCAATTTTTAAGTGTAACTCAAGGTAAGGGAATTTTTAAAAATCAAATTTCCATATGAAACATTTATTAAATGCAGTAAAATTCCTTCTTGTTTTGGCACTGTTTGAATAGTCAAAGGAGTTTGACCCTGATCATTGCTAAACACATTTTTTTTAGATGTTATGTAATTGCATATTATACCATGCCAGCTTTTTTCACCTCAAAGGCTGTGTCTGAAAAATGTAATCCAGACCTTGGTTGGCGAAGCATGGGTGGACTCTCAACATTGAAAGAGAAAGAGGCCCTGTCATGTACAAGGTGTAATTAAGATGCAGTTGGAAGCTGGGCGTGGTGGCGCACGCCTGTAATTCCAGCACTTTGGGAGGCTGAGGCAGGAGGATCAGGAGTTCAAAGCCAGCCTCAGCAATGGCGAGGCACTTAGCAACTCAGTGAGACCCTGTCTCTAAATAAAAAATACAAAAAAGGGCTGGGGATGTGACCCAGTGGTCAAGTGCCCCTGAGTTCAATCCCCGGTACCAAAAAAAAAAAAAAAAAAGATGCAGTTGGAGGTGAATTAATATGGATGGATGGATCAGTATGTGCTTATTAAGAACCTACAAGGGCTGGGGTTGTGGCTCAGCGGATAGAGCGCTCGCCTAGCACGTGCGCGGCCCGGGTTCAATCCTCAGCACCACGTAAACATAAATGCATTGCATTGTGTACAACTAAAGCAAATAAATAAATATTAAAAAAAAAAAAAGAACCTACAAATGGTGAGCACTTTGATGCTGTGGAGAATGTAGAGAGTAAGTCTCTGCTTTGAAGGTGGGAGCCCAGTGATGAACACGAAGCAAAAGTAAACAGGACAAAGTCATCCTTGTGGTCGCTCTGGCACACCCCCATCAGAAATCCCTACTTAAGCTCCCGCCCCTCCGGAGCTCACAACACAATAGCTCTTCCCTGCTGAGAGGAGGCAGCCACTGCACCAACCTTCGGTGACCCACCGCCTCCAGCCCAACGGCAGCCGCCCCAACCGACAGCTCCAGAGACCACAGCCGGCGCATCTGGGCACCCACCTCCCATCCAGAGCTCACCCCCCGACTCCTCTCTCCCCGCACCTCTTCTGCCTCCGCTCAGCCATGAAGACTGGTGAATAGAACAATGTAAGAAATTAGAATTCCAAATATCACAGAATGCTAATTACAAATAATGTTGGTAGCTGGGGGTGGTGGCATGAAGGAGCCCCAATCAGGGAGATGGCTATTGCATTTAGCTGGAAGCCACAAGTTCCACCTGATAATAATCATACATTAAGTATGCACGTGACGCACCTGTAAATGCACGTGACGCACCCGCAAAGCTAAAGGTATATAACCGGGTGAAAGCGGTCAGAAGCGGCATTCATTCAGTCAGTCATGAAGTCACTCAGTCGGTCGGAAGAAGAAGAAAAGAGTCAGAGCGGCCAGAACATAGTCAGAAGAAGAAATAAGAGTCAGAGCGGTTAAGAGTTCCGTCAGAAGAAGCTAGAGAAAGAAATGAGAAGCTAGAGAAAGAAAAGCTAGAGAAAGACAGAGACTAAGAAAGAAAGAAATGAGACTAAGAAAAGAAAAGAGTTTAAGAAAAGAAGAAGAGATAAAGAGAAAGAAAGAGATTAAGAATAATAGATTCCTGCCACCGAATCTCCTCCCGCGGTATGGTGGCTGTACGTCAGGCAGCTACAGTGGCACATGCCTATAATCCCATCACTCAGGAGGCTGAGGGAGGAGGGATTATAATTCAAAGTCATCCTCAGCAGTTTAGCGAGACCCTAAGCAACTTAGTGAGACCCTGTCTCAAAAAATAAAAAATAAAAAAGGCTGGGGAATGTGAGTCAGTGGTTAAGTGCCCCTGGATTCAATCCCTGGTATAAAAACAAATAATGTCAGTAGTAATTATATGCTACATAATTATACGCTATATAATTGTGTTCTATCTAATGTCAGTAGCAATTGTACACTGAAGATTCTGTATAATTTCATGAACAAAATTTTGGTGTTTTTATATATATGGTGATATTTTAAATTAACCCTCTCCCTTGTAAAGACATGCTTGAAAATATATAGACTTAATATTACAAAATGTTTCTCAAACTTAAGTCATTTATTCACATAGGTGCAAACCCTTTGAAGACTGAATGAGATAAAATTTGGCTTTTTCTTTTTTTTTTTTTTTTTAAGATTTGGAGTTAGATGGCTAGGAAGGACTGACTTGGTTTGAAAATATTTTAAATTTCAATGAATAGTGGTAATATGTCATTTAACTTGAACTAATGTCAAGTAAGATCTGATTTTCTGAATAAGTAACATAAAAACCTTCAGAGGAATTTTCAGTAGTATTTTATTGAAAGTAAAAGTGTTTCCTCTTGTTTTGGCATACTTATTTTAGCATAGAAGTACATCAGGCTGCAAGAGAGAGATTGAAAATAAGAAGATTCACTTGATTTTTTTATGGTGTTTCTCTATCATTGTAAATGGCAGAGCATTCACTTAGCAAATTTATAAATATTTGGGGGAGTCATGAGTGTGTCAGACATTATAGTAGAAAAAGACAGGTAGACATGGTCCCACTTAGTTTCTAGAACAGTCCCCTGGGTGGGCAGCAGTAATAGCTCATAAGCAATGAGTTGGTACATCAATTTCTGTCTTCAGTGTCCTATAGTTTTCATAAAGAGAAAATTTAATAATAGGAGCAGGCAGGGGATGGTAGCATGTGCTTGTAATCCCAGAGACTTGGGAGGCTGAGACAGGAGGAACACAAATTGGAGCCCAGCCTGGGCAACTAAGCAAGACTTTGTCTCAAAATTTAAAAATAAAAAGCACTGGGGACCGGGCATGGTGGGTCATGGTGGTGTATGCCTGTAATCCCATCTGCTGGGGGGGGGGGTATGGGGGTGCTGAGGCAGGAGGATCATGAGTTCAAAGCCAGCCTCAGCAATGTCAAGGCACTAAGCAACTCAGTGAGACCCTGTCTCTAAATAAAATATAAAATAGGGCTAGAGATATGGCTTAGTGACCAAGTGCCCCTGAGTTCAATCCCCAGTACTAAAAAAAAAAAAAAAAGCAAAAAAATAATGCATTGGGGATATAGATCAGTGATAGGGTTCAATCCTTAGTATCAGAAAAAGAACAAATATATGAACAAATATATGAATAAAACTTTTTATAACTCTGCTCTAGCAACTAAAAACAATGTTGTTACAGTAGCTCCCCCTCATTGGGGAAGACTTTTCTATGAATCCCTTTCCCTCTTGTAAATAATCATAATAATAATAATAGCTTTATTTTAAAAACCCATCCAAGTATCAAACAACAGGTAGATGGATAAACCAATTGTGATACTTTTATCCAATTTGGAATACTACTAAGCAATATAAAAGAACAGATATAGTTGCAGCCAACAATATGGATGGACATGAAAAATATAACATTAAACTAGAAGAAATCTTATACTCTAGTACATTCTTTATGATTCCATTTGTGTCACGTTCAAGAAGAGAAACCAGGGTACAGTGGAAAATAGTGAGAACCATCCATGGTTGCTTCTGGAGGAGTGTAGAAGGATTTTACTGAGCATGGGTGGGAATAAGTTTCTTAAGTGGGTCATGTGAAATATTTTGGATTGTTTTTGTGACAGAGAAGTACACATTTATCAGTATGCAATGAATAGTTACATGAGCTTTGCCCAGTTTACTATATGCAAATTTTATAGCAAAAGAAAACTATAAACTGAGTGTGCGCTGCTGCATGCCTATAATCCCAGCAGCTTGGGAGGCTGAGGCAGGAGGATTGTTAGTTTAAAGCCAGCCTCAGCAATTTAGCGAGGCTGTAAGCAATTCAGTGAGACTCTGTCTCTAAATAAAGTGCAAAATAGGGCTGTGGATGTGGCTCAGTGGCCAAGTGCCCCTGAGTTCAGCCCCCGGTACCTACCCCCCAACCCCCGCAAAAAAAAAAAAAAAAAAAAGGAGACTATAGTTGGGCACAGTGGTGCACGCCTGTAATCCCAGTGGCTCAGGAGGCTGATACAGGAGGATCATTAATCTCAAAGCCAGCCTCAGCACCTTAGTGAGGCCCTCAGCAACTTAGTGAGACAAAATGGTACAGCCAAATGGAAAGCAGTATGGAGATTCCTTGGAAAACTGGGAATGGAACCACCTTATGACCCAGCTATCCCACTCCTTGGTCTTTATCCAAAGGACTTAAAAACAGCATCCTACAGGGACACAGCCACATCAATGTTTATAGCAGCACAATTCACAATAGCTAAACTGTGGGACCAACCTAGATGCCCGTCAGTAGATGAATGGATAAAGAAAATGTGGTATATTGCAGGAGCCCTAATTAAGGAGATAGCTAAGATTGTGGTTAGCTGTGAGCCATAAGCATTACCACCTTCCATGGTCTCGTGAGACTTGGCCCGGGACATTGTGGATTGGGTCGGTGCCATTTGCATGATCTCGCAGGACTTGGCGCGGCGGATTGTGGATCAGGTCGGTGCCATTTTGTGGTTGTTGGAGGAGCATGGTCGGCCTGTCGGGGTGTTGTTGGAGCTGGAGAGAGAAGCTGGCAGAATAAAGAGCCTGTTTGTTTCCAGTCTGCCTCTGAACTTATTCCCGTGGCTTTGTTGCTCCAAGCAGCCATCGCTTCAGGCGGCAACAGTATATACACACAATGGAGTATTACTCAGCAATAAGAGAGAATAAAATCATGGCATTCGCAGGTAAATGGATGGAGTTAAAGAAAATAATGCTAAGCGAAGTTAGCCAATCCCAAAAAGCCAAATGCCAAATGTTTTCTCTAATATAAGGAGGCCGATGCAAAGTCGGGTTGGGATGGGGAGCATAGGAGGATTAGAGGAACACTAGAATGGCCAATGGGGAGGGAGGGGAAGTAGGGGGCAAAAGGGTGAAAAAAAAAAAAGAGATGGTAGAATGAGATGGCTATCATTACCCTAAGTACATGTATGAAGTCACAAATGGTGTGAATATACTTTGTATACAACTAGAGATATGTAAAAATGTGCTCTACAAGTATAATATGAAATACAATTCATTCTGCTGTCATTTCTAATAACTTAGAATAAAAAATAAATTTGAAAAAAATAAAATAAAATAAAAAGGGCTTGGCATGTGGCTCAGTAGTTAAATGCCCTTGGGTTCAATCCCTGGTACCCACCCCCTCCAAAACAAAACAAAAGAAGACTAAAGTATTTAGTTCAATTATAGAAATGTGTATTACTTAAAGTCAATTGAGTTCTCACATTTACTTTGAAATGTGTCAAAAATAAGATGGATTACTAGATGGCAAAATGGATATGTGAAAAAAATTAAGAAATCAATGGTAGAATTTAGGTGGTAGGTAGACAAGTGCTTGCTTTAAAAACTCTTTCAACTCTGTTGGATGTTTGATAATTTTCATCATTCAGTGAAATGGAAAGAGGGCAGTTAAATTGATAAATAGAGACACGTTAAACATACCTGGCATTCTGACCAGGTGAATGCCCTGTGCGGATTGTGTCATGACCTTGGATAAGTTATTAGGATGGGATGACTTACACTGGGCTAATTATTACCCATTCCAAAGCTATGGGTGTTGTTCTGCCTATACCCATTATACTCCATTTAATTGTTTTAATTTAATATTTATTTTTTAGTTGTAGTTGGACACAATACCTTTATTTTATTTATTTTTATGTGGTGCTGAGGATCGAACCCAGGGCCTCGCATGTGCTGCTGAGCTACAACCCCAGCCCATAGTCCACTTAATTGTTAAAAATATTTTTCATAGTTTGCTGGTAGCGGATCACTGCCTATAGTAGTAATTCTCACCCCTCTCCACGCCTAGGAGAGGTGAAGGGTGGTGCATTTAGTTATCTTCATTCCCAAGCCAGGAGCATCATGGGTCTTAAGGCCAGGATCACGATGTAAATGAACTCATTCCTGTACCACTACTGTTCTCTGTCTTGCCTTTAAACTCATTGGGATCAGGCAGCTGTAGGCAGGGGAGAAAGAAGGCTTTCTATTTGTTTTTTTTCCCCTGAGTTGTGTGGGTGCCTTCAGAGAGGTACCAGTCAATGATTCTTGATCTTCACATCTTTTCCTTGCCGCGTTTGTTGTATGTAGTTCAAGGTCTGAAATGGAAATTCAGCAATCTCCGACTCCCTAATGACCCCTTCCTGGGTTTTGTTAGTTTATAGAAATAAGTTCTGTCATTCAACAAATCACATCTTGCCGGCTGAACCAGGCAGACCTCAGGATAAATAGATCTATTTGTTTCCTTGGGATGTCTTTTTGGGAGCACAAATTCTAAAAATATATGCCTCAGTTCGTTTTCAGCACCTGAAAGCTAGAACTGCCTTTTGCCAGTTCACGGCAATATTTTAGAGTGTTTGTGACATATTTGTTCCACATTTGAAAGCCTTAACTTTACTAAAATATAAACTACTTACCAAGAATATACTTTTACTTAGAGAAAAGCTCGAGAAAAATCAAAAGATGAAAGAAAGAAAATCTAGCTTTTAAAAATTTCTTTCTTAACCAGGAAGTGCTCTTTTCTGTTCGAAGAATCGTCTCCTAATGTAATGAAAATGAAAACATAACTAAGCTCAAATATTTGTGATGGGCTATGCATGCATGTACACTAGAATCCTACACTTAGCCATGTCCTTCCATGGGAAAATCTGACTTGCTGTTTGCTTTGGGCACCAAAAAAATTTTTAGGGCAGCAAAGTTTCATTTTTTATTCACTTATTTTTTTTGGGGGGGGGGTGCCAGGGATTGAACTCAGGGGCACTCAACCACCCAGCCATATCCCCAGCCCTATTTTTGTATTTTATTTAGAGAAAGGGTCTCACTGAGTTGCTTAGTGCCTCGCTTTTGCTCAGGCTGGCTTTGAACTTGGGATCCTCCTGCCTCAGCCTCCCCAGCCACTGGGATTACAGGCATGCAGCACTATGCCCAGCTCACTTTTTATTATTATTTTTTTAACTGAGTAAATCTTGGGAACCTTTGTCACTTAATTACAGACCACTTGGGCAATCTGTTCTAGGCTCCCTGGGATAAGAATTTGAAGTGGAGGGTCCTAGGGATGAAACAAACACAGCACTGAGTCTAGAAGACAGTCAGACCAAGGAAGATTGTTCTCAAGCCTGAAGTCTAACGGAGACTTTGCTGGGCTTGAGACCGACTTGTAACCCATTGACCCTTTCTTGCTTCCCATTTCTGTTTTGCAGTTGGAATCCTCTGCTTTTCCCACTGTAATTTGGAAGCCTACCACTTGACAGGTTTAATAGGTTCACAGCTGGAGAGGAATTTTTACCTTGAATCTCACCCATATCTCATTTAGATGATATTCAGATAAGACTCTGGACTTTAGACTTGAGAACTGATAATGGAACTAACCAAGACTTTAGGGCCTATTGGATTGGCATGTTGCATGTGGGAAAGACATGAATTTGGGAAACTCTGGGGCAGAATATTATGAATTGAGTGTGTTCACCCCCAAACTCCATATATTTAAAACCTAATCTCCCAGGTGATAGAATTTGGAATTTATCCAGATCCAATGACCCTTGGGGAGGTCATTGGATTTGGATAAAGTCACGGGGTGAAACCACCAGAGCTTTCTCTCTTCACTATGTGAAGACACAATGAGAAGATGGCCATCGGCAAGCCAGAAAGAGGGCCCTCACCAGTCATGAAATCTCCTGGAACCCTGATCTTGGACTTCCAGGCTCCATAAGTGTGAGAGATAAGTATTTATTCTTTAAGCTTGAATAGTAGTGTATGGTATTTCTGTTACAGCCACCCAAAATGACTAAGACAGGTGTTTGCCGTACACTCTGATAACAAAGGCAGGGACACTTAGCAGAGGAATCATTTGGACAATTCATTAAAAATGCAAAATTTCAGGTCTCAAAGCCTCATATCTTTTTGCTTCGTCAGGGCTAAAGATGGGTCCTGAATATGAATTTTTAATGAGGAGCTCAGCTTATTTTGATGCAGGTGATTTTAAGGCTCTATTTTTAAGGAATGCTTCCTGGGCTCCAGTTCAAACTTAGTGAACTTACCTAGGGCACAGTTTGAGGCAGAGAGAGCTAAGCCCCAATTCTAACCTTCTTAGTTATTTTCTGGGACAATGGACAAACTCTAACCCTTCTGAGCTTCAGCGTCTACAGCTTTATTAAAGAAATAATGTTGATATGTGCCTCACAGGGTTTCTGAAATGACTGGGATTAAACATGTAAAATATAATGCCAGCAAATATGTACAATTATTTTGGGGACACTGATTTGCAAATTGTGAAGAATTTACCTTCCAGGTTGTAACCTGACTAAATTTCAGGGCGGGGAGGTTGAGTTGGGAATGGGCATGGGAAAGAAAGAGAAAGAAGACTATTGATTATTCGGTACAAGATTACATCCCAGGGGTTGGGGTTGTGGCTCAGCGGTAGAGCACTCGCCTAGCACGTGCGCAGCCTGGGTTCGATCCTCAGCACCACGCAAATATAAAGGCATCGTGTACCACTAAAAACAAATAAATAAATATTTTTTAAAAAAAGATTACATCTGAGGCATGGTGGGGACGCTCCAGAATAGTCCATTTCATTATCACCATGTGAACCCCAGGTGAGGGAGAAATAATTTGTTCAGGTTCTTATATGTACTAACCAGCAGGGTCTGTTTTACTACCTGTTTATTTGACTTCCAAATTACTTTCAATAATGAGAAGTATTTGCACTTTTAGGAATGCTCATGATTTTGGAGAGAGTATCCTAAAAGAGGAATCCTCATGAATCTGAGGCAGCAATGCACTATTGGAGAATAGAACCCACCACCACCACCCACCACCACCCAGAGAGATGGAGAAAGGGTTAGAAGAATCGTGTTTACAGAGATGGTTTGACCCATCTTTCTTTTTCCAGAATTACCATTTTGTCTAGCCACAATCACAGTGTGCTTGCACAACAGTAGACTCCATGCTCCAACATGGATTGATACAGTTCTTCAAGGAGGCCCTCGGCAGCTCCCGTAAAGCCTCTCTGAGTCTCAGGTGGAAATCATGAGACTAAATCTATCAGGACTAAATAGAATAAGGTACCATATTAAATATGGTTTCTTTAGGGGCATTCTCAACCCATGTTATTATGAATTATTATGGGAGTGGTAAGGTGAAGGTTAATTATGATTCATTCGGGAGACAGAAAAGGAAAATTGTCATGTTTCTGAGCTTCCCTTTGGGGCCAATATATTTTGTATCCTATCATTATTTCCAGCAGCAATCTCAGGTTTTCCATGATAATTCTTTCCTGGTTGAATTAGATTACATTAGAAAAAATACCCGATTGTATCGCATCATTTTAGTTAGGTGACTAAAATCCTTCAGGGAGTTCCTATGTGAGAAGATATAATTTTCTCATCAGGAGAAAACTGATTATCCAAACTCTCTCCATCTAGATTTTCATGTGTTCGCTTTCAGACCT
This sequence comes from Tamias sibiricus, assembly GCA_025594165.1. Taxonomy (NCBI): domain Eukaryota; kingdom Metazoa; phylum Chordata; class Mammalia; order Rodentia; family Sciuridae; genus Tamias; species Tamias sibiricus. The sequence goes on from CM046675.1 coordinate 19,388,052, forward strand.
GATCATACAAACAAATTGGTGGAAAATAAAATGTCTGGATTCTTGGATACTAGGCATTTGCTCAGCCTGTGCTTTGTACCACTAAAGAATATGAAAATACATGGGGCAACCCCATCCTTTTTTTTTTAATGTCGATTTTGCTTGAAGATTGGGAAGAAATGATCTTTAGGATCCAACAAGTAGAGAAGAAGTATCATGAATTTGAATATGAAATTGACCTGACTTGTCATGTGGTTCAGCAGACTAACAGAGGGCTCCACACCCAGGGGCTCAGGACGAGATTAGTTTATTTGAGCCTGATCATTGGTCAATGATCCATTTGCCCCATCTCATTTTTCATTCATACAACAATGAGGTGGCTTTTATAGTAAAGGATTACTATTCGTAGATGGGAAAACTGAAGCTTGTAGACAAAAATTATTTTTCCACAGTTGCTTAGTCAACTGCATAGCTTGACCTGAGCTCAGACCTGAGGTTGGTGAATTTTGTGCCCTTAACTCCTGAGTGAATATTGATCTTTTCATTTACCTTTATAACTGTGAATAGGCTTCAGTGGATGTATTTAATAGTGACTAAATTAGGAAGTTTTGTTCCTGGAAGGTCTGTGTGGAGCTAATCTTTGAATTTCCAGTATCCAACTGATTCATTTCTTCATTTAGGCATAGTAGACTTTGTAGACTTTGTGTGTTGGGTGGGGGTATAAATATAGAAATAAAGAGAAATAAGGCGCATTTCTTACCTATTCTTTAAGAGGAAGACAAATAGAGATTGCTCTATAGAGCCATCTTCTTTTGCAGAAATTGGTACTTAGAGTGGTTTTTGGTTGATAGTCAATGCATTATCTGTGCACAGAGAATTCTCTGGTATTCATGCAGCAGGGTAATTCAGGGTTAAAATAAGTCTACTCTTAGCAGAAGAAGCTAGTATTTTTGCATTTTTTTCCCAAGCTAATTTTTTTTTTTTTTTGCCTTTTTGGTTTTACATTTCACCCGAAATCCTTGAAAGTCAAAGACAAGTAGTTAGCTCCCCTCTGAACTGGACTTACACTATAATTTCCCAAATTATACACATGAGATCAAGGTGGGCAAACTCTCAATTGTCTCTGGAAAATGCTTTTAGTCTCAATTATCTCTGGGCAACAAAATCACCTCTTTGCGCTGTGAGTGCTTCGTCATTCATTAGGAGATTTCAGGTAAATTATCTCATTCAGTACTCACAACCACACAGGAGGTCTGTTATGATTATGTATATTTTATAGATTTGGAGAAATTAGCAGGCAGCTGGGATGTGGTGGAAGCAGTCCCAAACCCAACCCTTCCAATGCCAAGTCTGATCTTCCTCCTAAATCATCTCTGTCTCCTGTTGCTCCTTCCTGCCTCACAGAAGCAGGCAGGGAGTGCTGTGTGATAAATGTTGTGAATGAATATACTGCTTCTCAGTGTAATGATTATAAATGGCCAAAAGGAGGAAGAGTTTTCCTTGATTTTTCTTTTGTGCTTTTGTGACCTGTCAACCCCCTCTCTCCCGTTGACATTCATCCTTACCCTAGAGATCTCATAGAGGACTCCATGGTGCAAAAGTCTCTGGATTGGAGCCCAATGGTAATGCCTGTCCTTTCTCCTGCTCTAGTCGCACTTATGGAGAGCTCTGCTTTCTGGTTCTGTTGTACTCAGAATTGTCACTACTAAAAAGTGGGATAAATAATTCCCCAGCAAAATCTTTTCAACCAATGATATAATCAATAACCCTTTTCTGGATTTATTTTAGTTTTGATCAGAAGATGTTCAAAGACTATAATGACCTGTCCAAAAGGCATAAATCATTATGCCTGCTTTTCTTTTTTTTTATATTTATTTATTTGTTTTAGTTGTACACAATGCCTTTTTGTTTTTACATGGTGCTGAGGATCAAACCCGGACCGCGCACGTGCTAGGCCAACGCTCTACCGCTGAGCCACAACCCCAGCCCTGCCTACCTGCCTTTCTTTCTTTCTTCCTTCGTTTTTCTTTCTTTGGATCTGTCATCCAAGGGAATGGATATGACCATCTCTATAATAGAGTTTTAACTGAACAGGAAAAGTTTGATAAATGTATATAGCCAAAACCATGTAGAGGAAAGAGAGGGATCTAGAATATAAACACCAGTTCTGTACTGTTTGCTTTCGTGGCCAGATGCTACAGGTGTGAATTGGAAGGACTAAATGAGTTGGGTTGAAATTCTGAGAGCTCTATCATTCAGGTCTGAGTTTGGCAATGAAGAAATGAGATCATCTTCCTTTAGAGAATCAAATGATCTCTGTGGGCTTCAGGTCAGTGGATTGCTAACTCAGTACTGCTCTGTAGCCCTTGATTGACACAGAGCTCATGCAGCAGGAAAAGCCATGGACGTTGAATACGAAAACAAAAGCCAGGGCTTTTCCTTGTTGAGGTAAGAGGACCAATCAATTTAAGCCTATGGGAGGCTATATAACTTAAGAGAGCACAAAAACCTGTGAAGGTTATAATGAACTCCCCACCGAGAAGAGTTCATTATATTGAGAATTGTGATCACTAAGATTAGTAGCATAATGTTACTGGGTTTTTTTTAAGAAAACAATTCATGGATTAGTTCAGACAACTATTCTAGTTCTATTGTGGAGTAGATTTGGGGACTACTTCATACTTTATATTTCCATGTCAATTACGTCCATCATGGTAACCAGTGACTATGACCATGGAGGGCAGTAACTGACCTGGGAAGCTGTGAAGTAGGTGATCACATTTTCTTTTTTTTTTTTTTTTTTTTGGTGGTACCGGGGATTGAACTCAGGGGCACTCGACCACTGGGCCACATCCCTAGCCCTTTTTGTATTTTATTTAGAGACAGGGTCTCACTGAGTTGCTAAGTGCCTCTCCATTGCTGAGGCTGGCTTTGAACTCGTGATCCTCCTGCCTCAGCCTCCCAAAGTGCTGGGATTACAGGCGTGGGCCACCACAACCCGCTGGTGATCACATTTTCTAACTTGAAATTTTGCAAGGGCCAAATTACATTTCTTTTTACACAAATTGATCCTCTGAAAGTGTGGCATGTATCATGCAGTTAAGGTCTGAAAAGAGCCTAAGGAGTTGAGAACACCTAATCAACCAATTATGATCTATAGCGATTACTTTTAAATGTAAATTCCTATATAAGTGGCTCTGACTGGAGATATTCATCTCTGCCATTAGCCCTCATAATATGTGGTAATGAGAAGAAATGTGTGTGCATATTTCGCTTTCTGACAGGCATTATTTGATTGCCTCATTTCTGGTTTTTATCGGTTTAGGGCGTTCAGTTCCAAGATGGATGAAAATGTGCAGTGCCAAAAGGTTTGGAGCGAGATTTGGACTTGTAATATGCAGGAGGGAATTTAGGCGATCATCATTCACAATCAGTACAAAAGGCCCTCCATGATGAATTTGTTGGATTTGCAAAGAACCAGTTTTATACAAAAACGAAACTATAGACTGTTTACTCCTTATGATGAAATGGAAAGTGGAAGTGGTTATCTTCCCATCAGAATGTTTGAGAAGCATGTGTCTGGTGGAACTGGTGTGCACCATTGTGTAACAGATTTGCTAGCCATCTCTGAACTCCTAACCCCTCCGAGGAACATTGAAATAGATGGTATAACCCGCCTAATTCAGCATGGTTATAATGGTTGTGACAACAATGATTTGTCTTGGTGTGCAGGTTATGTCCCTCCCAAACTCACTTTGAAACACTAACCCCCAAGGAAATGGTATTAGGAGGTAGGGTCTCTTGGGATGGGGTTAGGTTATGAGGATGGGGTCCTCTTTCATGGCATTAGTACCTTTATGGAAGAAGTCTGGGAAACCTGTGTGGTCCTTGTGCAGAGCAAGAATTCAGTACAATGCCACTCAGAAGAGGGGCCTTCCCAGAACCCAAGCACGCTGGCACCTTGATGTTGGATTTCTCAGACTCCACAACTGTGAGAAATAAACTTTCAGTTGCTTACAAACCACCCAGTGTATGGCTGTCAAAACAGACTGACACCATTATTGTATGGATTTGTGCATATTTCTCTAAACCATTAAGGAAACTTGTTACTTTGCTAGTTTGTTTAAAAAAAATTTTGGTTTTTTTAGTTGTGGAGGGACACAACACCTTTATTTTATTTATTTATTTTTATATGGTACTGAGGATTGAACCCAGTGCCTCACCCATGCTAGGCAAGTGCTCTACCACTGAGCCACAACCCCAGCCCTGCTAGTACATTTTCCTCTCATCCATTCTTCAAAAGGGCCTTTCCTGGATGAATTTGTTCTCTTGTTCCAGTACTGCACTTTTCTTCCAAAAGAACAAATCTAATGGAAAACTGATGGATACAGGTAGAGAACCAGACCAATTGAGTAGTAGGAAAATGGGAAAACTTAGCAAAATAAGTTATCTATTTATTAAGAGTGGGAAGAAAAGATGGGGTATTTAAACCATGAGTGCAGGGGACCTAGAAGGAACGTTTCAGTAATCTGAAGATGGAGATGTGTTAGAGCATGTTACCTGCAACATGCAGAGTGAGAAACTGGGAATTTGCTATGACATAAATATTATTTTTTATAGTATTAATTTTTTAAGTTACAAATTCTTTTAGATTTACCTTCGTAGTTTCTGAATAGCCTCAATGAATGCAGCGTGGCTCTAAGATTGGACCAGGCGCATGATGTTTTTGGAAAGTTACATGTAATATATTTTGTAAGGATTGTTTAATTGAAGACAGAAGTCTGTGAAGTCTAGGGTATAAGACAAACCCTATTGCTTCCTGTTGAGGTCAATAATGTTTTATTGAAATACAGCCATGTTCATGGACTTCCTGTTTTATCTTATTGATTTCATGCTGCATGGACAGAAGGGAGTTGTTGCAACAGATATGCAATCCGCAAAGCCAAGCATATCTTTGGCCTTTCCCCCCCTTTAAATTTAACTCTTTATTTAGAAATAATTTTATTTTCACATGCATTTTTAATGAATGATACCTCAGCTTTGGTAACCATATTTTGGCACTTATTATTTTTTAATAGTGTCTATTTCAATAAAAGCAAGTGACAGTTGCTTCCTTTGAGTGATAAAGAGACGTGTGTATATATCATTGAATTCTACATGCACTAAAACATAATGCCAGAGGTAAGGTCTAAGAAAAAAGTAAAATACATACATGTGGGTGAAGAAGGGAAAGAGTAAAACCAATGACAGTTTATGCTTCAATTGTTGTGATATCATTAGTATTGAAAGATGTTATCAGTGGGGAAAACTGGGTACAGCCTGAATGAGATAGATATCTCAAATATAATTTAGAAGACAAGTATGTACTTAACACTGGTTTTACATTTTCCTTCTTTATTCACATACATGTACTTAACTGTCTTCTTAGGGCTTGCCTCTGGCATTATGTGTTAAAGTTGCATGCAGAATTTAAGGGTAGATATACAAGTCCCTTTATTATTCAGAAGAAACTCATGTCACTTGCTTTTGTTGAGATAGATAATATTGCAAAAAATAATAAATGCCAAAATGTGGTTACTAAAGCTGACATAATTTAAATGTTTGCAATTAACAAATAATTTAGCACAGAATTATAATTCTTGATGACTATGTAATTTGCATGGTAGTTACATAAGTGTTAGGAATAGTTATTAATGTATTACTGTGGCATGGTCCAGTATTGAAGCACAGATTTAAAGACATATGAGGAGAGTCTTATCCTCAGTTCTGCTAATGCGCCATTACTGCAACTGTTATCTCCAGCATTTGGAGATAATTTCAGAATCATACTTTTGATGAATGTGAGGTCCAAGCAAGACAGCTCTCCCTTCACATGTTAAGTGGTTTACCTGGGGGTCAGTTCAGCCTCTACAAAGCTGAGGCTTCAAGATGCAATATAAAGTCCACAAGCAACTAAATCTACCAGGATTCTAAGACAAATAGGGATAATCCAGCCTAGTCATAGGTAGCATGCAAAGCCAGGTCCAGAATTCCCAGGAAAATAGACAAGGAACTCTTGAATTCCTGAGTTTAGTACATTAGGGAGAAGATGCTCAAGCATGAGGGGAGATTAGATGCCTCCAGTGTGGTCCCCCTGGATCCTGTGCGTAGATCTGGGAGCAGGTGGATTCTCCATAAGGGCCAAGTTAGATATTCTGGGAACCTAAATAAGTGACTCCTGCGGTATAGCCTGCCACATACTTGTATACGAGCTTGTTCAGTAAGTGCAAAATCAAACTGAGATGTTGTGACTGACCCACGTAGACTGCAATATAGGGTTTGAAGGATGACTTTAGACGTAGATAGACCTGGGTCCATATTCTAGTTGTGAACTAACTCTGAATGTATTTGACATTTTTATGGAAACAAACATTGCCTCTTCTGTAAAATGGAGATATTAATATTGCATCGCACCTCATAGGGTTTTTGCACAAATTGAATTTGGTTCCTTTATGGGAAGCACTTAGCACTGCATGGCACAAAATAAATTTGTGACATGTAAATAATGATGATTATTACTATTTCATTTTGGGATATTAAAATTTAATAAGATGGGTTTCCCCAAGACAGGGATAGGTGTTACAGTGAATAGTTAAAGGTTGGTAGAAATTTGCAATTCATTGATTGATGGGTGAATTTATATAACAAATACCTATTTAACATTTATTATATTCAGTTTTATCTGTATGAAAGAGTAAGGCCTTTAAAAGTAATTCTTGATTGTTTTTAGTTTCTTTGCTTTATTCTGAAATTTTTATTTTCCTATAAATCTCTATCTTTGCACTTCTGTTAGGTTATAAAAAGCTCAAGAATTTAAAATAGTTCAATTTTTACTTAAGATGAGGAAGACCATATAAAGCTCTCATTTCTAGTTGTCTATAGAAGTATTTATTGAAGGTAATATGCCATTCCTCCATATCATAATGCTTCAATTGTGATAATATAATCATGATGCAGGTGCTAAAGTCAGGTTGTGCCTAGTCACATTCTAGGCACACAGCCCAGCCCCGGCTTTGAGTTACAGGCAGTTTCTGTCTAGCGGAGTGTTCTGCTGATGCCTTGGAATCATTCTCATTTTCTTCTTCCCACCACATGCAGCTTGGAGCTGTAATCTCAGAGGAACAGGTCAGAATCCATGTGGAAATGTCCCGCCCTGATGAAGCCTAAAGGGTCCTCCTCTTCTAGAAATGTAGGCCTGCCTTCTGCTCCTGTTCTCCAAATAGCAGAGGCACAGTGCTGGGCAATTTCCAAACATGGTGCTGCAGAAAATCAGGATGCCTGGAGTTTTCCAGGGACTTGCGTAACATGTATTTGCATGCAGAATTAATTTTCTCAAAGCAACTATGCAAGTGGAGCAAATGGTCCTCAAAGGACATAGAATCCAAGTTTATCTTCTGAGTAGAAAATACCAAGATTTGTGAAAGAAACCCCACAGAATGGGCAACTATTGAGTTCTAATGACAAGACAGTCAGTCAACATTTTAATGGGTTGAACAATAGTTTTGACAGGTTGTTGCAGGAAGGCAGTGTTTAAAGAAACCTTGAAGACAAGGATCTAAGTGGGAAGCTAGGAGGAAAAAGAGAGCTAGATAACAGGTAGATAGCACACACAATGATGTGCTCATAAATGTGGCAATGAGCTGTAACCAAACCTGATTGAGAAGCCGGTTTTAAGAATTAGAAGAAACTAATGTTTCTCAACCTCAGCACTGCTGACATTTTTTCATCAGAAAGTTCTCTGTTGAGGGACTGTTCTGGGCATTGTGGGATGGTTGGCAGCATCCCAGGCCCCTTCCCCCTAGATGCCAGTAGCAACCCCCAACCCCAAGTCATGACAACCCAAAGTATCTTCAAGACATTGTCACCTGCTCTTGAGGGACATCTAAAAGATATTAAGATATTGTTAAGATATTGTTTAAAACTATCTAAAAGTTAGTGTTAAAGACATCTAAAAATACTGAAAGAAGGCCTTTTGTTAAGGCAAACAGTATCTGATAAATTAGGATTTACCTAGGTACCAGGCCTGGCCTAGTCTCTTTTCAAATATCTAAGATATCACATCTTTATTTTATAAAAGGGATATGACATATCCCTAGCACGTTTTTTTAAAGGAGTTTTTAGTTGTAGATTGGCTCAATATCTTTTTTATTTTTATTTATTTATTGTTTTTGTGTAGTGCTGAGGATCAAACCCAGGGCCTCACACATGTGAGGCAAGCACTCTACCACTAAACTACAACCCCAGCCCAAGGCAATGAATGAATTACATGGAAAGAATTCCATATAGCTTGAAATATTAATGTGTGTGTGTGTGTGTGTGTGTGTGTGTGTGTGTGTGTGTGTTTTAGAGTTACCCTTGCATATCCATTTTTTTTCCTTCTTATTTTGGTAACAGGGATTGAACCCAGGGGCTCTTAATCACTTGAGCGACATTCTCAGCAATTTTTATTTTATTTTATTTAGAGACAGGGTCTCACTGAGAGTTGCTTAGGGCCTCATTAAGTTGCTCTCAGCCTCCCAAACTGCTGGGATTACAGGCAGGTACCATCATGACTGGTGCATATCTATTTCTTGATTTTGTATTTCATTTTTAAGAATGCCATTTGACCCCAAATCCGCCACCCTACACTGTTCACCCACTTTAACTATATTAAAGTTGACATTGAAAAGCTTCCTTCTCATCTTGCTGTTAGGTTTTGATTCACATGGGCTTTTCATGGACCAATGTGTATACTGCCTGCGTATTTCATTAGATTTATAAATTGCTCAAAATAGCATGGAGTAGATATATCGTTACAAAATATAATTTTTAAAAAGATTTAATAATATGTTTCTGTGTGTATTGGATAACATGTATCCAATACATGTAGAGTGAGTTCCTTTGTAGCTGCAGCAATATAGTCTGCTGTTGTATAGATATTATCATGATTTGGTTAGCCTTTCCTCCTAGATGAATATTAATATTTTTTCCAAACTTTTGCTGTTACAAATATTATTGCAGATAATATCTTTGCATATGTCTTCACATGTATTTTTGGAAGAATTTTTCTGCAACAGATAGCAAAGAGTAAAAATGGATATTGCTGCCATTCACAATGGCATACTCCTATAATTCCAGACTTGGGGAGGCTGAGAAAAGAGGATCACAAGTTTGAGGACAGGCTCAGCATCTTAGTGAGACCCTCAGCAACTTATCAAGACTGTGGTTCAAAAAAAAAAAATTAAAAGGACTGAGGATATAGCTCAGTGGTAAAGTCCCCCTGGGTTCAATTTCCAATACAAAAAAAAAAAAAAAAAAAGGCGATGTTGTCAACATATTCTTTAAAGGATTAGTTTTGTATACAACCTATGTAATCATCATTATCTCATCTTATTCAGCAACAATTGCTATTATCAGTTTCCTTAAACTTTTTGTCAGTTGACTGGGAGCAAAATGTTGCCCTTTAAAATTTGTATTTTCTGCTGGGTGCAGTGGTGCACGCCTGTAATCCCAGCACTTGGGAGGCTGAGGCAGGAGGATTGCAAGTTCAAAGCTGGCCTCAGCAATGGAGAGGCACTTAGCAACTCAGTGAGACCCTGTCTCTAAATTAAATACAAAAAAGGGCTGGGGATGTGACCCAGTGGTCAAGTGTCCCTGAGTTCAATCCCAGTATCCCCCCCCCAAAAATATTTAATTATATTTTCCCTGATTACTCCTGAGATTTAATTTCTTTGTATATTTATTATGCAAACAGTGTTCTTCATCTTAAAAAATGCTGTTTCCTTACTTATCTGTTAGATTCTTAGTCTTTTTAAAATTAATTTTGAGTTCTTTAACCATGACAGATGTTAATCACTCTTCTGATGCATGAATTATAGATACCATCTTCCAGGCCACTACTTGCTTTGGAGTTCGGTAAATGTTGTCCATTGCTCCACAGAGAAATATTTTTTTTTTAAATATTCATTTATTTGCTTTAGTTGTACACAATGCCTTTGTTTTTACGTGGTGCTCAAGATCGAACCCGGGCCGCCACACACTTGCTAGGTGAGTGCTCTACCGCTGAGCCACAACCCAGCCCCCACAGAGAAATATTTAATGCATGGAGTTAAAGTTACCAGTCTTTTCCTTTATTTTTGTGCTGTGTTGGCTGCTTAAAAAAAAAAAAAATCTTTTCTAGAGCAATATTATCAGCATGTTTTTCTACATCTCATACTCAATGTTTTAGAGGATTTTTAAAAACATTTCAATGTATAATATATCTGGACTTTATTTTTGTTATTTTCTCCATCTTCCATTTTGTTGACTATCTTTATATAACACTTCATTTCAATTCTTCTATTTTCGGAGATCAGTACTGTTCAACACCTGTCAGGCTGTTAAGATACGGGATCTGCCATGTTTATCTAGATTTTAAAAATTTCTCCAAAATGATGTTGTTTATGGCTCCTGCTTTTAATATTTGAATCCTTTCTCGTATTCATAGTGCCTGTTGCTTCTTGGCATTGCTAGGCTTGGCCATCCCTGTGCAGAGTGGAAATGTAAAAAAAAAAGAAAATTTCATGCAAAGTCAGTATTGAAGCAATTTCTCCTTGCTTTTCTCCTATTAGGTACCTATCTAAGAATGCCTTAGATAGTATTTTTTTCATGGGCAGATGACTAAATGGAAGAATGTACATTTATCACCTTCTCACTAAGTACTGAGAACCTTAACTTGCCTAAATTGATTCTTATAACAGTCCTCTGAAAGACCTATCACTATTCTCATTGTTTGGCACATATTTTAAGCCCAATTCCCCATGAATTAGTTGTTAGCATTTCTCTTCTTGTCCAAAAACTCAAGAAAGCAAACCCATGAATAAGAAAAGTACAAAATGCAGTGGATTCCATTGAAAATGAGTTAGAAAAGAAGATGCCTATTCTACTTTCGGATAAAATCTTTGACATTCTAAAATCCTTGACATCCATGATAATGCACAGCACTTAAAATCAAAACTGAAAGAGACTCATTTTTTACCAAAATTATATGAAAATATGCATTTCAAAGACAGGCTTTAAAACATAATGAACAATCAATCGAAATGGCTCTGATCCTTAGAAGTAGATAAATATAAACAAATTTCCCAGGAATCAAACATTGAATAATTGGTCACTCAGTAAATTCATTGTATGAGACAGTCTTTGAAGAAATGGCGGCTCTGGTATTGGTGTTCTTGTGGTGGTTGATTTTGGATAATTACTTCCGAGGCACTGATGGTGTGACCTATGAGTCAGGTTTCCTGTGCAGGAGACCAGTACTCTCCTATTCATCTGGTCTGCACTGAGCCACTGTACTCCATTCTCTTACACGCCTTTTCCCAGCTCACCTTGAATCTGTATTTCTTGTCTTTATGCTATTTTAGATAGGATTGACCAGTTTGGATCTCAAATATATTATGGCCATCGCTCAATAACTGAATGCATCATTATAATTTCAGAGTCCTAGAGAAAGGCAGTTGGTTAGACATCCTTCTCTAGTTAAGACCATTTCTTAGTAACAACCAGTCCAGCACTTAGCAACCCTCTCTCTGATATGAAAGATACATTGCTCTTTAGTTAGATATTCCTAAATGACTCTCATCTTTTAAAATAAAACATATTTTATTGTTGTATAATTTTCAATTCACAGCCAATTAAAACCAGGGTGTTTTGGTCTGTTTTCTTTTTTTTCTTTTTTTTTTTTTTTTTTTTGTGGTACCAGGGATTGAACTCAGGGGCACTCGACCACTGGGTCACATCCCCAGACCTTTTATGTATTTTATTTAGAGACAGGGTCTCACTGAGTTGCTAAGTGCCTCACCATTGCTGAGGCTGGCTTTGAACTCGCGATCCTCCTGCCTCAGCCTCCCAAAGTGCTGGGATTACAGGCGTGCGCCACCGCGCCCGGCTTGGTCTGTTTTCTTAGATTGCTACCAAACTACAGTTCTCCTTTACCTTGATGTTTTATAATAAAATCTGTTATATATATATATATATATATATGTATATATATGTATATATATAATATAATCAAAATCAAAATATATATGGGAGTAAAATAAATATAAATATATAGTATACTTATATGTATATATACATATATGTGCATATATATGTATATATATGTACATATGTATATACATATGTGTATATATATATATTTGGTACCATATGTATATGTGTGTGCATACATATATATATATATATGTATTATATTTATTATATTTGGTACCAGGGCTTGAACACAGGGCTCTTTTTTTTAAAATATTTTTATTCATTTGCTCTAGTTGTACACAATGTGTTTTATTAAATGCGTTTTATTTGTACATGGTGCTGAAGATCGAACTCGGGCCGCCCACGTGCCAGGTGAGCGCTCTACCACTGAGTCACAATCCTAGCCCAACACAGGGTTCTTAACCACACATCCCAAGCCCTTTTTATTTTTTATTTTGAGACAGGGTCTCACTAAGTTGCTGAGGCTGGCTTTGAACTTGTGATCCTCCTGCCTCAGTGTCCCCAGCTGCTGGCATTACAGGTGTAGGCCACTGTGCCCAGCCTACGTCATTCTGTCTTAAATCACTTATCTGAGTAAGATTGGGTCAGTGCTACTATCGTGTATAACTAAAAAGAACAAATACAATTTAAAAAAAAAAAAAGATTGTGTCAGTGTACTTAAGCTTATGTGTGATTCAATGGAATACAAAATTGACAATTCATGATGTATAAAATATTTTATTCATGTATTCAATAACAGAATGTTAGGATTTGAAAGAATCTTTTGAGACTGTTTTGCTCAAATTCTGTTTACATAAATATTACCTATAAATTCCTGACAAGCGGTCAGTATCACTCACTTAGTTTAAATCTAGTATCAAAAAACAAAAACAAAAGTTACTTATTTTAGGAAAATAGCATGGGTTTGGAAATGAGGTAGCCAGGCCTGGGTTGATTTCTTTTTCCATGACCGATTCCATTGAGCCTCTTGACCTAGTTTCTTTATATTCACAAATGAAAACAATAAAACATACCCAGACTATTAACATGACGATGACACCAGATAAGTATACAAATATCATGCATGTTAATTAGTGATCAATTCATTTTAGTCCCTACTTTTATTTCTTGGCCATTTCTGTTTGTGGGATGTGAAAGATCACCACATGTAGGAGTTGGTGAGCCTGCTCAGATGAAAGGATTTTCCTTAAAAACTGTACAAGTGTGGGCGTCAGCAATTTCAGATGTTAAAAAAGCACAGCAAAGGAGATTAAGAACAAATGCAGAAATTGCAGGCCCCCTTGTTATCCCCAGTGATGTTCACACAGGAGGCTGTCTTTCAAGGCGGGCATTTACTTTGTTGATGGATAATCCGTGATGAAAAGCTGAGAATCGCTGTTGAGAAGCCGACTTGCCCTTGATCACTGTCTAGAAAGGCTTATTGACAGTTTGTTCCACTTTGTTGTGATGGGAAGAGAGGTGATACAGACAGTGCCCAATGAGCATTGCCCAGGAAATAAATTGGGCATCAAAGAGGCCTCAGGTGCATGATGCCTCCCTGGGATTTCTATGTGTGATGTATTAAGCAGGTAAACTGAAAAGTCATTTTCAAATTGGAAAAAATGATGATACTGCTTTTTAAACCTTTTCTAATGAGCTCTATTAGCTGAAGCATTCCCTGCTGTGTAGTTTCTCTGAGCTGTAGTAGGGAGCCAGTTAGTTCTGCAATGGAGCTGGTGGGAGGAACCTACCACTGGCAGGGTAGTGATTCTAGATCATCCAGTAGTGTGCAGACTTTGGAATCTGGTTCCTTCAAGTATGGTCTATGGACCCGAAGCATGTCATCACATGGGAGCTTTGGGAAAGACATAAGCTCATGCCCAATGCCATGACTCATAAAATGTACTTTTTTTTAAGTACCTGGGATTGAACCCAGGGGCACTTGACCACTGAGCCACATCCCCAGCCCTATTTTGTATCTTATTTAGAGACAGGGTCTCACTGAGTTGCTTAGCGCCTTGCTTTTGCTGAGGCTGGCTTTGAACTCATGATCCTCCTGCCTCAGCCTCCCAAGCTGCTGGGATTATAGGCATGTGCCACTGCACCCAGCTTCCCAACCCTTTTTGCAAAAATAATTTTATTTATTTATTTATTTATTGGTGCTGGGGATTGAACCCAGGGCCTTGTGCATGCTAGCCAAACACTCTACCAACTGAGCTATATCCCCAGCCCCAAAATAATTTTGAGACAGAGTCTTGCTAAATTGCTTAGGACCTAGCTAAGCTGCTGAGGCTGGCTTCGAACTTGAGATCTTCCTGCCTCATCCTCCCTAGCTGCTGTGATTACAGGCCTGCGATAAGATGCATTTTTAACAAAATCCCCAGATAAGTCCTGTACATGTAAGACATTGAGAATCTTGCACCTGGCCCCAGCTCTGGAGATCCTGATTCAGTGATTCTGTCATGGTGCTCAGGAATCTATATTTTCATAAGACATCAATGCCTTTCTTTGTAAGGAATCAATACCTTCCTTTGAGTTTAAGATATGGGACTTCCTTTCAGTCCTATCAACATGTTCTAACATGATGAAAATATCTTTTCTTAATCCACACAATGTCCTATTATAGCATGAGCATTCCCTCTGGGAAAATCCAGAGGACTGGAAACTTAAGGTGTTTATTATATTCAGTGGTCAGTCTGGACTACCTCAATAGCACCACTGTATTTTTTTAAATATTTTTTTTAGTTGTAGTTGGACACAATACCTTTATTTATTTATTTTTATGTGGTGCTGAGGATCAAACCCAGCACCTTGCACGTACTAGGTGAGCACATTACCACTGAGCCCCAACCCCAGCCCCAACCACTGTATGTTTTATATGTGTACTTTAATATCAAGCCTTGAAAGCAACAGTGGCATATATTCTTGCTTATGTATTTGTGTACAAAAATCCATCCCCTCTTATGTTTTACTTTGTGAATTCTTAAGATATAGATAAGAATGCACTAGAGAAATAGGAACATTTTTTTTTTTTTTGTTTTGTTTTTTTTTGCAGGAAATAGATTTCTGTTAAATAAATGGATACATTTCTCTATATTTGGGGACTTCAACCAGAGTCTTTCAGTGCCAATAGAAGCAGTGCTTGTCTCTGCAAAGTAAATCAAATGTGTTTAATCAAATTAGTCCAAGGAGATTAACCAGCAGTAGAATGAGTGGGAGGTGACCTTAGGCTCAGTTCTAGTTTGCAAGCTAACACTTTCTTTCTGTTATTTTTTAAAGGGGTAAATGGCTAATTGATTTTGGAATATCTATACCCATCTTCATTCCCAGCTATGGAGAGCCCTATCAAGTCTGAAAGGGAAAAGAAGTAGGATTGGAGTTAAAGGGGAAGGAGGAGAAATGTATCACCCATAGAGAAACCTGAAGGAATTACAGTGAAAAAATTAAAGAAAGGGACGTTCACTTGTTGAGAAAAAATGTTTTATTTACTCCTTAAAAGGGACAAACGGGATGTACTCCAATGCATATGAAGCAAGTGCTTACAGATGCAATTTAGAATTACAGAATGTTAAAGGTGGCAGGGTGCTTAGACAGCGTATGGTTTATCTGTGCTTAGTAGATAAGGTAACTGAGGTCCTCAGATAAGTGATTTTTTCTTTTTTGTGGTGCTAGGGATTGAACCCAGGGCCTTGTGCATGTGAGGCAAGCACTCTACCAACTGAGCTATATCCCCAGCCTGAGAAGTGATCTCAAGAGAGAGAGCTAAAAATTGAGAGAGGCAGAAATTGAATGATCATCTTCTGGATTTCTTCTAGAAACCTGGAAATCATCCTTGTTTCCTTTTACTCTATTGTGAGTATTTTAGTTCATTGGTAAGCTCTGCAATTTGTGTTACCCAACCTACTTGTGGTTCCCACTTTCTATCCTGAAGCCTCTCAAGTTCAGAATGCCACCCTACACTCCAGCCATATCAGCCTCTTTTCAATCCCTCGAACCTGCCTGCCTCTTTCTCACCACAGGTCCTTTGCATATGTTCTTTCCTCTACTTCCTTGTTCAGTGGCCATATATTCTCTGCTGATTCTCACACCAGGTACAGCTTAAACACCTCTTCTTCACAGGGGCTAGCCTTATAACATTTTATATTTGCCTTCCTTGTTAGTCCTATCAACATATACTTAATGTTTTTAACTTATTATAATATCCATGTGTTTCAGTCTGCTCTGCTACAATAGTTTGCTAAATAGCAAAATAATTATTATGACCATATAATTTGTTGTACAAACCCGGATATGTCAGAGGTGGAAAATGGTGCTATTAATAATTATGCCATGACTAAAGACTTAAGCTAAAACAAGCTGGTCCTGTAGCTAGGTAGCTGTAATGATACTTTGGTATGGAAGTAGCTTTTTTTTTTTCATATTTGATTTGTTTTCTTAGGCAAAGAGAGACAGAATAATTGCAATGGATTTTAAAAGTTCATCATGAAGGAAAAAATTTCTAAGCCTCTCTGTTGCATAGAAATGCTTCAGTTCTATTTTAGGGTTGAAAGGCTTTAGGGAAAGTAATGACATTAAAAAAAAAAAAAAAAAAAAAAAGCCTACACCAGGCCCTCTTCCCCCACAGAGGTGCAGACCCATAGCCTATTAATTAAGACTCTTTGCACTGTGGTTTTGTGAGCTTTTAAAATACCCCAAAGTGCTGGGTATGGTGGCGCACACCTGTAATCCTAGTGGCTCAGGAGGCTGAGGCAGGAGTATCAAGAGTTCAAAGATGGCCTCAGCAAAAGCAAGTCACCAAATGACTCAGTGAGACCCTGTCTCTAAATAAAAGACAAAATAGGGCTGGGGATGTGGCTCAGTGGTCAGGTGTCCTTGAGTTCATTCCCTGGTACCCCAAAAAATAAAAAAAAATAACCCATAGTACCTTGTTTAGGACACCCAAGTTATCAACAAAGTATAAATTATTATTTTAGTTATTGCTCTGGTTACAAATTTGAGTGATCTGCACTGATTTTTTTATTTTTCCTATAATTCTTGCTATTGTGCTGCCCAGTTTTGTAGGATAAAAGGTTCTTTAGGAAGCAGTAGATTGAGCCATAGTAGAAACATACAAATCATACATAAAAACATACTACAGTGCTATAGTTTGGATCTGGAATGTCTTGCTAAGGCCCATGTGTTAAAGACCTGTTCCTTATCTTGGTGCTATTGGGAAGTGATGAAAAATTTAAAAGGTAAGGCCTAGTGGGAGGCCTAACAATCATGAACTGGAACCTCCATATCTGTGAACCAAAATAAACCTTTTCTCTTCATAAGCTGACTATCTCAGGCATTTGTTATAGTAACAGAAAACTGACAAACCCAACATGTAAGCAGGTTTTACCCATACGTATTTATCTTTTTTTGTGAGTTTAAGGAATTTTTAAACATCTTTAAGTTCTTAGAATTTGAAGCTCATCTAGTCTAGACTTTGGAGTTTGGGGCCACATCTCATAGTAGAAAATGCATTTTGTTCATATATCATATATAAACATAGATAAACACACATATACATAGTTAGACATACAGATGCATACACACAATCATATCCATTGGAATTTTTTGACCCCTAAATTTATCCGTATGTATGAGGGCTCTCTAAAGGAGACGAGATGAACTTTGATTAGACACATTGAGCTTGACGTTACGGGAGACTATCCTAATGGACATTTCTTGCAGGCAATCAAAGTATTTGAGTTAGGACAATATGCATTAACATCCAATCTAAGAATTAATGAGATCTGAGTGAGTGGGAGCAGAGAAAGGAAAGAGCAGACACATAAGGACTGGAGGTAGACAGAGGAGCCAGCAAAGAGGCAAGGAGACACCACTAAGAGGTGGCAGGAAGCCAGGGCAATGTGGCCCAGGAGGAAAACATTTTGGAGAGGAGAAATGGGCCATGTCCAGTGTTTCTTCATCCAGTACCTACTGAGCATAGCAGCTTCAGAAAACCCAGGGCCTTTTCTTTTGTTCACTATTTAATCACTGAAATCAAGACTTCCTCTCTTGTCTCTGCTTGCTGTCTCTGTCTCTTTCTCATAATGCATGCTTTAATCTTCCTTCTTTTTTTTTTTTTAATGGAAGAAAAAAATGGAGTGCCACTTTGAATTTGACACCAGGCTAGATACTTAGGAAGCAGGAATGAATAAGAAATGTCGCTGCCTTTAAGGTCTTCTCGATCAAGTGGAAAATGAAAATGTCAAGGAGGGTGTGCAAGTTATTAAGCTACAGCCCTGCAGCTCCAAATGCTTTCTCCTGCTCTTGGCTTTATGATGCCTGGGTTGGAAGTTTGAAAACCACGTTTCTGCCTTTCCTTGTATGTTCCTGTGAGTTCTGGCATTTGGGGGAGTCTTAGAGGATGTCCAAGATGCAAAGAGAAAGGAGGGCTTTTTCTTTCTTGTCTGCTTCTTGCTTACTTCCAAGAGCATTCGTGTCTGTTCCCTACCCATGCAGCATGCTCCTGTCAACCTTGCTTCTCCTCCCTGCCTCACCCTAGCCTCGCTCCTCCACTCCAGCAGTGGTTAAGTCCATTTTCCCAGCAGCGTGTCAAATCCAAATCACTCTTCTTGAAAATTTGCAGATTCAGCTTTCTTGTGCATCTCTCAGCATGAGCCACACAGTCCCATCCTCAGGATCTGGGCTGCGACCTGATGGGGCTCATCTTTTGAGCTCAGAGAAACCAGCACAAGCTGAGAGGTTCCTTCCACTCAGCAGTCTGAGCTGGAGCTCCAGAAACCTCCGCTATAAAATTCTAAGAGATTAAATGTTCAACCTGTTTCTTGTTTGTCGGTTCCTGCAGTGGTGACTGCCAAAATTTTTTTTTTTTTTTTTTTTTTTTTTGGTACCGGGGATTGAACTCAGGAGCACTCAACCACTGGGCCACATCCCCACCCCTTTTTTGTACTTTATTAGAGGCAGGGCCTCACTGAATTGCTAAGTGCCTTGTCATTGCTGAGGCTGGCTTTGAACTCGAGATCCTCCTGCCTCAGCCTCCCAAGTACTGGGATTACAGGCGTGCGCCACTGTGCCCAGCTGCCAAATTATTTCATTGCTTCTTCTTTTTTTTTTTTTCTGTTTTAGTTACTTAGTAACAGGTATGTCCTTACTTATAATTCTGTATGTCAAATTATCTGTGTTAAAATAATTGGAGTGTGGTCTCTGCCTCGATTGGACCCTGATTACAGAAACTGGTATCAGAAGTGGTCCCAGGCAATAGACAATCACAGACACATTAGAGAAGAAGCTCGTGGAGAGCCCAGGGGCAAAACAGGTGCAAAGCCAAATGTAAAATTTATTCAAAAGGAAAGGGCAGTGAGTTTTTTCATTTCTGTATGAGTCTCTTTAATTTATGTGTCTGCAAAAGCAGTGCTAATGGTCATTGCTGTAGAGGCTATACAGAAAAGCAAATTAATCCTACAACAATCAAAGTGGCATGATTGCATTATTAGCAATAAGTAATACATATCAGATGATTTTTTGACTAATGAATACATGGTCCATTTTCCACTGCCTAAGTAGAATCTAATTATCGGGTTTAATTAGAATGTAACAATTGTTCCATTTATGTGATATTATTTATAATGCTGTCTGTTTCAGCCTCATTATTTGCAGAATCATTATTTTAGAATAGGAATTGTATAATTATTTACACAATTGCACTGTATGTGTGACATGAAAAGGTCTGACATACGTAGCAATTAGTGATCTCCTTAAGAAGGAGGAATTATCATTTATCCCTCTATCTAAATCCTTGAAAATCTCTCCTCACTTATCAGCTATCCCACCAAGAATATCTATAGCTTCACTATACATAAAGGGCTTTATTCTGTGGATCTTACCTGCATGTTTTCAAATGTTCATCCAATTTTTGCAGCATCTGCATATGACAGAATTTTTTGGCTTTTGCTACAGTAAACATAGATAGTCACCTTGGTACTTTGTTTACACAAAGAAAATAGTGATATTCCATGGGTGTATTTCCTAGGAAGTACTGAAGAATCAATTTCGTATGCAAAAACCAAAATTCTGTTTTCTCTTTCTTCTACTCTGTGTATGTGTGTGTGTATGTGTTAGTGTGTGTGTGTGTGTGTGTGCTGGAGATCAAACCCAGGGATCTGCACAAGCATTTTTTGATTATAGATGAACACAATACCTTTATTTTATTTATTTATTTTTATGTGGTGTTGAGGATCCAACCCACTGCCTCACACGTGCCAGGCAAGTGCTCTACCACTTAGCCAAAACCCAAGCCCCTGTTGCTTTTACTCTTGACTGGTTGTATGACCTTGGACATAAAAATTAACCTCCGGTTTTCAGTGTGGTTATTACTTTGAATGAGAAATGAACATTGCCTCTTGGTTCCCTTGAAGGATGTATTCAGGACATGCATTAGAATACTATGCACAAAACCTCACCCAGCATACTTGATTATTATGGGATGATATCCTTCACTCATATGACAGAAAAACACAGCATTTTATGTATTCACACATTTTTTCCTGCATTCATTATCATCTGTGATGCTTGGGAAACTTAAATCAAGATAAAGATTAGAGCAGAAACGTGAGAAATCCAGACTGGAAAGACAGTAGAGGAGATCAGTGAACCCAAAAGTGAGTTTCTAGAAAAGATAGATTATATCGGCAAATTCTTAGTTAGGCTAACCAAGATGAAAAGACAGGGGAGTCCAATAAGTAAAATTAAAATTAAATAAGGAATCTCCACTAGGAAACCAGTAGGGAAAATGGTTCTTGATGTCCACACTGCCAGAATAGAGCACTGTCAGTAGATTCATTTCCTAGGGCTGTTGTCACAAAGTGCCACAATTGAGATGGCACAAAAAACAAAAACAAACCAGAAATTGTTGTCCCATGGTTCTGGAGGCTAGAAGTCAAAATTAAGGTGTTGCCAAGGCCACGGTCCCTTTGCAATCTCTAGGAGAGTTTCCTTCTTTGCCTCTCCTGGAGTCTGGTGCTTGCTCAGTGTGTGGGATTCCTCATCTGTGGATGCGTCTACCTGATTTCCTACTCCATTATCTCATGACCACCCTCGTGTATCTCTTCTCCTCTTCTCATAAGTCTGTTAGTCCTACTGGATTAATTGCCCACTCTAATCCAGTATAACTTCACCTTCACTAACTTTTCCTGCTAAACCCTAAGGGGATTAGAACTTGAAACTATCTTTTTTTTTTCTTTTTTTTCTTTTTATGGAACACAATTCGATCCATAACAAGTAGTTTCCCTAGAAGGGACAATCTTTGGTAGTCTGAGCTAGATTTTTCCAAGAGTAAAAGCCTCCCTGTATCCACTACAACAGAATATATAAGCAAATACCTAGAGGCTATGGTGATCTTCAGATCACTTAGTTTAGTACAAGAAATTTGAAGAAAGAGAATATGAAATCAGTAGCCAAAACCGAAAAAGTTTACATCTGGCATTGTTGTGATGTGAATTAATTAATAAAATCAGTAAGAATGTAAGTTATGGATTATAGATATAAGTGAGATAAACTAAGACAACTATAAAGCAAGAACTGTCATAGACAGGCCTAAGACTCCATTTTGCTACCTTCTATTAAAAAAAAAAAAAAAAGCAACAACAACAAACTGTTACAAGAGCTGTTTCTGAGAAATTGAAATGAAAGCTGTTTTGTTATGATATCTTATATTTCTGTACTTTGTACAAATTGGACTCGATTCGAGAGATGGTGGTCTTGGTGACCTATATGACTTTGTAGCAGATTCTCGCCCCTGCTAACCACCTGCTCAAGCCCAGGATATTGTTGTCTAACACCTGCTCAGACCCTAGATGTGGTTGTCTGAATTGCCTTATGGTTTTTTAGCTTCTATAATCTGCTTGCTTGCTAACCACACACCCACCAAATGCTCTTTTAGCTTCAGTGATTGGCTTACTTGCATGATGCTGAGAAAGCTGTGGTTTTCGTTCTTAAATTCCCAAGGAAAGCCAGGAAAGCCTGCTGTTCTCCCATAGAGCTTCAGGCTCTCCAGGTGGCAGCCCCTGGCCAGGTAATAAAGCTCTCTAATTTGTTTTAAATTTGGACTTGGAGTGTTTTCTGAAGAGGCTTCTCGTAACAGAATCTAACCAAAAGTTACCCAGACAGACAAAAAAAGGAGGAAAATACTGCCAATAGGTGGGAAATCAATAGAAATAGATCCCTAATAAAGATCATGTAATTAATAAGCAAGTTCCTTAGAGAATTTATTATAAACACTAAAAATGTGCCCAGAGATAGAAAGGAAAATGTATATTGGACATAATGAAGAATTTTTCAAAAGAATACAAGTGAAAATTCTATATATGGAAGAAAATCTGTAATGAAGAGAACACTGAAAGAAATAACAGTAGATTAGATGCTGCAGATGAAAGATTGAGACCAAAAACATAGCAATACTGACTATGTTTATGAGGTGCAGAGCATTTGAAAATTCTGATAAATAGCAATAACAGTGAGCTGTGGGCCAATATTCAGTGATCCAACATACACAAAATTGGAGTCCCAGAAGTAGACATTGAAGCCAGGTGCAGTGGCACATGCCTGTAATCCCAGCACTCAGGAGGCTGAGGCAGGAGGATCAGGAGTTCAAAGCCAGCCTCAGCAATGGTGAGGCACTTAGCAACTCAGTGAGACCCTGTCTCTAATAAAGTACAAAAAAGGGCTGGGGATGTGGCCCAGTGATCGAGTGCCCCTGAGTTCAATCCCTGGTACCAAAAAAAAAAAAAAAAAAAAAAAAAAAAGACATTGAAGAGTGAGAGGGGGAAAAAAAAAGAATTTTCAGAAATAATGGCTAAAATTTTTTCCCAAATTTGATGAAAACTATAATAAACTTGCTGGTCCAAAGAGCTCATCAGACCTTAAGTAAAATACAAAGAACAGTTAAAAACAATCAAAGTACTATAAACCACTGGTAAACAGCAAATCTTAAAGAGAAGTCCAAGAACACATTATATATAGAGGAGTATGTGTAAGACTAGCAAACTATTCTCATTTGAATCTGTGAAGCCTCAAGTAGAATGATATTTTAAAAATGCTGAATTAAAGAAAAAAAAAAAAAAAAACTGAAAACAACAACAAAACCAGACAGACAAAGAAGCTATCAACTTAGAGTTTTTTACCTAGGGCTAGGGGTGTAGCTCAGTGGTACCCGCGCTTGCCTGCCATGCATGTGTCCCTAGGTTTGATTCCCTGCTACACGTACACACACACACACACACACACACACACACACACACACACACCACATATAAAATTAAAACTCAGTCATGGAGATAAAATAGAATCATAATTATAAAAATTCCAAAGAAAATGGAAATTGAAAGGGAAGTTAGAAAAAAAATACATTTAGGAATATGGTAAATTAAACTAAAGCACATCAATAATTAAATTATACATTTTAACTTAAAGTGACCATTCTAATTAAGCTGCAGAAATTTTCAGAATGGATTAAAAACTAAAACCATCTATATGTTGAGCATGAAAAATAAACTGATTGATTAAGACAATCAGTTTAGAAAATATAGAGCATGCCAACACTTATCAAAGGGAGACTGAAATGGCTACGTTAATATCCGATGAAGACGTCAGCATTCAACAGATTTGGTGGAATAATGAACAACACTGGAAGAAGTTGCAGCCAACCCAAATGATCCTACACCCAAGCTTCAGAACACAAAGCAGAAACTAATGCAAGCTAAAAAGACAGACAGACAAATCCATCGTTACAGGAATTTTCAAGCATCATTCCAGAGATATATGGAACAAATTGGCTTTTTAAATATTTTGCACTTCCTTTTGGATAGTTGAAATGACTGTGTCTTCAATCTCAGATTCTTACTATGCAGGAGGAATGTTGAAGACTGGAACAACACTATCAGCCAGCTCATCCATTAATATTTACAGAACACTCTGCTACAGGAGAATGCATGTTTAAAAATCAGCTTTGATGAGGTCTTCTTTGTCTGACTTTGACACAGCCACTCCTAGCATTCATTCTAAGACTTACCGTCAAACATTTTATTTTTTTTTCTTTTTACTTTAATCAACATTCAGTTCTTTATATTTAAAGTGCAAGTAGTTTAGATAGCACATATGACATTCTCACTTTTTTTTCCCCCAGTCTTACAAACATCATTTCTTTTGGGATATTTCATTTCTACTTATGATCCGCTTTTCTAACAGCTTATTTGTTTTATTTGTTATGTCTGTGTTTAGTTCATATATTTCTCTTCTTCCTTTTTTTGATTAATTAGTTTTCAGTATTCTACATAATCCCTATAATAATTGTTTCACTTTGTTCATATGAACATTGTGTGATCTCAGTAGTAATTACAATATGACATAAGATAAAACATAGATATAGGGAGAAAATAAAGCATTAGAAATGATGTAATATTTTACTGTTCATGTAGAATTTAATACGATATTGAGTCTCATTAAATGATGGATTTTTAACTCCTTATATTCCCCATCTTGTGTGCTATATATATATATATATATTACATTTACATACATGATGTCCCACAAAATAAAATGTTACATACTTTTTGCTTTTTGTTTTTATTATCATTTGAATTTCAAAGAAATTAAGAAAAAATGCTAAATTATCCTAATATATTTATACTTATTTAGCATTTCTGATGCTTTACTTTTTTTTTTTTTTTTAATTTCCACCTATATCTATGTTTCACTTTCTGTCGTTCCTCTTTAGCCTGAAGAATTTTCTTTGGTGTTTATTGCACACAAGTATGCTGATGATGGATTCTTTCAACTTTAATTTGTCTTAAAGTTTTTGTTTTGTTCCTTTTTTTTTTTTTTTTTTGGTACCGGGGATTGAACTCAGGGGCACTGGACCACTGAGCCACATCCACAGCCCTATTTTGATCTTATTTAGAGATGGTCTCACTGAGTTGCTTAGCGCCTCACCATTGCTGAGGCTGGCTTTGAACTCACAATCCTCCTACCTCAGCCTCCCCAGTCTCTGGGATTATAGGCGTGCACCTGCACCTGGCTTTTGTTCCTATTTTTGAATGACTTTTTTCTGTACAAATAGTGGTTTCACATCAAAAACATTCTGTTTCATTGTCTTATTGCTTTCACTATTTATAAGAAGTCACTTAACTCTCATATTAGTTTCCCTGTATGTAGTATTATTTTTTTCCTGTAGCAACTCACAGAAATTTTTTGTTCCATATTTTTTATTTTGTTTTTGTTTATATGTATACATATATACTGGGAATTGAACCCAGGGGTGCTCAACCACTGAGCCACATCCTCAGTCTCTCAACCACTGAGCCACATCCCCAGCCCTTTTTATTTTTTATTTTGAGACAGGGTCTCACTAAAGTTGCTCAGGGGCTTGCTAACTTGCTGAGGCTGGCTTTGAAGTTGTGATCCTTCTTTTCAGCCTGGGCCACTGGGTGTTTTAGGTTTTTATCAGTTTGATGGTTATATACCAAGGAGTCCTTCTCATTATATTTCTTCTATTTGAACTTTACTAAGCTTCTTAGATTTTCAACTTGACATATTTAACTACATTTGAAAAAAAAATTTTGTCCTTGTTTCTGAAAATACATTTTCCCCACTCATTTGTCTCTTTCGAAATCTCACATATTTTAGAACACTTCATAATGTCCTAAAAGCCATGGGGTCACTGTTTTCCCCCCATTCTTTTCTCTCAGTGACTCACTAATCTCTCTCTCTCTCTCTTTTCTTCTTTTTTTTTTTTTTTTTGACATTCACTTTGTTATCTTCTTAATCTCCACTCTGTCTCTAAATCCATTTTTTAATCATTTTAGATAATGTATTTTTTGATCCTAGACTTTTCATTTCCCTCTTTTTGTAATTTCCATTTCTTTGATGAAATGGGATTCCTTATGTGATTCTTTTAATGCCTGAAGCACATTTGTAAGAAGTGTCTTTAAGTTCTTACGTGATCATTCTAAAATCTGGGTAATCCCGAGGTCCATTTTGAATGACTTTTGTTCTCAGTGGGCTTCATTTTCTACTTCTTTACCTGCCTAGTGATTTTGATTGTGTACTAGATGTTTGGTATGTTGTAGAGACTCTGAATTATGTTGTTCTGCTCTGCGTGATGGTGGTGGTGACGGTGATGGTATGTGTGGGTATACATGTGTATTTATTTTCAGGAATTTAAGTTACCAATCACCCTATTTAACCTTTATTTTATATTTTATTATAAAAAATTCTAAGAGGTATTTACCCAAACAGTACAATTTAGCAGAATGCATACTATACTTACTTCCTGTGGTGGTCAATAGAAGCTAAAATCCGTTTATTCAGCTTTTATCTGGTATTTCCCATGGAGCACTTGGGAGTATCCTCCACCCTTGAACTGTTCAAGGATCTACCTAGAATTTGCCATTATCCTTGGAACATGGGCTCCCCACCACTGTGATTCTGTCCTTGCAGGATTTCTTCTTATCAGTTTTCAGTCACTTAGGCAGCCACACTCCATCCTCTGATAATTAAAGTAAATTAAGGCTCTATTTTTTAAGCATATTATGATTTTTTTTTATTATGTGATTATAGCTCATTATTTTACAGGAGTAGGCATGTTAAAAATGTGGGGTGTTTTGATGAGCTCCTTTCATTTAACTTGCTACACATAATCACGCTATTTGAAATTGTGTGTTAGACCATTTATTTTTTGCATAAGATTAAAGTGCTCTTCACTAAGAAGTAAGGGGATTCTATTAGGAGAATGACTCCATAGTGATGGAGCTCTTCCAGTGGTCTTCATTCTTTGGAAGGATTAAATGCTTTTTAGTTTATGTCTCCTGTTATTCACTCTTTGAGTTATATTTGATTATTTTGTCCAGAGCTTATCATGTTTATCTGTGGAATACTCTAACATAAGATATACTGGTAGCTGGGTGTGGTGGCGCATGCCTGTAATCCCAGCACTTGGGAGGCTGAGGCAGGAGGATCGCTAGTTCAAAACCAGCCTCAGCAATGGCAAGGCACTTAGCAACTCAGTGAGACCCTGTCTCTAATAAAATACAAAAAAAAAAAAAAAAAAAAAGGGCTGGGGATGTGGCCCAGTGGTCAAGTTCCACTGAGTTCAATCCCGGTACCAAAAAAAAAAAAAAAAAAAAAAAAAAAAAAGATACACTGGCATTAATGCAACCAGAGGATGAGGTTAAGTTTTGCCTCCAAATCTGCAGTCCTAGCAAGGAGTTTCATATTTAGTAGATTGCCTGCAAATGTATGTTGAGCAAATAGGTATCTATTTGTTTAAAACAACCCCACCCAGGACAAGACCACAGTGTGGAAGACATAGAGGGATTCCCTTTCTTGGCAAGCACTGCTTGTGATTCTTAATAGGCCTCGAGACATGATTATAGGCCACAGATACCCTTTATGGTTTTGGATTTCAAGTAGTTCCACCTCAGAAAATTTTTCCTATTCAGACTTTTCAGTTATTTGACGAATTTGTAGATCATCCCTGTCTTCCCCTCTGCTGTCTGTGAGTTGAAGAGAGAGTCCTTACTGGAAGGATTCAGAGTATCTTTAGGGGACCAGTAGGGCTCTGGACTGTCTTTGCTTCCTTTTTCTTGCTTTTTTCAGTATCAGGTAAATGTTTAAAAATTAACTTGTCTGAAGCCAGGCGCGGTGGCGCACGCCTGTAATCCCAGCACTTGGGAGGCTGAGGCAGGAAGATTGCGAGTTCAAAGCCAGCCTCAGCAATGGTGAGGCACTTAGCAACTCAGTGGGACCCTGTCTCTAATAAAATACAAGAAAGGGCTGGGGATGGGGCCCAGTGGTCAAGTGCCCCTGAGTTCAATCCCCGGTACAAAAAAAAAAAAAAAAAAAAAACTCGTCCGATACACCATTCCAGCTTTGGTTAACTGGAAAGGCTTCATGATATTTAACTTTCTTTACATGAATTGACAGTTTGGTGTGAGCTACAATTTTGAGTTTTATCCAAACCTACCCTGTTTAGGCATATAATTTCTGTTTCCACTGTCACAGCTTAAAGCCCTTGCTACCTGTCATCCTTTATCATATTTACATTCACTCAGGGCTTGTGAACAACTCACATTTATGCCATTGGTCTCTATAATTACTTGTTTCTCTGTTTTCAGCCAGTTTTACATATAATAGTTTCAAAATTCCCAGAGACCAGAGAACATGTTTATCAGCTTGCATTGTGGATCAATATGCAATTGAGTCAGACCCCAAAAATGTTTGTGGTAATGTATTCTGAGATGTAAAAACACAGAAGACTTAAAACTAATCGTTTCTCATCATCTCTCTCCTCCTGGAATTACATACACCCTGCCAAAGGACTGAAATTCATAAATCAAGTCTTGCATTATACACTCACTCAACAACAACCTATGGGGGGCTTGTTCTCTAATAGACAGTATTCTAGGTATAGGAGGTTCAGTGATGAAAGGTGCTTATTCTACTCACATGACTCAGTGATAAAAAACATAGATTCTGACCCTGAGACCTTCAGTCTCAAAGGAAGGCAAGACACCTGGGAAAGCAAAGCATGAAGTCAACAGAGATTTAATATGCTGAATATAAAGGCCCTCAATTACCTTCCTAGGTAGGGCCCTGCTCTACCTGAGAAGATGTATAAGAGAAGGCACTGGCTTAGTTGCAGCTTAAACATAGCTCAGAGTATTGAGTCCAAAGCAATTTGATTCTTGGTCACAGGATCTGGTGAACATAAATTTCCACCACGTTTCTCCTTGGCTTCTTCGTTTATTGTCTGAAGTATGGCTGAGTGATTCTTCAGGGGGCAGTGGATGGGAGGGGTCAGTGTGGTGTTTAGAAGGATGTTATTGTTCTTGATTGGATAAGAATGGAAGACCAGGATCATGGAACAAAGGAAGTGACATTTGTCCTCCCCTCTCTGTCTCATACTGTTAGGTTGTTTGGGATTAACTTCTTCGGCAATTAATTGATATAGTTTGTTATTATAATTATATATATTAATTAACATAATTAATATAGTTCAGTATGTATAGAAGGAAGAGTGATTGTAAGATAAAAGACTGAGAATTGCTAGGCGCAAATGAAGATGCTTTGAAACCATAGTGCAGCCCATTTAAACATCTATTTACTAATTTCCTGATGATATTCCTCAAGTTTTCCTTTTATTGTTAGGAAGCAGCTTTCTTATAGTCTCAGGTTAAATGCTTCAAAAGAGGGGTGGGATTTCTCTACCCTTAGGTGCATGAGTAGAACATGATACAGGTCTTCTTGGTCAACATGTTCTTTCTCTTATCTTTGATTCAAGAATGGGCACATGATACAAAGCAGGTACCATGGAAATTATATGGTCAATAAATTATATGAATGACTTAATAATTTTTTTTTTTTTTTTTTTTTTTTTTTTGGTGCCAGGGATTGAACCCAGGGACACTTTACCACTGAGCCACATCCCCAGCCCATTCTTGTATTTTATTTAGAGACAAGGTCTTGCTGAGTTGCTTAGGGCCTTGCTAAGTTGCTGAGACTGGCTTTGAACTTGTGATCCTCATGCCTTGGCCTCCCCAGCCGCTAGGATTATAGGCATACACCATTGTGTCTGGTGGCTTAATAATTTTGAGTTAGATTTCTCAAAGAAAACTTGAATAAACAAGAGTCTGAAAAACACTTGTTTTCCCATATCCACCCTTCCTCAAATGTGAAGTCCCTAGTTCTTGATAGACTATTAAACTCTGGGCTTTTGAGCACTTAACTTGGCTACTACCTAGTAATAATGGTTCAGTCGGTGGTAGAAGAAACAGCTGTGACCCCCAAGCAATTGGCCTGTGGGTTAATAGATCAAAATCAAAGAAGTTGAAACTTTGTAAGAACCTTCATAAAAGCCAAGAGATTTGCTAGGGAGAGTAGATATCTCATGGTCACATCGGTGGAGCTAAGTATTCTGATAGTCTGGGCATTGATGTTACATGACTTCTTTTGTGTTTGATGACGCTGGCTGGAATATTTGAGACGTGCTAACCACAGGGTGCATCAGCAAAATGCAAAGTAGGAAAAAAGCACTCCAAAGACTAAGAATGGCACTGGGGCATGGTGGAGCATGCCTGTAATCCCAGGAATTTAGCAGACTGAGGCAAGAGGGTAGGAAGTTCAAATCCACTAAGCAACCTAGCAAGGCCCCAAACAGGAAAAGGGCTGAGGATGTGTCTCCGTGGTTTAGCACCCTGGGTTTAATCCCCTATAATCCCATACCCCCCAAAATAAAAAGAGTAAGAATGGCTTTGACCGTCAGAGAACAGCATGAGAAAACTTGGCACATGTAGGTAATGCGGTATACTTGGTGTCATGTACTTTGGGTGATGGCTGGTGTGTGGACAATAAGAATAATTCACCAAGAAAAAGAGAAACAGTTAAGAGAGTTCATTGGAGGAAGACACCCTGTGAGAGCACTGTAGGAACAGGACAAAGGTGTCTGGCCATGCCTCCAGGGTGGGTCTGGGCATATATGTGCTTCTGAGTTCTTCCTTCTCTTTTGGCGGGATTTTTGCTAGGAGTGGTTTATGCTAAGCAAGCATTGATTGACAGATTCCTGTGCCTTGCCCCTAATGTCTATTGCATGTGTACCAAATGCTCATTCCCCAGTTTTACATTAGATGCCCAAGATACAAGTAATATGTATAGAGTCTTAAACTGCTGGGAGCCATCCGTGATCTGTGCATGAACCAAATCAACATGGAAGCCATTGGGTAGGAAAGTCTGGTATCTGGGAATTCCCAGTAGCACTACTGCTGGTTTGAGATCCCCCTACTACATGTGACTTCCTACTCAGCTCTGTCAGGTTCAACACTGCACTGGAGATAGGGTGACCAATGGAGCCACATAGCTACACAGCCTCTCAGAGATGGGTGTGGCTTGCCAAGATGCCAATCAACCTGTTTGCAGCAAGACTCCTCTCGCTGAAACCTTAAGCCTTTGAAGTACTCTCCCTTAAATAAAGAACCCAAGCCATTTTCAGTTCCAGCTCCTATTTAGATTGGAAGACCTATCAGGGGCTCCATTTCCCTTTTAAATCTGATTTCTGGCTTTGTCTCTTATTTCTTTACTAATTATTTCAGACTTTCTTTTTGTCAGATGGCTTGCCCTTTCTGAGCAGGAAACTACCCTGGCAGGGTGCTGACCAATCCATGATATTAAACAGGCTTTCCTTTCTTAGGATACTATAGGTCAAACTTAGGTCTCTACACATGCTTCTTTGGGATGTTGGGCGATCTTCAGAAAAAGAAGATCAGCTCTGCCAATCAAGATGGGATGGGACCTGGGACAAGGGTCCCTAATCTACCCTGACTCCATTGGGAATGAGTGAAAACAGTGAGATTATGTTTTTGGAAGAGGGAGTATATCAGATACCTGAGGCTAGCTTGCTTCTTTAAGAAATACTAATGCTTACATTGCACTCTTTATAGCATTTTGTTTGGCTTAGCCTCCAAGATCCATTTTCATATTAAACCTTCCCTCTAATTTTTCTTATGCCAGACTCATCCCTCTTCTCCTGAACTGTCTGGCATGTTGCTTCCTCCCAATTTTGGCTTAAAACCATTCTCTGCACCTGTACTGTGCTCCCAGCACTGAAACCCATTCCGTTCTACCTGATGCTAATGATGAATTGTTTTGCATGATAATTTATAAAGAGCATCCATTTTCTCTTACCAAAACAGTCTGTAAGCTCACTGAGGGGCAAAGGACAGAGCCTTACACTCCTCATTTTTCTATCCACAAGGACCTGGTACATTTCCCAGCCTATGATTTCCAATGAGCAAAAGTTTGATGGTTTGTAGTAAGACTGGAGAATATCAACTTGTGGCTTTCTTTCAGCATCTTACATTCCTAGCGAATCCTGGGATCAGGCTAAATTCCTGGATATATTTTCTGAAAGAGATTTGGAAAGAGGAACTCTGATCTCCCTCTTTAATATTTTATATATATATATATATATATATATATATAAATATATATATTTTTAAATATATTAAATTTAAAATATATATATATTTTTAAATATATATATATTTTTATATATATATATATATATTTTAAAATATATATACAATAAATATATTAAATTTAAAATATATATATATATATATATATATATATATATATATAAATATTTGCTTTAGTTGTACACAATGCGTTTGTTTTTAAACATGGTTCTGAGGATCGAACCCGGGCCGTGCTAGGCGAGTGCTCTACCGCTGAGCCACAACCCCAGTCTCATCTCCCTCTTGAAAGAGCTCTTGTATTCCATCATTCCAGCAGATCGTGGCAAGGCCTCAAAGGATCTCTATCACTGTTCAGTAGCACCAGCTGCAGGGCTTTCCAAAATTGACAGCTGTCAGAAGAGAGGTCTCATGGTGGGAAGCTTGTGGCACTATTAGTGATTGTACTGAGCCATAGAGTTTCCCAGGAATGGCGATTTTATCTGTTTGCTTCCACTAAATATAAAGTTATTATTTGCCCACTAGCAACCTTGGAGTTGACTTAGCTGTGGCACCTGCTAATAATACCCAGAGACATCTTCCCCCAGGGAAGCTGAATCTGGCATGACACTGGATGCTCCTAGGAAGAGCAGTTGGTGAGAGGAGTGCTGCTCCTTGCATTTTCTTGAGCTCTCGTAACAGAAGGCAGGGGTCATGATTTTGTACCTTCTGGGATTCAAAGGCCAATTTCAGAAATCATGCTTTTCTTTTTGGGAAAGGCCTCCACTGTCCTTTTATATTTTGAATAAGACAAAAACATTTACCTGCTTGCTCACATGAATTAATTATTTACCTGAGCTGACACTTTGATAAGTAAGAATGAGGTAGAAGATTATTTCCCAAGGGATTATCCTTAAGCACCTAGTTCTGCAAGAGGCTAATAGATATTATGGCTTCTGTGATCCAATAGACTAGGGATTTTCTGAGTTTTATTACTGTAGCTTTCTCAGGACCTGTGATTTGCTTGTGTGCCTGATAAATCTCCAAATGGTCCTTGTAGAGGGTAGCATTGGCCAAACTCACTTAGCCACAAAAGGTTTTCATAAAGCAAGACCAATTCAAACCTTCTTGTAATTGACACTTATGAGCAAAGCCATTCCAGACATTCAGGGAAGAGCAAGAGAAATTATAGTTTCCTTATTAATGAAGTGCTCCTATTCTTAGATTGGCTTTATGAACTGTAAGCAAATGGTACCTTTGTGTGTGTGTATGCGCGTGTGCACACTCGCACGCACATGCACATGCACATGCATCTGCATTCATTCATTCAATAAAATAAAAATTCATGGTATCAAATGACAGCTGTACTGGGGTTCACTTTTCCTTTAGGCCCATTGTAAGTCCCCTTTATAATAAGTGCCATGACTTCTCCCTTGTCTTAAAGGAAGATCTACATCAGAGCTCTATGACCCCTTTAAAGTGACAAATTCCATGGATTCCCTCCACAATGATCGTTTCCTTGTTATCATCTGTCGGTTGAGACACTAAGAACAAGAGATTATGAGTTTATTAAAATATTAAATTTGTTTTCATTCTCAACAGCATACTAAAATTCTACTTCATATCTGTAGGATGCACAGCAACACTTCTTTTTACAGACTGTACTTTCTGCACATGTAAATTAAGGAACCTCTTATAATAACTCCAGTGTCCCCAAATCTCTTCAACCCACAGAATGGAAAGCATCACTCTAAAGCAGTTTTTTCTGAATCAGACCTGAATTTGGTCTGAACTCTGCCTATGACAAGCTCTGGTAATACAAATAAGTTAGGAAATTTCTCTAGCTCCAACTTTTGAGAATGACTTGAGGTTTGGATAACTTAACATAAATAGGAACACTGCCTCTAGACAGTAGATGCCTCAGCCTCCTCTTTCTTTGAAGTCAGACATAACACTATATTTGGAGAACACGTTTTGAGGCAAAAATGTCGCTATGATACTAGTAGTCTTTATGTAGTTCCAAAGCAAATGTAGGGAGAAGTAACTCTCATACTTTTTGATATTTAAAATAAGTAAATTACATGAAGCTAAATAAATTATGTAGAGGACTGTGTGCTAGACATGGTTTTAAGTATTTAACATGGCTTTATTCATTCGATCCTAACAAAAATCTTGTAAAGTTACTTTCATATCCCCAATTTTACATAGGAGGAACTAAAGCAAATGGTTTACAAAATCTAGCAGGCACAGTTTTGGGTTTCTCTTTTTGTTTTTCTTTTTTGTTGTTGTTGTTGTTTATTTTTTTCTCTTTCTTCCTTTTTTTCAAAAAGACATACCATGTAAAGGGCTCATTTGCCATGTTTTACTAATTCATTGCTATCAAGGACCCCATGACATTTGAACATAGACAGGCCCTGCTCTTCATCTGGAGCAGTAGTACTATCATTGGTATTTTAATATTGGTATTTAATTTTGTCAAATACATAGCCCTATCAATATACAGAAACTGCTATTTATCATTCTGAAGACTGGTCATTTTGCAGGTATATTAAAACTTACTCCTAATTTTTCCTTTAAACCTGAACTGTATTACTCCAACAAGACTTAGTGTTTCCATGAACTATTATAAACTTAGTGTTTAAATAGCTATCAGGAGCACTGAGTTTTCTAGGAAAGACCTACATTAATTAGTCACAAAGTTGGGAGATAATCAAAGGTCATCTTGTTTGTTCTCCTGTGTAGAAGTTATAAAACATATTCAATATCTAAGAGTATGCCTCTAACTATGCTTCTAAGGCTGAGCCAGTTACTGGAGATACAAGAAGAAAAACCAAATACCCTATCTTTCAGGAGCTTAAGATTTAGGAGAAATAGGTAGATGAGCAAATCATGATCTGGCCTGGCCAATGGAATCATGTTAAAGAGCCTATCAAAATCAAGGAAGACAGCAAGTGTATCATAAAATAGTAGGGTAAAGTTAGCAATTTCATTTGATAACTGACGACAGTTTATATTGCAACTATAAAGAAATTCATTCATGACTGTAGTTATACTATTTCTTGATATATCATCTGTGTTTCCAGATTTCCATTTTCATGAACATATTATACAGCCATTAATTATATGTGCTCTGGCATTTTACAGTATGGGCTTGAATCTAGTTTATCTATTGGTTAATAACTCTCTGGCCTTGGACCAGGTACTTAGCACCTCTGGGGTTTGGTATCATCATCTATAAAATCAAGTTACATGATGAGATGGATCATATAAACCTTTGATACATATTACTGACAGCTCTTACTATTAGTTCTTGGAAGTAAAATGATCGAATGTGAAATCGATAGCAACGTGTTTGTACTCTCAAGTTTAAGGTTTAATTTTTATTAGATTTTTAAAATTTTTATTTGTGTATTACAATGGTATATAATTTGTGGGTTCATTTTGACTAATAATACAAGCATGGCATATAATTTGGTGTACTTCGGTTTTTAAAAATACACAGTAACATAGAAATAGAGTTATATGGTGATAATTCCCAGCATGCATTTGGACATATCTCAGGGCACCTCTCCAGCTAATACTGGTCATATTGGTTTGCTTAATGCACCATGCAATTGTGTATCTATCTGCATTGTTCCCTAGTCACTGGTCAGAACCCCTCTGCTAGATAAATGATAGACTGGGTGAAAAGAAGAGGCTCATTATTCTGGTGTTCTGTGTGAGTTGGCCTGGAATTAAAACAATTATGTAGAAATCCTGTTCTTTAGCTTGTTCTCATCTCATGGTCCTACCCAGACCATGAACAGTCAGATCAGAGTCAACAATTTTTAGCAACAGATTTGCTTATCCCTGGTGGCTTTGCTGTATGTACTTCAAGGCATACAGATTTGGGGTACCATTTCTCTCTAGATAATTTGGACATGAATGTGTACACTAGGTCTACTGTAGGTGTTCCACAAAAGAGCCATTTAAACATTTGGGACTCTAATAATCCAACTATGGTGATTAGTTTTCTTTAAAATACAATTGGCAGCTTGAATAATGGAGTCAATCAAATTGACCAGATGTTCTGCACTGGGTTAAGTGCATTCTAATTAGCCAGTCAGTATCAACAACTGATTTAATCCTTTACTAAAGAATTTCCATTGAAGATAGGAGAAGAACAATAATGAAATAGTTTAAATAACTTTCTTTTCCCTGACAGAGGAAAATTTGTGAAGGGTAAAACCATGTTAGATATATCTCCACTCCTAGTCCTTATGTCATGTCCAGTAACCTCAAACATGATCCTAAAGTAGCTTTTTGAAATTTTGATGGAAAAAAGAAAATTTCAAATGGATGAACATAGTATTTGGAAAGCTTTGGTAATGACTGTTTGTACTTTCTTACTTTGTGTTATATATGGATATAAAAAATAAGGAAGCTATATCTTATTAAAACTTGTGTAGAATGTTTAACTTTTTCTTCATGTATTCATATGTAATTCCTTAGTAAAATATACTATAGTATTGATAATCATGTTTAAAGCTTTGAACTAAACCTGTATTTCATCTTCTTGTGTTTAACATTCTTGGGTGGAGAAAGGCAGAAATTATCAATCCTTTGTTACAGAAGACAGAGGTGAGGCATTAAAGATGAATGAGTTGCTCATATCAGCCCTTTTGGTAAAGCTGGAAATAACCTCAGATCTCTCACATCTTAGCAAGAGGTTCTTCCCATTTTTCAGCCATATAACAGAAGATAAATATATAATCAAGATAAACTATTGCTCCATTTGGGGTTATAAATAGATGTAGGATTCTTTAATCCAGAATATCCTTTAATTGCACAAAGTTCATTTGTATGGTATGTTCCTTATATAGCTCAGAAGGTAAGATCAGCCTTGATAAGAAATTTGAATCCTGCGGGAATTGTTTCAAAACTTCTTACCAGATCTTTGTAACTTTGCAGTCTTGAGCCCCTGCAATACTTTTTATTTTTTAGTTTAGGCAGGCATATTCATAAATTACCAGTTCTATTTTTTATATACATTTCTTCCTAGTTACTAAACAAAACAAAAATCTGCTTCCTACAAAAGTTAAGTGGTAGGACAATTCAGAAGATAATAAATAATCTGGGAGAAAATATTTACAGATTAAATCACAAAGAGTGTTAATATGCCTAAACATAAATAACTCTCAAAACTGAGAAAAAATATAACAAAAATATTAAAAATGGAAGAACACATATGCCAGCAGAAAATCACTGAAAAGATGTACAATTTTTCTTAGACATGAAAATATGCTCAGCTTCATAATAAATAAAATACAAATTAAACTGACACTGAGATGCCTATGGGATTGGCAGCATTTCAGAAGGTACATAATACACTGTTGGCGAAGCCATGGGAAAAATAAACATCATACATCACTGGCACATGAAAGAAAACCAAACTATATATGTTTCTAACCTTCAACCCAGAAATCTATTTTCTAGGAGCTTATCTTGAAGGTAGATCTCCAAAAATACAAACCAAAATATGCATTGATGGTTCAGCTCATTGAGGTGTTATTTTTAAATTGAAAACTAATGGAGACATTTACAATACTCACTTGTAGGAGACCCACTGAATAAATCATTACATATCTCCATGGACTACTGTTCAGCTGTTTAAAAAAATGCAAAAGATCTCTATGATTTGATGTGAAGTGATTCATAGGACATATTGGAACGTGAAAATTATATGTTGAAAAAAGTTTATGTAGCAAACTCCCTGATGTGTAAGAAAGACCAAATTAAAAATCATATATGCTTATTTATACAAAAGGAAATGCAGGAAGGATAAATCAGAAGCTAGTGAAATTCATTTCTGGTTGTGTGAGTATTAAATGAAGAGCATAGGAATGCTAAAGAAATCTCTTATTTCTATCATTATTTATTCATAAGTTAAGGTTTAATATACACAAAAATAAAATTAAATCAGAATTGGGGAAAAATGCCATGATTCTAGTATGTGAGCTAATAGTTCTGCCATAATTTCAGAATTACTGGCTAAGTCTGTCATAATAATGAACGTTAGAGTTGGAGTCTGGTTTATGGAAACATTTCTCTTAGAAAACACATAGCATGAACTATACTTACCACATTAAAGAAAAAAGAATAAAAATACGTGTGCATAGAAAGTAATAGCTTTTCTTTTGGTAGTTGGAATTTATATTGTTTTTGTTTAACTCCTTTTTTTTATCTTTCTCTATTGTTCACATTTCTATAATAATTGTCCATTAGTTTTACTAATATATATTCAACAAACTTTGTCTTTATGGAATAAGCAAATGCAAACTAAGTACTCTGCTACTTGGCCATACATGTATACAATGGTATGGCACATACAGTGTTTATTCATTCATACCTAAGGTGTTTATACCAGGAATAACTGCTCTCTTTGCCAGGCACAGTCAGTCCTTCCCTATTTCCTCCTATGGTGAATTTCCTGCCTTTCAAGTCTCAACTTCTCATTTGAATTCATCTTCAAGAGCCTTTACTGGTCAGTCTATAGGAGCACTCTGATCAATCACCTCACTATATTTATGTATAGCATCATTGAAATCACTGTATTAGTCTGATTTTCATGACTATGATGAAATAGTTGAGGCAGGAACTTTTTTTGTTTATAAAGGTTTTCTTTACACAAGTTTATAAAGTTTCATAAAGGTTTTTATGAACTTTTAAATGAACATTTATAAAGGTTTTCTTTATAAAGAAAAAAAAGGGTTGATCAAGCTTATAGTTTTAGATGCTGAAGGTCCAAATGGCATATAGGCTCTGGCACCTCATGGTGGTTTGTATTTCATTTAGAGACAGGGTCTCACTGAATTGCTTAGGGCCCTCACTTTGCTGAGGCTGGCTTTGAACTCTCAATCCTCCTGCCTCGGCCGCCTTAGCCACTGGAAGGCATGTGCCACCATGCCCAGCCAGGCTCAGATTTTGTACCAGCTTGTTCTTGAGAGAACTTCAC
The DNA here is from genome assembly GCA_025594165.1 of Tamias sibiricus. NCBI lineage: Eukaryota > Metazoa > Chordata > Mammalia > Rodentia > Sciuridae > Tamias > Tamias sibiricus. The sequence goes on from CM046675.1 coordinate 19,427,046, forward strand.
TCCAGCAGACCAATATTCCCTTCTGAGCCCATGCCCCCAGTGACCGAAAGACCTTCCATTAGTCCCCACCTCTTAAAGATACCATTAGCTCCCACATCAACAGGCTTCCAATGAATAAAACTTTGAGGTATATGCTTATTTATTAGATTTTTTTTAATCTAACAGAACTTAAACTCCATGATAATGGTGAACGTATGATGCATTGAGTTTATTATCATATCCCCGGTGCCACATGGCAGTACAAGATATATAGTAGAAGCACAGTAAGTATTTGGAAGAATTGAGAATTCAATAAGTAAATTACTTAATTAAACTAAGATGGTAATGTATAAAGTCTCAGGCTATATCTCTGTCCACCCACCAAAACCTGTATTCAAAGATGATTAGATCATTTCAATGAGCACCTTCTTACCACAGATTGACAAATGTTGCTTTGAATCATTTGACACCACTTCCTGTGCTAGTGAGGGCCTCCTGTGCATCATTGTTTTTGGATGATGACCCTGAACATCCCAAGCAGCCATGTGCTTGATAATCCATTTTACTTAAAGGAAAAAAAAATGGAACATTTTACAGCTTACAAATCTATTGGATTAAAACTAGGAAATGGGGGGCAGGGGGAAGACCACAGACCAGTCTTTTAACCAACTCAACAAATCAACCCAATGGAACATATTTAGTATAATCAGAAGAGGTTTTTCTCAAACACAATTCACAAGAAGGAAAATGTGCAAGGCAGCCAATTTTCCACTTCAGGTCCCTTAACAAAGCTTTCAGAACTGATAGCTTATACTTTATTAAACAGACTATAAATTAATAAGTACACACACACACACAACCTTGTGACTAATTGTATTTACTAGCATTTCAGGGTCAGACAAGAGAGAATGTCTATGAAAAAACCTGATTCTTCTCTTTTCTTCTTCATTTTTATATGCCTGATTACTTCTGCAGTCTTTAAAGAATGGTGAAGGAGCCCCAATTAGGGAGATGGCTATTGCGGTCAGCTGGAAGCCATAAGTTCCACCTGATAATAAGTATGTATGTGACGCACCTGTAAATGCACGTGAGGCACCCGCAAAGCTAAAGGTATATAACCGGGTGAAAGCAGTCGGAGTCAGGAGAAGAATGAATTCATTCAGTCAGTCATGCAGTCGCTCTGTCGGAAGAAGAGTTCGGGTCGGAGAAGAAGAAAAGAATCAGAGCGGCCAGAACGTAGGCAGAGCGGTTACAGAAGAGAAACCAGATAGAAGAAGTAATTGCTGGTCAGAGTCAGGCAGAGGCTCCCGAGGAAGAAAGAAGAAAGAACAAAGAAGAAAGAAGCTCTAAAAGCTAAGCTCTCTCTCTCTCTCTAAAGAAGAAATCTCTCTCTTTCAAGCTCTCTCTCTCTCTCTCTAAGCTCTAAGAAGATGAAGAAGAAAAAGCTCTATCTTTCTCTCTAAGCTCTAAGAAGAAGAAGAAAAAGCTATCTCTAATCTTTCTCTCTAAGCTCTTTCTAAGAAGAAGAAAAATCTTTCTTTCTCTCTCTAAGCTCTCTCTAAGAAAGTAGAAGTAAAAGTAGTAATAGCTTTACTCTGCCTCCGAGAGTTTTCCTCCCGCGGCGTTTGTGGCTGGCCACGACAGGCAGCTTACAGAATGGTAATTCATTTTTTAGTCAAGAAATGAGTATGAAAAATCAACAGTAAGCCAGGGCTATTGCAGGTGTGGGGGATACTTCCCTGGAAAAAAAAAAATCCCCATTTCATGGAATTTATATTGTAATGGATAAAGAGAAACAAATGAATAATTTGAAAAATCAACAATATGAGAACAATATGGGTCAGCATTAAATACTACAAAGAAAAATAAAGCAGAGAGGGCAATTAAGAAGTATCAGGGGGCTGGGGTTGTGGCTCAGTGGTAGAGCGCTTGCCTAGCATGTGTGTGGCCTGGGTTCGATCCTCAGCACCATGTAAAAATAAAGGCATTGTGTACAACTAAAACAAATATAAATATTTCTTTTAAGAAAAAGAAGAAGAAGTATCAGGGAAGAGGAGTAAATATAGTGGCCCTGAAGTAAAAACATGTCTAGACATTCACACCAAGAATAGTCCACCTGGAATAGACAAGGCAAGGAGAAGAGAAATTAGAGACCAATCACAGAGGTGTTGGGAGCACATAGCTTTTGAGATAAGCAGAAAAGAGTAATAGGTGATCCAGATGGATCAAACATTTTGGCCAAAAGAACCAGATGGGAGGGGTAGCCATTTTGGGGATAGGAAGGTTTTCTGGGAGGATGAAATTTTGGTAGGGGATGAATATCCGGAATTTGATTTTTAGATGTACAACTTTTAAAGAAATCTGTAAATGGCCATATGATTCTGAAACTCAGATAAAGATCAGCTAGCAATGTTTAGCTCGCTCTGGGACTGGTAAATGACCACAGAAAGAGCATACAGCTCTATGAAGTAAACCAGAGGCACACTAAAGTTTAGAGGTCAGAGAGAAGAAAGGGTAAACCAGTAAAGTAGGAAGAAAATCAGCAGAGAATATAATGTCTTAGAAGTCTATTGAAAATGGAGTTTGCAGAAATAATGGAGAGATTTGCTTTGTTAAACAGATATGGTATGAAAAAATGCCCTGAAAATTTACCATTAAATTTAGCAAGATGGATGCCTTTAGTGACCCTGAGAAGAGAAATTTCATTTGAGTCACAGAAACAAAATACTGACCGAAATGAATTCAGGAGAAGGCTGGGGTTCTGGCTCAGTGGTAGGGCAGTTGTCTAACACATGTGAGGCACTGGGTTTGATCCTCAGCACCACATAAAAATAAATAAATCATATATATATATATATATATATATATATATAGAGAGAGAGAGAGAGAGAGAGAGAGAGAGGGAAGAGGAGGAGGATGAAGAGGAAGAAGAAGAAGGAGGAGGAGGAAAAGGAGAAAGGACACTTTAAAAAAAGAATAGAAATGGTGGAAACTCTTTTGATAAGCTTTTCTGAAAAGGAGAACTAGAAAAGGGATAAGTAGCTAAAAATCAAAGAAAGAGATTTTGAAGGTGGGAGAATTCATGGTATGATTACATGCTCGTGAGTATGACCCAATAGACATGAGGAAATGAATAATTCAGTTGGGAAAGCAACAGGGGCCAAGTCACACTCTTGAGCAGATAAGGTACCTAGAACAAATGTGACCATGCCAGTTTATCTGCAGTCATGAAAGAGAAATTGTTAACTGAAATAAATTTTTTTTTATTACATTGACACAACACTAGATAGAGCAATGGTGTCAACATTTGGGTCTTCTAGGCTTACTGCTTCCTTTTTCTAAATAAAATGGGAGGCACAGGCATCCCTTCAAAGTAGGAATTGAAGTATTGTTGAAAACTGAGAAGAGAAAGAAGATGATTTGGAGTTGTTTTCCAGGAGAATGAGAATAAATAGATAAAAGATCAGCAAACTTTTTCTGTGAAAGACCAGGTGGCAAATACATTAGGCTTTGTGGACCTGCAAGTCTTTATCACAGCAACTTAATACTGCAAGATGGCAAAGGACCCATAAACAGCATATAAACAAATAGGTGTGGCTGAGCTCCAATCCAACTTTCAATAAAATCAGAGAGTGGGCTGGGTTTGCATGTTGGAGCCATGGTGTGCTGACCTTGAGAAAACCCTAAGCAATCTTATGTTGCTTTAATCTGCATGTTGTGTCCTCAGAATTCACATGTCGAAATCCTTACCCCAAGGTGAAGCTATTAAGAGGTGAGACAGTTCGGAGATTAGGTCATGATGGTAGAATATTCATGATAGGAATTAATGCCCTTATAAAAAGAAACCCCCATGAGCTAGCTAACCCCTCCATCCTGTGAGGACACAGCAAGAAAGGACTGACCATAAGCCCAAAAGGAAACCCTCACCAGATACTGAAGCTACTTTGGTTTAAGACTCACTAGCTTCCAGAAATAATTTTGATTCTTAATAAGCCACTTAGGGTATAGTACTTTGCACTAGCAGCTTACATTGATTAAGACCATTGTCATGAATAAATAAGACCATTTAGTTTATTATTATCAACACATTTCTCTGTGCTGAATAAGTGGAAAAATCTGGTTAAACCAGAGTTGAAGGTATTCCAGGTTAAGAGTAGCCAATGGAGTGAAGGAGAAGAAAATTTAGCATTTATTTATTAAATTTTTTATTTTTGGTATCAGATATTGAACCCCGGGACACTGAACCATATCCCCAGCCCTTTTTATGTGTTTTATTTAGAGACAAATTCTCACTAAGTTGCTGAGGATGGCTTTGAACTTGCAATTTTCCTGCCTGAGCCTACTGGGATTACAGGCATGCAAAATTGAACATTTATGCAAAGAATTATTATAGTGATTAATCATAGAATGTAGCTAAGCTCATTAAAGGAGAAGAAAGGATGATAGGAGGGTAAGGAACAGTAGAAAGTTGGTAGGCTCAAAGGATCACAGTTGTAATTGAAGAAATGTTGGACTAGGCATAGGAGAGGAGGGGAATGAAAAGAACAAGTATTAGTTGTTGAGTACAGAGGCTAAATTTATATTAAGGGAGAATGCAGTTAACTGATAATAATGTCCAAGAAACATTAGTGAAGGTGAGTTACCATGCATGAGAAAGACAGAATCTCTGGAGTAGAAGAGATGAAAAAACAGAGAGGCCAAGGAATTAGAAAAATCACCCACTGAAAGAAGAAACTTTAAAGAGTAACAGTAAATCAGATGTTAAAATCTCTAAGGAATTTTAATGTAGCATGACCCAAAAAAAAGTATGGAAAATGGTGGGTGTAGTCTAATGGCTAAAGCTTCCATTCTGGAGAGGTATTTAGGAAAAGGGAAGGAGATGTTGGTATGCAATAGCAAAGAACAGGGGAGATTCCCGTGTACATCCAGGTTGAAACATGATGTACAGGGAGCTAAAAAGTTACTGACTGAGAGACATAAGTGGATTCCTCAAAGGAGAATCAGGCCTTGGAGCAAGAAAGCAAAGATAGCCTGGTGTGGTGGCGCACGACTGTAATCCCAGCACTTGGGAGGCTGAGGCAGGAGGATCGCGAGTTGAAAACCAGCCTCAGCAATGGCGAGGCACTTAGGAACTCAGTGAGACCCTGTCTCTAATGAAATACAAAAAAGGGCTGGGGATGTGGCTCAGTGGTCGAGTGCCCCTGAGTTCAAACCCTGGTACCAATAAATTAAATAAATAAATAAATAACAAGAAGGCAAAGATAATATTCAGAAGATATGCTGATAATAAAGGAGGTTCTCTTCATAGCTGACCCTTCCTTCTGGAACACTCTGGGAAAGGTTTTGGGATTAAGAGACTGGCATCAGAAGGGAGCAGAAGATGCACAGGAACAAACTGGAAATGAATCCCAGGGATTCTATGGGATTCCGAGAGATGGACCAAAACAAGAATGTAAGTCACAGTGACATTAATTAGTCCTCATGGGCAGAAGGTGGTGAAGTGGTGCTTGCTGGAGAGGCAGGAGCATGGTAGTGTTGCTTGATGTTCCCAAGCAAGGACAGGACTACCCTGCCCAGTCTCTTCCAACATTTAGCTCCCAGTTCTGATTTGTAGGTTCGCATTGTAGGATGTTTGCCTTCTGCTCAAGACCTTCAAGAACATTTAAAATGCTAAGAGTTATTTACTTCAGTTCTCAAAAAAGAGATCTGGTACTTCAAAGCCCTCCCCTCCCCGCAGACCCGAGTGGGTCTCATTCCTCGCTCTTTCTGGCTAAACCTTGACTACGATATTGCTGTCCCCATGGAACTGTTGGTTTTTCTGGGGTTTTGATGGGCAGGTAATCTTCAAGTTGAAAGCCACTGCAACTCCACAATGACAATACAGTTCTAAAAGCCATGTTTTTCAAGAATATGGATTGTGCTCAGCTGCCTTTTCATCCTGTGCCTTTGTTTTCAAAGGCTTTGTAGAATTTGTCCTGTTTCACTTTCAAAACATTAAGAGGCACTGGTCTCCGCCCTTCAGGTTTTTCAAAGGTGAGAATACTTTATTTTTAACAACAGTTGAATAATAATGCATATTGGGGCAAACCGTTTCTAGAGATGGAAGAATAAATGCAGGATATAATAATAATTCTTGTGTGTTTAGAGCTAGTGTGTCTATGTCATTTGTTGTCCAATGCAGGCCACTTGAGTATGAAAAGAGGAGCTAATAATAATTAACCAGGAGCGGGGGCGCTGCTGTTGTGGCTCAGTGGTAGGACACTTGCCTAGCGCATGTGGGGCACTAGGTTTGACCCTCAGCCACATAAAAATAAATAAATAAATAAATAAACAAATAAGTAAACAAATAAATAAATAAAATAAAGGTCTGTGTCCATCTATGACTAAAAAAAATATATATATTTTTTTAAAATTAAACAGGGCAGCAACTACTGTGTTAGTACGCCACTATTCTGCTTTAACCAAGACATTCCAAAATACAGAAGCTTAAGCAAGGTAGGAACTTATTTCTCCAATGTAGTATTTCAGAGATGAGATGGCGATGCGTGCACAGTGGCCCTGAGTCCTTTTACCTTGTTAAATCTAGCGGCTGCTTACAGGTCAAGAAGTAGTATCTCTTTTAAAATAAAGAACAAAATTTAAATCGTAAGACAGAAAAAGAAGTGATAATTTACTCAGGTAGACAATGGAGCTTTCTACAAATATTTGCTTCTCTTTCTCTTGCTCTCTTTCTTAACGTTGGTGGGAGCGTATTTCCCATCCTCATTGAATTCAGGCATGGTCTTGTGATTTCTTTGGCATTAAAATGTGAGCCACTGTGATGGTCATTTTCTGGTAGAAGCTGGAAATTTAAAAGCCAATGCGTATTTTCCCACAATTCTTTTGCCTTTTACCTTTGGTGGTTCCTTGTAATATTCCAGAGAGTGGCTGTACTGATATTCTAGGTCCTGAAGTGAGAAGAATGATACAGTGAAATTGCCCAGCCATCCAAAATAGGTATAATATAAGCAAGAAGCAAACCACTGATGTTCAAGTTTGTGTAATACCATCGCATGACACAGCCAGTCTGTAGGGAGACAGTCATCCAGCTGGGGAACACAGAGAGGAGAAGACCCCCCAAGACATATCAAGATCAGTAAGGATGGGCTGGGATTGAAGTTCAGTGGTAAAGCACTTACCTAGCATGTATAAGGCACTGGGTTCAATTCTCAGCACCACAAATAAATAAATGAATTTTTAAAAAAAAGGTCCATCAACAACTACAAAATAAATTTTAAAAAAATAAACGATCAGTAAGGAACATTATCTCAATTGTGGTGATGGTGTCACAGGTTTACACATATACCAAAACTTATCAAATTCTATATTTTAAATACGCAGTTAATTGTATCTCAAAATTTAGCCAATAGAACTGTTAAAACAAACAAACAAACAACAAGAGACATGCCCTCCAACTAAAGGGGACCCAGGAAGATGTAGTTTCTGCATATATGTATACCTTATTTTTTGTACACAAATACAATGTCATATTTGCATTGGATTTAAAATCGGCAGTATCCTAACACCTATTTTTTTTTTTTTTTTTTTTTTTTTTTTGGTAACAGGGGTTGAACCTAGGAGTGCTTTGCCACTAAGTCACATCCCCAGCCCTTTTTATATTTTATTTAGAGACAGGGTCTCACTAAGTTGCTTAGGGCCTCACTAAGTTGCTGAGGCTGGCTTTGAACTTGCAATCCTTCTGCCTCAGCTTCCCAAGCCACTGAGATTACAGTCATGTGCCACCGCGCCCGGCCTTAACACCTGTTGTTTGCTCCCTGGAACATTGTATGAATGCCTTGAGGTTAATAGGAAGCATGAAATCATCCCCATTTTACCTGTGAATATGCCAAAGTTTGAAGAATTATCTTAACTTATCCGGGGACACATGCTTACCACAGAGAGCAGCACAAGGACATTGATACCCCCAAAACTTTTTCTTACAGCCCAAATTAAACTTAGTCATAATTGATTGTCTGCTCATTTTGCTTCCTGAATAATGGAAAGAAAAACCCAGACTCACAGGGTTCTAAGGCAGGATGATAATTTAGAGGTCTGTCGGTCAATCCTTCTCATTTTACAATTAGAGAAACCGAGGCACAGAAATGTTGAAACCTGACCTAAATTTTAAGATGGTTGGTTCAAGAATCAGAGCAAAACTGTATCAGACAAGGTTTCCTAATCGTTTTGCTTATTTAATTCTTTCTGAAGTGAAAATACTGAGTGAAAAAAATTCCACAGGGACTTCCAAGTGTCTGGCTCTAACTGGTATTTTGTTTTTTACCCATGGTCTCTCAAATTGAATTCATCAAAGAGACCAGGAGGCAGTTGGAGCAGTACAAATGAATGAAAATGCCTTTTTACAAGGTATTACAGACTTAAATAGCACACTTATTTCATGACTTTAAGCACTGAAGTGAAGTATACTTCCCACCCTTGAGATTTCTCCTGTGAGCTTTCCAATGAAAGAGAAATCACTTTGTTATTTTGCGTGTTTAAAAATACACAAACACAAATGCACAAATATCAGTAGCCATTAGAAACTTCTGGAATTAAAAAAAAAAGGTGAGATGTGTTTCTTTGTAGTTTGGAACAGTACATACATTTCCCATCTGATTTTGTATTCTTTCTTTCCAGCATGGGTTTTCAAACACTCACCCTTTAAATATTTGAATGGTACAAACTAATCAATAACATAGTGCTTTGAGCCAAAAAGCTCATGCAGAGAATCAGCATGGACCTTTTAAGGAAAAGTGCTATTCAGAGGCCCAAGACTAGCACTGTGACTTGCCTAGATAATTTTGAGCTTCCAGGAGGAGCGAACCCCAATTAATATGCATGGTAATAAGGAACCTCTGTCATCAGATAGAGGCTAGGTCTCTACAACCAGAGCCAAATCAAACATTGAGCATAAATGAGAGTCTCAACCTCAAGTTCCATGGAAATCATTTCTGCAGTCCAAATAGGGGCATACTTGAGGGGGCTTTGAGATCAGGGTCTTCTGCCTATTGTGGGAAACAGGCTCAGAAAAGAGAATGGTCCCCATACTTTCAGGAACTGGAGAAAGTTCATGCTGCCATTTGAAGACCAGCTCAAGGAAGAAAGATCAAGAGGAATAAAAGAAAGAAAGCAGAGTGACAAAAACTGTATGGTTTAAAAGAGCTGTAGAATACATGCAATGCCAACCAAAGGTGTGACAGGAAAATGAGAGGCAGGTCCAAATTAGGGTTTAAGATTTTAAAGAAACTGAACCAAGATTAAAACAAGCTGCAGACATTGGATTCTCTTCATCCTATTAATCTTTCACCTTTTAAGCTGTGCTGTGTGTGGATGAAGACCTAATAAATGATTTTGTTGGGCACAGTGGTGCACACCTGTAATGTCAGAGGCTTGGGAGGCTGAGCAGGACAGTTGTGAGTTCAAAGCCAGCCTCAGCAACCTAGTGAGGCCCTGGGCAACTTAGTGAAACCCTGTCTCTAAATAAAATATAAAAAAGGACTGGGGAAGGCTGGGGTTGTGGCTCAGTGATAGAGCACTCACCTCACATGCCTGAGGCACTGGGTTCCATCCTCAGCACCACATTTAAAAAAAAAAAATAGACAAAATAAAGATATTGTGTCCATCTACAACTAAAAAATAAAAAAAAAATTGGGGGCTGGGGATATGGCTCAGTGGTTAAGCAACATTGGGTTCAATCCCTGGTACCAGTAGTAGTAATAGTAGTAGTGCTAGTAATAACTATAGGAAGAAGAAGTGATATTTTTCCCCTTTTTTTCTAGGAGATTAAATTTTGTTTTCTACAGTGCGAATGAATATTTTCATAATATGAAAATACAATAAAATGTATCAAATGAAAATGAACTAAAATATGCTGTGGGAAGGTAAAATTTTAATTGAAATTATAAATCTCACTAACGTGAGATTTTTGCAGGAATTAGATTGTAAACCAAAAATGAGGATGTGTAGGTTAAAAACCCACAACATCTTTTTCTCTAATTTGACAGGTATTTATTTGAAAAATATTTACATGTTTACAAATTGAATCCAGTTTAGCTCTACGTTCAGCAAATTAAAAGAAAATTATATGAAAAGATGTCATCCATCCTTGAAAACTTGGTATAAGTGGTAGCTCTATATGTTCTGTCTTCATTTAGCTCACTGATCTCAATGCATTTGAAGTTTATGATCCAGTAATACTGAAAATATGTGGTAGACATTAAGAAATATTATATTAAGATAATCACATCCCAAAGACCAAAGGAAGTTTAGGATCTTACCGGCAAGATAAAACAAGTGCATATTTGAAAGTGTTGCTACTGGGCACATTGATAGTTTTTAAAATGCATTAGTGAAGAAGCCCTAATCAGGGAGATGGCTATTGCGGTTAGCTGGGAGCCATAAAAGATGCTTAAGTTCCACCTGATATTCATACATTATTCAAAGTATGCATGTGACGCACCTGTAAAGCTAAAGATATATAACCGGGTGAGGTCGGTTAGAAAGTAGTCAATCAGAAGAAGGAGAGACGTCCTCAGAAGAAGAATGCAGTCAGAAGAAGAAAAGAGTCAGAGCGGTTAGACGTCAGAAGAAAAAAGAGTCAGAGCGGTTAAGAGTTCGAGAGGTTGCAGAAGCTACAAAAAGCCAGAGAAGCTAGGGAAAGAAAAAGAGAAAGCCAAAGAGAAAAAGAAGAATAATATAAGGAAAAGAGTTTAGTTTAGAAGCTAAAGAGAATAAGGAAAAGAGTTTAGTTTAGAAGCCAAAGAGAAAAAGAGAAAAGATTCCTGCCACCGAATTTCCTCCCGCGGTGTTGTGGCTGCAACAGCATCAGGCAGCTACACATTAGCACTGTTTCTTCAGAGGTACTTATTGTTTAAAAAGCTTAAAGAAGGTGTTGTCCAGGGGCTGGGATTGTGGCTCAGTGGTAGAGCGCTTGCCTAGCATGCGTGAGGCACTGGATTCAATTCTCGGCACCACATACAAATAAATAAAATAAAGTTAAAACAATTAAAAAATATTTTAAAAAAGGAACTGTCCAGTAGAAATATTGTATTTAGGATAATTTTAAAATAAGTATAATATGACCAAAATTTATAGAAAATTTTCTTGTAATGTATACACATGCAAAATGACTACAGAAATTAAATAGGACAGGTGTAAAGGACTTTTTATTTCAAACATTTCCATTCTTGCAATTCAACTTCATACAGACACATTGACTCCTACCCATTATTTCTTTGAATTAAAAAAGGTTAACTGATTTTATTCAAGGTTTTATTTATTTATTTGTGTATTTTATTTTCGGTACTGGGGATTGAACACCACTAAGCCACATCTCTAGCCCTTTTCCATATTTTATTTAGAGACAGGTTCTCGCTGAGTTGCTTAAGGCCTTGCTAAGTTGCTGAGGCTAGCTTTGAACTTGTGGTCCTCCTGCCTCAGCCTCCTGAGCCTCTGGGATTACAAGTATGTGCCATTGTGCCCAGCTAGGTATTAAATTCATGAATATGCCCTTTTCCCCCCTAAGGCCTCAGTCACCACCCTTCCTTACAAAAAGACATTATTAAGTTATCACAATGTATTTTGATCTTGCAGTACCTTAGGGGAATTGAATATTTTATTCACCCATAAAATTATAAGACCTGAATGCATATGCTTCCATTGAATTCTATTGTTATGTCATTTAAACTTTGCAAATTTGTAAGCACTTAGGCAATTATTAAAGTCACATTGTCACATTAGGTGTGACTATGCTGTGTATCTCTTAGGTCACTCCTCCACTGTCTTCCTCCAACTTGACTTATACCACATGGGGATAAAAAGTGCCATTGTGAATATCTTCTGCTAGAGAATACAGTGTTTTCTGTTTATGAGATTGCAATATATTTTATTACTTGTGAGTTTTGAAATACAATTCTTAAGCAGAGATTTTTTTTAAATCACAGTTTTTAATATTAGTGAAATATGTAGTTGTAAGAGCTAATATGAAGGAGACATATAAATTTCTGTTTGTGAGTGATGATGGTAATATAAACAAATACCTTGGCCCTGATAAGATTGACATCTCAATAAAGGGACAGAATAGGACTTGACATCATATTTCAAAACCCAGAGGGAATTTAATTTGTTGATTACATTGCATTCTTCATCTAAGATGTGCTAGAGAGTTACGGGGTGGAGAATTTTTACTTCATTTGCAGAATTTCATCTTGAAATCTGACTAAGATAACTGAAACATTGAGTTGTAACCAATTTTCAAGAGCTTTATTGAGGTATATGAAGAACTCCATACATTTAGCTTGTACCTTTTGAAGAGTGGACATAGCCAACACTCCCTATTGTGTTCTTTGATTTTATAAAGCTGACTACTTTAGATACCTCATATGATGAAAACCTGCAGAATTTTTCTTTCATGAGTGGCTTATTTTTCTTAGCATATGATGCTCTTCAGGTTCATCCATGTTGTTAAAAATAGCAGGATTACCTTATTTTCTGAGCCTGAATAATATTCATGGTATGCATATATCACATCTTTTTATCCATTCATCTGTTGGTGTACATGGATTATTTTTCTAACCTTGGCTACTGTGAATATCTCTGCTGTAACTTGGGAGTGCATTTATCTCATTGGATGTACTACTGTTCACCCAGCAGTGGGTTTGCTGAGTCATACAGTCGCCATATTTTCAATTATTTTGAGGAACCTCAATCCTGTTTCAGTGGTTGCTGCACCATTTTGCATTCCCCATAGGGCACAATTTTCTAGTTTCTCCACATCCTCACCAACACTTTACTTTTATTTCTCTCACAGTAAGTATACTAAGAGTTGTGAAGTGGTTTCTTGTTGTCTTTATTTATTTGAATGTTTCTTTTAATTCATGACATTAAACATCTTCTCATATACCTGTTGGCCATTTGGTGTGTCTTTTAGGAGAAATGTCAAGTATTTGTCCATTTTTTATTAGGTTATTTGGGTTTTACCCTTGAGTTGTACAAGTTTCTTACATATTTTCTAACTTAACCCTTTATCTGATACATGGCTTACAATTTTTTTTTGTTTTAATTCCATGTGTTGACTTTTTATTCTGTTGATTTTCCTTTGCTGTGGAGGAGTTTTTTTTTTTTTTTTTTTTTTTTGGTATTGATTTTTTATTCTAAGTTGTTATAAATGATAGCAGAATGCATTAACATTTCATATTATACTTATAGAGCACATTTTTACATATCTCTGGTTGTATACAAAGTATATTCACACCATTCGTAACTTCATACATGCACTTAGTGTAATGGTATCCATCTTATTCTACCATCTTTGTTTTTCTTCTTCTTCACCCTTTTGCCCCCTTCCTTTCCCTCCCTCCCCATTGGCCATTCTAGAGTTCCTCTAATCCTCCTTTAATGAAGTCCTCCTCTTTTTCTTTTGGCTTCAGTTGTCTATGCTTATAGTGTCAGATCCAGAAAATCATTGCCAAGACCAATGTCAGGATTTTTCGTACATTTTTCTTCTAGGAAATTCACATTTTAAGGTCTTCTGTTAAAGCCTTTAATTCGCCCCAGTTGATTTTGGTGTGTGGTGCAATATAAGGATACAATTTTATTCTTTTACAAGAGGACATCCAGTTTTTCCGGCACCACTTGCTGAAGAGACTGTCCTTATTCCTGTGTGTTCTCAGTACCCTTGTCAAAGATAGGATATGCCTGTGTTTATTTCTGAGCTGTCCATTGTGTTCCATTGGTCTGTGTCTGTCTTTATGCCAGCACCATGTTTATAACATGACTAGAGCTTGGTAATCTAATTTGAAATCAGGAACTGTGATGCCTCCAGTTTTATTTTTGTTTTCTAAGTTTGCTTTGCCTATTCTGGTTCTTTCACAGTACCATATGAATTTTAGGATTGCAGTTTTTTTCTATTTCTGTAAGGAGTGACATTTGAATTTTGATGTGGAAATCGTTGAATCTGAAGATAGTCGTGAGTAGTTTGGACATTTGATCAAGATTAAGCCTTCCAACCAGGCACAGTGGTGCACGCCTGTAATCCCAGCGGGTCAGGAGGCTGAGGCAGGAGGATCGTGAGTTCAAAGCCAGTCTCAACAAAAGCAAGTCATGAAGCAACTCAGTAAGACCCTGTTTCTAAATAAAATACAAAATAGGACTGGGGATGTGGTTCAGGGGTTGAGCACCCCTGAGTTCAATCCCCCAACACACAAAAAAAGATTAAGCCTTCCAGATTTATGAAAAGGAAATATCTTTCACTTATTTGCGTCTCTTTTAATTTCTTTCATTAATGTTTTATAGTTATAGTATACAGGGTTTTTATCCCCTAGGTTAAGTTTATTAATAAGTGTTGTTATGCTTATTTTAAATGGATTTGTTTTCTTAGTTTCCTTTGCAAATGGTTCATTGGTAGTGTATAGAAGCAAAACCTAACATTTACCCTTATATACCTGGGATAATTTCTTTCTATAAGATTAACTGGCGTTTAGAAATTGTATCATTTCTTGAAATCAGTTTATTTAAAGGGAAATGTTTTTTCTAACATTATGAGAAATAGGCAAAATTGTCAAGTTGGCTAATGGTACCTGCCAATCTCCATTTTCCTTGGCTGACACATGCCAGGTAAATTATATATAGACACACACACACACACACACACACACACACACACACACAGGTTCTTAAAGTGTAGGGATAGTGTTATCACTGTAATATATTAGCCATTGTCATCTGCATCCTCAAAATTAACATCATTGTTATGATGCACAAAAGATATCATTATCAAGATAAACATGAATGTTTAATATCTGATATTCAAGGGGAAAATTTTTAAAAGCATATTTTTTATTTTCTAAAAATTAGCAGTTGCTTCAAATACCAATCACCAAATCATAGTTATTTTTATCTAGAATCTTTTCAATTCAGAGTAAAGTATATATTCAATGAAATTCTTTATTACTTTCTCTTTCCATCTCATTATTCTTCTATAATATCAAATGTGAGGTCAGCATAACTCATATTTCTATGATATTACACATGTAAAATTCTCTATTTATATATCACTTGGACAATAATACCAATCACGCTATAGTTAGTGATTAGTATAGAGTATACTCTAGAATATAATTAGTTTATAGTATACTATAGCATAAGATTAATGTGTGGCCAGTTACATTATTTAAAGTATATGTAATTCCCTTTAATAATAACCAGTTGTAGAAAAATATGACAATTTGAACTTATACAAAAGTAAAACTTTATAGTTATTTTATATTCAGATGTCTCTCTTAAGTCTTTTTGTTCTTATATGTCTATTTATAACCAGCTAGAAACAGTTCTTCACCTGAAAAATTTCTGTTTTAATGGTTACAATTATTAGCCTATATCAAATTATTTTTATGTACTACAAATGTTAAAAATAGGTGGCTTAATAAAGATCAAAACAGCAACTAATTGCAAAGTAGTAATTATAGTGTTGCCTGAAGGATTGGTATGATATGGTCTATATGAATGGATTATACTGTTTGAAATCATTAATCAATTGAGCTAGTACCCAGTTGCCAGGTCTGTCCTTACAGAGTGTCTGTCCGTCACTACTAGCCTGGGCACTAAGTACTCAGTGACAGACCCCCATTAGAGTTGAGGTGAGGAGTTTAAGAGAAGTTTTAGAAAGACGCATACCACAAGAATCAGGTCTTATTACACTATTAGTTACTTTATGTACAAAACTCACATATACCTGGCATAAATTTATTATAATGATGTATATAGCATGAGTAAATTGATGAAGATACTCATTGGTATGAGATTCAATATGCCTATTACAAAAGGAAAACTTTTGGAGGCATCTTATCTTTTTCTGTGTAGTTCCCGAACAGTTTTCCTATTGTCCAGTTTATCTCTTGTCTTGAAATAAAGCCCATTGACCATCATATATGTGTGTATTACAGAAAAAATATTTAGGTGGTCCTAAAAATCATTACTAATTTTCTAGTTTCTAGTATTCGGCATCACTTTCTTTTTTTTTTTTATTAATATATTTTAATGGTAGATGGACACAGTATCTTTATTTATTTATTTTTATGTGGTGCTGAGGATCCAACCCAGTGCCTCATGCATGTGAAGCAAGTGCTCTACCACTGAGCTACAACCCCAGCACCATCACTTTCTTTTATACATTTTGGGCATATATATACACACACATATCTATATGTGTGTATATATATACACATCTTATATTATATATATATACGTATATATACATATATATGTGTGTGTATATATATGTATATGTATATATATATATATATATATATATATATATACATATACATATATATATTATAACCCAGAGGTGCTTAACCAGTGAGCTATATCCCAGCCCTTTTTATTTTGAGTCAGGGTCTCGCTAAGTTGCTTAGGGACTCACTAAGTTGTTGAGGCTGGCCTTGAACTTGCAATCCTCCTGCCTTAGCCTCCTGAGCTGCTGGGATTACAGTCGTGTGTCACCATGCCTGACTCAGGTATGAATATTTTACCAATTTAAATGTGTTCAACAGTTTGCAGCCTCAGTTCTCAGCTGCATTTCAAGAATTATTACAAGCATACTAAATATTGTTTCCCTTTCATTTGGTCAACACTGAAAGATATTGAACTTTATCTACAAGACCGTCTGTACTTAGTCTCTGTCACATTTATTGTTGCACGTCAAAAGCAGAATTGATGATGTTTGGCTTTTCATGCAATATTGTACGACATGTTTTGTCATGACAAACTTTTTTCTCCCCTAACCCTGAATCTATTGTTATATTTTACACTTTTAATTTGAATAGAAGTAGAAAAAATGATTAGTTTCATTATTTTTTAGCCTCTTTCACAGTTCTTGGGTGATTTTTATAGCATCTTCATTTCTAATTCCTTATTGCATGACTTTTCAAATTGAATCATTTATTTGTCTGTTTTCCCACGGTTTTCTAATGAGGACTTTTATGAGGGGGAAGTGGAAAGCTGTCTTTTCAAAGTGAGATGAAAACCCCTGCCCTTTTTAATGAAAGAGCTGATTTACACATGCTCTCTTCTATGTTAACATTTTTGAATAAGGGAAGTTGTGTCTTCACAGTTTCCATTAGTTGAAGATGTGCTGAAATTGTGCCTGTAGACTGACAGTTGTGTAAACTTATTTTCTTCTAATATCTTTTAAAACCACAGCTTGGTCTCTAGGAAAAAGTAATAATAGGAAGCTCATTTACCACACTCAATAATGTCAGAGTAGTAAGGATTTTTATTAGGTAAATAAGGGTGCTTTGGTTTTCTTAGAGTTTTTTGTTGTTGTTGTTGTTGTTGTTGTTATTTCAAAAGGAATGACTATTAAGAAAGGTTTTTTTCTTTCTTTTTCCTTTGCTCCACCAACACTTTCCAGTTATTCTGATTTTCTATAGATGATGTTGAAGTTCATTTTTCTGATCAATTTCAGAAGTCTTCTTGGCCTTGTGCCTTTGCAGGCACCCTTGTTGGGCAGAGCTGACCATTACGTGCAGGCTACCTCTGGGCATCACATATATTCTTCTTTATCTTGCCCATTATGATTTGTTCAATAAATTGTGATCTTAAAGCTGGTTTCTTATATAATGAAATTGCACAAAATTGCTGTCTCTGAGAAATAATGTTTTCTTTAACTGAACACAAGAACATCTTTGTACATGTCTTTGATGTTTTCATGTAGTTCTTTCAGGGGGAACTAATGCCAGCAACTTCCAGGGTTTTGGCATCTAACTGGTGTTGTTGCTTTGGGGTCATCACTTTTTTAAAATTTTTGCTTTTGTTTTCTTTTTACTTCCCCCCGCCACACACACACGCAGTTTTGCATTTCCTTGATAGTTGGAACATAGCTTAGCAGCCCTAGAGATGTTCAGTTGACCCTAGGTAGCAATTCCCACCACACACTTCCCTCCCTTGCTAATCTGCTAATTAATATTTATCTATTAGCACAAGCCAGCTGCTATAGATCATGAGGGGGATGTAGAACATTATCTGTTCCTTATAAAAAATGCATAATTAAATTGAAAAGATAAGATACCAAGGAGCTTAATTGGATTTTTAGCAAAAAACCAAAACCACAACCAAAACCAAACAAAACAAAAAGGTAAGATTTCAAAGGCTCAAAAAGGCTTTTGGCAAAGCTGTGATACATCACTCCAGGTCAGATAGTATCCCTTTTTATGTGTGAAGTCTCTGTCTCTATCAAGTGTTTACATATACCATGAAAGCAGGGATCTCCCACCCTTTGTGAACACAAATAGAGACAAAACCAAGCCTAATTTTGTTTTATTCACATATAAAAATGTGAAATTTATGCATTTATATTTAAAATTGTTATTGCTCAGAGCATTATATGCATATAAAATATGATAACACTTTATTTATGAAGTGTCTTATAATAATATGCACAAAACATAAATAATCCACATTTGTAATATAACGATGAATATAATTCATATTACAGAATAGAGAAATATTCAGATTTTATTGGTAGACTGTGAATGTCATATATACACATGCCTATAATATTCTATAACATTTATAGTTTATATTTTTCCTCATGTATTATGGAATGTAATATTACATTCTATATTATACATACACAATATATGCACATCTATTTGAAGTGCAGCAAATTTTAAAATTTTCTGATTATATTCTATATTGTACATATACAACACATGCACATAAATTTTAAAATTTGCTGAAGGTAAAAATCACTTAAATGCATTGTTAAAAGAACATTACCAGGCTCCAATACAGGCTTATAAAATAACAATTTTCAGGAAGAAATTGAGGTTATCCACATGTTTAGTAATTACCCCATATGATCTTTTTCAGGAAGAGTGATGGCTGTGGTGAGAGTCTGGTCAGCACAGCTTGCTTGGCAGACAAGGGATTTGCAAGACAGCTTTCACCAGCTTTCCCAACTATCTCCTTTCCCAACTTTCCTCTCTGTGTTCATGCCACAGCACCAGACTCCCATGGTGTCTATGCTTTCAACCTTCCACTTGGTCTTTCCTCTTCTTAGAATGGTCTGCCCTTTCCTGTTCTTCAGTAATTGAATTCGTTGCAATCTCTTAGACTCAACTAAAATATCAGCCTTTCTGGGAGACTTCCCTGAGTTTCAACTACAAAGTTCATATTAATGACAATAGCCTGCAACATTTTTTTTTTCCTAGTTCTTTGAAGAATGCCATTGGCATTTTGATGGAGATTGCATTGACTTCGTGTATTGCCTTTGGTAGTATGGCCATTTTGATAATATTAATCCTGCCTATCCATGAACATGGGAGGTTTATTCTCGGTTGCTCCACCAGGACACCTGTGTTGCCACATGTCTGGCTTTTACCTCCTTCCCTCACACCCTGACCTTAATGCATCACTTTGCCTCTTCACTCTTATTTTTTCTCTTCAAAGCCTAAGTTGTTGGCTTCCTGTATTTTTTAAATTTTAAAAAAATTTTCTGCACCCAAATTGTCATCGGGAGCACGATATTTTTAATAACCCGTGCTCTGTCTTTCTTGCTTGCTTATTTTTTTTTTTTTTCCATTAGAAATTGAGTCTAACTCTCCAAACTTTTCTTCTTTTTTGGTCTATTTTCCTGAAAATCATCACCGAGAATCCTATGTTAGAAACACTTTCCTGGGCTGAGGTTGTGGTTCAGTGGTAGAGCACTTGCCTAGCATGTGTGAGGTACTGTGTTCGAATGTTAGCACCACATGTAAATAAGTAAAATAAAGATCTGTTGACAACTAAAATAAATTAAGAAAAAGGAAGCACTGTACCTTTTCTTTCCTTATACAAAAATTCGGTCTTTTGTGTCCTACATATATGGTTCATGCTCATAATACACCAGATGTTGTAAAGAACCAGGCAGAAGATGACTATTTCATGACTCCATGTCAGAAACATTTGCATGTTTGTGCATAATGGATGTCCAAAGAGCTTGCCAAGTTTTACAGGATCAGGACGGGAGAGGACTAAGAGGGAACAAAGCTATTTAGCTGTATGTAACCTTCTTCCCTGCAGTGGTATTTTGCTGTGGTTCATGATACTTGACCTGAACTGCACCCTCCACTCTTGAGTCTTGAAAACATCCCAAGGCAGTGTCTCTCACAACAGTGTGAAGGCGTTCTTTCCTTTTCTCTTCACATTTCCTGTGCAACCATGTTTGTTTTATCTGTTTATATGGATATCTCAAATCTGAAGGAACTTCAGCATCCTTTTGCAATAGACTATTTTTTTTGGGGGGGTACTGGGGATTGAACCCAGGGGCACTTAACCACTGAGCAACATCTCCAGTCTTTTTTCTTTTCCATTTTGTTTAGAGACAGGGTGAGTGGTTTAGGACCTCACTAAGTTACTGAGGCTGGCTTTGAACTCATGATTCACCTACCTCAAACTCCTAAGCAGAGGTAATAAAAGCCTGTGGTTTTATTACCAGCCTCTGACTTCTCTAATTACTTTGAATCTCCAATTTTGCCTCATTTGAAACTCTTATCAGCATTCATGTTTAAGTTCTTTATTTCCTCAGCCCCAATCCCATCAAAACCTGAAATCCAGGGTGGAGATTGCATTACAGCATTAGGTTTGCACGTAGACAATTGATATCAATGCAACCCATAGCAGCTTACTTAATGTCCCTTATAATTTTAGTTTCCTCCCCTATAAATGGGAATAATAATTGCATCTATTTCTCATAAACTGTTATAAGGGTTACATGAAATGTTATTGTCACATAGTCTGTTGTGATGGATGGGCATATTGAAACCAAGGCAGAATATTTTTCAATAGGTAGACAAGAAAAAAAGACATATAGATAGATGTGTGAGTGTATTTGTGTTTGTGTTCAATACACACTTGTTTGTACTAGAATAAAAGTATTTGACATTTTCCTTTTTTGATGTTGTTGAAGCCCATCAGCCCTGTTTACTCTATCCTCAAGAGCACACCTTGTAAAGGGTGTTTAGATGTTTCTCCTATAAAGGAAGGTATCTCTATTGTGTTGTTGTCAGAGTTAATTTGTATCTTTAAGGTAAATGATGTTTGAGCAGGGAGTGAGAAAAATTACTACCTTTAGAAAGAAAACCATATAATGGAGAAAGCACTTCCATCCAGATATGTGGGGATGTTCATCATTATGTGAACTTTGTTTTGAAAAATAATAAGTGTACCACATCTGAAATCTTATGTGTCTGGACATTTATGGTAAGAAATGAAATCTTCTAAGCTGTTTCAATTCCTTTAAGTGAAAAGTTTCAATTTTTTTTAGTATTTTTTTAGATGTTGATGAACCTTTACTTTATACATTTATTTATATGTGGTGCTGAGAATCAAACACAGTGTCTCACACATGCTAGGCAAAAACTCTACCACTGAGCCACAACCCCAGCCCATTCGATGGGTTTTAATGACTTTACTTAAACAGGAGATAGGTTTGAAAATGCAATTGATTCACATATTAAGGAAGATGGAATTCACTAGCCTACTTTTTTTAAAAAAAAATCAAACCTTATATTAATTGGTGGTTAAGGTTGGAAAATGAGTTCCATGATTTAGTGACAGCAGTAAACAAAATCCCTCCTAACGATAGGCCCATGTGTCACTGTGAGGCAGTTTTCTGGTCTAACAGTCATTAGGATCAACCACTGCAGTGAACAGGATATTAACCAGGGCTTCTCACAGCTTTAGAGCATAGAACTGAAGCAAGACTGTGTGTGTGTGTTGGGGCGGAGGGGAGGGTAGAGAAACAGAGAGCATGCGTGTCTGCATGACATACTATCCAGTTGCTGTTGCTGAAAGCATTATTGTAGGTTAAGTATACCTTATTCAAAATGCTTGGATTAGAAGTGTTTTTAATATTGTCTTTTGGGGGGGAGATTTTGGAATATTTGCATACACATAATGAGATATCTTGGGAATGAGACCCACACTGAAGCATTCAACATGCATTCAATGTTGAAGATTCATTTTTGTTTCATGTACAACATATACACATAGGGACTTGGGATGTACCTCAGAGGATAGTCCACTTTCCTAGCATGCACCAGGTCCTGGGTTAAATTCCCAGAAATGCAAAAAAAAAAAAAAATTATATATTTATCTTACACACATAGCCTATAAGTAATTTGAAACAACATTTTTAGTGTACCTGAATTTTTTTATTCTAAGTAGTTATACATGACAGCAGAATGCATTTTGACTCATTGTACACCAGTGGAGCACAACTTTTAATTCCTATGTTTGTACACTATGCAGAGTCACACCATTTGTGCAATCACACAAAGGGTAATAACATAGGGTAATAATGTCCATATTATTCCACCTGCCATCTTCAAGAGGAGAAGAATGAATTCATTCCCCCGGTCTGTCAGAAGAAATCGGAGAAGAATAAAAGAATCAGAGCGGCCAGAACGAAGGCCCCCAGATAGAAGAAGTAATTCCTCAGAGCCTCTCACTCCCGAGGAAGAAAGAAGAAAGAAGAAAGAAGCTCTAAAAGCTAAGCTCTCTCCCTCTCCTAAAGAAGAAATCTCTCTCTTTCAAGCTCTCTCTCTTTCTCTCTAAGCTCCGTCTCTAATCCTCTAAGCTCCCCCCTCTAAGAAAGTAGAAGTAAAAGTAGTAATAGCTTTACTCTGCCTCCGAGATTATAGATCAGTATCCACTTATCAGGTAAAACATTTGGCCATTTTTGTTTTTTTGGGGATTGGCTTACTTTGCTTAGCATGGTATTCTCCAACTCCCATCAATTTACCTGAAAATGCCATAATTGTATTCTTCTTTAATGCTGAGTAATATTCCATTGTGTATACATACCACAGTTTCTTTATCTGTTCATCTATTGAAGGGCATCTAGGTTGGTCCCACAGGTTAGCTATGGTGAATTGAGCTGCTGTGAACATTGATGTGGCTGTGTCACTGTAGTATGCTAACTTTAAGTCCTTTGGGTATAGATGGAGGAGTAGGATAGCTGGGTAAAATGGTGGCCCCTTCCAAGTTTTCTAAGGAATCTCTATACTGCTTTCTAAAGTGGTTGCACCTGCATTTGAAGTACAACCCATTGCACATTAAGTGTGGAATTTTCCATTTGTGGCATTATGTCAATGTGGACAAACTTTTGGATTTGGGAATATTTCTGACTTTGAACTTTCATACTATGAATGCTCAACCTGTAACTAACAATACATACTATCAACTTTGTGAGAAAACTTATGTGTCATTGATAAAATACAGGGGTGGTAGTTAAACTATTCTTTGACTCATTCCTCCATTATTAATTGCCATTTTGGTTTCATTATAATGATTAATAAATGTTAGATTATTAGTACAATTATCTATTCTACATGTAGATAAATATACAAGGATGGCAGGTCTATACTCAAATATTTTTATGCTAATCAGTGTGAAAAACAAAAAGTGTTCAAAAGCAGCTTGTTGACAGAGTTGCTACTGACTTTGTTCTGAAGGTGACACTGAGACAGTTTGTGAACTTGCTTGCAGGAGAGATTAGTTGTGAGAGAAGGAAAATGGATTTGCATTCTTGTGCTTATTGCCTAAGTCTTCACTAAGCCTCCCTACCTCTCCCTGTGTATCAGTTCCCTACAGCTGCTGTAACAAAGTACCATGGACCAGGTGGCTTAAATAACGTGAATGGATCTCTGAAGTTTTGGAGGATAGAAGCCATGTTTCCTATGAAGGCTCCAGCAAAGCCTCCCTCCTTGCTTCTTCCTGGTTTCTGGTGGCTCTTGGCAGTCCTTGGCCTTCCTTCATTCCAGCTGCAGGACTCTAGGTTATCACATGACATTATTACACATACGTCTCTGTATCCAAATCTCCTCCTTCTTTCTCTTAGAAAGACAAGCATTTTAGATATAGTGTTGTAGGGACAGACGAGGCAAGGCACCGAAGATCACAGGAAACAGTTTTATAATTTGGCTGCAGCTGTGTTCACAGGGCACAGCTCTCGCTGTAATCAATTAATCCCCTGAACCCGGAGTTCAGGTAGTTTCAGAATTTTATACCCAGCATGTAAGGGGAGGGGCTCAGAAGTTCACAGTTTACAGAAATTCACATAAAAGCAGCTTTTTTTCCTTTCACTGTTCTGGGCAAGTTAATCCTTCAAGGACAACACCTGAGAAGGAGAGAGCTTCTTCTCCCCTTTCTTTCCTCCCCCTGCCAGCTGTTACCATGGAGCCCAACTGGTAACTTCTCTTATCCTAGAAATGTACGCATCTCTGTGAAGCTCCAGCTCAAGGCCAGAGGCCTTGTTATCATCACACTTTGCATTTGCAGACACACTTCTACAAACTACTATACTGGATATATGTTTGTGGAAAACAAGTAAAGGAGTGTCCAGCACCTGGGGTGCTGATTTCTTCCAGTCCAGTGGCCAATTAATAGAGGAAAGAGAAAACAGGAAGTTTATCTACACTGAACTTTTTTATAGAGACTCTTTTGCTGACAGTCTTAAAATCAGCCATGGCGAAGATTTCTGGAGAAGCACAGTTAAAATTTTCTGTAAAGAAAGGGGGTGCCACTACGATAGGGTCTACCAAAATCCACTGTGACCACATCTTAACTATTACATCTGCAAAGACCTTGTGTCCAAATAAGGTCACATTGAAAGTACTGAGGATCGGGCGTTTAGTGTGTCTTCTGGGGGATACAGTTCACTACCATCTCCCCACCCCTCATTGTTGTCTTACTTTTATCTGGTACCAGAGGGACCCTTGAGTTTTCTGGAAGTTCTGTTTTCAGACCCCTCTGCTGTAGGAAAAGGCTATGGATCCAAGTGGTAGGTGGGGCTCCACCTGGGAAAGGGGCTGGCCAGAGCAGGGCACGGATGGGTTATGTGGTATGATCCAGCGATCAGAATGTGCTCCCTTGTGCGCTGCTGTTCTCTGTGCTCGAACACCTAAGTGATAGCAATTGTCTTTTTTTTTTTTTTTTTTTCTGTCTCACTCTTTTTCCTAATGAGCTTCCTGATACCCATTCTATGATATATTGGATTTCCCTTTTTCATGATTATTGTGTCTCCTGCATTGTCAAACAGGTTGTCTTTCTCTGCACCCCCATACCTGTTATTCATCTGTATTATATGGTATCTCTCTAGCTTAGTACATCATCATTTTATCTCCTCTTTGTTTCCCTCCATTGCCACCCAATCATTTTTATGCTTTGCTTCAACTGCTGTGTGAGGTTGGAGCTGTCAGTAATGCCAAATTCATTTGTAGATTATCTTTCCAGGGTAGACCCATGGGAACTTGCTCCTTTTTCCTCATTATCTGTGGTACCACCTTATTATTGATGGTACTCTTAATAACTGAGCTAATGGGCCCAAAGAGATAATCTAAGAGAACCAGAGTAAATGATGGACTTTGTTTTTTTGAAAAGCAGATACTTATCTTTCCCTCCAAAGGGGAACGTGGAGTTCCTTCACTAGAAAATTAGAATACACTTGTACTTACCTAGTACTCAGGGACATGTCTGCTACCTGGAACAAGTGTCATTCAAATTTCTGCCCCCCATATTATAAATATTGTGGAGTTTTTCACAATACCCTTGCTCCTTAACATATATTTTTCTAGCTCTTTCATGAGAAGCCTTTTTTTTTTTTTTTTTTTTTTTTTTTTTTTTTTTGTGTGTGTGTGTGTGTGTGTGTGTGTGTTTATACTGGGATTGAACCCAGAAGTGCTTAACCACTGAGCCACATCCCTAGCTCTTTTTATCTATTTATTTTAAAATTTTGAGACAGGTCCTTGCTAAGTTACTTAGGGCTTTCTTAGTTGATGAGGCTGGCTTTGAATTTGCAATCCTCCTTCCTCAGCCTCCAGAGCTATTGGGATTATAGGAGTACACCACTGCACCCAGCTGAGAAGCATATTTTTTAAAAAGATTAGCAGACATAAGATAAATTTTTTGAAGGCATTTAAAATACATTTCATTGTGTTTTAAAACTTTGAACCAGAGGCTTAAATCATGCTCAGAACTTATTTTGCAAGCCCCCCCCCCCTTCTTTATTTTTTGCTCACTTGTTCCTGGAAAGTGTTGCTGTTTCCTTTTTCTTAATAGCCTCTGGTTCTTATTTTACCTGGCTTTCTTTATTTGTTTTTTTTTTTTTTGTGTTGTGTGTGTGTGTGTGTGTGTGTGTGTGTGTGCGCACACGCGCCAGGGGTTATACCCAGGGTTGCTTAACCACTAAACCACATCCCTAGCCTTTTTTACTTTGAGACAGGTTGTCACTAAGTTGATTACGGCCTTACTAAGTTCCTGAGGCTGGCTTTGAACTTGTGATCCTCCTGCCTCAGCCTCAGGAGCCACTGGAATTAATAATGGTGGCTGCCACCACACCTGACTTACCTGGTCTTCTTTTAAGGAGTGATTTGGCTGCAGAAATGCTCTTAGCCGTCACCAGTGTCTTATTCCCCAGCTTACATATTGTTCACAGTCCTCTGGGGGCATTCTTCACATGTGACCTCTTATGTGTAACAACGAAAGATGTGCTTTGTTTTTTTTAACCATTGCTCTATTTACCCCATGTAGCCAATTTTTTTTTTATTTGTTTTGTTAACAGGGATTGAACCCAATAATGCTTAACCACTGAGCTACATTCCCAGCCCTTTCTAATATTTTATTTAGAGGCAGGGTTTCACTTTATCACTTAGAGCCTGGCTAAGTTGCTGAGGCTGGCTTTGGTCCTCCTGCCTCAGCCTCCCCAGCTACTGGGATTACAGGCTTGTGCCACTGTGCTGGCTAGCCATTCTTTTAGTGACTCTTTAAAGCAAATCTCTGCGAAGGCTTTATAGTTTGAGTTCAGCAGCAGGAATATTTTCCAATACCCTGTGTTTCCCAAGTCAAGTTGATCAGCTTGGTCTCAAGGACACTGTCATAATGACCCGCCTTGAACTTGCTTGACTACTGCTAACTCTGTGACCAACGGTGTTGAGTGCAGTTTTTTTATAAGAAGAAAAGAGGGGTAAATCGACGTTTTTGGAGTCCCATGGACTTAGGGGTGAATCCCTATATTGCCACTGAATGGCTGGGTCACTTTCCTGACTTGATGAACTACGCTGATCTTTAGATCTTCGCCTGTGAGATGAAAATAACAGTTCCTCAGTCATGGGGTACCTGAGAGGATTACAAGTCACTCTTTCTAAATGTGTGTGAGGAATGTTCTATAATTGCTGGCTATTGTTTTTTACAAGTGAATCTGGAACTTTCCCTGTAGTTCACAGTTTCTATTTCTCTAAGCAAATCAAAAGGTACTCTTGCTGTGTGTCTGTCATTTCTTCTAACCTGTCTTAACTCATCTGTTTAGGTTTTCAAAATGTTGATTGGTTCCTTCTCATCTCAGACCTATGTGTATCTGTTTTTTACATGTATAGTTTATATAACAGTTTACCATTCTTCCTTTTTGATACAATTTTTGAAAACTACAAAATAAGAATACAATTAGCATCACTTACGATTTTATCATCTGTCTGTACCTGTTTATGCTTATACGTATATGTGCATAGTGCGGTATGTGTGTATATGCATAATTATATTTACAATTATAGTTATATAAAAGTCTATCTCTTAGCCACCATAGAGTCCTGCCTTTTTCACCTCTAAATTAAGACTATATTTTGCACAATTTGATATGAATCTGGCTATTCATGTTACTGTGCTTATAGGTATATATTATTGATACATTTATTTTTATTTCAAAAAATTTAATATTCATCTTTTATATGCATAGTCAATGCCTATTACTTTGGCAGCTTTTTCCTTTTCTTTTATCTCATATTGATACTACTTTCCTATAGGCCTAAAATAATTACTATTAGAAAAATTAATCATAAATGGCTGATTTATGATTTATAACATTCAAGGCCTTTCCTATTCTTCTTGGTCTTCCCCAAATTAATTTGTCCCGTAATCATGACACATTCTGAACACATTCTTGTTTTCCTAAATTCAAACCACTATGTTTTCTCTTAATAGAGCTGATCTGCATTCTTTCCATTTTTTTCCAGAGGTAATGTAGGAAGCTAGGAGTAGGCATTGAAGCCACATACAAGTTCAGATCTCAAGATTTAGAGGTTCACTGCCTCATTCAAATCCCAATTCTGAGAATCTTAGCTGTGTAACTTTTGTCTGGTCCTCAGTTCCTGTGTGTGTCAAATCAAAGTGGTTAATAATACCTACATCCTATGATTGTAGAAGTGATTAATGGATCCAAGATCTTAAGATACTTAATGGTTTTAAACATTAATTTTCAACCATTAATAGTGTTTGGGCCATAATGAGTGCTGAGAAATGTTAATTAAGATTGCTATTAGGATAAGAATAAGGTAGAAGATAATTAGATAACTTTCCCAGATAATATTGCAAATGATGATGAAGACCATTTCCTGTACAAACTAATGTGCTTTTCACTGATAAGTTTTATATTAGCTAGCTTATAGTGAATAATAATTTTTTAATACAGCATAAATGTGAATACTTTTATCATACTTTTCTAGTGTTCCTATAAGTGCATATGAATTGATAATTTAGCACGCAGATACACTGAAACCTAAGTAATCATAAATATGTTGTTGTCAATGCATAAGGTATATATCCTACACATATAATATATATATATCAAAACATTTCTTTTGTAATTTTTATCCCCTTTAGAATGTCTGATAAAACAATTTTTAACAGACAAGTGAAGCTAAAATATTAAAATGTCTACTTGTTTTAGATAATGGAAATGTTTAGAGAGTGTCATGGGTTTGTTTAAAGAGAAGGCTAGTAGATACTGGGATTTGGGTTGTTTGGGCCCTGAAATATGTGATGTGTTTGATATATAGATTTATATGTGTTATGTAAGCCTGTTGTCTCTAAACCTGACCAGTCTAGAGTGAGTGATCTCTAAATTCATTTCCAGCTATGACATTTTAGGTACCCTAAAATGAATAATAAATAATAACTCAGGACCTCATATTTACATTGTGGGCACATGTGAGGTGAATTGTGGGGGTGTTATCTTCATTTCTGAACCTGGATGGCAGTCTGCTCTTGGGGAATGCGTGTGTCTACCTGATTTTGCACAGGAGCATCTAGCAATTGCCATCTTTTCTATTCCACTTAAAACTCTGCAGTAACTCTCTTCTATTTTTAGGAATTAAACTGAAAATCCTTAAAAACAACTATCAGGCACAGCATAGTCTGGTCTCAGTGATGCTATCTCCTCTCTCATCTCTACCGAGTCTCCACATTTTCCCTTGTGTGCTCAGAACTACTTCTTATCACTGTTCTTGCTATCACTGTACCCTTTTCCTGGAATTATTCTCCTCCCTTCTGACCCACTGCTTTCACTAACTTATTTTTTTTTTCATTGTATGTGAATTATATTTTAATAAAACTGTTATATAAAACAGTTAAAATTGTAATTCTTTGTTGACACAGGAATGTTGGTCTGCATGGGCATGTCTGTATTAGTTCCCTATTGCTGCTGTAACAAATTACTACAAACTTAGGAGCTTACAATAACACTTATTGGACTGAAGGTCAAAAATAGAAAATGGGTTTCACGGGACTAAAATCAGTGTATTGGCAGGGCCGACCTCCCTCTAGAGGATCTGGAGAGAGTCTATGCCCTTGCCTTTTCCATCTTCTCAAGGTCACTTGCATGGACTAACTTATTTTTTAAGCATCTACTGTAGTGCGGGTAACAGACATTCCTTAGCTGAGCACAAAGTGTTTTATGTATCAGAGACAAGATTGCACAGAAAGAATCCAGTTTAGACATCTCTTTGAAAGCAAGGACATGTCAAGGTCCCAGGTCATGTTTGAGCTTGGCATCTGGAACCATAAGAGGACGAATATTCCCTGTAGATGGACCCTGAAGCACTAAAACCCATAACAATATGATCATACACACTTGGGAATCCAGCTTACTTGGGTATATCATTTGTTTATTTGTGCAGCATTATTAGTTGCAACTTCTAGCTAAAATTTTACTCCCTTCAAAAATGCCTTTCCCTGGGCTGAGGTTGTGGCTCTGTGGTAGAACATTTGCCTAGCATGTGTGGGGCACTGGGTTCGATCCTCAGTACCACATAAAAATAAAGTTTAAAAAAAAAAATGCCTTTCCCTGAATCCTCAGAATAGTCACCATTGGCATGTACCTTAAACAATACCCTATAAAGATCCTTCAACATACTTCATGTAATTATGAAAGTCTTCTGCATTTTACATTTGGGAATATAAAGTTTTAATGCATATGTTCCCTTCTAGATCTGAAGTACCTGGAGGGTTGACATTTGGTTTTGTCCTTCACTTAATACCAAACACTCTGCCTGGTCTCTGCTCCATTCTTTACTTTTCTTTTATTTTTCCCCAGGTACCAGGGATTGAACTCAGGGCCACTCAACCACTGTCTCCTCCATTCTTGTCAATAATGTTTGTGTGTGCTGTATATACTAGACACCAGTCCACTGTGTTTATAGCTGGCTGAAAACTGATTGAATAAATTGACAGTGACTTCTACATGGTAGCCCTAGCACTAAAGGGGCAAACTTGGAATAATGATTTGAAAAGAATGCAGCACCACAGAAGGAAAGGTTGATTACATGAACAAGTGCAGTTTAGCCATTGGAAGGTGTGTTTCTGTGTCATCTATTCCTGTTGGAGATCTGCCTACAGGCTACTTCTGGATTGTAGTGTTGAATGGTGGAGAATACAGTATATACAAGTAACTGGTCATCTATGAAACCTGGCATTAATCACACGTTTTTCTCTAGACTAAATTTAGCACATCTGTAACTGAAGAACACACAGTTATGTTAACAGAGATTCCCAAAGGAGTATGTCCACCTCTAGTACATAATATTTCTGCTTTTAACAGCCCATGTAGTCAGCTCTCTGTGTCTACAGTTTCTATATTCATGGATTCAACCAACTGCACACTGAAAATATTTGGAAGAAAAATTGTGAACATGTACAGATTTTTCTTATTATTATTTTTAATGTTTCTAGTTATAAGTGGACACAATACCTTTATTTTATTTGTTTTATTTTTATGTGATGCTGAGGATCAAACCCAGTGCCTCACACATGCTGGGCAAATGCTCTACCACTGAGCCACAACCCCAGCCCCTTATTATTTTTTAAACAACAGAGCATAACAAGTATAAACACAGCATTTTTATTGTATTAGGAATTTTAAGTAAACTAGAGATGATTTAAAGTATCCAGGAAGCCATGCCTAGGTTATATGCAAATATTTTACCATTTTCTGTAAGGGACTTGAGTATCCACAGATCTTGGTAGCTGTAAGAGGTCTGGATGGTTCCCTGTGGATGCTGAAGGACACCTGTACTTCCAGCTCTTTCCTTCCATAAGCTGGGTTTCCACAAGCTATTAGATTTAACAGGATGGGAAAAGAGGAAAGCTGGTGTAATCAAATACAGTCAGGAGGTTCCTCAGTTCATTCTTTTGAAGGAAAATGAAAGAAAGAAGAAAAGGAAAAGTATCATCAGAAGTGGGTGTTGAATAGTGGACAAGTAAAGCTTGGTCATTGGGATTCACAGGTTGAAGGTTAAAACGCATGTTACTATACAATCGCGGTGGCACACACCTGTAATCCCAGCAGCTCTGCAGACAGAGGCAGGAGGATCTCAAGTTCAAGGCCAGCCCCAGCAACTTAGCGAAGCCCTAAACAACTTAGGAAAAAAAGTGGCTTGGACTAGGGATGTGGCTCAGTGGTTAAGTGCCCTTGGGTTCAGTCCCTGGTACCGAAAAAAAAAAAAAAAAAAAAAAAAGCACATTACTATTAACACACTTGCACTTGCTACCCATTCAAATTACCAGGGGCACTAAAATAACTTTTTGAGTGTCGTTTTCTATCTCTTGGCAATAATAATTACTTTTGCTTTTTGGATATTCAGTGTGCTTATCACAGTGTAGATGAATCATTAGTATTAAATTATAGAACTGTGCTCCAAGGACATCACCATGCCCACTTTACAGATTAATAAACAAAGGCTCAGACAAGGTTGACAAACTGGGGTTTGACACCAGGTCTACCTCAAATTCATGCATGTGCCTATTCTATACAGTCTCCCAAATCCATCCTACTGGAGGTATTCCAAATAAAGTAAACAGAGTAGGAAGATAGGTCAACATTTTATACTCTGCCCAATGCCAAATTAAATGCATTACTACATCATTCCCATTCATTTTTAGAATACAAAGTGGCTTTTTCTCTCCCTTAATGTGTATTAGAGAATAACATTAACATTTCTAGTTTATCCAATACACCAGTTGCATTTCTCTTTTAGTAATAATAGCATTTCGTGTAGGAAACATTTTTAAATTGGGCAAACATAACCATGCCAGAAAACCTTGAATTTTGTAAATATCTCAAAATCTTACCTTGTATGGAAGACTCTTATTTTAGAACATGGAATCCTTCTATTTTTGGGGGGTGGGTGGGAGGTAGGTGGCTATGGACCTACTGCCCCCAAAATTTCACATGCACACAAATTTCATTTATGCTTTTGGAATCTTGGGCAAATAGAAATGTTTAAAGTAATGAAGAAAACAAAAATGAAACTTGCAACATATTGAACATGTAATATATGCAAGGAAAATAGAATAAATTTCCTGAATTTATTCCTACTGTACCACAGATCAGCTTAGGACTACATGAGATTCCAGGTTGTTCTAACTTTAAATCAGAAGATTCATAAGGAGTGCTCTTTTGACAAGGCTTCTTTACCTAGGACCCATGATCTTCAGGGACCTCTACATCCCAGGAATAGTGTTTCATTTTTATAAGCTTTTCCATTTTTCAGGCAAGAGGTTCTGTCCCTTTCACCAGATGGTCAGATATAGTCACAATTTTCTGCAAACTAGAAATGAAACATGAAGAAATGAAATTGTTATGTAATCACATTAAATTTGTCACCCCAAATTAATGGCATTGTGGAGTGCTTCCAACACACATGCAAAAAATGATGAGTGTTGGAAGATATGGAAATGCTTACCAATCTGATGATTACCTATTATGCACATGTATCACATTATCACACTCTATCACATGGATATGTAAAATTGTGTTGATTAAAAATAAGAAAATTTTGAAGGATGAAAACCCTCATCTCGATAAAACGGAATTTACAGATTTCAAGTGTACCACCATGTTAACAGTGGTACCCATACAGAGGTGATTTTGATTCTTTTTTGGGGGGAAGGGTGGGTACTGGGGATTGAACTCAGGGGTACTTGACCACTGAGCCACATCCTCAACCCTATTTTGTATTTTATTTAAAGACAGGGTCTCACTGAGTTGCTTAGTGCCTCGCTATTACTGAGTCTGGCTTTGAACTCGGGATCCTCCTGCCTTAGCCTCCTGAGCTGCTGGGATTACAGGCTTGATTTTAATTCTTGTTACTTTTTTTTTTTTGTTAAAGTTTTAAAACTTTTAATTATTATTTTAAAAGTTTTATAAAATAATCACATTTTCACATTATATTAAATTCAGCATCTTAATTTAAAGATGTTTGAATGAATGATATAGAATAAAGCATATCCAATATGGTAGGTACCCCTTCATGCCTTTGTCAACACCAAGTTCTTTTGAAGGCAAGGGACTTTTCATTTATCTTGGAAATTTTATTCCCATTTAAAACATGCCTTCAGATTCATGTATTCTGAACAGGTATTTTTGCTGGTGCTGTAGGGAATGCAGATATTCATCATTAGCTTATGGTTTAGATTCAAGCGTCTGATATTTTCCAGTTGGGGAAAAGTGGCCTTTATATTCTCAAAGCTCTTTGCTGATGGGGAATGTTTATTGTACAGCTTTTATAGACAATCTGGTATGTATGATCCAAATTAGATTTTGAAATCTGTCTCACTTCAAATTTGGTAGTTATTTAAGGACACTGGGGGCAGAAGATTCTGGTTGCCCATCATGTACCATCTCCATGAGATTTTGCACATTTTTATGGGTTTCATTTCATTTAAACCTGTGGATATTTTTGAGAATAAATTGTATATATATGTTGCCTCTCCCTGATACACTGCAAATTGTTTTAAGCTCTGGCTACTCACTTTTTTTTTTATAACACCGAATTTTGACATTCACTTCATTTTCAAGGGACATTTTAGAAGGATGTTACAGAATTGCTCTTGGACTGACCATATAGGGAATAATCTTCTTTAATGGCAAAATGAATATTTGATCATAAAGTAATAACGTTATAATAATTGCAACCACAGATCTTTAAAGCTGAATGGGACTTCAGGAGTTATCATATGTACTTCCCTATCTTAAGGCCTAAATTGTCTCCAAATATTTCAAACATCTCCTTGAACACCTTGTGATCTTGGAACCCATTTTCTTATTTGGCAGGATTTTCCAAATCACATTGCTTGGATTTTAGGCAAATTCCTTTAATGAGCATCTCTCTTTCTAAAAGCTAATGGTAAACTTTTAGATTTTTGATTGAACATTTATGTTTAAAATATTCAAATTTATTCATTTTAAAATCAACAGATAAAATTGTAGTATTTATTACACACAGCATGATATTTTGAAGCAAATATGTATCATGGGATTGATTTTTGCCCTGACTTCTAGGATCATATGGGAAACTTCTTAGTCTCTCACTTTCCAGATTGAGGGGACTTGTGGCAAGCTACAGCAAACTAGTTTAAGCAAAAATGATAATTTGCTAACTCAAGGCAGAATTGACCACGTGGACCGGGAGCCTAAATCATGTGATACAAATTAGGGTTTTGCCTTTGAATCTGGAAAACTCTCTCATTAGAGTGTCTTATCTGTGGAAAATTAGTTATTTTTGACACAATTTTAGATGTCTTGTATAATATTATCGAACTTAATTTGGCATTGTTCTTCAAATCTTCCTCTTGGTTATGTCAGCTATAGCTTTTGTTTATGAATTTCATTTTAGAACCAAATTCCGAAATTTGTTTTCATCGTAATTCATTTTTTCTGATGTAGACTATGACAATCACTGCTTAATACTATCTGGATTTTCATGCTACCAGCCAATGAATTAGCCATTCCTTGCTGATTCAGATCATCTGTAAATTTTGTGAATATGTCAAATATGTACATATGCATACGTATACATATATTTATATTCACATACACACATATTGATTGGGTACAATGGTGCACACCTGTAATTCTAGTGACTCAGAAAGCAGAGCAGGAGGATCACAAATTAGAGGCTAGCCTCAGCCATGTAGCAAGATCCTCAGCAACTTAGCAAGATCCTGTCTTAAAATAAAAATTAGAGGATGTAGCTCAGTGGTCAAGTGGGTTCAATCTCCAGTAGTAAACAAAACAAAACAAAACAAAACAGAAACAGCAACACCAATTATAAAATATATATAGAGTAGTATATATATATATATATATATATATATATATATATATATAATTGAATAGTTTATCTGATACATATGCACTCAAGTACAGTTTGAAGTAAATTGTAGCTTTATTCAAATGATTACTAGGTCAATAGAATAGAATTTACTATATATAGAATAAGAATTTACTCTCATAACACCAAATGGACTTTAAGGTATCATTGCACATCAGCCTTAAGTTTCACCCAGACTTTGTTTTGCCAACTTTGGGTAAGCGTGCACACGTACTTGTGTGTGTGTGTGTGTGTGTGTGTGTGTGTGTGTCTGTGGATGCAATCTAGACCTGCAACATTTAATACAGTAGCTATCTCTGGTCTTGGACTGTTTCTCCCTTTTTTTTTTTCTACAATTGCTTTATTTTACTTTCAGATGGAAGATATGAAACTATTTTATGCTGGGTTTTCACCAGAGTTTGTAAACCCACATTTCTCTTTCTCTTCTCTCTCTCTCTATACTGGGGATTGAACCCAGGGCTTGGGTACATACTAGTCAAGTGCTCTACCCTTGACCTATATCCCAGCCCTCCAAGTTTCTTCTATGACACAACTTAAACGACCTGATTTAGAGAAAATAGAAATGGTTTAATATGAAATTCTGGTTCTTAGGGATCACTTTCCATTCTCTGTGCTTAAAGAATGTCTACTTAATCATTTCTTCTAGGATTTGCTAGTAAATGGTGTTAGATTCCTAGTCTATGACTTGTGGAGTCTACCTCTTCTGCTCTCTAGGCATCAGACTCATTCTTCTAGAATCTACTAGACTTTCTACAGAGGTTAAACTAGTGGATGCTGTGCCCAGATCCCTCCTTCAGGACTGAAAGACATTCCCCACAGGGGTTGCACTTGCTGCTGATAAAAACCCTCAGTTGTCAGCCCTGTCTAGAAAATTCCTTCAGTGGAAGACAGCTGCCTTGCACAAAGCCATGCTTCTTTCCTGGGGACAGCTTGACCCCAGCAACTACTCCATACAGTGGTGTAAAGACTACTTCTTGGGACAGGACAATGGTGTCAGGGGTCACAGCAGCCTCGAGCTCTCAATGAAATCCCCTGAGGTCTCTGTTGTAACCTGTTACAATTTAACTTCTCTCCTGAACATTCCTGCCTCATTCTATTTTTTCTTTCTATACTATCCTGTGTTGATCCCAGAATCACTCCTTAATACACTTTCACGTTGCTCTCCATCTTATTCTGCTTCTCAGGAAACTCAATTTGCAGCTGTGACCTGATCCAAGTCAGATTTCTCATTTCTGAATTCTCAGCAGTGACTGAATTGATGGGGTCCAGACAACATCAAACCCATTTCCACCTTCTAATCTCTCTAGTCCTACTTGAAATTTAGGGTTTTTTTTTTTTTCTTGTTTTTCTTTAAGATTTTCTAGTTATACTGTACATACAAAGAAAAATTTTAGATCATGTTTTCTTTTACTGGATAGCCCGAGAGGAATGTTCTTGAAAGATGAAACGCTTAGGCTTACCATCCCAACCTTCAGAATTTTAGTGAAATGTCAGCACACTGCATGGTCAAGATAATGAAGAGGCATAGAAAAGCCAGTGTTGTTCCCAGAATGTTCTAGGTTTTAGTAGTATTGTTCATGGTTAGCACCAGGCTTTCTTTCTCTAAAAATAAATATTATCTATTCAGCTAATAAAAGTATTTTGAAACTATTAGTAGTAAGCAAAATTCCAATAACTGTTTATAAAATAGAATAATTCTTTTCTTTTCTTTTTTGGTACCAAGTATTGAACCCATGGGAACTTAACCACTAAGCCACATGGTCAGCCTTTTTTATATTTTATTTAGAGACAGGGTCTCACTAAGTTGCTAAGTCTGGCTTTGAACTCACGATCCTCCTCCCTCAGCCCCCCAAATCATTGGGATTACAGGCATGTGCCACCTTGCCTGGCTATAATTTTCTTAGATAATAGTGCCACTCAAAAGTTAAATGACAGTAAAAAGTTTTTATCTCAAGTAAAATCCAGATTTTAAAAATGTATAATACAAAAGTGTAAAATTTATAGCAAAGAAAAATACTATAAAGTTTCGCTGAGGCACATGGAATATAGATGTAATATTTTAGATATGAATATGAATATGAACTCTAAATGAAAGTACAAAAAACAAAAAAGAAATGTACTCTCATCTTGATACCAACAGAATAAGTAAAGCTCATAGGCTTTTACCACCGTCAAAAGAATAATTGGTATTTTTTGGAAGGTATGATATTAATATATATTCTAATAAATAGCTGCTATGTAAGAATGTAACCTCTGTGCTGTATTAGAAAAAGAATAAAATATGTAGGTATGTTAAAGAGGATTACATAGAAAAATCATGTTTGAACTGCGAAATGGAACCAAGTAGAAAATGATGCCAGTGGGAATATATTTGGCACATTAGCTGGAACTTTTCTGTATATTAAGCAAAATTATGTTCTGCTCCTCCATTGCCTGGAAATGTCTGGGAGCTCTTGTCATTTGCTGTGAATTATAAATCCCTTTTATTTCCAAGTGTTTTTTTCCCCAGAAGTTTTTCGTTGGTTACTTTATTTTTAATACAACTGTGTGAAGTGAAAAGTTCCCTGAAACAATACTGATCTCGAAAGAGATCTCTGTTGGTGAAAAGAACATCATAATTTTACTTAAGTGCATGCATGCTTGGTGAGATAATTTGTAGAAATACGGGCACTGGTTGAAAACGTCATATTTATCTTTTTATTTTACTTGTAGGAAAAGACCTTTGCTACATATGGGTTGCAAAAATAATGTAGAGAATTTTGTATTTCATCCTCAAGTAAAATAAAAAAGTAGAAAAAAAAAGTGGTGAGTCTCTAAAAATGACTGGAGACAGGGACATATTTAATCATTAATTATCAGAAAGATAAATACCGCTGAATGTAGCATAATCTCTGAAATATTAGAGATATGCCTTACAGAGGAATATTCGGTAGAAATATAGTGTTTGACTGCTACTGAGGGGTGGGGACAATGTTCACTTACTAAAATGTCCATTTTAGACAAATTCCCTCCAATTCAGATGGATGGTGAAAATTAATGGTAAGATGTATTCTAATGATGTTTTTTTTTTATTTTAGCTGTACATATGTATGTCAACACATTTTGCAACCTGAAAATAAGAAAACAAATTACACCTATTATAAAGATAAGACACAAAATTAACACACTTGCAATCCATTTCTGTGGGTTCCTTGAGATTTTGTTTGTTTGTTTGTTTTTGTACTGGGGATTGAACCCAGGGACAATTTACTACTGAGCCCTATTCCCAGCTCATTTGTTGTTGTTGTTGTTTTTTTTTTTTTTTTGTTTGTTTTTTTGAGATAGGGTCTCACTAAGTTACTTAGGGCCAGCCTCCAATTTGTGATCCTCCTGCCTCAGCCTCCTGATTTGTCTCCTGATCACAGGAGTGCACCACCATGCCCAGCCCTGGAAATTTTTAAAGTCAGTATGTCCCTATTAAAATGTTCTTAGCAAGAGAGAAAGAAACAGAACAAGAAGAACAGAGTGAGAAATAGCCCTAATCAATACTTATCAGGAAGGGGATTAAAGAGTATGAGCCAGTAATTTCTTCCCTATGCAGCGTCGGGGACAAGTTTCTCAGCAGTTTCTAAATTCATACTTATGGAAATAGCTGAAATTTTATTGCCATAAATTTTGATATAATCAATTGGATAAAATAGGAAGAAATAAAAATAATTGAAGTAGTTTTTCTCTGTACCTCTCTAAACAAGTGTGTATATCAGGCTGTTTGGTTGCTGTAATTGCATATCACAGACTGAGTAATTTATAAAGATACGTTTATTCAAATCACATTTGTAAAGGCTGAGAACTTCAGGACTGGGATGCCACATCTAGTGAGGTCTTTTTTGCTTTCAGGGACTCTGTCTGCAGAGTCTGAGGGTGGCACAGGAAATCACATGACAAGAGGGAGCAAGCTAGAAAAAGTGGTTTCCTTTTCTTTGTATGAAGTGACTAATACAATCATAGAACCCCACCTTCACTTCCTCATTTAATGTTAGTTACTCCCCAAAGGCCCTACCTCCAAATAATGCTAACACATGATATTTAAATTTCAACATGAGTTTGCAGGGGGCATATATGTAGATCACAGCTCCTTTGCATACAAAATAAAAATAAAAATTTTCTTTTCCTTAGAAAAGGACAGAACTGAATTAATTTTAGACTTATTACACATTAAATATCAATAATTTTAAACCATTATTTTTGCTTATATATTGAACATCTATTAACATTGTGGAATGTAATATATCAGGATAGGTATAGGGGCATGCAATTTTTCCATCACTAGGTTGATATTTTTCATAGGTTCTACTGCAAGGCAAATTCTTTCCATGGTTATACAGATGTTCCTTGTAAAGGAACAAAGAACATAATTTAGCATATACTATGGACCAACAGATAGAAATGAAACAAAATTCTTTTGTGTTCACGTATCTGTGAGAGTATAGAACAAATGAAACTATAATGCTTTGGGCAGACCAATTATCCCTTTTGTCTCAAGCATGCCCAAAGTGTTTTCAAAAACACAGAATTTACATTGTTTGAGTCAATAAATCATTCAGTATGAATGCCTTGCTCTACTCTTCACACAACATAATTAGCAAACTAAATAGGATACACAGCAGATCCAGGTGTAGAAATGATGTTTAATTAAAAGTGGGACCACTTCCAGTGATTTGATTTGTTTTGAGTCGTAATTTTGAGCCTTTGCCCTGTTGAGCTTTGATCTGGATTTCCAAAGTAGAATTGCTTTAGGAGGGGTTAATTTTGCTGCTCTGGAAATGAATCACATTAGTCTTCTTTTTTTTTTTTTTTTTTCCAACAAATGGTCTGTATTTTCTTGATGTTTGTTTTCTGTTTTAGTTTTTTGTTTGTTTGGCCTAAGCAGCATGATTTGCTATAAATCGTGCATTTTGCTTTGGTTACATGTACCATTTCTGTAGGTCATTCCTTCATTAAATAATCATTTATTACTGTATGCAAAGTGTTGTGCTAGATATAAGAGACACTTGGAAAAAGCATATATGTGGTCCCTTTCTCCATGAAGCTTATAATGAAGTCAGGGAGGGATAAATGACCTAAGTAAAGGGATAGTTAAATTCAAAACCAAGCCACGATAAGTAATAACTGGAGTCAATCAGATAGGGTAAAGAGAAAATCATTAAGGGACATTAAGGTGATACTGACTACAAATGGAACCATGGCAGAGTGGGTGGAGGTGGGAGGATTTTCTGTAATAAAAGTGCATCATGCGCAATGGGCACGGTGGCACACGCCTGTAATCCCAGCACTTGGGAGGCTGAGGCAGGAAGATCGCGAGTTCAAAGCCAGCCTCAGCAATGGCGAGGCACTTAGGAACTCAGTGAGACCCTGTCTCTAAATAAAATACAAAAAAAGACTGGGGATGTGGCCCAGTGGTCGAGTGCCCCTGAGTTCAATCCCCGGTACCAAAAAAAAAAAAAAGGGCATCATGCTATGAATCAGGAAAGAGTTTGGCATGTTCTATAATTTCCAAAGGTCATCGTGGAGAGAAGCCATTGATCGAACCTAGAGCGAATGGCCCCATATTAAATTGGTGATGTCAGGGTTAGTCAGAAGGCCTTGTAGATCGTGGTTAGAAGTTTGGATTTTACTCTAAGGGAAATGGAAAGAATGAATTTTTGTTAAAACTGTGGAGAGACATGTGCTAAATTATGGTTTTGCATGGAAAAGGTTCTAGTTCTAGTTCAGGTGGAATATGGGATGGTTTAGATGGTTCATTGGTTATAGACGTGGAGAGGACTGGATGCATTTGAGCTGTCATCAAAGAAGTAATTTCAACTAAACTTGGTCCTATTTGAGATCATGATACCCAGCAGGTAGCTGCTGTTCTACACGCACGGTCTCAACAGTAACACTACCGACATTTCATAAAGGACAGGTGATTGATGTGGAGGGATGCACTGCAGCATCCTTGGTCTTCAGGCATTAGCGCTAGATGACATTAGGTCACCCCACCACCTGCAGCACATGTATACACACACACCCCTACCTAGGCAATCAAAAATGGGTCCAGGCATTGCCAAATGTCCTCTTGGGGGCAAAATCTCCCCTAGCTAAGAACCACGTCTTCATGGCATTAGGTTAGTATTTGCTTTATTGCAGAGCAGTAAGCTGAGAATGAAAATAAATATCAAACTTAAACCACAGCAACTACAAGGATACTTCAGGCTAAGCAGAATATGGGTATTCTTATGCCTCTGCAGCATATGGGGCAATCTTTTCCATGGAGGGTTCAGTGTTAATAGAGCTGAACTATATATTTTGAACAATGGAATTAAAAAAGAATTTCCTAGTGATCTTGGTTGTTTCTTTTATTAATTCAAAAATACTTATAAAATGTCATCACTCCGTGCCAGCATGTTTTTAGGTATTGAGGAGATGACAGTAACTGTTGACAAAAATATCTGCTGTCCTGGAACTGTAATGGGGAAAAAAATTGATAGAACTGTTAAATGTTCAGGCAGGACTCAGCCAGACAAATTCTCCTTTAGTGGGTTTGGGGGTTGGAATTATAGGAATTAGAACTTTTAACAAGAACATGAGCTGTAAGTGTTTTTGTAACTGTATATTGAGAAAACTTGAGTTTAAATGGAAATCTTTGAAGGGTTAGAAAGAGATTCAGGAATCATTTATTCAAATGTGCTTCTATTTATACACACAAGTTCGCATATACATACATTTGTATGAGTATATACATACATAGCCTATGCATCTCATATATATACCTTAAATGTATCTATGTAAATCTATCTATCTATCTATCTATCTATCTATCTATCTATCTATCTATCTATCTATTTATTGGTACCCGGGGATTGAACTCAGGGGCACTCGACCACTGGGCCACATCCCCAGCCCTTTTTTGTATTTTATTAGAGAGAGGGTCTCACTGAGTTGCTAAGTGCCTCGCCATTGCTGAAGCTGGCTTTGAACTCACAATCCTCCTGCCTCAGCCTCCCAAGTGCTGGGATTATGGGCATGCACCACCACGCCTGGCTATTTTATTTTTATTGTATTTTATTTTTCGTGGTGCTGGGGATCAAACCCAAGGCTTTAGGAATACCAGGCAAGCAGTCTACCACTGAGCTATAGCCCCACCCAGATCTATAATTTTATGATAGACAATTTGCTATATACCTTAGTTGATGGAAATTTATATAAGATAGTATGACTATAGACAGTTTCTAATGATATTATTATCTTTTAGCCCATAAAGACATGTAATTGTGTTTGCATCTGTTAGCATATCTGAACATACCAATTTATAAACAAAGTTTGGTTCTACCTATAATCATTATTTTTTAAATCAGGGTAGATAATTTCCAAATGTGGAGCATATGCTTAAGATAGACCAACTTACTCTATAATATGTACAACATATGAAATTCAATGTGGAGACTCTCAGGTAGCCATCTTCCAATACATTTCCAGAGACTGTGGAACAAAGAGTAGTTCTTAGGATTGGCGTATATATCTTATGCTTGGAGAAAGTGGGCTGGAGAGAGGGGAAGAACAAGAAGGGAGAGAGGAAAAGACAGAGAAACATGGAGCATTTTCAAGTGAGAATGCCATATTCTTTATCTCAAGGCTGCTAGGAATCATGTTCATTCAGTTTTAAGGTGTTTCTTTCCAGGAAATTCTAAATTATACAGAAGTCATTTGTAAATGACTAAAGAGCTAATAAAGAACACAGGCTTGGATTTTTGAAAGTGCAGTTTAACCTGGTCTCTGCAACTTCACCAATTTCTACAGTGACTGATTCTCATTTACCCTGAAGTTCGAGAACACTGTGCTATGGGCAGAAAAGGAACATAATTATTTAACAATGATTAGTGATACTTCCAGGTCAAGTAGGAAACTAGTAAGTAATATACTATGAATACAGACGTTTACAAAAACCCCAGTGTAATTACAGAAGTTTATTCATTTTTGCCTCCATGAGAGATATAGAATATTTCATTATCATTTTAAGTGGCACCTCTCCTATTAGGGACTTCAAGGTCATTTTCTTTAATGTCTCAAGGTCATTTTTATAAATATCTTCATGAATTTCATCTTTTATTTTCTGCTTTTTTTGATTTTTCAAAATTGTGCCATTACTAGAGATCTCAGCCCGTATGCTTTATTCAGGAGGAAAAAAAAATAGCAAAGGTGTCAGGACAAAGAGACAAAGTGACAGAGAGTAGCACATTCTGGGGGGCTGGAGCAGGGATGTCCACATGCGGATTTTCCCTGGGAAATTTAAATAATGGTCATCAATCTATATGTGGACCTTCTGCTAAATTACTTTGAACATCTCACAGCCCCATCTTTCTAGTTATATCAAAAAGAGCCAATTTGGGCCGGGGACGTGGCTCAGCGGTAGAGCACTCGCCTAGCACGTGTGCGGCCCAGGTTTGATCCTCAGCACCACATAAAAATAAACGCATTGTGTACAACTGAAAGCAAATAAATAAATATTTTTTTTTTTTTAAAAAAAGGAGCCAATTTGGTGGCATTGATAATCTCATTTCATTTGAGAGAATTCAGGGGCTTCAGGCTCAGAGTCATGTGCAGGAACTAGTGTCCAACTGTAATCTCGTTGTCTGTTGTGTTCATTTATTGTTACCTTCTGCTTAGGGTAAGTTTTTTTTGTTGTTGTTTATGGAAAAACCTGACATATTATTAAAAACCCATTTATGCGAGTAAAAATTACATCATGTTAATAACAAACCAATAAATTGTAATTATAGATGATGCCTGGACATGACCAAATCGTGTTGGTAGTTAAGAAAAAACTTAAAATTTAGCCTTATATTTACTGTTTGGTAGTATGTAGTGAATAGTTGTGTCTGTTTTGTTTGTGTGTTCTGCTTTTTTCTTGGTAAGCAACATGATCTGGGATGCTCTGATGAGATAATGACTCATACTAATGATGCAGACTTTTAATCCCTAGTTCAGATTTCTTTAAAAATATTTTCAATTTCAATAAGGAGGAGGAAAAAGAGAAGGAAGAGAGGGAAGAAGATGAAAAGGAAGAGAAGGAGTGGGAAAGGAAGAGAAAGAAGCTGAGCACGGTGGCACACACCTGTAATCCAGCACTTGGGAGGCTGAGGCAGGAGGATCACGAGTTCAAAGCCAGCCTCAGCAATGGCGAGGCACTTAGCAACTCAGTGAGACCCTATTTCTAATAAAACACAAAAAAAGGGCTG
Source organism: Tamias sibiricus (assembly GCA_025594165.1). NCBI lineage: Eukaryota > Metazoa > Chordata > Mammalia > Rodentia > Sciuridae > Tamias > Tamias sibiricus. Next base: position 19,471,795 of record CM046675.1, read on the forward strand.
GGGATGTGGCCCAGTGGTCGAGTGCCCCTGAGTTCAATCCTCTGTACCAAAAAAAAAAAAAAAAAAAAAAAAAAGAAGAGAAAGAAAAGGAAAAAGAGAAAAAAGGGGGAAAGAGTAGAAACTAACAGGAATAAAAAGAATAAATTATGTATTTTATATAAGTAGGTCTGATATTTGATCAAAGATAAGATTAAAAAAAATTATAAGGGTATTATTAATACAAGTCTCTTGATTCATAATAACTGGTGTGTGTGTGTGTGTGTGTGTGTGTGTGTGTGTGTTTAATACTATCAACTGATACATGAATTTAATTTTAACTTTTCAACATGTATTAGAATGTGGACATTATTCTTATTTATTTATTTAATTTGATGTGTGGGGATTGAACTCAGGGCCTCAGGTATGGTAAGCAAATACTCTACAACTGAGCTGAACTCCTGGTCATTACCTGTTTTGAATGTCAGTGGTCCTGGAGATAAAAACTGTAAGATGACCTTCAATTTGTCCAGGACAAGGTTGCAGCTTACAGATGTGGGAACTTGTTCATGGTAAGTTAGAACAGGAGCTTGGATCCAAATCAGACAAGTTCTCAGAACCTGTACTTTTAACCCCCATAGTACCACAATTTATGAAGAATTTTATGATAATTTGTCATCTCACCTGTTCAGTACAACAGATCTCTGAAGTAAGCCATATCAGAAATGTTTCCCCAGGAGAAAGGTGAAATTTACACATGCTTATGAGATTTGTTCTCTCAGTTTCTAACCTAGGAGTGGAGCTACAACTGTGGCTTCAAATGATGTGGCCTGCAGGTTTTCAACTGGATGTTTTCTGTGTTTAACTCTTGACTAAAAAATTAGATGACAGATATTAACTGAATCTCTGTGAAACCTGCTACTTGGCTGTTCAGGTCCCAGTTTTAGGTCTCCATTCTTCACCTCCAGCTAAGGCCTTCAGATCTAGGGCCACAATTGGGAGGCTCTTGCTAGGCTGCAGGGTCCCCAGGGAGAAAGAAAGGGCCTTGGGCTTACTTGAGCTGGTGGCTTTAAGAGTCTGTGCATCTTTGCTCCTTCACCCCAGGAAGATGCCAGGAGGCCTTCACACAATTCCTGTGCACGACCCCCTTTGGTTTAAAATAATACCAAGCATCTTTTAAAATATGATTTGTGAACAATTTTTGTATTAGTTCACTCAACATAACCTCATAAGACAAGTTTTGTGAGGTTTGTTTTTGTTTTTGTTTTATTTTTTGGTATGAGGAAATTGAACCCCAGGGCACTTAACCACTGAGTCACATCCCCAGCCCGTTTTATATCTTATAATTTATTTTGAGACAGGGCCTTATTAAATTACATAGGGCCTCATAGTTGCTGAGCCTATCCTCAAACTTGAGATCCTCCTGCCTCAGCCTCCTGAGTCACTGAGATTATAGGCATGTGCTACCATGCCTGGAAGACAACAATTTTGTTTTTTCCAATTCTTAGAATCGACACACTATAAATAACATTTAAAAATGTGTACATTCCCATACCCAGAATTGCCATTATTTAGCATTTCACATTATTTAATTACATTTTTAAAAACAGAAACTTTGACATAAATCTAAATTCCTCTTAATAATGCCCTTATTCCCTTCCCAATATTATTTTCAGAGACAAAAATTTTCACAAATTTTAAGACTTTAAAGTAACCAATAATTTTAAAAGAATTATTGTATTATTAAAAAAATGTAGTGATGACTAATGTCGTTTTTATAGGTGTTTTATATAAACTTTATTGAACTGTACTCACTAGTGTATATCTTGAATTTTCCATTCAGTGTTATTTTGAGATATGCTCCTAATGAGGATATATAAAAATATGTTCTCATATATAAACATAACATATATGTTATGCTACATAAACATGTGAGAAAATATATATGTGTCTACATATTTATAGATGGATATATGGAGAGTCATTTATTTAGTTCAGTCCTTTTAACTGCTAAGTAAAATTCATATTACAAATCAACTGTTTTATTTTCTTCATTCATCTTTTGATGGATAGTCAAGTTCTTTTTATTTATTCCTACTTTGCAGTTGAGAATGTTAGGCTCAATAACATGGTTAATTTAAAATGAATCAGTTAGTAAAAAGTGAGATTAGGATTTAAATTCAGATCTGTCTTATTCCAAAGACAAGTAGGTCTTACTTTTATACATGTTGATCCCCATATTTTCTCATATTCTCTTTTTGTTAAATATGCTTTTCAGTTGTTAATGGACCTTTATCTTCTTATTTACTTACATGTGTGTGCTAAGGATTGAACCCAGTGCCTCACACAGGCTAGGCAAGCTCTCTACGACTGAGCCACAACCCCAGCCCCTTCCCATATCCTCTTAAGCCTGGGTGTCTACATATCTTAAGGAACAAGATGTAGACACACAGGCTGGCAATTTAAAAGCCACCTCTGTCTATCTAGACTTCATCCCATCTCTTGCATTTTGAGAGTTGGAGGGTAAATGTGGGTAAAGGGAAATCACGAAAAATGTAAAAAGATGAACGTTTTAAAGTATCTCTAAGTGACCAGGAATATTTGATATTGACTTAAATATCATGCATATGTATATGTATACACACACTTATATATAAATACATATTTAAAAGGAGTAACAATCCCCAAACTACCGTTCATGCTAGGCCTTTGCAAATATTATTACTGAATATTATACTAACCCCAAGAGAGAAATAGAGATGCTTGCCACTTTACAGATAAGAAACCATGCCTGTAATCCCAGCACTTTGGAAGGCTGAGGCAGGAGGATCGTGAGTTCAAAGCCAGCCTCAGCCATGGCGAGGCACTTAGCATCTCAGTGAGACCCTGTCTCTAATAAAATACAAAAATGGGCTGGGGATGTGGCGCAGTGGTCGAGTGCCCCTGAGTTCAATCCCCGGTACCACAAAAAAAAAAAAAAAAAAAAAGAAAGAAAGAAAGAAAGAAACCAAAGCTGAGGTTGGCCCCCATACTGAATAAGTCTAGAAATAGGATTCTAATCCTGAAAGGCCCCAACCTTTTGTTCTTACCACCACACAGTACTCAGAAGCAAGGAATTAGAATTAAAGTTGCTAAAAACAGACTTCTGATAATCCTCTTCATGTGGCCTTGTCATAAATAATACACTAGTAGTGTTGATGCATAAAACGTTGCTTTATTTGAACAAAATCATGCATCTTTTCCAAAGTCCCTTAATTTGCACTTTTGCTTTGTGTTTTTGCTATTGAAGAATTAACATTTTTATATTTAAAATCAAAATACCATTGTTGGTGAAATACCACACCATCTACTGTAGAATTGATTTTAGAGTTGTCCAATCACGTGGACTTGTTATCTCCTTTTTCACCTGCAAATCACATGCATATCTATAAGGAGGGATAAAAGCAGTTCCAAGCACCAAGCATCTATTTAATAAATGATTTTGGAATGGAATTGCCCACAATAAAAGTTAAATCCCAGATAGTTGTCACATTTTTATAGATATTGTGAAAAGCGGTTCTACATAAATACCTGAACAATCCCAAAGTACAGCCTTCGTGCAGCTAATAAAAGACGATTATTGGGCTGAAATAGGCATTTTGTTTAGCCCTACCCTGTATTGTGACTTTACAACCTAAGTTAGGAGGGAATGTGTCCATCTCCTCAAGTGCCTTGTGGATACCTAGTGTTTCTCCGAAGGCCCATGTCTAATGACCTGGAAAATTAGAAAGGGATGGATATACTGGTGTCCTGGGACTAAAGGAGCTGCAGGCCACCAAAGCAGACAATCTAAAGAGCTGATGAATCTATTGAGGAGACCCGGGCTGGCCTCACAGGGTCACTTCCCAGACCTTCCAAAAAGACACAAAATTTAAAAATAAAAACTAAAGAAAGAGCCTCTGGCTTTCTTATTCTACAATATTACATTCAGTTTTTAACTCTGAAACTTCAAAACAGTAACAGAGACTTAAAATAGAGGTGTTAGAGTGGGGGAAAATTCTAGATTAGGAATTGTCACCAGAAAACCTCACTCTGTCTAGCAAATCCCACACTGGTCTGTGAGTCATAGGAGATCAGCGATGTGCTGATCACACAATTTTGTTTGTCCCTAATGAGGAAAATGTACTTTCGCTTTATTTTTGTGAATCTGTATTATTTATTTGTGATTAATTATGAAGTTGTCTCATGGGCACTGTGGTAGGCCCTATGGTGGTCATTGATCGGAAACAGATACAGCTAAAAAGGCATGTAGTTACTGTCCATAATTGGTGTGTGTGTGTGTGTGTGTAACATATTCTTGTTTAAGCATCCCCTATAGGTGAGAAGGAATATAAGTCAGGGTTCTCCAGAGAAACCGAACCAATCAGGAGGGAGATTGATTGAATTTGGATCATGTTACTATGCAGGCCGAGAAGTCTTCCATTTACAAGCTGGAGTGCTAGGAAAACCAGTAGTGTGCTTCACCGTGAGTCTGAAAGCCTGAGAAACAAAGGAGCCAGTGGCGTAACTCCTAGACCAAGGCTGAAGGCCCGTGAACCAGGAGCTCTGAGGAATGAGGGCAAAAGAAGATGGAAGTCCCAGCTCTGGAAGAGACCAGATTTGTCTTTTCTCCTGTTTTTGTTCTCTTTGGGTCCTCAACAGATTGAATGATGCCCATGTTGGTTAGGACAGATCATCTGTGCTCAGTCAACTGATTCAAATGCTAATCTCTTCCAGAAATGCCCTCATAGTCACAATAATAATGTTTTACTGGATATTTGAGCATCCCTTAGCCCAGTCAAGTTGATCCATAGATTAGCCATCACAGAGAGCAAATAATAAGAGTTCGGGGTTAGCTTCTTTCTCAAGTGTTTGAAATATATAGTCAAATTCTAAACTTCAGCTAAAATATATGTCATTGCTAATAGGTTAACAAGACAAAAAATCCATCTGCTAAATGTGTGCTACAATACAAGTGGTCCTTGTTTTGTGAGAAAGCTCACAGAGAAGGGTTTTGTGGAGGACCTGGATTGGCATGAAGGGTAAGAAGGAGTGGGCAGATGCCACCAAGATCAAGATGAGATCCACCCTCTGCCTCTGGCTTCCTTGATTACTAAGCACCTGCAAAGGTCTTCCTGTCCTCTCTGAACATATGCAGCAATTCTACTAGTAGCTAATGGCTGTAAATAGCAGCCTCCTCTGGAGATCCCAATGCTCTTTCCAGCTCTCAACCCTTCCACTTGCAAATTCCCATTAACATTTGCATATGGACCCACCTGGAACCAATCCTGTTCCAATCATTAACTCTGTGCCACTATCCCGATGGTCACATCCATCCAATAATCCTTTCCCAGGGTCCTCTGATCCTTTAACCTATTTTAATAACTGGACTTTTTTTTTTATTCCTTTGTATTACATGTATTCTGGTATTGTGCCAGCACTAGAGCTCTCTCCTTTATTCCCCTGATCCAGGTGTGATGTCTGCTTCCAGAAAGATCAAGTTCCATCTTGATTCTATGATCCAGACTTCAAATTTGACTTCAACGCCCTTCTTCAAACACTTCTAATCTGTCATCTTCGTAGACCTCAGGCAGGCTTCCTCAATGCAATATATCCTATACTTTGGTTACTGTTCTAAGAGTTTTACAAAGATGGCTTCATTTAATCCACAATGGCCTGATGAAATCGGAACTCTTATCAACATCCTCAGTTTTTAAAAATCAGTGGCATTGAGGCATGTAGAGGTTAAGTAACTTGCTCCATCAACTTAGCCTGCAATGCTAGAAAGTGGCAGAGTCAGAATTCAAGTCCAAGTAGTGTGGTGGGAGAGACAAAACCCTTGGTCCCTCTACTGTCCCATTCATCTCTTTGGTTGCTGGGTCTCTAGTGAAACTTCACCTAATGTCTTTGATGAAGATGACCTGCCTCTAGTCCTCAGAGCCTCTTGCCTATTCTGTTTCCATCTGCCTTATACTTCTGGTTCTTTTCTGATTTCCCATCCCCTTAGGACAGAATGAGATTTTTTTTTTTTTTTTTTTTTTTTTTTTTTTTTTTTTTTTAGTGGTGCTGGGGATTGAACCCAGAGGTGCTTAATCACTGAGCCACATCCCCACCCCTTTTTATATTTTATCTAGAGACAGGGTCTCTCTGAGTTGCTTAGGTCCTTGTTAAGTTGCGGAGGCTGACTTTGAACTCATGATCCTCCTGCCTGCGCCTCCCAAACCACTGGGATTATGGAGGTGCACCTCTGTGGCTTTGGTTTATAGAGATGCATTCTTTCCCCCACCTATAATTATCTCAAATTGAATGAATTAATTTTTATGTAACAATGCACTGCTATAATTTGGATAAGTATCTCCCAAAGGCCCTTGTGTTAAAGGGTTATTGCTAGCCCAAAGCGCTAGTAGAAGTGGTAAAACCTTTGGGAGGGTGGCCTTGTGAAAGGAAGTTGAGCATTTTGGGGTGTGTTTTTAAAGGAGATACTAGGACCCCTGCCCCTCCTCTCTCTTTCTCTGTGCTTCCTGGCTGCCATATGGTAAGCAGCTTCCTGTGCCTTGCACTCCTGCCATGAGATGTTGCCTTACCACAGGTCCAAAAGCAACAGGGCCAACCTCTAAGATGGTGAGCTGAAATAAGTCTTTCCTCTTTTAAATTAGTTATCTCCAATATTTTATTGCCATAATGGAACTTACACTCATGCACATAGCTTAAATTCTTTTCTGTGATCCCTTTCATGGATCTTGATAATGTGACTTGACATTGTAGGATTCCATGCACTATATTAATGGCAGCAGACACGAGATACCTGATACATGTTGTGCAGAGTCATATAGGTCGTGGGGAGCCTTCAGGTTTGTGAGTAACATATATAGGCAGAGGGAACAAAAAATAAATAAAACATTACATATTCAATGCAATAAGTCCTTTTATAACTTTTTATTAAGTATGCTATTGAGACAGTAAAGATGTGCAAAGAAGCCACAAGTTGGCCACATTAAAAATGTAAAAATGTCAAATTCTGAGGATTTCAGTAAGTATGTGATTCATTTGGCATTACCGTTTTTGAAACATCTGAGTGTCTAAATTTCCAGATTTAGACTCTTTGGCCTGCTTCAGCTACAACCTTTATTCTCTACTGCCAGATATCTCATATTACCTCAGTTTAGGAGCAGCATGATATTCGTAGCACTCTTTTTGCAAAACTCAATGAGGACTTGCTCTGGGATGCCTGCTGTACAAACATTTATTATTCCATTTATTATTCGCCCCAATGAAATATCCTATGTCATCATTTATTTGGGCTTTATATGGAAATAAAATGACCTTTCCAAATTGGCAATTTGCAGTAAGAAGGCACGTTCCAAGGGAAGAAATAAAACAGCCAAATTTGGATGATTTTTAATAGCCCTTTTTATATCTGAAACTACATTGTTATTGATTAGCTTACATTATTGAATAGTATATACACATTTATTGTCTGTTTCTGTTGAGTGGAGTATCAGCTTAAAGGGCATCTAAATTACTCCTAAAGCTCCCTAGAACATCAAAACAAAACATAGCACACAGTATGTATACGATATACACATTTTGGTTTTAAAAATGGTCTATTGTGTAGCTCGGCAGACTGGGGCAGGAGGATCATGAGTTCAAAGCCAGCCTCAGCAAATGCTGAGGTGCTAAGCAACTCAGTGAGACCCTGTCTCTAAATAAATACAAAATAGGGCTGGGGATGTCGCCCAGTGGTCAAGTACCCCTGAGTTCAATCCCTGGTACCCCCCTTCCAAAAAATGCTACATTGTATAGTTAAACGTTTGTTAAGAAGTTATCTCACTTTAAGTATTTTTACAATAAAATCAAATAAGATAAATAAAAAATAAATACTGTACACAATGAACATGTTTGTTTTAAGCAGGGATGTCTCTCTGTGTGTGGTGTCCTTTCAAATAACACATACTGAAAATGTTTATTCTGAAAACTTCAAAAAGGTCTCTCATCTTTCCTACGATAAAGGCTGTGCTTCCCAAAAGGGCTTTTTTCATGTCTAATACCTGCCACCCTTCAAAGAAAATAAGCAAAAGTATGAATATAAAGAACACATTGAAGCAATAAGTTATTATATCTGGATGTCAGGTTTATTAATGCTAAATTCAAATCAACTACCAGGAATAACACAAGAAAGAAATTCACATTAAGAAATGTGTGACTGATGGTTGAAAGAAAGCAGGAGCTGTAATCAAGTTTTTCTCCTTTCCTGATCCACACCAAAGTCTATGCAGTGCTGGCTGTGGCTCTATTACACAGTGTCTTAATTCACAAGATCTGACATCATGCATTATCTTCTTTCAAAGAAAATGTCTTTTCCTTCTGTGCTTTGCTGAAGCTTCAGCTTCCGTGGGCTGAGTTTGGAAGGGGGCAGCTGAAGGACTCTGACTACTCTGAGAACTGTGTTGTCACCCACACCTGTGTCCTGGGTACACAGCTCTGCCACCTCAGCTGTCCTCTTGCTGTCTGGTAGGTGGGGCGGGGGGGAAGATAGTGCCACTTCATTAGCCTTGAAGTAGCAGCTCAGGGCAGATGCCTTCCACCACTGTTGGCCGACAATACTCAACTCCCTTTACATTCATATTTTTAAACACCTGGAAAAAATACCATCTTATAATAGGAGATGCTAGCCCTTTATGACAAGTGGCTTCCTTCTCATGAGTTCACCCTTTGTTGTCTTCACTTTCTACTGTTCTGAGAACTGGGACATCCATCTCCTGACCCTGCACTTCCCAGTTTGGGGAGGGCTGGAGAGTGGAAGGGCTAATATGTGACTGCTATGCTCATTTCTGTGGATGGTTGATGGTAACAAGGTGTTCTTACTGCTGAGAAAACATACAAAGAACTTTATCAGGCTGGCTTCTTCAGGTGGTAGAAAGATGTGCTTACTACTGAGGAAACATGCCAAGACTTTTACCAAGCTCACTTCTTTACAATTCGCACCACAGTTTTTGACTGGAATGGTCACAGTGTTGAGAAGTATCAAGGAACAGAGACGCCTGTGGCGCATGCTTATGATCCCAGCTACTCTGGAGGCTGAGGAAGGAGGATCATAAGGTCAAGGCCAGCCTCAGCAATTTAGCAAGACCCTGTCTCAAAATAAAACATGCAAAGCACTGAGGATGTAGTGCAGTGGGTAGAAAACCCTTGGTTCAATCCCTAGTACCACAGGGAATATGAAGGGTAAGAAACACGGACTCTGAGGTTTGGTTGGCCTTGGGTACAGGTCCTGACTTGACCATGAACTAATCATGTATGCTTGAGAAACTAGCTTAATCTCATGAATTTCTTCACCTAGAAAATGGATGGTAATATCTGCATCACAGGGTTTCTATAAGAAGTAAATCAGACCCCTCTGAAAAGTTTAGAATAATACCTGTCTACTGTCATTAGTGAATAATTAGTATTTGTCTTTTTATTAATATCAGATAATATTTATATACAATACCACATTCATAAAAAGGTACCTTGGTATAATCAGAGCTGAATGTCTATCATCCTAATGATGAAGTGTCTAGCATTTAATGTGTGATGTGGGCAGTTTTTAATTTTGGGAAGGAGAAAGGAGAGAGCAGTGGTTTGGCTGTTGTAAGTAAACAATATAATGAGATTTAAATGTGAGTAGTATTTGAATGGAACTTTTGGCATTTTACTTCCAAGTAGCGTTTGATAATAAACCATATTTATTTTATGCATTGATCCTTATTTTGTTTTCATCCAGAAAGGATTAATGAGGACTAAAGTGCAACAATTATTTCTATACCCTGGTATATCAGCATTTTCTATTTCAAACGTGTTTAATGCAGAGCTTTAAATTCTGAGTATCAGAGAATACAATACATTCAGCAATACTCATAATGAATAGATTCCCTGTTTTGGTTTGATTCATCAAAGCCAGTTTTATTAAGTTCCCTGCATTTGTAATCTATGCAAATCTTATTTATTCCCAGAAAATACATTTCTCTAGTAATGTGAACAAATATAATTAAATGGTAAGAATTAGTAAGACTATCTAACATGACTAAGGTATCTGTTCCTTCATGGGGAGGCTAATTTCATAAGGAATTAAAGGAGGAACATTTTCAGAATGCATCTTATTGAAATGTCTCGATAATTTTTTTTAATTTGACAAAGAGCTCTTTTTTTTTTTTTTTTTTTTTTGCATCAGTAGTCTTTGCCTTTATCTCCAGGTCTGGCTTTTGTCATTGTCATTAGTGGGGCGGCATCTAGAAAAATAAGAAAAACCCAGGAGTGAATGTGAATAGAATGGGTCATGTGTATAGACAGGCCACTGAGTTGGAGTCAAGGATTCTAGATTCTTCTCTTGACATTCCCGTAATACCAGTTGATCCTGATTGAGTGCAGCAGAACTGAGCTTGGGTGAGCCCTGTTTATTCATTATCTCATTTAACAGAAACAGCTCAATTCTCCTGTGATCCTTCAGGCAACCTGGCTGTGGTAAGCCTCCTACCAGTGGCTGAACCTATCGGCCCTGACTTTCTTTACATAATGAAATCAGGTCAAACAACGCTCAGCAAATGCTTATTCTATTACAGGTTGAGCATTCCTTACTTGAAATATTTCAGATTATTTGGATTTTAGAATATTAGCATAGTTATAGCTGTCTTATGGGTGGGCCCCAAGTCTAAACATGAAATTCATTTATGGTTCATCAACACCTTACACACATGGCCCAGAGGCAATTTTATACAATATTTTTAGTTTGCTTGTGTTTTGACAATGATCCATCACATGTTGACCCTCACAAGGTTTTGAATTTTGGAGCATTTCGGATTACAGATATCCAAATTAAGGATATGAACCTGTAATTAAATGAGATAATGTGCATTAGGCTTCCTTAAAAGCCAGACATAATTGTTAGTACTTATTAAGTATTTATTTTGTGCCAGAAACAATGTTGTTCCCTTTTATCTCACTTAATCCTTCTCAAAGCCCAGTAAGGTTGTTATTACACTATTACTGATTAATAGCTACAGAACTAGGTTCAAAGAGTGACTCACGTGCCTGTGGTTGAGGGCTAGAAAGAGGAGGGTAAGCAAGCATGGAGACCCAAATCCACCCACCTCAATCTCAAACTCCTCTCTACTACTCTTCATTTCTGTTATAGTTGACAGTAATTTAGGGTGGTTTGTTATACACACAACCAATTCCTTGAGAATATAGCTTATATATTTCATGAGGCTCTAAGTTTCAGGAGGAAAGCTTCAAGAAACTATCTTCTTAAACTATACTCTTATTCTTAAGAATAAAAGTGCTGGGGCTGGGATTGTGGCTCAGTGGCAGAATGCTTGCCTAGCATGTGTGAGGCACTGGGTTTGATCCTCAGCACCACATAAAAATAAATAAATAAAACATAGGTATTGTATCCATCTACAACTAAAAAAAATAAATAAACAAAAAAAGAATAAAAATGCTATGCTCTTTTTCTTAATTCTCCAAAGATATCACAACATCCATTCAGTCTATTAGGAAAGATGCCAATAAATTCTAAAAACAAATATAGTCAGCTAAATATTATGTCTATAATTACATATTTGATTATTACATATGTATATATAACAATGTAACATTATATTTAATATATCATACACATGTCTTTAGTTCAGTTTTAGCTATTAGTGTATTGTGTTAGTTATGTGCTTCCCCATAGCAAGTTACTCCAAAACGAATTGTTTAATTAATTAACTAATTAATTAATTTACTCTCTCACCATGTTGGTGGGCAAAAAGCCCAAGCAGAGCTTATCTGGATCCTCTGGCCCACTGTGACAAGGTGACAATTGAGATGTGGACACCGAAGGCAGTCCTCTTTAATCTCAGCCGGGTGCATCTCCTACTGGGCTCCTGCACATGGTTGTTGGTGGGAGTCAGGTCCCTTCAGGCTGCTGGGGCTGAGTTCCTTGGCTTATAAACCTCTCCCTCCAATGGGACATCTCACAACATGGCAGCTCAAGTTCAAAGAAAGGGAGCAAGTGAGAGATCAAAATGGGTGAGCAAGCCGGGCGCGGTGGCGCACACCTGTGATCCCAGCACTTGGGAGGCTGAGGCAGGAGGATCGCGAGTTCAAAGCCAGCCTCAGCCATAGTGAGGCCCTAAGCAACTCAGTGAGACCCTGTCTCTAATAAAATACAAAAAAGGGCTGGGGAGGTGCTGGGGTTGTGGCTCAGCGGTAGAGCGCTTGCTTAGCACATGCATGGCCCAGGTTCGATCCTCAGCACCATGTAAAAATAAATGCATTGTATACAACTAATGCAAATAAATAAATATTAAAAAAAAAAAAAAGGGCTGGGGATGTGGCCCAGTGGTCAAGTGCCCCTGAGTTCAATCCCAGATACCACCCCCCCAAAAAAAGAAGAATGGGTGAGCGAATCAAAACTCACAAATCTTTGTTATCTGTCCTCAGAAGTGACATTCTTCATTAGTGGTATCCAGCCCTTACTCAAACAGAAGGATGAGGTAGGGATAACTAGGAAAAATCTCAGAAAGCAGCCCACCATCCAGAGTAGCTCAATTGGTTGTTGTTAAGAGTTGTTAGGAGACAGGTGTGGAGTGGGTTTCAGCTGGGGATGTGTTGAAAATTGCGGGCCTAAGTTCAGAGTCAATAGTGGATCAACCCCTGGAATACACTAAATCTCTGTTTATGTTTTTGGTACCTTTGTTGAATATCAGATGACTGTATCTTATGTGGATTTGCCTTTGGGTCTTCTATGCTATTCTCTTGGTCCTCGTGTTTTAATGCTAATTAATAATAATAAAAACCCTTGGGGCTGGGGATGTACCTCAGTGGTAGGGTGCTTGCCTAGCATGCACAAGTCCCTGGGTGCAATTCCCAACATCACTGAAACAACAGCAACAACCACACAAAAACCATCAAATAACCCAATTAATAAATGGGCAAAAGAGCAAACAGACTAAACAGACACTTCTTAAAAGAAGAAATACAAAAGACCAACTATTGTATGAAAAGAAATGTTTAGCATCCCTAGTGATCAGGGAAATGCAAATCTCAACTATATTAAGATTTCATTTCGGGGGCTGGGGTTATGGCTCAGTGGTAGAGTGCTTACCTAGCACGTGCGTGGCCCAGGTTCGATCCTCAGCACCATGTAAAAATAAAGGCATTGTGTACAGCTAAAACAAATAAATAAATATTTTTTAAAAAGATTTCATTTCACTCCAGTTTTTGTTACTGTAGCTCTGTAGTATGACTTGAGATCAAGTATTGTGATGCCTCCTCTGTTGTTTTCTTCCTCAGGATTGCTTTGGCTGTTCTGGGTCTCTTATTTTTCCAAGTAAATTTTAGGACTGTTTTTCCTGACATTATGTGAAGAATGTCATTGGTATGCTAATGGGGATTGCCGTGATTATGTTGCTTTTGGTATTATTGCCATTTTGACAGTGTTACTTCTGCCTATCCATGAACATGGGAGGTCTTTTCAACTTTTTGTGCTTTCTTCAGTCTATTTCTTCATTGTTTCGTAGGTGTCACTGTCAAGGTCTTTCACCTCCTTGGTTAGATTTATTTCCAAGTTGTTTTTCTTTTTTGAGGTTATTGTGAAAGGGATAGCATTCCCAACTTCTTTGTTAGTATATCCATTATTGGAGTATAGGAAAATGATTGATTTATGAATATAGATCTTGTATTCTACTAATTTGCTGAATTTTTTATGAGCTTTACAAGTTAACTGGTGGAGTTTCTTGAGTTTTCTAGAAATAGGCTAATGTCATCATCAAACAGGGATAATTGTATCCCTTTCTTTCACCCTGTACAAAAGTCAACTCAAAGTAGATCAGTGACTTAGGTATTAGATCAGATACTTTGCAACAACTAGAAGAAAATGTAGGATTAGTACTCCTACATATTGGCACAGATGCCAGCTTCCTTAAGAAGACTCCCAAAGCACAAGAAACAAGACCAAGGATATAAATGGGATGGTATCAAATTTAGAAGCTTTGGCACTGCAAAGAAAACAAGAGCATGAAGAGAGTCTACAGAATGGGAGATTTTTTGAACCACTTTCTGACAGGAGAATCCCGCATATATAAAGAACTAAAAAAAAAAAAATAACAAAAACAAAATAACCCAATTCATAAATGGGCAAAAGAGTTAAGCAGACACTTCTCAAAAGAAAAAATACAAATGGCCAACAAATATATGGAAAAAAAGAAGTTCAACATCCCTAGCAATAAAGGAAATGCAAAACAAAACTACATTAAGATTTTTGTCTCACTTCAGTTAGAATGGCAATCATCAAGAATACAAATAATAATAAATGCTGGCAAGGGAGTGGAGAAAATGATACCCTCATACATTTTTGGTAGTACTACAAATTAGTACAAACCCTCTTGAAGTCAGTGTGGAGATTCCTTAAAAGACTAGCAATGGAACAACCATATAACCCAGCTATTCCTCTTCTCAATATTTATTCAAAAGAACTGAAATCAGCATACTATAGTAAAATCGGCACATCAAAGTTTATAGCATTGCAATTCACAATAGCCAAGTTATGGAACCAGCCCAGGTACCCATTAATAGATAAATGGATAAAGAAAATGTGGTATATATATACACAATGGAGTTTTACTCAGCCAAGAAGAGTGAAATTGTGTAATTTGATGGTAAGTGGATGAAGCTGGAGAACATCATGCTAAGTGAAATAAGCCAGACCCAGAAAGTCAAGCATAGAATATTTTCGCTCACATGTGGAAACTAGACTAAAATAATGAAAGAAAAGGATGAGGGAATCCCATGAAAATAGAAGGCAGATCAATAGAGGAGAGGAAGGGGATTAAGGGAAAGGAGGAGGATGGGAGGAGGAGGAATTGTGGGATGAAATTGATCAAATTATGCTATGCACATATATGAACATACCACAGTGAATTTTTGTATATCTATGGAGAACTGATTTTATGAAAGCAATAAATAAATACAAGGAAGATCTATAGAGTAGAGGAAGGGGAACAGGGACAGGGAAAAAGGGAGGGAAAGAGGAAGTACCGGGGACTGAAGTGGAGCCACTTATATTCCAAGCATGTATGATTTATGTCAAAATGAGTCTTACGATTATGTAGAATTATAATGTACAAATGAAGGCATAAAATTGTAAAAAGAGTACAGCAGTTTTAATTACCTTTAAATAAATATTTGTACAGTGAACTGGTAAATCCAATGAAAGAATAAAAAAATGAAATGAAAGTACAAAGAATAGAATTACAAATTGACAACACTGGTTCAGGTTTCAATGTCTCACAGCTGGAAACCTCGATAGGAAATTGTTTGAATGATTCCTCATAAATGAAAAGTAATATATATACGCGTATATAATGCTATACGTTCCTACCATGGGCACTGAATTAGGATTAAGTTTTGTGGTAGAAACTTTGGGGTGTAATAAGGAAATGTGAACTAGGGGGAGCTACACTTTAAAGCCAATTCTCAACTGGAATAAACAGGGGTAAAGCAATGTGCAGATACATACCACAAGGAAAAATACATCCTTGATTCTGAATGCCTGGTTTAGGATTCAGTTATATGCACTGCAAATTTAGAAATATTTAAGAAAAGAGAAAAAATGAAATTCAGCATTTTAAAAACACTTAACAAAACTTTTTGACAGAAAATATCCAAAGCCAGTGGTTTTTTTGTTTTGTTTTGTTTTGTTTTCTTTTCTTTTCTTTTTTGGTACTGGGGATTGAATCCAGGGGCACTTAACCATGAGCCACATACCCAGCCTTATTTTTTGATGTTGTTTTTTTGAAACGGGATCTTGCTAAGTTGCTTAGGGCCTCACTAAGTTGCTGAGGCTGGCCTTGAACTTGCACTCCTCCTACTTTAACCTCACAAGCAGCTGGGATTACAGGCATGCATCACCTTGCCTGGCTGGATAGATTTTGATCTGATAGTCAAGGTTTACATCTAGAAGCTCAGTCCCCAGTGTGGTCATGCTGAGGTGGTGGAACTTTCAGCTGCGGGGCTTACTGGGAGGAGTCGTGTCCTGTAGGCATGGCTTTCTGAAGGAATTAAGACTGGGTTTTCAGAGTTAGCTCTCCAAAGAGCAAGTTGTAGTAAAAAAACAAAAATGGTCTTGACTTTCCATCTCACCATCTGATCCCTCTTTCAAGTGCTCCTGTCGTGGTGCCGACGGCCATGTTGTAACCCAGCCTAGAGGGCCTTCTCTAGAGGCTGAACTGATGAGGCCACCGATCTTGGAGTTTCTGCTTCCAAAACTGTGAGGTAAATAAACCTCTTTTTTTTAATAAATATCCAGCTTAGGAGGATCTGTTACAACAATGAACTAATATAACGTATAAAAAGTAGCTGAGTGGTCTTTCTCTTTTTCTTCCTGTCTATCTATCTTCATGAATGTTAGAAGAAAATGTGAACTGCAGAAAGATTTGGGAGAAAGAGCTAAAGTCAGAGCTAGCATGAAGCATGGGGGAAGACTTGCTTCCTGATGATGCCGGCTCCTTCCCTTTCTCTATTCTCTTTTCCACCCTCAGTACCTCACCTCCTGTGTTGGATTTCACAGCTGCTGGCCCAAGGAGGATTGTTTTCTGGGAAGACATGTAGCAATGGTGAGCTATGGAGATGCTCCCATATTACAGTAGACACCCTAGCTGTTGATTACTCTTTTGTTACAAACAACCAATGCCTTTGATTCCTCATCCCCTAAACACTTGTTTTCATAAATGCACTGTCTTGTTTTAAATGTAAACCACCGTCAGTTTTCTACCAATTTTCCAGGCTTCCTGATGATAAGTTGACTATAGACCATAAACACTGAGTAAAGGTAAATGAATTTGGAAATGAATTTGCAATGTGAGAGTAAAGTGCCAGATAGCACATATGGACACTTTCTCTCCACCTAAAGAAGCTTCATAGAATGTTCAGACAGCAAATTCAGACATCAGTGTAAGATTTAAACAATATTTTCTCTCCCGTGCTGAGTTTAATAGTAGCTTCTATTTCTTGAGTGACAGTGGGTAACATATTTGATAGTTTTAGCCACACTGGTGCCAAGAAGGTAAACATATATTTTGGGTTCCAAAAATGTTATCATTTGTCTGATTAATGATCTACAACTATGCAGTCAAATGAAAGGTCACCTGTTAGGTAGGATGCAGGAAGTGGATGATTTTGTTTGCTCATACATAAGGGAAATATTAACTGGGAAGTCTGTATCAAAACAAGGTTTAGAACCTCAGGAGATTAAATATTCTTAGTTTCTAAAGGAAATCCTGTGGAATATGTTTTACAAGATAGTCAATGTATTTCATTTAGAAAGTTTTGGAAAAGATTAAAAAGAAGGTGCCCTCTCTTGTATAATGAGAAATGACTTTAGTCATGGTACCTTATAAACATGGACACTACTTTGTTTTACTAGGATCTCCTTTGTTTTTGCACAGTGTTTGTCCTCAGGCTGTCCCCCCATGTGGCTTCAAGATGGCTACAATAGTTAAAGACATCCCATCTAGGCATGGGCAAGTCCATAGGAATAGAAAGTTCAATTCTTCCTCGTAATTATTTGTAAGATTAAAGGATATTTCCAAGAAATCCCCAGTCGATATCCATTAACATCTTATTAGATGGAAATCTACCACTTGCCTAAATGAAATCAGTCATGGGCATCATCAGGCAGGAACTACACCCAGGACTGGGGATGAAGTTGACCTTGTCTGAACAATGTCATGTGGAACATTGTGCATCCCTGGACAAAATTAAGATGAGAAAGAAATCTAATCTAGTGGGAGTGCTAAGAGATGTTGGCTAGATGACTAATGGGGTTTACTATAAGATCACTCTTTTAAAAACTAATTCTAGTGCTAAGGATCTAACCCAGTGCCTCACATGTGCTAAGTAAGCCCTCTGCTACTAAGCTACAGCCCCAGCCCCTCTCTGTGTGAATTTAGGGTATTTTTTATGCTCCTGAATATTATGATTATTCAGGGTAGGACATAATATATAGCATCCCCTTCTGTTTAATTTATTTGGAGGATTTTTGTTGTTGTTGTTAGTATTTATAGTTGTTCTTCTATTCTTGTGTTACAACCTCATATGCAAATTAATATTACTGTTATAAACTCATATAAATATTAGCATTTCAAAACTGATGAATAGAATCACATACCTGAAGGTTCAGGTGGTATTCATTTTGGCCTCCCAGAATTGAGCCCATTTCTACATATGAGAAATTGCCACTTGGAACTTGGCTTGGAGGAACATTCAGTTGTGATGATAAGAGTCAAGAGGACTGGGGTTGTAGCTCAGTGGTAGAGCGCTTGCTTTGCATGTGTGAGGCACTGGGTTCAATTCTCAGCACCACATATACATAAATAAATAAATAAATAAATAAATAAATAAATAAATAAAACAAAGGTCTATTGACAATTTTAAAAACTCTTTAAACGAAAAGAAGTCAAGAAACCTGTGTCCCCACTTTCCCAGCCAGCCTCGCAGCTAAGTTACAGATGTGGGTTTTGCATGAGAGGCATGAGTACCTTCTCCTCCTCCTCCCTCCACACTCTTTTTTTTTCTCTTTTGTTTCCTGCCTCCTTCCCCTCTCCCTCCTTCTCCTCTTCTTCCTCCTCCTCCTTCTCTTCAGCCCTCTTCCTCCTGTTTCTCTCTCTGTCACAATAGTAGTTTTCTCACCAGATGTGAACTCATGTGCATGATCTAGGGTGGTTTCCTGGCTTCTTAATCTTTGCATAGCTGTCTAGATCTCCTACTATTTCTGTGAGCCAGCCAATGTGTTCTTAAGAAATTGCTCTGCTTATTTCAGCGAGAGCCAGCTGCTACTGATGGCAGCTGAGAACCTGGACTAATACAAGTACCAAAGGCAGAGAGCGTGGCCAATACACAGAAAAATAACAAAGAAAAGATGTTAATAAATGTGACCACATGGAGGTTCGTGGCTATAGAAGGTAATGAGTTATTCCAGAGAATTGGGTCAGCAGGGAAGACAGAGTAGTTCCAAATTGTCAGGGAAATATTTATATTAATGAGAGTCTGTGCTCCAGAGGAGTTCAGGATTTCCTGTCAGTTTATATTTTTGCATAAAACAGCTCAACAAACAGATATTGCCAAGGAGCAACAGGATGACAGGGAGAAATATTTTCACCTAAGTGTTGAGAATGGTGGCTAATGGAAGCTAAAATAACTCTAAAATGATGATATAGGGCATTCATTCCCAAAACCAGATTGGACTCATGAAAATCTGTTTAGAAATGCATAAATTTTATACATGGGGAAAAAACAAAAAGGATAAGTTTGAGCAACATACTTAAATAAATACTCAATGCAAATATTTACAATCTTTTTTTTTTCAAAGAAGTTCATGTAATTTAACCATGTTATTGTGTTTGCAAAGTTAAGAACCTTAGTTTCCTTTACAGGAAATATTATTAGCTACCACCATACTGACTTAAATTAAACCTGGGAAATTTTATGCATTTTATTAGAAAAAAACTCTTTTGGAAAAAAGAAAAAACGTACCATGCATGTGCAAGCACATCAAAATATCAAAAACCTAACAAGTTTGTAGAAAATGGCAAATAATTCTCAGTGTGGAGCCCAATCTGTCATGGTTTAGTTAATTTCTAATGGTAAGATAACATCAAATCAAATACACAATTTTCTGTCAATTTACTAAGATTGACCTTATCGAAACAAAATTATACTGTTTTTCTAAGCACTTTGCATTGGACAAAAATGAATTTCCTCTCCAGTTCTTCATTAGGTGAAATGAAAAATATTCTTCTAAAACATGGGCTTATGTGTGATTATCCAACCAAATAAAATTATTACTGGTCTGCAGGAGATGATGACTTAGAGATAATAGCTGTGCTCAATCAGATGACTTCTGTGAATTTGTCCTCATTGCATTTGAGCCCTGTCATGATTCCCTTGCCTGGCCAGCATTACATTCAAAGGAGCTAATTTCTCACAGGCCATAGTCTGTTTGTTCTTACCAGGCTTCAAGTGCGCATCTTACTGATTACTTAGATATATGTATCTATAAATAGATACATACATATAGATAGATAAATACATAAATAGATATACACAAATATACATGTATTCTCAGGAAATTGCATCAGAACATCAGATTTTAACAGAAAATCAAATTGATTTCAATCAGAGCCATCTTCATGTTTTATTGATCTTCTGTAAAAAAATCATAGATTTAAAAACTGACTTCTCTAATATATATATAGACACATCTCCATGCAAGTAACTTTTACTTCTCCCACTGCATTTCTTAGTTTCCTTTTTCTTTTTTCTTTTGTACCAGGGATTGAACCCCCAGGGGCTTTTAACCACTGAACCACATCCCCAACCATTTTTTTAGTTTTTATTTTGAGACAGGGTCTTACTAAGTTGCTTAGGTCCTTGCTAAGTTGGCTCAAACTTGCAATCCTCCTACCTCAGCCTCTCAAATTGCTGGGATTACAGGCATGTGCCACCACATCCAGCTCTTCAGTTATTTTCAATTTTTACTGTGTATTGCTATCTCCACGTAACCTAAGTCCCCTTCTTCACTAAAATCTCCATTTCCATTTGTCACTGCAAGCATTAGTAAATGGGTAAAAGAACTAAACAGATACTTCTGAAGGGAAGAAATGCAAATCGATGACAAAGATATGAAAAACAAATGATCATCATTTCTAAGGATCTGGGAAATGCAAATCAAAACTACAGTGAGATTTCATTTTACTTCAGTCAGAATGGTAATGATGAAGAATACAAATAATAATAATTACTGGCAAGGATATGGCAAAAATGGTATAGTCACACATTGGAGGGACTTCATGTTAGTACAACCACTCTGGAAAGCAGTATGGAGATTCCCCAAAAAAACTATGAATGGAACCACTCTTATGATCCAGTGTACAGCCCACTCCTTAGTATTTATTCAAAAGAACTAAAAGCAGCATAGTACAGTGATAACAGCCACATCAATGTTTATAGCAGTCCAGTTTACAATAACCAAGTTATAGAACCATCCCACATGCCCATCAGTAAATGAATGGGTAAAGAAAATGTGGTATATATATGCAATGGAACATTACTCAACCATAAAGAAGAATGAAATTAAGACATTTGCTGCTAAATGGATGAATATCAGGCTATGTGAAATAAGCCAGACTTAAAGTCAAGGATCAGTGTTTTCTCTCATATGTGGACATCAGACCTAAATAAGATGGGGGAAAAATGGTGGGGGCTCAGTGAATCTCATGAAAATAGATGGGAGATCAGTGGAGTAGGGGAAGGGGATAGAGAGATGGATTAGGGGGATAGAAGGAGGGAAAAGAAAAGAGAGGAAAGGTGGAATGAAATTGACCACCTGTGCTATGTGCATATATGAATACATCTCATTGGATCTCACCTTTATATCTATAAAGCATGGATTTAAAAAAAACATAAATAAATAGAAAACCAGTAGCATAGAGACGGGTTAATGGGGAAGGAGTATAGGAGGGAAAGGAGAAGTACTGGGACTGAAGTGCTTGTATGATTATGTCAAAATGAACCCCAATATTATATCTAACTATAATGCACTAATAAAAAAAAAGTGTGTGTGCTAACACAACATTAGCTATTAATGCAAACTACTGCTTGGCATATAGTGGGTGTTCAATAAACGTTTATTGAATGTGTCACTCAATAGTTAATAGCATTAAATATGTCACTGTTTTATATTTTCTTCTGTATCCCAACGAAATAATTCTAGCAGTAGAAGTATATTCATGGGCTAGTCTTGTGACATTAAATTTTGCTTTTACATTGTAAACTGTTTCAGGAATTCTAATTTAGATTATTATTATATACTGCCCATTTAATTTTAGCATGATATACTGGGTTCCATGTTTCTTCTCACATGTGGGCCTAAGGAAGCAGGGATTGAACTTTGTTTTAAAAAATATTTATTTATTTATTTTAGTTGTACATAATGCCTTTACTTTTATGTGCTGCAGAGAATTGAACCCGGGCCGCACACGTCCTAGGCACACTCTAGCGCTGAGCCACAACCCCAGCTCCAGGGATTGAACTTTTGTTGGCCGCTCTCTCATCTTTTGAGTCCAAGATATTGTTGAAATTTGAATTGTTGTCTCATTTCTTTGCCCCCCCCCACACACACACACTATTGATACACTTGGCTATATGAATTTTCAGGCCTTCCCACCAAAAGCAGGGCATACTTCCCTGTCACTGGCATGGCCACTTGGCTTCCTGTAGCCAATGGGATATTAGTAACCAAGCTGCAAACCAATGTTTGAAATATGCTTGCAAAGTTGTGCGTACCCTCTTCTCTTTACTCTATTACCATGAGAGGGGTATTGGCCTGGGGGAGAAAGAATGTCTCTATAGCACAGCCATTGTAGCTGACTAGATTGTAAACCAAGGCAGCTCCTGTCCCCACAATCTGAAGCAGAAGTATCTCCTGCAGACTGTATTCTTGTGAGCAAGGAAGAAATGCAGAGAGTTGCATGCCAAGGAGATTTTTCTAGGCACTTGTTATGTGGTAATAATGACTAATAGAGGAATGATTGAAGAGTACGAGTTGTAATGTTACTAGCTCAGTCTGCTCCTGAGGAAATTGGTAATATAGACAATAATAATGAAAATTACCACTCATTAGTGACTATCAATCGCCAGCAATAACTAGATGCTTTGCACATTGCAATCCCATTTCATCCTGTGAAGTCAAAAACTCTGTTTCGTTCCCAGAAATTTAGGATTCAGAAGTGGTCTGTATCTTGCCAAAGATCACAAAGTAAAGACGACGTTGCAATTCCAAAATTAAAATTCTATTGCTTCAGACTGCAAAATCCTACCTGTTATTTGGTACCAAGTTGACAAAATTTACTTTTAATATTTTCAGCCTTCCCCTGTAATTATTCTATTCCCTTCTTTCCACTCTCATCTCCTATTCTGCAGCCTCTGCAATTCCTACTGAATTCAGTACCTTTGTGCCGTTTACCCCTACATTTTAGTGGCACAGAATTTAGGTTGCCTTCCTGAATTTGGTATTAAGGAAGGGTAAGAATGAATGGAGTGAGAAAATACTTTTATATGTTAAGTAATCATAGCCTAAAATAAATAAATGAATGAAGTTATTAAATTCACTGCAATTTTTATTTGGCAGAATGTTTACTAAGCTTTATAGTATTGGATTCATGTGCAAAATAATTGAAAAGAAAAGCGAGAGTGCTATAACAAACAAAAGTTTCAGAACTATTGTGATGCCAGTTTCGAACCTCAGCATTGTAGAATTCTAATATCCTCAGTGTGCAAACCAAAGAGCAAGAAGAACCACTGGAGGATTCTTGGAAAATGCAGATCAGGCTCACAGGGTGTGGTGTCACATGTCTGTAATCCTAGAGGCTCAGAAGGCTGAGGCAGGTGGATAGCAAGTTCAAAGCCAGCGTCAGCAACGTATGGAGGCCCTAAGCCACTTAGCGAGACCCTGTCTCAAAATATAAAATAAAAAGGGCTGGGGGGATGTGGCTCAGTGGCTAAGATCCTCTGGGTTCAATTGTAGGTACAACAACAACTACAAAAATGCAAATCTGTTGATGCCCCTTACACTTAAGTTGACAGAGATTGACAGAATGACTATGATCTGAATATCTGTGCCCCACCATCAACAATTCGTATGTTGACTGTCATCACTAATGTGGTCTTTTAGGAGGTAGAGACTTTAAGGAGATGATTAGATTATGAAGCCTGATCCCTTAGAAATATAGTTAATTCTCTTATAAAAGGAACCCAAGGGAGTTTCTTAACCTCTTCTAACCTAGTGAGATGACACCATCTATGAACCAGAAAGGAGGCCCTCACCAGATATGGAATCTGATGGCACCAAAATCTTGGACCTCCTAGCTTTCAGAGGTGTGAGAAATGAATCTGTCATTTTAGCCCCCCAGTTGAATGGTAGTTTGCTATAGTAGCTCAAACTGACTAAACTAGTAATAATGCAGAATTGGGAGGGGGTTTAGAATTAGGTACATGTTTGGGGAAAAGCTGTATCTCTTTCTAAAAGTGTCTCCCAGGCATAAGGAACATCCCATGCAAAGGTGTTAAGGCAGGAATGCATTTGATGCATTCCAGGAACATCAGGCAAGGCAATAGGAGAAGACTGAGTTGGAGGAGGATGATAGGAGATGATATCAGAAAGTGAGAAACAGCCTTCTAAGTTACAATAAAAACTTCAGCTTTAGCTGGGCGTGGTGGCGCACGCCTGTAATCCCAGCACTTTGGGAGGCTGAGGCAGGAGGATCGCAAGTTCAAAGCCAGGCTCAGCAATGGCGAGGCACTTAGCAACTCAGTGAGACCCTGTCTCTAAATAAAATACAAAAAAGGGCTGGGGATGTGGCCCAGTGGTCAAGTGCCCCTGAGTTCAATCCCCAGTACCAGCTAAAAAAAAAAAAAAAAAAAAAAAAAAAACTTCAGCTTTATTCTGAATGAGATGGAGAGTTGCAGAATTTTAGATGAGAGAAAACTGGGGTGGAGGACACAAAAGTAGACTGGGATACAATTTACAAAGGTATCGTGAGCTTGCAAGTAAGAGATGATGACAGCTCAAGACCAGGAATTTGGCAGGGGCATTGAGAAGAGGTAGTTGGATATTTAAACGGGGGTGGGGATGGGGGTGGGGGTGGAGTATATATATATATATATGTTTTTTTTTTAAAATATTTATTTACTTTAGTTGTACACAATGCAATGCATTTATGATTACGTGGTGCTGAGGATCGAACCCGGGCCGCACACGTGCGAGGCGAGCGCTCTGCCGCTGAGCCACAACCCCAGCCCTATATATATGTTTTGAAGATAACATTGACAAGATTTCTAGATAAATTTTAAGTGGAATAAGATGGAGAGTTGAGAATGACTGCAAAATTGTCAACCGGGCAATAAGAAGAATGGAGTTATTCTTAAATATGATGGAGGAATGTGGGAGATGGATCAGGGTTTGAGGGGGTAATACTGAAAGTTTAGATTCCATGTTTATTTTACATTATAATCAGATTCAAGGAAGGAGAATTTAATGGCCTGTTGTAGTTGGAGAGGAATGAAATTAGGGTTAAAGGTATAGATTTGTTGGTCATTTGCATATTCATGAATAATTATGAGATACCTAAAGGAATGAGTATAGAGAGAAAAGATATTCAAGACATCAGGCCTAGGCATTCAATTGTGAGATTAGAGAAATGTGGGGCTCTGTTGAAACAGCAATAATTTCCTCTAAGCAAGAGAACAAAGTCCAAGAATTATACACAATGAGTTGAAAATTTTAGCCAGGTTACCCCTTCATTAAAGCCTTTTTGGTGACATTGATTGACATCGCAATTAATACTACACACACACACACACACACACACACACACACCAAGCCACCATGCATATGCATACTTTATTTTCATTTGCTTTGACAAATCCCTATGAACAGAGTTGTGCAGAATGAGGGAGAAATGCAAGTTAAACAAAAATTAGTCCACAATTAGAGCCCCGCCTCCTTCTTACAATTTTGTTAAAGAAAACAAACAACAACAACAAAAAACAAGGTTCTTCCCTAGCAAAAGAATTATCTGGTTAACCACTCACCCAAGTCTCCATTTTAATTTGCTTTTTATTTGAGTACTTCTGAGGGTCAAGGTGAAAAAGAAAAAAGCAAAGTTTTTACTATATTTGATTCTCCTCTTAAGCACTTCATTTGTTCCCACATGAGTTGCTGAAAGTCATCTAATATTTTAAGTATATGAGTTTTCAAATTTACTCACAGGGATTTAAACTAGAAAATCTAACATTTATTAAAGACAGATTGATTGAGCCGTAAAACTTGTATGACCCAAAACTCAATTAGGCGCCACTAAAGTAAGGTTTTCCATGTTACTCATCTCGGCATAGTATAAATCAATCAATCACTTTCGTTTTTTCCCCCAAATAAACATCTTGCACATGCTTATCAAGTTTTTCCAGATGTTTTTGCCCTAACTATATTTTCTCTCTTTTTTTTCTTCCTTTTTTAAAAATTTCATTCCTTTCCACCAACAAGGCATTTGTGGGCAGTCAGTGTCACAAGCAGGAAAGAAGGGACACTCTAAGGTGTGGAAAGATTTCTCAGCAGCAGCTGGGACGTCTCTAAAGTTCTGACTCCAGGTTCAGCTGACCATGAGCAGCCAAGCCACCCCTTCACCAGCCACCCTTGCTTCTCCTGGTAGGAAACTAGAAGGCTGGCCTGCAGGGCACACCCGGTACTATGGCAACTTCCTTTCCCTCCCTCCTCCCCCCTCTCTTTCTCTTTCACACCTTTCTCCAAAACTGTCACTCAAGTCAGATGCTGGGGGGCTTCCTGCCACCCGAGTACCAATATTTGCGGGGGCAAGTGTTGATAGGAAGGATTCAAACTTATTCAAGGCTGAGTCTGAAAAAGAGAGAGGGGCTAGCTCTTTGAAGCTCTCTTCCTTAAGTAGGGTGTCTTACATAAATGTAGTACCATTAGAATATTTGGTCTGTTTTTTTTGTTGTTGTTGTTTGTTTGTTTGTACTGGGGATTGAACTCAGGGACACTCGACCACTGGGCCACATCCCCAGCCCTTTTTTGTATTTTATTAGAGACAGGGTCTCATTGAGTTCCTAAGTGCCTTGCCATTGCTGAGGCTGGCTTTGAACTCGTGATCCGTGATCCTCCTGCCTCAGCCTCCCAAGTGCTGGGATTACAGGCGTGCGCCACTGTGCCCAGCTAGAATATTTCGTCTGTTTTTAAGGAAATAGAATTTATGTATAACACACACACACACACACACACACACACACAGCATCTAAAAGTGGCTGTGTTTAAAACGACCTTGTCATATATCTCCTTAAAAGTGAAAACATTCTCTAAATCCAGGAGGTAATGGGTTAGTCAGACAATTCATCTGATTATTCATCTCCCTAGTCCCCATCACCCTGAGTAATCAATAATTGGGTTAATTTCCCTTAACAAATTGTTCTTCTAATGATTTGGCTTTAATCTGGCCAAACACATATTCAATACTGACAGTTTTACAGTGGCTGAGAGGCCAATGTATGCTTAATGCCTTCTTCTGATAGAGAAGAACCAAAGAAATCAATGGGTTCATGAATATGTCCAATGTATGTATCTTGGTAACATTTATTTCTTGTTTTAAAAATTTTTTTGTAGTGGTAGATGGAAAGCCGGCCTTTATTTTATTTGATTATTTTTATGTGGTGCTAAGAATCAAACCCAGTGCCTTAAGCAAATGAGACAAGTGCTCTCCCACTGAACTGCATCCCCAGCCCCTACATTTACTTCTTTTATATGACCAAAAAAAAAAAAAAAAAAAAAAAAAAAACATTGTTTCAGTTGTATACACAGTGCTGGGCTGCTCTCTAAAGCTGTTGTAATTCTGGTTCCAGGATTTAAAATGTGATTTAAATTATTTTAAAATATTTCAAATGTTTATAAAATTAATTTAAACTATGTATACTATTTAAGTATTAACTTGACAGTAATATTTAACATTTGGCATTAAATATTATAGTGTTTAAAATATTAAAATATTATTTTAAAATATTTATCAAATTTACAAATAGCATTATTAAAATACTATTTTGAAATTTTGCATTGTATGGTCATTAGACTAGAAGATAAGTTCTTTATAAAAAGAGTTGTTCTGAATTTTATCACACAGACACTGTTTATATTCACCTATATTTTTCAAACAAGATTTTTTTTTTAATTTTACATTATTTATTTACTTATTCATAATGCACAAGTATATCATCTTTTTACATACAACTGCTTGTATACAAAGTATATAAGTACCATTCAGATCTTTAATCATGCATTTAGGATAGTGATATCCATCTCATTCAACCACCATTTTTCCCCCCTGCTCCCTCCCTTGCCCTCCCTTTCCTTTGACCATTCTAGTGTTCCTCTAATCCTATGTACCCCCATCCAATCACACTGTGAACTAACCTCCTTATATCAGAGAAAACATTTGGTGTTTGGATTTTTGAGATTGACTAATTTCACTTAGCATTATATTCTCCAACTTCATCCATTTACCTGCAAATGCCATTATTTTATTCTCTCTTATTGCTGAGTAGTATTCCATTTTGTATATATACCACATTTTCTTTATCCACTCATCTACTGAGGGACATCTAGGTTGGTTCCACAACCTAGCTATTATGAATTGTGCTGCTATAAACATTGAAGTGGCTGTCTCACTGTAATATGCTGTTTTTAAGTCTTTTGGGAACAGACCCAGGAGTTGGATGGCTGGGTCATAGGGTGGTTCCATTCCCATTTTCCCAAGAAATCTCCATACTGCTTTCCATAGCGGTTGCACCATTTTGCAGTCCCACCAGCAATGTATGAGTGTGCCTTTTTCCCCACATCCTCTCCAAGATTTATTGTTGTTTGTGTTCTTGATAGCTGCCATTCTGACTGGGGTGAAATGAAATCTTAGAGTAGTTTTTATTTGCATTTCTCTAATTGCCAGAGAGGTTGAGCATTTTTTCATGTATTTGTTGATTGATTGTGTATCTTCTTCTGAGAAGTGTCTTTTCAGTTCCTTAGCCCATTTATTGATTGGGTTATTTTCTTTTTTGGTGTAAAGTTTTTTGAGTTCTTTATATATTCTAGAAATTAGTGCTCTATCTGATGTGCATGTATTAAATATTTGTTCCCAATTAGTTGGCTCTCTATTCACCTCACTGATTGTTTCTTTTGCTGAGAAGAAGCTTTTTAGCTTAAATCTATCCCATTCATTAATTCTTGGTAATAGTTCTTGTGTACAGGATTCTTATTAAGGAACTTGGGGCCTAATCCGACATGTTGGAAATTGGAGCTTACTTTTTCTATTAGGCCTATTGTCTCAGATCTAATTCCTAGGTCCTTGATCCACTTTGAATTGAGTTTTGTGCATGGTGAGAGATACAAGTTTAATTTCATTTTGTTGCATATGGATTTCCAGTTTTCCCAGCACCATTTGTTGAAGAGGCTATCCTTTCTCCACTGTACATTTTTTGCACCTTTGTCTAATATAAGATAACTGAAATTATATGTATTAGTCTCTGTGTCCTCAATTCTGTACCATTGGTCCACCCATCTGTTTTTGGTGCCAATACCATGCTGTTTTAGTTACTATTGCTCTATAGTATAATTTAAAGTCCGGTATGGTGATGCCCACTGCTTTACTTTTCTTGCTCAGGATTGCTTTGGCTATTCTGGGTCTCTTATTTTTCCAGATGAATTTCATGATTGCTTTTTCTATTTCTTTGAAAAATGACATTGGAATTTTGATTGGAATTGCATTAAATCTGTATAATGCCTTTGGTAGTATGGACATTTTGACAATATTGACTCTACCTATCCAAGAGCAAGGTAGGTCTTTCCATCTTCTGAGTTCTTCTATGATTTCTTTCTTTAGTGTTCTATAATTTTCTTTATAGAGGTCTTTCACCTCTTTTGTTAAGTTGATTCCCAGGTATTTTATTTTTTTTGATGCTATTGTAAATGGGGTCGTTTTCATCATTTTCCTTTCAGAGGCTTTGTCACTGATGTATAAAAATGCCTTTGACTTATGGGTATTGATTTTGTATCCTGCTACTTTGCCGAATTCATTTACTAGTTGTGAAAGTTTTCTGGTAGAGTTTTTTGGGTCTTCTAGGTATATTATCATGTCATCAGCAAATAGTGCTAATTTGAGCTCTTCTTTTCCTATGTGGATCCCTTTAATTTCTTTCGTCTGTCTAATTGCTCTGGCCAGAGTTTCCAGTACTATGTTAAATAGCAGTGGTGAAAGGGGGCATCCCTGTCTTGTTCCAGTTTTTAGAGGAAATGCTTTCAATTTTTCTCCATTTAAGATCATGTTAGCTCTGGGCCTTGCATAAATAGCTTTTATAATGTTGAGATATGTTCCTGATATTCCTAGTTTTTCTAGTGTTTTGAACATAAAGGGGTGCTGAATTTTGTCAAATGCTTTTTCTGCATCTATTGAGACAATCATATGATTTTTATCTTTAAGTCTATTGATGTGATGTATTATGTTTATTGATTTCCGAATATTGAACCAGCCTTGCATCACTGGAATAAACCACACTTGATCGTGGTGCACTATCTTTTTTATATGTTTTTGTATCCGATTTGCCAGAATTTTGTTGAGGATTTTTGCATCTATGTTCATTAAAGATATTGGCCTGAAGTTTTCTTTTTTGGATGCGTCTTTGCTTGGCTTTGGAATTAATGTAATATTGGCCTCATAGAAAGAGTCTGGAAGAGCTCCCTCTTTTTCTATTTCTTGAAATAGTTTGAAGAGCATTGGTATTAATTCTTCTTTGAAAGTCTTGTAGAACTCAGCTGTAAACCCATCAGGTCCTGGACTTTCCTTTGTTGGTAGCTTTTTGATGACATCTTCTATTTCTTCACTTGTAATTGATCTGTTTAAATTGTGTATAGCCTCCAGATCCAGTTTAGGAAAATCATATGACTCTAGAAATCTGTCAATGCATTCAGTATTTTCTATTTTGTTAGAGTACAAGTTTTCAAAGTAATTTCTAATTATATTCTGTATATCTGAGGTGTTTGTTGTGATATTCCCTTTTTCATCACGAATGTTAGTAATTTGAGTTTTTTCTCTTCTTCTTTTCGTTAGCATCGCTAAGGGTCTGTCAATTTTGTTTATTTTTTCAAAGAACCAACTTTTAGTTTTGTCAATTCTTTGAATTGTTTCCTTAGTCTCAATTTCATTAATTTCTGCTCTGATTTTAATTATTTCCTGTCTTCTGCTACTCTTGGTGTTGATCTGTTCTTCTTTTTCTAGTGCTTTGAGGTGTGTTGTTAAGTCATTTATTTTTTTTTTTTTTTTTTCCTTTTAAGGAATGAACTCAGTGAGGTGTGTTGTTAAGTCATTTATTTGTTTTTTTTTTTTTTTTTTCCTTTTAAGGAATGAACTCAGTGCAATGAATTTTCCTCTTACTACTGCCTTCATCATGTCCCAGAGATTTCTATATGATGTATCTGTGTTCTCTAGGAATTTTTTGATCTCCTCTTTGATGTCTTCTTCAACCCCTTGTTCATTCAGTAGCATGTTATTTAGCTTCCAGTTGATGGAGTAGTTTTTCTTATTCCTTGTTTTGTCGTTGATTTCCAATTTCATTCCTTTATGGTCCAATAGCATGCAGGGTAGTATCTCTATTTTTTTATATTTGCTGAAAGTTGCCTTATGACATAATATATGGTCTATTTTGGAGAAGGAGCCATGTGCTGCTGAGAAAAAAGTGTATTCTTTTACTGCGGGATGAAATATTCTATATATGTCCGTTAAGTCTAAGTTATTAATTGTTTTAAGGAGGCCTATGGTTTCTTTGTTTAGCTTTTGTTTGGATGATCTATCTATTGGTGAGAGGGGTGTGTTGAAATCCCCTAGAATAACTGTGTTGTGGTCAATTTTACTCTTGAATTTGAGAAGAGTTTGTTTGATGAATGTAGGTGCTCCATTATTTGGGGCATATAGATTTATGATTGTTATATCCTGTTGATGAATGGTTCCTTTAAGTAGTAAGAAATATCCATCTTTGTCCCTTTTGATTAGTTTTGGCTTGAAGTCTACCTTATTTGAAATGACAATGGAAACCCCTGCTTGCTTCCGCCGGCCATGTGAGTGATAAGACTTTTCCCAGCCTTTCACCTTCAGTCTATTGATGTCTTTTTCTATGAGGTGTGTTTCTTGGAGACAGCAAATTGTTGGGTCATTTCTTTTAATCCATTCAGATAATCTGTGTCTTTTGAGTGGTGAGTTTAGGCCGTTAACATTCAGGGTTATTATTGAAATGTGATTTTTATTCCCATCCATTTTTATTTGTATTATGATCTTTAGCTTGATTTGGTTTCTCTTCTGGTTGGTATTTCCCTTAGTTTAATATCTCACTTTGTTGATTTTCATTGTTATTTTTCTCTTCTTCTTCATGAAAAATTTTGCCCAGGATGTTCAGAAGTGCTGGCTTTCGAGCTGCAAAATCTTTTAACTTTTGCTTGTCGTGGAAGGTTTTTATTTCATCTTCGAATCTAAAGCTCAGTTTTGCTGGATATAAGATTCTTGGTTGACATCCCTTTTCTTTCAGAACTTGAAATATGCTATTCCATGATCTTCTTGCTTTTACGGTCTGGGTAGAAAAGTCTGAACATAGTCTGAACATAGCATTATTAAAATACTATTTTGAAATTTTGCATTGTATGGTCATTAGACTAGAAGATAAGTTCTTTATAAAAAGAGTTGTTCTGAATTTTATCACACAGACACTGTTTATATTCACCTATATTTTTCAAACAAGAATTTTTACTTGTAGTTGGACACAATACCTTTATTTTATTTATTTATTTTTTTTTATGTGGTGCTGAGTATTGAACCCAGGGCCACGCACGTGCTAGGTGAACGCTCTGCCGCTGAGCCACAACCCCAGACCCCAAATAAGATTTTAAAACAAGATAAAAATCTGCATTTAATCCAAAATAGGAAATGATTTGAGTAGATGGTGTTCTTTTTTTTTTTTTTAATTCTAAAGTTTTAAAAGAAAAACAACTGAAAGCCCTGATAGGAATTCCCAACTGGAAGATTTGCTAAAATCTCAGATATCATATGTGACATTGATCCATCTAGTAATTGTAAATATAACCATATAGTATTCTGAAGTATAAACACATTTTCAGCTCTTATTAAGAAACAAGAGCTTAAAACTTGTATTTTCCTTCTAATTGTTTTTATTCCATGACCAACAGATAATTTTGTCTGAAAATAACCAAATAACTGTGTTGGAGGCATTCAGATCTTTGATAGGATTTTGCACAATCTGCATGACCAAGTCGCCTTTCTATACAGCATAGCTCGTCCCAATGTTTGTTGTGACCCTGGTGACATCTATCAAAGGAAATTGCTCATTTCCTTGGCTTTATTTTCTTTGCTCCATTGACTCTGTGTGGAACATCCAGTTTCAACAGAACAACCTGAAATAAAGCACAGGAAGTGGCACCCCCATCATGATATACAGCAACAATCACTAACTTTTTCTTTTGTGCCTTTGGCAAACCGTGATTGCTATTCTGCTCAAAAAAACACAGGTCACTGGCCCTTTGGCAAACTCTCTTCATCGCTAGTCTAAATACTTCCTTTTGAACACAAAGAAAGGCAAGAGAAGATGTATGAGTTTGGTTATAAACTGGCAGGTTATTTATTCAGACAAGGGGAAAAGAGGCCGTGGAAATTTTGATGAGAACAAAGGAACCTGAAGAAAAAGGGAGTCCCCTGAGGGAGAAAACCTTTGCATTATGAGTTAATGACCATGTCAGAACCTGTAATGAAAGGGCAAGAGTATGCGATCACTTTGTGATCATGACACGATGACGTCTTTAGATGGTCAATGTGGAGTGCAGGTATGTAGTCTCTAGGTTGATTTTATAGACATGAGCCCTTATCTTGCTTTCTTAATTTTATTTTCCCTCCAAATCACCAGCTATTACAGGACTGGGGCTTTCTGTGAAACTGAGGCAGCGTGAATGCCCACTTCGAACCCCTATTTCAGACAAGCTGCTCAGAGTTACCGGCATAAGTTTATTAGAGAGATAGGGAAGGGGAAAGGGGACAATCTCAGGGGAGAGAGTGGGTCCTATCAGAGTGGAGAGTGACAGCATGCCCCTCCTGCCCTCCAGTTTTGTTAGGGATCCCAGCAAAGTTTCCAGAGAATCCCCTATAAGTCTGTCTCTTGACTTTTACTGTCTAAAGGATGACATCAGACTTTCAAGTCACCACTGCCCTGACAACTCTAGGTCACTTTGGTTCATGCTGACTGGTTCTAATTGGAGCCTATAATCTTAGAGATATTATGGTTAGGAGGAATGATTTTTATCTCCCTGATTGTTTGGGGATGTGGTCTATGTTAGGGTCACAAAAGTGCCCCCCACACACATACACTTCAGGGTAACTCATGTTCTTATTGAAATTTCAGGGCCTGCATTTCTTTTGCAGATAGCAGGTAATTTGATGAAGAATGTAATTAACATATCCTGTGGACTTAAGTTAGGCAGGGCTGCAGATAAATTGCTCTTTAAAAGTGAAAGCATGCTGGGGGCTGGGGTTGTGGCTCAGAGGTAGAGTGCTTGCCTACCATGCGTGAGACACTGGGTTTGACCCTCAGCACCACATAAAAATAAAATAAAGATGTTGTGTCCACCTATAACTAAAAAATAATTTTTTTTAAAAAAAGTGAAAGCATGAGGGGTTCAGCCCAATGGGCTGTTTATAGAATTATTCCCTTAACCCCGTGTGAACACTGCTCAGGTCTGTCGGACCAAGCACCATCTCTCACATGTGTTTTCCTCCTACATCTGGCACAAGAACACACCCAGAGTGCACTATAAGATCCTCAAGTTCATGGACCCTTGAAGGAGGCTCAACCTTGACACAGGGACCTGGTGATTGAAATCTAATTCTTGCATCTGTGATCATAGTGACCAGGAATCCATTGTTAAATACCTGTTAAGATTGTGTGCTTCTAATGAGTACATAGAGATTATAATCCCCAGTTCATTTCCTTGTAATGCCTAATTTGTGCACACTTCGCTGGGAAAATACCAGATTTTCTGCTGACTTTTACCAAGTGCTTTGCACATCGAAAGGGCTTAATAAACTGATTTTGGTAGTTGTTGATAATGGAGAAGTGGTATATTCTCTCCTCCATATTGATGGCAGTTCATGCAATAAAGCTCTTTTATTTTTTAGTCTCAAAAAGATAATCTTGGGGGCTGGGGTTGTGGCTCAGCGGTAGAGCGCTCGCCTAGCACGTGCATGGCCCGGGTTTGATCCTCAGCACCACGTACAAATAAACGCATTGTGTACAACTAAAGCAAATAAATAAATATTTTTTTTAAAAAAGATAATCTTGGCCAAGAAACTACAAGTTTTGTTCCTCCTTCTCTAACATTTCCCAATGTAAGATGAGTTATCTGCTTACAAATTTAATTGGAAGTATGACATCCATTGAGTCACGTTTCAGTGAGTGCATTAGTGGTTAATATTTACATTTACCCTGCTTACCTATAATTATTCATTTAGGATCACCTATCTATGAGCTATAGGAATCTCTTATCTCTTCCTTCTTTCTTCATCATGATAAACTTTTCCAGAAACTCCCTGTGCTTTTGGGAATAATATAGGAGAAGGTTAATTTCTTTTTTTTTTTTTTAATATTTATTTATTTACTTTAGTTGTACACAATGCAATGCATTTATGTTTATGTGGTGCTGAGGATTGAACCTGGGCCGCACACGTGCAAGGCGAGCGCCCTGCCGCTGAGCCCCAAGGGGGGAAGGTTAATTTCATCTTTAAGTTTTCTAGCTTGTGTATGAGGGATAAGCTTAAATCAAAGGGAACATAGTGTATCAGTTAGCTGTCACTGCATAACAGACTACCCTTCAATTTAAGCATCTTAAATACCAACCTCTTCTTATTAGTATTTCTTAAAATAGCAACCTCATACTATCTGGCTAGTTCCACTGACCTGGGAAACTGACTAATCTCAGTTAGACTCCTTCGTATGTCTGTGGTTAATTGGAGGGTTGGATTGCTTGCTGAGATGACTCATTCTCCTTCGTGAGTGTCTAATGTCACTGCAGCAAGCCACCAAAGCATTTTTTTAAAAATATTCTTTTAGTTGTTGATGGACCTTTATTTTATTTATTTATATGTGGTGCTGAGAATTGAACTCAGTGCCTCACACATGCTAGGCAAGCACCCTACCACTGAGCTACAACCCCAGCCCGGCCAAAGCATTTTATAATGGTGGTAGTAAGCTTTGCAAAAAGATACACAAAACTGTCATAGCATTGTTTTTAAGGCTGTTCGTTCATTGATTTTGTCAAAACAAGACTAAGTCCACACTCATTGTAGGAGGACACTCACTAAAGGGCAGGCTACAGGGAGGTATAGGAAACTGGGGACATTAATAAGAATTGGGTTCACTGGTTAACAGTAACCGCACTTTGGCTGTAAGCTGAAGCCATGTTTTCCCATTCAGTGTCACCTGCATCAAAGCAGACTTTGGCTCTCTCTATAGTATTTCCTTCCCACATGGTGCAGAACTCTTACCCCAACAGATGACCTTGAGGGCAATTTGCATAACAAGAGAGAACCATGCTTTGTTCCTTTTTTTTTTTTTTTTAATTACCTGGCTAGGCTAGCTATGTTGGCACAATTTATAGGAACAGAGTCCATTTGTTGTGTTGATTAAATTACAGAAAATCTAAAGAAATCAAAAAGTTCTGGAAGAGCAGAATTTTCCAAGCACATGTATTTTACTAACTTAAAATACTGAGAAAAAAATGTATAGTATAAATTATTAAATTAATTATTTATGAACAACTCAAAGAACTGGCAGAAAAATAAATTGTTGGCTCCTGATTCAGGTATATATATTCACATTATATAAGCCACATGATCCCTCAACTCAACTC
The DNA here is from genome assembly GCA_025594165.1 of Tamias sibiricus. NCBI lineage: Eukaryota > Metazoa > Chordata > Mammalia > Rodentia > Sciuridae > Tamias > Tamias sibiricus. The sequence continues at coordinate 19,508,375 of CM046675.1, forward strand.
TCATTTGGAAAATTGCAACAATAATCTTCTGTGGAAGACCACTGCTTCTGAGAATGCATTGTTAACTTCAAAATGTCATAAACCCTGTGCCCTCCAAATACATCCCCATCTTATTAGTGTCATAGGATTTTATTTTAGGATGGAACTTCAGGTAACAGCGTTTCGATACTTAGCACTGTGCATGGAACCTAGCAGCTTCAAGGACATTTGATACCTAGTTTGGCTAATTGATGTAAATGTGATTTATTGGTCACTCTTTCAATACTAAAATAATTACCATTTGTTTTTCTTTTCCTGAACATATTCTACAAAATAAAATGTTTTGGTGAAGATCCATAAATTTTCAGACTATAAAAATTTTAGAAGATATTCTTATAGGACAGGAGGGAGTTCAAATCGGTGGTCAGGTAAGTACCACCCATTGCTAAAATAGAATTGGTTCCTTTTATATATTTTTTGTTTAAAGATTTTTAATGTGGGCTTCATTAGGATTTTTTGGTGTTTTTTTTTTTGTTTTGTTTTGTTTTTTTAATTTATGGAGCCATTTAAGACATGTGTAAACTAAGAGGAAATCTTAGCACAGCAGTCCTACTGAGGGTACTAGGTAAGAAACTAACCAGTTTTACCTTAGTGGAGAACAAGATTAGAATCTATTAGAATGTTACAAATTCAAAGGCACCTCTACCCTTGGTTGGCTTTGTGTGTTCATGCAAGATATTTAGCTGCCTGTCTGGCAAATGGAGGTGATTTCCTATGTTTTATGTGCATCTGAGATAATTAAATGTAGTCATGTACATATGGTTTGTAACACAGTAATTGTTTCATAGATATTGGATAACAAATGATAGATATGATTGACATTGGTTTTGCTATGTTATTGATTTTGGAGGAAGACTGCCAAATAATTTGCCTTTGGAACTGTGAATTCACTTGCAGAATTCAAGCAGATTTGACCATCTTCTTCCTTCTCTTATGTATCACACTAATAGAGTTTTATGAGAAGTCAAATGGACATTTGAGAAATGAAAGAAAAGGGGGGAATAATGCAGGATTCAAATACAATATGTTTTTTTTTTAAAAATATTTATTTATTTACTTTAGTTATATGCAATGCAATACATTTATGTTTACGTGGTGCTGAGGATCGAACCCGGGCCGCGCACGTGCGAGGCCAGCGCTCTGCCACTGAGCCACAACCCCAGCCCCTACAATATGGGTTTTTTTTTTTTTTTTGCTTCTTAAAACATTGAAAGTGATTAATTTTTTAATGTATATAAATATATTTGTTTAGTTGTAGGTAGACCTAATTCCTTTATTTTATTTTATATGGTGCTGAGGATCGAATCTAGGGCCTCACACATATGAGATGAGCACTCTACTGCTGAGCCCCAATCCCAGCCCCTAGTATTTATTTTTGAATGTAGACTTTAACAAACTACTTTCTACCTTTGAAAGGTACTTTCTATGTTCTTGCTCTTTGAAGGCTCCAAAATGCAAAATAGCCCTCTCTGGTTTTAGGGAATCTTTTCTCTAAATCTTGTAAATTTCAAATTGTCAAACATCTCTGGTTTTAGGGAATCTTATCTCTAAACCTTGAATAGTTTCTTTGTATATGTTAATATACTTCAAGATTTAACTTTACACATTCTCTCCATAAGTCAATATTTTCAGAATGATATGGGTTTTCCTTCCAATTGGTCAATTAAAAAAAAAAAAAATAGGCCTCAGTTTATGACTAGAAACAACTTAAGCTTCAAGTTAATATTGGGGAATTCAGGGTTAAAAGGTTTCACAATTAATATAAAAGATTGTAAATATAAAACAGAGCCACTGGAATAATAACTATAAACGCAGAGAGTAACAGAAAATAACTCTAGAGAAAAATAAATGAATTAAATAAGCAAATATATATGAAATGTGAAATAGGAATTTTTCATTTGCAGAATTATATCTGCTTGTCTTCTAAAATAAAAGTTAGATTTAGCCAGGCCCCATGGTGCCTACCTATAATCCCAGGAGGCTGAGGTAGGAGGATTGTGAATTCAAAGCCAGCCTCAGCAACTTAACAAGGTTCTAAGCAACTTAGCAAGACTCTGTGTCAAAATAAAATATAAAAAAGAACTGGGGATGTGGCTTGGTGGTTAAGTACCCTGGGTTCAATACCTGGTAGGAGAAAAAAAAAAAATGTTTAGAGGAAGAAGGCAGAGGAGAGAGGAAGCAAGGCTAGCAGCTCCTTAGCACCAGACTTGTAAAGTAGGAAGGCTTCTCTCCTTAGCAAGGTGAGTAACCAAAAAACCTCACTGAAACATAATACAGAAATGTAAAAAGAAATTCATAGATCTACAGAAATTCGGAAACCTGAGCATAGACACTGCCTGGACAGAGAAAGGGACTGGGAACTCATAAAGGAAGTGACCAGCAGCCTTGGGAAACATTCCCAGAGGGTTCCCAACCAAAGAGACTAAAACAGGCACAGAACAGTTTACCTGGACCACTCAGCCTCTGGATCCAAGAGAGAAAAATCCTTTAAAAACACCACAGGAGCTAGAGTGAAGATGCTCACTGCAGCCAGGCAAGTGTGTCTGCACCCCAGGCCTGACAATCAGGTCACAGTTCCTCAACAGCCCCAGGATATCCCTCCCATACTGAAAGACTGAAAGCTGAGAGCTACTACACCCAGCTGTCAGCTAGGTGAGGAGCACAAAGGCGGTGGCCAAAACTGCATAGCCAAAAATAAATATGAAGACTGAAAATCCATCTCTGCCAGGAGATTTGACCACCACAGTGGAAATAAGCCCTTTATCTCTCATTAAGATTATTTTTCTTTTTAGATTGATTTTCTCCATATTTCCATATTTTCATGCTTTTTAAATTTTAATTATTTCAAACATTTTATCATATTATTCTTCATTTTTTTCAATATATATGATTGTGTGTGTGCGTGTGTGTGTGTGTGTGTGTGTGTGTGTGTGTGTGATTGTATATGCTCTCCCTGTGTAGATAGGTTTGAAAATATATATTTGTGAATGCATATATATGTATTTGAAAAAATATATATATATGTGAATGCATATTTATGTATTCATATAACTTTACTTACACATTACTGGCTCTCTCCTGCAGGTATTTATTATTTAGCCTAGATTAGACTTAGGTTAGATACAATTACACAAGAGTTTGAGTAGTTTCAAGCTTACATTTGCTGATGTTTTCATAACTGGGTTCTTGGCCCTCCCATTTCTTTACTGTCTTCTCCCGGTAATAGCAAACATCTCCAATGCTTTCTCCTTTCTTTCCTTTTTCATTATTTCAGTTAATTTATTATCCCTTCTTCTTTACAGCTGACACTCGCTCCCTATCACCTGCCTCTCCTTTACTTTTTCAAACACTTTGAACTTTCTTTTGTCCTCTGATCCTATTATTCTTAAGAAACTGTAATCCAACCAAACAATATAAATCATGTATTTTATGTAATTTCTAATCCATTCGATTGTTGCAATTATTAATAGAGTGGACAGCATTGTAGACAACCACTGTTGAACACCTGATCTAGTTCATGGTTTATTATTGTTGGTACTGTTATTAAATGCTGACCCCACCATTTCTATATAGGTGGATGTTAGTGTTATAATTGTCAAAGTAGACACCAGACATATATCATAAAGCTGTACATATGTTGCTAGCATTAGTGCCACTTCTGACTCCCTCTTTTCTCCCGGAAAAGGGGTGTTAAAGAAATCAGAATACTGCAAGATCACAGAGATCCTGCAGCTGGAAAATTCTCACATCTCAACCAAACAATGATGAATCTCACCCCACTCACAATCTCAGCCCACCTGAGCCCTGACATTACTCCAACTCAAAGAACTGAGGAGACAAAAACCCTAAACCAACAACTAGGACCTAAGGAGGAACAATCAGAGAGGAAACTCAGGTCCCACACATCAGCTCACATATCAAGAACAGAGAGAAGTCCCAAAACAAATAATATAATTACACACAAAAGGACACACATAAAGGTGAGGAAGGAGAATTCATCTCAACTGATGTGCAAATCCAAACCTCTGAAGACATGAGGAAAAACACAACCAAATCTCCCCACCAAAATTCACAATCCCCCAACAAAGGATCCCACTGATATTGAAGTGGACAAAATCCCAGAGCAAGATCATAAAATTTTCATTATTAAAATGCTCAGTGAACTACAAGAAAATCAATCTAATGGATGAATTAGCAGAGTGAATACAGAAGATGAAGGATCACATCAATAAAGAAATAGAAACAGTCAAAAGAAACCAATCAGAACTCCTAGAAATGAAAGACACAATCAATCAGATTAAAATTCACTTGAAAGCATCACTAACAGATTAGATAGTATAGAAAATAGAACTTCAGGCCTTAAAAACAGGATATATGAACTTGAGTACACAGGATGCAATCAACGGAAAAATATATAGAACATGATCAGAATATACAAGAGATCTGGGACAACATCAGAAGACTACCAAAGATTCGTTTGGTAGAAGAGAACATGGAGATACAAGCTAATAGCTTTAGGAACATTTTCAATGAGATTTAGGAACATTTTCAATGAGATAGTTACAGAAAACTTTTCCCATATCAGAAATGCGATAGACTTCCACATACAGGAGGCTTTACAGGACCCCAAATAGACTTATTCAAGTGAGAAGCTCTCCAAGACACATCATAATAAAATGCCCAACATAGAAAGTAAGGAAAGAATCACGTGATCATCTCAAGAAATACAGAATAGGCCTTTGACAAAATCCCAGCCCCCATTCATCTTAAAAACCCTAGAAAAGGTAGGGTTTGAAGGAACTTACCTCAATATCATAAAAGCCATTTATGTCAAACCCAAAGCCAACACATACTGAATGGAGAAAAACTAAAAGAATTTCCTTAAAGATCAGGAACAAGCCAAGTTTGTCCACTCTCACCACTCTTATTGATTATAGTCCTTGAAACATTAGCCAGAGTGATCAGGCAAGAAAGGGAAATAAAAAGGATACTGATAGGAAAAGAAGGAGTCAAACGACTCCTGGAGCTTAAAAATGAGTCCAGCAAATAGCAGGATACAAGATCAACATGCAAAAATCAATAGCTTTCCTGTACTCCAACAGTGATTCAGCTGAGGAAGAAATCCAAAAAATCATTCCATGCACAATAACTTAAAAAAAAAAACTACTGAGGAATTTATCTAACCAAGGGGATAAAGAAGTTCTACAATAAAACTATAGAACACTGAAGAAAGAAATTGAAAAGACTTTAGAAGATGGAAAGACATCCCATGTTCTTGGACAGGCAGAATTAATATTGTCCAAATGGCCATACTATCAAAAGCAATATACCAGTTTATACAATCACCGTGAAAATACCAATGACATTCTTCCCATAACTAAAAAAAAAAAAAAAAAAAAAAAAAAAAAAAAACCCAATTTTTAAATTCATTTTGAATAATCAATGACCTAGAATAGCCAAAGAAATACTAGCAAGAAGAGCAAAGTAGGAGGTATCATAATACCTGATCTGAAATTTTACTAAAGAGCTGTAGTAACAAAAACATCTTGGTATTGGCTTCAAAATAGACATGAAGACCAATGGAACAGAGTAGAAGTCACAGAGAAAAACCCATATCCTTACAGCCATCTGATGCTTGACAAAGGTGCCAAAAAATATTTTGGAGAAAAGACAACTTTTTTAACAAATGGTGAAACTGTATAGTTATATGTAGAAAAATGACACAAACCCCCCCACCCCTGCATAAAAGTCAAATGGGATTGTACCAAAGACTTAGGAATTGGACCAGAAAACTTGCAACTGCTAGAAGAAAACATAGGGCCAACACTCCATCATATTGGTGCTGGCACCAACTTCCTTAACAAGACCCCCAAAGTTTGAGAAATAAAATAAAATAAGTGGGATGCCATCAAACTAAGAAGATTCTGAATAGCAAAGGAAAAGATTGTGAGCCTGAGAATGAGCCAAAATTACACCTCTAGTGTGGCACTTGGCATATATCTTGCCTTCAAACTTGCTTGATTCTCAGTTGTATCAGTACAAAGTCAAGGTGAATTTCTTTATATTTAATTCCTATGCCTCTGTTAAAAGGAGGTATTAGCACAGTCTATAAGGATAGAATTCTCTGTCTGAGATACATGAGTTGGGTCCAGTTCAAACCCAGACTTGTCATCTGATGCTGAGAAAATTTTAAATTCTCAACCCAAGTGTTATCTCCTAAGAAAGGAGATGTAAGTTTATAGCAGCACAATTCACAATAGCTAGATTGTGGAACCAACCCCGATGCCCATCAGTAGATGAATGGATAGGGAAACTTTGGTATATATACACAATGGAACACTACTCAGCACTAAAAGAGAATAAAATCATGGCATTTGCAGGTAAATGGATGAAGTTGGAGAAAATAATGCTAAGTGAAGTTAGCCAATCCCCAAACACCAAAGGTCAAATGATCTCTTTATTATGAAGATACTGACATATAAAGGCAAGAGAGGGGGTATGAGAGGAATGAAGGAACTTTAAATAGAACCAAGTGGGGAGAGGGGAGGGGAGGGGACAAGGGAATAGGAACAACAGCAGAATAAGTTAGACATCAATACCCTAAGTACATGTATGAAGACACAATTGTTGTGAAAATACTTTATGTAAAAGCAGCGACTTGAAAAATTGTGCTCTTCATATGTAATATGAAATGAATTGCTCTCTGCAAGCATATATAACAAATCAGAAAAAAAAATTTAAAAGAAAGAAAGGAAATATTATTTATTTGATAAAGCCTCTTTGAAGATTAAATGAAAAAAGAACATAAAATGTTTTCCAAAGTACTGGCACAAGATAGGTGCTCACTTTAGAGTAGTAGCTAGAATTATTTTTCTGTTTGATGGATGAGAAGAAACCATAGTGCTTAGGGAGGGTATCTGTTAAGAATGAGAAGACATTTCTTACGGGAGGAACATGGGCTTGCATGGCAGCTAACAGAGTCAACAGGCAGCCTATGGACCTCTTGAATTTAGAGTAGGTTGGCTGAAGCAGAAAATGAAAAATAAAGGAGAAACACATCAGGAGGTAAGCAAAAGAAGCAAAGACTGGCTCTCAAAAATGAAATCAGGCCAAAGAGATGGAAGTACATGCCCAGACCAGCAGAAAGAGCCATTGAAGGGTAAATGATTAGACATTGACTTTAGAAAGTTCACTGGAAATTAGAGAGGGAAATCAGGGAGGGAATCCTGACATTTGTCTCAATTATGGCTAAACAAAATCCTGGACTGGTGTACTGACAGTTGGTGCACTTCTTGAATTCAAGAAGGCTGAAAAAATGTGGCCCCACTTAGTAAATGAATGTGAAAAGCAATTCACCAACATTATAATCTGAAAACTCTGTTAAAACCACTCCTCCAGCCGAGTGGCTGACACTGGTTATTTGGCCTTTGATCCCGAATATGTCTTATTTGTCAACCAAAAGTTGAAAGGAAAGGAAATTAATCTTTTTCAGCCTTGCACTTCATCTTTGAGTTTCCACATGAAATGAAATATGAATTGGCTCTCTATATAATTTTCACCATTTTCTTCCAGTTAATTTCCATGGATAAGCAAATTAATTCTATCCCATTTCTTCATGTCAACCCTATTGGCATGGTTCACAGGTAATTGTAGGGTGTCATTTCTGCCTTACAGCATCACTGGGAATATTGGATTTGTAAATGTTAGCATGTTATTTCACAGGAGGATACAGTTTTCTTTGTTCTTTTTTTTTTTTTTTCCATTTTGAAGAATTCTCACTGACCTAATTTTATTTATTTCTCATTTTCATTGGACATGTTATTATATCCATGATAGCATACAATTCTCTGGAGAGGGTTTATAGGATGTAGTGCAGCAAAGATAATCCAAGCAGCATCTAACAGGCTCCCTGGTAGAGGAGACAGGCTACAGTGCAGAGACCATGGTAAACAGAGTTTGCAAGGCAGAGGACTGGACAGGAGAGCGAGTGAGAACTCAGAGTGTATGTAGAGGTATCCCAAGCTACTGTCTAGCTAAGCATTGATTGTACATGAAACAACTATATAAGACTAAGGAAAGAACTGCCCAGAAGTATTAAAGGGGATGAAACTCATAGTGGGCTGAAACTAGTTCCTTTTTCTACCAACTCGAGTGAAGAATGCAAAAATACATGAAATAGTGTAGATGACTCCAGTAAGTTTTGCCTCAGCAGTAGAAAATAATTAACTAGACAAAATGTTGTTCTAGTCACAACACAATTAACCTATATTTAAGTTAAAGACTTTCTAGGGGGCTGAGGTTGTGGCTCAGCGGTGGAGCGCAGCGGTGGAGTGCTCGCCTAGCACGTGTGCGCGGCCCGGGTTCGATCCCAGCACCACGTAAAAATAAAGGCATTGTGTACAACTAAAATAAATAAATATTAAAAAAAAAAGACTTTCCAGGGAAAAGTTCAAGAACATTTGTAGGAATGCAAACATATCAAGCACCTCATAAAATCTACATTTTTCTGCTATCCACTAAAACATATTTTGTATATAAAAAAGGCAGGAAAATATAGCCTATAATGAGAAGAAATATCAAAATGTATCACAGATATTGAAATTAATATTCAAGAGCACTAGAATAGCTACTAAAACTGGACTCTACTCAGGAAAGTAAATAGATCAAACACATTACATAAGGAAGACATAAAAAAATACATCAAACATCCAGAGATGAAAAATGACAATATTTTTATGAAAAAAAAAACCTTGAATTGATTAAAGGCAAATTATATATTCTAAGAATAGGTTTTAAAGATGACATACAAACTATCATAAATGAAACATTGAGAGAAAAAAATAAAATAACATTAGAAATGTATGCAACAAATTGTGTACATTTGTAGTCATCAAATGCAGAGATAGATACAGAATAAATATCTGAAGGAAGAGGGGCTGAAATGGATCTAAAATTGTTGAAATATATTCAATAATCTCAGTGAACCCCGCATACCAGAAATGTGAAAGAAACAGCAACAAGGCACGTCATAATAAAATTACTTAAAATGAAAAGTCTTAAGAGCAGCCATTGAAAAAAAGTTTCTCATCACACGCAACATAAGCAAGAAGTCAGTGGAGCAAGCAGTTTTACTCAAAGAAAATAAAAATGTTAACCTGGAATGTTATTTTGAGCAAAATATCTATCAAAGACAAAATGGAATAGATATTTTCAGAAACCCAAGAAGTCAAAAGCATCCATCACCATTGGGCTTGCAATACAAGTAATGTTAAAAGAATCCCAGTGGGAAGAAGGCAGATGATCCAGATGGAAATTGGATCTCAGGAGGAGCAATAGGAAGGAGGATCATATGAATAAATATAGACAATTTTTGTTGTTGTTGTTCTTTATGTTTCTTTCAAATAGACTATTTAAAGCAAAAATGATAAGAATGTGTTGTGGAGTGGTAACATGTAGAAGTAGAACCCTTGATAGAAATAACAAAACAGGCCTGCCGAGAAGAGATGGAATTCTGCTGCAATTCTGTTTTTATTTATTTATTTTTATTGTTTTTCTTTTAATAATATTTTATTTTTAAAATAATTTTATTTTCTCGTTTTCTTTTAATAATTTTTTTTGTAGGTGAACATGATACCTTTATTTTATTTATTTATTTTATGTGGTGCTGAGAATTGAACCCAGTGCCTCCACACATACTAGGCAAGACGCTTTACCACTGAGCTGTAGCCCCAGCCTTATTTTATTATTATTATTACTATTTATTATTATTATTATTATTATTATTGGTACTGGGGATTGAACTCAGGGGCACTCGACCACTGGGCCACATCCCCAGCCATTTTTTTTTATTTTATTAGAGACAGGGTTTCACTGAGTTGCTTAGTGCCTCGCCATCGCTGAGGCTGTCTTTGAACTCGCAACCCTCCTGCCTTAGCCTCCCAAGTGCTGGGATTACAGGTGTGCGCCACTGTATTTTATTTTTTTATGCAAAGTGATGCAACATGATTAAAAGTAAAAACAGGGTCAATGTTTGAGGCAGTGGATCTATCGTATACATTATCATAATGGTGCATAGGTGGCATTATGCATTGGTTAAAACCTGCAGCACCTCAGGATACAGAAAATGAATTCTATCCTAAACTATGGGTTTTGGCTAGTAATAATGTAACAACACTGCTCCATTGATAGTAACAGCTGTACCTAAATCATGCAAAATAGTAATAGGAGTGACTTTGTGTGGTACGGTGAGGGCAGGAGAGAAAATATTTGGGAACTCTGCTTTCTGCATGATATTACTGTGAACATAAAATTGATCTAAAAATAAAGATTGTTCTAAAAGCTTTTCTAAAAATAGATTCTAAAATTAAATTTTTTAAAAGTAGACTGTAATAAAGAGACCCCAAAACTTTTTACTATAATTTGTGATGGCCAAAATTTAGACACCTCCTCAATGTCTATCAATAGGTACTTGGATTGAGAATGGAAACTATATATATATATATGCATATATATACACATTTATGTATAAATGTATATAAACATAAATACACACACACAACATTACCCAGGAAAGAAAAATTGTCCTGCAGATCCATACAAGTCTATAATGATCACCTGGGGAGGGGACAGCAAGGAATTTGCAGAGAGAGTTACCAAGGGGGGTTGAGGAAACCTTCTGTGGGTGATGCTTATATTCATTTTTTAAAAAATTGTGATGATAGTTTTGCTGCTAAGAAATATGCCAGTATTTCAAATTTTGTACTGTAAAGTTCCAACTGCATCCAGAAATATATAAGAAGATAAACACATTATTAACAACTGAGAATTATCATAGGCATGAAAGTTTGGTTCAGTATTCAGAAATGACTCAGTATAACCTAGCACTTTAACAAGAAAAAAGAAGAAAATCAATTTATCCAAACAGCGGGTTCGGAAAAAGCATTTGACCAATGCTTTTATGATATAAATAAATAAAACTTTCAAACAGTTAGGAATAGAAGTGAATTGCATTGACCAGAAAAAAAGACTAAATGGAGAGCTAATATACTTAATTTTTATTAAACATTTTAAATAGATGCATAATAACATATAGTCTACATCCTCAGATATTTTTCGTGTCTTTATGGTTATAACCTTTCAAAACTCTTTCCTCTGGCTTTTTGAAGTATGCATTATTATTATCCATAGTCTCTGTGTTGTGCAATAGCACACTGGAGTTTCTTGATTCTATCTAACTGTAACTTGGTACCCACAGATTAACCTTTCCCATTCTTTCTTCCACCTTACTTTCCCTGGGCTCTGATAGCCATCATTCTACTCTCACCTACTATGAGACCAGCTATTTTAGATTCCACATGTCTGTGAGATCATGCAGTATTTGTCTTTCTGTCCTAGCTTTTACTTAACATAACCATCTCCAGTTCCATGATACTCAATTTTGAGTGACTGAAAGCTTTGCCCCAGTGACTGGAGAAAAGAATAGCATATTTGTTCTTCTATTTAGCATTGTGCTGAAGGTCCTAGCCAGTGTAAGAATGCAAGAAAACCCAAAGACATACAGATTGAAAGGATTAAATAACTTTATTTATAAAAAGTTATATATACAGAAGATTGTAAGGAATCTACACAAAGCTCTGAGAACAAATGGATTTATGCAGATATAGTTAATGGACAAAATTTTATTATATATCTACATATTGACAAGAAACAATAGGAAAACAAAATTTTGAACAATGCCATTTAGGATAACTTTGAAAAGTTAAATAGAGTAGTTGAATTTGTGTTATAGAAGATAAAATTTCATGGTATTTTTACCAGATATGATTTGTTGCCTCTATACATTTAAAATAAATTCATTGTTCTATCTGAATTTATTTTGAGCAATTTGGATTGAGCTAAATATACATCTTTTGATATGTTATAAAGATAATTTAGAGTGCTTAAATATGCAAGCATTTGTGACTTAACATGCCTTTGGGTTTATCTTTTCCTGTCTCAGTGTTACTCAGTTCAATGTTACAGGAGCCCTGTTTGGGGAATGTAAGACTGACTATTAGACATTTTTGGGCATTGTCGCCTTCGCGTTCATGGGACTTGGCCCAGGATCTCGAGAGATTTGAGCAATGACTCAGCAGATTGACATTTTTGAGCATTGTCGCCTTCCGTAGTCTCACGGGACTTGGCCCAGGATCTCGAGAGATTTGAGGAGTGACTCAGCAGATCGAGCAAGCACCATTCCTGCTCGGGCGCATGGGATGAGACCAGAGAGAGAAAGGACAGGGTTATCGCTATTGTATAGATACATTGTAGTTTCTTGTAAGAGTACGTGGCTTGGTTTCTTGTGAGAGTGTGTATGTAGTGTTAGAAATTACAAGAGACAGAGACAGAAAGATTAAAGAATTTTTTCGTCTCCATCCTGTCTCCGGACTCCTTCCCGCGGCGCTGCCGTTTGCAATCCCTTTCCGGCGGCTAACAGTACATAGTAGATTCTTAGCCAGTAGTTGAATGGCTGTGCATTTAGTATTGTGCTAGGTGGCTGCTCACACTCAGGGGTAACGACTTTGGGTTCAACTCATTGAGAAATAAAAATCACTGAATTTCAAGTAACAAAGATAAAGCAGACACAAAAACCACAGACTCTAGACCATTTTATTAATTTGTGGAGAGTGCTTCATATAGATCACATAATGACCCTTATACAAGAAAATTTTTTTTATTTTCTTTCTCAGATATTGAAGTGCATTTTCAAATGAGCAACTATTTTACTTTCTTACTTTCAAATGTGCATCTTATGCAAAAACAGAGTGTAAAAGAACATGCTACCAGCTTTAGTTTCTTCCTCTACATTTTAAAAAAATATTTTCTTAGTTGTAGATGGACACAATATCTTTATTTTATTTATTAATTTTTTCATGTGGTGCTGAGGATTGAACCTAGTGCCTCACACAGGTGAGGCAAGGGCTCAACCAGCCTCTCCTTCTACATTTTACAGAAATAGTTTTCTTGTTTTCTCTTCTCTCTGTTTTCCTTTGTTTGACCCCTTTCATGTATGATAATCAATGTTCTGATTTTTCTACTTTGAATGTACTTTTTTAAGGAAGAAGTTTTGATGGTGATTTTGTTATTATTTATCTTTCCAACCCTACAAAAATGGTGCTATTTTTAGTACAGCTTCTGGCTACATTTAACATCATTGCCAGCAGAAATTTGATAGTACCTTTACTTATTTTCTTCTGTAAATATGGTTCTATCAGTTTTATTCTGTATTTTGGGATTTACTACTGGATATAGGCCTTGTTGGGTTGGAGGTGTAGCTCAGGGATAGAGCAGTTGCCCAGAGTGCATGAGGCCTTGGGCTCCAACCAGCGCTAGGAAAAAAAAAAAAAAAAAAAGATGTTGGCCTTTTTATTTATATATGATCATTGAAGCTATGTCAATAATAATTTAAAAAATAAGGTAATAATATAAGAGATGTATTGTGTCATAATAATAAAGATCAATCTTTATCTTTATGTATGTAACTTTAGTGAATTATATAAGAATTTAAAAAAGAAACCTACAGAGATATAATGACAAGTCTGCTGGGTCCCTACTAACAGAGTGTATAGCGATATAGTGGCTTCCATCTACCAGCCAAACCACTTGGGAAGAGTATTTCAAACAACTTATTTGTTTTTCCTGAACTCACTGTACCCGTCTAGACCTTTGTCATTTGAAGAAACAAAATAAAGCTTTTGTCTGGTGTAGAACTTTCAAAAAGCCAAATTTGTTTTCAGAAAATTTTGAAGACTATGAGTGTGGTCTTAATTGTTTGCAATTAGTTTTCTGTTTTTTTTTTTTTTTTGTTTTGTTTTGTTTTTTTGTTTGTTTGTTTTTTTTAAGATCTGGGTAAAATATAAATCATGTAACATGGTGCAAATCAAAGAGCGATTAGTGGCCTGTCACTAGTAAGCAGACTCTTTGTTCATGGTCCCTCATAAGGTCAATGCAGAAACTGAAACATAAGTTTTTAGGACCTTTCATACAAAGTGACTTTGCTGCAATTCCCAAGCACCAGATTAATTGACTCAAGTCACTGAACAGAGAGTACAGACCCATTCGAATGACAAGTTGGATGAGGTGTTGGTCACATGCACAAGACCACTGATCTGGAAATAAGAAAACATGATCCTGGACCGCAGATGGTTTGAGAAGCACTGATGTGGCTCATCAAGCTCGTTTTGTGGAGTCCTGGGCAGAGGAGTTATCATAAGAGATATGTAGCCATCTCCATGGAAACCGCAGCTCAAACACAACTAAAGATCTATGTGACTGCTAACAAGGAACAAAGGAATCATATGAATAGATTACAAGCAGAATAAAGCAGCCAGTGGTTTCAAGCATACACCACAAATAAAAATTACAGGGGTAAGCACTTGAATTGCAGGTGCTGATTTTTGATCAAGCTGCTTCACATGTGGGTAGCTCCAGGCAAGGAGTTCCAGGGTTAGAAGAGCAGAAGGCACTCTCCATGCAGCAGATGTCAGATTGTACATATGTTTCTCTATAGAATTATCCTGTTTTGTTATTCTGTAGATGTTACAGGTTTGGCAACAAGATGTTCAAGATAACATCTTCATATTACTACTCTGAAAGCTCATTTACCATGTTATATTTTTGCTTTTAGCTCTATTTCTAATAATAAGATACAGAAGCTCTGAATATAAAAAGAGGAAAGAAAGTGACTGACCCCATATGCTGCTAATCACAGGCATGTGATGTTGAACTTGAACAGGCATGATATTGAACTTGAACCAGCAATGGCCTGCCACTGTGAGCTTTATTTTCCATTCTCTTCCACAGCTATTATTTTTATTTTTCCCAGTAGGAGAGGAGAAGGATCACCTTGCTGAGACCTTAGTTTCAGATGCCACAGTATTCATTGTTATTGGGCCATTGTGCTTATATCAGGTCAACTGAATACAGCAGAACCACAAGGGACATGGTGACAAAATCAATAATTCCGATTTACTCCTTGTCGAATAGTGAAACAATTCTATCATTTTGTTAATAGAATAGTTATTTTTCTTTCCCCAAAATCAATTCAGTGTAACTGAAGTGTGTATTTCGTGTTTTCCTGAGGAACCAAATTAATCTAGTGGTAATTGTTTTGCTCTCTAGGAAATGCACAAAGACCAGCATATTTTTTTTTCTTTTTTTTCACTTATTTTTTTTTTAGCCAATGCAAGGGACTTCATGAGTTCCTAATTAAAAATTTAATTTTCTTAACTTTTACTTATTTCTCTTGTTTCTCTGCCTTTTGTTTGATTATAGGATGCACTCAGATAGATAAAATTTCTCTTGCACTATTTGCAGTGTGAAACTGTGTCATATCAGGAAATTTGGTAAGGTCTCAGCTGTGCATGTCTTTTTGAAAGAATAAGCATTTTGATACCGAATACCTCATATCACCCATTCTTGATTATTTATAAATAGATGATCTAACATGAGTCTTGTTTTCTGCAACAGGTAAAAACAATGGAAATGAATTAAGATTTTTGGCTTTATTCTACAAAGTGTGCAAAGAGAAATTTGGAGAGTCCAGGAGTTGCAATGAGACTAATGTCTCTCTCTGAGCAGTTTCTCAAATAGGAACTTCATTGAAATACTTTTAAAAAGGAATAACTGAATGTTATTGTTTTAAAGTCTATAATGAAAATATAGTTGATAAACTAACAGGAAAGCAAGAGTCTGAGAAACCCGAAAAAGGTGGACATATTACACAATTCCTTTTCTGTCTTCTTAGTCAGTCTTTAGAAATGACGGAGACCCCACTGTCCTGTTAATCCTGATCTGAGTCAATTCTGCTTAGAACTTGCCTGAAACTCAACCTGGGTAAGTTGGAAGAATTACTCAAATATCTATGCTGTTTGCCCCAGTGTATATTTAAATCAATGTAATTATTGCTTCTCTGTTATGAGGAAAGTGTCAGTCATGAAGCTCAATGAGACAATCTACCCCTATTTCATACTGGTATTGGGAGTATTTTAATACATGTCCAAGATGGACAAAGAATCTGGGAAGCGGGAAAGGGGTTGTGTAGTATAAAAAGCAAGATAACATAGTCTCCTTCAAGATTGTGCTATTATTGCAACAGAAAGAATATAAACTCTCCATGGATTAAAACTCGTGAGATTAACTTCCTACTTGTGCAAAGTCTAAGGGTGATGGGGGCAGGGAGATGTTCAGGCCCCACAGTATGTTCAGTGGCTCAGATGTGCTGTCATCTTTAATATGTTATACTTTGAAGATCACCCTGGACAGCAAATATAAATAACCTTCAAATGAAGGAATGGGATGAGCTGAGAATGCACCTTTTTTTTCCCCCATTACCATATTGGCCCTGAAATGACATATTTCCTCATAGTCCATTGATAAGAATAAGTCACATGGCTACAACAGAAAGCAAGAATTTTGTAAAGGTGAGTGACCGTGTCAAGTTGAGGGTTTAAATGAGTTGCCAGACAAACTAGGAAAAAAAAAAAAAAATCAATCACATCATTCTGGACAGAACTGACAAACCTCTTAGCGAGTCACTAGTGAACTGGCAAATGCCAGCCTCTTGCTCAGTCTGGCTTGATTGCATTTCTATGGTCTTTATTTTATTTTACTATTATACATATTGGATAATGTTCTTGAGCCAAATACGCTAGATGCTCAGCAGTATAACTGAAATACTGTCACAGTTTTACTTGAGCGTGGGTGATGTTTGATATCCCAGCTTGCAGAGGGCTGAGAAAGTTCCTTACATTTCTGGTGTGAAAGGGCATATACAAACACTTTAATCTGATGGAGCTATGGTGGTCATTTTGGAAGATGCATTGCATATTGAGATTATCAAAACTTCTTCCCTGTATATTGAGGAGCTTTTAGTCTATAAGACTATAATAACATGCTAGCAGTTTGTTTTAATTTTTTAAAGATACTTCTGGTTTTGTTTTGTAATCTTAAAAGTTCTGTGGTCCGTTTCCCCACCTGTTTTTCGCTAATGGATCTCCTAGAAAAATATCTACAAGAAATACATTTCTAAGAAATTCATAGTCAGTTTTTTTTAAAAAAAATGTTTTAACTAATACATAAAAGCATCAAAATTGTGCCTGTTTATGGGGGTGTTATGTAATGTTTTGAAACATGTATGCATTACATAATGTGGAAGTCTGGTTAAACATATTTGTCTCCTCAAACATATATCATTGTTTTATGGGGAAAACTTTTAGGATCATTTTTTTTCTTTTTCTTTTCTTTCTTTCTTTCTTTCTTTTTTTTTTTTTTTTTTTTTTTTTTTTGTATAAGGAATTGAACTCAGGGGCACTCAACCACTGGTCCACATCCCCAGTCCCCCCCCACACTTTTTTTTGTATTTTTTTAGAGACAGGGTCTCACTGAGTTGCTAAGTGCCTTGGCATTTTTGCTGAGGCTGTCTTTGAATTTGCGATCCTCCTGCCTCAGCCTCCCAAGTGCTGGGATTACAGGTGTGCGCCACCGCGACCAGCTAGGATCCTTTTCTTCTAGCTTTATGAGGTATTCAGTACATCATTGTTATCAGTAGTCACCCTCCTGTGCAGTAGCACACCAGAACTTGTTGCTGCTGTCTAACTGTAGCTTAGTACCCATCAATCAACCTCTCCTCATCCCGACCCCTCTGCTCCCCACAGGATGTCCTGAACAATCACATGCAGTGTCTGTCTGTAAAGGCAGCTCTTTCCCGCAATGCTGAAATTCCTGAGGATAAAGTGGCTTTGTAGGAGTTTTGGTAAAAGGAGGTTAGACAAAGCAAATGTGAGCTGTAATTATGTTCTGTATCTGCAGAAATCCTTCTGCAAATGATATTTTATCAACATAAATTTTGTACTCATTACCTTCTGAAGGTAATTGTTTCTCACTGTAGTGTGTAACTAGATATGAAATTTATGTTAAGAATAAACATTAATTACCCATAAAATAACCTGGGAAAGCCAATGCATTTAAAAGAGTTGAAAGAGAATAAAAATCACTAAAGAGAAACACAGAGAATTTTTATATATGTCAAAGTGAGGTAGGTTCCTGGTCATAATTTGGGTTACTCCCAAAACATCAGGAGCCCATTGGACACTTCACAAAGTCTCAATAGCAGTAACTGTGTTTCCCTAAGCAACGATCCTGTTGTTACCTGATCCATGTCCAGCTGCTCAGCACAACAGATCAATAAAGTGGAGAAACAGATACTGAAAGCAAGAAAGCTGACCAAGTAGATGGAGGGCAGTTATCAAAAGTCCATCTTTCTCCTTGGGACCAGAGAGAGTGTTTTTATTTTTATTTATTATTTATTTGTTTTTATTCTAAGTTGTTATATATGACAGCAGAATGCATTACAATTCATTACACTTACAGAGCATACTTTTACATATCTCTGGTTGTATACAAAG
Source organism: Tamias sibiricus (assembly GCA_025594165.1). Lineage (NCBI taxonomy): Eukaryota > Metazoa > Chordata > Mammalia > Rodentia > Sciuridae > Tamias > Tamias sibiricus. The sequence goes on from CM046675.1 coordinate 19,526,857, forward strand.
CATATTCACACCATTCGTGTCTTCATACATGCACTTAGGGTAATGATATCCATCTCATTCTACCATCTTTTTTTTTTTACCCTTTTGCCCCTCTATTCCTCTCCTTCCCCACTGGCCTTTCTAGTGTTCCTTTAATCCTCCTATGCTCCCTGTCCCAAGAGAGTGGTTTTTAAAGGGAAGATTGAAGACAGTCAGAACAAAAGAATGAAAGTGGGATAGGGAAATTATTTTTGATTTGGAGGCCACAGGTGTCATAAGGGTCGGCTCTCCCCAGGTGACACTATCTAGAGCTCCTGAGTTTCCGTGACTGTCTCTCAGTAGCCCACTTGGCCATCTGAAGCTAGACATCAACACACCATATGCTTCCTGCTGCTGGGAGCAAGAATGTACATGGCTTAAGCCGGGCGCGGTGGCGCACGCCTGTAATCCCAGCACTTTGGGAGGCTGAGGCAGGAGGATCGCGAGTTCAAAGCCAGCCTCAGCAATGGCGAGGCACTTAGCAACTCAGTGAGACCCTGTCTCTAAATAAAATACAAAAAAAAAAAGGCTGGGGATGTGACCCAGTGGTCAAGTGCCCCTGAGTTCAATCCCCAGTACCACCAAAAAAAAAAAAAAAAAAAAAAAAAAAAAAAAGAATGTACATGGCTTAAAGGCTATTTGTGTCCATTCTCTGTTCTGTGGTATTACTGGTGAGCCATTTAGTTTTAGCAAACTGCTATCATCTAGGGCTCACAAACTTTTTCAGTATGGAATAAATGCTTCCAGAGCATTGCTTGAGGAAATAGAAACATAAACTCAACTTCTCCATTTGCAAATGCAATTGTACATTTGTATGTGATGGTGGAAAGGCAGGGGATCAAACCCAGGGCTGCTTCCATGCCAGGCAAGTGCTCTACCAGAGAAATATACCCCTAGCCCCTCAATCAGACTTCATACAAAACTGTCCTCAGTGAACATAGAGTTTTGTGTGAGGGGCTGGGTTGAAGGGGTGCTTGTGGCAAGGTTCACGTGGTGGGTCATATGGATATTGGAAATTGTAAGAGCATTTGAAATTTCCTTGAATTACTTCTTTTCATTTTTAAGTGTTAAAAGGTAAATTGTTGAACAATTGTTGACTTGTTAATTAGTACTTAAAAAAAATACTTTCTTTAAAAGAAGAAAGTGAGTGACATAGTTCATCCAACATGTCTGATTTTGCAACTCTTAAAAAATTTATTCTCAGAGGAATAATTTGTATACGTTGGTATGATCTATCTGAAATACTAAGAATGCAGAAATTTTGTAAATTCAAGAAGAAAGGTATTTGATTCCCCCTCCCCTGACCTCTGCATAATTAGACGCTTTTTCTATCTCACACAGAGTGAACGATATATATCATCAAGAGCTGATAGAGTTTTCCACTTCATAGCATAGCCCTTTCGTTTCATTTTAGCCTCTCAGCAACAAAGCATCTCTGGTATTCCAGGAACCTGAAAATTTTTCCCATTGATCAGTATCTTAAATGAAAAGTTCCTTTAATTATCTTATTCAGGGCTTACATACATTTCCTTCTTATTCTATGAGTGGTACAATGCAGCATCCTCCATCGATGGAATTAACAGTTTACACTGCATAAAAGAAAAAGAAATGTTTGGAAAGGTGGGACGGCTATTTCAGAGATTAAGGAAAAAGTGATGAGCAGCATCTCTAAGCTTTGGCAGTAATCTCATTTTGAGTGGGTGTAAGAGCCCTAATTGAGGAGATAGCTAAGAAGGCGGCTAGCTGAGAGCCATAAAGGTGTTCAAGTATTTTCACCTGATATTCATGCATTTATCTAAGAATCTTTTTATGCCCATAAACACTGCATGCATGACGCACCTGTAAGCTCGAGCTGATAGCACGTGTCCTTGATAAGGCAAAAAGTATTTAACCGGGTGAGGGTGAGTCAGAGGGGTGGTTGGAGTTGGAGAGGTTGTTGGAGCCGGAGAGAGAAGTTAGAAGAAAGAAGAATAAAAGAACTTTTTCATTTCTAGTCTGCCTCCGAACTTTCTCCCGCAGTATTGTTGTGGCAGCAGCCGCAGGCGGCGACAAGTGGGCTAACTCTTTGCTGTGGGGAGCTATCTTGCACGTGCATTGGATATTTAGCAACAACCTTGGCCTCTACCAAATAGATTCTAGTAGTACTGTCCTCTAATTGTGACAACCAAAATGTTTCCAGGCATCACCTAAGGTTCTTCTAAGAGGCACGATACTCCAATTCCCACTATGAACCATTGAGGTGAAACAACAAACAGAAGAAGTAGTAAATATTGGAGACTCCGGAGCCATTTAAGTCCAAAAGTAACAGGACTCTTGGATTTTTCTGATCAAAAAAGTTTGTAATTCCCTTCTGTGACTCAAGTAATGCAAGTTTTCAAATCATGGTAGGAGACCACCTGTTTATAGGTAAGTTCAATGGATTTTGGTCTAATATGTCCCCCCAAGCATAGCTGTCCTCAATGCCACCCTACTTTTCCAGGTATATGATGGACTGTGTCATTCATAGAAGCCTGTTTTGTAAACTTGCGTTGTGGAATGCAACTTGTATTACCTTTAGCGGTCGGGGTTGTGGAAGCATGAGTCCTTCACTAAAGGAGAGGTTTTGTAGTACTATAAGGATTTGATTAGCCTATGTAAAGCTGCATGGCTTAAACCCTGATTGGAAGTCTCACTACTAAATCTGTAGTGTCCGTGGGGATCCACGCTAGGCCAAAATTACATAGAAGAGGTTCTAGTAGTGTCACTCCCACCCTCACCCTCCTGTTTTTTCTGTTCCTAAGTGGCTAGGAGGGGAGGCAGGAGCTTCAGAATAAGGAGGATAAAAACCTAGGATGTGAAACCTTGAAGGAATCCTTGAGATAAGTGTATAGCTCGTTCTGCCTTGTGAGCAACCCTTTATATAGAGCACCCCCCCTTTCTTCTATAAATCACATTCTCATCATTAGTAGTCAATATTTTGAGCAGATCCTTGCTCTTAGCAGATGGAGTGACAGATAGGAAGAAGGGTCTTAGAGAATTTGATCCTCCTGACTATCAAGCTTGGTGTAGCAATGGGCTCAATACTCAAGCAATCCATGGAGAAGCAATCTCATTTCTTTTTGGGGGGACAAATTGGAAACAGAAGCTATTTTTTAACTGGGGTTGGGAAGATAATCATATGATGTTCAGAAGAACTTGGAACTAAGGCAGAGAGTTGGATCAGATTTTACATGAAATTGAAACTCTGGAGCCAGATGAGTTGAAAAGCAGCTGGATTCTTGGATTTTTCTGATTTTAAAAAAGTTTATAATTCTCTTTTATAACTCAAGCAATGCAAGTTTGATTTATTACTTGGTTTCTAACCCAGAGTCCTCACCAATAAGGACATAACTAGTATCTTCCCCACCACCCCCTTTTGCAGATGGTGAGACTGAGTCTTAATGAGTATAAATGATCTGTATAAGATTATACTTATCAAATAAGACCTTCTATAATTCGAGCTGCATCTGTACTCTACCTTGGTTTTTTTCCTTAAATGCCCTGCTGTAAAGTAAAACAGTCATTTTATTCTTTGTTTATATAAGACTCAAATACTGGTGTTTATTATTTTTTATTTACTAATTATCTAAGCTGATTAGAAGTATAGGCCCTTTTAAAATTCTGGCCTGCACTATTTGTCAATCACCTCATTCATATTTAAATTTTTATTTTTAGACATAAATATGCAAAATAGTGGTATAACTAAAGTATAAATTATTTATCCCACTGCTTCTTATTGATTCATGATCTTAAATTTGAAGCTGACTTTCCTATTTATTGAGCTATTTAAATGGGTATTGTATTTCTAAAATTTTTCTGTCAGACGATAGAGTCACAGTCATAATTTTCCTTTTTATTAGAGTAAAACTGAGTTTTTTAAAAACATAATTGCTCTTTCCTTTCTGTTTGCCACGAACTCTATAAATCATAGAGTTTACACGACACTTGTGTCATTTTTCCTCTGACAAATGTAAAGCACAATTATAAACAGAATATAATAGCATCAGTATGTTGATACAGATGTTAAAGTAAATTAATCAACATCTACTCCATATGTGTGTAATCTAGGTTTCTCTTCCCCTTTCTTCTAAAAATCAAAGAATTTTAAATTAGGGTAATTTTTGCTGGTATCTTTATACTGCTGTGGACTATTGTATAAAAAAATGACCTATGCCGTCATTGGATTTTGTGGTTATTAAGCTAGAATTTGGGTTACTGTGGGTTGGTAGCCATGTCACAAGTTTACAACATAGTCTAAGTTTTTGATAATTTGTTATAGGAAATAATTTACTGATCAAGAATGGGGATGACTTCATGGGATTTTGCTGGGTCTGTTGAAACCTGTCACCCAAACCATTCATCATTTAAGACTAGAAAAATTCTTCTGGGAAACACTGAAATCTAAAATCAGATGAGGATATGCACGCCCATGTTTTAAGCCATTCTGATGGTCTGAAAAATCTGATAAGTCAAAGAGAAAACAGCTTTACTGAAGTGAGGGGAGGAGGGGTAGAAGGACTCAGAGGAACTTGGTGGTTTGACATTACATTGATATTATTCCTCCTGGAGGTTAGAAATAGTGGGGGTTTGGATGGCATGATTCTATCATGACAGAAAAATATCTTCTGTCCTTTGGAAAGAGCAGCATAGTAAGAAATCCTGACTATCATTTCTGATTCTGTGTTAGATTTGTTCTTCTTACGATTTCCTTAGCTCTTCTTGGTACTTTGTACTAGCTGTATAAATATTTGTCAATTTCTTAGAGCCGAAGCATTCCTAAGTGACTAAGGGAAGACAGAAGCTTTGGTACCTGTAGATTGTGGGGACCCTAGGGAAGAAAGAAGCTTTGGTACCTGTAGATTGTGGGGGGCCAGGAAACAGAAGATAATTCCTGTCAAAGAAACACTATGCAGGTGAAACCAGCAGTGCTCATGGGCTGCAGGCTGCTATGTTGATTTGAACATGAAGGGTCCCCAACTACAAAGATGATCCTCACTGCTAAGGAAGGAGCTAGCTTCCAGCCTGATGATTTTGTGGAATCAGGTCTGGCTGAACATTTGCGCAAGTATTTCCATGCTAGGGCCACCATTGTTTATTGTTTACTTAGCTAACACCAATGATCTTGGTCATATCACTCTGCTGAAAACATGGGCTCAATGATGCATTATGGTAGCCATGACGCCTTGTCCAGGACAGTTGTGTATCACTACCTGGAACACGCTGTCCAGGAACTGTCCATTCCCATTGAAATCATGGCAGTAGTGAATAGTAGTAGTTCCTCATTGGTAGAGATCTGGGGAAGGAAGTACCTCTAGACCCTCAGAGAGCTGTAAGTAGAGGGTGGTTGAGTGTCATGGTTTAGGTATTAGGTGGTCCCCAAAAGCTCACGTGTGAGACAGTGCAACAAAGTTCAGAGGTGAAATGATTGGGTTATGAGAATTAACCTAATCAGTGCATTAATCCCCTGTATGGATTAACTGGGACGAAGGTAGGGTGTGGTTGGAGGAGGTGGGTCATTGGGGTCATGCCTTTGAACTATATATTTTGTATTGGTGAATGGAGATGCTCTCTCTGTCTCTCTGCTTCATGGTGCCATGTACCTAGCTGCTTTCCTCTGCCATGCTCTTCCGCCATGATGTTCTGCCTTACCTTGAGTCCCAAGGAATGGAGCCAGCCTTCTGTGAGTTGATATCTCTGAAACCATGAGCCTCCAAAAGAAATCTTTTCTCCTCTAATTGTTTTTGTCAGGTCTTTGGGTCACAGAAACAAACAAACAAAAAAGCTAAACAGTGAGTGAGTCCTATATAGAAAATCCACTCCACTCTGAGCTCTGTCAGTCTTTGGATACTAAAGAAGTTTTGGCATTTCAGGTTCTTTTAGTGTGTGTCACCCATGGACCACACGATCAACAGAGGTACTCCAGTTACTCAATGTGGCAGATGAAATATAAACTCTCCTTCTGGTGCATTGATATTAATAAATTTAGCCCTATCGAACATCATATCCCTCACCCCTTGGTCCAACATCTTTAGGTATCATTCCTATACATATTCTCTGGGTTTATTTGGCTATATATTGGCAACATCTTTCAATTATTTGGGGATGCATGGCACCTCCTTATGGCTGACAATTTGTTCCTAATCCCCTGGGAACTTCTAGAAGTAGAGTATGATTACATAAAAGGTCGCGCAAGGAGGGAATAAAACTTTGAAAGGGTTCAGCTGTCTTCCATAGCAGAGCTACCCCAGAAAGTCCATTACACATTTTTTCAGGCAGAGATGAACCTCTTTAGTCGGGGATGGCAGGGCTGCTTCTGCTCACAAAGAAGGTTATTTGCTTTTAGGGGTTCAGGTCCTCAGCTTCATCAGAATCTGCCCAGTGTCTTTTCTTATTTTCAAGACTTTATTCTGTTCCTTGTCCTCACCTTGGCTTAAGAGACCCTGAGGCTTTAAGGTGCATTGTAATTGAACCATTTGCAGAATTCCATTTTAGTTAGGATTTCAGAAAATTTGGCCCCAAAGCTATAGTAAATAAAAATTTGTTTTAGGGTAATCAGAGTTGTATTTTTAGTTCTTTTTCTGAACATTGAGCTGGAGATAAAAACTTACAGGCTCATCATTTTATCTCTCTAAGTCCTTTGAATCACCCAGAAATATACAACCTACTGTACTACAATTCTTAACTTCAATAAAATATTCTACAGCGATAAATACTGCACTTTTGTAAAGCACTCGATTATAGGTGGTGATTTAAGTTTACCATTTTATGCTATTTTATGCCATGAGCTACCAATCTCTCCTTTTCTACTTGCAATGTGGTTCTTAATGCCTAATCTTTAATCAGCTCAAATAAATAATTCCAGGTTCTCATTCTTCAGGTTTGTTGCTGCTAGAACTGCTTTTTTGTTACAATATACGAATTGGTCATTTTTTCAATCAGTAAAGCCAAACTACTATAAGTGTTATGGAATAAGAAATGTATTAGAGAAACTTGACCTTATAAAATGTCCAAGCATAGGAGTTAAAGGGCCAGACACAAATCACTCTTCAGCCTTGGAGGACCTGAGCACATCAAAGCTTGCAAGGAAATTTAGAAGCTGTATATAACTAGTTAGTGGGGAGTAAGTTTATGAAATGCTGTGGATTCTGTGGCTAGATCTTTCCAGGGGGAGCAAACAGTTGATTTTGATCAGTAGGACCAGCAGCAGAAAGGGCGGCTACGTCAGAGTGAAGGAAAGGGAAGACCCGCTAGATACCACTCTGTTAATTCTGCATTTGTCTTTTATATCTGTGTTATGGTTTGGATATGGGGTGTTACCCAAAAGCTCCCGTGTTAATGCAAGAATATCCAGAGGTGAAATGATTGCATTGGGAGAGCGGTAACCTAGTCAGTCCTTCCAAGTTTAAATGAATTGACTGGTGGTAACTGTAGGAAGGTGGTGCATGGCTGGAGGAGGTGGGCCACTGGGCACGTGCCCTGGAAAAGTGCATCTTCTCTTCCCCCCTCTCTCCATCTCCTTCCCATCTACCATGAGCTCAGTAACTTTCCTCCACCTTGCCCTTAAGTCATAATTTTCCTCCTCACCTAGGGTCCAGAATGCTGGCTTTGGCTGAGCTTGTACTGAATCTCTGAAACCATAAGCCAAAATAAACTTTCCCTTATCTAATTTTTTTTTTTTTTAAGATTCACATCTTTTTACTTTTTCATTTGCAAATCTAGGATCCCATGTTCACAGAAAAGGTTCTGGCAACAAAGAAACATACCTATTAGGTTCATAGTGGAATTCTGCAGTCTTTAAGGGTGAAAAGCTGTCATTCCCAATCTTGGCTAAATGTCATCTAGAAAGATTTGAAAAATGCTGACAACACCCCGCAATTTCTGTTGATTGGTCAAGCAGCCCAGGGATCAGGATTTTAAAAACTCCCTGGGTATTTTGAATCTGCAACCCATCTTGAGAACTGCTGCTCTAGACCTGTAGCTATGATTCTCATCCCTGGATACATATTGAAATATGGAGACCCATAAGACATCCTGGTCCTCAGCCTCTCCCATTAAGTCAGTTATTCTTAAACTTTTGACTACATTAGAAACATCTAGAGAGCTTCTGAAAATGGCTTGCTGACCCTACTCTCAAAATTTCTTTTTTGGTATGTTTGAGTGGGGCCTGAGAGTTTGCATTTCTAGCAAGTTCTCTTGTGTTATTGTGACCAGTCCTGGAACCACCTTGAGAATGACTGCTGTAGGTATTCATTTATTTGGTCCTGGGAATTTTATATTTCTGGACTGAAAATATCAGAAGTTTATAACTAAGTGCTGTTTCCTAGTCATTACCAATTAATCCACCCTGGCATTATAATGGCAACTCACCATGACTCTAGTTTGGGTAATTTCTTACAGCACCCTCCTCCCCAGGTCAGCATAGTAGAGGGAACAGCACATACAACAACACTGCCTTCAACTCCAGGCCAGTAACAGGTAACTGTGGGTACATCATTATCCTCTGGTGATCAACTCACCTGATTTTCTTAGGACTTAATTGGTTTAAGCACTGAAAGTACCATATCCTGGAAAAATCCTCAGTCTAGAGAAAATCAAGAAGGTTGATCACCCTGTGCAGTATTCATTCTTTAAAGCAACAGGGAGAAAAACCAAGGTGACCTTGAAGAGTCCCTTCAAGCATTCGAGACAGGACATGTAAACTGCTTCTCATGAACAGTTGCTTCATAAAAAGTGATGTTCTTGTTGAATATTTTGGTCACAGTGATGCAAACATAATTAACACAATCCTCTAACCAATAACAACCTTTCATGTCTAAGGTAACCTTTCACCCTCTTAAGTTTTTAGCTATCTCTAACTTGGATCCTCCCTTGAGAAGTTGATTCCAGGAAACTTAGTTCCCCAAATATTCAAGTTGAGTGTGCCACGATCCAACAGATAATCTAGAGCTTTTCTTTTAACAAAAGAATCAACTGAATAGAATAGTTTAAAAAGGGGTCTCTTAAGCTGGGCGTGGTGGCACACGCCTGTAATCCCAGCACTTGGGAGGCTGAGGCAGGAAGATAGTGAGTTCAAAGCCAGCCTCAGCAATGGTGAGGCACGTAGCAACTCAATGAGACCCTGTCACTAATAAAAATACAAAAAAGGACTGGGGATGTGTCCTAGTGGTTGAGTGCCCCTGAGTTCAATCCCCAGTACCAAAAAAAAAAAAAAAAAAAAGGGGGGGGGGGGTCTCTTGAATACAGCTTCATGGGGTTGGATGTCAATCTTTTGCTTAGTAAGCATATAATCTTGGACATGTTTGAAGACCCATGTTGCTCAATTTCTTCATCTGAAATTTAGGGATGAAAGTGGAATGTACCAATACTTGTATTTCCAACCTTGTCATCAAAAGCTTAAAAGTCATCAGTCCCATCCTTCTAAGCTCAAAGATGAACAAACTGAAAATTAGTGACTTTTCTTATATATCTGTCAGAAAATTAAGGTCATGGAGCAAACCTCTATTCTGATAACTGAGGAAAGAGGTGAACACAGAAAGTCACAGCCAAAATAAACTTACCTGAGGCAGAAGCCCCTGGAACAAGGAATTGGCAAAAACACTCAATGATAATTGATAATTGTTGGGGCAGAAGTATGAACTTGCTTGACAGATAAAACCTCCTGGGGAACAGTCTTGCAACCTGGCATGCTTTCATAAGTTTCCCTTCCAGAAACTGTACCTGCTTCTGAAATGCCTGCATGTGGCCTCCATAGCAAAGGACTGCCTCCTAGGAAAAGCTACTTCACCAGAGCCTTATTTGACAGGGGAAAAGGGGTCACAATTAGAGATTCCCAGTTCCCTCTCATCCCTCATGTTGCATTTCATGGGGGAAATTTACAGGCATCTTCTTTTGAAGATCACATGCCAGGGGCAAAAAAATGTGCTAACACATTGAAATTCAACCATAGATTATAGGATACTTCTCCTTCCAAATACCACATCATGAACATCAGAGCATTTATTTATTACTAGCTAATAACAAATCATTACTGGCCATAATATATTATTATTATTATGTAATAATACATGTTATTATTAAGACGACAGTAGATAAAAACAGAGAGCAGCTAGTATTGTGAAGAAGGATTCTTAGGGACACTCAGACAACAGAGGAGAAAAAAAGAAAACTGAAGACTTTTTTACTTAGCAAATGTTAAATTGCAGCCCAATTCCTTTTAGTCAGATATAAAAACAAGAAATCAAACAAACAAACAAAATAACCTTTGGGCTTGAGAATTTAGCTCAGCAAAAGAACACTTGTCTACCATATGCAGGAATCTGGGGTCCATCCTCAGTACTGCAAAAACAAACAAATAATGCCTAATTGCCTCCTTTCCTATTGCTCGATGCATCATGACCAGCTTTCAACCAAAAGTTAAAAGTCATGACAAACACCAAGAAAACCACAGTCTGAATGGGTGAAGCAACCATCAGAACCAGACTCAGATGTGGTGTAGATAGTGAAATGATCAGATAGAGACTTTGCAACCACTGATTAACATGTTAAGGGCTCTAGTGGGAAATGTGGACAGCGTACTAGAATAGATGAATACAGAATAGGTGAATACTGTAACCTGAGTGACAAAACTTTAATAAATCATCAAAAAGCCATGCTAGAAATCAAAATCCCTGTTACAGAAATAAAAATTGCCTTTGATGGGCTTACCAGTAGACTAGAGGTGACCGTTGAAGGAATCAGTGAGCATGAGGTTATATAAACTCTCCCAACTGAAGTACAGTAAGAAAAAGAAATGGAAAGAAAAGAAAGATTGTACCCAATGACTGTGAGGAAATTAAAAAGTTCTAAGATATGCGTAATAGGACTACCAGGAGTAGAATAAACAAAAGGAAATAAAAGAAACCCTTTAAATATGAAGACACAGACAGTATAAATCTACAGGCTTTAATAAATAACAATAATAAGTTTTAATTTTAATCATTATTATTGTTGTTGTTGTTTTGGTACCAGGGATGGAACCCAGGGGCACTTCCAAAGTCCTAAGAGAAGTAAGTCTATAGGCCAAAATTATGCATAGACCGTATTTTTTCATGCTTTAACTTTGGACAGGATTGAGTAACATCAAACTTCATTGGTTTTTCCTTCTACTATTTTATGGTAATTTTTGCTAACCACATATGCAATCCTTTTGGGGGCCCACATCTGCAACCCTATTTTTTACATTTCATTTAAAGACAGGATCTTTCTGAGTTGCTTAGGGCCTAAGTTGCTGAGGCTGGCTTTGAACTCACAGTCCTCCTTCCTCAACCTCCCAAGCCCCTGGATAACAGGTGTACTCCAACATGCCAGGCAATTTGTCATTATTGATTCACAAATTGTAACAAACACACTGATACAAGATGTTGATAATAGGGTGTGTTAATAATAGGGTAAGTATGAGAGGTTAGTCTATGGGAACTCTACTATCAGCTTTTTTTTTTCTATAAATATATAACTTTTTTAAAAAGCAAAGTTTTTAAGAGTTTGACTAAACTCTTCTAATGAACAAAGAAACCATCTTCAAAGAGCTCTTGTGAGTGTTAATACTTGAGTAGAGTTTTGAACATTTTTTCTAGGCTTAAAACTCCAAAGTACCTTCTTCTTATTATTGCTATTAGTAGTGGTAGACATTAACAGGACTTTAAACAGAACCTCTGAAAAATACTGATTTTTTTCCTTTAATACATTTGTAAATGTAGAATTTGAAAATTGAGACAATGTCATTGTTTGCCCTGAAGGGAAAAAATGTTTTCCTATACAATTAAATAAAATAGGGAAACATCTTTCATGTTCTGATACAAGAAAAGACAATTTCTGTGAAGTTTTATTATATCAATTACTTTGTAGTACAACTACAAAGAAATATTCATTTGAAAATCACATTGTTTTATGTATTACATTTTTACATTTTCTCAGGTTCTAAAAAACAAAATAAACATAACCAAAACATATTGCCATAAAGATCTTTTGTAAAAGATATTTTTTATTGAAGCATCTTTCTTGCATATGGACTTAAAATAAAAGACTAGAAGATGAAGGATTTTTCTCCCTTCATTTCTAATAAAAACACTAAGGAAACAGTTATTTATTATTCATAAATCATCTTTTCTTGTTTATTTTTCTTGACCTGAAATATGTGTAGAATATCTTTGTATCCAGTAGTGATTTGAGAGATATGAATGATGTACAATTTATTAAGTGATGATAGAACCTTCAAAATCATCATATGTAGAGACTTTTAAATGTTTCTAAAGTTTTCTATTCCTTTTTCCTGCTTTGAAATTTAGGGAGTATTAATTTTAAAGGGAAGAATCCGTCATTTAGACAGGCTTTACTTCTATGCCAAGGAAGTTCATTTGTAACATAGGTACAAGGCTATAATTTGAGCAATTTACAAACTAATTATTTCACAGGGAATCCATCAATCTGATTAATGACTTGTTGGTAGGTAGGTCAAATGTTTCACTGGGTCACTGAACATTTCATTATTGCTCGGACCACATGAACAATTCTTGACAAAGAGAATTATTAATATCTTAAAACTATTTTACAGCAATAAAAAAGAATAACCTACTGTCTTTCCATTGTGAACAGACCCAAACATATCATCTGTCAATATGCCAAGGAAGTCCTACTTATACAACACCTGTTATATATATATATATATATATATATATATATATATATATATATATATATATATATATACATATATATACATACACACACACACACATATGTTGGGACAATAAATGGCTTTTATTTCATAAACTGGAATTATTCAGCTATTCCATAGCGAGGAACAGGCACTTATAGAATGCAAATTTTGGAAATTGTTGATTTAATTCACAATTCTCCCCCTTTTCCTTTTTATTTTACATAAACTTTGTTCAACCTGTTTATCTAATCCACAGCTCATAGACTGGTTAGCAAAAATTACCATAAGATACCCAGATAATGGAAGGAAAAAAAAACAATGAAGTTTGATGTTACTCAATCATGTCTAAAGTTAAAGCATGAAAAAAAATATGGTCTATGCATAATTTTGGCCTATAGACTTACTTCTCCTAGGACTATGGAAGGATACAGACTTTTTTTTTTTTTTTTTTTTTTTGTGGTACTGGGGATTGAACTCAGGGGCACTCGACCACTGGGTCACATCCCCAGCCCTTTTTTGTATTTTATTTAGAGACAGGGTCTCACTGAGTTGCTAAGTGCCTCACCATTGCTGAGGCTGGCTTTGAACTCGCGATCCTCCTGCCTCAGCCTCCCAAAGTGCTGGGATTACAGGCGTGCGCCACCGCGCCTGGCAGGATACAGACTTTTAAGAAGGCTTAAGTTATTCTTCTAGGGTCTTGATCTGTGTGAGCTCCCCTCTGAGTAGCAAACTGGTCCTCCATGAAACCTAAGGGGTTAATGTTGAAAAAGACAATAGCAATCAAAGAACTGCAGTCAGAATCTTGCCCATAGATATAATTTTGCTATAATGAAGGTGTTTTGTTTTCCTTTTTTCTTTACCTGAAAGCTGCATTTCTCATCAACCTCAAAGAGTCAAAAGTTGTAAAAACATTTAGCTAAAACAAAGTAGGACACTGCTCCTGTGTGTCAATATGGGCTCTCCAGGTTGTCTGGGTCCCATTTGCAGTTCTTTTGTGTTATTGAGCTGCTGAAGGACAACCATTGTCTAACCCATCTCCTTTTGGTCATAAACTGGGGCCAACAGTTCTGTTTGATTCAAAACTATGTTACAGCCAGGTGCGGTGGTGCACGCCTGTAATCCCAGCGGTTTGGAAGGCTGAGTCAGGAGGATCATGAGTTCAAAGCCAGCCTCAGCAATAGTCACTCGACAACTCAGTGAGACCCTGTCTCTAAATAAAATACAAAATACTTGTAGAGCACATTTTTCTGTTGTCATTTCTAACAACTTAGAATAAAAAATAAATTTGGAAAAAAAAAACTCAAATGGTATGAAAATACTTTGTGTAAAACCAATGACTTGGAAAACTGTGCTCTTTATATGTAATATGAAAGGAATTGCCCTCTAAAAGCATGTATAACAAATTAAAATAAATTTAAAAATAAGTTAAAAAAAGAAAAGAAAAGAAAAAATAGGGCTGGGGATGTGGTTTAGTGGTTGAGTGTCCCTGAGTTCAATCCCCAGTGCCAAAAAAAAAAAAAAAAAAATACTACAATTACATGATGGATTAAGACTGAGTTCAACATTCCCACATAATCTCAACACTTAGCTATCATGAAAGCCTTGTCATTACTGTCAGGTAAGTCATTAGCTTTGGTGGAGAAAGAAGAGCTTCATGGACTCTTGTGTCCATTTGTAGATTGTAGTTTGTGCTGGAAGATTTATTTTATAAGGTCACAGATGGTAGAGTGTGATAAATGTATACAAATCTTGCCTTTGCCACTTGCTAGCACATCTAAACAATAATCCATCTAAACAATACTTTCACAGCAACACAGATTGGTGTTTGAGCAAATATCTGGGTACCATAACTTTGCTAAGATGACAGATACAATTCACCACCACAGGTAATAATATTAACAATATTAACCCACTGTATTCCTAAGAATTAGATAATGACTCTTAGGTAATTGACATAGTGCTTGCTACATAGTAGTTTCTCAGTAAATGGTAGTTATTCTTATTACTGTTATTAGGTATTTCCATGAAATCTGTGAGTTTATAGTCATCCTCATCTAAAAGTTTCTAGGGGACTTATAAGTTCATGATAGTGTTTTTGGTAAAGATTAACTTTTGTTTAAAAAGAGCATTATCTGTTACATAACTTTGCAAAATCTTTTGATGAACATGTCAAGAAGACATTGTTTTATATGTGCTTAGAGCATAATAAATTTGGGAAGTCAAGAAAAATTATGAGCAATACTGTAAAACAATGAACGCCCAATAAAACTTTAAAGGGAGAAATATATATTTCTACTCTTTGACTAATGCAGTATCATATGAAAATTGTCAAGTTTGGGCTATTGAAAACTGCATAAATGAAAAGTGCTTTTGGAGATGGATGTAGGATATTATGAAATTTCATCATCCCTGAAGCCCCATTATTAAAGTTTCAAGACCCCATTGGAATAATGCGATAAGTAGCAAGGTCCTACTCACTCCATCGCTGGGGGACGAAAACAAATCTTTTTTTGAGAAAGCCAGAGCAGAAATATGATATAAGGATACAATTATTTGATTGAGAAACAGAACACAAATCATTTAGCAACACAGGGCCATTACTCGAACCCCGTTCTCCACAGAAGACAGGTTGGCTAGAGCAGGAGGGTGCAGTGCCTGGGGCTGCTTTCATCCAACTCCAGGACTGTGACATCCCAGACCAGTTTGTAACATCAAACAGGTCCACAGACAGCTTTTGGCCAGAACTATTCATTCCAAAAGAAAATTTCCACTACCACAAAAAAAAAAAAAATTGCATTTATATAAGCAGAATATGTACCTTATTTTTTCCTGCAGATCTTACCTGGTATGCAGGTAGATTTGCTAAAGGACATGCTATCATTCTGTGGGCCCACAGGAGTTGTTGGCCCAGAGATTTGTAGTCATTTGTGTAGAAGAAACACTAGGAGAGTTGGCAAGAAGAAAACTCGAGGGTTATAGGTCAGATTCACCTACCATGCTGAGCAAGGGACATGGATGGAAGATATAGAGCTTTATTTTTACCATTTGTATGCTTTTGGGGGGGGTGCTCCCCTAGTAAAGTATCATAATGAAGTATAATAAAACTCTCATGAACAAAGGAACAGTCCATTCCTTTGGTTTAAGAGATATTCATGATCTAAAGGGAGGTGTTATTTCATTGATTAGATTATCAGATCTACAGAGTCCTTCTTTCCCCCTCTCTCTCTCCTCCCTTCTTTTCCTTTCTTTTCCTCTCCCTTCTTCTATTCATCTATCCTCCCCAAATTTGTCAGGGATTCTGGGATCAAATGCATGTTTTATTGGCCATTTGGAGTATATATATTGGAAGGATTTGTGTTTCTTTGTTTGTTACTGGGGATTGGACTCAGGAGCACTTAACTACTGAGCCACATTCCCAGCACTTTTTATTTTTATTTCTATTTTTTATTTTGAGACAGGGTCTCAGTAAGTTGCTTAAGGCCTTGCTAAGTTGCTGAGGATGGCTTCAAACTTGCAATCCTCCTACCTCAGCCTCCCAAGCCATGGGGAAGGATAAATATTTAACTTATTAATGCATTTTATACCCTTACAGATATTGCTCCACTGAAGAGGTTTTTAAAGCATATTTTTAAAAATACTATACAGCATTTCTTCATTGTTTTTTCATCAGTTCTTAGAATGATGTTGGTTATAATGAAATAGAAAATGTTTTTAGTGATTTAAAAATTTTTAAAGTTTAGACTTCAACAACATTCCCCAAATATAAATGGAAATATTATGGAAACAATGTGTCCAATATTCCAGGGGAATTGTTCTGAAAGCAGGGACAAGTTGTTGGACTTTTTGCTTTTTGCAGAGTTGTTGACTTTGCCTCAGTTTTCCCTGCCCTACCTATGTGCGGGTCCCTATTGTAAAAGAGAATTGGGTGAAAGTCAAAGATATGAAGATCAATGGAGCTTCTGCTGTATACCATGTGATCTTGGGCAAGACTCAGAGTCTCTAACCCTTAGCTTTCTTACCTATAAAGTCCCAACCTTCTTCCATTAGGACAATCAGATTATAAAACATTGTATCAGGCTTAAAGCAATGTCAAAAACTGTTCTTGTCATTCTAACTATAGTGAAGGCTTCCAGAGTAGTACAGTGTGCAAAGATACCAGCACATCAGAAGTTTACAGTCCAGTAGAAGAGGGAGAGAAATAACCTTCATACTAAGCTGAATGTCCTGCACATCAGGTGACTGATAGAGGTGATTATGGGAGTAAAGAATTTCAGAGGAAGAAGATGACTTTTGTTTGGAAAGCTTGTGACAGCTCTTATGGAAGACGATGGTGTTAACCAACACTAGGAATATCAACCAGTATTTATTGTGTCACTGTGTACCAGATATGTTACTTACTAAGCCATTAATGTTGATTATCTCATTTAAATATTAAGCATTTGATTAGGCTAGCATTATGTTTATTCCTTGTTAGGGACATTAAGAAACACGTCCGCTGAAAGAATAGAAATTTAAGTCAAGGAAATGAAAACCTAACTCTCTGGCTGTCTCCCACTTCCTGATACGTGGACTTGGCCTAGCCCAGGGGTGTTGCCCTGACATATGATGAAAAATCAAACCACCACTAGGATAGGCTAGTGGCTGTTCCTCCAATGTGATCTGCTCATACTCCCTATGCTCCCCTATAACCTTTCTGCTGATTGGCCCATGTCTTCTATAAAGGCCGTCCAACTTCCTCAATAAACTGAGCTCGTGCCTTGACCGGTCTCCCTGATGCGTCTGATTGTCCTCCGAAAGGAGGGCTGGGTGCGGGCGGTCAGTCGGCTCTTACCTTTCCCGATCTGTCCATGTTGGGGCGTGCTCCCCTTCTCTTGCGGGTCGAGAGGAGTCGGGGGCTAAAAAACCCAACAATTCCTACTTTACAGGTAGGAAAATAGGATTCAGAGAGCTGAAGAGTCTCGCCATGTTCACACAGTATCTGAGTTAGGATTTGAAGCCAGGACTGCTTGTGTCCAGTAGTCAAGAGTCCCGTCACCACTATGTGGGAATGTAGTGGCACCCCCTCCTCCACAGAAAATCTTAACTAAGCTTCTCCAGAAATTTTCACCATGGCTGATTTTAGGACTTTCAGCAAAAGAGTCTCTACAAAAAAGTTCAATGTAGATAAACATCTTATTTTCCTGTTGCTCTATTACTTGGCCACTGTCCTAAAAGAAATCAGCACTCCAGGTGCTGGGCACTCCGTTACTCATTTTTCACAAACATGTATCCAGTATAATAGTTTGTAGAAGTGTGTTTGCAAATGCAAAGTGTGATAATAAAAAGGACAAATTCTTTAACACGGCCTCTGGCCTTGAGCTGGAGCTCACAGAGATGTCTACATTTCTAAGATAAGAGAAGTTACTAAATGGGCTTCATGGTAATAGTTGTCAGGGGGGGAGGAAAGAAAGGGGAGAAGAAGCTCTCCCTTTCTCAGGTGTTGTCCTTGAAGGGTTAACTTGCCCAGAACAGTGAAAGAAAAAAAGCTGCTTTTATGTGACCTTCTGCAGACTGTGAGCTTCTGAGCCCCTCCCATGACATGCTGGGTATAAAGTTCTGAAATGATCTGAACTGGGGGTTCAGGGCATTAATTGATTACAGTGAAAGTTGTACTCTCTGAACCGGCTACAGCCCAAATAATAAACCTGTTTCCTGTTATCTTCGGTGACTTGCCTCGTCTGTCCCTACAACAGGAATAGTTAACAGGGATGAGTTCTGGGACAGGGCTGAAAAGGAAAATGGTGCAGGTTTCAGTACTGGTCCCTGTCTCAATTTTTTCTCTCCCTTCTGAGCACAATCCATGACCTTTGCTATGTGTCTTTGCAGTTTCGGCCACATAAATGGCTGGATGTGCTCCCCGCCCAGTTCTCAATGCTGATATCAGCTGTATGGTGTGCTTGACTCAATAACATTAGGGGAACTTTGTGCTACTTCTGAGCCCAGGCTGCAGAGGGGCTCTTGAATATTTTTGTGTTTCTGCTACTTCTGCCATCCTTACTGAGGAAGGCATACGGGACTCTTCTATGGGTCTGAGAAGAATGAGAGACACAAGAAG
The DNA here is from genome assembly GCA_025594165.1 of Tamias sibiricus. NCBI lineage: Eukaryota > Metazoa > Chordata > Mammalia > Rodentia > Sciuridae > Tamias > Tamias sibiricus. Next base: position 19,545,681 of record CM046675.1, read on the forward strand.
CTGAGCTGCCCCAGGGCCAAGCTGATTTTAGGAGAAAGAACTTTTGACTCTGTGCAGTGAAAAACGGAATCTGGATTGAATGAACACAAAGATACAGGCAAAGTTTCGGCAGGCGGGGGGGGTGGGGGGAGCACACAGGTTGGGAGTGGAGGCAGAAGGCTCCTTACCATAGGTGAAGGAGGTAGCCCCAATTTTCAGAAAAATCAAAACTGCCTGGGAACAAAGGAATGTTCCTGACTTTTTTTTCTTTCTTTCTTTCTTTTTTTAAATATTTTTTTTAGATGTTGGTAGACCTTTATTTTATTCATTTCTTTATATGCAGTGCTGAGAATCAAACCCAGTGCCTCACACATGCTAGGCAAGTGCTCTACCACCGAGCCACAACTCCAGCCCAGACTTTTTTCTTTAATATATGTAGTTTTTAGTTGGAGGTGGACACAATACCTTTATTTTTATTTTTATGTGGTACTGAGGATAGAACCCAGTGCCTCATGCATGCCAGGTGAGCATTCTACCACTGAGCCACAGCCTCAGCCCTGCCCCTGACTGTTATAGAGTAGTCGTGGCAGAAAAGTTCTAGTAATTTCATGATAGTTACTTTAAGGACTGTCTTACTTATAGAATAGACTCTTAGGGTATCTCCTAGAATTACCCTATACCTGGAATTTAACTGTTGAATTGATTAAGAATAGGAGAGTAAGAGCTTGGTGTGGTGGTACATGCCTATAATCCCAGCAGCTCAGGAGGCTGAGGCAGAAGGATCACAAGTTCAAAGCCAGCCTCACCAACTTAGCGAGGACTTAAGTAACATAGTGAGACCCTTCCTCAAAATAAAAAATAAAATGGCTGGGGATGTGGATCAGTGGTTAAGGGCCCCTGGGTTCAATCCCTGGTGCCAAAAATTAAACATAGAAAACAAAAACGAATAGAAGGGTGAGAAAAGACACATCCTATACGTTGTAATGGGGAGAAGATAGGAAAAGACTCATGTAAACAATGGACCATTTTGTCCTCTTCTTGTCTCTGTCTCAAAGCATGCCGAAAGTACAACTCTAGGCCACCCACAGAACTATAAACTGCATCAGATAAGACCATTTGAGGGACTGAAGTTACAGCTCAGTGGTAGGAGCACTTGCCTAGCACATGTGAGACACTGGGTTTGATACTCAGCACCACCTAAAACTAAATGAATAAAATAAAGGAATTGTGTCTACCTACAACTAAAATAAAATTTTAGATAAAACAAAATAAGACTATTTGACCCACATACCAATGAATTGTAACAGTAAACTATTGTTTTAGTCTCTTAAATCGGACATAGTTTGTTATTCAGCAATCGCTAACTGTTACTTACAGATAAAAGCGTCTTTAATATACAATGTTCTCATATTATGAAAATACTATCTATTCATCTATTTCAAATAAGAAGGAGGAAAAATATCATGAGGAGGAAAATTAATAAAACATCAAATCCCACCACCGGAAAGCAAACATTCTGATATAAAGTTTGTGATTCTTATATGCCATACTCTGTGTACCTGGCATTCTTTATAAAATTGAAAACATCTAATCTAATAAAGCCCTATGTGGCAGTCACCATTATTAGCTATATTTTAAATATGGGAAAATTGGGTCATAGAAAGTCAAGTAACTGCTAACGGAGACCAAAATGTGGACTCGGACTCCCAGAAAGCACGGCTCCAGCCACAGCACCTCTTCTTTTCTTTCTTCTTTTCTTTTTTTTTTTTTTTTTGTACTGGGGATTAAACCCAGGGGTCTTAATGATTGAGTCATATCTGCAGCCTGTTTATTTATTTTCTCTAACATGTGAAAAGACATTTTACTCTATAACTTATTTTTTTTCATTTTTTAAATTTTCATTTGTTGTGTATGACAGCAGCATGCACTACAATTCATATTACACATATAGGACACAATTTTTCATGTCTCTAGTTGTACACAAAGTAGAATCACACCATCTGTGTCTTCATACATGTACTTAGGGTAATGATGTCCATCTCATTCCACCATTTTATTTTTTTTTTTTTTTTTTTTTGAGACAGGGTTTCACTAAGTTGTTTAGGAGCTTGCTAAATTTCTGAGGTTGGCCTTGAACTTATGATCCTCCTGCCTCTGCCTCCTGAGCTGCTGGGATTACAGGCCTGTGCCACTACACCTGGCCCATGACACCCTTTCAACACTGTTACACATACTCTCTGCCCAGCTCAGATGCTCTCTTTCTTATTAGTCTGTGTTGCTGCCCCTTGACTTCCACTAAACACCTGACCCTATGGAACATAGGTGGAGGAAGATGGATCACATTCCGGAGAGAGAACAGAATAGCAAAGACGGAGACAGGGCCAGAGATGGAGAATCTTTCCAGCTGTACAAAAAGGTGTGAGTTTATGGTCTGGCAGGAGCCATGATCGTTGAACTTTCATTTACCTCTGAAAAAGGATTATCTCATTGTTTAAAATTAAATGAACTTTTGTGGTTTAGCAGTCATTTCATTTTTGCTTAAGACCCCCAGCTTCTTTTAGCCCAAATATTTGAAAATGAAACTTACTATTTTTTTTCTTAAAGAAGTATGTCTCCAGGGACCAAGAGAAATATACAGCTTTGACTGACAACCATATGGAACTGGAGACAGTCATACCTGCAAGTGTCAGTATGTTTCTACACACTACTTGCTTCTAGATTTGTTTGTGCTGGCTGAACACTGATCAGAGACAGCCTATTGTACAGGTGGTGAAATTACATATTAGGACAGCATCTCATTCCTTGACAGTCCTGTAAGAATGAATTTCATGAATATCTCATTCTTTTCTACATTGCTGTGAGCAAGAAAAAGCCAAACAGTGAGGATTTGTTTTTTTTTTTGTTTGTTTGTTTGTTTTTTTAGATAATTATCATTTGTAGAATAGGAAAATAATTCGCTGCCACTCACAGGTGTTTGTAATGGCTGTCTCCTCCTTGGCTTCTATGTGTTGCAGACAACAATTTTATGCTTTTGTGGAAAAGGAACTGACTCTCCTTGTTGTTAAAAGCTAAGCCTTTCTCCTTTGAGCTAGACAGGGATGACCATGGGCATCCTAACATAAAATAGCTTTTTATAGTCACCTCCTGGGACTCATGCAAGCTAACGCTATACCTTCAAAGGAAAAAAAATATATTTTTTGGAGCATCAACTCTGATAAAGAGCCAGAAGGAGGAGAGGAAGTTAAATGTGCCCAGATTTGGTTATAACTATTACCTCTTATTTAATTGCTTTTGGCAGCCTGTTTTCTAAGCCAAGGAAAGACTTGTATGTGAATACTACATTGGTCCATTGATCCTGCAAATAGTAGGCAATATTCAAACAGAATCACCTGTCCCCCATGAAAGACCCTCAGGTTGTTAAATAAAATCAGGTATTATGGTTATCCTAGAATTTTTCAGCTGTGAGCATCACTATTAAACCTTTTCTTGTTGGTACCAGGGATTGAACTCAGGGGCACTCAACCACATCCCCAGCCCTATTTTGTATTTTATTTAGAGACAGGGTCTCACTGAGTTGCCTAGTGCCTCGCTTTAGCTGAGGCTGGCTTTGAACTTGGCCTCCCAAGCCGCTGGTATTATAGGTGTGCGCTACTGCACCTGGCTACTATTGCATCTTTGAAAGCGGTCCATCTACCACCCATGACTGTTTAGTAATAGGTTCTCTCTAATGTTCAACAATGTGAATTCAATGAATAGTTATGAAGTATTACTTTGGGGTGGGCAGTTTTCTAATTCTTCTTTATAAAAAGCTCATGGCCAGATGAGAAGTCATCCATGCACCAGCTAAATTATACACCTTGTTCCTTGCTAAGGTTGAACTTGGTTGCCAAATGATATTGTGCACTTGCAACTCAGTGAGGTCCCTAAATCAACAGTGCCAGCATCTTTAGAAGATGGTTAGAAATGCTACTAACCCAGTCAGAATCTGCAGGTGATTAACCAGAGCTCCAGGTGATCTGTGTGCACGTTAAAGTCTGGTAAGTACTGCCTTGTAGCAGTAATGATGTCCTCCTGGCTGTGCTCCAGTTCATTAAACCCAAATCTGAGAATGGGTCCAGGCCTCAGTGATGTTAACACCTTCTCCCCACCAGGGATTCTCATATCCACGCTGCCAACTCAGAGTCAGTCCTTTTGAAAGAAAGGGTTGATTTAGCATCTGCACCTTTTCCATGATGCATATTATTCAATTTGAAGATGTTGATGCCTACCAATGACAGATCTCCCCACATTCTTTGCTAAGTCAGCCTTATGGGAATTAGGGCTGTAGGAGCTGAATCTTCATTCACACTCTAAACCAATCCTGGAGAGTCCATTCCTCTGCCACACGGTGCCCTCTGAACCAAATGGAAAGGGGCATCCCTGTACAGGATGTGTCACAGATGCATTCTTTTGTTCTTCTTCCCACTGTTAAATGCTATTGTGTGATTCTTGGAGCCACCATAGACAGCTCATGCCCATGAGGACTGAGGGCACCTGGATCAAGAGGGTAGAGCCGGGCGCGGTGGTGCACGCCTGTCATCCCAGCACTTCGGAGGCTGAGGCAGGCGGATCGTGAGTTCAAAGCCAGCCTCAGCAATGGCGAGGCACTTAGCAACTCAGTGAGACCCTGTCTCTAAATAAAATACAAAAAAAGAAAGGGCTGGGGATGTGGCCCAGTGGTTGAGTGCTCCTGAGTTCAATCCCTGGTACCAAAAAAAAAAAGAGGGTAGAAAATATGTTAGCACCTGTATTATGGTGGGCCTATTTCGTTAAGCAACTCTAATAACCTCATGTACCACTCTGATCTGTTTTCTGATATACTCTATTTTTGTCTTATTAGGGCATTTTTAGCTGTGTTTTCTCTTGGTTTTGGCCAGAAGCCTCCTAGCAGCTAATTATTTGTTCTCATAGATGAATAATAGTAATAATGATCAAATACCCTGGAATAACAAACATGAACCATAGGCTTTAAATAGAGAGAGGAAGCCCCAACTCTGTCCAATCCAACTGCTCAGGTAGTCCCTGGACAACCCTGAAAGATGTCTTGCCTCCAGGAGAAGAGACAGAAAATTTGCTGACTTGGTATTTCTGCAAGTATCTTTTCATTTTCTTTCTCCGACTTGACAAATAGGGAATGACCAGAGAAATAGATTGTTTCTGCTTGAAGGGGCACAAAATGCACTGCTCAGAGACACATATTCTTAAGCACAGGCATGCATGTGTCTGAGAAGAGCAGTGAGCATTGCTCATTTATAAATGGAAGAGTGCCGAGCAGCCCATCAAGTTATCCTTGAGTTTTCCTTTGCTGATCATCATTGCTATGGAATCCAAATCTAGACCTACAATATTAAGGGGTTAGTATATTTAAAATTAACAGTATCATTAGACTTTCCAGTTGGTTCTAATTAAATCGAGAAAAATGCTTATAGCGTGATTCAAAAGTAACTTGTAATCATGTCTCAAGAGGACAGATATTTTGGTCTACTTCATTCTCGCCAGTGTGTTCAGGGTCTAGAATACCAGGCATATAATAACCATTTAATAAATATGGCATGTGAAAAAGTGAATGAATGAATAAATTTTGTAGCCTCGACTGTATCTCAGTTTTCTGCTTAGTATCTGAAAAAGAATATAGGATATATAAGAATATATAAGAACTATTGGTTGAATAAGTTCATGAAAAATGGATCATAGATTATGTTTTAGAGCACGTATTCAGAGGATAATGGATATATTGGCCCAGAAGGTAACAAACTTACTCATTTAGAGATCCTGATGTATTTTTCATTGATACTGGGATTGAAAGTTATCACTTTTCAGACTGACAGATCACATTTTACTTTTGTGATGGAAATTATTTGTTTTAACTTGAATATTCGTATTTGGGGGTACTGCATTTCCTTCTTTAAACTTGGAGTTTATTTTCTAAAGTTCTGGAAATATTTATTTAGTGTTTGCTCCAAAAAGGCATTGGTGCAATGTCAACGGAAAATAAAAAGGAGCTGGATCCTAAATTAGCAATGTAGTACTAGGCTAGGCTTGTTGGCTTCTATTGGTCAGCTTTTTCATCACTGTGACCCAAAAGACCTGACAAGAATAATTAGAGGATGAAAAGTTTATTTTGGCTCACAGTTTCAGAGGTCTCAGTCCATAGATGGCTGACTCCTTTGCTGTGAGTCTGAGGTGAGGCAGAACATCATGGCGGACAGGTGATGGGAAGGGAAAGCAACTTTGGAAGCAGAGAGAGAGCTCCACTCACCAAGGACAAAGTATCAATCCCTTAAGCATTCCTCCAGTGACCCACCTCCTCAAGCCACACACCACCAGCCTACAGTTACCACCCAGTTAATCTATATCAGTGGATTAACCCACTGGTTAAGTCACAGCTCTCATAATCTAATCATTTTACCTCTGAATATTTTTGCATTGTCTCACACATGAGCTTTTGGGGGACACCACATATCCAAACCATAACAACGTCATAATAATAATAGTATCCCTGAAGATCAACTAAATGATGGGCAAACATTGCTCAATGTATATTTGTTGAATTGAAAACTGTCAACCCAGGTTACAAGATAATGTACCGTGAACTTCTCTAAGGGAAATACAATCTGCTATGTGTGATTTCCAGAGGAAGCATTCCTGTCATGCACAGATCAGTGTAATAGGCACAATGGCATGAGTTGCCTTTAAAGAAAAGTGACTAGTTCAGTTGTCTGTATATAGTCTGTTTAGAGCATATGTCTTTAAAGATAAGAATTGCCAGATGGGTTTCCTTGAATGCCCAGGTACAGGCTTTTTATTTAAATCATAGACTGTAAGTCAGTAATTCTAAAACTTTCCAGCACATTGTCACCTCATGATCCTTAAACACCCAGATGCCTGGTAACTACCCTCAGATATCCTGTTATAATTGGTATGGGGTGTGACAAGGGCATTGAACGTGTTAAAAGCTTTCCAGGTCACTGTAACATACAGCAAAGTTTGGGAACTGATGCTCTCAGGAGTCAAGAGAAGTAAGAAGATGGCAGCAGAGCAAGTTTGGAGCTGCTCATCACATCTGAAGAGTCATTTGGGGCTTAGAAGTTTAAGGTGCTAAAAGGAAAGTTTGATGGAGGATTCATCAAGTAGCTCTGAAATCCAGGAACAAAGTCTGTTTCTTACTTAGATTTAAAATGTACCCATTTAGAAAAAGAAACAGCTTCACTGAATGAATGAATTCCTGTTCATCTTAAAAATTTCAGCTAAAATTTCTTTTCTTTGAGGAAGCCCACCTGAACCGCTAAAAAAGACAGACACCTGTGTTTGATGGTCTCAAAGCCATCTCAAGTTCTTGGTCAAGGTGTGCTATATAGAGGTTTTTGTTGTCGTCTGGTGTGGTGTGTTAAGCTCCTATGCAAATGAGCTCATTTGTGATTGGCAGGGAATTTGCATCCGTGTAATGCAAAGAATAGCAGTAACTCAGCTGAATGTCAGCAAGCTTGCAGGATTGTTGAACTGGATGCCCCACAATGGCTCTCACTGGCCAGCTGTGCTGCTTTGGAGGCATTTATGGTTCTCCCTGTCTTTGGGCAATGTGCCTCATGATCATAACTCAGTTTCTTTTTATTGGTACTTTACAGTTGTACATAATGGTGGGATTTGTTGTTACATATCTGTACATGCACACAATATAACAATACAATTTGGCCAATATCATTCCCCAGTATTTTCCCCATAATTCAGTTTTAAGAGAACCAAGGGATGTGGAAAAAAACAGAGCTTGTATTAGGACTTTATAGGAGACAGTATATATATATATATATATAGATATAGATATATCTGTGTGTGTGTGCATGCACGCACACGTGCACATATATACACATACACAGAGGAAACTATATGTGTACATAGATACAGAGAGAGAGCACTTAGAGGCTAAAGATTATATAAAATTTAAAATAAAAGATATTGCATTTTTCTCTCAAAAACTTTGTAACCTTACTTTCAAAAAGATAACTGACGAAACAAACATATTTCCAATTTATGTTAAAGAACAAACTCGTGTTTTCCACGTCAAGTTTCTTCAAGCTTTTCTAATTTTTTTTCCTGAAGTGCAGTTTCCTCCTGTCCAGTCCTTGACTTTCAATGATGTCCTCCTTGTTTATTTTCTTTACTTTTATTAGTTTCCTCCTTTGTTAAGTTCCGTGCCGTTCTGTTTCTTAAACTGTAATTGGTATTTGCTATGGGATTTCTTTTCCTTTAAAGTTTAAACTACAAAGCAGGCATGAGCTGAGTTTGCTTAAAGTGAATATTTTATGTTTTGTAGACACAGATGCAAATTTGAGGCTATTGTGTCATTATTTACATAAGTTTTTAAAATATAGGCATTAAAAAATGTAAAGATCCTTCTTAGCTCTCTGGCCAATAACCATAGGCTGGATATGACTTATGAACAGGTAGTTTGCCAGCCTGATGTGTGGTCTGGTTCCCCCTTTTACAAAATAGAATATTATGGGAGTATTATGTGGTCTCCTTACCTCACAGGATTCATCTGAAGATAAAATTGGTTGCAGGATAGAAAAGTACAGTGGTGCACACCAGTAATCCCAGTGGCTTGGGAGGCTGAGGCAGGAGGATTGCAAGTTCAAAGCCAGCCTCAGCCAAAGCGAGGCACTAAGCAACTCAGTGAGACCCTGTCTCTAAATAAAATACAAAATAGGACTGGGGATGTGGCCCAGTGGTTGAATGTCCCAAGTTCAATCCCTGGTACCACAAGAAAGAAAAGTAAAAGTACCCTATAAACTCCAAAGCATTTATACATAGTGAAGGGTGTGTAACAGTGAGATAATGCTTTTATTATGGTTTCAACCAAGAGGACCTTAGAAGCAAGAAAGTGACATGCTTTTTGGGGTAGATGGTGAAATTACAACAGAAAGCACAGGAAAAGCAGAGTTACTTGACTTGCTTTATGTTCTTTCTTCTCTATTCGGAAGATTGTCTCATGAGAAAAGAGAATGGACTCTGACAGGAAAGAATTGAAGTTGAAAACAAACGTGATAATCCTCCCCATTAACTCATAGCATTTCATTTGCCTGAATCTCTCTCATTATCTTTTTGGACAAGGTTGAAGAAGTACATACTAATTGAGAATGCGTTTAGATTCCTGAATGACAGGAATAAATAAATAAATGTACACTATAGAGGACAAAAGTCTGTGGTGATACACCACAGGGCTCTGCCTTCCACCTAACCTTAGTTAAAATATTTATTTGTAATTTTAAAGGGTCTCAATGATCATTTATTTTCCTGTATGGATGTCCCGAACACTGGAGGGGCTCAACGACCTCCCTGCACCTCAAATATTCATGAGTTTTTATATTATTCGAAAACAGAAACTTCCTTGCTTCTGAACTCAAATCTAGTCTGATATTGACATTTGATCATTTGAAAATCCTACGATTTGCTGTTATTTATTGTTTAGAATAAGTGAATAGTCCTGTCCTCAGTCCACGTACACTGTGTTGGCAGTACTCCGTTTCCAGCATGGCAGGCCTGTCGTGATTGTTTTAGATCAGAATTCTGTTATTAATAGAGGGATCCCGAGAAGGGAATGATTATGTAAGATAAGAAAATGACTTAATAATGGGAGACAACTTAGTATGGGAATTTACTTCCAAAAGAACTAGCTTGTTGGTGGCTAATTCTATAGTAGATATATAATCAGTGGATAGGAACTGAAGTATTTGAGAATAAATTTTAACTCTCAATAGAGGATTCTTTTTTTTTTTAAATCAATGGGCACTTTCCAAGAAAAGATGGAATACCATTATAGTTCTTCTCTAACACAGTAAAAATATTCTTAGATGTGACCTAGGACACTTAGTCTCCAGTATCATTTCATAGACTTGGATCTCCTTTATTTATTCCATGTCAAAATTATAAGCTAATCAGTAGAGCCTCCTAACTCACAGAAGCCTATGTGAATTCTTGCTTTCTCCTAGAGGTTCAAATAGAAAATGGGGATCCCTGGAAGGTCTGGTTCATTGAGGATGGAGCTAACTTTTCTGTTGCTGTGACCAAAAGACTTGATAAGAACAGCATAGAGGAGGAAAAGATTGTTTTGGCTCATGGTTTCAGGGGTTCAGTCTGTGGTCAGCTGACTCCATAGCTCTGGGACCAAAGTGAGGCAGAACATCATGGCAGAAAGGAAGGGGAGAAGAAATGAGGGCTTGGAGGAGGAGAGCAACCAGAAAACAGAAATCTCCCCTCACCAGGGTCAAAATATCAACCCCAGTGACTCATACCCCCAGTGACTCAACTTTCTCCCACCACACCCCACCTGCCCATTTACCGCCCAGTTAATCATATCAGTGGATTAATCCACTGATTATGCTACAGTTCTCCCAATCTGACCATTTCACCCCTGAACACTCCTGCATCATCTCACACGTGACATTTGGGGGGATACCTCATACCCCAAACCATAACAGTTGTGTTGGCTTCCTGTTAGACTTTTAACCAGAGTTCAGGTCAGGATTAAAGAGCACAATTTTTTTTTTGCTCTTCTGGCATACCCAGTTTACAACTGAGCAGGTTTCAAGGTTGGCTACTATTACCATATTAAGGAAAACCTTTACCTGAAGGAGGAGACTCTTAGAGGAAGAGGTTGGTAGCGTTAGAATGGATGAGGAATCTGCTCTCCCACCCCTAATTAAGAAAAGGTAAAGTAGTCTGGCCTTGCATTTGCATGACAAGTAAAGCAAGGCAAACAAAAATTGGCCTCCAATTAATCTCCTCTTAAGATTCAAAGTGCAAAGAAGACTATAAAACAGAGAAAAACTTTAATTTGCTCTTGCAGGCTTCTATGGTCTTCAAGAGATTTATCCTCCCTCCCAGGGAAAGAGGTGTGCTTGTCATTCAGACCTGTTATGACATTGGAAGGGCAACACTCTTCACTTACCTTTGCTCTCACATTTGCAAACCATCTTCCTTTGTGCTCTTTCTTTGTAGTTTGAGACTGAAGACTCTGTTGCTGCTGATGGATGAGCTAATTTCTACTTATCTTGGGCTTCCCCAGCGACTATCTGTGCTAGTCCTAAAATCCAGAAACAAATAAGATGATGCTAACCAGCACCTGGAGTCATCTCTGTAGCAGAGAGGGGTGAATGGCAGGGAACACAGCAGGTTTTCTCCAGGGGTGCGGCTTCATGGTCATCCAGTGATCTCACACCATTTCAGTTCCCAGTGAAGCCCCTAGCTTCTTTGTTACTGGTGTTGCAGAAGAAGTAGTTACAGAATTGAGAGTGAAGGTTTAGAGACATAAAGCAGATTGACAGTGATTTTATGACTGTTGGAGTTTGGACATGGAATGTCCCCCCAAGGGGCTCCTGTTTGGAAGTCTTGTTCCCCATCTTGGTGGCACTATTGGGAAGTGGTGGAAACTTTAGGGGGGGGGCTTGTGGGGAGATGCCGGCCACTGAGGGCATGCCTCTGAAGGTATATTCTGCCCCCAGTTGTCCCTCCCTAACCTCCCCTGCCCTCCCTTCTTGTCTCCTCTCTCTCCTCTGTCCTTGCTTCTTGGCTGCTGTGAGGTGAGCAGTTTTGCTCCACCAGACCCTCTCTGCTATGGTGTTTCTGCCTCACCACAGGCCTAAAAGCAATGGAGTCAGCCAACCAGGGATTGAAACTTCAGAAACTGCAAGACAAAATAAGTTTTTCTGCTATTTAAAATTGTTTTTCTCAGGTATTTTGTCACAGCAACGAAGAGCTGATAAATGCAATGTCTAATTAGTATAATAGAAAAGAAACAGGGCCTATGTTTGTATGTCTTTTTTATTTCATTTTCCTTGTAATTTATTTGTACTGTGTTGTAACAAATTGCCTTTCAAAGATGGAGGTTTTTTACAATCTTTGATGTCAGAGTCTTTGAGTTGTTCTGCCTTAAGTAGCTGTCACAGAACCTAAGTTAAATATTTTCTTACTTACCCACCCACCTAATTTTTAGCAAAGATTTATTCACTCAAAACATAAATACATACATATTTTTGTAGACTGGAAATTCCCACTAGAAAAATAACAGTAACAAACACAATCCACAATCCTAATTGTTGCTCTAAATATTATAATTTGGGTTGTGTTCAAACACTTAATGAACAGATGCTTCTCTTGTTTAACAATCCCAGAGAGTCCAAGGAAATTATTACCATTCCTATTTTTCAAAGGAGGAAACAGACACTCCGAAAGTAAAATGATGTCTATGAATAATCTTCAAAAAGTTAGGATATATAGATTAATTAATTAATTAGTTCTCCTATAGCTGTAATCGGAGTACTTTTTAAGCAGTTTCAGGACTCTTTGAAAATAAAACTAGTAGGATGTTAGAACTAGCTTAAATGTGAATTGACGTATCCAAAGCAAGTAGAATCAGTGAAAAACAGAACGTGGAAATATATTATAGACACTGTTAAAGTAATTAATTGGGGATCTACTAGACAGAGGAGGTTCTAGCACCCTGAGTTTTTACCTGAGCAAACCAGAAGCCAACTCAGCATGATTGTTCATGTTCTAGGGAAACAAAACTTAAACTTCGCCAGGTATGGTGGCACACACCTGTAATCCCAGTGGCTCAGGAGGCTGACACAGGAGGACCACAAGTTCAAAGCCAGCCCCAGCAACAGAGAGATGCTAAGCAACTCAGTGAGACCCTGTCTCTAAATAAAATATAAAATAGGGCTGGGGATGTGGCTCAGTGTTCCAGTTTCCCTGAGTTCAATCCCCGGTACCAAAAAAAAAGATTGGGGATACAATTTATCAGAAGAGTGCTTGCCTAGTGTGGGCAAGGTCTTGGGTTCAATCCCTAATACTAAAACAAAAAACAAAACAAAACAAAACAAAAACACTTAAACTTCATCAATCAGAAAATCCACCCCTCCTACTAGGGACTTCAAGGGCTGCTGTTCCACTTTCCCAGTTTTTCTTTCTTTTTTTTTGGTACCGGGATGGATTGGACCCAGGAGTACTTAACCACTGAACCACATCCCTAGTCCTTTTTTGTAATTTTTTTTTTTTTTTAAGAGACATGGTCTTACTGAAATCCTTAGGGCCTTGCTAAATTTGAGGCTGGCTTTGAACTCATGATCCTCCTGCCTTAGCCACCCAAGCCTCTGGGATTACAGGTGTACACCACCATGTCCAGCAAGTTATAAATTCTTTTCACTTTTCCCTCTTCTGTGGATCTTTGATTGGCTTCAGTTCTAGTACTGCCCAATTCATGAATCACGGTTGGTTCCACTGTTGGTTTGAGTGTTAACCTGTGTAAGCTTATCTTTCAGCAATATATAACTGTTAGTGCCCCATAAGACTGCAGGACAAAACTCAAATATTTAGGGAGTCTTTTCTACTAAACAAAAATAATGTTGTTTTTCTCTTGGACAAAAATTATTTTCAACGTGCTAGTCTCTTACAAGTTTAAATCTCCTTTTCAGAGTATTAGACAAGCTAAGTGGAAAGCCAGAAGAAGAAAAAAATTCTTAGGCAGGTCTTTGGGAAGTGCTACCACATGACCTTAAAAAGACAGCCATCATATTTTTCCTTTACTTCCAATTTTGCATTTCAAAAAATGTTTAGTAAGAGTATCTGCTAATTGGGGACAGACTTGAATCCATGCACACAACCTCCTTAAATCACCTATCAGCTCACTAATGGAGAGTTACTTGAAAGTTGGTTGAGAAAGCTGTTTGTTTTTCATTTGCATAGTAAATAGAATTAAATTCTGTGCCCCTTGGTTTCTTCACATCACATGCTAGGGTTATTGCTTACACCCCTATAACGAAAAAACAGGTTAATAAGAGAAACACATAGCATATATGTTTAACCAAAATTTTTACATAATGCAGGAAACTTTAGAAATGAATATCCAAAGATAAAGGAAAACTCTGTAGTTTTAGGTTAAGTATGATGGAGGAAGGGAATAGTTGTGGAGATACAAGATTGGACAAGGAGACCATAACCTACTGGTAATAAACCAAGGGAAGCAACCCTATCTGGCCTGTTTGTTTAGATTTTTCTTAGTCTCTGGGATGAGGGTCCTCCAACTTTCAGGCTGGGTAGACCAGGGAATTGCTTTTTAACTATTACTTCTGCCTGAGCTCAGAACATAATATCCTAAAGTACAGTGTCCCTAGTTGTGTTGAGTACTCTGAACTGCAGGAAGCTGGAAAGAAGCAAGGTCTCCCAGCCCTCCTGCCTTCCTGCCTCCCGTCCACCTTCCTCCCCTGAAACAATTCATGGAAACCTGAATCCCTCTCCGCCCAAGGCAAGTGATAGAAACTAGAACTCCTCTTCTACAAAGCAAGCTCTGAAACCTAGAAAGGTCACTCTCTGACCCACTCTTTTCTTTCCTGAGGACGCTCATTCCAGAGGAGTCCCGCCAATACCCAGGCAGATGGAGCAAGAAGAATCTAAGCCTGCAGACCTTGCTGGGTCCCTTGACTCAGTCTGTTACCACTAGATCATTCCCTTTTGTCCAGTCACATTTCTACAAGGCTATCTCTACTTTTTCAAACCTAAGAAATGTTTTTGCTGGGTGTTTGGGTTTTTATTTTGAAGGCTCCCATGCCATGAATTTTTTTTTTAATTAAATAAATGCATTAGGCTTTTCTCTAGTTATCCATCTTTTATATGGAAGTGTCAGCAGTGACTCTTATCGTGGGTGACAAAAGGTCTTCCACCTTCTCACCCCTGTGCATCACAAAAAAGGCAGGTGAAGGTCAGAAGGTCACCTTTCTGGATATTTCGCATTGCTTTTGAGGGCAGAAATTCTAGTTTCTAGAGTTCAATTCAGGGGACGAAAAGGAGTAGGGGACAGGAAGGTCAGAGAAGGTCCAAGACCTTGCTTCTGAGAACCTCTTACAGTTTTCAACTCAGAAATGCTCAGGATGCCAAGGTATCACATTTTGGAATTCTGAGCCCTGACATTAGTATCCATTCAATGACTATTTAAATATAAGAGAATTCATTTTCACATTCATTTCTACAGATTCTATAGTATTGGCTATATATACAGCGACAGACGTGTGGAGGTCTAGATGCTGTCTGTCTTTCTTTAATGAGATCGTAGTGCTACTTTAGATAACAGAATTAAAATTCTAGGTTTTATTCACTGGCGGTATAATCTGGGTTAAATCAGTTAACTCCTATACACCTCAGTTTTCTAATTTATAAATGGCGATGATATTTTTGTATCTCACAGAGCTTTGGTGAGGATCCCATTGGAAAATGTCTGCAGAAGCCACATGTAATAACTCACATACCTCTGCCTGCTCCTCTCATTTCCTTCCTGTGACATATCCTATGAGCATAAACATTTTTACCTTGCTTTCCCACTTATACCATGTGCCCTGGAGGTAGAGGAAAGGTATACATCTGACTAGTCTAGTGACTCTGGAAAGAGAAACTAGGTATGCATACCCTACCCCTTCCATATTTCTTGTGAGCTAACTGCACACAGCTGATCTCTTAGTGGGAGCCGTGGCCTGGAGATTTAGACCAGCTTCCCTAACAATAGTTTAGTTAATATTCGTAAGTGACATTTTCACTCTTCTTCTCTTATTTGTCGGAGGACTTAGAACCTGGGCAAGGAAGAATGTTATTCTGCCATAAACTTTATGACTTAAATTTTTTTATGAAAGTTCTTTTTAGTTTTTAATAGATTATTTATAGCATTTTTTTTCCTTCACATTTTTTACTGGTGCATTGTGGTTGCACATATTGATGGGATTTATTGTTACATATTCTTACATGCATACAACATAAAAATACATTTGGGCCAATAGTGTTCTCCAGGATTTCCCCCTATTGATTGTTTTTAAATAGTTTACTTATCTTGACTGAATTTCTAAATGAAGTAACATCATCAACCTCTTTGAGTTATTGGGAGTCTGCAAGATTATTTTGCATGTGACCTGTTGAGTCCTAGACTCATTCTCTTAGGGCCTGAATTCATATCTCATATTTTGGACTTGAAAGCATGGTTCTTTTGCATACATAGCGCCACTTAAACATGATAATTAAATTGGCATTTTGCATAGAAAATACCAACTCTTGGAGAGATTTTTAAAAGGAACTAAAAGGAATCCTTTATTGCCTTTGAATAATTAAAATAGTAATTATCAGTCACTGCTTTGCCTTGTAAGACACTTGAAAATTACATCTGAATTCAGAGAGTTCTTTCCTACGTTTGATATTAGTCGAGATGCATCCTATTAAATAAAATTATTCAAATTTAAAATCCTGTATTAACATTAAGGATATGAAAAACAAATTGTTTCTTAAAGTACCAACTTAAAAAAAACCTATCATAAATGCACAAAACTATTTTTCAAAAAAGGACTTTGATCAAATAGTTAGAATTCATTTTTATTGTGGATATCCATTAGAAACAAAATAGATGGCTTTTTAAAAAACGTGTCTTTCATTATGGAAAACATATTAACAATACATGGAGAGTTTCTCTTTAGTTGGTTGCTGATTTCAGATTGAACCCAAGTGAAATCAATTCATTTTATGCAATGTAGCTAGTTTCTGTACGTTGAAGTATTTTTCTGTTCATAATTCTCAGCTATGTGGGCTGTAAAGATGGTGATGGTGACACCTGCACAACTGGGATTGAGAGTATTTTGGTGATAGAAAAGTGTAAAGGAGAGAGATTTCTTTTTCTCTGAGACGATGAGTGTTATGTACGAAGAATGGACAAGTTTTAATGATCCCACCAGGAATTTTATTAGAGTTGTGTCTTCACAGCAGGCACTGTTTCCTTGCCTTAGGTTTGCTCTCCTTTGACAATGGTTTTGTTAAAACGGGGTTGCTGATAACTCCCCAAAGCCAGCTAGTTTGCCCAGCGATAGAGTTTGACAAATGCTTCTTAGTAAAAGCTATACTCTTAAGACTTACTTCACTGACCTGTCCCATTGATGGTCATTAATCATCATGTTTATTCACAAACAGTTGTCTCTGTTCACTTGTCACTTGAGCAATTTAGATATTGACTAGATCCCTTTGGATGTGTCCTACCCAAATTGAAGCTCTTCTGAAAACTTGTCAAAAGGTACAAAGGATTATACTGACAGTCTCCGAACACAACAGCATTACATTTAAGTAGTTAATGATTTCTAGAGAGGAAAGCAGTGGTTTCCAAAAGAAACAAGCCAGAAGATTTCCAGGCAGTTGCCTAGGGAAGGGGAAGGCATTAAGATATATGCTTGAGATTTGAAGTAGAACCAGTAGTCAAGCAACAACAATTTTTTGTTTGTTCGTTTGTTTTGGTACTGGGGATTGAACCCGTGGGCATTTTACCACCGAGCCACATCTCCAGTCTTTCTTTCTTTCTTTTTTTTTTTTTTTTTTTTTTTAATTTTGAGACAGAGTCTCTCCATATTGCTGCTGAGGCTGGCCTCGAACTTGTAATCCCTATAACTCTGCCTCCTGAGTCCCTGAGATTACTGGTGTGTCCCACCATTTCCAGCTGGCAATAGCATTTAAAGAAACAAACAAACAAACAAAAAAAAACTCATTTCACCTAAAACCTATAAGAATAAAAAGCATACCTGCGCCTAGAAGACCTAAAGCATGGGAGTTGCACATGTTATAGGGCAAGGCCCTGTGAGAATTAGTCTTTAGCAAGAATCTGGCTACTGGCAATTAGTATTTATCAAAGGGCATTGTTCACTACAGTGACAAGATAGTATAAACATTGGATGAAACTCACAAATCCCACATCACCAGGCTCTGTCACTTACCTGTGCTCTTAGTGGGACCTTATGCAAGATATTTGGTTATGTCATTTATATTTAAAAAGTTCTAAGTAAGATATGGTCAGATCTAAATAGTATTTTCAGGCTAATTACACTTTCACAGGTACTGCTTTTCAAGCAATCTGGTCTTTTCTTACGTGGATATTCCCTACTAAATTTTTAGTTCATTGACAGTGATGGTAATTAACCATCATATTTTACATATACAGTATTCAGCATACAATGAGTCTGGCGTAGAGTCACTAGCCCATAATGTCTAGGTGAACAGATGAATTGCATGCATTTTGAATGTATGAGTAAGAAAGCAGTGAAGCAGCAAAGAGCATGGAGGATGGTGTGACTTACTGTGTTTGCAGAAATCAAAGTTTATCAAAGACATAATATGTCAGCAAGCATTTTCCAAAGCACATTCCTAGGATTTCTAATTCATTTGGAGGATAACAGATGTTTTTTTTCCAAAACAAACGTGCTCAGCATAGTAGCTGGCACGAAGTAAATTATCTGGGTAGGATTTGTATGCTTCAGCTCTGAATGGTGGATTCTTCTAGAATTGTGCTTTTAAGAGTAAAATAAGCTAGTTTTGATTTGCATTTCTCTAATTGACAGCGATGTTGAGCATTTTTTCATGTATTTGTTGATTAATTGTGTATCTTCTTCTGAGAATTGTCTTTTCAATTCCTTAGCCCATTTATTGATTGGGTTATTTGTTTTTTTGGTGTTAAGTTTTTTGAGTTCTTTATATATTCTAGAAATTAGTGCTCTATCTGATGTGCACGTATTAAATATTTGTTCCCAATTAGTTGGCTCTCTATTCACCTCACTGATTGTTTCTTTTGCTGAGAATAAGCTTTTTAGTTTAAATCTATCCCATTCATTAATTCTTGGTAATAGTTCTTGCGCTACAGGATTCTTATTAAGGAACTTGGAGCCTAATCCGACATGTTGGAAATTGGAGCTTACTTTTTCTTCTATTAGGTGTATTGTCTCTGGTCTAATTCCTAGGTCCTTGATCCACTTTGAATTGAGTTTTGTGCATGGTGAGAGATAAGGGTTTAATTTCATTTTGTTGCATATGGATTTCCAGTTTTCCTAGCACCATTTGTTGAAGAAGCTATCCTTTCTCCACTGTACATTTTTGGCGCCTTTGTCTAATATAAGATAGCTGAATGAGATGGATATCATTATCCTAAATGCATGATTGAAGATCTGAATGGTACTTATATACTCTGTATACAAACAGTTGTATGTAAAAAGATGCTATATATGTGCATTATGAATTGTAATACATACTACTATTATAAATAAAAAAAGAAAGAAAAAAAAAAGAGTAAAATAGGCTAACGATTAGGCTTGTTCCAGTCCATTCTTTTTGGTTTGTAATAGTCCTAAAATCTTCATTGCCACATGGGACATTTGTACTCAATCTACTTTCTTCTTTGACTTCTGCCTAAATAATCTAGCACTTTGCTATTCAACACGTCTATGCTCCATTACTGGAGACAAAGCATAAAATCATTACCTTCCTTCTTTCATCAGGAAAAGTGCCGATTGAACTCAGTGATGTGCTTAATGATGTAGTTGATATATCTTCTCACAGAAGCATCTTCTTACCAAAGACCAGTAACAAGTGATTGGTAGACCTGTTCTTAAAGTGATATGGATCTGTAGAATAATATCAGGTTGGGTCCACAATCTAGCTATTGTGAATTGTGCTGCTATAAACATTGATGTGGCTGTGTCCCTGCAGTATACTGTTTTTAAGTCCTTTGAGAATAGACCCAGGAGTGGGATGGCTGGGTCATAAGATGATTCCATTCCCAGTTTTCCATGGTCATAAGATGATTCCATTCCCTGCTTTCCATAATGGCTGCACCATTTTGTAGTCCCACCAGCAATGTATGAGTGTACCTTTTTCCCCACATCCTCTCCAACATTTATTGTTGTTTGTGTTCTTAATAGCTGCCATTCTGACTGGAGTGAAATGAAATTTTAGAGTAGTTTTGATTTGCATTTCTCTATTTGCCAGAGATGTTGAACATTTTTTCATGTATTTGTTAATTGATTGTATATCTTCTTCTGAGAAGTGTCTTTTCAGTTCCTTGGCCCATTTATTGATTGAGTTATTTGTTTTTTTGGCATTAAGATTATTTAGTTCTTTATATATTCTAGATGCCCCTCAGTAGATGAGTGGATAAAGAAAATGTGGTCTATATACACAATGGAATATTACTCAGCAATAAAAGAGACTAAAATAATGGCATTCTCAGGTAAATAGATGAAGTTGGAGAATATAATGCTAAGTGAAATTAGCCAATCTCAAAAATCCAAATGCCAAATGATTTCTCTGATATAAGGAGGCTGATTCACAGTGGGGTTGGGTCAGTGAGCATAGGAGGATTAGAGGAACACTAGAAAGGTCAATGGTGAGGGAGGGGAAGGCAGGGGTAAGGGAGTGTGATGAGGGGGGAAAAAGATGGTAAAATGAGATAGATACCATTACCCTAAATGCATATTTGAAGACTTAAATAGTGTGACTATACTTTGTATACAACCAGTGATATGTAAAAAGTTGCTCTATATGTGTATTACAAATTGTAATGCATGCTACTGTTATGTATACAACAACTTCGAATAAAAAAATAAACAAAAAACTAAATTAAAAAAAAATCAGGTTATTATTGGGAGCAACTAGGAATACTCTGAGGCTAAGACACTTGGAAATCTGTGCATTACAAAGTGCCTACTCAGTGGTGAGACACCCAAACCACCCATAGAATGTGTGTAGGTGTGGGTGTAAAATTGCCCTCTCAAAGTTGTCAATCACAATAACTCAGACCTTAGGTGATGATCAGTGTTCCAGCAGTGAGAAGAATTCAGCAAGATAAGGGGGAGAAGTCAAGAGAGTTTATTGGAGGAAGATATGCTACAAGAACACAGTGGGGGCAGGGCAGAGGCATCTGCCTGCAGACTCAAGCGTGCGGTCTGGGTGTATATGTTCTTCTGTGTTCTTTATTTCACTTTGGCAGGCTGTTTGCTAGGAGTGGTTTATGCTCCATGAGGGGTGATTGACAGATTCCTGTGCTTTGCCCATCATGTCTCTTGCACACGTGCCCGATCTCTGCACATTCTCCTGGAGGTGGTCAGGCAATCTTTGAAAAACAGGACTTTGCTATTTATTCTTCAGGAAAATTAGATCCTCTGAGAACACAATGGGGCTGGATGACAGGGAGGTCCTTAGGCTCATGTCAGCTCTGCTAATCAAGGTGGGGTGGGACCTGGAGCAAGGGTCCTTAATCCATCCTGCCTCATTATTACTAAGTATACATGTCACATTATGTTTCCTAAAGTTTAGTCCCACATATCCAGGACAGCACCACCATGGGTGGTGTACATATATGGGTTTGTACATATATCCCAAATCAAAGTCGGGGCGTGGTGGCGCACGCCTGTAATCCCAGCACTTGGGAGGCTGAGGAAGGAGGATCGCGAGTTCAAAGCCAGCCTCAGCAATGGCAAGGCACTTAGCAACTCAGTGAGACCCTGTCTCTAATAAAATAAAAAAAAAAAAAAAAAAAAAAGGGCTGTGGATGTGGCCCAGTGGTTGAGTGCCCCTGAGTTCAATCCCTGGTACCAAAAATAAATAAATAAATAAATAAATATCCCAAATCATTACCTAAGCTTCTTCTAAGGGACATGTTCATTCCAGTGTGTCACGGGCAATGTTATTTGGGTAGGACTCATTCATAGTATTTGTTCAAGCCCTTTCTTTATTTACTGTGAATTAATGTTTTTCAAAGTCAGCATTGCTAGAGCTGCTCTTCTATCAAACAGGCAGGGTCTTTAAAAATTGATGCTCTTGGTACCTTTTGTAGCCTCCCCAGTAGGTGAATGGTCAGTCTTCTTTTGCTATAATAAAGGAAAAGGCACACATGGACCCAGCCCTCTGGCCTTCGGAGGAAATTCTGAACTCAGATCAGTACATCCTGTCACTTCACATCAGTGGTTTTGTACTGCCCACCCCACCCTTCAACCACCTCTAGATGTGATCTCTCAATCCCATTTATTCACAAGTGGAATAGTCTGACCATCTATCTATATTCCCTCCCAAACTCAGTCTTACAGACCTCTTAATATCTGTCCATATGCTTAATTTTCAATCTTTGTTGATTTTTTTCTCCTTGCTCATCACCTTTATAATGATATTATTAAGAATATATACTGTGCCAGGCATCATGATACATGCCTGTATTTACAGTGGCTCAAGAGGCTGAGGCAGGAGGATCATGAGTTCAAAGCCAGCCTCAGCAATTTAGCTAGGCTCTAAGCAACTCAGTGAGACCATTTCTAATAAAATATAAATAGGGGTTGGGAATGCTTATTGCAAATCTACTTTTTAATGTAGCAGTATAGAGCACTATAGGAATTGAAGACATAAATTGCACCAGAAGAAATCTCAAGTCATTCTAACCTGTTATAAACTTTTGAAACCAACATATGTAACAGAGCAGTAGACAACTTATGGTTTCTTTGAATTAACTTCTATGTTAATAATTCCATTATTCACTGATGAAAATTCAGTAAAACATTCATACATGTAGCACAAAAAAAAGAAAAAGCTGGGGACATGGTTCCCTGGTATTACCTGGATTCAATCCCTAGTATCCCTCCCCCCACCAAAAAAGAATATATAATGGGTTATGAAATCATATAGGGAAAACAGTTACAGTTCTGAAATTTTCCTTACATTTCAAATGAAAAAAGAGCTAAGCCTGAGAAAGATTTTTTTTTTTTTTAGCATGAAGAATTAAGAATTATAGTGATCATTTTTTATCTGGTTTCTTAGTGCCACAAATGTGCTGAGTACATGGTTTATACAGTTTACCTTGTTATCCACAACAACTTTAGATGTGGCTTTACTATCCTCATTTTATATGGAAGAAAACTGAAATTCAACGTTGAAATAACTAGCCTGAGTTTACTCAGGCAGTCAAGGCAAATCTTGGGTTTCACGTCATATCGTTTAAAGTTTGAGGCCAGTGTTTCTTAAATACTAATGTGCAATACCTACCAGTGAAAGCAATTGAGTGAATGAAACTGCATTCCCTTAGCTGTCTGCATAAATACAATCTTATATAATTCATTCTGGATTCACAGGCAGGTATTCCCTTAAGAATCTGTATGGAAGAAATGCATGTGTCAAGATGTCTCCATCCTAATGGTCAAATGTTACAGATTATCCCTGTGGAGTTGAGGTAGAAAACCTAATGTGCAACTCAAATAATTATGCATCAGCAAATGACAACAAAGTTGCTTTCAGCACAAAGAATTTTCATTAAATAATAGACTTTCTTTTTTTTAGTTGGAAACATAATGGGAACCTAATCAACGTGTCACCTTTGTGGGATGTTTTCACAGCTGAATGATTTCCCAAATACAAAACTTTCCGGGGATTATGCCTTTCCTGTATACTACTGTTTAACTATTTACAAATAAATGCCAGCTTTGGGGATGGTTGAGGAATTTCAGGGCAGAAGTCTGCTATCAGGCATATGCACAGCTTCTTTTCTCTGTCTTCCCTTCCAAACCTTGGTGCCATCTTGAGAACTTATAATTAGGCCCTAACACCAAGTCTGCCAAGAATTTATTTTCAATTTGCATGTTTTGCTATCTCAGCTGTTTCGAATTACATACATCCAAGCTGTAGGAAGCATGTTGTTCTGGATATTCTAGGGATTTTTGATTTGTTTTTTCCAAATATTTCCAACCTTTTGTTTAGGTCATATAAAAGTTAACTAGAATTGACAAGACAGCATAAAATCAGAGGGTCCCGTGAGTGACTGTGGGCTTCTTTTTTAGTTGTTAACATAATGGAAACCTATTATAAGTGAGGCATTGTACTGGCATTCTTAGTATTTGTCTCCTAATCTTCACAGTGACTGTAATTTAGGTTCCATGAACCTCTTTTTAGAGATGAAGATACTAATCTGGGAAAGTTAAACAAATGATTAGTTGTTCCACCTTTTGACTTAGTTTGTCTGACTCTAAACTCAAACTTTTAACCAGTACAGTATAATTTTAGGAAATGTATTTTAGACTCCTGTTAATGGCTCATTGTGACTTCTTTTATTTCTGGAAGGAATTAGTATCCCTATTAGTAGCCCTTCAGAGTTTGTAAGATCAGGTGACTGACCTACTCAAGATCACCCAAGACATGAAAGAGTTGCAAACTAAATTATTTTTACTTTTTAAATATAGTAGTAGTTTGTTGATTATCACATTCATAAAGAAGAAATTGGTCTATGTTTAAAAGGCATCAAAGAATAAGGTAAAACATATATGCCTGAGTTGCAATTATATTACTATATAGGCCTTTATATACGTTGGCCTAACATGCACATGTAGTAATAGCGTGGTCTTGTAGCAAAGGTAACCCTAAAGGCATTGAATATTAAGCAAATTTTGTTTCTTGGTGTTAGGAATTCAGGGTCTGTGCCTGAACCAATGTTAGGTATTAAGTAAGTATCACAATTGGTGTGTTTTGAAAACTGGGTGAGTTAACTTCTCAGGAGGAGGAATGGGTGCTATTGATCTAGATTCCCACTGGGGTCAAGTTGCTGAGTTGACCTGGTAGAAATCTTTTAGGAGATCCAGAAAACTACACCCCAAGCCAACCCCTTAAATATCCCACCACATATTAAGCCAGAGTGATATTTTCTATTTGCTTATGCAATCTTACCATCAATCCCCAAAGAACTAGGAGGAGTATTCTCAATCCTAATTAGTATTCTCAATGCTAATTCTAATACTTTTCCCCATTCTTCATATATCTAAACAACATAGTATAATATTCTGCCCTCTAAGTTAATGTATATTTTGAATCCTAGTCCCTGATCTTTTTACATTAACTCGAATTGGAGGTCAACCTGTTGAATACCCATTTATTATCATTGGCCAACTAGCTTCTATCTCATATTTCACTATTATCCTTCTCATGTTACCAGCTGTTAGCCTATTTGAAAATAAACTTCTCAAATGAAGAGCCCTAACAGTATAAACATTACTTTGGTCTTGCAAACCAAAAATGAAGTACTAAACTTCTTAGAGGAAACTCAGGGAAGAAATATTCTATTCCACCTTTAACTCCCAAAGCTGACATTACTAAACTATTCCCTGTACTGGATCAGTTCCTGGTCCTCTGTGGGACACTCCCCTCCTTCTTTAGCTTCAAATCCCAAGCCTCCCCCGAGGGTAACTTGAGAGTTCCTGGCACCTGAGCATTGCAGGATAGATGCGTGCTGCTTGGAGCTGAAGGAATGTGGATGGGTGGAAAGCTGAGAACACAGGGGCTTAGGGATTCTGCGTCCACGTCCAGGATACCCGCTGCTTCTCTGTGTTATCCTTCCTTATGCTCAGCTCCCTGTTTTTCTGTCTTGTCATTTTTGTTTGCTTTTCTATAAAGGACAACACAAAGGGAGAATGCACAAAACCTCTTCTAGTCACTTAGGTGGGGGGAAATGTCTCTTTCATAATCTTTCAAAAATCCATTGTTCTGGCACTCTGCAGTTTTCTTGTTGCTTGCTACACCTCCTTTCTCGAAGTTCCCTCCCTCTTGCCTGCAATGAAGGTCATGGTGAAACCCATCAAAATGTGAGGGGGCTAGGTCATGTTCCCTTCTTACCCTCGGTTGTTTTCTTCTTCATGCTAACACATGAAAGCTGGCTACTGACATTATTTTCTGCTTCATCATTTATGCCGGTTAGGATTCTGTCAATTATGTGCCATTCCCTGTGAGCAGAGGAAGAGGCACCATCACGGAGCCTACTCTGTTTCTCTTTTGATAGCTTGGTTTTGTTCTTTTGCACCAATCGGCTTTGGCTTCAGGATGTCTCCTCTCAGGTAGCAAGATGAAAGCCATGTACATTTGACTATGCATTCTCTGATTCCACAGTTTTGGCAATAGGTCCAGAGATACAGATATGGATAGATACTACAGACAGAGGTACAGTTAGACCATGATAGATTATAGCAAATTGGGTGTACAGAGATGTTGATAGATAAGACTGATGGAGTTATGTTCTTTGCAGCTGTATGTCCAGTTCCTATCCCAGTGCATCACACAAGTGGACCTCAGTATATAAGTACAGCACACATGAACCAAGATGGCCACATTAGACACCTAATCATGGAGGACCATTTGTTATTTCCTGCTTTCTGAATGTAATTGGAGCCTAAACTTGGAGTCAGTATCTTCCCAAGTTAATGAGACATACAAGGCATGATTGATTTAGACTTTGTCTTCACCACATTTCAGGTTTAAAGAGCTCATCAATGCATTAGTGTGTGAGTGTGTGCGTGTGTGTGTGTGTATATACATACATTTACATACACATACAGGTTAGGGGGAAAAGAGTGATAAATAGTTTAATACTAAACTCAAACAATCCTGTGTTGACAGACTATAAAAGACCTGGTGACCAGGGCTGGGGTTGTGGCTTAGTGGTAGAGCGCTTGCCTAGCATGTGTGAGGCACTGGGTTCGATAGCACATAGATATAAAACAAAAATAAAGGTCCATTGACAACTGAAAAATATTTAATCAAAACAGGCCTGGACCCTTTAAAATATTCCTAAGAAGTGAATATCAACCCCCTATTTATTAGCTCTAGTGGAAATAAGATACCACTTCAGGTATCACTGAGAGAAACTGCATATTGAAAAGTTCTTCCTCATAATGTATTGAGTTGAAAACTATCTTCCTGTAACTTGCACCCATTCATTCTGCTTTTATACTAATTGACCACTTTTTCCTCCAGAGTAGAAAGAGATAAATGCTAATTGAAGGATTATTATCCCTACTCAATAGCAGAAGTTTCTACCTCTGGATCCCCATTAAAACATCTTTGCAACTCTTCATTAACCTCCAAGGATGATCCCTGGGAGATAGAACACTTACAAGCAGCAACTCTGAAACAGAAAATGCCCAAAATGCTCCACCTAAATACTCTGCCACAGGGATTGCCAACATTTTATCTTGGAGAAATGCTTTTTTATCCCAATTGTATTACCCCTCTTGCTGGGTAAAACTTAATAAGATCCTAATGCACTGTGTACAATGGAAGTTACAAATTTCCCTTTAAAGAAGGAAATTTGTATCTACTGCCCTGAATTTCTGACCTGGTGTAATGGAGAAATTGTCATTTCTTATCTTTCTATCTGGTCTCTCTGCCTGGGGAGAACCAAGAGGCAGGTGGTGTCGGCAATCAAAACTTCATAACAGAGCTCAGCAAGGTAGCATGGCGCGTGCCAGTAATCCCAGCAGCTCAGGAGGCTGAGATGGGAGGATCATGAGTTCAAAGCTAGCCTCAGCAAAAGCAAGGCACTAAGCAACTCAGTGAGACCTTGTCTCTAAATAAAATACAAAATAGTGCTGGGGGTGTGGCTCAATGATCAAGTGTCCCTGCATTCAATCCCTGGTACCCCACCACCAAAAAAAAAATATATAAAAATTGTAACAGAGGCACAAGATGAATCCTCTTAATGACACATGCCGCACACTCGTGAACTGTAAGATCAGCTTCATAAACATTTATTTCCCCAAACATAAGAGAATCATAAAGTCCCTGCTCACTAACCTGAACAGCACGAATCTAATTTCATTACTTGCCACGGAACAATGGGGCCGAGAGGCGATTAAGGTTGTCCAAGCATGATAATTTCTCATGATAAATAGTCAGGAAAAGAGGGAGGGAAGCTCAACCTGGGAACAGGAGACAGAGGCCCCCAGGATGGTGGGGCTGTCACCACCTGTAAGGGACCCTCTTCAATCAACCCATCCACTTGCTCCAGAGGCATTGATAGAGTCCATGAAAGGACTCCAGAACCTGTGCTTGCTTTCAGAGCCTCATTTATTTTTATTAAGAGCAGATGGAGGCAGGAGTCCTCCGAGCACTTTATTAGCGTTCTACCATTCACTGAATAGCAGCCAGTAGAGCACAGAATAGAGATTTCTGTCCATCTGTTCATTCGCCTCTCCCTATAGTCTCCCATGGCAGAGTGAGAAATTGGAGCTTTAGTGTCAACGAGTATAATTAAGGGTCTGAAATGTTTTGTAGTATTGTACTTTCGTATAGACTCGATAACGCTATTGAGAGCAATTCCTGTCACATCTAAATGCATTTAGTATATAAATGTATATTATTGCCTTGTTGTGTAGAATGATGATAATTCGTTTAAATTACTGGGAGCTAAGTACAAATCTAAAAAAAAAAAAAAAAAAAAAAAAAAAAAGATTTATTTTGCCTGTTCTTGTTTCTTGTTTTTTTATATATTTCAAATTGGTACTTTTATATCATAGGTATTTTCTAAGCTGGGTAAGCTCTGTTTATTCAACTGAATAAAAATATCAGGTGAGCCAAAGATGTTTTTCATCTTCAGCTTATTTTCTTTGTAATTTTCAGTGGTGGCTCTGTGATCAGACAACTCTATTTGTACACTGGTCTAAAGAGAACCTTATAGTTAACTTAAACACTGAAAAATGTTTTTCCAGAGTAGGAATTCCCTTATTTTTATGTAACTAATTCCTGGGTAACATATCATAAAATGATTTCCTGGCCCAAAGAAACAGTTTTACCATTGGGGAGCTGTATTTCTGACCAGTGACTCAACCTCAAATACCTTGTAGAAGAGTCAGAAAATATATCACACAAAAGACAGACCATGTCACTGAGGCTGTGTCAATGATATTTTGGTGCTTAAAATATAAACACAAGTGGTACAAGGGTCCACACTGTGGAAATAGTGCAAGAGTGTGTCCAGTCTTTAAAAGTCTGTCTTCCATGTGTCCTAATGAATATGTCAACAAATTGCTTGTCACTTTGTGATTAGATGAGAAGGCCAGGAAAACCCATACTGTAGAGTGACTTTCCTGACTATAAGAACCCTTGTGTGGACACAGGGCTAGAACATCCTACATATATTTGGCCCTAGGCATGATCATGTAAGTCCTAGATTGATTAAGGACCTCATTGAGAATTCAGCAAATGAAAGGCAGATAACAGATCATCTAAAATAGAGGACAGAAGAACTATCCACATTTTACTCAGCAATAAAAGAAAATAAAATAATGGCATTGGCAGGTAAATGGATGAAGTTGGAGACTATAATGCTAAGTGAAGTTAGTCAATCTCAAAAATCCAAATACCGAATGTTTTCTCTGATATAAGGAGGCTGATTCACAGTGGTGTTGGGTCCCAGTACATAGGAGGATTAGAGGAACACTAGAAAGGTCAAAGGGGAGGGAGGGGAAGGATGGGAGCAAGGGGGGATAAAGGGGAAAAAAAGAAAAGGTGGTTGAATAAGATGGATCTCATTATTCTAAATGCATGATTGAAGATTTAAATGGTACAAATACACATTGTATACAAACAGTGTTATGTAAAAAGATGCTCTATATGTTTATTATGAGTTATAATGCATGGTACTATTACAAATACAACAACTTTGAATAAAAACATTTTTAAAAAAAGAACTATCTACATTGTATGATTTGAACTCCTAGCTTCTGGTGTTTATGTTCACTTTGATGAAACAATGCTCAAACACATGTAATGTTACAGAGGAATAGCATCCCCTTCTATAGTTCTATCCTAATAATGTTTCACTTTCAGTATTAACATCATTCTATTGTGTTTTCAGTGTGTGAAACCAACAGCACTGACGTTGACGGGGAGATTCCATAGTCTCCTCCAGGTGGTAATAAATAGTAGTTAGTTATGAAAAAATCCTAAATCTTCTCATTGAGGATGTTTAGGGCAAGGAGGAATGTAAATATTGCATGAATTTCCAAAAGGTACTCATGTAGGCTGTGGGCTATGCAATCACGTTCTTTCAAAAGTTATGTAATTTACTTCATGCAGATTGAATTTTTTTAAAAATATTTATTTATTTGCTTTCAGTCGTACACAACGCGTTTATGTTTACGTGGTGCTGAGGATCGAACCGGGCCACACATGCGCTAGGCGAGCGCTCTACCGCTGAGCCACACAGCCCCTCAGATTGAATTTTTTAAAGCTTGAGACATAAAGAGCTTCACTTTACAAAATATTGGATTGTGGACTTTAAGTCACACAGTTTCCAAGAATCCAACAATCTGCCTTGAATGCTTGAGAATTCAGCAAATGAGAGACAGATAACAGATCATCTAAAATAGAGCACAGAAGAACTATCCACATTGTGTGATTTGAACTCCTAGCTTATGGTGTTTATGTTCACTTTGATGAAACAATCTCAAACACATGTAATGTTACAGAGGAATAGCATCCCCTTCTATAGTTCTATCCTAATAACGTTTCACTTTCAGTATTAACATCATTCTATTGTGTTTTCAGTGTGTGAAACCAACAGCACTGACGTTGACGGGGAGATTCCATAGTCTCCTCCAGGTGGTAATAAATAGTAGTTAGTTATGAAAAAATCCTAAATCTTCTCATTGAGGATGTTTAGGGCAAGGAGGAATGTAAATATTGCATGAATTTCCAAAAGGTACTCATGTAGGCTGTGGGCTATGCAATCACGTTCTTTCAAAAGTTATGTAATTTACTTCATGCAGATTGAATTTTTTTAAAAATATTTATTTATTTGCTTTCAGTCGTACACAACGCGTTTATGTTTACGTGGTGCTGAGGATCGAACCCGGGCCACACATGCGCTAGGCGAGCGCTCTACCGCTGAGCCACACAGCCCCTCAGATTGAATTTTTTAAAGCTTGAGACATAAAGAGCTTCACTTTACAAAATATTGGATTGTGGACTTTAAGTCACACAGTTTCCAAGAATCCAACAATCTGCCTTGAATGCTTGAGAATTCAGCAAATGAGAGACAGATAACAGATCATCTAAAATAGAGCACAGAAGAACTATCCACATTGTGTGATTTGAACTCCTAGCTTATAGTGTTTATGTTCACTTTGATGAAACAATCATCAAACACATAATGTTACAGAGGAATAGCATCCCCTTCTGTAGTTCTATCCTAATAACGTTTCACTGTCAGTATTAACATCATCCTATTGTGTTTTCAGTCAGAACTGATCTCATCAACCAGTGAGTTTCATTGCTAGTATTATTGAGTTCTTGATGATTTTCCAAGCAATGTTGTAGTGTTCAGAGGTGAAATAGATTATGATAGCTATAACATCATCAGTGGATTAATCCATTTGGTGGATCAATAATGTAAATGGACAACTGGGTGATAACTCTAGGCAGGTAGGGCATGGCTGAAGGAAATGGGTCACTGAGGGCCTGCCCTTGGGGATTATATTTTCTTCCTGGCTCCTCTAATACCTCTCTGCTTCCCAGCTACCATGTCCTTCCCCACATCCTTCCTGTAAGTTTTAGTTTTTGTTGTTGTTGCTTCGTTTTTCTGCTGTGACCAAATGACCTGGTCAGCAGAATTTTAGAGGAGGGAAAGTTTATTTGATCCTCATAGTTTCAGAGCCTCAGTCCATAGATGACCAACTCCATAGCTCTGGGTCTAAAGTGAGGCAGAACATCGTGGCAGAAGGGTGGGGCAGAGGAAGGCAGCTCAAGACATGGCAAACAGGAAGCAGACAGAGCTGTGCTCACCAGCGATGAATTATAAACCCCAAAGGTATGACCTCAGTGACCTACTCCTCCAACCACACCCTATCTGCCTATAGTGAACCATCTAGTTGATCCGTTCAAGTGGATTAATGTACTGATCAGGTTAAGACTCTCATGATCCAGTCCATTCACCTCTAAACTTTCTTGCATTGTCTCCCATGTGAACTTTTGGTGGGCAGCCCACATCCAAACCTTAACCTTCCACAATGTTCTGCCTCAACTCAGGCCCAGAGCAATGAGTCAGCTGACCATGAACTGTACCTCTGAAACTATGAGCCAAAATAAACTTACTCCTCCAAGTTGTTTTTGTCAGGTATTTTGGTCACAGAGATGAAAAGCTGATTAACACAGGGAAATTTTATCTGCCTTTATATCTTCAGTTACACAGCAAACATATAAGGTAGTCACTATTATTATTATCCCTCTCTTAGTGATCAAAAACCTGAGATATAGGTTATAAATGTGCTCGAAATCATTCAGCCAGTAAGAGGTAGAGCAGGATTTGAAATCAGGCGGTTTCATTCTGGAGTTTATATGCTAGTCCAGGGGTCAGCAAATCTTTTTCTATTATGGACCAGATAGCAAAGATCTTGGGCTTTGTGGGCCACCTGGTTTCTGTCACATCTAGTCAACTCTGCAGTTAACAGTTCATGACATATCTTTAGATAATAGGTAAACAAATGCGGATGATTGTTTCAATGAGACTCTATTTATGGTTTCTGAGCTATGAACTTCATATTGCAAAAGATATTATTATTTCTTAAATTTCTCTAAACATTTAAAATTTTCTGCTTAGTTTATTAAATATACAAACTGGCAATGGGCCAGATTTGGACTATAGATCATACATAGTATCTTAATCTATTTTCTATTGCTATGACAGAATACCTGAGAGTGGATGATTTACAAAGAAAGGAGGTTTATTTTGGCTCATGGTTCTGACGTCCAAAGGCATAACACTGGCATCTTCTTGGCTTCAGGTGCAGCCCTCCTGAAGTGGAAAACAGAAGGGAGAAGTGGGCACACAAATAGTGTGGTCACTACTGCTTCAGACAGTGGTGAACACACTATGTCACTCCAAGGAGCCCATGTGGTCCACAGATCAGTAGTGCTGGCGTGACTGTGGAGTCTGTTGGAAATGCATATCCACCAGCTCCCACCCCCAACCTCCTGCATCTCAGTCAGTACTTCATCAGCATATTTGGATGCATGCTAGAGTTTGAGAAGCACTACTCAAAGAGGCCAAGATATCTGCTCTTCTGCTCTGGATGGTCTGTTTTAGACAGGTTGACCCTTAGGGATCTCATAACTGAGTGGGGAATGCACCCAGCCATCATCTCTGTGACCACAGAATCTTTGTGCTCAGAGTGCCCACCATACAAAAACACTAGCTCAATAAGAGAGTACATTGAAAAAGGAGTCTGGGATCAAGTGAATTTAGGGATCACTGTAACCTATCCTGATCTTGGACATTCCTGTTAAAGACTCTATGAAGTCCTGAAGGTTTTTAAGCTACGATGTTGACCTGGTGCTTCCCCATCTTCATGAAATAGACAATGCTTTTTCCTGAGAAGCACTTATTCATATATTGAGGGACTGAGAAGATCATGACTTAAGCAGTAGTTTAGGAGATGTCCTGGAATAGAGGAAATCAACTACCTCAGGCCAATTTGGAGCCAATCTACTTCACTGGGTGATTTTTATCTGTGACTCTAACAGGATTATTTTATACTCTTTAGAGCTGTAACATTCTATACCTCCCATCTCTTTACATTGATGTGTTTTATGACTACTGTAGTAGTATTTCAACATTTCTCTACTTCAGTGACTTCATCTATGAAATGAGAATAATAACATTAACTCGGAACCCAGCTGGACATATAATTAGTATTCAGTATGTGCAAACATAAATATTATTGAAGAATGAAAGAATGAAAATGCCGTACAACACCCAAAAGACCTAAAAGGGTTCTAGACCAGGGTTCTCCATTAAAACATTGTGAAATGATGGCAGTGTTTTATATCTGCATGGCCAATATGGTAACCACCAGTCATATATGAAAACTGTGGTAAGTATGAGGGACTCAATTTTTCAACTTTATTTCATTTTTTCTTTCATTTCAATTTAAAATCCAGTATGTAACTAGTGGATACCATATTAGACCTCACAGCCCTAGACAGAATGGAGTAAGTTTAAAGGCTGGTATGGGTACTTAATACCACTCACCAACCAGTAAAAACATTAAAAAAGAAGTTAATACAGCAGGGCTCTTTGAAAATATAAAAAAAACTTTTTCATTTTACTTACGGACTGAAATGGTTAAAGCTAGACTTATGCATCTGACCTATCTGTCTACTTAATGCCCCATAAAGCTTTATGAGGCTTTTTAAGAAATGGGGCTTGGGATCCTCAGTGGTGTAACTGTCTGTAGATTATGGCTTTGAGCAGCACCATTCCTTCCTGTATCACCCTCGTGAGCTATCAGATGAAAAAACTCATATGCCACAGGTCCCTTTCTGGCAGAGAACGGCCTTTGTGCAGAGAGAAGCTGAGACACTCAGGGAACCAATGGGTATTCTAACTTTCCTGTGTGAGACAAGGGGTCCCATTTTTATTTTACTATCAGGATGGAGAGAATGTGAGAAAGGGAGGGCCATGGGATGCAGCCAGAGGCTGGGAGAAGTTTGGAAACTCTGAAACTTACTCTAAAGCAACCCAAGTGACTCCAAGATGGAGATGAGTGACGGGTGTTATCTGAAATCAAGTCTAAGAACCAAGATGGTGTATACAGATGCTGTGGCAACATAGAGAAGAGAAGGTGAAGGGAATTTGCACTGGGGCTCTCAGGCAAAATTATCTGAGATATAAAATGAAACTAGATGTTACCATGCTCATCCATTGGTAGAGTGCCAGCAATCATTACTCTTTTCCTCCTGCCCCCCAAAAAGATTTCCTTCGTGGTACTTTCATGAATGTGAAAGCATCCACCCATTTGCCACCGTTAGAAACCTGTAGCGATTTCCGCACCTCTGCTGCATTCAGTCAGTCTCCAAGGCCCAGGTCCTTTCCCCTTGGCGCCATCATCCCAGTCCGTGTTCTTACCCACTTTCTCATGCAGCATGCACCCTGCTGGTTTTCCTACTGAATTTTCACCCCTTCCGTACCCCTCCCGAAGGTTGCTGAAGCAATGCCTACAAAACACAGAATGAGTATGTCCCTCTACTTCTCAAAAACATTCTAGAGCTCTGCATGGACCTCGAGGGCTCCCTCAAAAGGCAGCGGACATCCTTTAGAAGCTATTCTCAGTCTACCCTTCCTGTCAACTTATGCTTCCATATTCTTCTGCATTCCATGTAGTCTCTGTCTTAGCCAAAGGCAAGCTCATGTATTAAAAGCTTTATCCCTAGTTTATAGTGCTACTGGGAGCTGGTGGAACTGTAAGGGGTAGGGACTTGTGGAAGGAAGCAAGTTCATGGGAGGTGTGCCCTTGAAGGTATATTTTGTCCTTGGCCCCATTTTCCTTCTCCCCTGCCCTCTCTCTCTGTCATTCCTGGTCTCCATGTGGTGAACAACTTTGCTCTACCACATCCTCCCCACCCTGATATTCTATCTCATCACAGGCCAAGAAACAGTGGAGCCTAGTGATTATGGACTGAAACTTCTGAAACTTGTGATCAAAAAGAATTTTTTTTCTTCTTTGAAATTGTTTATCTCAGGTGTTTTGTCACAGCATCAGAAAGATGACTAGCACTGAAGGTTTTGTTATGCTTCAAAAGGGTCCAGTCCTTTCTTGACTGTTTGGATTTTGTCTGAAGTTCCGTGTTAACTATCTTGGCAGATTTACATTCCAAATTTCAGGGACTAAAATATTGAGGGGGTTCAAGACACATTACTCCAAAATATGGTTCCTTGGGATTTGAGAAAATAGCAGAAGCAAGAAGGTCACTCTCTGACCAAGTCGAAACACCTAGGAAGGATCCTCTGACATTTGCCTGAAACAGCTTCACTTGAGGGGTACTCAGAGGGAAGAGAATCACATCTCTGAAGACACATTGGTGCAGTGAAGAATCTGAAAAAAACATGCTTTGTCAAGTCCCCGCAGTTTATTATCATTATTTCCTATCCACTTTGTCCTATCATACCTCTCTGTAACTATCCACTTTTTCTTAAATATAGCCTAAAAGAATGCACAAGTTTCCATGTTTCTTGGGTCTTCATTCTCAAAGGCTCTGATTATCATGTACAACTTACGTTATAAAAAGGTGTCTGTTTATCTCCTGTTAATCTGTCTTCTGTTACAGGCATATGAACCTAGTAATAGGTAAAGAAAATGTATTTTTCCCCTTATGAATTTTTGTCCAAAGCCTTTCTCAGCCATCAATGGGTGAGCAGGGAAATACAAGTAAGGACAAATGAAAACCACAGGCAACCTTACCTGATGGGTAAACAGCTGGAAGATGGGGACCTGGTATGTCAAAACCTCACCCTGCCTTAGTTACATCCCCTTAAGAAAAACTATGGTTTCAAGATCATGTCACACCTGCCTGGTGACCTAGACCATTCCTTCCTTGTCATGGAAACAGTCACAACCCCCAGTCACCCTGAGAGCTAAAACATCAAGACACTCAAAACTTACAGGGTAATGAACTAATTGAGGGTGCAGGAAATTGTGACAAAAGTAAGGGGACTCAATTTCCTGCCAAGCTCCAACTCTGAGCACCATACCATTCTCTCTCGGAGGTGGTCTATACGATTCCTATGCTGTCAGTCAAAAGTCAGAAGGTGGACTTGGGTGGTATTCTGGAAGCTTCCCTGAGAGTCTCAATAACATGGGAGTGCAGATGGGGTATGCCATCCCTCTCCTTGCTGAGAGGACCCACTCTTTCCCTTAAGAGTGTTGCTTTTCTCCTTTCCTATCCCTTGTAATAAACCCATTCCTGTAACTCTGAGAGACGTGTCTGAAATCTCTCTGACCCAATTGCAAGAACCTGGGGTGAACAGGGGACCTTTGCACTACCTCAGTTATGCAGGAGGCCCCCAGCCCTGAAACATCAGCACCCCATTTCTGTCCTCCCCCTGCCAGTCTTTCCCTCTTTGGTTCTAGCATAATACTTCTGTGTACCCCTCTGTGGTAAGTTATGGTGCTTTGTAATACAATTAGATGTCTCTGTGGCTGTGATCCCACTTAACTTATCACTCCTTAAATCCCAAGTTCTGGGGTTCATTCATCCTTACACCTCTGCAGCCTATCTCAGTGCCTGGAATATTATGAATCTTTTCTTGCTGAATAAATGCATTACATAGATAAAATACATGAATGGGTGGATGTAAGAAAAAAGGAGGGAGAAAAAGAAATAGAAACATATTCAGTATTTATTCTTTCATGACTCAGACTGTATTGCAGTATTTAAAGGTCCACAACATAGATATTCTCTATTATACCTTTCTAGGTTTAGGAAAGGCAGTTTCTCTGCTGTTTAATATGCTTAGTGGTTGCTAGCTTTGAGATAGAGCAGTAACAAACTGCAGTTAATAAAGGAAATTTTAATTTCAGATCATCCTCCTCTCACAGTGTTTTAAATATACTTGAGGACTGGAATAATTAGTTTTATAGTCTTCTTTAGCCACTTACCCACCTCCCATCTTACCATATCTTCCAGCCAAACACAGAAAACCATAAGAGTCCCATAAATCATCTATTGATTGTCATCAGAATGGAATCTATCTGCCTGACATGGGATAGGGTAAAATTGGGCATATTTTATGGATATTTTTGGCCTTTGAACATTTAAAACCAACATATAGAAATAGTTCTAAAACATCAGATACATGGTCTGTATTTTGCAGATTTGTAGAAAAGCTGTAAGCAGCCCATCACCAGGAGAAGCAATTTGATTTAATTTGGATTTAAATGCAAAGAACAATCGAAAGACCTTTTTCAGCAAGGATAACCTATTGGCATGTAAGAAAGGATGATAAATCAGTTCCTAAAAAGCCTGGGATTGTTTTTCCTGTGAAGAATCCGAAATGAGAAAAGCTGAGGGAGAACTAATGTGATCATTTCAGTTCAAGGGTCACAATCATTACCATGATGCAGAATGTGGGAAATATCATGCAAATTTATTAACTGCACTGTGCAGTCAAAAAAGAATAAACCAGAGGAAACAAATGTCAATAATACTTATATTATGTGTGGTATTTTGAGGCTTGAGATTTCAATCATTTCTTAAAATGTTTGTGATCTACCATGCTTGGCAAGCCTATTGCTTGTTTATTCAATTTTTGCCCTTTCATTCACAATTGACACTTGTTCTCTCATTCAACAAAGATTTACTGAGTATCATAGATACTCAGTCTGATCTCTCTCTCTCTCTCTCTCTCTCTCTCTCTCTCTCTCTCATTAATTCAGAGTTTCATCAAATCATGACACTGTACTATGTTGAAAAGTCACACACTTAAGCTAATGTTTTAAGTAATTAGGATATTTATTAATTGCAGTTCTTTCAAATGCAGATCTGACCTATGTGGTGAAATGTATTGCTTCATGGGCCTGGACACTTGAAGGAGCACCTCCTATTCAGGCAATGTCAAGTCCAGGATCTACACAACATAACCAGGAGGCTGTTTTCCTGCAATCTTAACCTCTGCTTTATGCCCCATTGACTCTATTCCCAGGCAGCGGCTTCCAACAAGTATTCCATCTCCAGGAAAAGAGAATAATTTCCCTGAAAACTAATACCAAATGTCATGAGTTTGACTCTTGATTGTGCACTTTTTGAGATTATATGCTCTTTTAATCTCATTGTCAGGGTTGGGAGAGTGGAATGTCCTGATGGGCCTGGCTGATATCACATGTCTAACCCTTGAACCCAGTAGTCAGATTAGCTTCATCCAACTCTCATGAGAATGGACGGGAGGTAATTCCAAAAAAGAATGAGAGGTAAGAGGAATATAGTAACATATCAACCTATTTCAGGAATGTGATCTGCATATATAAACATACAATACATTCATATGTAATTAAGTATATCTGAATATCTATATTTTTGCCTCTCCTAGGACCATGATCTATGGTTACCATACTCTATTTTGTAAATAGTCCTTTAGTACCAGGAAAACCAAACACATTTAAGTCACATGAACTATTTCAAGTGAGACTCATTTCATATTTTGCAATCAGCTTTAATTCATTATTTTAGATTAGAAACTGTGAGAGATTCAAAGGCCCCTTGCCAGCAATTTGTGCCACATGAAAGGCCTTAAAACCAAACAAGAAACCCTGAGCATTAAATGAAAAAAAAAAAAAAAGTCAATAACTAAAAATAAAATAAAGAAATACTGAGCATTATCATTATCATTTTGCAATTCTGTGAAATAAAATTCCATAAAGGTTCTCTGAGGTTGGACCTATTACTTCCTGTTTTGACCTAACTAAATGTCTGTTCTTTTACCTCTGAACTCTTTTAGCATTTTGATTGAAGTTCTTATGTGGCACCTACTACATTCTACGTTGAATTATGAATACTTGTGCATTTGCCCCTCATATCTTAGGATGTTATACTACTATATAAAGAGCAGAACACACATTTCTTTTTTTTTGTACTGGGGATTGAACTCAGGGGCACTCGACCACTGGGCCACATCCCTAGCCCTTTTTTTGTATTTTATTAGAGACATGGTCTCACTGAGTTGCTAAGTGCCTCACCATTGCTGAAGCTGGCTTTGAACTCGCGATCCTCCTTCCTCAGCCTCCCAAGTGCTGGGATTACAGGCGTGCGCCACCACGCCCGGCAAGAACACACATTTCTTCATCTATTCTATGTACCTTAGATAGTGTTGATATTTGGCTTTACGTAGCAGTAGGCATCAAAATATTGTTATACATAATTCACTTTTTTGCTTTCTAGTTGTCAAGAAGACAAAATATAATTACAACAAATCTGGTTATGGATCTAATGAGCTTTTTCTTGTAATTCATGAATAGGAGCAGCCTTCATTCTACAAAACACAGTGAGATATCCCTTTGGGTAATATTAGCACAGAGGGTTTTGTGAGGTGACAACAAGAAAACCAAATGATAGGGAAAAGGCTGATTGGTTAACTTCAGGTTACTTTTTGAAAGAGTTAAAGCAAAGAGAACTTCCTTGTTAGTCTGACTAACATAGACTAGAATATTCAGTTTCCAAAAAAAAAAAAATTGGTCTGCTGTGGAATTTGTTTCCTTCAATTTTCAGTTTGATTACGTAGCAATTAGCCTAAGTGACTCCATTTTTGTTCCATCTCATCTCTTGGGGCTTAATGCAGGAGTTTTGTCCAAAAGTGTGGCCTCCCATAATTTTGATTTAGTGCAGTCATACCACAAATGTCGGGTACATTATTTTATTGTCAGGACACATAAATGATTTGACACATTCTTACTGAGTATGCCTTGTGTTCTGGTTTGGATATGAGGTATCCCCCAAAAGGTCCTGTGTTAGTGCAGGAATATTCAAAGGTGAAATGATTGGACTGTGAGAGCTGTAACCTCATCAGTCCATCCTGGTTTGAATGGACTGACTGGGTGGTAGCTGTAGGCAGCTGAGGTGTGGCTGGAGGAGGTAGCATGGGAGGGTGTACTCTGAAAGGTTTCATCTTTCCTGTGCCCCCTTTCTTTCTTTCTCCCTCTCTTTTTCTCTTTCTCTGTGTTTCTTGACTCTACCATGAGCTAAACAGGGCTCCTCCACTGAGATTTCCAACATGATGTATCAACTCACCTTAGTCCCAGAGCAATGGATTTGGCCGTCTGTGAACTGAGAACTGTGAAACCATAAACCCTCAAAGAACCTTTTCCTCTTCTGACTTGTTCTTGTTGGGTAGTTTGTGGGTATAGCCATGAAAAAGCTGACTAAAACACCTTTTGTGCCAGGCATTGGGCTTGTCGTGTGAATTTTTTTTTCATCAGCTTTGATTCCCCGGGCTCTTGCTTCTCCCACGGTGGAGACCTGCCTGTGTACGTACTCCACGATTTCCTAGGGCCGAACACATAGTAGATTCTCGTTGGTGAGTCTAAGCATTTAAAAAGGCTTTCACAACTCCTTAGAACAAGTTGTTCTCATCCTGGAGCCACTGTTTCATCCACGGAGCATTTGTCAACGTCTGGGCACATTTTTCATTGTCACCACTGTGGGAGAATAGATTGGCATCTGACAGGCAGAGGCCAGAGATGTTGGCCATCATCCTGCAGTGCACAAACCAGCTCCCTACAAGTGAGAAATTATCTGACTCCAAATATCAATAGTGCCAGGGATGAGAAATCTCATTTTAGAATAATCTTATTATCATGGTACACAAATAAGAACACGAACACTTGAAAAGATATAAATTCTTCCTAAACCCACATTGTGGATTTATCACAGAAGCAGAAGGTTTAACCAAATTTTCTGATTTCTGACTTTTCATAGTTATATATAAATTCTAGCCAGCATTTCCAGATGAGTTTAGAGAAGTGCATAGAATACCACATAATTACTTGATCAGTAAGGCTATGTGCTCTTTCAGTGTATTCTGTGACAAACCAGTTATTATATTGTAACATCAAAATAGTGAACAGGACTAAGGAAACATCTTTAAAAAATTTTAGTTGTAGATGAACACAATACCTTTATTTTAGTTTTATGTGGTGCTGAGGATCAAACCCAGTGCCTCTTATATGCGAGGTAAGCACTCTACCACTGAGCTACAACTCTGGCCCAGGAAAAGGTTTTATACTAAAAGTTTGAGTTTTATCTTAGGTCTAATAGTTAAATAGATCAGGAAAGGGCCAGAATCTCTTCTTAGAGTTTTCTTTTGCTCCTTCTTTTGAGGACTAGATTTATTGGAGTCGGGTTATACTATTATATCAAAATTCCAATTAGATTTCCTGAAAGGTTTATGAAGCCGTGGAGAGTTCTAAAATTCATCTTTACTAATTGTGTTAAAGAAACCATTTCTCGCTTTACTAAAGAAAGTCATGGGGCATATTGGACACATTGATATTTCTAGGACAAGAAATGCCAGAGACAAGAGTTACTCATTGAAGAAGTTGAGTGTTCAGGCCTCTCCACCCCAGTCAAAACCACATAAGAAGGAAAAGATACGTACATCTCCCTTGCATAAGTGTCTTTTTCTGTTTTTAATCATGATTTCCAATATCCAAAAGATAAATTAGATCTTCTAGGCTGAAAAAGAAAGTTATATTAAGCAATAATCTATGGAATTGAATTGAGGACAAATATCATCTGGCCTTAATTATAACAAATATGGTGTGACATCTAGTGAATAAAAAATGATTTGTGTTTAAAAAATAACAAAATTAGTTTTCTAAGGCAGTGCTGGACAGAGGACTAACAAGAAAACTCTCGTATATTTCAAGTATTCAGAAAAACAGAATAATTATAATATGACTTCAGGACTTTGTGGTATTTAGTATACTTAAACATTATGAAGTGCACAATATTATCCTCATATTCCTAATGACAATAATCTCTCAATATCTTTGTAGTTATTTCCTTTACTTTGTCCCAAACCAAATCCATCACCATAGAAGAAATATTATATTCAATTTGTGGAAAATCTAAAGACTTGTCAGTCTATGTCATTAGTTTCCCAAGTGGAATTCCAACCTTTGCAATCAAGGAAACATAACATCAGGAAATGCATAGTTCATCAGGATGGTCTGGAAATGTGTTATTTTAGAGGTGATTATTTTGTTGTCTTTAAAAAGTCACAAGCTAGACTATACATGGCCCCCTCTTAAAATAGTTTAACTTCTTAATTTCATGGTGGTGCAAAAGCAAAACACATTCAGCAGGAATAGTATTTTGGACTTGGAATTTTGAACTTCTCCCAGGTGAGATATACATGATAGGATCTTTCTAGCAATGCTGGACAATGGCAGAGAGTCCCCACTCCCTGTCAACCACAGGGATCACAGGGTGAACATTTGTTATTCTACATTGTACAGTGTTGCTAAGCTCTGATGTTCAGATTAGGTGTATTTCATGCATTTTGACTTAGGCCATTTTCAGCATCCACTGATATCATTGGGACACGACCCCATCTTAAATCAAGAACAATCTGAGTATTTTCTATCATTAAGTACTCATAACTACTGCCTCTCTTGACTTGACCTCAGTGCATTTTTCAGGAGCTAACCACCCTCTGATTTCAAGAATACATAGTATCATGGCAGTTGTTTTTCCTATGTTGGTCTACTTCTTTGTCCTGAATCATATCCTCAAAATAGTAGCTCATACCCATGGACTTAAGAAAACCATGTTATTTAGAGTCATCCCAGCTAAAGAAGAAAAAGGAATGTAACAATATTTGCATTCATAAATACCAAAGTTGATTTTTTAAAGATGTATAAGATCTGAAAAAACAGTTGGGTCATACATATCTTTTGAACTGAGAAAAGCGAAGAGTATCTTAGGACATTTTGTGTGTGTTGTGCGCGCGCGCACTGGGGATTGAACCCAGGGATTTGTGCATGCGAGTCAAGCATTCTACCAACCGAGCTATATCCCCAGCCCTCTTAGGACATTTTGTAATAAATTGGCTGTTCTAATTCTATGGGTCTTGTATATATTTATTCTTTGAACAAAACATATAAAATATGTGTGATATATTGGGGATTGGGTAGAAAGATATTATTTTTTCAACTATGAGAAAATAAAAACAATGAAGAATAATAGAAAACCTTATATTAGGCCTAATAGTGGCCAAACATGAAGCTTCAGAATGCATTATGTCAATGTCATATACTATCTAGTGGAATATGAGTACTAGAGATTGTGTTCCTTCAAAATCTCATTTTACTTCGAAGCAGGATCTTATCATAACTCTTTTTGACTTCTATTCTTTATCAAAATTTATTGTAGGTATATTTTCTGATTATTAATGATGGGTAGAGTTGTCATCTGAAAATGATTTCCTTTAGTTTCCTAGGTGGTCAAAACCAAGAGAGAAAGGAATGAGCCTTCTCTTTCGTGCATTTGGATAATTTGTTCATTCACAGCAAAGATGTACCAGTAGTGTACTAGGCTTGTATATGGTCAAACTGTATTAGTACTCTCCAGAGAAACAGAGTAAATAGAAGGGGTAGGGAGAGAAGTATGACTATTCTAAGGCATTGGCTCATGATTATGGGAGCTATTACATCTGAATCTGCAGACAAGCTAACAGGCTGAAAACTCAGGGAAGAATTCATGCTGAAGGAAGTCTGGAAGGCAGAATTCCTTCCATGTCAGGGGGTCTCAGTATTCTGTCTGATAATCTCAACTGATTGGATGACATCAATCCATATTATAAAGGGTAGTGTGCTTTAATAAATGCCTAACAATTTAAATGCTAATTACTTCTAAAAAAAATACCTTCACAGTA
The DNA here is from genome assembly GCA_025594165.1 of Tamias sibiricus. Classification (NCBI taxonomy): domain Eukaryota; kingdom Metazoa; phylum Chordata; class Mammalia; order Rodentia; family Sciuridae; genus Tamias; species Tamias sibiricus. The sequence goes on from CM046675.1 coordinate 19,589,533, forward strand.
AAACTTACACCGATGTTTAGCCAAATACATGGGTACCATAGCCTAGTTAGGTTGACATATAAAATCAGCAATCACAGTGACATGTATTACAAAGATAGACATAGGGGCTGGGGTTGTAGTGCAGTGGCAGACTGCTTACCTAGCGTGCCTGAGGCACTGGTTTTGATCCTCAGCACCACATAAAAATAAACAAATAAAATAAAGGTATTCTGTCCATCTACAACTACAAAAAAAAATTTTTTAAAGAAGATAGACATAAAAATCCAACCAGAACATAACTTGATCCTAATGAGAAGATGAATAGTAGATGAGCAATTACTATAAAAATGTGACAGGTGGTAGAGGTGAGCAGAGAAAGTGTTACTTAGACAATAAATAGTAAACCCAACTGTGTTAGTCAGCCTTCCTCCACTGTGACAAAATACCTCAGATAAATCAACTTAAAGACTAAAGATTTATTTTGACATAGTTTCTAAGGTTTCAGTCCATGTTTGATCCCATTGCTTTGGGGCTGTGGTGGGGAGTATATTGTGGTGGTGGGAGCATGTGGCAGAGGAAGTTCACCACATGGTGGCCAGGAAGCAAAGAGGAGAAGGCGCCAGGGTTCCAATTAAACCCTTCAAAATCACACCCCCAATAACCTAACTTCCTCCCATTAGGCTCCACCATCTCAAAAAGTTCCAGCATCCCCCAAGAGAGATTAAACCCACCTGGCCTTTGAGAGACATTTCAGATCCAAAATGTTATGGTTTGGATGTGAGGTGTCCCCCAAAATCTCATGTGTGAGACAATGCAGGAAAGTTTAGAGATGAAATGATTGGGTTATAAGAGGTTTGACCTATCTGATGTTCTGCCCCAACTTGAGGACCAACGAATGAAGGGGGCTGTCTGAAGATTAAGACCTCTGAAACCAGGAGCCCCCAAATCAACATTTTCTCCTCTAATTGTTCTTGTCAGGTCTTTTGGTCACAGCTGCAAAAAAAAAAAAAAAAAAAAAAAAGCTGACTGTAACACAAACCATAATACCAGCCAAATAAAACAAAATTTCACATGTACCCTTAACCATATTCTATCCCATAGATTTTTTTTTTTTTACTATGTTTTTGTCTGTAACAGAAATGAATGAATCAAGAGAGAAGTTTGGGGTAAATGGTTTAGTGGGTAAGTGATTTAACTTGCATGCCAGATACAAAGAAATCTCTCAGTAATCGTCTTTACTGAGAGTCCTCCATACTTGCTTAGTAATTTGTTTTGGTCCTGTAATACTGTACCACCAGGAACTATCTGAACTAATGTAGTCAATGGAGACTCACATTACATTACCCTGGCTTGAGTGAAGTCCAACAAAAGCATTCCATCTCCATTGACCACATGGATTTAGTTCCCCTAAGGGTCAGATATCTCAGCCTGGTCGGGTTCTTACATCAATATTGTGACTCCTCTCAAGTGCTCTTGGTAGCATTGATAGATTTTGATTGGTTCTGTGATCAGCTATTAATAGTAATGTCTAATCATCGATAAAATGAGTACATGTATGCAAACTCATGTAAAAAGGAAATGCAGAACTTGGTTTAATTGTTTAGCCTATTCCAGTATAAAAAAAAAATGCAGTGTGGGTTAATGGAACACATTGAAATTAGTGAATGTAGACAAAATGAATTTGAGTAACAACTATACCTTCTATTGTTGCTTTTTGAAAGCTAGCATGTGTAGGTTTAATTTTCACATATGCTTTCATTATTGTCTGCACTAGCTCCAGTCTTTTCTGATCTATTCTTAAAAAAAAAAAATGGGTCAGACACATTTCATGATCAATACTATACATAGATGTATACTATACATACGTCTAGCATGTTTATCATTTAACATATTTCTCTTGGTGTGCTATGCCTGGTATAGAATGTCCTCAAGAACTTTTGACAGAAATATAAATACTTGATAATTATTGTGAAGGAAAACACAGAGCAGTATGAGAATGAATAACTGTGGTATTCTGAGCTACTTTGGGAGAGACGGAAGATTAATAAAGTCCTCCCCAAAGGACTGATAATAAGTTTGAAAAGGGAAGGCTGAGTCAGAGTTGACGAGCTAGCTGGGGAAAGGAGAGGAGGGTTGAGCATTCCATCACAGTAGGAGCATATGCTGTAGCCCTGAGGCCTAAAGCACCTTGATGCATTTTAGAAATTGAGAGAAAACCAGCATGGTAAAGTTGGCATCTTCTGGGGTGAAACACCCTCTGCTAAGAATTGAATGCGTGTTACCCAGGTTTTATTGCTATGACCAAAATACCTGACACAAAAGGCTGTATTTTTATTGTACCTTTGGGGGAAAAAAATGTCAAAGAGGTGGTTACTACTAACAAGTACTTGTGAGCATTTGTGGTGCATTGAATTATCATACTGTATCTATAAATCTGTACAACTAATGAATAAAAAAGATAATTACAATATTAGCAGGGTTTTAAAATACACGCCAATTGTCAGCTTAAAAGGAGTTACTTAGTATTCTTAATTTGCTGAGAAGTTTTTGTTGTTGTTATTTGTTTATTTGTTGTTTTTTAGTACCAGGGATTGAACTCAGGGGTACTTACCCACTGAGCCACATCCCTGCCTTTTATTTTTACGTTTTTTAATTTTGAGACAGGGTCTCACTAAGTCCTTATGGTTTCTCTAAGTTTCTGAGGCTGGCTTTGAGCTTGATCCTCCTGCCTCAGCCTCCCGAACCACTGAGGCTACAAGAGTGGGCCACCAAGCCCAGCAGTGATAAATTTTTTAAAATCCTTTTTGTGCATTGCCAGTGTTGGAACCCAAGCCTCCCTCTAGATTAGTTATGATCTAGTTATTAGTTATTATTAGATTATGTTCTGACATTGAGAGCAGTGTATCTCCATTCTTGCTGAGGATTATTATCAGCAATATGTGCTAAGTTTTGCCAAAGTTATTTTTTCCCTACAAATGTTAAAATGATCACCTTCTTTTTCTTTTTTATACTGATAGTAAATACTATAAAGTCAATTGTAATATTGATTTGGAATGCTGAATCAATTTATGTCAGATTTCATTTTCCAAAATATTTGTAAAAGTTTGTTCATCTAAGTTCATGTGGAATATTATTGTGTAGTTTTCTTTTTTCTTTTTAAAATTTATTTAGTCTAATTTGTTTCAATTCATAGTACACATATAGAGCATAATTTTTCATGTCTCTGGTTGTACGCAAAATAGAGTCACACCATTCGTGTTTTCATCATGCACATAGGGTAATGATGTCCGTCTCATTCCACCATCTCTCCTCCCCCCATACTCCCTCCCTTCTCCTCCCTCCTTTTTGCCCTATCTAAAGTTCCTCCATTCCTCCCATGCTGCCCCCCACCCCCATTATGGATCAGCATCCACATATCAGAGAAGACATTCGGCCTTTGGTTTGGGGGGATTAGCTTACTTCGCTCAGCATGATATTCTCCAACTCCATCCATTTACCTGCAAATGCCATGATTTTATTTTCTTTTAATGCTGAGTAATATTCCATTGTGCATACATATACCATAGTTTCTTTATCCATTCATCTATTGAAGGACATCTAGGTTGGTTCCACAATTTAGCTATTGTGAATTGTGCTGGTTGAACATTGATGTGGCTGTGTCCCTGTAGTATGCTGTTTTTAAGTCCTTTGGGTATAGACCCAGGAGTGGGATGGCTGGGTCAAATGGTGGTTCCACTCCAAGTTTTCCAAGGAATCTCCATACTGCTTTCCAGATTGGTTGCACCAATTTGCAGTCCCACCAGCAATGTATGAGTGTGCCTTTCCCCCCACATCCTTGCCAACACTTATTGTTGTTTGTATTCTTAATAGCTGCCATTCTGATTGGAGTGAGATGAAATCTTAGAGTAGTGTTGATGTGCATTTCTCTAATTGCTAGAGATGTTGAACATTTTTTCATATATTTGTTGATTGATTGTATATCATCTTCTGAAAAGTGTCTGTTCAGTTCCTTGGCCAATTTATTGATTGGGTTATTTGGGTTTTTTTGGTGTTAAGTGTTTTGAGTCCTTTATATATCCTAGAGATTAGTGCTCTATCTGATGTGCATGTGGTAAAAATTTCCTCCCATTCTGTAGGCTCTCTCTTCACCTCACTGATTATTTCTTTTGCTGAGAAAAAGATTATGTGGTTTTCTTTTAGTGGCTTTGCCTGTTATTTCTGTCAGAATAAAGCAGACCTCATGAAATGAAAAGAAGAAAGAGCATTTCTGAGAAATTTCTATGAAGACAGTAATCTAATACATTGTTTTTTATAAATGCCATTGGAATTTTTAAAATAGTTTTTAGTTATCAATGGACCTTTATTTTATTTATTTGTATGCGGTGCTGAGAATCAAAACCCAGTGCCTCACACATGCTAGGCAAGCACTCCACCATTGAGTCACCATTCCAGCCCCTATACTGATTTGTTTTAATTCATGAAATGTATTAGTGAAAGAAAACTCCTTGGATTATATTATTTGTTCTGCCCTCTGTGTTCACAGTACTTTAACCACATTCTGCAAAAGATCTTACTTCATGAGTTTATGTATGTTCTGCTCAAGACAGTCAGCACCAGGAAAAGACAAGTTGATGTTTCCTTTCTAAGTTCCTGCAGTTTAAGCATTCTGACATGCACTAAAATTGTTTAGAATATTACATGAAAAATGTAAGAAAGTTGATTGACAAGTTCCTAGCAGGCAGGTGCTTTCTTTATATTTGTTTTTTCATCCATCAAAAGAACTCTGCATCATTCAACTGGAATGCTTAACTCAAAGAACCCTAGATATCTTTGATAAGTAATTAAAGTAACAAAAAAATTAATTATGAAATAACCTATTATTCATTGGAAGCAACAGTGTGAATTAATGCTCTGGGATAATGGGCAGCAATTCTAAACTTTCTCTTCCACGGAGTTGTGCAGTTGTATTTTCTGGAATATTAGTGAAATCCAAGATGCTGCATCTTCCTGTCACAGAAAGATGGATTATTGTAGGATTTACTTGTTGGGCTGTGAAATGACCCGCAGCAGTAAGGCAGACCCCGCACTGATATTCCAAACGGCCTCATTGCCTTCAATGTAGGATGTGATGAATCCTTGCTTGATACCTCTGTGTGTGTGTGTGTGTGTGTGTATGGGGGGATGTTCCTTAAAATGCTTTCTGATTTCAAAATGCACACATGCATATGTACGTGTTCAGAGGGAATACGTGCACAAGACCGAATTTCATAACCAGAGAATAAACTTGAGAAAACAGACAATGAGTTGACCACAGAAAAACAACAGGCACATTGGAAGGTCAATTAAAGAAAGTCAAACAAAATGAAAACAAGCACGGAGAATTGAATGATCCATATTAAAAATCTAGTGTCCTCAATTCTACTCCTAGCTATATTATCACACTGCCTTCTCAAAAGAGCACATGTTTGAAAGCTAACTATGAGACTTCTTTGCTGTTTATGACAGAGATGGTTGGATTTATGCAGAAACATAAAAATTATAACCACATTCATTTTTGTTATTAGCAGCCTATAGCAAAATAAACAAAGGAATGTTAGCTTGATTTTTCTTTTCTTTCTTTCTTTTTTTTTCATTTTAAACTATGACACTGACTTTAAACGCATAAAGTAGAGATGGGGAGGCTAACTTGTATGTGTGCCAAAATCATATATTCATTTACTATGGACAAATGTCAGTTAATGGTTACCAAATAATTACAGGTGTTTATAAGAGCCAATGAGTAATGTATCAGAATATTTATTGTTAACAGTTTTAATAGATGTGTTGGAACTGGGCCAGAACTCTAAACAAAGACAAAAAAAAAAAAGTAGAAGGGAAAGCAATAAGAATTGTGGCCTATAGGAATTAAAAAGGACTCTTCAGACTCCTTCACCTGGTGTCTAACCACAAAGCTAACAACGTAGTGGGTAAAGTTCAGGCCACAGAGAAGAAAACTAGCATTTGGATGGTAAATGTGCATTTAGAAATTGTGAGGTCATTCACAGTTGATGCTTTTATCCATCTTACAAGGGAGAATTTAAGTAAAATCATATCTAGGTAAGATTCTTATAGCTGGGCACTATGGTGCACACCTGTAATCCCAGTGGCTAAGGAAGCTGAGGCAGGAGTCCAAAGCCAGCCTCAGCAATTTAGTGAGGCCCTAAGCTACTTAGAGAGACCCTGTCTCAAAATAAAAAATTCTGACAAAAGGGCAGGGAATGTGCCTCAGTGGCTCAGTACCCCGGGTTCAAAACCCTGTTTTGTTTTTTTTTTATTAAAAGATACTTAAAAACTAATAAACTATAAGGTCTATGACAAATCTAAGATATAGGAATATATTATAGAAGTTCACTACATGAATTCTGGGGTCATTCTGTCTCTTGCGTCCCCTGCTTACCACTGTATAAAAGTCATGAAACTAGTTATTTAATCTCTCGTGGCATTAATTTTCTCATCTCTCATCTTTATATAGATTTTAATCAGTACAAATGATAATTAAATGAAGTAAATCATGTAAAATGCATAGGCTCATCTCTGGAATAATTAGCACTCAATAAATCTTAGCTATCATTAGTTATTTTACTATAAACTTCTAATAAATGAGCTGGAAGTGGTACATTTTTGTTTGTTTCTGCCCAAATCCATCTTCCCTGGGATCAACAGTGAAGGAGTCTGACACTAAACTTTCAAATGGGTGCTCTTTAGAAACACTAATCTGATAACATAGCTATAGTTAGGACTGAGGATGTTTAGGAAGAACACATTTATTATTAATAATAAATTACCATTATATATTATTATATTAATATTATATGTATTATATATAATATATTTTATATTAATTATGTATTATATATTAATATATAATACTATCATAATAATATCATTGTATATTGATATTATATTAATTATATTATTTTTTTTTATTATTAGCATGGCTTAGCTGATCCACTGTTCTTGCTGTTTCCTGTGACATTTGTCTTGTTAGATTCTTGTTTAACTAAACTTCTAATTCACTTTTTGTTTTTCTGGTCCAGCTGAAGGAAGCATCACGACTGACTCAGACATCAAATAGTGCAAGAAGGAGTCATGATTGGCTCTTGATCCTGTGTCTCACGTGGGGAGGGAGACAGGAAAAATAGCAGAGAAGAATCATGTGAATGATAGACAGCTTTGCAGGTGACCCTGCAACTGTGCCACTGACCTCGATGTTCCTGTCTTAGGTCCTCCTGTGATGCTGTAATAGGATATCTGAGATGGGCTAACTAATAAAAAATAAATAAATACATTACTGCCAGTTTTGGAGGTTGGGAAGTACAAGATTAGGGTCCTGGCATATGGTGCCTGGTGCCAACCTTCTTTCTGAATTCTCATGTGGAATAAGGCCACAGTAGAAGAGAGCTAGCTAGCAGAATGCTGTGAGAAGCCTCTTTGATGAGGGCTTGATCCGAGTCTCACCGAAGGAGCCCTCATGGTCTAACCACCTATTAAGGCCCCACCGCTTAACACTATCGCGTTGGCAGAACTAGAATTTTTCAGGGACGTGCCTGGGAAATTGTTGATTCTCTCAGAACTCATTTTAGTAAAGTTGTCCTTACACTTTGAGTATCTGGAAAAGAGTGTGTTGCTACTGGGGCTGGAAGGAAGGCAGGTACAGCAAAGCAAGGGACAGTTGCAGGCCATGAGTGAAAGAGCCACTTAGTGACCCACTGACCCTGTCACCTATATAGCATGAGCACTATCCTCCAGAGTGAGAGTCACTTACTCATTCATACATATGTACCTGTGCACAATCAGATGCTCACATGCATGAACACACGTAGTCATATGGACCTGAGCTGCTTCAGCAAAACCTCCTTCCCATACCATGCCTTTCAGTAATATGAGGCAAATAAAATCAGCTTATTCAAATTCAAAAAAAATCAGCTTATTCATGTCCCATTATGACACCCTGATACCTAATGAACTACAAACCATATGCCTTTTTTATCCCACGGAACCACTAGTAGGTTGACAAGTTTTATACAAAGGACCATTATCATTGCATTTGAGATTGACAGCTGTTGGTTTCCATTTCCTCCATTTTTTCCCTCATCCAGTCCTAATCTCCAGTGCCATACGCTGGAGTTGTAGAATAATAAGGGAAAGGAATTAAAACACTTCCCCAAGGAAACGGCTTGTGTGATAATGACCCCTAGGGAAGCCACTGTGGTTCAGAAAATAACAGTAAAGGCTTTCAGTGCATTTGTAAAAAATCAAAGTGCCAAATAATTTTTTAAGGTTTTCATTTTCTCATGCAGTATAATCAGTGAGCTGTGAATGACTCATTTATCCATCCAGTTGCAAGCCTAAGTTGTATCAGAGTTATGTCCCCAAGTAGAGGCAGAGCCTTGGTTATGGTTTGGATATGTGAAGTGTCCATCAAAATCTGATGTGTGAGACAATGCAAGAACATTTAGAGGTGAAATGGTTAGATTATGAGGCCTTAATCTGACCAGTGAATTAATCCCCTGATAGGAATTAACTAGGTGGTAACTGTAGGCAGGTAGGTTGTGGCTGGAGAAGGTGGGCCATTGGGTGTGCTGGTGGGGTGTATATTTTCTCCTTGTTGAGCAGAGCTCACTCTGCTTCCTGGTGCCATGTCCTAAGCTGCTTTCTTCTGTCCTACTCGTCCACCATGATGTTCTGCCTCACCTGGGACCCTGAGAAACGAGTTGGCTGTCTATGGACTGAGACCTCTGAAACCATGAGCCCCCAAATAAACTTTTCCTCCTCTAATTGTTCTTGTCAGGGCTTTTGGTCACAGCAGGGAGAAAGCTGACTGAAACAACTTTCATGCTCAAGTCTTCAAGTCCTTACATTAAAAAAAAAAATCAAAAAATTATATTTCATCATTAGGTATTTTAAAAGGAGAATGAAAACAAAACATTCTTACAACATTAGATAGACCTTGAATGAAGCCAGCTCACTTCTGAAAGTTTTCTACCGGCCAAACAGAGAAGCAGATAAAACAGTGTTTATAGATAATCTTAAAATGGACATTTCACTCTACTCTTGCTCAAGACATAATGACATTCATTAAGAGCAAATGCAGATGAAAAATGCAAGGGTGTTATTTTTTCTGCTTATGAGAGAAAAGGCCGTTTTCTCTTTATCAATTTATTCTAAATGGTAAAAGCTCGAATTTATTCTACACTTAGTAACTGCCATGCACTGTTGTAGCTGCTTTCCATGCAGTATGCTGCCTAATCATCACTAAAATCCCTGTGCGAGAAAGACTCTGATCATCATCATTTTATAGGTTAGGAAAATAAAACATATGGATTTAGGCAACTTGTCAAACAGCTTACAGATTTTATAAATCGGGATTTGAACCCAGGCTCTCAGATGTCAGAGATTATGGCCCTACATGTCATCCTACACTGTCTCCTATCCTGTGAATGAATTTGCTACATCTTTTTCAATCTTTTTTTTTGGGGGGGGGTATCAGGGATTGAACTCAGGGGCACTCAACCACTGAGCCACTTCCCCAGCCCTATTTTGTATTTTATTTAGAGACAGGGTCTCACTGAGTTGCTTAGCACATCACTTTTGCTGAGGCTGGCTTTGAACCTGTGATCCTCCTGCATCACCCTCCCGAGCCACTAGGATTACAGGCGTGTGCCACCATGCCCAGCCTTTTTTATGTTTAAATGAACAAAATAAACTTGGTACTTAATTTTCATGTTATCAACCTGCTTCTTCTTCCCTCTTTCCCTTTTCCTTCCTTCCTTCCTTCTTTCCTCCTTTTCTGCCTTCTACCATCCCTCTCTTCCTCCCTTCCCTCTCCTCCCTGGTTTTATTTTTATTTTTTTAATATTTATTTATTTGCTTTAGTTGTACACAATGCAATGCATTTATGTTTACGTGGTGCTGAGGACCAAACCCGGGCCGCACACGTGCTAGGCGAGCTCTCTACCGCTGAGCCACAACCCCAGCCCCCTGGTTTTATTAATGTTTCCCTTTTCCCCTTTCATCTTCTCCCTTCAATTGGCCTTCCCTCCATTTCTCACTTTTTTTCTCTTTTCCCTTCCTTCCTCCCTCCTTCCCTCCCTTTCTCCTTGCTTTCCTTCTTTTCTCTCCTCCTCTCTCCTTTGATTCCTCTCTTGCAGTACTCCCCTTTTTTCCCGACACTCACCTCTCTCTCTTTTCATTCTTTCTTTCCTTCACTCCTCCTTTTTCCTTCCTACCTTCCTTCCTTTTCTTTTCCATTCCTCCTTCTCCTCCTTTCTCCTTTCTTTGCTAGTGACTGTGAAAGACATAATATAGCATGAAAAATGCAAGGATGTTATTTTTTTCTGTAATGATGGGTTATATTCTCTGAAGTCAGATGGTCTGGAAGGGAAATCCGGCCTAACAATGAATGTTTGCATGGCCTTAAGCTCCTTAAACCTCCTAAGCGCCCCCTGCCATTCAGAAAATGGGACCACCATCTTGGGCTGTTGGGAAAATAGGTAAATCCATGCATAAGACCTACTTAAACACTGCCTGTCATGTGGGAGCAGTTCAGGGCTTATATTGCTCTCTAAATTGAAAACACTACCCAAGGATACCACAGGATAATACTATGTTCACTTGGATGCCTTCTTGATCAGAATAGGCATGATCAGAAGGACTCAAACAATGTCCTAGCAGGAAGAGACCCAGATTTCAAAGGAAAGGAAATTTATGGGGCAAGTTTACTCCTGAAATTTTGTTTTATGGTTGGATAAAATCTGACAAGAACAACATCAACAACAAAAGAATTGCAGGGTGGGGGAAGAACTTCACAAGTTATAAAGAAAAATGAAGTAAAAATTGGCAGACATTCAAGAAATTTTCAGAACCCAAAGTAAAATGCGTCTTCATACAGTCTTGGACTTTTTTTTTTTCTCTTTTTTTTTTTTTTTTTTTTTTGTTTTGTCATCCCAGCCCCACATTCTCTGAATCAGAAAATTGTGAGGAAAGTATGATGTAGAAGCAAGAATCAAAAGAGAACAAATAACATGTTCAAAAGCAATAGGCAGGGAAGTTTCTTGAGCTGAGTAGAATTTGGCTTAATGCTAAAATAGGAAGACAAGAAGGTTCCAGAGAGCTGGAGAGGGCTTTGACTGATGACTGATATTAACCGGCTATCTGTATCATTTCAAGAAACTCTACGTGAAGTTTGCATTCCCTTGAAAAGGCATGCCGTTCACGTCTATAATGATCGCTCACTCTGTTTTCTATCCTTTGATCAGTACGCTCACTCCTCGGTATGACAATTCTTCTACATTTCTCAAATGTCAGCTCAGATGTGCCCAGTTCTATATTACACCCTGTGATCCTATTCTTCCAGTGCAGGATGTTAGTCATTCTTTCATCTGTGTCACCTGAGAATCTTACACCGATTCTTGGTGATCGTCTCCATGAGTGAGAAAAGGGAAGTAGCCATTTGTTACCATTTCTAGCTCCTGAGTGCTTGGCTGTAGGCTGACTGATGGAATCACAGGAGGAATAAATGGAGAAATAAGCGAAAGTCAGAGGACAGAGTAACAATTCCACCCACAACCAGGTTCTAAGGTCCCTCTTCCCAAGGTAACTATGGTTTATTTTTTTGGACTTGATGTATTTTTTTTTCATTTTCTTTTTTTATGCTTTTATTGTTGCATTATAGTTATACATAATAGGGGGGTCCATTTGGACATACATGTAAATGCATATAACATAATTTGCTTCATTCCAATTATACAATTCCTCTTTCCTTTAAATGAAGGTAAGAATGATAAGACGTCTAAGGATTTTCCAAGGTATCTCCTTAATTTCCTTACATGCTCCTTAAAAAAAGTTACAGCACATGATGCATACAGCATCTACAAATGGAACATCTCCCAATAAAAGTTTGGCTCCTCTTAAAGACTTTATTTTTGTAAAGGTTTTGATGCTTTTTAGGAAAGAGCAAGAATATAGTAATCATCTCACAAATATCAACTTATGGTCCTTAATGGAAAAAAAAAAAAAACCCTCCAGTTTAAACAGCACACATTCTATGTTGCTGTAATTTCATAATTGTCCTGACTACACAGCCTTATTAATAAATGTGACATATTTGTCAGTCCCCATAATTGTTTCACATGGCCACTGTGTTCCTCAGGACATTTGCATGTAGAAAGCTAAATGAACTAAAACATCATTGTCCTCATGCCTGACATCAAGGTAATGAACAGAATGACTAGATATGCAACATAAAAACACTATAGAGGCAGTAAGAACTTGATTCTTCAATTTTAGTTTTTAACTGTTCTCTCTAGCTCACTGAATTCTGTGGGTCATTAATCTAAATTTCCCTTCATTTTATTAGCAACACCAAAAAAAAAATCACAAAATACTAGGGATTTGTGTTTTATAAGAGTCTCACAAACCTCTTAGGTTATCTGACATTTATTCTATTTTTATACTTCTTTACATGTGAACCCTTTATTGCACTTAAAATGTATTATCCCAGGTTTGCTTTTAGAGAAACAGTAGATTCTGCATCGGGCTTAGTAGCCATTTCTCCTTTAGTTCACAATTTAGCTAGATGGGTCTCTTAATAGAAAAAACATTACTTTATTTCCTCAGCCTACTTAGTGTGGTCTAATGCTTCTTCCTAACATCAGTAATAACGTTCATTCTGAGTGCATTCTAGGAAATAATCAGCACCTCTTTTTTTTCTGCTAGGTTTTGTTGTTGTTGTTGTTGTTGTTGTTAGGTTGGAATCTAAGTAAATGGTCTCTCAGTTCATGCTTTCTCTTCCCTGGTTGGTTCCTTTTCCCTCGTACATTAGCATTCTCTTAGCTATAGGTCCCTTGAGTTGCTAATTTCTGATTTCTGAAGTTTCTTTAGATCTGGAGTGTTTGGCCATTAAGTAATATATACTGACTTCGAGAGCTTTTCTCCCTGGTTAAACTCGCGTTCTGCATACAAATTAATGCCACGGGCAGCTCCTTGATTCAGCTCATCAAACATGAATTCAGTATCCCAATGTCCTTTTGCCCTAATTTCTCAATATAAATAATTCTGCTATGTCTTCTTGAAAAACTAAAGTAGGTTTCCATGATTGAGATTCAGTTTTTAATGTCAAGGTTATTAAACATGTTATTAAGTTCAAATCCATTTTTTCTTCATTAGTGTGCCAATAAATGACTGATTTAGTATTTTACTTAAACTAGTTTTGATGCTCAAATAATGTCATATTTTGGGGATTTTAAGACAGATTTTTTTGGTGGGAGGGACCAGGGATTGAACTCAGGAGCACACAGCCACTGGGCCACATCCCCAGCCCTATTCTGTGTTTTATTTAGAGACAGGGTCTCACTGAGTTGCTTAGTGCCTTGCTTTGGCTGAGGCTGGCTTTGAACTCACAATCCTCCTGCCTCACTTCCCAAGATGCTGAGATTATATGTGTGCACCAACCCACCCAGCCTTCAGCTAGATTTTGAAAGTGAAATGATCATATATAAATATATATAAAGAACACAATGTGATATATATACTATGTGTTGCTTATTGATGGGGATATATTCTGAAAAATGTATCACTGACAATTTTGACACTGTGCTAACCTGAGAGTGTGCTTACACAAACCAGATGATATAGCCTACTACATTCAGTCTACATATGTAATATATGCATATCATAAGGTATATTTCATCATAGCTAGGGCCAAGAAAAGTAAAAGCACATGAGATTGAATGAAGCACAAGAGAAAATGATATGATCAAAAGACACAGGAAACACAACATGTTTATGGCTGCTTTGGTATTACACCACATACTGACTTACAGTAAACTTCTTTCAACTGAGAGTATATGCTAAAATAATGATAAAAATATAGTATAATTTGCTGGGCACAGTGGCACACACTTGTGATCCCAGTGGCTCTGGAGGCTGAAGCAGGAGGATCATGAGTTCAAGACAAGCCTCAGCAATTACTGAAGCCCCAAAGTAACCTAGAAAGACCCTGTCTCTAAGTAAAGAATAAAAAGTTCTAGGGATGTGGCTCAGGGGTAAACCACCCCTGGATTCAAGCCTGGTACCACACACAAACAAAATTAGTACAGTATGTTAAATACATAAATGAGAACATATTTATTTATTATTAATAGTTATAGCATACTGTACATAATTGCACATGCTATACTTTTACATGAAGGGCAGAGTAGGTCTGTTTATACCGTCACCACCACAAGCACATGAGTTATGCATTGAATGACGTCAATGGCTACATCTTCACTGGTACACACAAAATTGTCAGCATCATTATGATCTTATAAGACCACCATCCTGTGTCCTGACTTAGATGTGGTCCATGTTCAATTGAAACACTGTCAAGCAGTGCATGACTATGTATGAAAAAATCCTGAGTGTTTGTGATAGTCATATGTATGTGTACGTATATACATATGTGTGTGTGTGTGTATGAATATATATGTGGATAGAGGTAAAATTTTATTGGACAACTAAGGAAATAAGGACAGATGGTAAAGTAATAATCATAACACTTTATTGTTAGGTTTATAACATTAATAGAGATTATATATATATATATATATATATATACTACAAAAGGAGAAAGGCAATAGAGCAATATAATAATAATATTTCTATAAATAACTGAAATGAAACTAGCATGAATCTGAAGCTTATTCTGATAAGTTAAAAATATATATATGGGGACTAGGATTGTAGCTCAGTGGTAGAGTGCTTGCCTAGCATGTTTGAGGCACCGGGTTCAATTCTCAGTACCACATGTAAATAAAAATAAATAAATAAATAAAGCTCCACTGACAACTAAAAGTTTAAAATATATATATATATACACATATATATATATATATATATGCATACACATATGTATGCATATATATATGGGAAAATATAGAGTTATCACTAAAAAAGAATCCAAAAACTTCAGTGAAAAATAATTGATAAAATTAAAACAATAGAAGATACTTTTACAAAAGATATTAATAAAAAAGAAAACAGTATAGGAGAAATGAGAACAAAAAAGATACAAGACATACAGAAAACAAAAGTAAGGAAGTAAAAATGCAGAAATATATCAATAATTACATTAAATATGAATAGATCAACAACCCAATTTAAAAAATAGGGATTGTCAGACTAGACAAAAACAAACAAACAAACATGATCCAATTCTATGTTGTCTATAGGAGATAAACTTTAGAAGACAGACTGATAGTAAAAGCAAGGTGTTGCATCTGCATGTGTGTGTGTACACACTATAATTTTATATATACATAATGCTATTAGAAACTATAGAAAATCTGGAGTTGCTTAGCATTATCAGTCAAAATAGACTTTAAATTTTAAAAAATGTCACTAGAGATAAAATGGGATGTTTCAGAATGATAAAGAATGATCAAGATGTTACAACATATAGAGCACAACTGTGCGCTATATGTGTAATATGAATTGTAATGCATTCTGCTCTCATATATAACAAATTAGAATTAAAAAAAAGAAGTCAAAACATAAGCTGGTGTGCTGGCACTCGCCTATAATCCTAGTGGCTTGGAGGCTGAGGCAGGAGGATTGAAACTTCAAAGGCAGCCTCAGCAACTTAGTGAGGCCTTAAGCAACTTAGCAAGATCCTGTCTCAAAATAAAATATAAAAAGGGCTGGGGATGTGGCTCAGTGGTTAAGTGCCCCTGGGTTCAATCCCTGGTACCAAAAATATTTAAAAATTTTAAAAAGCTATAACACGATAAATATACATGTATCTAATTTTGTTTAGAAATTAAAGATTATCTAAATAAATATGAACATACCTGTTCCTGAATCTTCTGATAAAGATCATCTTCAACATGTTAAGATGGCAAATGTTCTATGGATTCAACACAGCCTCTATCATGAACCCAGCTTATTTCTTTATAGATAACAAGTAGATTCTTAAATTCATGTGAAATTACAAGGGAAATTAAATAGTTAAAATAAAACTAAAAAAAATTTAGAAAGTAGAAAGCCTCTCACACTTTAAGGCTTTTGAACTTACTGCCGGGCAATGGAAATCAATACAGTGTGACATGGCACAAATACCTTGAATCTAAAATGTATAAAATAAACTGAAACTTATCCTCTTATAATCCAATGATAATAATACAAATAACCCAATTAAAATGTACAAATCAATTGAATAGATATTTCTCCAAAATTCCAGGGAGCATATGAAAATATTTTCCATGTCACTAGTTATGAAGGAAATGCAAATCAAAACGAAAAAAGAGATGGGTTTACACATTCTAGAATTGATAGGTGGTAGACAGACATGAGCAGTAGAAGCCCACACTTGGAGAAATGGTTCTGTGGACTTTGGCTGATGTGCTGAGCACTCCTACCCCTGCCCCTGGTCAACAGGCTTGCTTTTGTATTTATTTATTTATTTATTTATTTATTTATTTATTTATAGTTGTAGATGGACAGCATGCCATTATTTGTTTATTTTTATATGGTGCTGAGGATTGACCCCTCTGCCACTGAGCTACAGCCCCAGCCCCAACAGGCTTTTTTTTTTTTTTTTTTTTTTTTTTTTTTTTTTTAAACAATTTACCTAAGACCACATTGACCTTGCCCTGGCTTAATTCAATAAGATATTACATTCCTCAGCAAGGGAACCACTGTCTGTGGAAAGGAGAAATGCAGGCCCTAAGATGCCTCCCGGGGCTGGGATTGTGGCTCAGCGGTAGAGCGCTCGCCTAGCACGTGCGCACCCCGGGTTCGATCCTCAGCACCACGTAAACATAAAATGCATTGTGTACAACTAAAGCAAGTAAATAAATAAATTTAAAAAAAAAAAGATGCCTCCCTACCCATAAGACCAACACAGGGAGGACTTTAGTGACTTTTGTACAGACCAAGGATTCCAGTACTCAGGAAAACAGGCTATTAGAAACAAAGCCCAAGACCATAAAATCTGTAAGAATAAGGTGACCCAGAGTTGTCTGTGAATCTTTAGCATATGATTATGATAGTTTTGCTTAGGTACCTGTGGGTAAGACCATGAACAACAGGGACTTGGAAGTCTGATGCAATCCTGATGTCAGTCAAAAATTGGGAGGTGGAGCCGGGCGTGGTGGCGCACACCTGTCATCCCAGTGCTTGGGAGGCTGAGGCAGGAGGATCGCGAGTTCAAAGCCAGCCTCAGCAATGGCGAGGCACTTAGCAACTCGGTGAGACCCTGTCTCTAATAAAATACAAAAAAGGGCTGGGGATGTGGCTCAGTGGTCGAGTGCCCCTGAGTTCAATCCCCGGTACACAAAAAAAAAAAAAAAAAAAAAAAAAATTGGGAGGTGGACCTAGATGGTACTCTCTGGAAACTTCTCTGGGACCCCCAATAAACCAGGAGGGTGGGAAGTATGCCATCCCTCTCTTCTCTAAAAGCACCCACTCTCTTGCTTTCTCCCTTGAAAATGTTCTTTTCCCTTTTTCCTTTCTCTTCTATTATACTACTTCCTTCTCTTATCTGTGACTTGTTTGAAATACTTCTGGAGGGTTCTAAGAACCTGTCGATGTGGATTTGAATGGTCACCCCAGCTCTGCAGATCTCCTCTGCTACATCAGAATGGATGTAATAAAAAAGTCAGATAAGAACAAATTTTGGGGCTGGGGTTGTGGCTCAGTGGTAGAGTGCTTGCCAAGCATGTGTGAGGCACTGGGTTCCATCCTTAGCACCACATGAAAATAGGGATTGTCAGACTAGACAAAAACAAACAAACAAACATGATCCAATTCTATGTTGTCTATAGGAGATAAACTTTAGAAGACAGACTGATAGTAAAAGCAAGGTGTTGCATCTGCATGTGTGTGTGTACACACTATAATTTTATATATACATAATGCTATTAGAAACTATAGAAAATCTGGAGTTGCTTAGCATTATCAGTCAAAATAGACTTTAAATTTTAAAAAATGTCACTAGAGATAAAATGGGATGTTTCAGAATGATAAAGAATGATCAAGATGTTACAACATATAGAGCACAACTGTGCGCTATATGTGTAATATGAATTGTAATGCATTCTGCTCTCATATATAACAAATTAGAATTAAAAAAAGAAGTCAAAACATAAGCTGGTGTGCTGGCACTCGCCTATAATCCTAGTGGCTTGGAGGCTGAGGCAGGAGGATTGAAACTTCAAAGGCAGCCTCAGCAACTTAGTGAGGCCTTAAGCAACTTAGCAAGATCCTGTCTCAAAATAAAATATAAAAAGGGCTGGGGATGTGGCTCAGTGGTTAAGTGCCCCTGGGTTCAATCCCTGGTACCAAAAATATTTAAAAATTTTAAAAAGCTATAACACGATAAATATACATGTATCTAATTTTGTTTAGAAATTAAAGATTATCTAAATAAATATGAACATACCTGTTCCTGAATCTTCTGATAAAGATCATCTTCAACATGTTAAGATGGCAAATGTTCTATGGATTCAACACAGCCTCTATCATGAACCCAGCTTATTTCTTTATAGATAACAAGTAGATTCTTAAATTCATGTGAAATTACAAGGGAAATTAAATAGTTAAAATAAAACTAAAAAAAATTTAGAAAGTAGAAAGCCTCTCACACTTTAAGGCTTTTGAACTTACTGCCGGGCAATGGAAATCAATACAGTGTGACATGGCACAAATACCTTGAATCTAAAATGTATAAAATAAACTGAAACTTATCCTCTTATAATCCAATGATAATAATACAAATAACCCAATTAAAATGTACAAATCAATTGAATAGATATTTCTCCAAAATTCCAGGGAGCATATGAAAATATTTTCCATGTCACTAGTTATGAAGGAAATGCAAATCAAAACGAAAAAAGAGATGGGTTTACACATTCTAGAATTGATAGGTGGTAGACAGACATGAGCAGTAGAAGCCCACACTTGAGAGAAATGGTTCTGTGGACTTTGGCTGATGTGCTGAGCACTCCTACCCCTGCCCCTGGTCAACAGGCTTGCTTTTGTATTTATTTATTTATTTATTTATTTATTTATTTATTTATAGTTGTAGATGGACAGCATGCCATTATTTGTTTATTTTTATATGGTGCTGAGGATTGACCCCTCTGCCACTGAGCTACAGCCCCAGCCCCAACAGGCTTTTTTTTTTTTTTTTTTTTTTTTTTTTTTTTTTTTAAACAATTTACCTAAGACCACATTGACCTTGCCCTGGCTTAATTCAATAAGATATTACATTCCTCAGCAAGGGAACCACTGTCTGTGGAAAGGAGAAATGCAGGCCCTAAGATGCCTCCCGGGGCTGGGATTGTGGCTCAGCGGTAGAGCGCTCGCCTAGCACGTGCGCACCCCGGGTTCGATCCTCAGCACCACGTAAACATAAAATGCATTGTGTACAACTAAAGCAAGTAAATAAATAAATTTAAAAAAAAAAAGATGCCTCCCTACCCATAAGACCAACACAGGGAGGACTTTAGTGACTTTTGTACAGACCAAGGATTCCAGTACTCAGGAAAACAGGCTATTAGAAACAAAGCCCAAGACCATAAAATCTGTAAGAATAAGGTGACCCAGAGTTGTCTGTGAATCTTTAGCATATGATTATGATAGTTTTGCTTAGGTACCTGTGGGTAAGACCATGAACAACAGGGACTTGGAAGTCTGATGCAATCCTGATGTCAGTCAAAAATTGGGAGGTGGAGCCGGGCGTGGTGGCGCACACCTGTCATCCCAGTACTTGGGAGGCTGAGGCAGGAGGATCGCGAGTTCAAAGCCAGCCTCAGCAATGGCGAGGCACTTAGCAACTCGGTGAGACCCTGTCTCTAATAAAATACAAAAAAGGGCTGGGGATGTGGCTCAGTGGTCGAGTGCCCCTGAGTTCAATCCCCGGTACCCACAAAAAAAAAAAAAAAAAAAAAAAAAAAATTGGGAGGTGGACCTAGATGGTACTCTCTGGAAACTTCTCTGGGACCCCCAATAAACCAGGAGGGTGGGAAGTATGCCATCCCTCTCTTCTCTAAAAGCACCCACTCTCTTGCTTTCTCCCTTGAAAATGTTCTTTTCCCAATAAACCAGGAGGGTGGGAAGTATGCCATCCCTCTCTTCTCTAAAAGCACCCACTCTCTTGCTTTCTCCCTTGAAAATGTTCTTTTCCCTTTTTCCTTTCTCTTCTATTATACTACTTCCTTCTCTTATCTGTGACTTGTTTGAAATACTTCTGGAGGGTTCTAAGAACCTGTCGATGTGGATTTGAATGGTCACCCCAGCTCTGCAGATCTCCTCTGCTACATCAGAATGGATGTAATAAAAAAGTCAGATAAGAACAAATTTTGGGGCTGGGGTTGTGGCTCAGTGGTAGAGTGCTTGCCAAGCATGTGTGAGGCACTGGGTTCCATCCTTAGCACCACATGAAAATAAAGATCCAGCCACGACTAAAGAAATAATTAAAAAAAAAAAAAACAAGTGTTATTAAAGATGCAGAGAAATAAGAGCCTTCATACATTGCTGGTTGGAATGTACCATGGAGCAGCAGCTTTGGAAAACAGTCTGGCCTTTTCTCAAATAATATAATATAGTTTCCACGTGGCCCAACAATTATATACCAAGAGAAACAAAAACACATCCATACAAAGGCTCATACACAAATTCTTACAGTAACATTACACATAGTAGCCAAAGGGTAGAGATGACTCAAATGTCCATCAATAGACAAATGGATTAAAAAACATGGTATAAACCTGTAATCCCAGCAGTTTGGGAGACTGAGGCAGGAGGATCACAGTTCAAAGCCAGCCTCAGCAAAAGCAAGGTGCTAAGCAAGTCAGTGAGACCCTGTTTCTAAATAAAATACAAAAGGGCTGGGGTTGTGGCTCAGCGGCAGAGCGCTCGCCTCACACGTGCGCGGCCCGGGTTCGATCCTCAGCACCACGTAAACATAAATGCATTGCATTGTGTACAACTAAAGTAAATAAATAAATATTTTTAAAAATAAATAAATAAAATACAAAATAGGGCTGGGGACGTGGCTCAATGGTTGAGTGCCTCTGAGTCTAATATCTCGCATACCCCCCCCAAAAAAGCAATATGGTGTAACTATACAGTGGAATAGTATTTGACTATAAAAATACCTAAAGTGCTACCACCACATAGAACAAAATGAATGAATGTTAAGAAAATGCAAAATTAGAAAAGTCAGTCACAAAAGTCCATGTGCCACATAATTCCATTCATATGCAAACCCATAACAGGGAACTCTACCTATGGAGATGCAAAATAGATTACTGGCTTTTTGGAACTGGAGATGGGATGGTGGTGTGGTGGTGGTGGTGGTGGTGATATTGGTGAGTACTGGGGTGATATCTAAAGAACATGGAATTTCTTTCTGAGATCACAAAAATGTTCTAAAATTTACTGTGGTAACAGTTTTCGATATTGGTAAATGTCCTAAAAAATTGACTTTTGTATTTTAAAATGATATACTGTATAATATGTGAATTATAGCTCAATGAAGCTGTAAAAAATCTTCAAATGCAATGAATATGTATGCAAATAACCCAACAAAAGCTCTTTGGAATCTGGCCCAAAACGTTTGCAAACCACTGACCTAAATATTAGTGAAGCTTACCTAAGTTTTATAAATTCTGAGTCTTAAGCATTTAAGCCGGCAATGATAGAAACATGAAGCAGTTTCTGTTAACAGACATTATTTCCAAAAGTTCAATCTTTTACTTCTCCTTCTTCCAGTAAATACTGATCATTGTTCAATAGAGTTGAGGATCATAGGTACTGGTACTGAATACACCTTTTCTTCTCTAAATCTGGTTTTCTTTAAAACAATAAGAAAGCTCCACTTCAAGACCTCTCATACCCCTTCCTGTTGTCAAATCCTGCAGAAATTATTGTTTCAAATGAACATGGACTTTGAAAATTAATCTCTCTAGATTTTCCCTCAACCTCCATGTGACACGATAGATCTTAATACATTAATTTCTCAGTTCTACGAGTTACTCTTTAATTACTCATCATTGGACCCAAATTTAATTCACATAATGAAGATAAAAATGTCTAGCTCTCTAACCAACAAATTATTTCAGAATATAATTAAGTGAAAAGGTCATGGTAATCACAACTAAAATCTCATTTCAGTCACTGAGAAAGGAAAACCGTTGTATTCTTTCAGAAAATGGTGACTCATTTTAGTGCCTTCTTAGCTGTTCATGTCAGATTAAGCCTTTTAAGGGCCAATGAAAGGACTTGCCTTTTATGCGTGTAAAATTAAATTCTGGATAGTTAAAAGAAAGCCGAACATAACATAATTATAGGACTAATTCTGAAAAGGTTATAATAGTAGTGTTTTCCAATTATTTAGCAATGATTTAAATGTGTTATTTGAAATGTGTTCATGAAAACATCATTTATTCACCACAACAACTTTCAAAAACAGGCATAAAATTGCTCCAGTATCCATTATCCACGGCAGAGGATGCAGAGATTGAAGAAGTAGCTGTGAGGGCATGGGGATGGCTGGACTTAAGTTACACTGTGGTTTCCTGAACCCAAGTTCTATGCTTACTCAATTAACCATACTACAGCCATCTTTGCTGCTAATAATTAGATTTGGATGTATGGAATATATGTCTAAAAACATAGCTACTGGAGACTCAGGCTTCAGGACACTTACATAATAAATTAATATACATACACTAAAGATGGCTCATCGTAAACACTGGGTTAAATTCATAAGCATCACTTAGCAAAATAACTTGGTTTATATTTATTCTTATGAGTTGACTAATGGGCTCTTGAAAGATGAAGTTCTAACCTTAAGACTGATGAAGATTACAAGAGACAAGAAGTCTCTTAGCAGGGTAAGGAGGCAGAACAAGGAAATAGTAAGAAGATAACCATGTCATTTCAAGAGGTCCAAGTCTCAGTTATATCTAGGAAAGAGAGAAGGAGACAACTCTAAATCAGATTTTGTGTAAAAAAAAAAAAATTAGGAGACACTGAATTTTAGTGTAGAAATAAACATACAGTGCAAAAATAAAAAAATAAAAATAAACAGTGTAGAAATAAAAAAGACTGGGGTATGTCATGACTTTATAAATTACTCATAGTCTTTATCATGGTTACATGATCTGACTCCTGTCATATTTCCTGCCACCTTATTTGGAAATAAGGTCTGTGAAGATGTTCAAATAAAGTTGAGGTCATTAGCGTGGATCCTAATTCAATATGGCTGATAGTCTCACATAAAGTGGGGATTTAGACAAAGAGACGGGCAGAGACTCCTAGAAGAAAGGCCACATGAAGGCACAGGGAGGGTACCACCCACAAGTGAAGGGATGGCGAGGCCACCAGGAGAGAACAGCATGGAACACGCTTCAGGCCATAAAAAAGAACCAGCCTTGTAGACATCTTGATTTATGACCTGCCGCATCCAGAATTGTGAAACTATAACTTTTTGTTATGTAAGCCACTCTGTGGTCATTTGTCACTCCAGTCCCAGAAAACTAAAACATCTTATTAACTACTAATGTTTCTAAAGTTTTAAGTAGAGCCATTTTGTCTTGATTATCAGTATCAGTAAAAGATAATAAATAATGCAGGTGAATTACACAAACATTTAATTTTCTAGGTGCTTTTTAAAAAAACATTTAAAAAATAAAGCACAATAATGTTAGCCATGGAAGGATAACTAGCCCAATGAATGGGCAATAGTTCTTTAAAAATGGGTTTTGTGGTAAAAAATGCTTAGCAGACACTGAATTTCACTGTAGAAAGTAATATGTGTTAGCATTTTGAAGACTTTGATATGTTCTGATTTTAATAATTGTTTTGTTTGTAATCTTTTACATGGTGATAAGGTCCAGCATGATCTAGCCTCTTTCCACAATTCTTGCTACTCTCCCTTGCTATAGTAGTGAGAAATTCTGTACATGGGAGTCTTGCTAACATAGTTTGAGCCAAAACACCAAAAGTTAAGTATATCCACATCATGAAATGAGGTGCTATACAACTCATGAGACATCTGCAAGATTGGTTTTGTCAACCTACCACTAGAGCTAGTGCTAGAGAAACACAGAGGAGTGTGGCCTCAAAGACTAAAGACGAAAGCCTTCCTTGGAGAGGATTATCCCAGGGCTGAGACTTCTACCCTTCTCCTAAAATGAACCAAGAGAGAAAGGTACTTCTGGAGCAACCAAAGACTGATTAAAATTGCAACAGCCACTACAACTCTTGATTGGTTGCAGAGGTAAGAATAGGAAATGTTAAGAAGGTAACCATGACTCTGAGTTATCCAAGCCTGAGTCAATTCAGAACTAGGAAAGAAGGAAGAGGGATAAATTTAAAACCGTAACTTGACAATGAACCAGGCTAGATCTTTTAATGACTAACATGAGACTATTCTTGTGACTCAGAACAGAAACAGTGGTGGGTCATGACTGGGATTTAAAAATAAAAGGCCGCAAAAGGATTAGACTATAAGAAAATTTGGAGAAACTTGGGCAAAAGACAATCATTACTTTATACTTGCAGACTACAGAATCCAGTTTTTTCAGTAAGATGATTACATTTGCAGAGAAGGGATTCTTTTCCTAAATGGTGTGTTAGTCTGTTTTCTGTTGCTATTACTGAATACCACAGATTAGATACTTTTTAAAGAACAAAGTTCTATTTATTTAATGGTCATGGATGCTAGGTAGTTCAAGATCTGGTGCTGGCATGTGGTCAGGGCCTTCTTATTTTATTGTAATGTGGCAGAGGGCAACACATGGAGAGATGAGCAAGTCTCCTATCTTAGATCACTCTTCTTCTTCTTATAATGCCACTAATGCCATCCCACCATGATGACCTCATCTAATCCTAATCACCTCCAAAAGGCCCCACTTCCAAATGTCACTAACATATGCATTTGGAGATTAAGGTTCCAATACTGAAATTTGGAGGGAAACATTTGTTATGGTGTGGATATGAGGTGTACCGCAAGTTCTCCTGTTAATGCAGGAATATTCAGAGGTGAAATGAATGGATTATGAAAGCTGTAACCTAATCAGTCTATTAAGGTTTGAATGGATTGACTGGATGATAACTGTAGGCAGGCAGGACATGGTTGGAGAAGGTGGCTTATTGGGGATGTGTCCTAGAAGGGGGCATCTTCCCTGTGGCCCTTTCTCTTTCCTGGCTACCATGAACAGAGCAGCACCCCCCATCATGCATTTTTGCCAAGGTGTTCTGCCTCACCTTGGCCCAGAGCAATGGAGTTGACTCATCATGGACTGAACCTCTGAAACCATAAGCCAAAAGAAACTGTCCAGCTTCTGAGGTGTGATCATTCTTAACATTTTCACTAACACTAGTAAATGGGGGTGGGGGAGTATGGGTATGCTTTTCCAGCGCACTTCTCTCTTTCTTTCCTTTTTCTATTCTGTTTTATGTGTTTTGTGACAATAGTTGACCTCCTTCAGTTTGCAGTTGAGAGGTGTGGTCCCTAATATGAAGATGTTAGAGGGTAATTTATCTCATCTGTCTACCTTCAACTGTTTCTTTCTTTCTTTCTTTCTTTCTTTCTTTCTTTCTTTCTTTCTTTCTTCCTTTCTTTCTTTCTTTCTGTTATGGCAAAAATTGAACATCTTCATAGTATTTATTTGTGATAGCCCTTCAATTTAATCTAGGGAAAAAAGAATTCTATTTTATTAGGCTAAGTTCTGATGATCAGAGTGCTGTGGGAGCTATGTGGTAATTGCTAGCGCCATGTGCAATTAGAGAGCAGGATAGGCAGGTTCACCCATAAATCCATCTTCTCTGCTCACTTTGTGTTCATTGTCCCATTGGACCTCACTAAAAAGCACACGCTCAAAAAGAAAAAGAAAAATCTCTGTAACTCCTTTGGTTTTAGTAAGTCACTTTGATTCTCCATTACGATGTCAGCATTCACAAAACCCATATCCATAACGACTTTTATAAGATAAATTTTCCTTCTCCCCAGAGGAGAGGTGCTTATACAATGTGAGGACTAGATAAATTTTGCAAACTTTCACTTATTTAATGAATGACCACTTGGTTTAATCTCATTTGAAAACTCTCATCTATAAATGGTGGTTGGGTGTGTTGCACTGGACCATGGAACTATATGAGAGGTCTGCAGAAAAGATTGTCTTCACCAATTAGAATATCTGCCACAAATGAGGGAGAGGTGGTATCAGTATGTATGTCAAATATCTGACCTACATGTTCTACTTCTCTTGGCTCTATTTCTATCTGAATAATAACTGATCTATTAAGTAAGGTTTAGGTTTGCAATTCCTTGGAATAAGGCTGAAAGAAATTACT
Organism: Tamias sibiricus; assembly: GCA_025594165.1. Lineage (NCBI taxonomy): Eukaryota > Metazoa > Chordata > Mammalia > Rodentia > Sciuridae > Tamias > Tamias sibiricus. The sequence goes on from CM046675.1 coordinate 19,615,897, forward strand.
CTCTATCCTCCCAGAGATATTTACTATAATATCATACTTGTTCCATTTTAAACATTCTGAATCCTCTGTGCCTCAAAAGAAATAATAGGGTTATAAAATAATTTTATGATAATTTCATTTGATATAACTTAAAGTCATAAGGAAATGAATCTTTGGAACATTTCAGCAGAAATTAAACAGTGTTTCCTAGTCTATTTCTGAAAGAAAAATATAACCCATCTTACTGACTTTATAGGATTAATGTGAATTTCAAATTGGAACATGGTAATGATAACACTTTGGAAAATAAATCCATGCAAATTATTTTATTTACTTGAACATTGTAGACATGAAAAATGCTTAAAAGACAGTTCCTGAAGATACTCTAGTTTGGATCATTGGTAAACCAATAGATATCAGACTTAGTTTACTATATATTCATTTGTTGGCTTCTAGGTGTTGCTTGTTTTCTGTATTCTGTTTTGGTTTTTTGTTGTTGCTTTACAGTGCAGGGTATCAAACCCAGGGCCTTGCATGTGCTAGGCAACTGCTCAATCACAGTCCTACATCCCCAGCCCACTTTGCTAGCTCTTCATATAAAGCTCATGCTCTGATTTTCATGTAAATTCATATAGTCCAATAATGTTAGATTAGAGTTCACAGGATTTTCTCTTGACCTGTCTCTAAGGTAAATGGAATGGAAGAAGTTTGATAATAAGGGCTGAGTGGGGCTGGGGTTGTGGTTCAGTGGTAGAGTGCTCGCCTAGCACGTGTGCAGCACTGGGTTCATCCTCAGCACCACGTAAAAGTAAATAAATAAGAAAAAGGTATTGTGTCCAACTACAACTAAAAGATAAATATTACAAAAAAAAAAAAAAAAAAAAAAAAAAAGAGCTGAGAGAATATCTTGACATCCTCTAAACACAAAGAGGAATGTCACAGGTACTGCCCATCCAGGAATCCTCACCTGATTTTCTCCTTTGCATCAGGCCCACAGCATCCCAAATAAAAAAATTCTAGCAATCGTCTTACTAATGACGGTTATTCAAATGTGGTAAACACATTTGTGTTTTCTTTCACTCTTCTAAAACCAACCAAACAAAGCAAAAAACAAACCCCAAAACAAAAACCAAAAACAAAACAAAACAACACTAACAAGGTATTTTAATTTTCCAAAATTTCTGGGATAGGAACCAAAGTTCACTGTTACTCTTGATTCTCATTGGCATTCCTCCTGTAAATTATTTGATGTTTATTGACAAGCCATCATGTGGGCACATAAGGGTGTTTTTCAGTCTACTGAGATAAATGAGGCAAGAAGGCCAACATGTGCTTTGGGAGCACACGAGGGGATAATAACACAAATGTTGTGCATGTTTGACTCTTTTTGTTATTGAGATCTACAAGGCTGTTCATTACCAGCAATGTATCTCTAATATGCTTCTCCCTTAGATGAAGCCAGCTTGAGGTTTCCGTTCATTAACCAGATATTATAAAGCCCTTTGTGCAGTTCTGGGGAAATGGTGTTTCAGATCCAAAGTAATAACCTGTACTTGATGTTTTTATCTAAAAGATGCTAAAGGGGAGTATGGGCAGATGCTTGCTTTCATAACAGTTGCAGGTCATGGTTTTGAATCTGAGGTCCATAAGTGAGCCAAAGGGATGCTATAAACACTCTGAGATTGTAAGTAAAATCACGTGTGTAAATGTGCCTGAACTTTGTCTATGGAAAGACAAGTGTAGGGATCTTTCATCCATTTCTCAAAACAGTGAGTCCCTCTAAAAATGCAAATTTTATGCATATTATAAAATTATAATTTTCCTATCATCTATGCAACAAAACAAGCACAACTCCCCATTTTGCTTCATTTTTTTAAATAAAATATTTAACTTGATATTCTAGATAGTGACTGTATTAGAAACTGAACTGAGATAAAGTGAGAAGCAGGGATATCATCTTTGGGTGGTGTCAGGGGAGGACACTTGCTAAGGACAGGTTCGTTTTTCTTGTCCAGCCACTGAAGAGTTTTACTAGAAAACCTTCTGAGGTCCCGTCCAATGCAAAGAGTTTCTGGTTCTTTGGAGAAGGAGAGATTCACTGACTTTGTTCAAAAGAAAGCCAGTGTGGCACCAGAGAGCAATTTCTTTCTTTCTTTTTTTTTTTTTTTTTTTTTACAAAGTCTGGGAAGTCTGGGAATTAGAAGGGACACAAGAAGAGAGAGAGAGAGAGAGAGAAGTAGATGAAGCACATTATTAATTTTATTCATTTTGGAACATAATCAATGAGTACCTTATATGGTTTGTCAGTATGACATGTGATTATTTTCAGATATTGAATCAATATACTCTCACTAGGAAACAATAAAAGGTGCCTATTGAATATATCATCCTTAGGACATCAACAAATATTGGCAGTGTGCCACAAAAGGAAAGATAAGCAACAATTAATTAACTGTGCTATTCTGGTTGCATACCTTATCTATTAACTGTTTATCTTGCAACTTTGCAAGGGACCTGTGAGTTGGGTCTCATGCAAAATTAGGACCAATGATTGACTGATAAACTGAGACTCCAAAAGGTCAGTAGAGCTGCCATTTAAAAAGATCAGTTTAACTTGAGAGACACAGCTATTTTTTTGTTGGGGGGGGGGGGTTTGAACCAGGGATTGAGCTCAGGGGCACTTGACCACTGAGCCACATCCCAGCCCTGTTTTGTATTTTATTTAGAGACAGTGTCTCACTGAGTTGCTTAGCACCTCACCACTGGTGAGGCTGGCTTTGAACTTGTGATCCCCCTGCATTAGTCTCCCAAGCCGCTGGGATTATAGGCATGTGCCAACATGCCCGGCTGAGACACAGCTCTAAACCAATAAAACAAAGTTTTGCTGCCTCAGCCATCTTTGTTTAATTTCCTTCGCTGAATAGGGTAAAAATATCACAAGAAGAGATAACCAAAGTTCTATACCAAATGTGAATGTTACACAAGGACAAAATCATATGAAAGATATGGATGATAAGAAATTTATTATAAACTAAGTATTCAGCCCATAATAAAGTCATACAGTAGTAAGAGAATGGGTTCTGGAGCCAGTGAGCATGGGTTCAAATCCTGGCTTTGCTATTTTTCAACTGAATATGTTGAAGGGCAAAAACCCATGCTGGAGACCACTGTGTAGTAAAAGAGTTTATTAAGGGAAGGGAAGAAGGGAGAGGGGGACAGGAAAGGGGAGAAGGGAGAACGGGGGGAAAGGGAAGAAGCGGAGAGCTGGTGAGAGGATGGCAGCGAAAAAAGAGAGCGAGTTCTGGACTGGCAGGGGCTTAAGTATAGAGGGGCAGAGGTGTGACTTGTATGGTCCGGATTGGCTCAGAAAGGGAGAGCCCGCCCCCTGGGGTGAATTCCCGCGAGAGGCGAGTATTCCCCGGATTAGAAAGGGCGGAGACTCAGAGCCTGCCAAAGGTGCATTCTCAGGAGAGATGGGCACATCCGGGAAGTTAAAGCTCAGGCTTACTGGATAATCCTAATGCACCTGGGGGTATGGCCTGTCACCCCGATTTTATCTAATATATGTCATTTAAGCTTTCTGCATTTCTCAACTATAAACAGAAGTCATGGAATATCTTTATCAGAAGTTCCTAAGAGGGGTAAGCAAATAATCTAACAGCTATAGAACATTGTAAGTATAAATTAACATAAAAGATATAGGAGAAAGAAGGACCGGCAGAAAGAGCAGTCTGAGAGGAAAGTTACTTTTAGATAGTTAGAGGGCACAGTTAGTATTAATGTAGTTAACTTGGAGAAAGCTCAAAAAGCAAAACGGAGCTTCGTGCATGGCTCAGAAGATACTTAGTAACCTGTCACTCACTTGAATGCAGGTATGCAGAGGCTTAGCATATTACAGAGAGATTTTGACATCAGGAGTATCATATTAAATATGATAGCTATAACAACTAGGTTATAATTATTTATTTTTATTCTATATGGAGTATAAAGTAAGAGATGTAAGTAATACCGAAGGTTACAAAAGTAGAAGTAAGGAATTTCATTCTTGTTCATTTTGATCCATTCCTCAGAAATAAATTAATTCTATTTCTATTGGAGGTCACCATGACAATAAGAAATATTCATGAATTTCTAATTGATTTATCAATGACTTTCAATAGATTCCATTCACCCCCCCAATAAAAAAATTAAGGAACTAAGCCAATTCTCCACCTCTTTCTGTCATTATTGTTTTTACTTTTATTAGTATTGTTAGTAGTATTTTATTTTATAGCTTTAAGTAATATATTTCAACAGAGTTATTTCTTGAAGAATTACATTGAAATACTCTGTCAACTTCTCAGCATGTACAACAAGGAAATGAGAAATCCGTCTTTATCTCTCTTCTCTAATTATAATTAAAACTTTGATGGCTTTGCTTTAAGCTAATTCTAAAAATTGAAGTAAATTAGCAGTACTGAGAGGATTATTATTTTATGAATATTATTCACAACAAGAAATATGATAATACCCACAAAAATTGAAAAGCAATCTTAAGGTTCAGACCAGTTTGAATTATTTGTTTCATCAAATTTGCTCAGTCTATAACTCAGTTTGTTTCATTTTAGGATCATGACTTTCCTGGGGTTTTCTGTTCCCTTTGTTTTTTTTTTTTTTTTTTAATTTGTTTGTTGGTGTGTTTCATTTTTAACAGTGGTTTTTAATTAACTTTATGTTATCACGATGTTGAAGAAATGGTTTCTCATTATAATCCAATCTGCGGGAATATTTATCTTTTCATTTGTCTGACAAATCTTGCTTCCTGGATCTGCTATAAATCTGACAACCTACAGTACATAAATACAGATTTTGGTATTGCTTGGCTTTCATTTGCTTGCCCTTTTTAGAATTTTTACCATCAGAGGTACAGGTATTATTTTTTAAAAGTTAAACTTTATAAATCACTAAATTTCTAAAAATGTTTATTTTGTCCTCACACTTAAATGCCAACATACCTGAAAACTGAATTCCAGATCAATAATAGTATTTCTTAATAACCATACAGACTTTCCATCTTGATGATTTGTATTTTCTTCTGTAGGTACTTGAATTTTATTCTTTCCAGCATTTCTAGAATTCTCTCCATATTCTTAGAATTTTAAAATTTTATCTGAAATTTTTAGTGTGAGCATTTTCATTAATTCATCTTGCCTTATATTCAGTTGACCTTTTTCATTGTGAAGGTTTTTGAACTTCCTTCACCCCAGGTAAATTTTTAAAATGTACATGAATTTTCATAAGGGAGTTGGTCTTTAATTTTCTTTTCTTAATTTGCTTTGTCAAATTTTGCTTTAAAAGTCTTGCTAGGTGGCTGGACTTGTGGCTCAGTGGTAGAGTGCTTCCCAGTCATGAAGGAGGCCCTGGGTTCTATCCTCAACACCGCATATCAATCAATCTATCAATCAATAAAAGATCCATTGACAACTAAAAAAAATTTTTTAAATGTCTTGCTAGGCTAACAAGATGAATTAGAAAGAAATTGACTTTTCATCCTTCCTTACTCTTTGAAAAAGTTACCAAATTGGGGGGATTTAGTAAAATTTAGCCAAGAAAATGGGCTGATGACTTTTTTGTCTGTGTGATTGAATAGATTATGCAAGAAAGATGTTTTGATTGTCATTTCAATGTCTTTAGAAGATTTCTTTTTTTATTATTAGAGCATGTATTAATTAGTCAGTGTTAGGGTTTAGATATGAGGTATCCTCCCAAAGCTCATGTGTGAGACAATGCAAGAAGGTTTAGAGGTGAAATGATTGATTATGAAATTAATCCACTGATAGGTATTAACTGGGTGCTGACTGAAGGTAGGTAGGGTGTAACTGGAGAAGGTGTGTCATTGGGGGGTGTGCCTTTGGAATATATATTTTGTGAGCTGAACTTAGTCTCTCTTGTTGCTTTTTCCTCCAGCACACCCTTCCATCATAGAATGGAGTTGGCCATCTGTAGACCTCTGAAATCATGACCCCCCCCACCTCCCCCAATTTTCCACCTCTATGTTGTTCTTTTTTAATTTTATTTATTTATTTATTTTTGTGGTACCAGGGATTGAACTTAGGGGCACTCGACCACTGGGCCACATCCCCAGCCCTTTTTTTGTATTTGACTAGAGACAGGGTCTCACTGAGTTGCTAAGTGCCTCGCCATTGCTGAGGCTGGCTTTGAACTCGCGATCCTCCTGCCTCAGCCTCCCAAGTGCTGGGATTACAGATGTGCACCACCGCGCCCAGCAGAAATTTAGCTCATTAAAGCTATATGTTGTTCTTTTCAGATCTTTTGGTCATGTTATGGTGAGATTGCAATAAATCATGGAGTTGATCTTAAAGCAGGAGACGGAAACTTTATGCACCAGCTGGCTGTCGGGATCCACCAGCTGGTGGGCCAACGGGCAGGCTGCAAGTCTACACCCTTTGACCCCCTCCTGGGGTTTGAGTACATCTTTTGTAGTCTAAAACCATATTAATCATTGTGACATCTTCCTTATGACAGAGCGGGCAAAAGCATCCTCATCATCTTATAAAGGATGGAAGCAAAAGCATTCCTCCTTTTTATGGAAAGATGTAACACAAACATGGCGCCAAGAAGGTTAACCCTGTCTGTGTATATTCTTACTGTCTTGTCTTTCCCTATATGACCACTAGGTATAAGGCATAATGCATGAAAATGACCATAATAGATTATTAAACAAATTCTGAAGCTGAACTAGTATAACAGGTTTTTAGTTAGAAATTAGCTTATGCAAATGCTCACTGCTTAACCCCTCCCTGCTGTAATCATTGAGCACAGCAAATACCCATTGTTTAACCTTCTCCTTGTCGTGATCATGCATTCCATAGAAAAGCTTTAAGTGTTTTTTCCTCTTTATCTTTTAAGTAAATTTAGTATATAGACAACCATACTTCTTTCTTCCTGAGCTCAAAATAAAGTCATTATAGGGACACGGAAGTCTAGGCCCAGTTGAAGTTTAAAGAAAAGATATTAGGTCAATTTAGCTGTTAAAACCTTATGAGCAAACATGCCTAGACTTGAGGAATCTTTGGTATAGATTTAGATAAATACAAGTTTTAGAATGTTTTCTTCTGCCTGTAGATAAGATTAATCAGTAGTATGTACTTAGGATAAATATTTTGTTTTCCCCTGATTATATGACCCTGGAATTCCTTGAAGTTCTTTAATGTAAACTTCAAGAGCTGTAATGTGAATTGCTGTGTTTGCTGGGATATATAAAAACCATGCTAAGAAAAGTAGAGAATTTAGCAGCCTGACTCCCGTGTCTGTGTGCTGTTTCACCGCTGCCAACTCCTTTCACCAGCACCATCGAGACACCCTCCTCCCCTTGCTGAAGCCGGACTTCAGCAAATCATAAGTGGCTGTTGCTATGATTCAAACCCATAAACAAATGTTATGAAATCTAAAATCATAAGCAGAAGGGGGAGTGGGTCACAATGTCTAATGGTTACTAATGTGTAGACAATCAATCTTTGACAGGGTACATTGTCCAAGAAAAATGGGAATCAAAAAGAGAACAATTTTACATTGTATAAAAATTTGCCAGTTTTTGTTGCCAAACATGCTATGCTAAGCAACTGTTGATGGGTACAGAGGTGGGGCTTTCCCAAGGGAGAAGCATTTCTTACAGGACATGGAGCCTCAGGGTAAACTGGAGTCTGTTTGGTCATTGCCCATATAGCCTGGCCCATAACAGTCACAGCAATTAAAAAGCTGACTAAATCAGTCAGTCGTGTATTACTATACAGAAATGCCTTTTACAAGACTAACTTGTAAGGAGAAAACGTTATTTGGGCTCACGGTTTTGGAAGTTCCAACCCAAAATTGTGCCTCTGGTATGCATACTAGATGGCAAGTGGTAGTGTAAACTACTTACCTCCTGGCCAGGAAACAAATTAAAAAAGAGGAAAGGACCAAGGTCTTATAATCCCCTTCAAGGGCACACCCTATTATCTAAGGACCTCCCACCAGCCTCTGCTTCTTAAAATTCCACCACCTCCCAAAAGTGCCACCATGGGGAGCAAGCCTTTAACATGTGCACTTTGGGGGATATTTAAGGTCCAAACCATAGTAGAGGTCAATTTGGTATATTTTTATGCATAATTATTTCATTCATTTTTCAAGTTTAAAGCAAACAGTTTAAATCTTTTGAACAATTGCTGTCTGAAGTTAACAGCAATCAGTCAGGACCTTTGGAAATAGTATAATTGTAGCTGTGTTATTGTTCTCAGCCATAAATTTTTCACTTTTTAAATTTTGTCTTTTTTGTTATTTCATTATAGTTTTACATAATAATTTTACTGAGGCATGATATCTATACAGAAAAGCATTAAAAAATAGTGTCTAACCCAGTGAAATTGTATCAAGCAAAACCATACTTGGTGCACCCACTATGCAGATTAGGAAAGAGAAAGTTATTAAAACCCTAAGTCACCTTTGTAGAATCTTTTAACTGTCACACACATACTTCGCATATTGGATTCCATAGTCCACAAAACATCATGTTTTTGTGGTTTTATGCATGTATCTTCTTTTCTTCATGTCTGCTGGTGGATTATGAACTTTATTATCTTCCAAGTAAAATCTTTTGTCTTTATTGATTTTCCTTATTGTGCTACTGTTTTCTCTTTTATGAACTTTGAACTTACATTATTTCCTCCCTTATTTATCATGTGGGTTTATTTGTTCTTCTTTTGATAATTTCTTGATATGAAAATTGATATCATTGCTTTTCAGCCTTTTCTCTATAATGTATATATTTTGGTAAATGTTCTCTAAGGTAAATGTTCTCTTGTTTTTCATATCTTATAAGATTTCATATATTATATTTTCAATATAATTCAATGCAAAAAATATTTTTGAACTTTCATTTTTATTTTTATCTGTGATCCATTTGCTATTAAGAAATGTTATTTCCAAGCATTTCAGGACCTTCTTCTTGTCTCCTTGGGTCTCCTTGTTCCAATTACCTTGCTCTGCTCCTTCTCCATATTGTCATAATAGGATATATAATCATATCATATAAATTATTAGGTAACTGAAGTCAGTTCCAGAGACAGTAGATATTTTATATCTTATGCTTTTATATTTTATTTTATGCTTTTATATCCATTGAGAATTCTTTCATGATGCAATAAAACTCTAATTTTTAAAAGGAATTTTTATTTAAAACAACAAAACCTCATCTGTTCTTGTTGAGCACTGTAGGGTCTTTGCAGAAGTGTTTTTATTATTATTTACATAGTCTGTATTTTTCCTATGGTGTTACTGTCTGATTCTGGAAAGATGTGAATTAAAACCTTTCTACATGATTTTGTATTTGTCTTTTTTTCCCTTTTTTATTTTTTTAAATTTTTATTTTTTGGGGGTACCAGGGATTAAACTCAGGGGTACTCTACCACTGAGCCACATCCCAGCCCTATTTTGTATTTTATTTAGAGACAGGGTCTCACTGAGTTGCTTAGCACCTTGCTTTTGCTGAGGCTGGCTTTGAACTTTTGATCCTCCTGCTTCAGCCTCCTGAGACACTGGGATCATAGGTGCTTACCACCAAGCCCGGCCGCTCTTTTATTATTTAATTGTGAAAATACATTTGTAGGTGCATAAAAATTTTTTTAATCCTTCTGTGGTAGGCAAAATTCTTGGATGGCTTGTGTGACCTCCACCCCTAAGTCTTACCTCATATATAATCTGTTCTCCTCAAAAGCAAAAGCAATGGCCTGTCCTTTCCATGATTGCATTATGTTATATAAGATCCACCTCCTTTTTTTAAGCAGCATAAAGAAAGATTCTCTTGCTGACCTTGAAGATGTAAATTGCCATTTTGTGAACTGCCTATGCATAGAGCTACATGGCACAGAATTATGGGAGGCCTCTGGGACCTCAGGTATCTTCTAGGCAGCAGCCAGTGAGAAGCCAGAGCCCTTGTTTGCATAGCCACAAGGAAAGGAATTCTGTCAACACCATGAGTGATTGGATTCTTTCCTAGCCACTTTTTTTAAAAATATTTTTTTTAGTCGTTTATGTTCCTTTTTTTTTTTTTTTTTTAATTCATATGTGGTGCTGAGGATTGAACCCAGTGCCTCAAACATGCTAGGCAAGTACTCTGCCACTGAGCCACAATCCCAGCCCCTCCTAGCCACTTTTAATTCAATGACACCTTTAATTAAAATAAAGTACTTTTCAATCCAGAAACCATATTCAGTGAATGATACATCTAAGCAAAAACTATGGCAGCTTTTCTTTTCTGTGGGTCCCCTTGAAGGGATGAGAGGGCACGCTGTTGAGCAAGACCTTGGTAGCAGCCTGGTAGACCTTAGAGCAGAGAATCTGGTTCACTCACTCTGAGCCTCCTGCTCCCTGGAAACCCTGAGAAAAATACACTGGCATGGTTTTTGTTACAAATAAATAACCTGTGGGGCTGGTGTTGTGGCTCAGTGGTACAGCACTCACCTAGCACATTTGAGGCCCTGGGTTTGATCCTCAGCACCACATAAAAATAAATAAAATAAAGGTATTGTGTCCAACTACAACTAAAATATATATATATATATATATATATATATATATATATATATATATGAAATATTTTGCTACATAGAAATAAAAAAAACTAATACACATTCTAATGCATACTACACAAACTTGCTACGTTATCTCTAATAATGCTTTTGACCTTGATGTCAAATGGATTTATGTTAATATAACAAAATCACCTCTTATTGTTCATAGCACTTATTTGTATGGTATAGATCACCTTACATTCTTTCATTTTAACTTCATGCACACTCATATTTAAGTGTACTTTTTCCAAGAAACACAGTGTGTTTTGTTGTTACCGTTTTATTCACTAAGACGATTTTGTCATGTATTGGGAATATGTCAGTTATATACATTTATTAATCAGGTTTAACCTTTCTGACCTCTTTTATGTTCTCTCCCTATTGTTTTTCTTCTTTCACATCTATCCTTTTATACTGTTTTCCTCTTACTAATGATGGATTTGCCTACTCCTTTATTACTGGCTTCCTGATATTAGAACAATCATTCTTGAATTAACATTGTTTAATATGAATTAACTCCCGTGTCCAAAAGAATTCTATTTATCATCCTTCTTCAATTTTATGCATATAAATTCTCTATATATTTTAAATATTATTAGCATTTATGCAGTTAATTTGCACTTAGATTTACCTAACTATATATCTTCTCAATCACTATTCCTTCTCTCCTCCATTTCTGTATTTCTGCATGGAACAACTTTCTTTTGCCTGATTATTTTTTTCCTTCAGAATAAGATTGATGACGAGGGTCCTGGGAAGATGGCTCAGTTGGTAGAGTGCTTGCCTCACATGCACAAGACCCTGGGTTCAATCACTAGCACCACCACCAAAAAAAAAAAAAAAAAAAAAAAAAGATCAGTGATAGATATTGTCTTAGTTTTTATTTGCCTACAAATGCTAATTCACTGAGTAAAGTCTGACAAGTACAATATCTCTATCACCTATATTCTATTTTTCATTTTCTATTTCACTCCTTGCATGTCTGTGTATGTGTATATAAATAAAACATGGTATATATAAAGTGTATTCACTCTTCTATGTTTGCATATATATGCATCTTCTGATTCAATTACTATTCCTGAATAGTATTGAAAGAAAGGGTATTTTCTTTCAATTAAAGGTGTTATTTCACTGTTTTCTTGGTTCTAGTTTTTATGCTGAAGAGTCAGCTTTCAGACTTAATGTTACTTGTTGAAAAGAAATAGTTATCCCAGTGACTGGGGTGGGTGGGATAGAAAGATTGCAAGTTCAAAGCCAACCTCAGCCATTTAGCAAGGCCCTAAGAACTTAGTGAGACCCTGTCTCAAAATAAAAAATTTTTTTAAAAAGAATGGGGTTTCAGCTCAATGGTAAAGCACACTGGATTAAAATCCCAGTACTAAAAAAAATGATTTATTCTGTTTGGTTCCTAACATTTATCAAATCTGTAGATCAATGCCTTTGATCGGTTTTGGCAAATCATAGTCATCATTGTCTTATGCATTGCCTTTTTTTTTTTTTTTTTTTTTTTTTGGTACTGGGGATTGAATTCAAGGGCACTTGGCTACTGGGCCACATCCCCAGCCCTTTTTCGTATTTTATTAGAGACAGGGTCTCACTGAGTTTCCAAGTGCCTTGCCATTGCTGAGGCTGCCTCTGAATTCACGATCCTCCTGCCTCAACGACCCAAATGCTGGGATTATAGGCATGCACCACCATGCCTGGCAAGCATTGCTTTTCCCAGTCTTTCTCTTCTGCCTCCTCTGAGACTCAAATTACACATATAGTAAGTATGTTCACTACAACTCATAAGTCTCTATATTCATTTATGTATCTTTCATCTTTTTTGTAATGTCAATTCAGGATATTGTCTGATGACCTACTTTTCAGATCTTTCAGTCCTTTATCTCATGTTAAACTTGTTCAGTTATTAATTTCAGATATGTTGGTCTTCATTTCTTCAGTTTCTTCTTGTTTGTTTGTTTAGTAGAGAGTCTGATTCTCAGTGAATTAATGTATTTTATCATGTTTCCTTGAAATAATGATAGTAGGTTCTAATTAAAGTCTGACAAGTACAATATCTCTATCACCTATATTCTGTTTTTCTATTTGTGCTCTCTATTTCACTCCTTGCACATCTGTGTTTGTGTATATAAACAAAATATGGTATATATAAAGTGTATTCATTCTTCTATGTTTGCATATATATGCATCTGCTGATTCAATTACTATTCCTGGCAAAGTTTTGCTAAATGCCAGTTATTTGGTATAAGTGTAGAGGCTATGCAACATCATAGTAAATGGGAAAAAACTGAAAGCATTTCATCTAAAACACAGACAAAGGATGTCTACTCTCACCACTCCTATTCAATATAGTACTAGAAATTCTCACCAAATTAATTAGGCAAGAGGAGTAAATAAAAGCGTGGGAATAGGAAAGGAAAAAGTAAAATTATCGTTGTTTGCAGATAATTTGATCTTATATTTAGAAGAGTCAAAAAGTTCCACCAGAAGACTGTTCAAGCTAATAAAAAATTCATCAGGTAGCAGGTTACAAAAATCAACATACAAAAATCAATAGCTTTTATACATACCAATAATGAATCTGCCAAGAAAGAAATCAGGAAAACAATCCTATTTACAATAGCCTCAAAATTTTTTTAGAAAACCCTACAGCCAGGCGTGGTGGCTCACACCTGTAATCCCAACACTTTGGGAGGCTGAGGCAGGAGGATCGCGAGTTCAAAGTCAGCCTCAGCAGTGGCGAGGCACTGAGCAACTCAGTGAGACCCTGTCTCTAAATAAAATACAAAAAAGGGCTGGGGATGTGGTCCAGTGGTCGAGTGCCCCTGAGTTCAATCCCTGGTACCAAAAAAAAAAAAGAAAAGAAAAGAAAAGAAAACCCTACAAATAAATCTAACAAGGAGGTAAAAGACCTCTATAATGAAAAGTATAGAACACTGAAGAAATTGAAGAAGACACAAGAAGATGGAAAGAACTCCCATGTTCATGGGCAGGCAGAATTAATATTATTAAAATGACCATATCATCAAAAACAATATACAGACAATGCAATCCCAAAACTCCATGGAAATACCTATGATGTTCTTTACAGAACTTAAAAAAGAAGAACAACAATACTAAAATTCATTTAGAAGAATAAAAGACCCAAAATAGACAAAGTAATTCTCAGCCAAAAAAGGCAATCATGGTTCCTGACTTCAGATTATACCACAGAGTTATTGTAACAGAAGCTACATAATGCTGGCATAATGAAACAGACACATAGGCCAATGAAACAGAAGACACAGAGACAAACACACTCAGATACAGTCATCTGATCCTTGACAAAGGTGCCAAAATCATATGTTGGCAAAAAACAGCTTTTTAAACATATGGTGCTGGGGCACTAGTTATCCATAGGTAGAAGAAGGAGAATAGATTCTTACAAGACTAGAACTACCCTGAACAAAAGTCAACTAAAAATAGATCAAAGACCTAGCAATTAGACCAGAAACCATGCAATGCCTTGAAGAAAATATACAGTCAACACTCCAACATATATGCATAAGCACCAACATCCTCAATACGATCCTAAAGCTCAGGAAATAATGCCAAGAGTTAATAAATGGAGTGACCTCAAATTAAAAAACTTCTAAACAGCAAACTAAACAATAAAGAATGTGAAAAGAGAACCTACAGAATGGGGGAAAATCATTGCTGGCAACTCTCCTGACAGAGGATAAGGCAACTGAAAAATGTAACACCAAAAAAAAAAAAATTAATAATGGGTGAAAGAACTAAACAGACACTTATCAAAAGAAGAAATACAAATGGCCAACAAAAGATATTCAACATCTTTTGCAATTAGGAAAATGCAAATCAAATCTACACTAAAATTTCTTCTCACTACAGTCAGAATGGTAGTAATCATGAATAAAAGCAATAATAAATAGGATACAGAGAAAAGGAACAGTTTTACACTGTGGGTGGAACTTTAAATTAGTATGACTACTATGGAAATTAGTGGAATGGGATCACCAAATGACTCAGCTATACCACTCCTCATTATTTATCTTAAAAATATTAAAGTCCTCCTCATTTTTCATCCTAAAAAATTAAAGTTAACATACATGCATAACCATGTTTATACCAGCACAATTCAGAATAGCCAAACTATGGAACCAATCTAAGTGTCCATAAACAGATGAGTGGATAAAGAAAATGTGGTATATATACACAATCAATTTTATTCATCCTAAAAATGAATGAAATTATGTCATTTGGAATGGAAAATGGATGAAATTTGAGAACACTATGTTAAGCGACGTAAGTCAAACTCTGAAAAGCCAAGGACTCCATGTTTTCTCTTATATGTGGAAGCTAGAGAGGTGAAAGGGAAAGAAAGGAAGCAGGGCAAGGATCTCGTGAAAATTGAAGGGAATTCAGTAGAATAGAGGAAAGGAATGGCAGGAGGGGAAGGAAAGGGAAAATACTGGGGAATGTTATTGACCGAATTATATTGTTATATTGTGTGCATTTATGAATATGTTAACAATATTAGCATTATGTATAATTATAATACACCAATAAAAATATGAAAAATGTAAAAAAAATAAGTAAATAAGAACATGAATTTTAAAAAAGCACAAAAGCTATAGTTGATTCCTTTTTCTTCCTCTATAGAAGATTTGCTCCATTCTGTGGAAGGCAGAAAAAGGAAGATAGATTGCCCATGTCCAGTCAAGGACTAAGAAAATTTTAAACTGACCATAAGACTTTGTAAGTCTTATGTTTAATTTGAGTGTAATGACCTAGGTGCTCCAGATATAAGTATAGTGTATTTACTAGGATTCTTGGTGAATTGCAATGCTTTTGTGTCCGGTATTATAGGACTCCAAAAATATCCACTACACTCTATAGCCACTTTCTTTACGACTATAACATTTTGCACTGTACCGCTTAAAAGCTTCTTGGAAAATATATGCCCAATATTTTGTTAATTTCTTCATGTTGCCTTCTCCCTGTGAGAAGTCTCTTGTGACTCTCATTTCTCTGTGTTCCAATGTTTGTTTCCTTGCATAAGAATTATTGACAGCCTCTTCTCTGGTGTCTTGCTTCCCAGAAGATGCTCCTTGTCCTGTTTCTCACTTGTTGTTGGTGTCCATGCACCAAAAAAAAAAAAAAAAAAAAAAAAAGTGAATGTTCCAAAGGGAAAAGCTGCGTACGGGAAGTTGGGCTCAGCTCAGTGAGAGTTCCTTTTCTTCAGGGTCTGGCTCCTCATGTCCTAGCTGCTTTAACAGCCTTCTATGCTTTCCAAAAGATTCATTTTTTCATTTTATAGCACTTACCTGCTAGTTTTCATTGGGACAATTTCCACGCTACAAGCTGTAGCATCACAGCCAGAATTAGAAATAACTCACAAAAATTTTTAAACAGTTATAATATTTATGAAATATTTTTTATATTTCAGCTGGCATTCTCCAATTTCACAGTAGCATACTTTCTCTTAAGGGTAGATTGCAAGATCTTGCTTTTGCCAAAGAGACTAGTTAGAATCCAAAGTTCTCCTTTGTTCCTTACACTGAGTCTAAACCCCTTACATGACCTGTGCTCTGTAATCATCATTATCTTTCAATTTCATGGTTCAAATATTGAAGAGTTTGGAGCTCATTATTTATGTCTGTGTTGATGGGTAACTAGTGGAGGTTTGCTTTGCAGCTGGGCGTGTCTGTTTCCCTAAAAGATTACTTTCCTGAATGGAAATGCTGCTGTGTTCTCTGGGTAAGGATGTCTGACCCATTGGCAAGAATTTCTCTATGGTAGTTTTGGCTGGAGCAGGCAAATCTCTTTAGAACTCTGGTTATTTCCCAAGTGAGAAGTCTTTTCTGTATGAGCAAAGTACCTTAATATTTTGCTTCTAGTTGGAACTCCCTTGTTTTCTCCTCTAAGTCTATTTTGTAGGTTGAGATACTTTAGGTTACTTTACTCTCCACAGATCCTACCCACCAAGTGGATCCTCCACCAAAATTAAATTTTCTCCCTTTTGCAAGCACTCTGCTTAAGTCACCAACTAGGAATAAATTCTACAGGCAGAGAGAAGGACTGTCCTCCCTGGTTTTGTAGTATAAGTTATAGGACAACCTATAGGTTTTCTCCAGAGAATCATCTTAAGACTTTCCATCTATTTCCTGCTCCTGGACTTTCATCTTTATTTGAATGCTTTTGAAAATCATGTTTCTGACATACATTCTCATGCGTGTGTGTGTTTTCTCCATCCACATAAATCTTTTTTGGGGGCTGGGGGCTGCTCATTCTGTGAATTTTATACTGTTTTATATTTAAATAAGCCATGTTTCAATATCACATTAAAAATTACATCGTCTCATATCTAATAAAATTTAGTCTGATTATGTAAAAATCTTCCATTTTCATTTTCTACTATGCTTTAATAATGTGAAAAAATCAAAATTGCTTTTCTTGGTTTTCTCCAAGGAGAGTTCAGTATATTTAAAATATTACTTAGTTATAAAACAACGTTATTTTATATAGATATTGGTGGAAAAAATATTGCATGTATATATAACAAAAACATTTAGAGAAATAACACTTATTTTTATTATGTTCTACTTTGATATAATAAAGCATATCATACTCTGGTATTAAAGAGATTCATGCAGTAAATTTACCTGGAATAATTATTAAAGGTGTATCCTGACAAACTTAATATTTATAAGGTTTATCATAACTAGATTAAAAAAAAACCCTTTTCAAAGAATACAGTAAAATATTCTGCTTTTGTTCTTTCAAATTATATTAGTGGGTCATAACCAATCTGGTCTGACAAATTACAATTTTAAAATGATAACTTCTAATATCAGAGAATCTAGCATTTGTAACATCTGGATTTAAATTGGAGAAAAGAGCGTACCAAAATACCGTGTTTTTCAATTTGTGAAAAATAAAACATTACATATTCAACAATAAATATTTTAATTCATGATAATATGTATTTTATGTAGGTAGATAAATTAATAACTGAGGTCTATTTGTTTTACTCTACTGAAATATCACATATAAGAAGATCATAGGGCTGGGGTTGTGGCTCAGTGGTAGAGTACTCACCTAGCATGTGCATGGCCCGGGTCCTATCCTCAGCACCATGTAAGAATAAAGGCATTGTGTACAACTAAAAGATAGCTATAAAATGCATAACAAAACCTTGTATTTAAATAAGTATGTATTAAAAAAAAAAAAGAAGATCATAAATTCATATAATTAAGCTAGAATTACAATATTTTCACACTCTGTCTG
This sequence comes from Tamias sibiricus, assembly GCA_025594165.1. Taxonomy (NCBI): domain Eukaryota; kingdom Metazoa; phylum Chordata; class Mammalia; order Rodentia; family Sciuridae; genus Tamias; species Tamias sibiricus. Next base: position 19,633,776 of record CM046675.1, read on the forward strand.
GACTCTGTGATTATATGTCATAGTATATACATATACATAAGTAAAATCCAGTTACTATAATGAATGATTTCCTCATCTCACTTAAAGCATTAGAGAAATTTGCAGAATCTTCTTTGCCACGCAGTCCATCTAATTTGAACAATGTTTATTATATTTACTTTGTACAAAATATAAACTTGAATCCTTCTTTTATAGCATATTTATTTTTTCTGCTGACTGTTTATTCACTTCGTTTTCATTGCCAATTTAATTAAATGAGTTACACATAATTGACTTTGTTATTCAATGCGATTTAGGAAACATTTATAAAGAAAGTTTGTAAAATAATGAAGTACTTTTAGAAAGGCTACTGTGAGCAGAGGATCATGTGGAAAGGGATAACACATTAAGCAAAGATAGCTATAAAATGCATAACAAAACCTTGTTGTGTGTATTTTTTTTCTTTTTAATTTTCAGGGTATATCTTATTTGTTACAAGATTGTATCGGGTACCTCTGAGGTGCAAAATATTTATCAAGGTGATGTGGAAAGACTGTGAATTGAACAAAACAGAAGTCCCCTTTTGTTCGTCTCTGTTTAGAAATCCTGGACTAGGTACCAGGAAAGCATGATATGTAAGACACCGGGACAGACAGGTAAATGCACAATTTGAGTGGAGTGTATGAGGATTTCAGTAGAAATGAGTACAAGGTCCTAATGTTGCATGTAGCAGAAATATCTGTCACAGCCCAGAAAGTCAGTGTGGAGTCCCCAGAGTGGGTATTTCATAACTAAGGGGCTCATACTGCAAATATTGCAAAGACAGTACATAGAATTCCTTAACTCATCTCTCATCCTTCAACTATAGTGGTATTTCTAATCCCCTCCCAGGTCTTCTCTGTCTACTTATGCATTTCTTGTCTTTTCAAATTATCATTTTTTCTCATCTTTTCTACTCACTTCCTTGGTCCTTCTTTCTTTATAGCATTAATGTAATGTTTTCAACTGTGACCTTTGCCTGGACTGTCCCAAATCTGCACGTTTAGTCTTGATAATTCTCTTGCCAATGCTCTCAAACAAACAAACAAAAAACAACAACAACAAAAAAAAAAAAAAAAAAACCTGCTGGCTAGCTCTACCTATATGTGCCTCAGACCCTGTCAATTAAATAAATAGAAGGTAGATTACTATTTTTTTCCAAGAATGCATATTTGTTTCCTATATTTACTTATCAGCCATTTTTCCACTAGAAGAAATATAACTTTAACTCCCTTTTTTATTCCTGCCACTTGTTAAAACTTCCTTAAATACTTCCCCATTCCAGCCATCTCTTCTCTCTTTTGAGCCTTTCCTCTCTCTTCTGGATCATTCCCCTCATAGTATAAGATGGCTTTTTTCCTCCCCTTTTTAAAAAGATTACAGTAAGTAACAAAATATCAGCAAGATAAACCATATCTTTCCATTCATCCTATGTTGCTTTTCTGCGTTTGCTCTATTTATCAGCTCTCACTTAAGGCTGAACTTCTAGAAAGACTTTTCTCTATCAGTAAGTCTCCAGTTCTTTGCTTATATTCACTTTAATCTTATGAAAGCCTCACTTTTGCTCTCCATGCCATTGAAACTGCTGTAGTCCAAACCCAATGACCTTCATGTGGTTGGTTATAAGTGTCACTCTATTCTTGCACTGCTGACTTCTGAAACACTCAACATGTTTGGCGGCGGCTCAGCTTCCTCCTCCTCCTCTTCCTCCTCCTCCTCTTCTTCTTCTTCTTTTTCTTCCTATTCTCCTTCTTCTCCTCCTCCTCCTTCTCCTTCTCCTCCTCCTTTTCCTCCTCCTCCTTCTTTTGCTCCTCCCCACCGCCTCTCTTTTGGGGAGGGGCACTGGAGATTGAATCCACTGGGCTACCTTTTCCGTCCTTTTTACTTTTTTGTTTTAATATTTATTGATTTGCTTTAGTTGTACACAATGCAATGCATTTATGTTTATGTGGTGCTGAGGATCGAACCCGGGCCGCGCACATGCTAGGTGAGTGCTCTACCGCTGAGCCACAACCCCAGCCCCCCTTTTTACTTTTTATTTTGAGACAGAGTCTCCCTAAGTTGATGAGGTTCTAAGTTGCTGAGGCTGGCTTTGAATTTGTGATCCTCCTGCCTCAGCCTCCCAAGTAGCTGGGATTGCAGGAGAATGCCACCAAAATGTCTCATCGACTCTATTTCCTTTTGGTTCATTCTTTCCTTTTGCTTCTGGGATGTGTATTTGAATACTTGGATTTTTTACAATCATCACTTAAGTTGATGCTTTTGGGAAATTCAACATTTATTATTACTATTATGTTTTTAATCCTCCTGAAGTTTTACCATCATATGAACCCAAAATGTCCATCGAAGATGTTATGATTTAGATGTGAGCTGTCACCCAAAAGCTCATATGTGAGACAATGCAAGAAAGTTTAGAGGTGGATTGATTGGGTTATGACAGTCTGAGTCTAATCAGTGCATTAATCTTCTGTTATGGATTAACTTGGTGGTAACTGTAAGTAGTTAGGGTGTGGTTGGAGGTAGGACACAGGGGACAAAACTTTTGGGTATATATTTTGTCTTTGATGAGTGGGTCTCTCTCTCTCTCTCTCTCTCTCTCTCTCTCTCTCTCTCTCTCCTCTCTAAACCCATATCCCAGGTGTATTCCTCTACCACACCCTTCCACCATGATGTTCTGTCTCACCTCAGACCCCAAAGAATGGAGTTGGCTGTCTAAGGACAGAGACCTCTGAAACCATGAGCCCCAAATAAACTTTTCCTACTCTAATTGTTTTTGTCAGGTCTTTTGTTCACAGTACTCTGAGAAAGCTGTGTGAGACCAAGATGAACCTGGAGTTCTGAGTCACTGATCAGCTTCTCCCCCATGTAGCAGATAAGTGAATGAAAAATATTTTCTTTGTTGAAAATCAGTCAAGGCAGATGATAAAGATAAAAAGTTCACTCAGTCTTAGCATTCGGGCATTCATCAAACTAAAGGTAGAATTCACGAGCTACCTAAAGCACAGTCAGTGCATGGAAAAGTCCTTGATACCCTCAAAATATAAGCAGACTCAGGAGTAAGGAGAAATTCTTGTTTTCCAGTGGGTTTTCTGACGTTAACCAGTATCGGTGTGCCTGTTTTCCACTTTGGGCAGCTACTCATCCTCTGTTATTATCTCATATACTGAAAATCTGTCTGAGCTCCTTCTATGACAGGAAGTTGGCTCAGGTTCTCTTCCCCGCTCCCTCTAAGGCTTTCTACGGAAGCAGCTGGGTAAGTGTGGAACCGGGTTCCTTTTCTACCTGCTTTGATTGCCCCATCTCCTCATTCAGTTCCATCATTATAATGCCCAATTTTTTTGTTTGTTTCCAGGGATTGAACCCAGAGGAATTTAACCTCTGAGCCACATCCCCAGCCTTTTTTATTTTTAAATTTGAGACAGAGCTCACTAAGTGGCTTAGTGCCTCCCTAAGTTGTTGAGGCTAGCTTTGAACTTCCAACCCTCCTGCCTCAGCCTCCCGAGCTGCTGGGATTACAGGCAGGTGCCACCACATCCAGCTACACGTTTTGATGACACAGATTTGCTTTGTTCCGTGACTTTGTGTCTCTACCAGACAGAATTTAATAAGAGCAGCCAAGTGGAGAAAAAAAGTTTGCAGAATTATTGCATAAGTTTTGATAAATAACACTATGCTTCCTCTGATTCCTTCATTTATTTTCCACTTTTATCCCTCTTTTGTCCCATTAAAAAATTATTTGATGTCTCACTTCTGGACAGAAGATTAATCGTTTCTCCCAATATACCTTTAAATCAAAACCAAATATGAAAAACTGGTTTAATAATATTTGACTCTGGACTTACTTATCTCCATAACCTTTGACTTAACCCAGTCAGGAGATGTATGTCAGTGTTATTCTTTCATACAGTGTTTATTACCTATTATTTTCTTTTTACTTTTTTATTTATGGAGTGTGATAAAAAATGCTAGAGAAAATATCTAGTTAGTTTTATTGTCATTTAATCTTTCAGCTGCTATTTGATTCATTCTTTTAAACTTAGTACCAGTAGTGAATATTTATTTGCTTAATACTTAATTTGTTTTCTTACCTAGCTCCCCCCTATACACACTTTCCCCCCTAATAATAGTGTAAAGAATTCCTAGAGGGAATTTTCTTTATCTTTCAGCTGATATAGTACTCTGACTCATGGGAGAAGTTGACATCAGTTTCCCTGTGTGTACTTGTGGCTTGGGTCTGACCCATCAAAACAGCATATGTTCTGATATCAATGTTTATTCCATGGATGGGGAAAATATCCAATCAGAACTTATTGAAAATAATTTGGGGACTTTTGAACAAGAAATTGCTTTAGCTCTGAACTTGAAGTTGTGAAAACGTAAACCTGAAGTCCTTTGTAGCCACCTTATCTCTATGAAGGGAAAATGTATGTCTGAGAATGAGATGAATACAGAGAAAACAAAATCATAGAGATAAATGAAGACAGAGTTGAGTCTTGATGGCATTGATTTATTTTCTTGATCAAGCTGTGCCTGAAGGTGTCAGCCTCTGACATTTTTTTTTTATTTACCCAAGTTAAAAAATCATCTCTTCCTCTCCCTCCCTCTTTCTTTCATTCCCATTTTTGCTACTGAAGCAATTTAATTATGTCTAAACATTCATATCTGAATACTCCATGAAATTCTGGTTTTGGAAAAAATATGAACATTATCTTAAACACATCATTGATCCTCCTAACTCTAATATTTCACCAATATGAGATTTTTTTCTTTCACTTTGAATTATTTATTTTGCTTTTAGATTATTTATGTGCCTTTTTTATTCTTGGTATCTGAACTGAAGATCCAAGACAATTTGGATGGCAAGAGTTATTTCTATTACATAGTCTTATAACATCCATCAAACATTGTTTTTTACCTAAGATTATTGCATTTTAAGCCAGTATTTCCAATTTGTGCTGGTTCCAACACACTACTACAGGCTGCTTAACTATTGCATCTCTTGTACTTTCTTCTGCCCCCCATTGTGTCTAGGAGTGGCTTGCTTAGGTGAACTCAGTAAACATTATCAGGTTAAAGACTATGCATTAAATGTGTTCATTTGGAGGATATTATAAACCAGAAATACCAAACTTAAATACTCACAGGGGCCCAAGTGGTAACATAAAAGCATAAAATTCATATTAGACTACAAGTGTTAGGCTTTTGTATCATATCCAATATTAACAGTGGCTTAGTCGTTTGCCTTTCAAACCCAGTACTAATGCTGCGTGCCAGTCAACCACAATAACCAAACCAAACACATTGTTTTTCTAATCTACTCCCTGGGCTAATGATCACTGTCTTTCTTAAAGATCCCCTCACTCCTTTAGATTTCACTGCTGATATGGCACAATTAATATTGTATTCTCAGCACATGGTTGAGACACACAATGGTTACTTTGTGTGGTGTTGGATGCTGTGTTTATGTATTTGTTTGTAGTAATCATTTTACAATGTTTATGTCCATTAAGTCATCACATTTACACCTGGAATATATAGTCAGTCCTCATTATCCATTGTTAGATTCAATCAACCACATGATTAAAATATTTGGAAAAAATTACATCTGTGTCAAATATGTACAGAGTTTCGTTCTTATCATTATGCCCTAAATAATACAGTATATAACAGCTCTTTGCATAGCATTTACACTGTATGTTATGATACAGTAGATAGCATTATAAGTAATCTAGTAGGGATTTAAAATATTCTGGAAGATATACATTGGTTATATGCAAATACCATGCCATTTTACATGAGCAACTTGAGCACTGTGAATTGATATTGGCAGGAGAGAGTGTCCTGCTGTCACAGGAGAGTGGGGATTTGAGGCTCCAAACCTTGGTTCTTGTGTTCTCACAAGAGAAAATTTAAAGCCAGACACAGAAGACACAGATAGTCATGCAAGAGAACCTTATTACATGTGAAAGTAAAATGAGGCTCAAGCTAAAAGCACTGTCTCAAGAGAGACTGGGCTGTCTCTGCTATCTCCAAATTTATTATCATTGGATGTTTTTCAGGAGAACTAGGGTCCAACTTCCACAGTCTTTGCCAGTCAGGTGTTTGACTCCTCCTAAATGTTGGGTGGTAGAGTTTTAGACCCTAGTTGATCTCTTCTAGAACTGTCATCCTATTCAGCGAGACTTCATCTATGAGTCAGTCCTATGTCAATGTGGGTATTGGTGTCAGTGGCTGGACTGAATTTAGCTTAGTGCACCTGCACTACTAAAGAAACTTCTCCTCTGAGATACATTGAGAAATCTATGGCCATAAATCCTAACTTTACCATGCCCTCAGTTGTCCCTGCCAAGAGGTGGTCCCATTAATCTTTCCTTCTGGACATTTTTTTTTAATTGGCTTCCTTTGTTCCTATCTGTTTATTGTCAAGTTTGCCCACCACCTGTTGTTTTTCTATAAGTTATCAGATTATCCATTTGCCTTAAAGTAATTTGAAGAAAGCTTCAAAATTAACTTGAAGAAAACTTGTGACCTTGCCATGTTATGGGCTTGCATTTCACTGTTCCTTATCAACTGTTACCTAACTCTGGAAATAAGAACCCATGGATACTGAGGAATAACTCTATACAGTTCTCATGTGTCAGGTGTAACTCATTCAAGTTCACAAAAAGCTTTGTAGATACCCATTTCTGTCCCAAATACTCAGTAATGTCAGGGCATGAGCATATGTTACACAGTGGAAATATATAACATTGTGTATTAGTCTTGAAGGATCCCTTATAATTAGTAATTTTTGTGTGTGAGAGGTGGTTGTGTCATTTAAATTTAAAGTAATTCAAAATGGACTTCTTATGTTAACACAGTCATCAGCATGTTATGACATATATTATCAATTTTATGTTATTTACGTTAATAAGTTTGCAGACTTTTTAACTGTAATTTCTTTTTAGAAAAATGATTTTAGTGGTAGGTGGACACAATACCTTTATTTTATTTATGTGGTGCTGAGGATCAAACCCAGGGCCTCACACATGCAAGACGCATGCTCTACTGCTGAGCCAGCCCCTGACTATAATTTCTTATTTTAAAAAAATCTGTACCTCCTGTTAATAATATAAAACCTCCCGCATCAAACCTCCAAATTATCAGGCTTATATGACCCACTGTCTTAGACTTATTTAATGAAACTATAAAAAAAATGCTATTCTTAAATGGCACATCTTATATCTTTCTGAGAGATATTCCAGGAGTATCCAGTTATAGAATTAGAAGCTCTGCTTAGCTTGTTGCTTAAAACCACTGCTGTTCCCAGTCAGTTCAAATCACCAGTGGTGTTTGTCACCTCTCTGCCAGTGGCCGTGTTACATGCTAAAGAGAGTCTGACATAAATAACCCCAGGCACCAAAGAACGGAAAGGGAGGGGAGGGAGGGAGGGAGTAAGGGGGGGTTGGAAAAAAATTGGTGGTTGAATGAGATGGATATCATTATCCTAAATGCATGATTGAAGATCTGAATGGTACTTATATACTTTGTATACAAGCAGTTGTATGTAAAAAGATACTATACTTGTGCATGATGAATAAGTAAATAAATAATAAAAAAATTAAAAAAAAAAAAAAAAAAAGAGCTGTCATTACTTCCATTACTCTTAGGAGGGAAGAAGTGGACCACAGTCATCTCCTCGCCCTCCTGGGCTTCGAGTTTGCACTCTTTCACATGCACACGAAAGTCCTGCAAAGTCCAAGTCAGGGAAGTCTTTACAGTATGGCTGAGCTTTGGGCCTGCATCTTACAGGGGGCTAGTGACTGAGTGGAGCTGGCCTCCCACTGTTTATGGCACACTCCTGCCATAATTCATTGAATACCTTGAGTCAAATGAGGTGCCTTGGGGCATTAGGGGGATGTGATGATGGCCAAGGTCTCGGATTAGCTCCATCAAAACTGTCAGGGGTGTTCTCTTCAGAGACCTGACCAGGACTGTGTTTTCAGGAGTGTGAAGCCAGCATCATCCTGATATCAAAACCAGAAAAAAAAAAAAAAAATCTAGGAAAGGAAACTATAGACCAATATCCCTGATGAACATAGATGCAAACATCCTAAATGAAATATTAGCTAGCCTCATTAAAAAAACATATTAGGAAGATAAGTACTATGACAAGTAGGTTTCTTCCGAGGTATGCAAGACTGATTTAACATACGCAGTTCAGTGAATGTAATTCACCACTTAAATAAAATTAAGAACAAGAATTATTTGACTATCACAACCGATAAAGAAAAGGCCTTTGATAAACTACAGCACCCACTAATGTTAAAAATGCTGAAGAGGACTGGGGTGGTGGCTCAGCGGCAGAGCGCTCACCTCGCACGTGCGCAGCCTGGGTTCGATCCTCAGCACCGCATAAACATAAATGCATTGCATTGTGTACAACTAAAGCAAATAAATAGATATTTTTTTAAAAAATGCTGAAGAAACTAGGGACAAAAGGAATTTACCTTAACATGATAAAGGCCATGTAACAGGAACCAAAAGCCAACATCATACTGAATGGAGACAAACTTAAAACATTTCCTCTACTATCAGGAATATGTCCACTCTCACCATTTCTTTCTTTCTTTCTTTCTTTCTTTCTTTCTTTTCTTTCTTTCTTTCTTTCTTTCATTCTTTTTGGTACTGGGGATTGAACTCAGACTCAGGGGAACTCTATCATTGAGCCACATCCCCAGCCCTATTTTGTATTTTATGTAGGGTCTCACTGAGTTACTTAGCACCTTACTTTTGCTGAGGCTGGCTTTGAACTCGCTATCCTCCTGCCTCAGCCTCCTGAGCCGCTAGGATTACAGTGTGTGCGCCACCGCGCCTGGCCACTCTCACCACTTCTATTCAATATAGTTCTTGAAACTATCAGATAAATGGAGAAAATTAAAGGAATACAAACTGGAAAAGAAGAAGTTAAACTATCATTGTTTGGTGATGATATGATCCTATATCTAGAAGACTCAAAAAATCCACCGGAAAACTTGTAGAGCTGTTAAATGAATTTAGCAAAGTATCAGAATACAAGATCATCACTCATAAATCAAGAGTTTTTCTATACTTCAATAGTGATCTAGCTGGGCGTGATGGCACATGCCTGTAGTCCCATAGCTCTGGAGGCTGAAGCAGGAGGATTGGGAGTTCAAAGCCAGCCTCAGCAAAAGTGAGGTGCTAAGCAACTCAGTGAGACCCTGTATCTAAATAAAATACAAAATAGGGCTGAGGATGTAGCTTAGTGGACAAGTGCCTCTGAGTTCAATTCCCAGTACCCACCCCCCAAAAATAGAGATCCAACTGAGAAAGAAATAAGGAAATTCATATCATTCACAATAACCTCAAAAACAAAAACATGGAAATAAATCTAACCAAGGAGGTAAAAAGGGCTCTACAATGAAAATTATACAACATTGAAGAAAGAAATTGAAGAAGATCTCAGAATATTAATTCCGTCTAGAATGTAAGATACACTCATACACTGTTAGTGGGACTAAAACTTTGTACCACCACTCTGGAAAGCAGTATGAAGATTCCTTAAAAAAATTAGATTTGGGGGGCTGGGGTTGTGGCTCAGCAGGAGAGTGCCCACCTAGAACATGAGCAGCCCGGTTTCGATCCCCAGCACCACGTAAATAAAAGCATTGTGTACAACTAAAGCAAATAAATAAATACTTTTTTAAAAAATTAGATTTGGAACCACCATATAATCCAGCTATCCTACTCCTTGGTATTTATCCAATAGATCTAAAATCAGCTTAGTATAGACATACAGCCACCTCAGTTTTTATAGCAGCATAATTCACAATAGCCAAATTATGAAATCAACCCTGATGCCCATCAATAGATGAATGGATTAAGAGAATGTGGTATATATACACAACCAAGCTTTACTCAGCTGTAGAGCAGAATGAAATAATGGCATTTGCTGGCAAATGGATAGCATTGGAGAACATCATGCTGAGTGAAATAAGCCAGATTCAGAAAATCAAGGGTCGAATGTTTTCTCTCATACATGGAAGCTAAAGAAAAATAAGGGGAAAAGGTGGTGGTGAGGGAGGGGATCAGATATCATGAAGATGTAAGGTAGATCAGTAGAGTAGAAGAAGGAGAACCAGAGGGAGGGAGAGGGGAAGGGAAAGGGGAAGATAAATGGAAGGAGTCTAACAAAATCATGTTATATTTATATATAAAGGTATCAAAAGAACTTTCATCTTCATGTATATGTAGAGGAAAGGACATTTAATAGAGTAGGGGAGGGAAAATAGGGGGAGAAAGGAGGGGAGGAAAAGTGGGAGTGGGGGAACCCAAAAATTATATATGATTATTCTAATTTTAAAAATGTGTATGTGTTTCTCACTATGAAAAGCCCAGGAAGTTCAATTCATTCATCATCTGCATTCTACTGATTTTTGTCTAAATATCAAGAAGTTCCCCCAAGGATTTAGGGGGAAAAAAGTCTTTTTTTTTTTCCTAATAGCTGGGAGGAAGGAGTTTTAAGACCCTTGCATGTAGCTTAAGAAGCTACCTAGCCTCTTTTGATTTGCAGAAGGGGCTGTGTCTAGTCTAGGTTTCCACAGGTGAGAGAGTGTGTGATTGTTTGTTGTTCAAATAACATGGATTTTCTTTATGTGAAAGATGGAGGGCAGAGTACCAGGAATTCAGAGGCTTTACTGAGAAATGTAAATCCAGCTTCTTGCATATCAATTGAACACCAACCCTATGTCAGGCTATGAAGAGGATGGTGATATTTATAAGATGTAGCCACATATCCTAAGATATGAATAAACATGCCTATCCATAATGCAATTGTTCTTATCTATTCCCTCCCATACCAGAATTTGAGAAGCCACTTAATACTTACTGTTTGATTGACAGGGGCACTGGAATTAAAACCTAATTTTAAATCTTAACTCTTGTCATTTATTTAGCCATTTCTTAACCTTTGTGCTCCCGTTTTCCTCTTCTGCAGAATAGTAACTGTGATTATAGTGCTTGCATCCTAAGAATAAAATTGGTGATAATTAAATAAAATAGTGAGAGAAAAAGGTCTTGCAAAGTGCCTGACATTTAGTAGGGAAAATGCACCACTCACTCACTCACTCCCTCTTTCATTTTCTTGTTTAAAAATACTAAATGGACTATTAAATATGCCCTGGATCACATACACTGTTTTAAAAAATTTTGAATAATTCTTTCACTGTTAACTGATGAGAACATATTTATGTAACAGTTAATGTCTTTTGAAACAGTATTTTGTATTGGCTGCTGTGTTGACTGTCCTAACTGTACAATAAATTAACAACTTACCTCCCATGGTTTGGGTTTGGGCTTCTGCCATATGGTGTTTAATTTCTATTGTTTTGCTGTGACTATGACCTGCCTCAAGACAGAGAATCTGATTTATCTTAAGGTTTTATGCTTTCGGGATAGTTATTGTACCTACTGAAGTCTCCATATTCATTTTCCTGAATACAAAAATAAGTCTGATGTTTTACTATACGTGAATGTTAACATAATCTCTACTTACCATGGCTAAAGTAAAGATCCATTATAGAATTCATAAATGAGTATCATGTTTACATTTCTACCAATAACAGTACTTTTTGAAGGAAAGCAGTATTTCTCTACTTTGAACTAAGCAATGCATGATTTTAGTAAAGAATGTTTTCATGTCTTCAGTAAGTTTTAATTTTATAGGTCTTATAAACTAGGATGACCATGTTTAAAGCAGCCATTGCATGTTTTCTTTTTTTATTTTAATTTGTTATACATGCTTGCAGAGTGCAATTCATTTCTTATTACATATAAGGAGCACAATTTTTCAAGTCACTGGTTTTACATAAAGTATTTTCACAACAATTGTGTCTTCATACATGTACTTAGGGTAATGATATCCAACTCATACTGGCATTATTCCTATTCTCTTGCCCCCTCTCCTTCCCTCCCCACCCTTTATTCTATTTAAAGTTCCTTCATTCCTCTCATCCCCCATCCCTTGCCATTATAAGTCAGTATCTTCATAACAAAGAAATCATTCGACTTTGTTTTTTGGGATTGGCTAACTTCACTTAGCATTATTTTCTCCAGCTCCGTCCATTTACCTACAAATGCCATGATTTTGCCCATTGCATGTTTTCTAATCAACACACAATACAACCTGTCAAAAAGCAAAATATCATTTCCTTCTCTATAGAAATATAAATTAGGTTCATCATTTATAAATTTAAATGTTTATACTCTTACCTTGAGCTCATAACTAATCTTTGATCAGTGCCTGTGCATGAATGTTAATTACTTGAATCATCTTTTTTGAATGGCAAGTGGAACTATTATTTTGCCAAGAACAGGTGATGAGAATAAACAAAAGTTCTCTCATTAATATTAAGGGAAAAACTTGCAGTGTCAGAAAAATCATTAAATGAGTGAAAAAGTATCATTATTACATTATTATTTGGAGCATGCTTTTTAATATTAGACTGGAGAGTTTAAAATCATTATTTAAAAACTTTCAGGAGTAATAAAACATTTGTGCATATAGTTAGAGATTTGAGGTCATGAATAATATTTGTCTTACTGTTCTCATTTGTCTTGTAGTTCTCAATATCTCATGGATATTGACCCAGATCTTTATTTTTCCCAGTAAAGATGTGTTCTCAGCTTGACTACATTGGAATGGGTCCTGATCATTCAAAAGTTTGTTTAACAGAGATTTTGGAAAGCACACTCAAATACATAAGAGGTGCTTACTAGAAACTGTGTAGATACTATTATATAAGACTTCAGTGCCCTAAGGAAAATGAGAATAGGACCCAGGCCCCCAGAGCAAACTGATAAATATATACCCAGCCCTGTGACATTTAGCTGCACATGGACAAAAATATGTAATTTTAAATTATATTGCTAGTTTCAGTTAAAATTAGTAGTGAAATAAGTTACTCAAGTTGTTCAGGTACTTAGAACTTTTGAGCTATATCTTCATTTTCATTCCTCACTGTTTTGTGTTCTTCCTGTAGTTCGGTGATATCTAAATTTGCAGAACTGGTCAGGCTGAAATATATGTTTATAAAATGTAAAATGTTGCAAATATTTAGGCCTTGCCACTTCTTATCAGTGTGTTTGTTTTACAAGCAAGCATATAATCCAAATAGCCAGGATAGTCCCTAGCTAATAACTATAGTCATTTTAAATGTTGTATAGCAACTAAATGCTTCCAAATATAATACCTTGTCATGAGGCACAAATAAATTAAAAAGACAAAATGGCTATTCAATACCCATAGCAAAAAAGAAAATAAGAAAATTTGTCCTGCATCTGTTTACCATCCTGTTCCCAAGGGAAATAGAAAGATCCTCAAATGAATAATTTTATATACTCACACCTTGGATTTCAGACTACACACCAGAATCAGCATGTATGTTTAAACACTGAGTGTTTTATCAAACCCAAATACACTTAATTATTTACATTGGACTTGATTCAGAAAATGTATGGGCAAGCAAAAAAGTCTTCTAAAATTTAAATGATTTCAATTTCTGTGAACATTAGCCAAGTTCAGATTTTTTTAAAAAAAACTAGATTTTAGTAGACAACAGACCTTTTCTTTTTAAATTTATTTATATGAAAATCGAACCCAGTGCCTCACACATGCTAGGCAAGTGCTCTACCATTGAGCCACAATCCCAGCCTCCAAAGTTCAGATTTAACTGCTAAGCTTACCTTCATGTCTGTCTCCCATTAATTTTCTTGAAAATAAAGACCAAATCAGTTTCCTGTGCTTTTCAACTAACATGAGTCAGCTACAAATTTACCTAGGTAGATCCTGTAATCTCAACTTAATATAAAAGGACATAAATAAAGCTTTCTATATTCAAAATCCACCTTTTTTTCCAGTTTGGAAAAATGTAAAGAACCATTCAGAAATCAGTAGCCAGTTAATTGTGTAAATATTAAACTCTTCAAAACAAAACTTACAGGGCTGGGGATATAGCTCAGTTGGTGGAGTGCTTGTCTTGCATGTACAAGGCTCTGGGTTCAGTCCCCAGCACCACAAAACAAACAAACAAACAAACAAAAAAAGAAAACCTACTTATAAAACAAATTAAATGTTAAAGAAACTAAAGTGAATAAAATATACGTCATTTATTTCCACTTATTTAACTATGCAATGATTTCTCCACAAAGCATTTCTTATTCTATGTGTTTTCTTTGGAAACTGACTTTAACCACACAAAATTAAGATGAATTGCTGGCACTGTCTTTGGTTAACTCTACAGCATTTTGTCTCAGACTCATGAACTGACAGGGAAAGAAGATAATCCTGTGTTGATTTACAGAGCAACAGCTATCTTTGCAACCAGAGGAGTAGAAGTTAATGTACATAAATAATAAAAAAGAAAACCTCTACATATTTACAGGGTGAATCAAACCAGATATCTGCAGAGAGGACCCATCTTCCCAGCTAGATTCTCCCTACTTTTGGCTCATATTACCACCGTGGATACTATCTGTAGTCTTCCATACTTGGCCCCACATGCCATTAATTTCCTTCACTGGTTTGAAATCTGCTTCAGAAACAGACACGTACCAAGAAAGGCAAGATGACTGACTGCATGTGAGAGACTGTACTGTGAATACCGGATGGGGAAGAATATCAAAACAACAGCACCAGGAACAGAAATGTGTGTGTGTGTAAAAGCATCTCCCTCCCTCCTTCCTTCCTTCCTTCTTTATGTCTTTCCAGTGCTGGGATTGAACCCAAAACCTCTCAATTGCTAATCAAGCACTCTACCACTTGGTTATATTCCGAGTACTAAGCGTTTATTTTATGAACGTGTCTTTCTTTCTCTCTCTCTCTCTTTTTTTTTTTTTTCCTTTTTGTATCAGGGATTGAACTCAGGGGCACTCGTCCACTGGGTCACATCCCCAGCCCTATTTTGTATTTTATTAGAGACAGAGTCTCACTGAATTGCTAAGTGCCTCGCCATTGCTGAGGCTGGCTTTGAACTCACGATCCTCCTGCCTCAACCTCCCAAGTGCTGGGATTACAGGCATGCGCAACCGCACCCAGCTGCTCTTTCTTTCTTTTTTAATCAGGTGGGTTGTATCCAGTTAACAATGCTGTCAGGCACAACTTCCATTTTTTTAGTATAGTATCAGATTTCTGGTGCATGCTGTATTCCTCTCAGGACTGGGAAAACAAAAGGTACTGGAGTAATTCCATTGCTTTTGTCCACTACCAATCTTAAACCCTGTTTAACCCAATTTGATTGCTTCTCTGCCATTCCTTTAACAGGAAGAACCGAAGAAGGATCAAAAAAAGAGGAGTGTTCAAGTTGAATGTCCTGAAGTAAATTTCTCTGGCTCAATAGCCCCAAGCACTTGAAAGATGTTTGTACAGGTTGCTTACCTTCAGGTGTCTGGCAAAAGCAACCATTGGAATGAATTTAAAATGCTCTCCCATGCCTGGAAGTTCAACTGATGTGCAGGGTGGAGTGAGTGTGGATACACATAGCATAGTGCCATCGACTGTAAATATGAAACAAGTTCTTGTGAGGAACAACATAGAAACAGAAAAGCACCACATGCGTTCCCCTGAGTCCTCATTATTGTACACAAAGATGTGCTTAGTCCGGGTGTGAGTGAGCTGAACATAACATGGAAAGGGTTCCAAAAGAGGGGTCCTACCTCTTTAGCTCCTCAGATTTAAAGAGAAGTTGGGCAATAAGACACATCTATTTGACTCTGTAACAATGGAAATTTCTTTGCAAAGGGAGCAGACTCAGCAATAAGACGAAATTACTAGAACCCTGAGTCTTATGCCAACCAGCTTTGTTGATCTGGCTCTGATGAACTGAGCGCAATTTTTGTTTGCCCACACAAACAGGGAGGATCGGAGTTTGTAATGCCACCTGGATGTGTCTCTCCGACTCTTTGACACATTCTACAGAGATGAAGAAAGCTATCCTAGAGAGCACATCTCTGTCAACAAGGTACCCGTGAAAACAGCCCCCTTCCTCAAAATCATGTTGCACATGCTCTGCCCACAACAGAAGCTCTCGCGGGTCCCAGGCAGCAATGGAAATTTGTTTAGAAGTCAGCTCTTTGAAACCCCATTCTCTATCACATTGATACATCGCCTTATCTGAGGGATGGAGTCCTGCCAGGGCAACCAGTTGCTGAGAGGCAAAGCCCATCATTTTGAAAGGCTGGGTGAAGGCAAATTTAATTTCCTTCAGGAGAAAATGTCACCACCAACCATTGGTAAGCACAAAGGACTCACAGTGAAATTTGGCTATATCTTCACAGAAAGTCATGCCCTGGAAGAGAAAGAAATGATTTATGACCAAAGGAGCCAGTATTTTCCTCTAAGGGCATTTATTTCATTTATGAAGAAAAAGGAGAGAGATATTTAAACAAGAGTTTTGTTGGTTTTGTTGATGATCATGAAACTGACCACCCCCCCTGCAACTTTGGCTCTAACAGTTAAAAAAAAAAAAAAAAGTAAGTGGAATTTAAAAAAACAAGTTGTGATTTTTGTGCTGGAGACTGAGAGGCAGAAAGATTAACATCCCCCCCAAACAAAATCCATTAGTGATGCTCCCCTTCCCAAAATGAAAAAAAACATTTCTATGTAACATTTTATTTCAAATTTATTAAAGAACATTGAGTTGCAAGAACACACACACACACACACACACACACACACACAGGGCAGGGAGCATTCCTATTTTTTTTGGAATAACGAAAATTTTATCGTATTTGGGGCATATGTTATAGTATGCCAGGTATGTTTTAATGAAACAAGTCCATTCAGTCAGATGGAGAAATAAATAGGAATATCTTGATTTTTTTTTGTGATAATGACTTCATTAGAAAGTTACAGTGTTTATCAAGATACTTTGGATAACTATGTTCTTAATGTGGTATGATCATGTAAGCTCTGCTACTATCAAGGGAATATTTTTCTTCATGTCAGTTTCTGGGTTTGATTCTCAGCACCACATAAAAATAAAATAAATAACTGGGCGTGGTGGCAAATGCCTGTAATCCCAGCAGCTCAGGAGGTTTAGGCAGGAGGATCAAAAGTTCAAAGCCAGCTTCAGCAAAAGCAAGACGCTAAGCAACTCAGTAAGACCCTGTCTCTAAATAAAATATAAAATAGGACTGGGGATGTGGCTCAACATACCATCAGCACTGCTTTCTTAAGATGTAGAAATAGGAACCCTTTTCCCTCCTCCCTATAACAAGAAGTAATCATTTACCTTATGTTTTTATTGCTTAGTTAATAGTAGCTGCTATTATTACTGCTAGTCTTGTCTGGTTGTCTTTGAACTTGTCCCTTTTTTTCTCCTTTAATTAAATATCAACTTTTTGTATGTGTTTTACCCAGCACGGATTGCATGGTTGGTGTTTTTGATTATTATTTTTTTTAGTTATAGCTTGACATGATACCTTTATTTATTTATTTGGGTACTGGGAATTGAAGTCAGGGATACTCTACCACTGAGCCACATCCCAGCCCTATTTTATATTTTGTTTAGAGACAGGGTCTCACTGAATTGCTTAACACCTTGTTTTTGCTGAAGCTGGCTTTGAACTTTTGATCCTCCTACCTCAGCGTCCTGAGCCGCTGGGATTACAGGCATGTGCCACCATGCCCAGCTATTTATTTTATTTTTATGTGGTGCTGAGAATCGAACCCAGTGCCTCACATGTGCAAGGCAAGCACTCCACCACTGAGCTAAAACTCCATCCCGTACATAGTTTTTTTTTTTTTTTTTTTTTTTTTTTTGGTACCAGGGATTGAACTCAGGGGCACTTGACCACTGGGCCACATCCCCAGCCCTTTTTGTATTTTTATTAGAAGCAGGGTCTCACTGAGTTACTAAGTGCCTCGCCATTGCTGAGGCTGGCTTTGAACTCGCGATCCTCCTGCCTCAGCCTCCCAAAGTGCTGGGATTACAGGCGTGCGCCACTGCGCCCGGCTCATAGTTGGCTTTTAATTCTGACTCCCATCCTGTTTGTCTCTTTCCTGATTTATGTTATTTCATCTTTGACCAGTACTGTATAAGGGTGATAATAAGACAGGTGCATATGGAATATGATAGAACTCTGTAAGTTGTGCTTATCAACCTCTTTCATCCTTAGCTGGTAAATAAACACTATTTTTGAAGGGCAAGAAAATGTGCCCCCCAAAAATGTTCCACTTTGGAATAAGGATTATTTTGAGTTTAAGGCAATTGAAAGCAGCAAATGTAAAGAGGATATTCTAATCTTTCTTTCCCCCAGAGAGAAATAACAAATTCCATGTGATGCTTTCCCTATGCTGAGAAAGAAGGAAGATTTTTCCCTGGGGAATCATAGATGATAATTATATACAAACAGATATTGTTAAAATAGTTCTTATCTTTCTTTAGCCCCTCCACATAATTTAATTACTTTTTGACAATTTTCTCTCTTTGTTCAACTAATATAAAAAGTAACTTTTGATCTTCATTTTCTAACGAGGAATGTGGTATCACATAAAATTTATATTAAGTTTTTATGCTTTTCTCTTGTCAATCTGTCTTATCATCACTGGAAGGGATTCAGAGTCCCACAACTGATAACCACGGGATCCTTGACAAACATCATGGAAAAGAATTTGAAGACATAGCAGACAGATGCACAAACAGAAATTTATTAGGAAAGCAAGGAGTACACATTCAAAGGAGAATGCACGCCATCTCGAGAGAGAGAATCACTTTTGGGGGCTCAGGCTCTTCTTTTAAAGGAAGCCTGGTGAGGGGTGGGAAATTTTGCAGGGGCAACATCAGTCTGGGGAACACAAGACAGTTTATGGTGGCCTGGTAGTTCTCAGGGCCCATAGGTTGATGTCTTCTCCATTATGTGACCAATAGATAATATTGGAAAAATACCCTATGTTATAGGTTTGCTATCTCCCTTTGCTCTGCTATTCTAAAAATATGTGTATTAGTCATGCTAATTAACAATGTCTAACACAATTTTTATAGGTGGATGGATTTCCAGTAACTTTAAGATTGTGACTGAAGATTTGAAGATTTCCCAGAAATTTGGGAGTGACAGGCCCAGGGTGAATACTGATTTGGGAAGTGAAGGAATGAAGAACTATAGCATAAGGCTTTTATATTAAATTCAAATTCTCCTTTTCCTTCCTTTCACCTCTTTTCTACAGAATCTTTTATTTCTTCTAGTCCATTTCATTTTTGTCAATTTAATTTTTAGACTTACCCCAAACTCTAAAAGGACAGAAGTAAATTTTGCCTCCCTTATATTTTAATATGGGCATTCAGCATGTTCTTAACTTACCTACCTACCTGCATTCTTTCACATGGGATCAAATTTCACATCAGTAAGAAAACCATAGAAATACCCTTAAATTCACTTGTACTAATGGACTAACGCACTTTAATAACCTGCCCCCATAATAATTCTCATAAAAAGCAAAACTGAAGAAAAAAAGCCAAGCATACAAGTGGTAGGTAGTCACTCAAAGCACATGTCTATAAAGCCATTAAAAATGAACTGGTGCAAAAATTTTAATTCAGCTCAACAAATATCCATTGCATTCTAGAAGGTGGGGGACCCTCAATAAAAGAAAAAGAGCACATCCAGGTCTTAGAACTTGTAAGGCCCTGTTTCTGAGCCTAGAACCATCTGTTGTACCGGTTTTGCACCTGCTGGCACCATGTTGGATTAAGGAGTCAGTTTCTGTTGGAGTTCTGTCCACACCAGTCCCTCTTACGAAGCAGTGCTTGAGGGCAAATATCTTGGAAGTCCTCACTGTACTTCTCAGCTCCCCCATTCTCATGCCTTATATTCAGGGTCTTAGCAGAAACAGGCAATAACCCCTTTCAGAAGGGATCGGACTTAGCAGCCGACAGATGGGCTCTCTATGAATTCCTGCTTTGAAATCTTGTTGTATCTGTTTTCAATAGGAAAGTAATATTTGAATTGCACAGATTAGTACAATCAAGCCATGGTGATAATAGAAACACTCAGAAAATGAGTTATAGATAAATTTAGCCAGAGGTGCAATTATATTTTGTACAGGTAATAAGGGGCCCTTCTGAAACAAGACCAAGCTGATCACTTCATTATCTGATTAGATTGTTCTCTTTGTGCTCAGTTGATCAGTTAAGTCTCTGCCAAGTCTCAAAACACATTTAGAAAATCAAACGAGGTGCAGAGAATAGAAACCAAGCAACAGTTTCCTATCTTGTACAGACAGTGCCAATTGACCTTTCTCCTATTACTTTCAAGGCAATTAGGAAAGATAATTGTAGCTTAAGAAACTTAGGGCAAAGCTAGAGGGAAGAGTAACAGAACAGATGGTAACAGGGGTATATTTTGCCTTAGGAAAGTCCAGTTGTACCACTTGTGAGCCGCCCTCTGATATTAGATATGGAAGATGAGTTTTACAAATACAGTGTCAGGCAAGGAGTGTTATACAGGGCTTAGGAAGTTCAGATTTCTAACTTTGTGATAAATCCTTTGTCATAAAATTAGATGAACGTCCATGGCCTCCATTTATTTCAGAGAGAATCACTGTGGCATCTGCCATGGCATATTTCTAAGGGTCAAACCACACATTCTTCTGAATTGAGGCCAGAGCAGGCAAATGCTTCCATTTGTAAGGAAAAATGATAGATGCTGTCTTGGGGAGCTGTTATAGTTGCTGTACACATGTCAGCATGCTTGGTTCTTGAACATTAACACCGTGCACAGCATTTGGATTCAGAATGCAGTGGGCTGAAGCATGCTGGGAGAGAAGATGCTTTGCATATTCTTTTGTGTCTAAAATTGAAACAGGCAAACTGGTTTGGGTCCAGTTAGGTAGAGGTCTTTTTTTTCTCCCTTCAAGCTTGGAATGATTCAATAAATTTCCCTCCCTGGTTGTGGAGAAGGGCAATGCTCTGTCCTGCTACCCTCTCTAAGCAAATCTGGGGATTCATTTGTTACATGAATGGAAAAGGAAGATGCGTTCAGGAGTTTCGTGACCCTAAGCACGGGGGTTTGGCATCCCACGTTTTGCTAGTTACTAGATGTGGGATTTAGCTAAATTACCAAATCTCTCTGTTCCTCAATATCTCTGTATGAAAAAGAAGCTAGTAATACCCTCCTCACTGGGTGATTGATACCATGGACTACGGAGCCCATAATAATCTTTTACTTTATATATTTTTATAATAGTATTTCTCACAGACATAACAGTACTAAAACGATATGAAGAAATATCAAGAAAAAAATGGGAAACATAACATTCTTAAATTATTTGAACCAATATTTACCAAGCACCTAATGTTCGCTAACCATAGATTCCTGATGGTGATGGAAAAGAAAAGAAGCCATAGACTCTTTTAAAAAGTGACAGACTAATCACAAACACTGCATGGGTGAATTTCAGCCCAAATGTCCTTGCGAGAGCACCCCCACAAAAAATAAGACCATCATCATGTTCCATCAAACCACTGAATCAACCATGAAGAACACTGAAGACAGCAAACACACCTTTGTTCATGGTGGACCTAAACACCAACAAGCACCAGGTCGACCAAGCTGTAATGAAGCTCTAGGACATCAATGTGACATCAACATCCCAATCAGGCCAGATGGACCGAGGAAGGCATATGTTCCACTGGCTCCTGATTATGATGCTTTGGATGTTTCCAACAAAATTTGGGTCATCTAAACAGAGTCTAGCTGGCTGATGCTGTGCACACTACTTTCAACATAAAAGTACAACCTCGTAACAAATACCGAAAGGGAAAATATCTGTAGCCCCTTTTCTAGTCTTCCAGCTACCACTCACCCATGGGTTCTTGCTATGTTTTTAACCAAAAAAACATGGACAGACTCAGCCTTAAGGAAGAGTTGTCTTTTTAACACTTTTTCCTTCAGAGTTAGGTAGGGCTTAGTTTGTCAGGGTTGCTGTAACAAAATACAACAGACTAGGTGGTTTATAAACAACAGAAATTCATTTCTCATAGTTCTAGAGGCTGGGAAGTCCAAGGTCCAGGTGATACCACCAGTTGCCGGTGACGAGTTCTGCTCCCCCAAATGTTGAAGTTTGAACATTAGAGAAGCACGCCGGCAAGCGTATAAAGCAGAGTTTATTTAAAAAGGGGTAACATAGACTTCTCCCGGAAGGGAGAAGGGGGCTGTTGCTGGTATCCTGGTATCCCAAGAAGCGAGGCAAGTCTACCCTTTTTATATGTCCCAGGCTTCCTTTGTTCTCCTGCTCTGTTCCCCTTATCACTCTCCTTCCTGCTTAGGTGATCAGGCCTACGAATGCTCAGTGGAATGGCCAAAAGGTGGGAAGCAGATGGGCTGAAGGGGGAAGGGCAGGATGGAGCAGCCCAGGACACATTAATTAACAACTTTATAGCTCCCTGTAGGGAGGGGCAGTTCCTGGGACAGGTGACCTTAGCAACAGGTTGGGGCAGGGGCAGGTTCTTGATAAGGGTGGAGGAAGGGCTCCAAAGTATTAGAATAGGAACACAGTTTTGAGGAATTCTTTGCCCCTTTATCAGAAGTCCAACAACGTGTTCCTCATTACTACCTGAGATTACATCATAATGGCCTCGATTGTTCATGTTTATACATTGTATTTTCTTTTCAGAATTACAAAGACTTTCTCTACAGCTCTCCTCTCCAGAGCCCACACCAGAATTATCCTTAACGGTCTTATCCGTGGTAATGTAGGCTTTTTCTAACACACACCTCCAAATTTGTCCAGCCTCCACCCATTACCTGGTTCTAAAACTATTCCTACCATTTTAGGTATTTGTTAGAGCAGCAGCTCCACTGCTCAGTGCTGAAGTTCTGTCTTAGTCTGCCCAGGATGCGATCAACAAATACCGCAGACTCTGTGACTTACAAACATTATAAATTTATTCCTCACAGCTCTGGAGGCTAAGTCCAAGTTGAGGGTAACAGCAGATTCAGTGTCAGGTTACTGGAAAGATGGTTGGCTGTTCACTGTGTCTTCCTATGACATGAGGAGGAAGGAACTCTCTCAGGCTTCTTTTATAAGAACATCAATCTTTTTGTGGGCTGCATCCTCATTACCTGATGCCCTCCCCAAAGCCCGACACCTAACGCCATTATCTTGAAGGCTGGGATTTCAACAGATGAATTTTAGGGAGACAGAAACATTCATACCATAGCAACAGTCTGTACGCTCATGCATGGTTTTGCTCCTATTGTGTCTGATGGACAGGAGGGCCCTTGTTCCCTACTGAGTGGCTGAGAAAACTAGCTGAGAGTTCAGGCACATTCTGTCTCTGCCATTGCCTACTTCGTTGTATTGGATAGAGATGATACCCAGCCTCTTTGAGTCTAATATTTTCATCTGTTGGACAAGTATTTAGCTCATAGTATTGTTAGAAGGATAACAGGATCTAACACTTAGCATAAATCTTTGCTCTTAATAATCTTTCTAGCATACTTTATAAAAATGCTAAGGAGCCAGATGCTGTGGCACACGCCCGTGATCCCAGCACTTGGGAGGCTGAGGCAGGAGGATCGCGAGTTCAAAGCCAACCTCAGCAATGGTGAGGTACTTAGCAACTCAGTGAGACCCTGTCTCTAAATAAAATACAAGAAAGGGCTGGGGATGTGATCCAGTGGTCAAGTGCTGCTGAGTTCAAACCCCGGTACCAAAAAAAAAAAAAAAAAGGTAAGGCCTAGAAAAAAATGGAATTTATGAATAGAAATCCATATGGAGGTGGGAAAAATCCAGAATCAGTTTTATATGTTTTGTCTAAAAGTAGAATTCAGCCAGTTCATCAAGTAGCAAATTCAGAAATCGTCAGGGCTTCCTTCCAAGTACAGTAGCATTGTTTAGCAGAAAGATGGACTTTTAATGGTGACAGACAACTGTCCTCTCTAATGTGTGATGTCGGATGAGTCACGTAATGTCTGTTTTTTAGTTAGTTTCCTGATTAGCTAATAACAGTGGCCTCATAAGGTTGGTACCATGATTAAATGGGGTGTTCTGTGCAAAGTAAGCAGTTTGATATCTGATAAATACAGAATATTTTTTTGAAGGATTGCAGCATGGTCCCACAAGTGAGGTCAGAACACAGTATTTTTTAAATTTTTAATTCTTTTCAGTTATACCTGACAGTAGAATGCATTTTGACATATCATACATGCATGGAGTATAACTTCCCATTTTTGTGGTTGCACATATGTGTAGTTACACTAGTCATGCATTCATCTATTCATACATATCATATATTCATATATGAAGTTATGTCCAATTCATTCCACTCTCTTTCCCATTCCCATCCCCCCATGCCCCCTGCTTCCCCTGTTCTACCCTGTCTTAAACAAAGAGACAGCAAATGGACACATTTTAGAAAAAAGAGTCAAAAGAAAGTTTTAAAGTTGAATCCGAAACCTTAAATTGCTTGTATGTGGCACAACATTTTAATAAATTTAGTGTAAGTAAATCAAATGTGGGAAACAGATTTCCCTTGCCAACATAAGGGGGAAAAAATCAATAAAAGAAAATAGGTATTTGTTAAAGTAGCGCCTCTACTGCTTACTACCAAAATTGGTATTAGGGATTAAAAATGTATTTTCCCCAAAAAAGATGCTTCTTAAGTATCTTCCCATTTTACCTTTAGGCCATGAAAACCATTTGATAAAAAATATGGGCTATGTATTGACCCTTAAGTGCATCTGAATCATGAATTCATATATCAAACAAGAGAAGATATCAGAACGTCTATATAACTATCACATCACTGCTAAGTAGTTACTGCTGATAACGTATGGAAGACTTTTTTTATATATATACTTCTTATAGTGTCATACAAGATATTTCTCCTCCTGGTTATTTGAAGCTTACATGGTTAGACTTAATAATGCCTTGTTTGGGGGTATTTGCCAATGTCCTAAGAAGTCTTGAGTGACATGGCCCACTCAAAATGCAAGAATCAGAAGCCTATTCCAAGGTTGCACTTTGGGACAGATTTTAAAGGGAAGAGACTTTAAATGCAAAACCTCCTGTAAGAGCAAGATTAAAAACCATTAGCTTCCTTCACTGTTCCTTTGCTTTTCTAGGTGTATGCTCATACATTCACATCCTATCATTGATTTATACTTTTGTTGGCACGCTGCACTGAGAATATTGTACAGTCCTTTCTGTGACCAGAATGATCAATGAGGACTTTGAGAGTTTCTGTGTTTCAGGATGTATCATTCATACAACCCTGGAGAGAATGTTTAACATTTCCTTAAAATTAGTATGAGTTTCCACTAGGCTACTGTCTTACCAACCAAGAAACAAATATCATAGATCTCTCCAGCTTGCATAAAATGTTAACCCCTTTTAACCTGTCATTGTTGCTATATGCTTGTTCAGGGTAGAGGCTTCTATAAAATAATGTATTATTAATTTTAAAAAATATTGGCAGTGCTTCCTGGAATTTGAACTCTAAATTATCTTGGGAGTATTGCTTTTTTGTTTGTTTGTTGGGTATTAGAGATTGAACCCATAGTCACTTTACCAGACCTTTTAATTTTCTATTACAAGAAACGGTCTCACTAAATTGCTGAGGCTGGCCACAAACTTGTGATCCTCCTATCTCAGTCTTCTGAATTTCTGGGATTACAGGGGTGTGCTACAAAGCCCAGCTGGAATTTTTTTTTTTATCGGGCATTGAACTCAGGGGCACTCAACCACTGGGCCACATCCCCAGCCCTTTTTTTGTATTTTATTAGAGACAGGTTCTCATTGAGTTGCTAAGTGCCTCACCATTGCTGAGGCTGGCTTTGAACTCGCGATCCTCCTGCCTTAGCCTCCCAAGTGCTGGGATTACCAGTGTGCGCCACCGCACCTGGCTGGAATATGGTTTTTTTAACAACCAAATAGGAGTCAGACAGACTTGTAACCATCATTTGATTGATTAGTGGTGGATTAGTTGATTTATGAACTATATTTTTGGAGTTATTAATCACTCTGAAGTGAGTACCACCACAATGCATTTCCAAGGCTACAGGTTTCCTAATGGTTTGGTGGACTAGTTACATTTTCCCTTCTCTTCAAAGGGAAGATGACTTAGAATAATCAGACCCAGATGGAACCTCTTCTTTTTGGACAATCCTCCTATAAACCTTGCCAGAAACTGTGTAGCCATAGTTCCAATTCACTGCTACTTAACAGGCTGAGGTTTTAGGCTTCCATGTTCATTGACAAAAATTGAGATGGGGTTTCAAGTCAGCTTCCAAGAGAAAAACAGTAAGAATTCAGTGGGATCTTGTAATTTTTAAAAAATATGTCTTCTGTGAAGTCATTGTGTATCTGTTAGAATATACCAAATCATACTTTGGTGTTTGGTATGTGATCTCTGAGGTGCCTCATAATCACATCCTTGTAGTGCAAAAATACTTGGAATGAAGTAGGTGATGCTTATTAAATTCATCAACTTGGTATTGAGTTTATTCTCTCATTTAAAAACACTGATTTATCTATATTTGTCTATGCATATATCTGTATACATACACATGTATGTCTATCTGCATATTATCTATACATGTCTATAAATATGTGTATACACATATGTATATGTATATATACATATATATACACACGTATGTCAATCTGTATATGTAATGTTATATACATATACAACTATATATACATATGGTGCATATAGTTATGTATGTATATACATATATATATATGAAATAAATTTATATGTCCCTGTCTTCTGGGACCATTCATTCAATAGAGGTAGTCAGATTGACAAATAAGGTAATTCAGAAAGATATAAGTGGGAGGGGCTGGGGTTGTGGCTCAGTGGTAGAGCGCTTGTCTAGCACATGTGTGGCCCGGGTTCGATCCTCAGCACCATGTAAAAACAATGGAATTGTGTACAACTAAAATAAATAAATAAACAAACAAATAAATAAATATTTTAAGAATATTTAAAAAAAGGATATATGTAGGAGAAATAAAATATACTTTTTTTAAAACAGATTTTTAAGACTTTTTAATTGTAGATGGACACAATACCTTTATTTCATTTACTTATTTTTATATGGTGCTGAAGATTCAATCCTGTGCCTCACACATGTTGGCATATGCTTTACCACTGAGCTACAACCCCAGTCCCCAAAATGCATGTTTAATGAGAATAAATGAAGGAATATGTGCATGAAAAAAGTGGCCTAAAATTGACCGTTGGACTTTTAATATAAGCCAATTCCTTGGGCAGAGGTTAAACAAACAAACAAACAATCAATCTTAAGTCAGAGCATATTTTTTTTTCATTTATTTTATCTTCTAACTTTTCTTATTATTTCAGATTATGTTAAGGCTAGATATAGGGACAGCTTGGTAAACACCAAACTGGGTTACTAAAGTGAAGTTGCATAATGCTGCTTCTTGGAACTGTTTAAAAATAGACAACACTCCTGTGAATTGCAAGGTCTAAAGTGCGAATCTGCCTGGAGGCAGGGAGATAGGCAGGGTGACCTCAGAAGACTCCTCCACCAAGGCTTCTAGTTTTGTTTCCCTCCTCAGCATTCCCAGCAACTGCAAACTTGGATGGGCTGTAACCATCAGGGGGCTACCCAGGGGGCCAAGGCTTCCGTAACCACGTATATGTGAAGCTCCCTGAGTCTAGTGTGTAAATAAGGAACTGTTTTTCCTTACACATTTGCAGCATCAGTTTAGCTGTGGACCCTCTCCTCCTTCCTTCAAACATATATCTCATTTAGAAGAAGATTCTTTAGCATGGAGCAGTGGTTTTTTTGGGGTAGGTAGGAGAAGATCATTAAAAGCCAGCTTCTAAATGTAGCCTTCTTGAAGAACCATCCCTTATAATAAAGACCAAAGACAGTGGAAAAGTGAAGGGGTTTTCTGTCAGCACAGGGTACTGACCTTGTCTACAACAACGGCATGGGTTTCCATGTCTTTCCAGGACCTTTCGTTATTATATTCATCCTGATCATTTATGAACAGAAAGATGTGGTCAAATCAAACTATATTTCACAAACATGGATAGATTTTCAAGAAAGTCCATTTATTTGTTGTTTATACATCACAATCCCTGAGATTTCAAGGTTCCATGCTACCAGCTGGTGCTAAAAAGGAATATTAAACATTGGGGTTGCTTTGCAGAGTTGTGTGACATTCCTGGAAGCAATGTCATGGTATTGGGCATGTCCACAGGACCAGTGGTCACTCATTATCCATCCACAGTACTAATGAAATGCCCCTTGTACTAGTCTCCATATTCCCTTTGGAGATAACTTTGCTACTTTCATGCTCTGCTTGGAGAAAAAACAATTATGGGGAAAATAAAATCTCTGTGCCTAAGATTCTACTTCTTTAGAAACACCAGAAAAACCATCTCCTTTCGATTACTGCCAACTCCCTGAGTTATTGGTAACAAAAAGCCTCTCTCTCTCTCTCTCTCTCTCTCTTTCTCTCTCTCTCTCTCTTATTTTCCCCAAATCTCTTTCTCTTTCCTTTTCCTGCTCTTGAAGCCATTCACTGTCTAATTGCTTTACAGGTTTTATAAAAGACTGGAAAATTATTTTAAGTAGTTTCTGTTTTCTGCTCAGTAAACGTGTGACTAGGGCCTGCCTTCTAGCTTGCAGTGAGGAAATGGAAAAAGGGACAATGAACCAATACAAGTTCATCTCTCAGTAAATCATCTTTATACAAAAGCATCATAATTGTTGAGAAAGGAGAGAAAGAGATATAAAGAACATTTGGTTTGGTCAAGCTCAGAAGGATAAGGAAAATATAGTAACTTAATAGTTCATATTTCCCTTCTTGACTATTTTCAACTATATCATCTGTTCATATCTGATTCATCTACATCTCTTTTCTTTTCCATTCATATCTTTAAAAGTACTTAGAAACCTTAAGCAGTTTTTTCTTTTCTTTTTTACTGAAATGATTTACCCGTTCCTGACACACAAATTCTACTTGCAGGGTAGTGAAGTCTCTTCTATGCTAAAGATCGGCATATTTCCAGAAAGCCTTCTTCAGCTGCAAGGTAGTTGGCCAGTTCCCTAATATTCTACATCAAAATGTTGGGGCAGGCCAAGATGGTTTGGCTGCCGAGATGAAATAACCCATGGCTGAGAACCCATCTGTTAGAAACTGAAGCAGCTGGGCAAGATTTGTTGGTGGCCAGGATTCTAAGCTTGGTGAGCTCCATCTGCACCAGGAAAAAGAACCTGCATTAAGCAGGTGTAGTATAGGAAGAAATGCAGCGGCCACCACTCAGGTCTTTACTGTCTTTTTAGAGGCTGACTTTGAATCTGGGTGGTGGGCCATTGCATTCCACTGATTGTATTTCTCCAAGACTCTCACCGTGCTGTGGATCCACAGCCCCAGTAGGAAGAGACCTACGAAGAGGCATGTGATGAGAACATGTACTAATTTCTGATTGCCAGGTGTAGACTGTTCTTAGAGAAGAAGAGGAAGAAGAAAGGAGCCCATAGATGCCAGGCTCTGACTGAGACAGAGTCCCAGCCAGAGACTCTCCGGTTGAAGAGAGTCTCAAGCTCATACAGGGCTGCAAGTCTGAATTTGCAGTGAGGTAAGGTTACTGTTGTCCACAATCTCAAAGACGAAAGCGATCAAGCCCAGAGTGTGGGAGGACCTATCGTGCCCTGGGAGTGGTGGGTCTTGCTTTCAATTATTGAGGACCCTATCTGTAAGATCCCCTAATAACTATTTTTGGTCAGGAAAAGACTCTGAATAGTAAAGATGTGTGGTAATGGTTGGCCTTTCTATATCAGGGACTGGCCAACTTCTTTTCTTATTGGTGCATTCTAGTTGTACGTATTGATGGGATTTGTTGTTACATATTCATACATACACAATATTTTGATGGATATCACTCCCTAGCATTTCCCCCTCTCCTTCCCTGCCTCCCACCACTCGGTCCCTTTCCTTTACTGATCTCCCTTTGATTTCCATGAGATCTACCCCATCTTTCTTTTCCTTCCCCTCTAGTTTCTGCATATGAGAGAAAACTTTGGACCCTTAGCCTTCTGAATGTGACTTATTTCACCTAACATGATGGTCTCTAGTTGCATTCATTTTCCTGAAAAATGCCATAATTTCATTATTCTTTATGGCTGAATAAAACTCCATTGTGTGTCTATGCCACATTTTCTTAATGCATTCATCTGTTGGTGGACACCTATGCTGGTTCCATAGTTTGGCTATTGTGAATTGTGCTGCAATAAACATGGATATGCATGTAACATTTAGTATGATGATTTTAATTCTTCAGAGTAAATACCGAGAAGTAGTATAGGGTTTTGTTTTGTTTTATAACAATTTAGATAATGAATATTTTAGGATTTGCTGCCCACACATTAGCCTCCACCCCCTCTCTCTTTGTTGCACACTCATTTTAATGATAGTTTCCTTTGTTTCATTTAGTGGCAGCTGCATTTCTTCCTGTACTAACCTGCTTAATGCAGTGCAGGAGCCCTGTTTGGGGAGATGGCTTAAATTGCGGTGGACTACGGGCTTTGGCTTTGGACATGTTTGGGCATTGGCGCCTTCCGTACTTGGCCCGGGATCTTGCGAGACTTGGCTGGAGATCTCGAGGGACTTGAGCGAGATTGCGGAGGAGGTCTGCGCCATTTTGGAGGTTAGAGGAGCGTGGACGGCGTGTCGGGGTGTAGTTAGAGCCAGGGAGAAAAGTTGCCAGAATAAAGAGCTGTTTGTTTCCAGTTCGTCTCAAAACTTCTTCCCGCGGCTTCTTTGCTCCAAGCGGCCATCGCTTCAGGCGACTACAATGCAGGTTCTTTTTCCTGGCGCAGGCCATAGTTTGCCAGTCCCTGATCTAGAGCATTTCAGATTCAGACCATATGTAGCCAGAAAGAGCCAATGGTTAGGAAGATGCAAGGAGGAATGAGTGGTAGGAAAGCCTGGAATATTCTGAAAGGCCACACTTCAGGGACATAGGGATGGGGGCTGGTGTTGTGCAAGGTCCTTGTAAGTGACAGAATATCTTGGTTTTCATAGTCAGAAACAGCCCAGAGACAATTTTTCCAAACTGAAGACCTAGTGCTGAGTCTGTGAATCAAGGAAATTGGCAGTTAAACTAAGCACTAGGCACTTACCCTCTGGGTAGATACAGGTCTATTTTTCATGGTGTTGCCTAGGTGATTTCAGTTCATATCCTTTTTAAAAAAATGTCATGAAAGATTTTTTTATCTGGGTCTTATCAGGCACAGGCATGTGACTCTGGATGGACTCTAGTTCCCTACTACAAAATTGATAACCTTGACAGAGACACAGTATGCATTTGCTACCTGGAATTAGTCCATTTTCCTCCCCTTTGTCACTATTTCTAATGTGCTAGCCAAGACCCAATGGCATTCATGTCTTTAATTTTTTTTCCTTCTCTAGAAAATTCAATTAATTGTCTCTATGAGTTTGAAGATGACTTCTCTCCCGCCATCCTCCAGTGTTATTCCTTATCTGTTGTGTGCAAACAGGTCAAGCTACCTGATTTGCGGGATCCAGTGCAAAATTAAAATATGGGGTCCTTTGTTCAAATATTATTAATAATTTCAAGATAATAGCATCAGAGCATAAAACCAAGCTTGGGAACCCTCTTAGCCTGAGGCCCCAAACCACTGAACAGGTAGCATCCCCAAAGGTCTGGCACTGAATTCAAGTAATGATAAGTGCCTGCTCTCATAAGATTCAGATAGACTCTTATAGCACAAGAAGTACATTTAAAAACCAAAACCATGAAGAAATATGTGGGGCAGAATTACATTTAAAGCATCTACACAGCAAAGGAAACAATTAAGAACATGAAGAAAGAGCCTACAGAATGGGAGATCTTTACTACCTCCTCCGCAGACAGGGGACTAATATCCAGAATACATAAGGAACTCAAAACTTAACATCAAGAACAACAACAACAGCAAAAAATAACCCAATCAATAAATATACAAAAGAATTAAACAAACAATTCTCAAAAGGAGAAATACAATGGCCAATAGATATGTGAAGAACTGTTCAACATCTCTAGCAATCAGGGGAATACAAATGAAAACTACATTGAGATTTTACCTCACTCTACTAGTCAGAATGGCAATTATCAAGAATATAAATAATAATAAATGCTGGCAGGGATATGAGGAGAAAAGGTATACTCATACGCTATCAGTGGGACTGCAAATTAGTACAATCACTTTTTGGAAAGCAGTTATGGACATTCCTCAAAAACTAGAAATAGAACTACCATATGACCCAGCTATCCCACTCCTTGGTATACATCTAAAAGAAGCCAACGCAGCATACTATAGGGGGACAGCCACATCAGTATGTATAGCAGCTCATAAAACCAGCCCAGATCCCTCTCAACAGAGGAATGAATAAAATGTGGTTCATATGCACAATTTAAGTTTTACTTGGCCATAAATAAAAATGAAAGTATGGTATTTGCTGGTAAATGGACAGAAATGGAGAATATCATGCTAAGTGAAATAAGCCAGACTCAGAGAATAAAGGGTCAAATGTCTTCCTTCATATGTGGAAGCTACACCAAAATAAGTGGGGAAGGGGATCTCATGAAAACAGAAGGGAGATCAGTGGAGTAGAAGGGGAAGGAGGAGGATCAGGAACAGGGAGCAATAGTGGATTGAATCTTACCAAACTATTCTGTGTGCATATATGAATGTAGCACAGTGAATTTTACCTGTATGTATACCTGTGATGCACTAATTTAAAGGAAAGACAGTAGAATCAATCTAACATAGTTTCCCATGTACATATATGAAAACAACACAGTGAATCCCACTACCATGTACATCCATAAGAATGGGACTCTAACTAGAATGAGATATTCCATGCTTGTACAATTATCAAAATTTATTCTACTGTCATTTATAACTAAAAAGAACCAATAGATTTTAGAAAAAAAATAAAAATGATGAGTAGAGGAAAGGGGAACAAGGGGAGGGAGGAGGGAAGGGAAAGAGGAAATACTGGGGATTGAATTGGAGCAAATTATATTTAATGCTTGTATAATTATGTCAAAAAGAACCCAAATATTATGTGTAATTGTAATATACTAAATTTTAAAAAACAATTAAATGAAGCACAATATGCAAAAATAATTTACCAAACTTTGTTCAATATCTTTCTTCACAAAAAATTTTCTTGTTGTAAGCTCTGTAAATGTTTTCTTGAATATGTTATATATTGGGGACTATTTTCCTTCTTCTCCATTTGTAGATAAATCAAGAAACTATCCTATGCTTGGATTTCTTCTGTGATCTTGACTGTGCTGGCCTCATGCCTGATAGAATGTTTGTCATCTAATGATTGCTCAGCATAAGGGCAAATATTTAAATAGTTGGAGAAAAAGTTCTCCTCCTATGATGTCTTATACTTGTGCAACACAGAAATGTACTCAACTTTTTTTATTCGTTTTGATCATAAAATTTTTGTAAACTTCTCTGGAATGAAATTAATATGCACACCTCTATTTATTTATATGGGATTTATTTGACTTTTTTACAGCTGTGCTAATACCAAACCCAAAGTTCTTTTCAGCACTCAGATGGAATAGTTCAAGCACTGTTTATGCATATGAAATAAAACACAGGAAGTAATTGAATTACTGGCCACCTCAAAGCAAGTCTGAAATTGATTCATACCCAAACACCACAGGACTGTGGACTAAGGAACTAACAGACCATAAATAACTTCAGTCAATTCAAATTATATGTGTATAAGCAAAAATATAGTTACTAACAAAGGTCTAGGTTTGTTAGGAGGTAATTATTTTTCCTTCTTGGTAATGATCAGAATTGCCAAAATGCATAATAACGACTCAAAGTGCTATGAAATTCAAATAAAATAGCAATCATACTTGACATTCTTTTCATTAATCCTTTTGGCTTTGCCACTTCTGTTACTACTCTTTAAATTTTATTTTATTATTGCTATTTTTTATACCATGTCTTGGGATAATTTCAAAATAATGTTCTCCAAACACAGTATTTGTAGTTCAATGCAGAAAACTTGGAGGTGATTTTTAAAGCAAGTATTGATAATAATATTCATAATGTTAATGATCTGTTCCAAAGGACATCTAGATTTATATCCATTTACCACATTCATGTTGTTAAATTAATAAAATGTTATGAGGTAGCTTCTTTGGTATACAATATGAGCATGCTTTCCACATATAAATATTAGTGTAAATATTTTTATATGTGTTTCAGAATGTGGGGAGGTTCCTCCATTAATGAAGATTCAAAAATGATTGCAAAAAGTTGAAGGCTTCTCAAAAAATTTGATCCATTTGCTGTCTAGAACTCAAGGGATATAAGAATAGTGAAACCAGTTTCCTCTTGACACATTTTGAAGCTGAGTCCCTTTAAAATTAAAAGCAACTTTAAAATTGAAAGCAGCTTCCTCATAACTGCTTTTCGGCATCCAAAATTTCCTCCTGCTGAGAACAGAAACTGAAAAACTACCCCTGGCCAGGCAGGCACCACAGAAAGGAATTGTAATGTATTTCTGACTAGCATATAAGCTAAATCTACTTTTATGTCTATCTCCTGCCTTTTGAATAAACCTGTTCCCCTGTACCAACCTTTGTATCCTAAATGATTTTTGCGGGTGGTGGTGGTACTGGGGATTGAACTCAGGGGCACTCGACCACTGAGCCACATCCCCAGCCCTATGTTGTATTTTATTTAGAGACAGGGTCTCACTGAGTTGCCAAGTGCCTCGCCATTGCTGAGGCTGGCTTTGAACTCAAGATCCTCCTGCCTCAGCCTCCCAAGCCACTGGGATTACAGGCATGCGCCACTGCGCCCGACTGTCTCCCGAATTTTAGTGGAGCAAAGTGATTGATCCTTCGACCCACTGGTAACAATTTGTTGAGCATTTTAAGTGGATGGAAGCATGTGGTGCATTTCAGGGTATCAAGGAAGAAAAAAGAGATGGCTCTTGTCTTCACAGAGTTTAACAAGTTGAATAAAGAAAGGGTATATATAAGTTTAAAAGAATGGAGAAATTAAGTGCCAGATAAGTGTAAGAATTCTGAAGAAGGAGACACTTTCCATTTTACCTTAAACAGATAGGAAAGTGGCTATTTGCATTTCTTTCTTGGATACAAACAAATCTCTTTTCAACTA
The DNA here is from genome assembly GCA_025594165.1 of Tamias sibiricus. NCBI lineage: Eukaryota > Metazoa > Chordata > Mammalia > Rodentia > Sciuridae > Tamias > Tamias sibiricus. The sequence continues at coordinate 19,669,005 of CM046675.1, forward strand.
AGTGTTGTTGTTGTTGTTGTTGTTGTTGCTCTTTAGGTACCACATTCCTAGATGCTCATATACTACTTCCTGGATATATGGGTAATTTACTATGTGCTCATTAGTGTTGCATTTCTCTGCATATCATTTCTTGATGTCAATATCATTCATGATAGTTGTTAAGTTTGTAGGATTCAAGAGTGGTATTTATTAAATTTCTCTTCTATGAAATCTAACAGAGACTTCAGAGTTTTATGATACATGAATTTTTGCTTTTAAAGTAACTATTTTGATGTTAACACTCCCCAAAGTGGCCAATAGTTCATAACTCAGCTTTTGAAGTCATGTTTATTTTGTGATTATTCTGGCATATACAGAATGAAATAGATAGACAGATGTGAGTGGTGGGAATATAAAGTTAAGGGAATAATTCTATAAACTGGGCTCACTGTGCTGCCCCCCCACATGCCTTCTTTTAAAAAGCAATTTGCCTGAAACCCTATCTGGCTTAAATCAATACACTCCTCAGCAAACAACCTGTCATCTGTAGGATAAATGCTGGCTGGAAAGACTCCTTCCTACCAATAGGAAAACATGTTATCCTGGAAGGGGGCAGAGGGGTCTTTTGTGACCTTTCCACAGACCAGATGCCAGAACACAGGGAGACAGGATAATTAGGATTGGTCAGTATGGACTGAAGTGACCCAAAGTTGCCTTGGATCTTTACCATGTTGTGCAGTAAGACCATACACTGTGGGGACTTGGAAGTCTGATTCAATCCTGCTGTCAATCAAAAGTCAAGAGATGGACGTGGGTGGAACACTGTGGGAATTTTCCTGGGACCTCTAATTAAAACTGGAGGGCAGTAGAGGTGCCCTGTCCTTTACCTTTATGGGAGGACTCACTTTCTCCCTTAAGCATGTCCCCTTTCCCCTTTTTCTATCCTATTTAATAAGTTAATGTTGACTACTCTGAGGGACACGTCTGACATCTTTCCAGCATAATCACAAGACCCCATAATAGGACCTCCACGGCTGTATGATCTCCATGGTAGGCCCTTGCTGTTTAAGAGACCCATAAGAATGTTTGGCAGAAAGTTTTCAGTTTGCTATTCTAAGTATTTTATAAATGTCTTCAGAACACATCTGTGGCAGACATACTGACCAGGTTGGAGTAGATGATCCAGAGCTGTATATGCAAGCAGGTCTGTAGCTTGCTTGTGCTCAGGATCCCATCAAGGAGACCGGCACTTAAACAATTAACGGCAACCCAGGGCAAGTCCATGGGGTTATGAAGAATGCACTTTGAAATTACAGGAGCAGGACTGATTAATTCTTCTTGCAGAGGTTAGGAAAATCATTACAAAGGAGGCAATTTTTGCAATAATGTGTTTGGAAGGAGTAGAATGTCACCTAGCAGAGATTAATGGCATTCTATTCAGAGTGTGTTCTGTGAGCAGAAGGAAGGAGAGCTGAAACTACTCTGTGATGGTTTCTCTGATTTTAAGCCTAAATCCTTCTCTTTTTGGTTATCTGAGGTGTTTGTTGCCTATGAGAAACACTTTTAGAAAATAGGGAGGGTCTTGGTTTAAGAGACAGTAAATGTCTGTCTCCCACGAATGGTGTGAATATACTTTTTATACAACCAGAGATATGTAAAAATGTGCTCTATAAGTTTAATATGAATTGTAATGCATTCTGCTATCATATATAACAACTTAGAATAAAAGAAAAGGAAAAAATAAATTAATTAAAAAAACTATATTCATCAGTTACAACCATAGGTTAGCTATGAAGACAAGAGTTTATCAAAAATCAATATGAACATTCTGTGAGAATCAATTGATTGCATAGAATTTAGAATAACATTTGCAGATTAAAAAAAAAAAAATGTCTGTCTCCTTCCTCCTGTCTATTCACCTCTACCTGGGAAGCTTCCCTCTCCCCACTTATTGGTGGGAAATATTGCTTTTGTTTTTAATTAACTGTCAATCAGGCTGTCTTCACCTCTCTAAGGGGTGGGTCACATGGCATACTGGGATGAATGAGCGCTCTCTCCCAGAAAGCTACCCCTTAAGCAAAGTGAGACAAGGAAGAGAAAGAGGTGGGAACCAGTAGCATCCTCAGAAAGACCATTTGTTTACTTGTGCCTCCTAGAAGCCCAAAGCAGTGGGAACCTAGATTCACCTTCTCCTCATTGTGAACTCCTCCTTTGCTGGAGTTAACTAGAACTGGTTTTTGTGGTTTGCAATTCTGAGACAGTAAGAAGGAAGGAGATAAGCCCCTCAGGCAAGTTAAAACTTGCAGATCAGTGGGATGAAAGAGGGTATTGCAAAATCAAGATTAAATTCAGGGCTTACAGTAAAATCATAGCTAAGGAAGTGGTGGAAACTACTTGCCAGGGTTTCTTCCTTTTGATTCTCCATGTCTACTAAAAATCATATTTACTGATGTGGGTACAGTGGTGGATGCCTGTAATCCCAGCTGCTCAGGAGGCTGAGGCAGGAGAATTGCAAATTCGAGGCCAGCCTTAACAATTTAGCAAGGCCCTAACCAACTTAGCAACTCTGTTTCAAAATATAAAAAGGGGCTGGGGATGTGGCTCAGTGGTAAAGTATCCCTGGGTTCAATCTCCAGTACCCCAAAAAAAATCATATTTACTGACTCATGATTAGAGTTATGAAACTGTACCCAAGGATCCAGAATGCATTAGAAACTTTAGCGTAGCTCAATATGGATACTTGAATGTTGACTCAGTCTCGCTGTTAGAAAAATTTTATGTAAGTTCTGGTGAACTTTAACATAACTCACTGAAATAATTTCAAAATAAAGCTACATATTATAAGTTAAATGTGCAATTTCTCTCCAAATCTCAGCACTTACTGGCTTTCATTCCCCTTCAACACTTCTAGGCATACTAAATGAGTCTAAATTTGACTTTCATCTTTGTTAATTTGTCTTAAATCAATTTTTGATTGAGTCATTAGTTATTAATGTCACTGCAATTTTCCCCGTCTATTGGGATTCCAATTTGGAATAAAAATTTCTATTCTCTGTTTGTCTTAAATTGTTTGAGCGTTTGGTTTTTGAATAGATGCATGTCTACAAGAAAGATGAAGTTTTTAACAAGTGCAAACAAGAACCCAAGCAAAGCTAGGTGTTTGAAAATAACTTACTAATTTGTATGTGTTGCATGGTTTAGAAAATAATTTACCTTCGTTTATACAAATGGTACTTTTTTTTTTTTTTAACAAAGTTTCCTAATAAGGTATCAGCAGGAAGTGAATTCCAGTACAATGGAAGTCTTCATTAAGGCAAGATTTTTTTTTTAATCAATCCAATGTTGTTCCTTCTATAGTTCATTGCTTTTCAGTTGGACTGAATCATCTTATTACATAGATTAAAGAAGATTTGGAGTCAGGTATTATTTATTGCATGCTGTTGAATATTCATTGAGTTAATATTTTGTTGAATGCCGACTCTGTATGAAATGCTTTTGCGGAAGTAAAGATGCTCAAGACACACTCTTGTTCTTAGGGGGTGTGCATTATAGTAGGGGAGGAAACATAATTTGTAATAACACAGATGTGACATCTTGTAAAACAGGTAGAGCTCACTCAGTGACTCAGAGGCATAAATTGCATCTGATTGAGGGAATCAGAAATGGCATGTGAAATAGATCATGAAGGATTTTTTTTTTTTTTTTTTTTTTTTTTTTGTATCGGGGACTGAACTCAGGGGCACTCGACCACTGGGCCACATCCCCAGCACTTCTTTTGTATTTTATTAGAGACAGGGTCTCACTGAGTTGCTAAGTGCCTCGCCATTGCTGAGGCTGGCTTTGAACTTGCAATCTTCCTCCTCAGCCTCCCAAGTGCTGGGATTACAGGCGTGCGCCACCGCGCCCAGCTGAATCATGAAGGATTGTTCCAGAAAAACTTACCCTTTTTCAAAGAAAGAGAAACAGGCATTCCTAGAAAGAGTGGATCAGATCTGCATGCTTTGGATAATTACAGCCTGACTGGTGTCACTAGGGTGAGGTAGAGATGAAGGCATGTGAAGTTATGTTGGATCCATTTTATTTGCCCCTTGGCCTAAGAAGGGCAAGGACATGGATTGCAGGAACATAATCAACACCATGGGCTCCCTGTCCTCAGCCCCCAATGTTCTTGCACATTGGATTTGGCAGATGATAAGAAGCAGATTTTTCCTATACTTGCCACAAACCAATTCCTAACAACCTGAAAGAAAACTGAGGACATTGTTCAAAGAAAGAGAAAATAAGCTACAAGAATTAGAACATATGGAGTGTTATCAAAAGTGATTAAAGGAAAGCTGGAATTTTATTGTTATCAGGAAAGAGCATTATTGAATCTGTAACCCCAAACATATCCCTAGGATTTTGAAGGCAGAGTCATATTAAGATTTGTGATCCAGGAAGACTCATTTATTACCAAAGTGTAGGTTGTATTGGAGAATAACTTGGAAGTGGTTAATATTTGATGTGGTTCCATTTAGAGAATACCAAAACATTATGTAAGCATCCAGGCTTAATAACATAGACCTAGTTTTGTATAACATTTTACAGTTTACAATGAATTGTCCATCTACTTCCTTATTTCATCCTCATAATATTACAAGATAGTAGACGGAAGAGAGAGTTTGCTTGCCTCTGAAATAATAGTATCACTGAGACTCGAAAGTAAAAGGGTTAAACTGCAGTCATCCAGCTTGTTAATGGTGGAGGCAAGTTGTAAGTGGCACATCTTGCTATTTCTACTGCTTTCTGCTTTGATGTCATACGAAGATTGACCTTTGTCATTATATTCATGATAATTACTACCTTATCCTACTTCCCATGTCCTGAATAATAATGATTTCTGTAGCTGTTTATATAAAATTATTGAATAAATAATACATGCACATTGTTCAAAATATGTAAAAACATGTACAGTGAAATGTATCTTCCCCTGCTTTTTCTGTCCACAAGTTACTCAGTTCCCCTCCCACAAAAATAAGTAGCTAGATGGCTGGGGCTGTAGCTCAGCAATGGAGCGCTTGCCTAGCATGCATGAGGCACTGGGTTTGATCCTCAGCACCACATAAGAAATAAATAAATAAAATAAAGTCATGAAAACATATATATTTTTTAAAAGACTGAAGAAAAAATAAAGGCATTCTGTCCATCTACAACTACAAAAAATTTAAAAAAATAAGTTGCTAGAATCCTATGCATTCTTCTAGAAATGTTCCATATCTTTGAAGTCATATTTATGTGGCTTTAAATATATTTTTACGCTCACATACACACTCACAAAGCATCTCAGTTTTGTATTTTGGTTTTTTTTTTAATTTGTTTGTTTGTTTTTTTCACTTAGCAACCCTGGGAGGGTGTTCCATAATGTGGTATCCTTTCAAATGGTTGCATAGTTTCAAATGTCTGTACAAGTAGACCATGAGGTATGTAACCAGTTCCCTATGACTACATTTAGTGCTCTGCCAGTTTTGTGCTAATATAATCAATGATGAAATGAGTATTTGTTCACACATCTCGTTTTTGCATAAGAACTAGTCTGTGGGTGAAAATTACTTTTTAAATGAAATTCTGCAGGCCCCTTTACTTGATAGTTTTTAGCTAAGAAAATGGTTCATTACTAAACTGGTTTTGTAGACAATAAATCTATGGCTAGTAAGATGTGTTCAGATCAAAGTTACTGTTTACCCTTTCTTTCCATGAAGCTATTGGGTTCCTGTGTTCAGCCTGCAGGTAAGGCTGGGCATGGGCATCACGTTGGTTTCATTGGTCCTCCTGGCTTCCTCCCACAAAAGGTTGAAGCCACACTATCTCATGCTTCTCAAACCTTGATGTAGGACTCATCTGAGCATCTTGTATTTTGCATGTATAGATTGATGTGGGGCTGGTGAGCCTGCATTTCTAATAAGATGCAGGGTGATGCCAGTGGTGCTGGCCCCTCTGCGTGGACAGTAGAATTTGAGCATGGACTGGGGAAAGAATGATCAGAGGGGTTAGTGGAAAAGCCAATGAGCAAGAAGCCAAAAGAGCTTGGGTTTAGATTGTTTGAACCATAGACCACTTGAACTATGACTTGTATAACTAACTACTAAAAAGTGTTTATCCATCTGTTAAGTTGCTATGAAATATTCTGGATTACTTACATCATAGAATCAAGTTCAGAATTTACTGAGAATACATGTGTACTCAGTTTGTGACATGTAAAAAAAGACTTAAACATGTGGAGATGATAGTACTGATTTCATACACTGCCTGGTTTCCAGAAAGAAATTAAGTGAGCAGTTAGAAACTCCTAAAAATTAACCTGCTTTAATTAATGTGAAAAGAAAATGTGAGGGGCTGGGGCTGTAGCTCAGTGGCAGAGTGCTTGCCTTGCACGTGTGAGGTCCTGGGTTCAATCCTTAGCACCACATAAAAATAAACAAATAAAATAAAGGCATTCTGTCCATCTACAACTATAAAAATTAAAAAAAAAAAGAAAAGGTAACATCATTCACAGGTATGTATACAAGGATAGTTCAACTATTAAATAAGATTGCATAGGAAAAAATTGAAAGAAAAACTATTAGTACTTATCTCTAACAGAATGAATTGAAGATATCTGTTTTTCACTTTATGATAGTTTTTCTTAGCTTTATATATTCTATAAAAGTGTGTTTAATTTTTTGATAAGGAAAAGCAATTAAACATTGATAATACTAAAAATGTCATCACTCTTCTACGGTAGACTTGGGATACATTGCAATCTTACATCATAATAATAGAGATGATAATGAGCTAACATTGATTGAGTTCCTACTGTACACCAAACGCTAGGTCCTCTTCTTTATGTACATGAACTCTTCAATGTAGCCCTGAAAATTAGCATTATAATGCATTTCTGTGCAGCAAGGCATTATCTTTTTTTTTTAATTTTATTTTTTTTAGTTGTTAATGGACCTTTATTTTATTCATTTATTTATATGCAGTGCTGAGAATTGAACCCAGTGCCTCCCACATACCAGGCAAGTACTCTACCACTGAGCCACAACTCCGGCCCTAGGGTATCATCTTTTAAGTATATAAATAAGATCTCCTTTCTCACTGGGCTAGGCTTGGTGGTACACACCTATAATCCCAGCTACTGGGGTGGCTGAATCAGGAGGTTTGCCAAGTTGAGGCCAGCCTGGGCCATTTAGCAAAATCTTGTCTCAAAATAAAAAGGGCTGGGGATCAAGCCCAGAGGTAGATCACTTGCCTGGCACTCTCAATCCCCCGTGCTGAAAAAATTTTAAAAATATTATTTCTCCCTGTATGAAATCTTATAGTTATTGCCCACCTCTTGGCAGTCTATGAGGGCTGGTGGAAGTTAATCCCTGCCTGATTCTTTCTTGCTACCTTTTTCCAGCTAAAATGGTCTCTGTTCATGAAATCACATCAGCTTCAGATCACGTGGGAGAATTTTTTTTGATACCATATATTGAACTCAGGGCCCTTAACTACCAAGCCACATCCCCAACCTTTTCTTTATATGTGTGTGTGTGTGTGTGTAATTTTTTTTTTTTTTTTTTTTTTTTTTTTTTTTTTGGTACCAGGGGTTGAACTTAGGGGCACTCTACTGCTGAGCTATATCCCCAGCCCTTTTTTTTGTATTTTATTAGAGACAGGGTCTCACTGAGTTGCTAAGTGCCTTGCCATTGCTGAAGCTGGCTTGCTTTGAACTCACCATCCTCCTGCCTCAGCCTCGCAAGTGCTGGGATTACAGGCGTGTGCCACTGCGCCCGGCCCTTTTCTACATTTTATTTAGAGATAGGGTCTTGCTACATTGCTTAGAGCCTCACTAAATTGCTGAGGCTGGCCTTGAATTTCTGATGTTCCTGCCTCAGATTCTCAAGCCTCTGAGATTACAGGCCTGCGCCATGGTGCCCAGCTAGCTGGGAGACTTTGAACTAGGTACCGCATGTATGCTGTATTCCTCCTTCCCCAATATGCACTTTTCATACCCATGTTCAATTGTGCCTCTCTCAGAAAAAGATATGGAGGACTTTGTTTTTAAATGCAGTTCCCTACCTTCATTGGTATCCTTAATTTATTGAAGATCTTTATCCCCCGCTAAAATGGAAACTTCCAAATCGTGGGGACTTTACCTTAGTTCTCATCTTCATTAAAGAAGAAGAGGTGATTGGCTGAACTCAGTGCTCGTGCTGGCCCTTGCTTATACTGGATTCCAGGCTTTGCATGCAGTGGTCCTGGGGAAATCTGAAATCTGACAAGCTTCTAATCTGATCATACTCTTTGGGATGAAGGAGAGAAATGATAGGAAAGGGAAACTTATTTCATCATCCCCAATATTGCATTCCAATGTCATTGGGATGTAAGAAAGAAAAAATTTCCCTGTGTGCTGACTTGGGGTAATATATCTTTGTATGCACCTTGCCCTGCTGGTGTCAGAAATAGATGTGTTCCATAAGGCTTCTGTGGGTCAAAGAAAAAAAAATTAAAATCATTTATTGTTGACACTCAAAATACCTTTAGGCTGAATTAGTCAATGAATCTGTGTATCTTTCAATTTGGAATATGCTCTACTCCTCCTTCCATATGTTCTAAATACTCTGCAACTTCAAAGCATACAGCATAAAAATTCTGCTTTGGTGGTTCGTGCAGTTGACAGAACACTTTCTTACGAAAAATCTGTCATAATTGATACTCTTGTGTTTAAGAAAACACATCACGTATTGGCTTTCTGGAGCTTTTGAGATGCTCTGAAATGAAAATAATTCCTTCTAAATCTTATGGTGTACACAGTCCAGACACTGCTGAAAATTTAATATCAAAAGAGCCTTGCAAATGATTTTTAGATGGTGATTCTATTATTTATAGGTCTTGAAGTGAGTTGACCAGAAGGAGGATTTCTGTGACTATATTTAAATCTGTGGTTTGGAGTAGGATATTGAGGAAGGAAACTTTAGGAAAATAAGTGGAGGGAAATTTATAGGTTGGGAGGGTAAGAAAAAAAGAAAACTCTAGGACTAACTTCTTAAAACTCATCAAACTCTCAACAAAAACTTGAAGCAATGGAAATTGCCTGGCATCCTTTTCTTACCTTCTGCAGTGGGAGTAACTTTGAATTTCATTCAAAAATGAGCTTCTACTGGCATTTTTATTAGGCTTATTTAGCGCCATAAAAAAGATAAAGAGTGCTAACATATTTATTTAGCAAGATGAAATGGGCCTGCTATACAAAACATACCAGAGAGTAAGATCCACATTTTATAACTAAAAATGATAAAATTTTTTAGTATCTATCATAGTATCAAATTTTCTTTTGTTTTATTAAATTGCTAGGACGATTATGGATTACTGTTATCATGATGCAATGAATCTTCCAGACATTTCTTCAGGTCTTCACAATTCATAAGCCACAATAAAACTCTTATTTATCTCCCTGAAAATCCTCCCACTAATTCAATAGTTCTCTCTCATTGTAATCAAATATCGATGATTCTAATAGCCTTGAAGACGAGTCATTCGTATTAGCCCACCTCACGTTGCTGCTGGTGCACAGTTTCTCTTGAGTATACAAACTGGAGTTCAAGAGAACTATCCTCTAAACTCTTCAGCAAATGAATTTTAAACCTTAATGAGACTTGCAGATAGATTCAGTCTTTATAGCACCTTTCAAAACAAGGTTCTCAAAGAATGATTTTGCTTCAGGTATCAAATAGAAATAATAATCCTGCCTCCAGCAAGGGTCTTTAATGTAATAAAGTGAAATAGAATAGATATATCATTTGGGACTATCCTCAGTGGCAAATAATACAAAACCAGATTACACATGGCATAAACACATGAAGACTCTCTTTCCTTCTTTTACAAGAAATCAAATAGGCTGACAACTGTAGGGGCTCAATGCTGCCCTCAGGCCCCCAGCTCTTGTGTCTTTCTCCTCTGCCATCAAGATGACCTTGAGTTTTGACTCGCAGGAGCAAGGTGGCTGCTGCACTTCTTAACATTTCATCTATATTTCAGATAGCAAAAGTGGCAAAGAGTAAGGGATGAAAGCAGTGATGCCTGCTGAGTCTTTCCTACTCAAAAATTTTGCTAGCCGGGCGCAGTGGCGCACGCCTGTAATCCCAGCACTTTGGGAGGCTGAGGCAGGAGGATCATGAGTTCAAAACCAGCCTCAGCAATGGTGAGGCACTTAGCAACTCAGTGAGACCCTGTCTCTAAATAAAATACAAAAAAGGGCTGGGGATGTGACCCAGTGGACGAGTGCCCCTGAGTTCAATCCCTAGTACCACCAAAAAAAAAAAAAAAAAAAAAAAAAAAACTTTGCTAGACGCTCTACTAATTGATTTCTACTAACTACTTACATATCAAGGAGTGTGTTATTTGGCCATCTCTTGTTATAACAGGGGAACAAAGGGAGTTGGAAGTGGCTTTTAGATGTCAAACCAGCCTAGGACCTACAGCACTGTTTTCATTATAGTGTCAGATACCTGTGTTAGGACAATCACAATGACAACAAAAATGTGTATAACTCTACTATATATTGGCTTCTGGCCTCATCTTAATAGTGACCACATGGGCTTGGGTTGTGGCTCAGTGCTATAGCATTTGCCTCACAAGTATGAGATACTTACTGGGTTTGATTCTTAGTACCACATAAAAAATAAATAAATGAAATAAAGGTATTGTGCCCATCTACAATTAAAAATATTTTTTAAAATAACCCCATAATAAAAAACAACTAAAATTTTAAATAAGAAAGTTAAATACTATTAGTATATAATGAATAGTCAAAAGCTTATTTTGTCAGAGTCAATTTTCTGGGCATTTTAGATGCTAACTGCATAAGTCTTCACAACATCCCTGTTGTTGTGGGAGGTCACATAATTGAGATACCTTCATTTCATGGGTGAGTGGGCTAGGGATGTAGAGAAGCTAGGGCTGGGGATTTGCATCCAGCAGCTGGATCCTGAATCCCTGCCTTCCACCACTGCATTCCACTCTGCATACACAACTGCATTCGGTGTCATAAAAATTCATGGAAATGTAGTATTCAAGGTGGGAGAGAGGTTGCTCCAAACTTCTTACACCAACAGAGAGAGTGAGGCACTGAGAAAGAGCTGTGGTGGACAAAGTCACCCAGCTTTGCAAGTTAAGTGAAAGTTTAAATATGAAAGTGAACCCTTCACATGTAGTTCACAATCCTTGTAGGGAGGCATTCTTAGTTAATCCCTATGCCCTCTGTGAAAAGAAATGTCCCACCTATCCCTGGAAAGAAGAACCATTGTTTCTTTTTATTGGTACCAGGGATTGAACCCAGAGGTGTTTAACTACTGAGCCACATCCTCAGCCTTCCCTAGCCTTATTTTCCTTTAAACATGGTCTCCCTAAATTGCTTAGGGCCTTACTAAGTTGCTGAGGCTGACTCTGAACTCTTGATCCTCCTGCCTCAGCCTCCGGAGCCTCTGGGAGACATCTCACTCTGACTCATTATTTTAAATATACTTAAAGCCTGCAGAGTCTATTTATGACATTGTTTCAGCATGTCCCTACCTGAAACAATCCATTGTTAGGTTTAGAGGCTTTAATAAATTCAGGTAAAAAAAAAAAATGTTTTGAGAGAATGTTTCAGAAGTGATTCTGTATGTTTGCATTGTGTTATATCAGTAGGCCATAAAATCAGGTTGCCCCATTCTTAATAATGCTACATTTGACCCCACCAGTTAGAGTGATGCCTGAATATTATTTCTTCTATTCTAAGGCTGTAATTTTTGATTTGCAATGATCAAGTACTTGGGAAGGGAAGGGGGATTTCTTTAGTACTGGGCTGCTACAGCCATCTTTCATGTAATCATTTCAGCACCTGTTGTTTGCCTTTTCATCAGTCTATCTTTTCTTGACATGGTGGAAAAGTAACTTTTTGATGCTGTCTTTCGTTCAGTATTCAAAGTTTGTAATGAAGAAATATCTTTTTTCATTAGCTGGGGTGAAATAGCAAACTAAATGCTTATTTCACTTTGTTAAAATTTTCAAGATAAACAATGAATGCAATACTCACTTGCAATGAGATTAATGTTTATTTTTTGTTTTGTTTGTTTTTGCTGTCTTCATTCTTTTTTATTCTATGAGGATTAGTATGACTCATGAGTTTTTGTTCAGTATGTTACAAACCAACTTCCAGGAAATATAAGAATAAGCAGGAACACAAAGACACACATAATGGGAAAATTCCAGACACAAGATGTCCTATAAAGTAACTGTTTTAGTATGTCCCAAAAGTCAATATAATAAAAAAATTTAAAAAAAAAAAAGAAAGAAAGAAAATTTATTATGTTATGTATTTATTATGTTATGTTATGAAGGGCATCCGTCAGAATGATAAAGTCCAAAGAGACACAGACAATTTCAGGGAATGAGTTTTATCACTTGTTCAAGTCAAATGAATGAATGTGGACTGTATATTGACTATTAGAGAAATTTATTGCTTTTTCTTATGATATGATAGTAGGATTGTACTAATGTAAGAGACAGCTTTATTTTAAGAGAGGCATTCTAAAGAACTTAGGAATAAAGGATCATACTACCTGCAGGGGACACATGTGTGCACGCACCCCCCCCCCACACACACACACCTCTGTAAAATGTTTGTAAACACACAGTTTGTAAGCAATCACAGTAACTAGACAAGAAAATATGATAAAAATGTTAAGTTTTGAATTTATGAAATGTTAGGAGGTGGTTGTTTTGTTTCTTTAACATTCCTGTATGATAAAATTTATTTTAGTTTAAGAAGATTTAGAGGATGCCGGGCGTGGTGGCGCACGCCTGTAATCCCAGCACTTGGGAGGCTGAGGCAGGAGGATCATGAGTTCAAAGCCAGCCTCAGCAATGGCGAGGCACTTAGCAACTCAGAGAGACCCTGTCTCTAATAAAATACAAAAAAGGGCTGGGGATGTGGCCCAGTGGTCAAGTGCCCCTGAGTTCAATCCCCAGTACCAAAAAAAAAAAAAAAAAAAAAAAAAGGAAGATTTAGAGGAAAATAAGTATGATCTTTTGGAAATGTATAACACTTTCTTACTCCTTCGTCTATATCAATACTTGGTGAAATATTTGCTCTGCCTCAGAGTATTGGTTCAGTAGTCAGGTTGACAGGGCTGCGTTTCTTCCTCTTCTTTAAATAGGACAATGAAATGTCAGTCTGACTTAAATTGTGAGGATCTGCTTATGATTCTATTTGAAGAATTTCCTCTGGTAACCTTAAAAAAAATAGTAATAGTTTCCTTGATGTAATTTGTCCCAAAGTGATCAAGGTTTTACAAAATTTGGCAAATTTCTAAGCCCAACGTTTTGTATACCTGGTGAAGAACTTACAAAAGGAATTGGCAAAGGACTTGCTGATAAATGTTTAGATTTGGTGGGCCATCCAGTCTCTATGATAATTGCCCCACTCTGCCTTTCCAGTGAGTGGAGCAGCCTTAGAAAAAATATGCAAATAAAAGTGTGGCTGTGTTCTAATAAAACTTTATTTATATAAACAGTTGAAGGGCAAGATTTAATGTGAAGAATTAGTGCATGGAGATCCCTGTGATTACATCAAAATGTAGTGACAGTTTTGTGCTACCATTCCATGACCCCACTCTTCTCATGAACTATGCACAGGCTTTTTTTTTTTTTTTTTTTTTTTGGTACCAGGGATTGAACTCAGGGGCACTCGACCACTGGGTCACATCCCCAGCCCTTTTTTGTATTTTATTTAGAGACAGGGTCTCACTGAGTTGCTAAGTGCCTCGCCATTGCTGAGGCTGGCTTTGAACTCGCGATCCTCCTGCCTCAGCCTCCCAAAGTGCTGGGATTACAGGCGTGCGCCACCGTGCCCAGCTACAGGCTTCTTATTTGCTATAGAAATTCCTCACTCTCCTCTCAGCTAATTATTTCTTCTTTTTAATTTCTCCTGTTAAGCATGATTTTCCCAGGAAAGGTTCCTTGATTAGGTCACTTCCTGAACTGAATTATTTTATCTCTTCCATTTATGACAATCATGTATTTATATAATTAGCTGATTAATTCTTGAGACTATTGAGTTATGATCATCTTCTAGAATGTAAGTCAGCTAGAACTGGAAGTTTTTTTTTGTTATCTTGTTCACTAATTGATTTTGTTTGTCCTTTTTTCTCACTGTTTTATCAACCTGGCATGGTAACTGGCACTTAGTACCTGCACTTAATACTAAGTAACATTTGCTGAATGGATTAGTTGACTATATTCCAGACTTAGTTCCTATTATACTATAAGTGTTAATAATAAGACAGGAGTTCCAAAGATATGGTTAATGAATACATTAAGTTTAAGTTGGGATACATTTCTTTCTTCCTTTTTCCCTCCCTGACATTGTCTTTTAAATACTAGTGAAAGCAGAGCATAAGAAATATAGTATAAAAACTGTTAGTATTCTAAAAATGTAGCTAGATATTCTCTCGGAATTCTTCTAATTTCTTACCATATTTGAAAATTGTGTTGAAGCTTGAGTAATGAAGTAGCCAGATGTGTCTTAATTACCAAGGTGTGACTTAAGTCATTTGAGTTCCCTTTTCAGAGAACTTTGGCTTATTTATTATGTTATTGAGGATTCCAAATTCTAGAATGTGATCCGTCAAGCCCTGAGATAACTGTTTGTAATATCTGATCCCAGTTATTAATCACCTAATTTGTAATTTACAACACAAATCTAGAGCTTTTGTCAGATCAGTTTATTTTGTTTTTTGCATCTTTCTTCTGACTTCTTTCCAACCCTGTGACTTTCTGTACTTTGAACTTTTAAGTGAATTTATTCCTTTAATTACCTTTCTAAACTAATAGAACTGCTCATTTTTCATGTAACTATTTCCCAAGCAAAACACAAATTAATTTCAAAAAATATTTTATTGTTTATCTTCACCCCAATCTCTCATGCAGTATGCTATACTGTGGACACTTACTGACAACATTTTGATATTGAGATGCTTTGGGAAGGAGAGCAGATCATAAAGAGAATTTTTAATAGCTCCCATCTGCCATATATATGATAAATATGTCTTACCAACTGAGGCCACCGTACAACTAAAATATAATTTAGCCAGAAAGAGTCTTTATCATTCCATTTAACTTATATAAATATCTGTCTGCTGGTTTTTATATTTTTAATTAAAGTTAACTCCAATTTAATGCTGGCAAATGGGAAGGAATGAAGCATCTGTGAAGGTGGCTCTTCCATAGTTTATCTGTTTAAGATTTGGAGATTATGAAATGAGGGATGATTAAGATATTTACTCAAGATAAAGTTTGTGTTTGCCTGTTCAGAACCAAGAAAATATCAAAAGGCACCCAAAAAGGTCAGCCTCGTTAAACTGAGCTCAGTCCAAATGAGCTAAATTTCATTTTCTACCACCCTTGTTCTTCTTTAATGGCCAGAAAAATGAAAATGTATTTCTGGTTGCATCCTAATGGAGCATGAAGGAAAAAAAGGAGACAAAATACAGGGTAGTGTATTTTCATATTTTTCAGTTGAGATGAGGTGATTCATCTCTGGCTTACGGTACTTTCTTTACTAACTGTGGAAAAGAGGGGGAAAGATAGATGCCCTTTTTGCAATATTCTAAGATGATATAAATGGTACTGAGTTCTGTCTTCAGAAACCTGCTTCATTTTTATTGACTTGGGTTTTGTATATAAGGAAAATTAAGGCAACAATTTCAGTTGATTTTCTGAATAATTCAAAACAAAGAACTACTACTAAGGTACCTGCTAACTCTCTGAACCTTGTATTTAAGGATAAACTTCGATTGTGTGTGTGTGTGTGTGTGTGTGTGTGTGTGTGTTCATTGCATAAATTCATGTGTTACTCTGTGGCTTCTCTACTTGTGTATCTCTTGAAATGGATGTCATTCTAAGTTGCTTTAGGAAAAGGTAAACAAAGACTTGAAGTTAAGATTTAAAATGTATAGTTTCAGCAAAAAATGATAAAAATGACCTAGGAAGAGTTCAGTGTATGAGGTGAGCGGCAGAGTGAGATGACCCAAAATAGCGTGGGATGGATTACATCCTGAGAAGTGTAGTAGCAAGAACAAAAATTTGAGTTTGTAAGGCACTCTGAATCACCAGTGATGGGAAGGACAGTCACCTCAAGAAATCTCTCTTTGAGCATAATTCATCCTTAGGGTGGTCCAGAGAGTAAATGGTTGGAAAGACCTGGGTGTAATAGCAGGTGAGCTCTCAATCCTCCTTTCTCCCTTAATGTTCTGTTGACTTCCCTCCCATTTGATTATTATACTTCTCAAAATAGTTTTCCATAGCTGATGTCTTTATTTTCTTAGTTTCTATTTTTTTTTTTTTTTTTCGTCTTGTATACAATAGAGGCCCCTAACTGTGTCTAAAGTTTAATTCTTGGTGTTTGACATTCAAAATCTTTTGAATTAACTTGGTTTTATTTTCTACCAGCTTCAAATATCATTAAGTTCTTTCCTCAGGATAAATGAGGCTGTTTGTCCCTTTTTAAAGATACTACATGGACTAGCCCCTCATTTTTTATTTTAACCAACATTCTTCATAGAATAATCTCCCCTTAGTTTCCACATAGATAAAGCCATACCTATGTACTTCTTACCTGTTCCTTGAAGCTGCCTTTGACCTCGGATCTAAACACCCATTCTTCCTAAGAAGTATAAGACTTATATTAGTTTTTCTTGGACATCCATGACAAAATATATCACAGATGGGATGGCTTAAACTTAAGAAATTAATTTTCTCACAGTTCTGGAAATGAGAAACCCAAGACCAAGGAGAATTGCAGGAAGCTTGGTGTCTTCTGAGGCAGATGGCCTCCATTTTGCTGCCTCTTCACATGGCTGGCCCTCTGACTACATGCACCCTGGGTGTCTTGCTCTGCATCCTAACTGCCTTTTCTCATAAGAACACGATGAATGGATGTAGGGTTCACTCTTACAGTCTCCGTTCTACGTGAGTAACTCTTTCAAGGACATATCACCAAATATGGTCACATTCTGAGGTACCGGTAGTTAAAACTTCCAACACATAAATTGTAGGAGAATGCATTTTGGCCCGTTTCAACACTTGTATTACATTACTTGTTCACTTAGCTGGTGATTTAAGGATAAACACATATTTGCAGAAAGCAGATCCTCCCCTCTGCCTCCTGACACACACATATGAAACTACAGGCCACATGGTGTTGATGCCATTCTTTTAAAGATTATTTCTGATGAAACTCTTTTGTCATATTCCCATAACTTTATGACATACATTAAAGTACCCAAATTATCATGAAAAGCATGAGATAAATTTAATTCTATAAGAATCGTACTACATTCTTCTCATTTTGTCATTCTGTTCTACACCAGTGAGAATTTTTTCCTAGGTGCTCTGTTCATAGGAGAACCACTAACTTATAATATCTATCTATCTGTCTGTGTGATTTTATTTGTTTATATCTTCTAGAATCTTCTGGCATCTTTGTGCTAGCCCCTGCTTCTGAAGTTCATAATTAATAACATACTTTTTGTTTTTATTTTTATTTTTTGTACCAGGAATTGAACTCAGGGGCACTCAACCCCTGGGCCACATCCCAAACCCTTTTTTGTATTTTATTTAGAGACAGGGTCTCACTGAGTGCTTTGCCATTGCTGAGGCTGGCTTTGAACTCGCGATCCTCCTGCCTCAGCCTCCCAAGTGCTGGGATTACAAGCGTGTGCCACCACACCCGGCTTCAATAACATACTTTTATAGCTCAAACCAAGTTCAGGTGACTTGTTCAGAGTCACCTTTTCTGACATTTTCACCATCTGGAGGGTTTTCAGTACCCTCTGTTCCCAACTTTAGCAGCTGAAAGTCAAAGGTGGATGCCTAGTTTTGAACTCTTCCCATTTCTGTTCTCCCTATCCAGTTTCTCTCCAAGGCTCAACCTGATTCTTCCCAAAAGGTGTTTTTCCCATCCATGGAATAAATATAGTATCTGAACATCATGGAGTAAAATCACATCACTAAAGGAGGAGAATATATTAGTAGGTATTTTTTTTTTTTTTTTTTTTTTTTTTTTTTTTTGTGGTACCCGGGATTGAACTCAGGGACACTTAACCACTGGGCCACATCCCCAGCCCTTTTTTTTTTGTATTTTATTTAGAGACAGGGTCTCACTGAGTTGCTAAGTGCCTCGCCATTGCTGAGGCTGGCTTTGAACTCGCGATCCTCCTGTCTCAGCCTCCCAAAGTGCTGGGATTACAGGCGTGCGCCACCACGCCCGGCTTATTAGTAGGTATTTTTAAAGCATTCTTTCCTTCATTTCTTTTTGTGTTGCTATTTTATATTTACAGAAGAGTTTGTTTTCCTCACCTTCAGTGCTTATCCCTGGAACCTAGAACAATGTTTTGGTCTTCCCCATGCCCTCCTGCATTTCTATGGTGCCTTGCAGGCAGCAGAAGCTCAGAAAATGTGGCAATGTAATAGATACCAATGAGAATGGACAGGGGATGATAGTTGACTTCTTGGACAGCAGCCTAGTGTCTTATAGTTTAAATAGTGCTTATTTCAAAGAAAAAATGATTTCTGTTTTTGCTTTTGCACCCATTTGCATTTGGCATATATTTAGCAATTTTCAAGACACTAAAAATGCTACATTTGTTTTGACATAGCCTGGGAAGAAAACTTAAGTCCAGGGGCCAAAAGGAAATAGGTATTGAGACAAGAATAAAATACCAATGCTTCCTTTTATATTTGTCAATTGAAGCTTTTTTTTTTTAAATTCTATAAGCCATTTTTCAGATGTCACTAAAATTTAAACTGAAACTGGATATGGAGCTTAAAATAAATGGCCTTTGGAAAAACTTAAAATACTGCAGATTTGGCTTTGTTGGACTCAAAATGGATTTTTAAAACATTGGCTGAAAAATTGACTTCTCATCCCAGTGCTATTGCTTGGGCATACATGGCTTATTCTTTTAAAATTTATTCTGAAATAATATTTATTAACCTTTCACACTGAATTTAAAAAAAAAAAGTTATTCTGATTATTACTTTGGCATATGCCTCTACTTTAGATTTATTGGTATGAGTGTATGTTTTAGGTTTCTCCAAAGAAATAGAACCAAGAGATAGATGTATGCTTGCATGTGTGTGCATGAGTACATCTATAAAGAGATTGGTTTAAGGAATTGGTTTACATGATTTTTAAAGGTGGTAATTCCAAAATCTCCAGGGAGGGTCCCAAGACTAGAGACCCAGTAGAGGCAATGTCACAGGATGCACATGAGAGAGTCTGCAGGAGAAATCCCTCTGGCTTAGAGGAAGGTGTTCTTTTTATTCCACTGGATAAAGCCCACCTACCTTATGGAGGACAGTCTGCTTCACTCTATTACCAATTTAAGTTTTAATCTCATCTGAAAATACTCTCACAGAAACACCCAGAACAATGTTTCACCAAGTATCAGGCACCTCATGGTCCAGCCAAATTCACACATAAAACTGACTACCATAGGAAATGTGTGAATTCATAGGTTCAGTTACCTGCAGGACAAGAAAGCCAGGAAGAACTTATTTTATAGGTCCACCATTCATAAAGTCAGTTCTAAATGATGTAAAATGATGCATCCAGAGGTTGTCCATTGTTAGGGAGAATAAATTCCTTTTGCAGAGAAAGTGGTAGCAGTTTTGTCTGGGTAGTATGTTACCATATACAAGGCATTAGCACTTTAGGTAGATCAGACCATGCTCCTCAGTGCTTTGGTTGCCTTCCTGCCACCAAGTTATTTATTGACTGACTCTTAACACAAGCAGGGAAAGCAGGGATCAAATAATCACACCATGAACTTGATTGCTCTTAAGTCACTGTGAGCAATGTAGCCAGACTTGTGTTGTTTTCAAGTGAAAATTCCTCTGTCTTAGTTATGTGGACAAATGCCTCAACTTGACTGACATTTTGCAGAAAACATGGTGCTATCCATATTGGAACAACTCATGAATCCCTTTTTTATTTTTATTTTTTTAGTTATAGATAGACACAATACCTTTATTTGTTTGTTTCTTTTCCAGTGTACACTTAATTTTAGAAAAACCAAGACAAAAACAGGGATTTATTTCCTAGTGGCCAAGAAAAGAAATCTATTTTATTGAAAGAAAAGAGATAACTTTGAGATACATTATATGGATTTTTAAAAAATGTATATTTTTAGTTGTAGATGGATACAATATCTTTATTTTATTTAATTTATTTTTATGTGATGCTGAGGATTGAACCCGGTACCTCATGTGTGCGAGGCAAGCGTTCTACCACTGAGCTATCACCCCAGTCTTCATGATTCACTTTTGAACCTCCAACATCTAGATTTGTTGCTGGACTATCATAGTGAAACAAATGTGTAGGAAATAGTGAACTGATTCATGATCAAATTGGCTCAAAAACTTTGTTTTTAAATAAAATGCAGACCTAAAATAATACTCATTCTAAGCATTTGAGAGTACTTCTAACTAAATTGCCAAATCCTGGCTCTTTCTCCCTGCTCAACATTTTCAAATTTGGGTTTGAACCCAGTTCTCTTTTATAATGACCCATGATTTTTTTTTGACCCAGTTTTCTTAATGCCCAGTTTTAAGTTTCTTCTTTTATTTCCACCCATGTTGATGTGTGTATCCATATGTGGACCTTTATATCAACTTCTTGAGGATTATTCATAAATGTGTATGCCCAAAGCTCTAACATTCAAGACAATTGCATCCAAAAATATCAATCTTGACATAAAACATGTATTTCCCTCTCACATTCCCATTTTCTATCAAAGATGTTGCCATGGTGTTATTAGCAAGTAAAAAAACATCTCCCTCATTTCCTCCATATTTCCAACACAGGGTTCCTCTGACCTTTCTCACTTTTCTCTCTGTTGCCACATTGATCCTGATTTATTTCTGAGGTTTTGCATAAGGCCTTTCCAGTCATCCCTCTGCCATTAAGCTTTTCACTTTCTTTTCATTCTACCTATTGCCTCTGTGAACATCTTTCTAAAGTATTAAAATATTATGCTTCTACTAAAAATATTTCACAGCTTTAAGAAAATAATACTGCAGTAAGAGTTGGGGACATGTTCTAAAAAACTGGGCATAAATTCTATCACCAATATCAGAAACAAGTGGAACAAATTTAACCTGATGATAAGTCCCCGTTGATTTTGAAATCCTTGGGTTATCTGAGGTTAAAGACAGGATGCATTAAGAGCTTATGACCAACACAGAAATGAAGTACCAACTCACCCCACAGTGAGGGATATAGGAACTATGGAACAGGGAAAAAGAATAGCATTATATTTATGTATAAAAGCCAATACACTAGTGATGTGTCCTAGTGGTGATTTACCACACTGAAATATATTGTAGACTCAATTAAATATGGAAGATTTGAGTGACCCTCATCCTCTTTGCAATACCCTGTGTAGTTTCTTGAGTGAACACAAATCTCAAATGACTTTATTGACATCTAGATCATATTGCTGGAATTAGTGGGCAGTTACATTAGGCCTAAGCTAATTCAATGTGGAATATATGATCATCTAAATTATTATCAGTTTTCAGTGAGAGAGATATATAATATATATAATATACATGCATATATATGCAAATTTATGTATACTTATATATTGATATGTATGTATATATCTATATGTACATATATATGTATGTATATCTCCTTACTTATGTATATATACATACATGTGCATACGTATGTATAGCTCCATATGTATGTATACATATACACACTCACATATGTACACACATATATATAAATGTCTATGTATGTATATATGTATTAATGAATATGCATGTGTATCTATCTATCTATATATATATGAATCTCTCAGTCTCTATCTATCTATCCACTGTGACTAGGTACAAATATTGTCTTATTTTTATTTTGTGGTGCTGGGGATTGAGCCCAGGGCCTCCTGAACACTAGGCAAGAGATCTAGCACTGAGCTGCACTTCCAGTCCTCAATGATATATTTTTAAATTTTTTTTTAGTTGTTGATGGACCTTTATTTTATTCATTTATTTATATGCAGTACTGAGAATTGAACTCAGTGCCTCACACATGTGAGGCAAGTGCTCTACCACTGAGCCACAACCCGAGCCCCCTCAATGATATTTTAATTTGCTGTACTCTGCACTTGTCAGTATAACCCACCATGGAATGATAATTTTGCTTCTTGTGTCAGCTGCCCTTTATCCTAGACTATGTGTTGTACTTGTGAACTCTACCTACTTAGTCTTTAGCATCTGTTCTGATCACTAGGGAATTGCCATGTTAGCATGAGCATCTCTGCTCCACCCTCAGCTGCTCACATCTAGTAAGAATGTGAGTAAGAATCCTTCATGTGAACTAGGTGAAAAGCCAAAAGGTGATCACTTGGTACCTTTGCTGCAGGATGAGAAAATGCAAGTTTAAGATCAGCAACTTTGCCTGGACCTTAACCTAGAATTATCCCAGTACAGTTGGAGTCGTTTTTATATTAAAACTAGCTCTTTAGAATTCAAACAATTTGACAGCCTCATTTTCTAGCATTTAGAAAGTTAAATATCTTATTTGTTACTGAGTAAAACACAGAATATCACCAAGACAAATGCAAGATCAATGTAGAAATTAGAATATGGCATGGCAACCAAAAAGAAAATAATTTTTTTTTCAAAAGACACTAGAGTTGTCTCCAAGTTTATTATTGCAGTTGATCACATTTATGAAAATAACAGTTATAATGCAAGTAAGATGGTTACAGTATAATGTAAAGAATTCTCTCCATATACCATTTGACAACTTTATTTCAGCGACAAACTAGTGTTATGGTACCCATAAGTTATCCTGTGGCAGGATACCACTGGTGGATTATGTTACCATATGTTATTTGTTATAAAAATCATAATAATGTTGCAGACTATTTATTGAAACATCTGAACACAACTGGAAGAAATGACTTCCTGCTAGGCAGGCTGTATTTTCCATACTCATTCTGACCATTACTTCTCATTATTAGGTGTTTGCGAAGATGATTTTGCAGCTGACAAGCTTTCAGAATTGTAAGTTGGAGGAATAAAAACAGATAACAAATAACTCCATTTAAATGTTGGAGCAATGAATCCATTCTCTTCATTTCACACAGTAGGTTTTCTCTTCCAATGAAATGGATCCTTCTGGCCTTGGATTGTTTCCTTGTCCATGATCTATTGGAAACTTAAAGAGCATATATTTAAGCTCACAATGCAGATGTTCTCAACACTACTTCCTTGTGACACCAAAAAACATTGCTGAGTTTTTGAGTTTTTATTATGTCTGTTTATGTGTTTTCTTAATTAATGTTCATAACAACCAGATGAGCAGAGACTTAGAGAATTACTCACAATCCCAGTCCATGATATCTGAGCCCAATATCTCTGAATTCTAAGATCTCCTTTTAAGTCACTCCCATTACCCTTCTTATTTGGTTAATCCAGCTCATTGGAACTGACCTCTGCATAGGATTATCTATCAGAAGTTGTCAGTGTTCTCTAGATGAACAGAACCAATAGAACACATATTCTATTCTATTATGGAATTTATATTAAAATATGTTAGAATATATGATTATATTTAGACTTATTCGATTTATTAGGTTATTTAGATATATTAGATTAGTTTACACAGTGACCATCATCTGCACACTGGAAAGCCAGAGAAACCAGTAGCTGCTCAGTCCAGGAAGCCAAGAGCCTCAGAATAAGGATGCAGGGACCAATGATGCAGACTGAGAATTTCAAAGCTCCCTGGAGAGTTTCTGGCATGGGTACCCGTTGGAAAATGGAAGAAGCTGCCATCTGATGTCCACAGGTGACAGCAGCAGCAATAGACACACCTGCTCCAGAAGAATTAAGCATGCGGGCTGGGGTGGTGGCTCAGCGGTAGAGCGCTCGCCTAGCACATGCGCAGCCCGGGTTCCATCCTCAGCACGGCAGCACCACGTATAAGTAAATGCACTGCGTTACAACTAAAAGCAAATAAATAAATATTTAAAAAAGAAGAAGAAGAAGAAGAAGAATTAAGCATGCACACATGCTGGTTGGCTTCCTTCTTTACCCTCTTTTGTTCCCGCTGGTCTGCAACCTCTTGGGTGGTGCTGCCCATATTCAGAATAGGCACCCCCCCACCACCACACACCTTCATTTTGCTGTCCTGTATGCTAATCATCTCTGGAAGCACCCTCTCAGACTCACCTAGAAGTGTGCTTTACTAATTTCTTAGGTGTCTCTATAAAATTGAGAATCAAGATTAACCATCACACTTCACACATCGTGTCAGACTGCCTGCATCCTTTGCCCCACGGGAGAGAGGGAATAAAGGCAGCCTCCTCACAGGTGATATGGAAAACAGTTCATCCGTAAATGAAAATTACCAGTAGTATATCTGACTGCTTCGAGTGTGTGACCATGTTCCATCAAGACTTCTCCCAGTGGTGGTGTTTCATGCAGGTATTCCATAAGGAAAAGAAGGTTATAGAAGCCAGTAAGAAACCACCCAGGCCTACAGGATTATTGTGTGCAACAGTAGGTACTCATTGACATTTTTTTTTTTAGGTCATATACCAAGCCAATTTTAAATTTAGTTCTGATGTTCAACTGTCTCATCTTTTAGGAAAGTTTAATCCAGATGCCTATAAAACTTTCACAATCTAGTCTAGACCCCCCTAATTCCCCTGTCTTCTTCCTCTGTGTTCAACCCATTTGTTTTCTGTACCAGTCTATGACGTTTACACAGACATTCTGTTATTTAATCAAAGATCACTAAGGTTGTAAAACAACATTGTATGTGTTGTGCCTTTATGCACATGTGACAAAAATTTATTGAAACTTCGCAGACGGGCTTTTTAAAAAAAAAAAAAAAAATGTAGCATTTGCATTTTTAAGCTGTGGGTGTCCTACAGACTCTTTCGGCTATTTTGTGTGGTTTGGGAAAGGCATGCAGAAATGAGGACACACAAAAATAAAACCGAAGCCAAAGAAGAGAAGAATTGTATCCTGGATAAGAAAAATTCTATTTCATTTTGATGAAATGTTTTCAAAGTCCTACGGAGACTTTCTTCTAACCTCCCATGTTATATTTATCGCCTGTGCTTCTGAGGAAACCAAGAAGTAAAAAGAATAGAGCAGAGAGAGAGATTTCCTTTTTTCCTTGAAGTCTGTTTCTTGGTTCATGTAAATGTACCACAATGGCCAAAAGAATCGCCACATATTAAGTAAGGGCAAGTGGATTTTGAAAGAAAAGATAAATAGCTGTTTTTATCTCATCGAAGGCAAAGTAGGTTTCTAAAAGGAGGTGTTAAAAATAGGAAATTATTAAAGTCTTGCAGGAATGCTTTTAAAAGTACATACTATTGTTATACTTTGAAACCTCATAGTATTTAAAATGTTCCCTTTTTGTGATTTCTCAGCTTTGAGAATTTATGGCCTAAAATCATAAGCATATGGTGTTGTATAATAAAGGGATTTCATTTGACAGGGCAAAAATGACATCCATTTTGCTGATCAGAGTTCCACAGTGAGTCAGGGAACATTTTGAGCCAGATCTACCTAATGTACCAAGTTCTGTTTACAGACCCCCCTCCCCTTTTGTTCATCTCTCCATTCAGCAGTTGTTTGATAAGCCTCTTCCAGGAACTTGGTGTTCTTTCTGTTCAATGCTGGGGATGTATTGACGAATTAGTATTTTCTCATCTTCTAAAAAGCTTGTGTCTTGAAAATACATGATTGTTGGTATTAGAAATGCAAAGAGTTTCACTCTGTTGTGTCCCAAAGATTTTACATACATGGAGAATGACCCCTTCCTTTGTCATTTAAATCTAGACCCAACCCAGTTTTTTTTTTTTTTCACGCTATATTACTTAGGATTAATAGGATTGCTCTGATGTTTGTGGATCACAGTAATGAATAGTCAAATCTTAGGCTCATCTATTGTCACTTTTTTCCCCAAATTTTTTTACCTTGAAGTTGATATGAAAATGGAACTTGCCCTTGAGTTATTGAAATGAAGTTAGCAAAGAAACAATAAAATGGCTCATTAATCAGACTTCCATTTTTAATGTCCAGAGTTAAATTTTCCTGAAAATTTTAACAGTGTCTCCCCTCCCCCGTCTTTTCTTTCTGGTATCCTGCTCTTCTGTGTGCCTCAAAATGTATTTATTTTAAAAATTGTAACCTTGGTAAGTCTTTAGCAAGAAAGCATTTTACCAAGTTTGAAAATTATTTTTGAGAAAAAATAATGAACGTTTCAAGCAGGCAGAAAATAGTTTAACCAGCTAAACTTGAATGATAAAATATTTTTGGAAATATTTATGTTTCTGTTTATTTAAATTAAACTCTAAATAAAACTCTTTGAAAGAGCCATAAATATAAACTTAGCAGGTTAGGAGAGTGTTCTAGCTTATAAGCATGATGTATTTGATTCTGCTGTGTTGTCTGAGCTCCATTTCGGTGCATTATGGAGTTTTGAAAAATTCAAAGTTTTAATGTTGTTTAAACATCTGCTTTTGTGGAAATGTATGGTTTCCTTTCCCAGATATAATACATATAAAATATCTCATCTGGGCTGAATGCCAGGGAGGCACCATGCTTAAGTAATAAGCCCAATTATCTTGCTAATAAACAGCAACTGGAAATTGAACTCCTGTTGGCAGATATATAGGATACTTAAACACTAAGTGGGATTAATTAAACTCTAAAAGGAGTTACATTGCAAACAAATATACTAATAAATCGTTATATGAATATTAAGTATAGCAATTATCTCATTTCCCTCTTTTTTAGCTAATGAAGTTTATAGTTTTGAACTATCATGAGAGAAGGGTTTGAAAAACATGATAGAGAGCTTACCTCGAAAGATTGCCTGAGCTACAAATGTCAGATTCCAAACTGATAAAAGATGAATGTCATGGTAAATATTTCACACCCAATGTTGAAGGATATGAATGTGACAATCTCAAGCATGGTGTAGATGCTGGTAAATATTTGCACTATACTGTGGCTCACAGGGTTTTTGAGAGGTTGTGGTACCAGGGCATTTGAGATGATTTGGAAGAATTTGTGATCAATATCATATATTTACTTAGAAGAGTATTATTGATTTTGTGCCATCTGTTTTCTAATTATTTTAAAGCACTTACACAAGTTCAAGCCTGTATATATGAATAAATGAGATTTTTTTTTCTCATGAACAAGCACTCATTTTTGTTAGTGGTCATTCTTGAGTTTTGTCTGAGATCCTATTCAAATGGGAGTCTGAATTTCTGAACAATGGTGTGCAGGATTTAGGTCTCAGTTTTTCTTTCTGCGATAATATGTCATGAAATGGGAGAAAAGAGGTGACCTCTCTTCCACCATCATAAATAAACCTACCACCAACAAATACAAACAATAACAGCAAACAAATAGAAGAAAGACCTGACTTCTATCAAAAGTTTCAGAAAAGGTGACCAAGAAAATCAAGGAAACATCAGGGTAGGAATATGCTGTGTTTAGTCACAACATTGCATTTTGCATCTGTATTGATAAGCTATTAAAATTCTGAAAACTCTAGAACACTAATTCTCAAGGTAGGAAAGTGTAACGTCCATGCTTTTTATTGTAACGAGTATGGGGGGGTGAATATGAACTACTGATGGAAAGAGAAATGTGAAAACAGTAAGAGCAGCTGACTTTTTCCTCATACTCAAAGTTTCTATAAACAAAGACTTTGTAACCTAAACTCAATTCTCGCTCTATTCATTATTGTTCATAGTTTGAAAAAGTTTTGCATGATTTTAAAAGTATTAAGTTTGAATTTAATTTCAAATTGCTATTAAATTTAAATTTAAAAGAAATAGAAACTATTTCCCTCTCAATAAGTAAATAAGATGATCTGAATGCCTGTCTTCAGTTAGTCAGAGGTTTTGATGGTAGCAATGGTGGTAGGGTTAGGAGAGAGGGTTGTGTTTCCCAAAGGCCAAAACCAGTTTTGTCAGGGGTTACCCAAATCATCAGAAAAAAAGAGAGATCTGATCTTATCCCTGAGAGTACACAAGGTGCCATTTTAATTTGTTTTTATTTTGAGACAGAGTCCTGCTAAGTTGCTTAGGGCCTCACAAAATTGCTGAGGCTGGTTTTGAACTTGTGATCCTCCTGCCTCAGCCTTCCTAGCCACCATCTTTCCCAATCCTTCCCTTCACACACTACCTGAGAGTGCATTGACAGCCATATCCATTTATTAAATTATAACTCAGAGAAAAGAAGTGCCAGATAAATTATGAATTTAAGCAAAATTAATCTCAACTCCCTCATAAGAGGTAGAAAAATCGGAACTAAGATACTCAGGTTAGACAAGATGACATATCACAGAAATTTAGCAAACGATATGGTAAAGGTGTCAGGGAGTTAAAAACAGAACAGTATGACCAAGATATATAAAGATTCCAGACCAGAATAAAACACAGCCTAAGAAGCTAAAAAACACTTCTGGGAGTGTTTTACACTGGGGTAGAACACAAATGGGTATTTTCAGTGAAATGATATTCTAAGAGGAGTTGTGATTGTTATTGTGTCCTTTTTCTTTCTTTCTTTCTTTTTTTTTTTTTTTTTTTTTTTTTTTGGTACCAGGGATTGAACCCAGGGACACTTAGCCTCTGAGCCACATCCCTAGCCCATTTTTTAAGTTATTATGTTTTATTTTGAGACAGTGTAGCTTGTTAAGTTGTTTAGGGCCTAAGTTGCTGAGTCTGGCTTTGAACTTGCAGATCCTCCTTGCCTCGCCTCCCAAGCAGGTGGCATTATAGGCATGTGCCACCATGCCCAGCTGTGTTCTTCTTTTGAGCAGTTTAGATATATTAATTTATTTTATGCTCACATTGACCCTGTAAGGAAGGTTTGTGCCCATTTTGCAGATGAGGTAACTCAGTGAAAGGAACTTAGGCATAAGGCTCAAAGTGTTACCATGAGTTAAGAGAGTTGGAATTTTAATTTAAGTAATCTGTCCCTGGAATCTGTGCTCTTAAATGCTGTAAGACAATGTCCATTAACACAAAATTCCATGAAAAGGTATATGGCAGTTAAAGAAAACAAGTGATGGGTATGCCAGATGCTGTGTTCCAGGCCTGTAGACTCAGCAGCTCAGAGGCTGAGGCAGGAGGATTGCAAGTTCCAGGACAGCCTCAGCAACTTAGGGAAACCCCATATAAAAATAAAATCATAAAAAGTACTTGGGATACAGCTCAGCAGTAGAGTGCCCCTCAGTTAAATCACCAGTAACATACACACACCTAAAAAAGATGAAAACAAACCGGTACATGAAGGTGAAATAGAAAAATGCAGCAATGAATCACTCTGAAACTAAATAGTAAAAGATAAAAATTAAGATAAAAACATATAACTGCATTTGTTATCACTGTCTACAGACCAAACTACACCAAAAGTTCAGCAACTTAAAAAAAAGGCTTTAAAAATTAAGTTACTTTTTAACTGATGCACAAAAACATAAATGTTTTATAATAATGTATTTTATATTTTGTGATATGTGATTTTTGATACATTTACACATTGTATGTTTAATAGTAAACATATTTCTCTCCTCCATTTATCATTTCTTTATGGTGAAACTTTCAAGATTGTTTCTTCTAGCTTTCTGAAGTGTACAGGGCATAAACTATAGTCATCCTATAGATATAGGATGTGTATATCTATATACATATCTATATATATATATATATATAGATAGATATATCCTATAGATATAGCACACAGAGCTTCTTACTCCTACCAAACTGTAACTTCAAACCCATTGACCAACTTTCCCCGGCACCTCCTTACCTGCTGCTCGTCAAACCTCTGTAACCACCATCCTGCTCTCAACTTCTATGAGACCAACTTTATTAGATTCCACATATGAAGGAGAACTGCAATACTTGTCTTTCTGTTCCTGACTTACTTCATTTAGCATACTACCTCCAGTTCCACCCACATCCACATTATTGCAAATGGCAGGATTCGTTCTTTTTACAGCCAAATAGTATTCCGTGTGTGTGTGTGTGTGTGTGTGTGTGTGTGTGTATCCAATGAGTCACATCCCCAACCCCTTTTATTTTTTTATTTTGAAACAGAGTCTTGCTAAGTGGCTTAGGACCCTCGCTAAGTTGCTTTGAACTTGCAATGCTCCTACCTAGGCCTCCGGAGCTGCTGGGATTACAGGTAAGTGTTACTATGCCAGGCCTATATTTTCTTTATCCATTCATCAGTTAACAGGCACTTAGGTTGTCTCCATTTCTCTAGGCTGTTATGAACAGCACTACAATGAACATGGGGATGCAGACACCTCGTTGGCATACTGAATTCATTTCCTTTGAATGTATAACCAATAGCAGGATTGCTGGATCCTATGGTAGTTCTGCCTTTAATTTTTTTATGAAACTGCATGGTTTTCTCCACAGTGGCTTTACTAATTTTCATTCCCACCAACAGTCTACCAGATTCCCTTTTCTCCTTAACCTTGCCAGCTCTTGCTATTTGTAGTATTTTTGATAACAGCCATTCCTACTATGGTGAGATGATACCTCACTGTGGTTTTGACTTACCCCTGATGGTTAGTGATTTTTTTCCATATACTTATTGATTATTTGTATGTCTTAGACCTGAAACTCTGAAACTACTAGACGAAAACATAGGGGAAACACTTCAGAACATTGGAATGAGTAAAGATATTTTTGATAAGACCCAAAGAACATGGGAGAGTGGGGGAGGGGGCAGTTAGACATGGGATAACAACAAACTAGAAATCATTTGCACAGTAAAGGAAATGACAAGTGAAAAGACAACCTACAAAATGGGAGAAAATATTTGCAAAGTATATCTGATAAAGGGTTGATATTCAAAATATGTAAGGAGCTCCAAAAATTCAATAACAACAACAATAACTAAAAACAATTCAAAAATAAGCAATTGAACTAAGTAGACATTTTTCAAAACAACAATTATTTTATTGCTTGCAATTCTGTGGGGCAGTAATTCAGACAGAGCTCTGAATATGACACCCTCTCAGTTTTGGATGTAATAAGCTGGGAAAGTTCAATGGCAGATGGAGAATCCAGGGTGACCTCATTCACATCTGTCTTTGGTGGCTACTTTATGATGTCTCTCTTCCCATAACTCAGTAATTTAGTAACTAGATTCTAACAGAATGTAAAAAAAGCAGCTGTAGGCTGAGGCCTAGAATTAACTTCTACCACATTCTATTCTTTTTTAGAATTTTCATGCATTTAATAGAACAAAAAATAGAGACCATTTACATTTTCACCAATAAAAGGATACCCAACACCTTACTAATAATTCTTTAGAACATATTACACAGCCATTAAAGAGAAAACAATACTTTGTGCATTTACATTTTGTGCATTTGCCAATAAATTTCAGATTATTTTCAACTCTCTTTTCCTGCACTTCTGTCCTGACTAATAATATTTCTTTAGTCTCTTTCCCTGACTTGTTTTGAATTAAATATTTTATTATCCCATAGTTCCCTGAACAAACTTGTTAGTTACTATCATACTGATCATTGTGTTGTTACACTGATAATTAAACCATGAATCTTTTCCTTAATACAGTCTAATGCAAATAATTACTTTTGATTCAAAGCAAGGGCTTCTTGCCCAATGCACATAGAAGCGTATTCTAGCAACAGATATTTCCCAAACAAAAGGAGTTTTTCTCTTTCTTTGATGGAGGGTCAACCATCAAAAAGACAGGAAGTAAATTTGAATCTGGGATCAGTTGGTAGCTGGGGAATTTATGGGAAGAGAGAGGGAGGCGGTGCTTCTAGGTTGGATGGCAAGAGGAGGAGGTTTTAGGGTTGTTTTGCACAGGCATAGATGCTCATGGTGCTTCTTGACTGATCACATGCTTCTTCTCTGAGGAGTTAGCATGCTCTGCAAGGAGAATTTTGAGCTTGGGACACTGCTTTGTCCATTTTGGAAAGCTGGTTTTAAGCAACCTTGAGTGAATTCTGGAGGCTTTTCCTGAAAAACAGTATAAGGATGTTTTGTTTTTTAAGCAATTCATATCTGAGTGTGTGCAGGCCTTAGCAGGTCCCACGTTACCCACCTCCTTTCTCAAAACTGCTAATCCCTTACAATTCCATCTTTAGCCATAATTTTTCTATTATTGTTGTCATGCACTTTAATTCTACATGTATTTTAATCTCTGAGAGACACTTCTAGAACTACTTTGGAAAGGCAATGTTCATTTGTACTTTTCTCCATACTATCTTTTCTGTTGCTTTTAATTCCTTGCTGTAGTACCACTGTTTGAACTGCAATTATTTTCCTATGGGAAGAACTCAGTGTAGCATTTTTTAAAAAATTACCGTGTTATGCCTTTTGCTGCAGCTACTTGAAGTGAAATGTTTAAGTTTGTTTTATGGCAAGTTTGTTAAGCTACCTGATGATGTTAGGCACAGGGGTAGGCCAGATTAAAGAGGAGAAGAAGTGGACTCCAGCTGGGGGCAGTGGTATACCTACAATCTCAGTGACTCAGATGACTGAGGCAAGAGGATTGTAAAATCAAGGCCAGCCTCAGCCATTTAGCAAGGCCCTAAACAACTTAGCAAGACTCTGTCTCAATATTTTTTAAAAATAAATAAATAAAAAGAACTGGGGATGTAGTTCAGTGGTAAAACACCACTGGGTTAAATCCCCATTACAAAAAAAAAAAAAAAAAAAAAAAAAAAAGGAAGAAAAGGAAAAAAGAGATGGATTCCACCTCTTGATTGAAGTAATGGCAAAGTTGCATTGTATTTAGACATTTAGTGTGGAAGAGATTGCTGAGGCAAACTCTGAAACAGATAAATAGTAGTCTATATTCTAATGGTTAATAGCCAGCAATTAATCAATGTTAGCAATTTATCTCCAGACTCTGAGTTAGATACTAGCTATTAGTCCATTTGATCTTCACGATAACCCTAATAGGTTAAAATAATACTGTTGTAATGTTTGTTTCCACTTTGCATGTGAAGGAATCAAGGGACACCCTGTATTTATTCTCTAAAGCACACACAACCAGTAGATGTGTGTTAGATGTCAAACTCAGGCCTTGTGATTTTGGAATCTCTGCTGCTAATTTGTCCCATCGTTGCCTCATTTCAGAACATTCTTCATAATGTTAAGAGAGGACTGAATCTACACTGAATAGAAGCACTAATTTTAAGAATAAGCTCTCTGTGGAATGGCTAGAGAGTTCTATCCCAGTAAAAGCATTTTAGAGCTTAAAGAGGGAGTAGGGGGGACATCTAGGCAATAAAAGCAAACCACATGTAAGAACGTGAGATTGGTTTAAGAAATCTTCAAAGCAGTGTTTCCCACAAGAAAACCATGGAGCAATGTCAGCAGAGTTCAACAGCCAGTCAAGGTGTTTTCTAATACATGGTGGCAAACAGAAGTTACCAAGCCTCAAGGAAACAAAGGACATGTCACACTCATTAAAGGAGAAGGAGAAAGGAGAAGGAGAAGGAGAAGGAGAAGAAACTCAGAAAGGAAAATCAACCATTAAGATAAAAATTGAAATGGACTTTGGGTAATAGAGAATTTGAAATTTTTGAAGATGAACTTAACATCTCTGGAGATGCAGCTGTCAGAAAAAATTTTGTGCAGGAATTTGTAATGGTCAGTATTAAGTAATAAGCATAAACATTGGAGATGAAAAATTTTTAAAAATTTGGGAGTTGATGATATGAGAAAGTAAGTGCTTGTTCTTTTTTTGGGTACAAGGCTTTCTCCAGACCAGTATGCCAACACAGATTTTGTTCGTTTGTCTGCCTTTTAATCTGCATGGCAAGCCTTACCTTATTTGGTACAGTTACCTCCTGAGTATATTACAGAAATGCAGAAGGAACTTTTGCAAGAGAAGTAACCAATAATTATTTTTTACCATTCATCATATCCTATATTGAACTTATTATATTCCTAATTTTTATTTTAACTTGTTTTATTATTCTAAAATTTATTTTTGATATTTTTTTAAAAAAAACATTTATTTGTTTGTTTTAGTTGTACACAATGCCTTTATTTTTACGTGGTGCTGAAGATCAAAGGCAGGCCACACACGTGCTAGGCGAGCACTCTACCGCTGACCACAACCCCAGCCTATTTTTGATATATTAATGACAAAAATTGTACATACTCATGGGCTAGATACCATGTTGTGTTTTGATACATGTATATATTGTATAATATTTACATTTGGTTAAATGCATTTATCATTTCTTTATGGTAAAATCTTTCAAAATCTTTATTCTAGCTTTTTTGAAATGTACAGTTCATTATTGTTAACTGTAGTCACCCTATTAGACAATGGCACCCTAATAGTTCTTGTTACTACTTAAGTGTAATTTAATTATAAGGGATTTTTTATTTGTTGTTTTTAGATATACATGATGGTAGGGTGTATTTTGACATATTATACATACACGGGTTGTAACCCATTACAATTTTGATCCCATTCTTGAGGTTGGTCATGACATGGAGTTACACTGGACATGTAATTTAGGAAAGTTATGTCCAATTAATTCTACTCTCTTTTCTATTCTCATTCCCCCTCCCTTCCTTTCAATCCCCTTTGCCTAATCCAATGAAATTCTATACTTCCCCTCCCTAGCCTCTCTTGTTACGGGTTAGCATCCACGTATCAGAGAGAACATTCAACTTTTGGTTTTTTGAGGGTTGCTTATTTCATTTGGCATGACAGTCTCCAGTTCCATCCATTTACCAGCAAATGCCATAATTTAATTCTTCTTTATTGTGGAGTAATATTCCATTGTGTATATATTCCATATTTTCTTTATTCATTTATCTGTTGAAGGGCATCCAGGTTGGTTCCAAAGCGTGGCTATTGTGAATTGAGCTGCTGTAAACACTGATGTGGCTGTGTTACGGTAGTATGCTAATTTTAAATTGTTACAAGGAAATTTTGAAAGATAAATAGACCATTAGGAGGTATCTAGATGGATGGATAGATAGGAAGACATGCTGAAATTCTGTTTTCCTGAGCTCCCTGTTTGCAGGTTGTGTCATAATTTCCTTCTCAAGTATTGTAACATTGTAGGTTTTTGTTACTTTGTTGGGTGTAAGCTGCCTGTCGTGGCCAGCCACAACGCCTTGGGAGGAAAACTCTCGGAGGCAGAGTAAAGATACTACTACTTTTACTTCTACTTTCTTAGAGAGAGCTTAGAGAGAAAGATTAGAGATAGCTTCTTCTTCTTCTTCTTCTTAGAGCTTAGAGAGAAAGATAGAGCTTTTTCTTCTTCATCTTCTTAGAGCTTAGAGAGAAAGAGAGAGAGCTTGAAAGAGAGAGATTTCTTCTTTAGAGAGAGAGAGAGAGAGCTTAGCTTTTAGAGCTTCTTTCTTCTTTCTTCTTTCTTCCTCGGGAGCCTCTGCCTGACTCTGACCAGCAATTACTTCTTCTATCTGGTTTCTCTTCTGTAACCGCTCTGCCTACGTTCTGGCCGCTCTGATTCTTTTCTTCTTCTCCGACCCGAACTCTTCTTCCGACCGAGCGACTGCATGACTGACTGAATGAATTCATTCTTCTCCTGACTCCGACTGCTTTCACCCGGTTATATACCTTTAGCTTTGCGGGTGCCTCACGTGCATTTACAGGTGCGTCACATACATACTTATTATCAGGTGGAACTTATGGCTTCCAGCTGACCGCAATAGCCATCTCCCTAATTGGGGCTCCTTCAGTTGGGCATAATTTCTTTTTATATTTTTGGCCATTCTTGTATGTGCATTTTTAATAAGTCAATTTTAATTTGAGTTTGCCAAATTCTGTGCCATAAAATCCTTTTGGGATTTTGATGAAAAGATAATGTAGTTTCATAAATAAAATTGAGAAGCAATATCACGTAATATTAAGGCTGCTGTTTAGGATTGTAATATATGTCTATCAAAATCACTTATCCTTCATTTTGTGTTCATTTGAATATTTTTATGGTTAACTTTAATTTTATATATTTTGAAGTTCTATTTACTAATTGAATCATAGGCTTTTTTAATACATCAATTTTCATTTTCTACTGCTGCTTTTGTAAAATGCTTTCCAAAGCAGCTAGTTAACTATACCCTGATGATCATTAATACATACTTCAAGTATTCTTATGGATTTTACAGTGCCTAATTTAGCATACTATTGTATTCTTATTTTATATATTCTTTTTCTTATTTATTATATTTTAGTTTTGCATTTTCTAGACATGCCAGAATAATGTTGAAAGAAAATTACAATAGGATTTGTGTTCCTTACTTGAAATGTTTTCCCCTGAAAATGATGCATTCAAATAGTTTTGCATGAATACTTTTAATTACAAGTAGTTTAATTATTTGTTTAGTTAAATCAGTAATAAATGCTGAATTTTGTGAATGATTTTAGTCTTTTCTAAAAGAAAATGTTTAACATTCTTCCTCCCTTCATTTATTAACATGACTTGTATTAGTTGTTTCCTTAATAAGGATTCATCCTGGTTTTCCTGAAAAAAAAAAAACACTGCTTTTGCATGGCATATTATTCTCTAATTTAGCATTCAATTTATTCACTATATGTATATGGTTTTTAATTTATATTTCTAGGTGAAATCAATACAGTTTTTTCAGTGCATTTTTTTTTTCTTGGTACCAGGGATTAAACCTGGGGTCATTCAACCACTAAGCCACATCCCCAGCCCTTTTTTAAATTTTGTCTTGCTAAGGTGCTTAGGGCCTTGCTAAATTGCTGAGGCTGGCTTTGAACTCAAGATCTTCCTGCCTCAGCCTCTTGAGCTGCTGGAATTAAAGGCCTGCACACTATGTCCAGTTACTTTCAGTACAATTTTTGTTAGATTGCAATTTTGCATTTTTTAAAGACTTATAATACGATTTAAAGATTTTTTTTACTATAACCTTAACTGCAATGCTAACTCATATTTTTAATAACTTGAGTAGGCATTTCTACAAAATGTAAAGTATTAATAAGATATTTGAATTAAATAATAAAACACTCAACTATATTCTTTTAAAAAGCAAAAACTGAAAAGAACCCCAATGTTGATCAACAGGCAAGTGGATAACTCTGTCATGATGTGTCAATTAATGAAATACTAATCACCAATTTTTTAAAGTTAGCTAGTGATGCATACAACAGCATGAGAGAGGACAGATGATCACAGAAGTCCAGATTTTGCAAAGCCTCCTAGCCTTCCTGTAGGGGGCTTCAGAACACATTTTATATGATCTCATGTGTAGAAATTTTTCCAGTCAAGGATTTCTTTTATTTAAAATTAACTTTATAAAGAGTAGAGAAAAGGGACCAGAGGGAGGGAGAAGGGAAGGGAAAGGGGAAATATTGGGAGTGGTATTAGCCAAATTATAATGTTATATTGTGTGCATGTACAAATATATAACAACAAATCCCACCATTATATACAACTATAATGCACCAATAAAAATATGGAAAAAATTAAAAATAAAATGAATTTGATAAAAAAGAAACTCAGGGTTCTGTTCCCTTAATAAACACACATTGTTTTCGTATTTTATCCTTTAATCTGTTAGATATTCCAGTTATTGAATGAAATGATCATCTACCAATACTACACAGCCTATTTGTTATATTATCATTAGCATTTCTGATGTAGGATTACACAATAGTTTTGTTTCAATTAACTCCAAAATTCTCTGACATATGATTCTAGCTTTATTGATCTCATGACAAGCATCATTTATCTGAAAGATTCAAGCTTGGATCCATGAAACTGTGATTCCCAAATTGCAGAACTTCAATATATTTCAACTGTGCTGTCGGCAAGTGTCTCCTGAAGTGTTATATACTAGAAAAATAAAATACATTTACAAAGTACATGTTTTGATCTTATGACTTTTAGTGGACATTTACATATTACCTCTTTTGGTCCTTACTAGAGTTAGAATTAGTTGGCATGTCCAGTTTGTAAATTAGGAAAATTTTGTTCACAGAGAGGAGATTGTTCTGTATTTCAGCATGCAACCATGAAAGTTCGCTATTATAGTGTGACAAAGAACCCCCAAACTTAGTTAACTATAAAATATATATTTTTTTCTTCATAATTCTAAGGGTCAGTGACTTAGACTGTGCTTAGCAGGTGGCTCTTCTGTGCCTGGCTGGAATTACTCATGTCTACACCTCAGCAGCTGCTTGTCTTTTGCATATACCATGCCATTTGTCCACAGGTTTTTTTCCACCCCTGCCTTTTCCTTCTGAGTCATTCTCTCTGAATTTTCAGAACCTTTTCCAGCCTGTCTCTGCTTCCTGGTATCTTCTCTCTACTTCTTTTTACTGTTTAATATGTAGTGTTCTCTTTTCTCCAATCAAGATCCCAGAAGGGGTCAATCTATTTAGCTGAGATGATTACCATTGTTTTGCTTATAAGAGACATCTCTTTTGTAACAGTCTGCCTTATAAGTAAGTTGTCAACCAGCATACGGATGGTAACCCATCCTATTATAATAAGTGCTCAACTTTCTGTATTAGAGTATCCCAGTATCTTTTGCCTGGGTACCTGGCCTCCTTAGCTACAAGGGGACTTTTAATATGGCCATAAGTAACAAAGTCTTATAAAATAAATATTTATTGTATTGAAGTTGTTTCATCACTTCTAGGCAAAGCACCATTCCATCTACACCAACTCATAGCTTTCATGCTTTTCTATTCTCCCTTTTTCACCTTTATTAATGAGAATCTTCCAGAAGTCTTTCACAGATGTGGAAAGAGGTTGCAGATGAAATATATCTCAGGATACAGGGGTATGGAAATCTGGTACAAAAGTAACAAAGCTTCATCATTTTTATCAGCCTATCTCAGTTCCACAATTATTCCCAGTTACATTCCCAGGCTTGGCTACAATGGGAAAACAAAGACAGGAGTATATAATTTAATTTTGTGGTTGCAAACAGAGAAAAATTAAATGTGCATATCATTTGTGAAGTGGGAGAATTTGCCTTTCCTATTGTTTTTAACACAGTTTGTATTTTTTTACATTTTTTTTTTTTTTTTTTTTTTTTTTTTTACCACTTATACCCAGCTGCTTTGAGGACTTTCATCTGAAATGCTTGGGACAAAAAGATATTATAGCCAGGCACAGTGGCCACACTTGTAATCCCAGTGGCTCAGGAGGCCAAGGCAGGAGGATTGCAAGTTCAAAGCCAGCCTCAGCAACTTCATGAGAACCTAAACAACTTAGCAAAACCCTGTTTCAAAATAAATTAGAAAATTAAAAAATAAAAAAGGCTGGGTATGTGGCTTAGTGGTTAAACACATCTGGGTTCAATCCCTGCTACTAAAAATAAAAAGAGATTGTAAAGATGGGAATAATTTTGCTTCCCTGATTCTGGATGGATGATGATCTAAAATTTATCTTTTGTTTGCACAATTATGTGTTTATAAAGCCAATGACTGTCATATGAACCTGACATTTCATTTTAAGTGCTAGTTTGTGGAAAGACAAAATATATTATTACATTACCACTCAGAGTTTGTGGCTCTTCCTGTAGAAAAAAAAAGAAGAAAATAATTTTGCTAGTTTCTCCTTTAAAGATTATTTTACTCATTTGCTCTCAGATCCAAGTCTTTGGCCTTGCTGCCAGCAAATAATTCATTGCTTGTAAGAATAATTTTTTATCATTGTTTTCCTTTGACAATAGTGTTATATTAATATTAAATTCAGAACATTTTTTATCAGTTTAAATCCTTGAAATATTTAGATGAAAAGAAAATTAACAAAAAGTGCTATAAAAGACAATCGCAGTCCCTTGAACAAAGAATAATATCACCTCTCGGCAAATATTTTCTATTTTTTTCTAACAGGCTATGAATATTTGATACTTTCAGTGTATTTTGAATGCTCATCAAATATTCATATTTATGCATTCATCATGTGATAAGTATAATACAGGTACATGTTAAAATCAATACAACTTTCAATTGAAACAAACTACCTGCAGAAGCTTTGGTTTTATAGATTACCAATTTAAGAGGAAAAATCTCAGACTGCTTGTGGATTCATGAATGTCATAAATTTCACTGGGAAGAACTGTTCAAAGGCTAGAGCCTGTGGAGTTAATGGCCTAGCAGACTCTTCAGACTCCTGCGGTGCCATCCCCTACATACCCCAGGCTCCCAAGTTCCCAGAGAGGGTCTTTATGGAACTTGTATGTACACCTTGAGCTCCTGCTGTGGGCAGCCTTGTAACACAAAGTCTCCTTCTCAGGCTGGACAAAGGCACTGCTGAGGGGAAAGGTATTAAGATGTGGGGGATCATGCAGTTTAACAAGGTAGTCTCGGTATGTGGTCCTGGTGGGGTTGTTTGTTGTTAATTGTTTATCTATTCTTACATCATAACAAAACACCTTCTTCTCTTTTAGGAACTGCTTTTCCACCTCTTAGTGGTTTGTGTGGGATTGACACTCACCACCCCACCCCCACCCCCACCCCCAGCCCAACACACATATATACAAACACCTTTGGTTTCCTAAGTGGCAGCCTTATGACTCAGGCCTGGCCAAATATAAAAATCCACACCCAATTTCTACCAAATATAAAAATATAAAAATCTACACACAATTTCTACCAATGAGTGTTCCACTCATTTGCTATGGCTCTCAAGACTCTTTTAGCTTGAAATGTTTCTATAGCCTTTTTTTTTTTTTAATAATAGCAGCATTTTTTAATGATACTATTCATATTTTTTTTTTTTTTTTTTTTCTTTCTTTCTTTTCCTCCTCCTCTTCCCCCCCCCCCTCCTCCTTCCGTTGGTAACAGAGAATTTCCCATCTGATGTTTTATCACTATGGGACTGAGTTTTCACATTCACAGTTGAAATACTATATTGAGGCATAGTGTCCTTAGGGAATCACATCTGTCATATGTAAAGCCCACAGTATCCATCTGAGACTCCTGATAATATTTTTTTAAATTTTTTATTTGTTTTAATTAGTTATACATGACAGTAGAATGCATTTATGCACTGGGATATATCATACATAGATGGGATATAACTTCTCATTTTTCTAAGTGTACATATTACAGAATCGTATTGGTCATGTAGTCACATATATACATACAGTAATAATGTCTGTTTCATTCCACTATCTTTCCCATCCCCACATCCCCTCCCTTCCCTCCCTTCACTTCCCTCTACCTAATCTAAGGTAACGCTGTTTTTCACTAGTGACCCCTGCCTTATTGTGAATTAGCATCCACATATTAGAGAAAACATTCAGCTTTTGGTTTTGTGGGATTGGCTTATTTTGCTTAGCATGATATTCTCCAGCTCCAACCATTTACTGGCAAATGCCACTGATCACTCAGTCAAGGTGTTTCCTGATTTCTTCAGTATATACTTTTGTTTGTTTGTTTGTTGAGTTGCAATTCAGTCAGTCTGTGAGAAAACACTTTGAGACCATAAGGAATCTACTGCTTCTCTTTAATATTTTCCATAAACTTAGCATTCATGAATGACTCTTGCCTTACCCCCTTTACCAGTCCTTACCAATCTGTGTTATTTTGTTGCTTAAACTTTTTGTCTTGAGACGAGATTGACACACAGTTGTTTTTATTGTTTATTTATTATTATTTATTAAAGAGATCCCATGTACCTTCCTAATGGTAGTATCTATGCTATCTTTTTTTTTTTTTTTTTTAAATTGTGGAAACTTTATTTTATTTATTTGAATGTGGTGCCGAGAATCGAACCCAGTGTTGCACGCGTGCTAGGCAAGCGCTCTACCACTGAGCCACAACCCCAGCCCCTATGCTATCTTCTTGTAGCTACTTCTACTTTGTTCCTGACTTCACATTCTTGTTAGTTGGGTCATATGATAATTGCATTGTACTCAACTGCAAACTCTTCTGAGAGTAACTGTACATTTTCTATACTCACCAGCAATTGATACAAGACCCGTTCTCCATATTGCTGCCTGTATTTGCTCTGACTGGTGATACAGAACATTTTTCTCTATGTTTCTATCATCGGTGGAAATCTGTTTCTTCCTATCTTCTTTTTGGATGTGAATTTATGAATATCCCCTCCTATTCTACAACCTGTCTTTTCATCAGTGGTAGGGATTTTCAAAGGGCAGATATTTTAATTTTGATGAAGTACAATTTATCACATTTTCCTTCTACCAATCATGCCTTTGATGTCAAATCTAAGAACTCTTTGCCTAGCTCTATATCATAAAGAATTTCATCTGTATTTTTCTCAAACTTTTTTTTTTTGTGTGTGTGTGTGTGTGTGTGTGTGTGTGTGTGTGTGGTTCCAGGGATTGAACTCAGGGGCACTCGACCACTGGGTCATATCCCCACACCTTTTTTTGTATTTTATTAGAGACAGGGTCTCACTGAGTTGCTAAGTGCCTCGCCATGGCTGAGGCTGGCTTTGAGCTCGCGATCCTCCTGCCTCAGCCTCCCAAAGTGCTGGGATTACAGGCGTGCGCCACCGCGCCCGGCTTCTCAAATGTTTTATCATTTTATATTTTTACACTCAAGTCTGTGATCTACTTTTCT
This sequence comes from Tamias sibiricus, assembly GCA_025594165.1. Classification (NCBI taxonomy): domain Eukaryota; kingdom Metazoa; phylum Chordata; class Mammalia; order Rodentia; family Sciuridae; genus Tamias; species Tamias sibiricus. The sequence continues at coordinate 19,711,641 of CM046675.1, forward strand.
CACTTTAAAAATGAGAGTAAAATATATTCCATGCTTGTATAATTATATCAAAATGGATTCTACTGTCATGTATAACTAAAAATAACTAATAAAATTTAAAAGGGCATAAAAGACCCTTGCAGAACTGAGCACCATGCTGAGCCCAAGTACAAAAATACAATGTACAAAATATCTTGTAATTTGGTCCACATTTGATGGAGAAAAGCCACTGATGGCATTTCTAGTAAATTGAATAAAATTTCATATATGAAGTGAAAAAAATAAAATAAAATAAAATCTCTTGACTTTGTGTGTATACGTGTGTGTATATATATGTATACATATATACACACACACATATATATAGCACGATATATAGTGGTTTTGTTGTGTGTGGTGGTGCAGGCTTGTAATCCCAGTGTCCTGCGGACTCAGGAGGCTGAGTCAGGAGGTTTGCAATTTTGAGGCCTGCTTCAGCAATTTAGCGAGGCTCTAAGCAACTTAGGGAGACCATATCTCAAAATAAAAAGGGCTGGGGATGTGGCTTCGTGTTTAAGGGCCTCAGTTTTAATCCCTGCTACCAAAAACATAATAAAATAAAATATATTGCAATTTTAAAAAGTACACTGCATAAAGTTTGCTCCTTCGCCATTTTTTAGGTGAATGGTTCAGTAGGGTTAAGAATATGTACATTGCGAAATAGGTCTCTAGAACTCATCATCTTACAGATTGGAAACTCTATATCCACTAAATGATACCCACTTTGCTCTTCCCCTTTCCCCTGGTAAACTATAACCCTCCTTTCTGTTCCTAGGACTTTCATTTTTAATGTCTTAAATAAATAGAATCAACCTGTATTTGTTCTTAAAAAAAAAAAAAAAAAGCTGGATTGTTTCATGTAATTTAATGTCACTTTTAAAAATTTTTTTGTTTTAATTATATAAATTTTAGTTATATATGACAGTAGAATGCATTTATGCACTGATATATTATACACAGATGGGATATAATTTCTCATTTTTCAAAGTGTACATGTTGCAGAATCATATTGGTCATGTAGTCACATATATACATACAGTAATAATGTCTGTTTCATTCCACTATCTTTCCCATCCCCACATCCCTTCCTTCCCCTCCCTTCACTTCCCTCTACCTAATCTAATGCTATTTTTCCCTAGTGCTCCCCCCCCACCTTATTGTGAATTAGCATCCACATATTAGAGAGAACATTCAGCCTTTGGTTTTGTGGGATTTGGCTTATTTCACTTAGCATGATATTCTCCAACTCCAACCATTTGCCCTTCTTCAAAGCTGAGTAATATTCCATCGAGTATATATACCACATTTTCTTTATCCATTCATCTATTGAGGGACACCTAGGTTGGTTCCATAGTCTAGCTATTGTGAATTGAGCTGCTATAAACATTGATGTGGCTGTATCACTATATCACTATAGTATGCTGATTTCATATAGTATCACTATAGTATGCTGATTTCAAGTCCTTTGGGTATAAATCAAGGAGTGGGATAGCTGGGTCAAATGGTGGTTCCATTCCCAGTTTTCTGAGGAATCTCCATAATGCTTTATAGAAAAACTGCCCGCTACACCTTTTATTTCTTTCCTGCTAAGTCATCCAACTGAACCTGCTCTATTTCCTAAATTTGTTTTGTCCACCTTTGCTGATGGTTAATTGGGCATATTTGTACAAACCTGTTTCTCTGGTTATAAATGCTTGCATTGAAATTCATAAAATATATTGGTCTGTAGATTGTCTTTGCCTTAGTTTGGTTTCAGGGAAATTTGAGCTTCTATAAGATGAATGGAGAAATAGTTCCTTCTGTTTTTTTGGAAGAGATTGTGAAGCCCTTGTGTTGATTCTGCTTGAAACATTTGGTAGCACACGTTGGAGGCAGTTTTTAAATTAACAATTCATCTCCTTTCATACTTAGAGGGTTATTCAAATTATTTATTTCATATTGAGGGATTTGTGGTAGTTTGTGTTTTTCAAGGAAATGGTCCTTTTGATATAAATTGTCAAATTTATGCCTGTGGAGTTATTCTGTCTACCCTTTTGATGCCTGTAGGTTCTACACTGATATTCTGTTTCATTTCTGCTATCGGTAGTTTGTGTCTTTGTGTGTGTGTGTGTGTGTGTGTGTGTGTGTGTGTGTGTCCTAAGGTTTTGCCAGTTTTATTACTCTCAAAACTATAGCTTCTGTTCTATGGAATTTCTCTATAATTTTTCTGTTTACGATTTTATTGCTTTCTATTCTGAGCTTTCTCCTGTCTCTCCTTCATTTGTTTTGGTGATTCTAGGTTCATGAGGTGATTATTGATTTGAAAGCCCCTTCTTTTTATGATGTATGCATATAGTGCTGTAAATTCTTCCTCTGTGTTCTACAATCTCTGTCTTTTAATTATTGTGTTGAGGCCATTTTTATTTAATGTAATTATGTTACAGCTGAATTCAATCTTTTTCTTGTTGTTATTATCTATCATCTTTTTTTAAAAAAATTGATTTCTGTTTTCTTTTTCCTGTTGTATTTCAGCGGTTTCTGTTGGTATTTGTGTAATAAAAAATTAACCTCACTCAAGGAGAAATGTGGCCTTTGCTCTAGGATTCTAAGAGGTGATCTCCAGGCCCTTGCAATGTTATGCTTGGTAAGAGTATCTTTGCTTTCATGTGCATCTTAGTCCACAATAGGTTATAAAATAATGCAATGTAGTGTGTGGACTTTGGGTCACAATGCATAGTCTGATAATGTGACCTAGAGTGGGGACTTTCTGTCATAAGGTATCATCTTGCTTCTGCTCTAGTCTAAGGTTAGCTGTGTGAGCAGCCAGCTTTGTGTGACTAACAATCAATAAAAATTTCAGAAACCACCAGGCATGGTGGTGCATACCTGTAATCCCAGCAGCTCAGGACACTGAGAAGGAAGGATCGCAAGTTCAAGGTCAGCCACCACAACTTAGACCTTTCTAAGCAACTTAGCAAGAGCCTGTCTCAAAAAATGAAAAAGAAAAGGTCTGGGGGTGTGGCTTAGTGATAGAGCATCCCTGGGTTCAATGCTCAGGATCTTCAAAACAACAACAACAACAAAAATCTAAAATCCAAGGCTCAGTAGAGCTTCCCTGGATGGTGATACTTTGTGTGTGTTGGCATACATCATACTCTCCCTGTTAGAAAAGGTTAACTGGAAACTACAGGTTTGGAGCCCTCCTTGACATGTCTACACCTTGCATGTCTTCTCTTGGTTAATTTTAATCTGTATCCTTTTGCTGGGATAAACCACAACAAAAATATAACAGCCCTCAGTGGGTCATAAGAGATTCTCTAATAAATTTTCAAATTTGAGAGTAGTCTTGGGGACTTTAGAACTGATAATTGTGCTTTAATTTGGGAGGACGTGCAGGAGCCCTGTTTGGGGAGATGGCTAAGATTGCGGTTGACTATGGGCCATGGAGATTTTTGGCTGTTGCCACCTTCCGTAGTCTCACGGGACTTGGCCCGAGATCTCGTGGGACTTGAGCGAGATTGCTGATCGGGTCTGCACCATTTTGGTGGTGTGTGTAGTGCGTGTTAAAGTCGTTGTTAGAGCCAGAGAGAAAAGTTATCAAAATAAAAAAAACTGTTTGTTTCCAGTTCGCCTCTGAACTTCTTCCCACGGCTTTGTTGCTCCAAGCGGCCATTGCTTCAGGCGGCAACAAGGAGGTATGAACCCATAGTTTTCCACATGCTAAGCATGTGCTGTACTACTTAGCTGCACTCCAGTCCCCAGTGCTTGGCGTCAGTATTGATATATTGAGGGAATGCCTAAACTCTACAGATGGTGTCAGAAGAAGCAGGCCTGTTCCTTAGTCACTAGTACATTTCTATACACACATTATTACCATCTGCTGGGGTCACCATTTTGTCAGAGTGATGTTTGGAAACTTTAGCTTCCTTTACAATCATGTACCCTTCCTCAGTCAGTATATAATTGTCTCCTGCATGCATTTAGAACCTCATCAGTTTTGATTTTACTTCAACCATGAGACATAATTTAGGAACTCAAGGGGAAAAGGCAAGCCTATTGTATCTACCCATATTTTTGTTTATGATGTTCTTTCATCCTTTCTAATGTTCCAATCTTCCTCCTTTCATCATTCCTTGTCTGTTTAGAGAATTTTCTTTCACTATCTTTGTAGAGTTGGTTTGCTAACCAGAAATTCTTATTCTCCTTTATCTGACAATCTTGGTTTCCCCTTTTAACTAAGGAAATGTTTACTATCATAAGATGCTGGGTTAAAAGTTATTTCTTTAAGCATTTGAAAAATAGTGCACCATATACTGTCTGATGAGAAATCTACAGTCATTCAAATTGTTTTTCCCTAGAAGGGTGATGTTATTATATCTCTGGATGATTTCAAGATTTTTCCTTGTCTTTAATATTTAGAAGTTCATGGAATTCCTTGTGTTTATATATTTGGATTTCTATTTGGGGTTTATCCTGTTCAGAGTTTTCTCAGCTACTTGACTCCACATTTTTATGTTTCTGGCCAAATTTGGGACATTTTCAGCCATTATTTTCTTTTTGGTACCAGGTGGTCTTCCTGCCTCAACCCCAGCTGCTGAGATTACAGGTGTGCACAACCACACCTGGCTTAGCCATTATTTTTTTTTTCCCAAAATACTCCCTTCAGTTCTAATCTTTTTTTATCCTCCAGGACCCTGATAACATGCACATTAGATCTTTTGTTAAAATCTCATAAGTTCTTAAGGCTCCATTCATTGCTTTTTCTCTGTTTCTTTTCTCTCTGCTCTTCAGTGGATAATTTTTGCAGTTTGAAGTTCCATTTTAGTATTTCTTTCCTCCTCCTCTATTCTGTTACTGAACCCATCCACTCAATTTTTTTTTTTTTTTTTTGGTACCGGGGATTGAACTCAGGGGCACTCGACCACTGGGCCACATCCCCAGCCCTTTGTTGTATTTTATTAGAGACAGGGTCTCACTGAGTTGCTAAGTGCCTCGCCATTGTTGAGACTGGCTTTGAACTCACCATCCTCCTGCCTCAGCCTCCCAAGTGCTGGGATTACAGGCGTGCGCCGCCGCGCCCAGCTTCCATCCACTCAATTTTTGTTTCAGTTATTATCTTTCTCAGTTCTAATGTTTCTTTTTGGCTATTCTTTATTATTATTATTTTAGTTGTAGATGGACACAATACTTTTATTTTATTTATTTATTTTCATGTGGGGCTGAGGATTGAACCCAGTGCCTCACTCATGCTAGGCAAGTGCTCTACCACCCTCAGTCCCCATTGGCTATTTTTAATATTATCTTTTTCTTCCCTTAAGTCTTCTGTTTCCTGCTGAGACTTTCTAGGTGTTCACTCATCTCAAGTGTGTGTCCTCATTTATTGAAGGATTTTTGTCATGGTTGCTTTAAAAATCTTTGCTGGATAATTCTCATGTTTCTGTTATCTTGGTGTTGGCATCTCTTAGTTTCTTTCTTTCTTTCTTTCTTTTTTTTTTTTTTTTTTTTTTTGTGGTACCGGGGATTGAACTCAGGGACACTCGACCACTGGGTCACATCCCCAGACCTTTTTTGTATTTTATTTAGAGAGAGGGTCTCACTGAGTTGCTAAGTGCCTCGCCATTGCTGAGGCTGGCTTTGAACTCACGATCCTCCTGCCTCAGCCTCCCAAAGTGCTGGGATTACAGGCGTGCACCACCGCGCCTGGCAGTTTCTTATTTTTCATTGAATTTAAGACATTCCCCTTTGCTGGTGTGATCAGTGATATTTTCCTTTTTTAAATTTTTAAAAAATATTTATTCATGTGCTTTAGTTGTACACAATGCGTTTATTTTTGTGTGGTGCTGAGAATCAAACCGGGCCGTGCACGTGCTAGGCGAGCACTCTACCACTGAGCCACAACCCCAGCCCCTATGAGTTTTCCTTTTCACCCTGAGTATTGTTATGTTATTGTAACATGGATCTAGGCAATCGGGTTCTTTTATCTCTTGAATTCGAGGAATGAAATCAATAGACACAAGGGCAAAAGCAAAGTAACAAGATTTATCAGAGTAATAGAAAAAAAAAAAAAAAAAGAAAGAAAGAAAGCAGAGATCCTAAAGGGATGGGGCCCCAGGAGAGGGTTGCCAAGGGGTATCTGTTGTCTAGGTTTTTTTTTTTTTTTTTTTTTTTTAAGCATATCTGCTTGCCTAGCACAAGTAGAGTGAGGGATGCTAACATGGACCAATCGAGTTCTCTAAGCTCTGAGTTTAATAAGCCAATCAGGAGTGCATAATTTTAATCCCTTATTTACATAATTAAAAGGCCAGGTCTCACCTGGAGGGTTTTTTTTTAATAGTTTTTTTTTAACATTTATTTATTTGTTTTAGTTGTACACAATGCCTTTATGGGTTGCGCACGTGCTAGGGGAGCGCTCTACCGCTGAGCCACAACCCCAGCCCCTCACCTGGAGGTTTTTAACCTGTCTTTTAGAAAGAGGAAGCATCTCAGGTATGGGTCTACTTGTTGCTAGGGGTAAACGCAGCAGTAAATGAGGAAGGGCTGCTGTGGTTGCAGCTGTGAGGTGCAGAAGCAGGTGTTCTAGGTCAGCAGAAGGCATCATGTTGGCAGTGAGTCACTGGATGTCTGAAAGTCGCTGTCTCCTTTCAGGTTGGTGTGATGTCCCCCTTCCCTCTTGTCCTTCTCTAAGGCCCTCCTCCTGGCTGCCTGTGGGACACCTGTCTTCCTGCCTCATTGTGAGTGTCCAGATCTTGTTTAAACTTTGAGCCTGAACTGGCTTTGTGGACACTATTCCATCATTACTGTCAGATGGAGAATCAAGTTCAGGTGTCTCACCCAATCTCTGCTGATACCTGAGACAATAGCTCCCCTCCTACTAGGTGGAGATTAGCCTTGAACTCCCTCTAGCCTCCACTGGCATCATGCTGGAAGTCCCCTTGTCATTGCTGGATGACCGTAGGCATCCTCAGTCTCCTCTAGTCCTCCTCTGATGCTACCAGAGTGAGAGGTGAGTGAAGGTCCCCATTCCTTCCCATGTGTGTTCTCCCCTCTATTGGGAGGTCACTCTGTCCTGAACAGCCACCCGACTTGACCTTCTTTGACCCCACCACTGCAGCAGTGGTTCTGAGGCATCTCCTAAAGCTCCTTGTAGGTGAAGTTTGGCTCCCTGCACAACCTTTGCTAACATGGATGTAGATGGTGCCATATTTTTTTCTGTGGTATTTGACTGAAATAGAGAAAGTAATTTTTTTTCAGTGAAATATTTGTTTCATTCTAATTTGTTATACATGCTTGCAGAGTGCAATTCATTTCACATTACATATAAAGAGCACAATTTTTCAAGTCACTGGTTTTACATAAAGTATTTTCACAACAATTGTGTCTAAAGTTAATCTGTCTTATGGGATCCCCTCGCTTTTTTTTTTTTTTTTTTTTTTAAAGTCCTTTGCTAGATGGACAGCTTATGGTGGGAATTTTTCCTTTGTCCATGACTGTTGGCATTTCTGACTTGTCTCTTTGTTTGGTTCCATACCCAGGATACACAGAGCAAAAAGAAGATCCTTCCTGGACATCACTATAGCTTTCCTTGTGTCCCTAGGTCACTAGCTGGTCTACCTTTCAGAGTCTTCTCAGTTTTGCTTTACATGTATCATGCATACAGAGTTTTTAGTTGTATTTAGCAGGAAGAATGGGGACAATATTCCATTTACTCTTTAGTGAGTCACCAAGTAGATTATTTTTAAATGCCTACAAATGCTTACCTTTCTGATTAGGTCTCATTAATAATGCACAGTAGAAAATTTGTTAAGTGGCCTTTTAGCTTTCTGATGTTTAATGGCCTTTCTATAAAATAAAGAAAATATGGGTGGATAGTAGGGACAGTTTGTTCAGGGTTCTTTGTGTGGGCCGTGAAGTTCTAAGAGAGCAGAGAATTTTTTCCCTAGTGTTTCCACTTTATATTCAGTTCCTAGCAGGATTCCAGGCATGTGGAAGAAACTCAATAAATGCTTTTGAAGGAATGATTTGTCTTGGAAATAACTAAAGACAAAAAAAAAAAAAAATTGACAATTCCTGATTGGTCATTGAACATGACCTTCAAAATTGGTCTGTGTAATCTCAAACACTCTTGAAAGATCATAAACTTAAATCTGATTATACTTCAATTATGTTTCATGGGTAGGTTCCACAATAAACTTGACTATTCTAATCTTAAATGAAAGATTACACTGGATAACACTATCCTATTTATTTTCTTCTGCGATTATTTTAATAGTTGTCAAAAAAAAAAAAAAAGTGAAGACATGTTCCATGTACTCTGCTCCACTGGGTAACTTTTTTTTTTTTTTTTTTTTTTTTTTTTTTGTAAGAATATGTTTGGGTGCAGCTCTTAGTTTTTCATTGCTAGTGTCTTCCTGACTTAAAAGACAGTGGGAGATAAGGAAGAATAAATGGCTGTGATAAGACATGCTGTGTTGAAACACATTTCTACTCCTCAAACCACCGTTGGAGACTTTCACACAATGTGATTGGAAGTAATTGAGGAATCACTAATTTTTTTTTTTCTATAGTAAATTCTACTAGTGAGGGAGTAAAATGCTACTAAAAGGAATGGCAATCTGAAAAATGATTCAAAAAAGGTGCTATTGGAAACAAGCAATTAAAATAAATTAAAGTGGTGAGTGAACATGTAATGTTTTATTTCTCATAATTTCACCTATGAACATCTGTACTTTGGGACCCATAAAAAAGGATAAATGGATTTTCTCTATTTTTATTAAATCTGTAAGTCATTGGAAAAACACACAAACCTGCACTTCTTTGCTCATATCCCATTCATCTGCAAGAGAGGGTGAAAATAGTGGCTGGGGTGGGAGTTGGATATCATAAAATACAGGGAAGATCAGTGGAGTAGAAGAAGGAGATTGAAAGGGAGGGAGGAGGGACAAGAAAGGGAAGGAAACGCAGAATGAATTTAGCAGAATCACACCATGCGCATATATAAATATGCCATAGGGAATTTCATTTTAATGTGTAAGTAGAAAGAAACAATCAAATATAAATAAATAAATAAATAAATAAAAGAAGATCAGTAGAGGGGCAGAAGGAGGGAAGGAAAAGTGGGGAACAGGGGCTGAAATGGAGTAAATCAAATTGCATGCAAATTCCATGCAAATTCCAAGCAAACTGTAAAAGACTCTATATTTGCAGTTTTTTTTTGAAAAATAAGTACATGCAGACACACATGCACCTGTATGTACTTTTAGATTTTGTCAGAATGAACCCAACTACTGTGTATGACTAAAATTATTCTCTAAATATGACTTAATTATTACCTTCATGTATCCTATCAATTTCTTGCTTCCACCAAATGATTTTGGGTGCTGACCGCATGAGCACTATATGTATTCCCTGTCACCTCCCTACTCCCTTATAACTAGTGGATTCCAATCCTTTCTAGCTGCTTTTGTATTTTTAATCATTAGTGGGACATCTTAAATGACAGCCATTTGGCTCCCAGCAAGGCATACAAGTGTATTGGGTGGGGGGAGTTGGAGGAAGAAAAATGAAGATATTGCATTTTTAAATTGTAATTAATAATTTAGAACCACTTCTGAACTCCGTTCTTAAAAATGGCAGCCAGACCCCTTCAGTAGATTTGATTATGGAAAGTACAGGATGAAAGTTGCATTGTAATTTGTAAAAATGCTGATGAAGAGAAATGGACCATTATGTGGTACATCTTTGATTTGCTGATCAACTAGGGTGGCCAGTTTTTGATCTTGACCTCTGAATTATTGATACCCTTCTATCAATGAAATGGTTTCCTTTCAGATCCTCCCAATTTCCACTTTGCTGGAAGAATCCAGGTTTTATTGGCTGGATCTCCTTTGTTGGATCTCCCTGAAGTCTAACAGTTCAAATCAGGTTAAAAAGAGAATTCTATTGAAGCTTGATGTTTTAGGTAAATAAAAATTGTTGGCTTGAAGAACGGTGTTTTCCTTCAGTGAAGCAGTTATTTCTCATGCATATGAGGTATTTGATGAGCCCTGATTCTTTTATAGGACCTTTATAGGGACAATTCATGTGCAAAAGGAGATATTTAACCCAAATCAAAGAACAATCACCACTCTTAGTATGTAAGATATTATAACAGTTATATTTGAATAACTTTCTCTAAAATGTTTGTTGTTTGTCTATCCAAAATATTCAGTGAAACCAGATGCAAACCCACTAGGGACCAATTGAATCCGTAATGTTCTGTCATGTGAAATACTATGTAGTCATTAAAGAAAATGAGGTTAGATATACATGGCTTGACAAAGAAAAATACCCAAGTTTGGGTTGTTAAACAAAAAAAAAGCAACCTGTAGAAGGCTCTAGATTTGCAGTGTTTTTGAAAAATAAGTACATGCAGACGTCTCTGCACCTGGATGTACAGAAGATGTCTGGGAGGTGATGCCCCAAGTTATTGGTAGTTCCCCCAAAGAAATAGGATGTAAGATTATTATGGTTTGGGTCTGGAATGTGCCGGCCCCCAGGCTCAGGTATTGAAAACTTGGTCCCCAGAGCAGCAAAGTTGAAACATGGGGATTTGGAGAAGTAATTGAATCATGAGGGCTTTGACCTCATCACTGGGTTAATACATGGCTGGATTAATAATTTGATTATTGATTAATAATTTGATGGCATTGTTTGGAGGTGGTAGAACCCATAGGAGGTAGGTCCTTGCTGGAGCAAGTGGGTTATTGGGCATGTGCACTTGATGGCTATATCCTGTCTGCATCTTCTTCCTCCCTCTCTCTCTGCTTTCTGGTTCACAGATAGGCTTGAGCTGACAGGCCACCTCCCCCATGGAAATTTCCATTAGGAGCAACCTGGTTTCAATTTCCCCAGGCAGGAGCCAATCAGCTTAAAGGTCACTCTGTTCCCTGGGCAGGAGCCAATCGGCTTAAAGGTCACCTTGTTTACTGGGAAAAGAGCCAATAATGTTAAAGGTCTTTCAGGCACCCCCCCCCCCCCCACCAAGAAATCCCTACTTAAATCCCTGCCTGCCTGGAGCTCACAACACAACAGTTCTTCCCTGCGGAGAGAAGCAGCCCAGGAAGCAGCTGAAGCAACATCTCGTCCCTGCGGAGAAGAAGCAGCAGCTGTAGCAGCTCCAGACTCACCATCTCCAGCCTGACAGCTCCAGCCTCCAGCCCATTGGCAGCTGCCCCAGCCAACAGCTCCGAAGACCACGGCCAGCAGACTAGGCACCGACCCTCCCACCAGAGCTTGCACGCTTCCCTCTCCCTGACTCCTCTCTCCCCATACTTCTTCTGCCTCCGACCAGCCATAGAGGCTGGTGAATAAATCTCTTGGCTGCACGGTTGTCTCCAGTGTGATTTTTGCCCTTCACTGGTCACTGGAAATTGAGCTTCATTCCTCTGCCACCCTTTCCATCACAGACCCAAAGCACTGGAACCCGCTGACCACAGACTGAAACCTCTGAAACCACAAGCTGAAATATATGTTTCCTCCTTTAAGTTGTTTTCCTCAAGTACTTTGGTATGGTGAGAAAAAGCTAACAAATTTTTATTTTGAATTTTCATGAATTTTAGTTATTGATTACAATTTTCATAAGGAACGTTCTTCTCTTTTGAATATACTATTAAAGCGAAAAAATGACAACGACTGTGAGTCTTTGTAAACTGTACATGGAAGTCTAAAATTAATATTCAGGACTCTTCACCTTTGACCCTTGCCCTGTTGCCGCCATTGTTACTCATTCTATTAAAATAAGGGTGAGGGACAAGATGGCGGATGAAAGAGGAAGCACAGTCCCAAGGCTCCTCAGTACCAGACTTGTAAAGTGGGAATACGGCACCTCTCCAAGGTGAGTAACCAAGAAACCTCACTGAAATGTAATACTGAACTGTGAAAAAATTCATAGAGCAGGAAGTCGGTAAGCTGAGCATAAGAAATAGCACTTCAGGGCCGGGGTTGTGTGGCTCAGCGGCAGAGCGCTCGCCTCGCATGTGCTTGGCCCGGGTTCGATGCTCAGCACCGCGTAAACATAAATGCATTATTGCATTGTATACAACTGAAGTAAATAAATAAACATTAAAAAAAAAGAAAGAAAGAAAAGAAATAGCACTTCAGAGCAGGACAGGTCCAGCTCCCAATAGAGCATAGAAGGTGTGCTGACAAGAGAGTGGTGGTGGGGAATTTTTAAATAAATAAAAATATACTTGGGAAACCTGTGATTTATACAGGAAGGCTGATTTTTTTTTTTTTTTTTTTTTTTTTTTTTTTTTTGGTACAGGGGATTGAACCCAGTTGCACTTGAACACTAAGCCACATTCCCAGCCCTTATTTGTGTTTTATTAGAGACAGGGTCTCACTGAGTTGCTAAGTGCCTCGCCATTGCTGAGGTTGGCTTTGAACTCGCAATCTTCCTGCCTCAGCCTCCCAAGTGCTGGGATTACAGGCATGCGCCACCGCACCCGGCTAGGAAGGCTGATTTTAATGGACACAGAGTTGGTGCGGAAAGCGGCTCAGTGAAAACAAATCCAAAGTGGTCTATAGGGCAGAAGTGTTGTGTGGGGGCAGCAAGCTGCACCCCACCCTTCTGAAGAAATAAATTGAAGAAGACCTTAGAGAATGGAAAGACCTCCCTTGATGTTAGGCTGACAGAATTAATGTTGTCAAAATGACCATAATATCAAAATCAATATACAGATTCAATGCAATCCCCATCAAAATAGCAATCAAATTCTTCACAGAACTAGGAAATAACTGTCCTAAAATTCATTTGAAAGAATAAGAGACCCAGAATAGCCAAAGCAATGCAAAACCTAAACTTAAATTATACTGCAGAGCTGTAGTAACAAAAACAGCATGGTATTGGCATAGAAATAAACATGAAGATCATTGAAATAGAATACAACACACAGAGACAAATCCATATATTTACAGCCATCTGATATTTGACAAAGGTGCCAAAAACTGTTTTGAAGAAAACATAGCCTTTTAAACAAACAGTGCTGGGAAAACTGGTTAGCTATACATAGAAAAATGAAACTAGACTTATCTCTCATCCTGTACAAAAGTCAAATAGAAAAGTATCAAAAGCTGAGGAATTAATACTCCATGTATGTTTCATGTCAAAATATGTTCTGCTGTAATGTATAGCTAAGAAGAACAAATAAAAAATAACTTAGAAATTAGACCAGAAACCTTGCAACTCCCAGAAGAAAACATAAAGTTAACATTTCTTCATGTTGGTTCTGACACCAAATTCTCTAACAAGAGCCCCCCGCCCCAAAGCACAAGAATAAAACCAAGAATCAATAAGTAGGCTACTATCGAATTAGAAAACTGATGAACAGCAAAGGAAATGATCAAAAGCACGAAGAGAGAGCCTACAAAGTGGGAGAAAAATCTTTGCCACCTACTATTCTAATACGGAATTAATATCCAGACTATATAAAGAATTCAAAAAACACCAAAAACAAACAAATAACCCAATCAACAAATTGGCAAGAGAACTAAACAGAAACTTCTCAAAAGAAGAAACTTAAATGGACAAGAAACACATGAAAAAAAAAAATGTTCAACATCTCTAGCAGTCAGGGAAATGCAAATAAAAACAACACTAAGATCTCATCTCACTTCAGTCAAAATGGCACTGATCAAGAATACAAATCATAATAAATGCTGGCGAAGATGTGGGGAAACAGGTCCAATTACTTGTACATTGGTGAGACTGCAGACTAGCACAACCACTCTGGAAAACAGTATGGAGTCTCCTCAAAAAAATAGGGATGAGGAGCTTGGGTTGTGACTCAGTGGTGGAGTGCTTGTCTCGCACATGTGAGGCACTGGGTTCGATCCTCAGCACCACATTAAAAAAATAAATAAACAATATAAAAGATATTTAAAAAACAAAACAAAAAACTAGGGATGAAATCACCAGCTGTCCCACTCCTTGGTATTTTCCCAAAAGAACTAAACCTGCATGCTATAGCAATACAAACCCATCAATGTTTATTGCAGCAAAATTTACAATCACTAAATTATAGAATTAGCCCAGATCAAGATACCCATCACTAGATTAATGGATTAAGAAATTTTGGTACACACACATGCACACACACATACACACACACAAAATGTAGTTCTACTCAGCCATAAAGAAGAATGCTATTATGGCATTTACCAGTAAATGATTGGAAATGGATATCATGCTAAGTGAATTAGGCCAAACTCAGAAAATCAAAGATCAAATGTTTTCTCTCATATGTGAAAGCTAGAGTAAAATAAAGGAAAGGAGGAGGGTAGGATAAGATATCTTTAAACACTTTGGGAGGCTGAGGCAGGAGGATCGCGAGTTCAAAGCCAGCCTCAGCAATGGCGAGGCACTTAGTAACTCAGTGAGACCCTGCTTCTAATAAAAATACAAAAAAGGGCTGGGGATGTGGCCCAGTGGTCAAGTGCCCCTGAGTTCCATCCCTGGTACCAAAAAAAAAAAAAAAAAAAAAAAAAAAAAAAAAGATATCTTTAAGATACATGGAAGATCAGTAGTATAAAAGGAGATCAAGAGGCATGTGGAGGAAGGAATGGGAAAGGGGGGAAATGTGGAATGAATTCTTTAAAAATCATGTTCTGTGCATTTATGAATATACAGGGAGACTTCACCTTTACGTATGAGTAAAAAGAGCCAATGAAATAAAAATAGATGAGTGAAAGCAAGTCTTGCTGAGGAAAAGGAGGAGAATGGGGAAGGGGAGAGAAGATAGGAAAGATAAGGGGGAGAAAAAAGGGGGGAATCCTAAACTGAAATTTAATTCCTTGTGCATATGAGTTTGTTGGGATGAACCCAACTACTATGTATAATTATAAAGCTCTAACAATCATCATCATCATAATAAAGGTAAGACAGGATGACCTTCAAAGTTAATTGCAACTTGCTGTGATGACCATTCTTTTGACCAAAGTGATCACCTTTGGGCGTGAATGAGCCTCTTGTGAGAGTGTGGGGCTTTCTCTCCACATCCCCATTCACAGAGTGAAATCCGGGCGTCCTTGGAGGAGCAGCACATGTCTTCCTCCTTCCATCATATCTTCCCACATACAGCATTTCTACCTTTCTTAGAAGTTTACAGAACTTCAGAGGGTGTGCCACTCTCTTGGTGTTTGCTAGATCAAGGTGCAGTCTGTAACACTGCTTAACATTTAGTTTGTTTCATAGTTTTCCATATGTTTTTATAAGAATAACTTTATGTAATTAAATCTGAACTCTTGAACCATGGATAGGATGAGTCTATTTTGGATTCACTTGGCTATTAGGGGGGAAAAAAAAAAAAAGAAAACTATTGAAATCTGTTGAAATATCTCACTAAGAATGGTGAAGCTTACTGGTCTGGGATAATATATCATTTTTTCACAGAGGAGTGCCTATTCTGGACTTAGCTACAGTCTTAAATGGGATGATTTAAAAATGGTTATCTTAAAAAAAAAAAGATATTCCCTTTACTCTAATTTTTCAATGTGTAGAGGAGATGGCACATTTTAAATACGTAGTTCTACGAACAAACTTTCATTCCCTTGCCTAAGTTTTCTATGCCTTCATCTAATCATAATAATACTTCCCACCAGAATTGTTCTGAGATAAGAAAAAACAATGATATTTAAAATGGCTTAGAATATTGCCTGGAACATAATACTGATACAGAAATTAATTCTCTTTTGGGGACTCCTCATTGAAAGTTTAATAAAGTTCATTAAAATTCAGCAATTGAGATATAGTACCAAGGACACAGTGGGTGCTCAGACACTATCTTTGATGAAGATAATGGTGAGGATGATGAAGGTAATGGGGATGATGATGGTTATCATGATAATGTAATGATTCTACCATTCTGATGTTGGTGATGATGATTATGGTGATGGTGGTGATCATGTTAGTGGTGGCGATAGTGGTAGTGATGATGATACCAATGTTGATAGTGATAGTGGTGGTGATGGTAGTGATGATCATTATAGTGATGATGATGACGACGTTAATGATGTTTGTTATGTGACGAGGGGTGATGATAATATGGCAACTATAGTGATAATGGTCATTATTATAGTGATGATGAGGGTGATGTTTTTTGACAGATGAAGAAAATTAGAAAATTGCTAATAATGCTAGACAGGGAACATTGAAGGTTTACACAAGGAGCACAAGCGTGACATGAAATCTGACCTACTTTTTCTCACCAATCCTTTAATGCTTGAGTGGATCTGTGTCACCTTTAAGAAAGGAGCACCTTTTATTATTTTCCAATTCAGGAAAAGCCTCTGTCTCTCCCAGAGGAATATCTTCACATTAAATTTATAAGAAGGTGTGTAAGTTAGTTGTGTCCTTAGAAAAACAAGACGTGTAGCCAACACATTCATATGAATACTAACTTAAAGAATACTCTGTTGTTGTTTTTTTTCTCCTCTGCCCCCACTTCTCTCCTACCACATTTCACAGAGGTATTGAGGTACCTCATATATTCTTTTGCCTCAGGCACATCTGTATTTGAAGCCCCATTGCAGAGGTTTTCTGTAAGGTAGAGTCCCCTCCCGGGATTTTTTTTTTTTTTTTTTTTTTTGTACCAGGATTTAAACCCAGGGACACTTAACCACTAAGCCACCCCCAGCCCTTTTTATTATTTTATTTTTTTTATTTAGAGACAGGGTCTTGCTAAGTTGCTTACCACCTGGCTAAGTTGCTGAAGCTGACTTTGAACTCCAAAACCTTCTGCCTCAGTCTCTGGAGTCACCAGGATTACAACCAGGTGACACCATGACTGGCCTGGGTTTCGTTTTCTGAAAACTGAGTCTATTGAAAAGATGGTGTCAGGTGCCCAGGTGGAGTGCTAGAGTTTAGGAAAGTACACAGTGAGGAGGTGACAGGATTTTGAAGGAAACAGGGAGCTCTAAAACTTTCCAGTCTCAGCATGCATTCCCAGATATAGACATGGCATAAAAGCAAACATCTGTTGGATTACCAGCTTGCATAATGAGGATATGAGCTGGGGCCACAGAGAACTGCAATATGAAACCCTCTTCCTGTAAATATACTAAATTAGGAAGGAACCCAGGAAAATGATGCACTCTGTAAAGGCAAGGATTGTAATTTCCCATGAGCTCAATAATTTTTAAGGCCGAAACTTGCATTTAATTTGATTAAGTGAAAATAAAATAATTGATAATGCTTGCACACTCAATAAAACTAGATTTCATCATACTTAGCCAGAGAAACTAAGTCCTTTTATCAGCTAACTTTGTCCCTAAACTCTAACCATCTGGGACAGTTTAATATTTAATAATCGGAACTCCAAGACCCATCCCTTATCACTGTTCTTTGGAGATGTGAATGGTCTTTTTCTAATGTTCATCCAAGGAGGAGACTTAAAACTTTTAGAGGCTTCAGCCGTATGAACTCCACTGAGAATCGTGCAGAACAAACACACTGCATGTTAAACTGGAAGTCATCTGAAAAAGTGAAAAATTTAAAACTCAGTGATGGAAGTGGAACCACAAATGAAACATCATGTAGTTGCCACGGGCTCCCTAATGGAGCATAAACCTGAACTTCGTTGCAAGAATAAAACTAAAAATATTCTTCCTTAATGGGAGCAGCAAACCAAAGGTGTTTAATCACCTCATCCAGGTATAAAATCATGAATGCAAAGCACCTCATCATCCTTATGGAGGTGAGTGAGGATCCTTTATACAAACTTAAAGTCACCCTTGACAGAGAGGCTCTTTGTTGACTGCATGAAGTGCCAGATTCTGCTCACCCAGCTCGCCTCAGGATGCACACACTTCATTTCCATGAGTGTTCTGGGAAGACCAACTGTATCATTTGCCAACATCTCGGCCAACATCCACATAATAAAAGGCAGCCACCGTGGAACATGGGCTGAAAAGCAATGTATCCAGTGTTTAATGAGTAGCATTAGCATGCTCTTAAAAACACTAATAACAAGTTTAATTACTGTTCATTTTAGTGTGGATGGCAGCTCTCCAAAACCTAATTTCTTCCTAAATTCATTTCAGTAAAAGCAGAAATTTTTTTTAATGAAATAAGTGAATGTAATTGTAAGTTACTTACAGAAATTAGACTTTTATTAACATGATGTGAACTCAGAAAAGAACACCTTTATTATTTTTTCTAGTTTATAGTTTTCTTTATATATATATATATATATATATATATATATATATATATATATATATTTGCTTTAGTTGCATACAATGCGTTTTATTTTTATGTGGTGCTGAGGATCGAACCCGAACCTGGGCTGTGCACATGCTAGGCAAGCGCTCTGGTTTTTTTTTTTTTTTTTTAAATATGTATTTATTTGCTTTAGTTGTACACAATGCGTTTATTTTTACGTGGTGCTGAGGATCTAACCCAGGCCGCACACGGGCCAGGCAAGCGCTCTACCGCTGAGCCACAACCCAACCCCAGCCCCTGGTTTTCTTTTTAGGGGTTTCTTTTCCTCCTCTCCCACCCTAACATAATCCAATATGGCCTTTGAATTAGTTTTCATAGGGATACCATTACATTTGGCTAAGTTTGAATCTCAAAGGAAATTGTTTAAAAACCATTTGAAGCTTTTTTTTTTAAAATTTTTTTTAGTTGTAGATAAACACACAGTAT
Source organism: Tamias sibiricus (assembly GCA_025594165.1). Lineage (NCBI taxonomy): Eukaryota > Metazoa > Chordata > Mammalia > Rodentia > Sciuridae > Tamias > Tamias sibiricus. The sequence goes on from CM046675.1 coordinate 19,730,320, forward strand.
CTTTATTTATTTATTTTTTATGTGGTGCTGTGAGGATGGAACCCAGTGTCTCACACATGCAAGACAGGTGCTTTACCACTGAGCTACAGCCCTAGCCCCAGCATTTGAAGCTTTATAAAGTTACTAAAATACAGAAAATGCTTAACATCTTAATTTAAAGCAAAACTAGTCAGATTTGATTCATGGAGGGATGCTGGTCTAGGAACTCTCTGATACCTGTCCATGATTGATAAGTATATAAAAGGAGAGTGAGCATTAGGAATTTTTAGAGCAATTTTATATTGCTACAACATTTTCATAGTATTTCACAAATGTTTTCACTCTGCTGTGGATTGGAGGGGAATAGGGATGCTTTATTATTGAAACTTGGAGATGCACTGAATTATTTATTTAGTTATTTTTGGTACCAGGATTGAACCTGAGGATGTTTAACCACTGAGCAAACTCCCCAGACCTTTTTTATTTTTTTTTATTTGGAGACAGGGTCTTACTAAGTTGCTTAGAGCCTCACTAAGTTATTGAAGCTGGCTTTGAACCTGCAATCTTCTTGTCTTAGCCTCCCAACCTGCTGGAATTACAGGTGTGTACAACTGTACCCAACTTTGCTTACTTATTTTCTTAAAAGATGAACTTTGTATTTTAGAAGAGTATGTGATTTACAAGAAAGTTGAAAAGATAGTAGGGAGAATTTCTATTAGCCCTACACACAATTTCCTCTACTAATAGCAGCTATATATTAATATGGCATATCTATCAAAAGTAATGAGCCAGTGCTGATAAATGATTATTAACTAGCCAGTTCAACATTTTGCTCTGATTTCCCTTGTTTTTACCTAGTGTCCTTTTCCTGTTCTAGGATCTAGTACAGAACACTGTACTACCTTGGTCAGGAGGTCTGCATGGACACTTCTTGGCTGTAACAGCTTCCCAGATTCCTTGTTGACAACCCCTGAATGTTCAAGGTCCCAGGGCTGACCTTCTCAAGATAGAAATTGTGATATCCAGAGAAGGTATCACAAGTGCTTTAAAAGTTATTATTTACATTATATGTGATCTATATTTTGTGACTTTTTTCCTAAAATAATTAGGTGTGCATCTATTAGATTGTCCTCATAGTTCAAATATCCTAAATTATCCATTTTACTGTATATTGAAAATGGCCTTTCTTAAAAATTTATCAATGTATATTCTGTGAGATCATTAGCATGGTGGGATATTGGTTTTCTGGAGACATGGTTTTTGGTTTTTGTTTTTTTTTTTTGTTTTTTAATATTTTTTTAGACGTTGATGGACCTTTTTTTTTTTAATTCATTTATTTATATGTGGTGCTGAGAATCGAATCCAGGGCCTCACACATGCTAGGCAAGTGCTCTTACCACTGAGCCACAACTCCAGCCCTGGAGACATGGTTTTGTGTTGAATAATTAATATATGAAATGAAACATGAATGAACATCTGCTAAATTTCTTTTGAAAGGTAAAGGTAGAAAACATCAAAATGTAGGCCTGGAAAATAGAAGGTACAAGGGCTGATGGTATAGCTCAGTGGCCAAGGGCTTGCCTGGTATGTGCAACACTCTGGGTTCAATCACTAGGAATGCAATAGAAAGAAAGAAAAATAATAAATAAAGAAAAAAGGGAGAGTACAGAAGTCAGGGAAGTTCTTGTGGTTTATATGAGCTTCTCAAGGAATTCAAAAGGAACATTCTGGTGTACAAAAATGACAGACTATTTGAGTCTTGAAAATTAACATTTAAATACCAGTTTCACCTTACCTAGATTAAGTGACTTAGTCCTGCTGACTTAAACATTCTTTCATTTGATTTCTCATTTTAAGTGGCATTAGTAACTGTGGGAGTCCTTTGTATTGGCTTTTGCAACATCCACTCTTCTGGCTTTCTTACATGAGTTCCTATGCTTTAAAAGCTTTCTAGCTTCTTCAGTTAATCTCCCAGCTCCTCTGCAGCTGTGGTTGTGGATTTAACTTTAATTTTGCAAATTACATACAGTCATCATTTAGTATCAGAAAAGAATTAGTTCCAGAAGTTCTTTTTTTTTTTTAACTTAAAACAATAAACATTTATTATTTTACAAAACTTTTTTTTTTTTTTTTTTTTTTGAGAGGGATCAAGGAATGGCTTAGCTAAGGAACTGTGAATCAGGATTTCTCTTGAGACTGCAGGGAAAATGTGAAGCAATAGAAGAGGTATCCAAAAGCTGGGATTAGAGAACCATATTCCAAGAATGGCATGGATATGGCTGTTGGCTGGCTGCTCACACGTGCCATCCCTGGTACCTGTGTCTACACAGTAGAATGACAAGCATTCAGAGGATCCATCCTGAAGACTTGCCACCACAGGTAGTAAAAAATGTGGATCAGAAACAAAGGGAATATATAAATATGTTAATATATAAAAAATGTGCATCAGAAACAAAGGGAATATATAAATATACTAATATATAAAAAAAAAAAAACAATACTCAGCCTATGCTGCTTGATGCTGGTAGCAGCACAAATTTTAAGAATAGCTTAACTTTTGCAACAAGGCAAAATGTGCTTGCCTGTGTTATTCATATACATACACATAGCTATTTGTCTATTCTCTTGTTAAACTTTATTGCTGTTATGTTTTTATATTACAAATAATGATGCAGTGAAAATCTTTACAGAGATCTAATGTACATGTGCAAAGGCTTTAGCGAAATATATATATATATATATATACACACACATGTATATATATGTACACATGTGTATATATATGTTTCACACACACATGTATATAGTATACACACACACACACACACACACACACACACACACTGATAAGTGGAAATGCCATCTTTTGTGCCCACATCTCCAATTATTGCTACTAAATTAACTGGTGTTGAAGTTCTCACCTGTGTGGCCATATTAATATATGTTTCAACCAGGAATAGATGAGAGTTCCCATGTTTACTATCTTTATTGAATTATGGTATATCACAACTCTCATTTTTTGGCAAATTTGATGGCTGTGAAATAAAATATAGTCATTTCAAATAAGTTATTACCTAATTATTAATGATTTTTAAGCAACAGTTCACATTTATTTTTTTTTCATCGTATTTCCCTTCTCTGAATGGGCTTTTCAAGGCTTTTCCTATGAGTTTTTTGTGACTATACATTCTTTGGGGATTCTTTTTATAATCTGGTTACAAAACTTTGCCTCTGCATTGCTTTACAAAAAATTGTGTCCTGTCTATGGCTTATTTTTTGTTTGCTGTTTAGGGTATGTTTTGACAGATATAAATGTATACTAATTTTCCTTTATTACTTGTACTTTTGGCATTTTTCTTAATGTATTCCACCTAACCTGATATTATGAAGATTTTTTCTCTTTCTCTTTTTTTGTACCAGGGATTGAACCCAAGGATGCTTAACCACTAAGCCACATTTCCAGACCTTTTAATTTTTAAATTTTGAAACAGTGTCTCCCTAAGTTGCTTAGGGCCCTTCTAAGTTGCTAAGGCTGGATTTGAACTTGTGATTCTCCTGCCTCAGCCTCCCAAGTTGATGGGATTACGGGTGTATTCCACCAAGGCCAGCTGTTGCTGCTGCAGCTGCTTCTTCTTTTTCTCTCTCTCTGTTTATTTTTACTTATTCATGTAGTATTATTTATATTTTTATTTTTTGTGTGTGCTTCTTAGTTTATTTTTTTATTTGTTCTAATTAGTTATACATTGACAGTAGAAGGCATTTCAACACATCACATATAAATGAAGTATAACTTCTCATCCTTCTGGTTGTACATAATGTAGAATTACTCAGGTCGTGTAATCACATATGCACATAGGGTAACAATGTCCGATTTATTCTATTGTCCTTTCTACCCCCCTTCCCCCACCCTTGATTCCTCTTTGTCTAATCCAAAGTACCTCTATTCTTCCCTACACCCCTTGCCCTTGTTTTGATTTAGCATCGGCATATCAGAGAAAATATTCAGCCTTTGTTTCTTTGGGATTGGCTTATTTCACTTAATATGATATTCTCCAGCTCCATCCGTATCGTAAGTTCTTGAAGTTATCAAAATGTATCTATGCTCCAGTTCCTTGATATAAAGTGGTAAACTATTTGCATATAATCTATGCAATTCCTCTCATATAATTTAAATCATTTCGTCTCCATTAGTAATAATTCCTAATGCATTGTAATCGCTATGTAAGAAGTTGTTATAATGCATTGTTTGGGGAGCTAGAAAAGAACATTATACATGTTCATTATAGACACAATTCCCCTTGAGTATTTTCATTCAGGGTTGGATGAATCTACAGATGCAGAGCCCACAGATATGGAGGGAAGGCGACTCACTGGAGACTTGGATTTGGAATCTGGAACTTCATTTCACTGGTAGAGATCCTGGCAGAAGAGGCTTAATTTGTTCTGGAGCCCCTCACTGGAGCGGAGCCTCCTGATTTAATGGGAAACTTCCTTGGCAGGGCAGGGGCAGCCTGGCATGGCTGGAGCCTCAGTCTGGAGTGTGATTCTTCACCTCTCTAGGATTATAAACTTAAGATACCTAGAAAAGGCCCTACCCCATACAGCTAAATCCTGAACAAAACAGTGTTTAGTAGATGCCTATTTAGGAGATGCCCGTCATTTTGGTGCTTAAATGAAATGATTGCGTATACCATGCTCAGCCAAATGCCTGGCACAGAGTAGGTAACAAACGTCAACTTCTCTGCTTTCCTCATGCTGCTGCTGATGTTGAAATGAGGAGTCGCCTCAGAAAACACCTAAAGTCCGAATTTAAAACAAATTAGAACACTTTATTTACCTGGCCAGGGGCTGTCACCCACCCACAGAACCTGAAGCTCTATGGGAGAACAGCAGCTTTTCCTGGTTTTCCTTGGGAATTTAAAGATGAAAACCACAACTTTTCAGCATCATGCAAGCAAGCCAATCACAGAAGCTAGAACAATAGTAAGCGAGTCTTTGCAAACCTACACAAGACTGGAATTTTCCAGGTGACAAGCCAGTAGGCCACAGAAGCTAAAAAGTAGTTATTTTAAACATCTTAGATAGCCACAGCTTGGGTCCAAGCAGATGCTAGACAATCCTATCCTGAGTTTGGGCGGGGGCGAGAACCTACTTCAAAGTCACATAGACCCACAAATGTACTCGGACCCAAGATGAGGCTCACCAAGACCATTGCTGTATCCTGCGTTGGGGACACTTTATGGGGTACAAAGCACATGAAAATAATATAAGAAAACAGCTTTCATTTCAGTTTCTCAGAAACAGCTCTTGTAACAGTTTTTAAATAGAAGGCAGCAAAATAGAATCTTAGGCCTACCTATGACAGTTCTTGCTTTATAATTGTCTTATCTTACCTCACTTATCAAAATCTTCTATCTATAATTATATTTTATACTCATTAATTTTACTGATTAGTTTACACTACAGTGATGTGTTGGGAAGTTCAATGTGAACTCGCCTGAAGATATAAAAATTAAATCATCTCAAAATACTTTTTAGTTATGGATGGGCTGCATAAGACAGTATAGCATGATGTAGAGGTAGTGTACTATAATGGTAGGAACAGAGAACAGTGAACAAATATTTAGAGTACAATAATGTAGGTATGGGGCTGGGATTGTGGCTCAGCGGTAGAGCGCTCGCCTAGCACGTGCGCGGCCTGGGTTCGATCCTCAGCACCACGTACAAATAAACACATTGTGTACAACTAAAAAATAATAATAATAATAATAAAGTAGGTTCAACTCTCAGAACTACTTACCATTTAGCCCTGAGCAAAATTTTTCTGGGATTTATTTGTGCCATCTACAATGGGGGAATGGATGAGATCATCTACAATGTTTATCAAACCTTTAAAATTCTGAGACTTACATTCCAACTTCATTTGCTTCTAATTTGAAATACTAATTGAAAACAGCAATCAGTGTTCACTTCTTCATATGACTCTTTGTGGAAAAGGAGTGAGGGCAAACCATGAAGAGATTTTCTTATTAACGACTTGCCTAACATTTGCATTGTGAAAAGTGAATTAAGCAATTTAAAGAAAGAGACCATTAGAGGTGAGGAAGGTACCTTGGGTACTTTTTGTTGTTTTGAGGAAGGGTGGGACTCAAATCCTGTTAACTTGTCATATTGGTGAGGTTTTCCATGGTGACAACTGACTATTTTCCTAGGAATAAAAACCTTAAAAAGCTTGTTTGTTTTGTTGTGCTTTTGTTTCTTACACCTAGAATCCTTGAACACAGTGTTGAAATTTAGAAAACTTAGAAAAGGTGCTGTGAGGGATTGGAAAGTATTTAAGATAATTGACTCTTTCAGGAATGCAATTAGTAGGTACAGTCTCTGGCGCGCACGCGCGTGCGCCCCCCCCCCCACCCCACACACACACACAAAGCCAGATTTTACAAAACTAAAATAGAGATAATTAACTGAACTTCTTATGAATGTATCTAGCTAAAAAGGAAAAATCAGCGGAAGAAAAATAGTTATCTCCTAGTCTTGTAGCATTTTGAGGTTTTTGTAGATGTAAGAAAGGTTGTAAAATGTCATTGTGCACACACATGCCCACACAGAGAAATCATTTAAAATCCGTATGAACACCAAGGCAGGCTTCTAGTTATTTATTTTATTTTTATTTTTGATATCATAGTTTGAACCCAGGGGCACTTAACCAGTAAGACACATTCCTACCTGTTTTTAACTTTTTGTTTTGAGACAGGGTCTCCCAAAGTTGCTTAGGGCCTCTCTAAATTGCTGTGGCTGGCTTTGAACTTGCAATCCTCCTACCTCAACCTCCTAAACTGCTGGGATTTCAGGCATGCACCACTACACCCAGGCTTTTAGATATTTAAATTGAGTTTTTTAAAAAGGGCATCAGTTTAAATTTGTGTCAAGAGTATTGACTAGTCGCTTTTCTATTAACACAATTGATACAGCAATACCAATGTTTGAATTTGACCTATTTGTTTGCAAGGAGGAAGAACTGTGTAGGATTCTTTCAGAAAGAAAAAAGGTGTTTTGCTATTATTATGGATGCAAGAACTCTGATTCCACTTGGTAGGCTAGGCTAGGCATAGGAATAAACATTTCCCTGCCTCTCTGAGTCTTTGTGTCTCTCTGCATCCATGACTTTCATAAAAAAAAAAAAAAAAAAAAAAAAAAAAAAAGGAAATTTTCTCCTCATTCTTGTTTTCTGTTTCTTCATTGCCATTTATATATTTCCACACATTTTTTCTCTAAATGACATGCTATCTGTACAAATTGGGACCTTGCCTCTGTGGAAGAAAAGCTTTTTGTTTTGTTTTCTTCCCAGAACACCTCTGTCATTAGGAGAATGTGACTACTGTGGTTCAGGAGTTCCAGATCAGGGCTACTGAACATCTACCACTCATTCATATCCTCTGATTCTTCTGTTTACTTTCTCTGTCTGTTTCTTTATAGTTTCAGTTCAGAGGGAAAGAAAGGAACCTTGATATCTAATACTAGGTCATATTATGATTTTATTTGAATTACAGCTATCAGAATTTCCTTTTTGAATTCTGTGTATGTTTATCTAACAGTTTAAGATCTACTGGGTAATGAGTTATAGCTGGGGACGATTTCTGACCCCAGGGGACATGGAAATGGACAACATTTTTGATTGACTGGACAGGGCAGGGGATGCTACTGGCAACTAGTGGGCAGAGTCTAGGGACACTGATATTATTCTATAATGTACTGGATAACCCTTACATGTGCATTTTTTTTTTTTTAAAAAGAGAATTGTCTGGACCAAGACATCAATAGTACTGAGGCTGAGAAATTTTTCTCTAAGGGAGGTGAAGAGTTTGAGATTACTTATTGCCTTCATAATAAGGAAACTCTTTTATTAACTTTCCTATCTGTTTACACTCTCAGTTACATCCTCTCGTTCCCCAGAACAAGATTTAATCAGTGAAGGTCATTTTCAAGCAAGGCTTCATGGAGCATAGAATTCTGCCATTTGGTATAGTCAAATTCCTTGGTCCAGTCCAGTCTGGTGTAGGGGAAAAAAAGTAACATCTTATTTCACTCATTCTAAGAGTTATGGGTAGCCCCTATCTAACAAAAGATAAATAAATAAGAAAAAAAGCATAATGAAATTCCTTAGAATGATTTATGTGACATGGGGGCCTTCAAAAATAAAGACACAAAGATTCAAGAATTGTGTATTTTTATGCTTCAGGTCAATGAAGAGTGGACCCATTTCAATGTAGAAATGTGATTGGACAAAAGAGGGAGAATGACCTAAGATAATAAATTGGGGGAAATTCAGCAAAGCCTGTCTGTCCAGATTCTTGTCGGCCTCTAGGTTGCACCCTCCCACCCTGTATGGGGCAGGACATCTGTCACCAAAGGGTCCTATGTCCCACTTTCAGGAGAGAAAGGTCAAATAATTCCTTTATGACCATGCTTTACACAGAAAAGGAAAAGAAGATCAGAGTGACCTTCCCACTTCTTCAGCTCTCAGTGGCCTGTGGTGCTATACTTTGGGGTATCAAGTTTTGAGGCCTGCCGGGTGTGGTGATGCATGCCTGTAATCCCAGCACTTGGGAGGCTGAGGCAGGAGGATTTCGAGTTCAAAGCCAGACTCAGTAATGGTGAGGCACTTAGCAACTCAGTGAGATTCTGACTCTAAATAAAATACAAAAAAGGGGTGGGGATGTGGCCCAGTGGTCAAGTGCCCCTGAGTTCAATCCCTGGTACCAAAAAAAAAAAAAAAAAAAAAAAAAAAAGCTCTGAGTCCTGACACAGGGATGATCAGAACAGTATCAGCCATGATATATAAAACATGGACATGTTAGTCATCATCTTTAAAAATGCAGTAGTGGAGTGAGTTTTTAGAAAGTGCTATGGTTAGGCAGGAATCATAAAATATATTCAAAATAAAAATAAAGCATAAAAAATAAAACATCTTACTACTTCAATTTCTACTACCTTTGTATTGATAACACAAGCCCCTATATTATTATTTTTTCTGGTGATATAACTCAAGAATGTTGTTGAAGATATCCTGTCCTCATATCTCTGAGAACTCTTCATGCTTACTAACTTGGAGGAGGAGGAAAGATAAGTAAATGATGTATTCGATGGATGTGTGGCTCTCCTCTTGCTTTTGCATCTTGGGGTTCCATGACTCTTACTTCTAGGAACTCTTCCTCAGCTTTTTTTTTCCACAAGCAAGTCTCAGAGGGACACAGGCTAAGCAGAGAAAGCATCTTGGATGCTGATATTTCCTGTAAGAGGTGCAGGGGAACTCTTTTCCAGGGAGCCAGAAGGAGTTTCAGATGCAGACCCCATGATGATTTTAATGGAACTGGGGTATACTGTTCCCACACAGCTTGTCGAGTATTTCCCCCTGAGACTCTGGTTATTAACATGAGTGACAAGCTGGAATTAAAATACTCTAATATTTGGAACTATTTATTAAGAAACTCTTGCATATTCTGGGCCTGGTTTCCCTAATGATATCTTTAGGTAGAGAGGAGCACATTACCCATGAGGACACTGAGCCAATGATGTCCTCTCACATTAGGTGTGGATACCGAAAGTTCAGTCCCTGTCCTCAGGGCTGATCCAATAATAAGGATGAGGCTTTGAGAAAGAGAAAAATATTTTATTACTTTGCTAGGGAAGGAGAAGGGCAAAGGACTCACATCACAGAAGCTGCCATTGTAACTGGAAACGGGGCAGCAGAGGGGGGGGGGTGTTAAAAAGGAGAATACAGGACTGTTTTCCAGCATCATTATCAGTAAATCTAATTAATATTGACCTTATCTGAAAGAGCTGTTGTTCCAATTTCCAGGTCCAGAGTTTCTTTAATCTCGTGAACAGTAAGTAGAAGGGCAGATATTCCACAAAGGACAAGAAGAATATTAACCTTTCTTCCCTCACAGATGGGGAGGGGTAGAGGGAGAAAAAGAAAGGAAAAAAATATCCATTTAAAAATAAGCTGTCATGGGGCTGGGGTTGTGGCTCAGCGGTAGAGCGCTTGCCTAGAACGTGCACAGCCCTGGGTTCGATCCTCAGCACCATGTAAAAATAAATAAATAAAATAGAAATTGTGAATTTCTGAAAAAAAAAAAAAAAGCTGTCAGTGGGTGAGCACCAAGGTTTATATTCAGAGCATAAAATGGACCTCTCTTACACAAAAGGGACCCTGTTATAATATGTGGAAAAGCCCTGGACATTTGCAAAGACTCACTTTAGAGTCCTGAGTTTCTCACTTAGCCTTGGATTATACAAATAGGACAAGTCACACATTTGGAGCCCTGATATCTTTACATGGAAGATAATGCCTACTTTTCAGCTTCATGGTAAGACTTTGTGAACAACTTCCTGCAGCTTCTTCTGGAACACTTCTGTGCTTACAGCTGTTACATTCTGGAATATTGTTGTCCATGTAACAAAGTAGAATATGGTACCCTCATACCAGGATTAATTTGAGTGGTTATTTGGACAGGCCTCAGATACAGAAGCTCCACTGACTGAGCAGGAGTGGCTCTCTATGAGGGAAATTTATTTCTATCAAGGAAATCTCCATTTGTGAGGGTATCCCCTGCTCTGTAGCAGGAAGAGAAGGATGCCTTTAAAATGCTAGAAACTTATCAGCAGAGAAGGCACAACTCAAGTCTGCATGACAACCCTTACCATTGCTTCCTGTGCTTATCCTGGATATCTCCCCATAACTAGCCTTTTCCATACCTTTTTTGTTTCCATGGACAGTGCTATGTTAACCTAAATTCAAAGTCACTTATTTAATTTCTCTGGGTGTCTCCCAAATAGTCATGAGGTATACTTATTAGTAAATGTCAGGGACCGACCGACCGACCTCCCTTCCTTCCTTCCTTCCTTCCTTCCTTCCTTCCTTCTTTCCTTCCCATCCCCCCTCTTTCTTTTTCCCCTCCTTCCTTCTTTCCTTCCTTCCTTCCCATCCCGCCTCTTCCTTCCTTCCTTCCCTCCCTCCCTCCCTCCCTCCTTTCTTTCTTTCTTTCTTTCTTTCTTTCTTTCTTTCTTTCTTTCTTTCCTTCCTTCCTTCCTTCCTTCCTTCTTTCTTTCTTTCTTGTAGTAGGGATTGAACCTGGGGTGCTTAACCACTGAGTAACATCCCCAGCCCTTTTTTAAAAAAAAGCTTTTTTTAGTTGTCAATGGATCTTTATATTATTTATTTACATGTGGTGCTGAGAATTGAACCCAGTGCCTCACACATGCTAGGCAAGCACTCCACCACTGAACCATAACCCAGACCCCAGCCTCCCAACCCCCCAGCCCTCTTTTATATTTTATTTAGAGACAGGGCCTTCTAAATTGCTTAGGGCCTCGCTAAATTGTGAGCTAGCACTGAACTCAAGATCCTCTGGCCTCGGCTTCCTGAGCTGCTGGGATTAAAGGCATGCGCCGCCACACCCAGTTGTTTTTCTCTTTAATCTGTCTTTTTTTACAACATTCTATCCCAACTAAGTGCTATCAAGGGAAGAGGAAAAATAGTTTATCCTTCCCTACCTGCCTCAGTTGTCTCATTTGTAAATTGGGGAAGATTATATTTCTGTCACAGGATTACTGTTATTATTATTATTAAAAGTAAAAGAGTTAAGGTCAGCAAAGCAGTTGTCATAGTGCTTGTCACCAACATGAGCTGCTATTGTTAATGCTGGTCTATAATACCTGGTAGTCATTCAGTCTATGGCAACTATTTTTAATCAAAGTCAAGTATTATTATTACTAGAAACAGGAAAAAGCCAGAACCTTTGGCGGGGAAGAATCTGACAAATGAGGCAGGAGGGTTTACTGTAGCCTAAACATTTTCTTGTCAATAATTAATGGTTAGACTGGGTAGGAAGCCATCAATCAAGGAGGAAAGATGAAACAAAAGAAGACATTTTTTCAGTCAACATGAGAAGGATTTTAGTAAATTAGATGAAGTTTTAGCCAGAGACATAATTTGACAATAACTGAGCACTCTCCATATATTTATAAAGTTGGTTTCATGTTGTTACTGTAAATGGGCAGCATACATTTCTGGTAGAAATTTTTACTGTATAGATTTTCTGCACACCATTGCAGGGTTAAACTAAAACAGAAGATACTTGTGTTCCTTTCTTTTCTAATGTAACGCGGGTTGCTACCATAAATAGCACAATAAAGTTCTTAGCTCATATCTCTGCCTCACAAAAACAGGGAGAGAGATTGTTTAAATGATTTACAGATATAGAGGTTAAATTGTAGATTTGATGACAATGAGGCCTCATGCTGTCCATAGGGATTTATTTTTCAAAGTGCATCAACATAAATAATCCTGGAGAGAGAATGCACGTGTGCGTGTACACACACACACACACACACACACACACACACACAAATATAAGCAAGTGTTAAAATAAAATTTATAGGAGACCATTGGTTTGGGCTGAGCTCTTGCTCTGAGCTCCAAAGCCCAAACCAAAATGCAGTTACTGGGGCTAAAATTCCATGTCAGCAAGTAGAAATTAGGATGTTTATTTGAACTTCCAAGAAATCGAGAGAGAGAGAGAAAGAGATAGTAGCCAAATCCCCAGTCTGCTTTTAGCTAGCCTAAGAAAGATTCTCCCCTGTAACCTTTATAAAGAAAGAAAATTTGAAATGACCATTCTGCCCATTGTTCTCTGTTCTGCTTTTTTCAGTCCTTTTCTGCCTATAAAGCAAAATCTTCTTTGCTCTGTTTATCAGAATACTCATTTTATTTTATAGAAGTTGCCAGACTCTAGAATTGAAAATACAAAATGCCTTGATTTTTGTCTTTTTTTAAAAAAAATTTTTAGTTAAGCCAGGCACGGTGGCGCATGCCTGTAATCCCAGCACTTGGGAAGCTGAGGCAGGAGGATTGTGAGTTCAAAGCCAGCCTCAGCAATGGTGAGGCACTTGGCAATTCAGTGAGACCCTTTCTCTAAATAAAAATACAAAAAAGGAAGGGCTGGAGATGTGGCCCAGTGGTCGAGTGCCCCTGAGTTCAATCCCCGGTAACAAACAAACAAAAAAATATATATATTTCAGTTACAGATATACACAATACCTTTATTTTATTTATATGTGGTGCTAAGGATCAAACCTAGGGCCTCACAACCCCAGTCAACTCTTATCTCCAGATTGCAAATTAAAAAGCTGATGCTTCTCTATAAGACATACTTGAGAAGTTTTTCAGCCTTAACCAAAATAGTGGTTCCATCTTTCATTGCTATGTAGGGCATTTTTCTTATTATCTTTTTCTTATTATATAAGCCTAGGAGACTCTCCCACCAACGAATTTCCTCTGAGTCCTCCAACATACCACCACCAAGTGCTTTCATCCAAGTCCTTCAACATAAAAAAATTCTGCTTGATGCCGGGCGCGGTGGCGCACGCCTGTAATCCCAGCACTTTGGGAGGCTGAGGCAGGAGGATCGCGAGTTCAAAGCCAGCCTCAGCAATGGCGAGGCACTTAGCAACTCAGTGAGACCCTGTCTCTAATAAAAATACAAAAAGGGCCGGGGATGTGGCCCAGTGGTCGAGTGCCCCTGAGTTCAATCCCCGGTACCAAAAAAAAAAAAAAAAAAAAAAAAATTCTGCTTGACTTTCTTGAATCAGATGCTGACAGACCCAACGATTAAAGTTTGCTGATTCATCCATATTAGCCTCCAAACTAACAGCACCTGTGTCTTCCATGTTTTCTTTATTTTTTTGAATCATATTTTTCTCAACAAATCTGACTTTATCATGAATTCTAGAGATATTATATCATCAGAAAAATATCTCCTGGAAGAACAAAAAAGATGTATTACTAATTTATTCACTCAATTGATATTACCTGATGGCCAATAGTATTAGAATCTTTTCCAAGTGTTTATTTGTAACCAAGGGCAGGAAAGAGAACAGCCTGATTTTAAGTCAAGCATGGGGAAAAATGGGAGGAATTAACGTAGGAGTTGTAGGTGGGAGAGATTTCATGGAGTCTTACAAAGTAAGTGGTTTGCACTTCACATTGTATTTGTTGGCTTTAGGTGTGGAAGAATTTGGTCTGTTGTACAATGTTCTAGAGATTTCATTGACTACTGTATGGAAAATGGATTATAGGGAGGCAAGAGAGGAAGTGGTGAACTTGCAAGGGGTTTTTTCAGAGGAGAGGGATGGAGGGAGGCTGAGCCTATTTAGGACTGGAATAATGGAAATTGAATATAGACCAAATTAGGATAAATTATTCAACTGCCTTAGTGATGGAATGTCTTGTTTTAGAGTCAAGGTGGGTGACGATGCAAAGAGAAGAAGAGATACTTCCTAGTTTAGGGTATAACTAGATGGACTGACTCAGTTGTTCTTTTCTGAAATGGAGAAGACAGGGTGGAAGAGGAGAGCTTGGAGTAGGGTAAGTGGTAAGTTCTGTTTAAAAATTTAAATTTAGGGTCTGGGGTTGTGGCTCAGTGGCAGAGCACTTGCCTAGTATGTGTGAGACACTGGGTTCAATTCTCAGCACCACATATAAAGGCCCATTTACAACTAAAAAAAACTATTTTAAAAAATTTTAAATTTATGGATTTACATAATATTAGAGATAGTTTTTTTTTGTTTTTTTTTTTTTTTTTTTTTTTTGGTGGCACCAGAGATTGAACTCAGGGTGCTTAACAACTGAGCCACATGCCCAGCCCTTTTTATTTTTTATTTTGAGACAAGACCTTACCAAGTTTCTCAGGGCCTTGCTAAGTTGCTGAGGCTAGTCTTGAACTTGTGATCCTCCTTCCTCAGCCTCCCTAGTCGCTGGGATTACAGATATGCACCACAGTGCCTATCTCTTAGAGGTAGTTCTTACTTGCATTCAGAGCAGATTGACTACAGTTTCTCTTGGACCTGAGTGTTTATTCTATAAGATCAATTTCAGGTTGTAGTTATTCATTTAACTTCATATGTAGGAAAAAAATGTATTCAAGTAGAAAACTTACACATCTTCCATAGGTGATTCCTCCTGGTAGCTAGATTCTAGCTCTATTTATTACAAGTGGATAACTGATTGATATATAAATTATTTCCTAGCTAGTAGTGATGTTATTTCATTTCCTCCCTGCTATGGAAAAAAGGAATTTTGTCGCCATTTACAGTTCATCTCAACATTCCTTTACTCCATGTGCATATTTGCTCTTCTAATTTTTCCTTTGAATCTGTTAAAACATCTCTCTACTTCCCTCATATCGTGTGAATAAAATAAAATCTTAACATGTTTACTTTCACATCTGTATAACAGTTATAATTTTGTCTTTACCTAAGAATTCTCTCTTATCCCACATCTCACTGGTAGATCCTAAAACTTTTCACTCCCATGGTCAAAGGAAGCTCCAAGATGTTGACCAATAAATTATTGTCAGTTTGTATCTCCTAAATCTTGTATTTATATTTGTGCAAAATATATATGCATCTATCCGTGTGTATAAGGTAATTTTGGCAAATATATTTGACATGATGGAAGTTTCCCTGAATTCAGGTGTTTCACATGAAACCTCTAGAGTCAAATTTTTTTTAATTCAATGTTGTATATATAACAGTAGCATGCTTTACAATCATGATACACATGAAGAGCACCTTTTTACATATCACTGTTAGTATACAAAGAATATTCATATCTTTCATGTCTTCAAATATGCATTTAGGGTAATGATATCCCTCTCATTCTACCATCTTTTTTTTCTCTCCTTTATATCCCATTGCTCCCTCCCTTACCCTTTCTCTCCATTGACCTTTCTAGTGTTCCTCTAATCTTCCTATGCTCACCAACCCAACCCCACTGTGAATCAGCTTCCTTATATCAGAGAAAATATTCGGCATTTGGATTTTTGAGATTGGCTAACTTCACTTAGCCTATTTACCTGCAAATGCCATAATTTTATTCTCTTTTATTGCTGAGTAAAATTCCATTGTGTATATATACCACATTTTCTTTATCCACTCATCTACTGAGGAGCATCTAGGTTGGCTCCACAATCTAGCTATTGTGAATTGTGCTGCTATAAACATTGATGTGGCTGGGTCCCTGTAGTATGCTGTTTTTAAGTCCTTTGGGTATAGACCGACAAGTGTAAT
The DNA here is from genome assembly GCA_025594165.1 of Tamias sibiricus. Taxonomy (NCBI): domain Eukaryota; kingdom Metazoa; phylum Chordata; class Mammalia; order Rodentia; family Sciuridae; genus Tamias; species Tamias sibiricus. Next base: position 19,746,433 of record CM046675.1, read on the forward strand.
AGCTGGGTCAAATGGTGGTTCCATTCCCAGTTTTCCAATGAATCTCCATACTGCTTTCCATAACGGTTGCACCATTTTGCAGTCCCACCAGCAGTGTATGAGTGTGCCTTTTCCCCCACATTCTCTCCAACACTTATTGTTGTTTGTGTTCTTAATAGCTGCCATTCTGACTGGAGTGAAATGAAATTTTAGAGTAGTTTTGATTTGCATTTCTCTAATTGCCAGAGATGTTGAACATTTTTTCATGTATTTGTTGATTGATTGTATATCTTCTTCTGAGAAGTGTCTGTTCAGTTCCTTGGCCCATTTAGTGATTGGGCTATTTGGTTTTTTGGTGTTAATATTTTGAAGTTCTTTAAATATTCTAGAGATCAGTGCTCTATCTGATGTGCATGTAATAAAGATTTGTTCCCAGTTAGTAGGATCTCACTTCACTGTTTGTTTCTTTTGCTGAGAAGAAAAATTTTAGTTTGAAACCATCCCATTCATTAATTCTAGATTTTAATTCTTGTGCAATAGGAGTCTTATTAAGGAAGTAGGAGCCTAATCCAATCTGATGGAGGTTTGGGCCTACTTTTTATTCTAACAGACACATGGTCTCTGGTTTTATTCCTAGGTGCTTGATCCACTTCAAGTTGAGTTTTGTACATGGTGAGAGATAGAGGTTCAGTTTCATTGTGTTATTTTTTTTAATACAATTACCAATATGTAAATCAAATGACTCAGATTATACCTCAGTACTGAGAATACTATGCCTTCCAGGAGGAGGGGAGAATTTTTTAGCTGTTTTAATCATCAATCTTTGAACTGCCACATGCCTTTTATGAAAATTTCACACAACAGTATCAGTTTGTCAATAATGAAAGTTATCTATGATCGTTTTCAAGCAAATTCACATGTTGTCTCTGTTCTCAGAAGTGAGCACTTTAGTAACTAAGGTTTTGAGTGATGGTAACTCATTATATTTTAGAGAAAACCTACTTGAAGCTCTATTTTACAACCACTTCTTAAAAATATTGAGTTTCTGACTCAAATTGGACAGGTTTATTTATTTATTTTTGTATTTTGTCAAGAAAAAAGAAAAACATTAGGCTTCACTGACAAGGAAAATGTAAACATCACATCTTTGACAAGTTTAGTTTCAATATTTAGAAAATGATGATTTATAACTCCAAAAACATAAAGATCTAATGTCATTTCCAGACCAGTATCCTGGCAAACACTTTCCCTGCTTAGGCAGCACTAGGGCATCATTAAGGGCATCATAGGGCATCATTTAGTTGTATAATTGTTAACATTGGAAATCTTCAATCATGAATGTTAAGTAAGAATAATCAATCTACAAAGTTTAAAATATTCTAACTTTTATAATACCTTTTCCAATCTTAAATCAAGTCTGGCCTATTTTAAAGATGTTTTAACATCTTATAAATTCAGCATTTGGATTTTTGAGATTTTTGAAATATTTTGGAGAAATAATAGGTGAAAATAATTTTGATTGCAAAATGAAATCCAAGCAAAGAATCATCGATTTAATAGTAGTACACTGGGGCTAGGGCTATGGCTCAGCAGTAGAGTACTTGTTTTGCTTGTGTGAGGCCCTGGGTTCAATCCTCAGCACCACATAAATAAAATAAAGGTAATGTGTTCATCTACAACTAAAAAAAAAAAAAATTTAAATAGTAGTACACTAATGTACCTTGAACATCTAGAAGAAACATATCTGTAAGCAGACCGATAAGATGGCTTGAGGATCACTGATGTTCTGACGTTATGATGACATAATCTCAAATGTTACCCAGAATTTATCAGATAAAAATGCTTTTTTAAAAAATGTTAATTAAACCTGCTTTTCCCAGGATGGGTTGTCACTTTAGGTATATGTAGAACAACTTGAAAACAAAATATTGCATTGGTTATTGAAGGTTATAGAAAAAAACTAGTTTGTGTTTCCTCTGGACACTTAGGGCTGTCTACCATTTTTATATTAAAATTTGACTTTATATGCCTTTCAAATAAAGCAATAGTGGTAATTTTCTTATTTGGTACATTCTTTACTTGAAGGTAGGATTTCTACAAATATTATGCATTTTATTTTTTATTTATTTTTATTTATTTTTTCTTTTTTTATTTATAATAGTAGTATGACAATTCATAATGCACATATATAGCATCTTTTTACATACAACTGTTTGTATACAAAGTATATAAGTACCATTCAGATCTTCAATCATGCATTTAGGATAATGATATCCATCTCATTCAACCACCAACTATTTTTTCTTTCTCCCCCCTCCCTCCCCCCTGCTCCCTCCTTTCCCCTCCCTTTCCTTTGACCATTCTAGTGTTCCACTAATCCTCCTATGTACCCCCATCCAACAACATTGTGAACTAGTCTCCTTATATCAGAGAAAACATTTGGTATTTGGATTTTTGAGATTGACTAATTTCACTTAGCATTATATTCTCCAACTTCATCCATTTACCTGCAAATGCCATTATTTTATTCTCTTTTATTGCTGAGTGAAATTCCATTTTGTATATATACCACATTTTCTTTATCCACTCATCTACTGAGGGACATCTAGGTTGGTTCCACAACCTACCTATAGTGAATTGTGCTGCTATAAACATTGAAGACCACAGTGCAGGAAGAAAAGACACACAAGCAATATGAAGAAACAAGGGAAGAAAGTGACACAAACAAATCAATATACATATTCCAAATGTTTGTGGAACTTAAGAATGAACTAAAAAATGAGATGAGGGAGCAAATACATACGGTAAAAGATCATTTCGACAAAGAACTCCATAAACAAATACAGGAAGTAAAAGATTATTTTTATTTTTTAAAAACTTTTAAAATTTATTTATTTTTATGTGGTGCTGAGGATAGAACTCAGTGTTTCATACATACAAGGCAAGTGCTCCACCACTGAGCTACAACCCCAGCCCAGGAGTACTCATTTTAACTCTAAAACTTATATTGTTTGATGATTGTGGTTGGACACATAGACTTACAGGGGAATGGTTGTAAGTTTTATTTGTCTTACAGGGCACAATTCTAAGGTCTAAGGGGAAGTGATTGGATCCCGTGTTAGTCAGTTTTCCATCACTGAGACAAAACACCTGAGAGAATTCAATTTAAGAGGAAAGGTTTATTTTGGCTTTGGCTTATAGGCTTGGAAGCTTCAGCACACTTGGTTGGCTCATTGTTTTGGGGTGGGTGGTGAGGCAGTTTGGATGATGCTCACCTCATGGTTGCCAGTAAACAAGGAGACAGAAAAAGGAAGGGACCAGAATCATAGAGTACCCTTCAAGGGCGTGGCCCCCAGTGATCTAACTTCCTGTCTCTAGGCCTCACCTCATATGGATTCACCACTTCCCAATAGTGCCACAGTTTGGCAACCATGCCTTTGAGCATGGACCTTTGGAGCAACACTTCCAAACCAGAGCAGACCCCACTCCTAATGTTTCTCAGACCCAAGTGATGAAGAAGCACAAGCCTTTTTACCATATTTGGCATTTCAGGATTCATATTTCTCTTTATTTTGTACAAGAAATATTTTAAAATAAAGCAAACATCATTTCTAATCGAAGAGTGGTTTTTCAGGGGACTTCTACAGAAATTAAATATTCTTTTGCTTTGTGACTATATGTAGACTCTATCTTTTGGGTAAGTGCACCCAGATAAAATCATGTACTTTTTCCTTAAGGGAAAAATAATCATATTTGGTCAATCCAATTTGCTACCCATAAGAAAACAGAATTAAATCATTGCATGGGTGTGTCCACAGAGCCTTGACTCTGTCATGAGTATTTAATGGAAAATTTCTCGTGATTGAAGATTGGACCAGATGATGTCTAGTTTAGGATTTTTTTTTTTTTCTCAGTAATTTCTACTATATGTTTTGAACCTGTCCCAAAAATAGGGATGATGTAAGTTGACTAAAGTAATGCAATAAAGAGCTTATATTTGAAGGATCTAGGGAAAGAAAAGAATGAATTTTTTTCACTTCTAGGGAAGTCCCTGGGGAGTGAAGAGGAGAGGAGGGAGCGGGGGGTCTGCTTTTTTCCCCAGAAGTGTAGGAGTCTATTGCCAGCTTGGAAGAAAAGTAGCTGATATAGTCTGAAATTTGGAATGGATGACAGGGAGGGGAACTCTCACAAAGTTCCATGGAAATAAACCTCTTGTTGCTTTTGTGAATAGAATCAAGGTCTGGTCTGTGATACTGGATGTTTCCTATATTCTCCTTTTTTTAAAAATTTTTTTAAATTCTAAGCTGTTATATAAGACAGCAGAATGCATTACGATTCATATTACACTTTTAGAGCATATTTTTACATATCTCTGTTTGTATACAAAGTATAGTCACACCATTCGTGTCTTCATACATGAACTTAGGGTAATGATATCCATTATCATTCTACCATCTTTACCTTTTGGGACAGAAAGCTGACCCAGCTTGTCTGATTTCCATTACTGCTCATCTTAAATTGCCACTTGTTTTTAAAGTAATTTTTTTCCATTGGTGTTATTTAGGGCATATGTGGTTAGTTTGATATTTAGAGCCAAAATATATTTAAAGATGGTTTTTAAACGTAAAAAAAAAAATAAGTATTTTTGACTATGTATCCTAAGTATAAAAAATACTTAATGAGTATATCTTAAAGTAATTTTAATCTTCACAGCAATAAAATGATCCAGAGTTAATTTTAGTAATGGGAACTACTAAATATGTGACAGAAACGTTGTACCCAAAGAGTACTGGAAGTATCATTGAATTTCAGTTTTTCTTTCAATATTGGTAAATGCTTAATAGTTTGAATTAGCATGTGGGACAGAGACCAAAACCCTCAAAGAATAGTTATAAAACTACGTGTACCTCATCTTTAAATTTCCACTGACTTGAGGGAAGCTGTGTTCCTGTTCATTTCCCAAATGGCAACCAAATGGTCTAGGAGACCTTGGACTATGCCATGGTGTCACAGGCACATTTTTCTTTTCCAGGGTAGCTTAACAAGTCTGGAGACTTGTGCTTATCCAACCAGACTGTTTCAATTTTATAACTTAATAGATTACTAATTTTAGGAGGAGGAGGGAGTAGAAAGACTCTTGAACCAATATTCATCTGAATCTCTTCTCCAACTGAACTGTTTAGGTATATTTTTCTTTTTTAATCTGAAAGTATCATAGTAAAACTTCACAGTTATCTGAAGAAGAAAAATAATAGCTGGTTCTCAGCATTCTGAAACAAATCCTTTCTTTCTTTTCTATTTTTTGAAAAATATTATATGTTTAACTGAAAGGACTGAGGACATAATGCCCCAAATATAGCAATGTGGTATGCTACTTTGAAATGAGGGAGATTGAGAGGTCTCAGAAGCAAGGTGTCTCTGACCTTCTCCTGTCCTCATTTTTCTCTGCTCTGCTTTCTTTTCCCCAAAGGTGGACCATAGAAACCAGGAACCCTGTCTCCCCTAAAGCAAACCGTGAAGCCTGGAAAGGTTTTTTTTTCCTGACCCACCTCCCCTGAAAACAAGACCCTTTGCAACATGTATCCCAGAGGTAGTCATGTTACATAGAGAGACCAAGAAGAACCTAACTAAACAGGTCCTGTTCGGTCTTCCCCAGTGTGTTCCCATTAGCTCATAGGCTTTCCATCTAATCATGTTTCTTTCTAACCATCCATTTCTCTCTTTTTTTTTTTTTTTTTTTTTTTTGGTACCGGGGATTGAACTCAGGGGCACTCGACCACTGGGCCACATCCCCAGCCCTTTCTTTTTTTTTCTTTTCTTTTTTTTTTTTTACTTTATTTATAGACAGGGTCTCACTGAATTGCTATGTGCCTCACCATTGCTGAGGCTGGCTTTGAACTCGCGATCCTCCTGCCTCAGCCTTCCAAGTGCTGGGACTATTGGCGTGCGCCCACGCCCAACTCTAACCATCCATTTCTTTCATCCTTTCTTCCTGATATTCAATGTTTTCATTTGTGAAGTTTCCTGAGTCACATCAAACTTTTAGAAATCAATGTGGTAGGCTGGGGTTGTGGCTCAGTAGTAGAGCACTTGCCTAGCACATGCGCAACCCTGGGTTCGATCCTCATCCTCAGCACCATGTAAAAATAAATAAACAAAATAAAGGTATTGTGTCCAACTACAACTAAAAAATATATTTTTAAAAAAATCAATGTGGTGTGTTTTTCTTTTATTAATCTGTATTTTGTGATGGAGAGGTCAGACATTTGGGAAAAATTCTCTCTTTTTTATTCAACTACTGTGGGAAGAGTAGTTAATATTTAGATACTTCTTTTTAGCTGTGTTGGCATATTAGAGGATGTAGAGTGTGAGGAAAAAATGAACTACTATTATACATATATATGCCACATATAAGGCACAATTATATCATCAGCCCATTTATATTTATTTTTAATAATAATAATAAAAGGCAATCAGACAAGAGTATGATAGTCACAAAACAATCTCAAATTTTTTTTAATAATGTCACTTAAAGTATGATGAATGGTTTGTGTCGAAACCTGCAACCATGAATGTTTATTAGTAATAGCCATCCTTATAACTTAGTGATTTTCTTTGTGAATTATTATTTTAAAATACTTCTGTGCACCCAAAATATCATTTTGTATTTTTGCCACTATTAAAAAATAAGTCTTTCAAATAGTTTTCCTTTGGGTTGTCATATTTCCAGAGGTAGAAACTGTGACAAATTATCCAATTCCACAAAACCAGAACTCGTCCACCATTCTCCATTCAATTGAAGGCACAATTCATCTATAAAGTGTTCTCATTGTGTGTTTCATGTAGAGAAAGGAGCTAATATGTCGTAAACATGCTGCAGTTATTTTCCATTTCTTCTGGTTTCTGCAGCAATAAAAGGAGGGAGAGAGTTAAACATTTATTTACTTGTCAAACTGGATGAAATTCTTCAACAAGAAAAATTATATGCTACCTTAACCACTTTAGCAATTTTAGCTATCTAAAAGAAAAAAAAAAGAGATTGATTTCTGTTTAGCCACTTTATTTTTTTATTCAGTGGATAGTACTTCTTTTTTCTCCCCATAGACATTTCTCTGTCTCAAAATTAAAGGGTTATTTTAAAACCATTCACAGTTTCTGGAAAAACTAGCATTCTCTAGGAAAGTAAGCAAGTGCTGGCTATATGTGAAGGTGTTGAGATAATAGGTGCATTCTTTATACCAGTGATTGAACCCAGGGGTGCCTAACTACTGAGCCACATCCCTAGCCCTTTTATATATTTTATTTAGAGAAAGGGTCTTGCTAAATTGCTGAAGCTGGCTTTGAAATCATGATCCACCTGCTTTATCCTCCAGAGCAGCTGAGATTACAGGTGTGGGCTACCATGCCGGCATATTTAAGTACTTTCTAATGTGTTGGTATTCTTAAGCCTTTCAGATATTGCACAAAGAACATGAAAATGAACAGGGGTGCAGTCACACATGCCTGTAATCCCAGAGGCTCGGGATGTTGAGGCAGGAGGATCACAAGTTAGAAGCTAGCCTCAGCAATTTAGTGAGACTGTAGCAACCTAATGAAACTCTGTCTCAAAATATAAAATAAAAAATAAAGGCTTGGGGCTGGGATTGTGGCTCAGTGGTGGAGCGCTTGCCTAGCACGTGCACGGCCCGGGTTTGATCCTCAGCACCACGTAAAAATAAATGCATTGTGTACAACTAAAGCAAATAAATAAATGTTTTTTAAAAAAAAATAAAATAAAGGCTTGGGGGTGTGGCTCAGTGCTCAGTGGCTCAGTGGTTAAATGTCCCTGTGTTCAGTCTCTGGTACAAAAAAAAAGCAACTGGACATTTAACTGGAAAGAGATTTTTTTTTTTTTTTTTTGCAGGGGGGATGCATTTTGGATGTATGACATTGTATTCCATTTTTTTTTAAAGACAATTTTAAATTATTTGAAGAAAAAAATGTACTATTCTATAGATGGAACCAAGGACAGACATCTTTTAAAGTGTTTACTTCTCTGATGTGGAAAATAAATAAAACAAATGAAATTTAGACAAGGAGGAAGGTATCTTTCATAGCCAGCCATAGTGATGAAACTTTCCCAAGAAGGATCCTTCCATTTCAGGACTTCTTGGACCTAGAGGAAGATGTCATTTTCTGCAAACAGTTTATACTTTTAGATATTTCCAAGATTCTGTGGAATGTGGGTGTCTATTGTTATCAGATATCAAGCCCTATTAAAGAGAATGTATTTTACAGATTGCCCATGCCATCTGCAGATTCATTTGCAACTGGGTCAATATTGTTCTGGTTACAATTTCTTGGCTATTTTCTTTTCTTCCTTTCCCTTCCTCTTCCTTTCTCTTAAACATGAAATGTAGAGGAGTCACTTTTGTGGGAGTGTTTGAATTCTAGATCACCGTTATCCAAAACACATTTCCAAATTGACTTGAAATGGAATTTTTGCTTCCATAACTATCTAAAAAAACAAAACAAAACAAAACAAAACTGAGACTGCATTATACACATGAGAAATATGCCCATTTTCTTCTTTGAGCCAAAAAATCCCCAAACAGATAGTTTAAATATTATATTTAGACCAGGTGCAGTTACACATGCCTGTAATCCCAGCGGCTCAGGAGGCTGAGGCAGGAAGATCACAAGTTCAAAACTGGCTTCAGCAATTTAGCAAGATTCTAAGCAATTTACTGAGACCCTATCTCTAAATAAAATTTAAAAAGGGCTGGGGGTGTAGTGTAGTTCAGTGGTTGAGTGCCCTGGTTTGTCCTTGGTAACAAAAACTTAAAAATAACTGTTATACTTGGAATATTTGGTGTCCCACAAAGCTCATGTGTGAGATAGTGCAAGAATTTCCAGAAATGAAAGGATTAGATTATGAGAGTTGTAACCTAATCAATGTATTAATCCAATGTTATGAATTAAATGAGTGGTAACTGTAGGAAGTTAGGTTATGACTGGAGGAAGTAGGTCACTGGGGGGTGTGCCCTTGGGATTTATATTTTGTTCCTGGCAAGTAAGCTCTTTGCTTCTTGGTTGCCGTGTTCTGAGCTTCTTTGCTTAACCGCGCCCTTCCGCCATGACGTCCTGCCTCAGCTCATAGTGGACTTAGCCTATAAACCATGAGACAAAATAAACTTTTCCTCCTCTTAAGTTGTTCTTATCAAGTCTTTTGGTCACAGCTAAAGAAAAAAAAACTGACTAAAATATGAAGCTACAACATTAATATTACTCCTCTATATAAGGGGTAGAGAAATGGTAATCTGTGAGCCAAATCAGGGTCACAGCCTATTTTTTCTAAAACCTGTTTCAAATGGTTTTTACATTTTTATAGGGCTTTTTAAAAAGAGACTGATATTCTGCCTGTTTAAGAAAAATTTTTCTCTCCCTCTTTATATATAATATTTATTTATTTATATATTTGTTTATTTATTTATTTTTGTACTGGGGATTGAACCCAGGGGTGTTTAACCACTGAGCCACATCTCCCAGCCCTTTTTTTATCTTTTATTTAGAGACAGAGTCTTGCTAAGTTGCTGAAGCTGGCCTTGAATTTGTGATTCTCCTGCCTTAGCCTCCAGAGTTGCTGGGCTCTTTTTTTAACTCGAATTTTCAGCTGTTCCATGTAAGAGCTAAAATGTAAGCATTAAGCTTGGACTCTGTTAACCCTCTGGTTTCCTAGCTTCCTGCTTGAGTTCCTGAACATAATCACATTCTTAACACAGTACAAATTAAGGGGCCTCTAAAATGGCATGTGCTGTGGGCACTAGATTGGAACACGTTCTTGCTTATGTATGGATTGAATCAAATGAACTTCAAATAAGATTAATATCTTCCCTTCATTTTTCACTTTTCTATATTTGCTAACTTAATGATCTTTGTGACTTTATTTGTTTTAACCAACAGATATTAATAAACCACGTGTACAGGAAATAAAACACATGCCCTCAGGTGTTTACAATTTTGTGGGAAAGACAAAATGAAATAGGCTTGATAATGCACTGTCATAACGAACACATACTACTGTGCAACATGTAGTAGGTTATGGCAGTGGACAAAATCAAATAGTGCATATTGTAGAGGATATTTAGGAGACTTCTTCTATGCATGCTAGGGGATTTCTTAGAATTTTCTGGATTAGAAGCACAAAAGATGTAGTTCATGCACAGTTCCAGGAGAAACAGAAATAAATGGTCCTTTCTAGAGTAAGACATCATACCTGATTAGAAAACTGTCTTTTTGCATGCAAATCTCTAGCTTCATATACGTGTGAAGAGGGATCCCTGTAATTTTCACCCCATTTTGTTTTTAAAGAAAAATAACTTTCTAGTGCTCACAGCCTATCATGGCAGAAATAAAGAAAAAGAAGAGAAGGAGATGGTAGCAAAATATGTATTTTCATGACAGCAAATCTTTACACGTCTTGAGAAGCCCCTTTAAGTAAGAAGCAATTGTTCCATTTGAAAGTAAAGCTCACTGGCAGTGTCATTTTGAACTTATAAGCAATGTCAGTTTTCTTCTCTTAGGGGGTAAATGGTCAGCCGTGCAAGTCTTGTCATCAGTAACAGGGCACCACATGGAAGGGACCTTGGAGACCAAAGAAGAGAATTGTAACTTATTTTTTCCCAGCAGGTAGTTTTATTTACTTGAAAAAGCTCAATATCTGGTTTCAGTGTGCATAGTCTAAATGTACTATAGACTTTAGTCGCCCCTAGCCACCTGTGACTATTTAAATTTAAATGAATTTCAGTTAGATTAAATTGGAAACACAGTTTCTTCATCATGCTGGCCGTATTTCAAATGCTTACTAGCCACATGTAGCTGATGGCTAATGTGTTGAACAGTACAGTTGCTGGAAAAAAATCTACTGTCATGGAGATTTCAGTTGGAAAGTGCTGACTTTTTACATCTATTAAGTTCTCTGAATAGCTGTCATTTTCCATATATGCATTCAGACAAAGGCTCTTCATAATTGCACTTCAAGGGATAAAAAAAATTTTGAACTGAATTTCTTATCTTACCAATAACAAATTCTTTCATGGTTCTCTTTCTCTCAAATGGATCCACACCAGGCAAAGTAGTTACAACCCTGTTTGCTTCTCATTATTTAGATTTGATATGCCTTCGTGATGTTAACATCAATACTGACGAGTACACGTAACTCAACAAGTCATGTCAAGATGAGCACACTCACGGAATTCTCGCCAATGTCAACTAACAGAACAACCTTTATTATAATTGTACTTACTGGTAATATTTTTTTTTTTGAAAAAGTAAATTTTCCTTATATTTTATGTGGTAATGTTTAAAGTGTCAGCAAATTTTGGCTTATTCATGTAATACATAACCAATTTATAAATTATCAATTTCCATTTTCTTTCTTAGTTTCCTCTGTCGTGGTGCTGCTCACAGTTTGGGCCTCTTTCGTTAACTATAGAAATTCTGTTGTACCAGTCATAGTTTGGAGATGTGACAGAGTCAAGGGGAAATAATCAAGGGCCAAATAATCAAAACCAGAAATGACCGTGTACTGCCATTTGATGCTTTATCTGTCAGATTTTCCCATATGTTTAAAACCTGAACCATTGATGTGCTATGTGATAGTAGATATATATATATATATATATATATATATATATATATATATATGTATTTTTTTCCCTGAACTATATGGTTTTTGCTATTTAACAATGTAGGGCTTGGTCAATATGACATTAAAGATATTATTCATATTCAACACAGTCAAATTTACAAACATATATGTGTGTTTCTAGAGTTAACCTCCATGATTTAGTTTTAAATGTCACTTAACAAGGTGTTATAGATATGCCCCTGAAGAGATAGCCCAGCTCAAATTCATATATATATTTCTTGTGTCAGTTCTGTGCTTCATTTTGTAATTTAGGATCACATACCTTGTGAGGGTGACATAATGCATGCTATCATTTTTTTTTTTTCTTGTTACAGGGAAAGCGGAATACTTTGATTTCCTAGGAAATCATATCTAAGATAAAATTTCACTGAGTCAGGTTGAGGAATAGGCCAGTTCTTATTACTGCTGTTGTTATATGAAATCTATTTGATTAACTCATTAAGTATACATATTTATGAGATGCACTGTGATCGTTCCATATGACATGCCTTGATCTCTCTTTATTATTAAGTGTATAGGAGCAGTGTTCATTTAATCCTTTCAAGGATAAATTAATTCTAACTAATTTCCACTGGTGTTCATCAGTTTTGCTTATTGTAGACAAAGGGTACTTCATTGAGAATTAATAGATTCTTAGAGTGAACTTTGAAATAGTTGAGCTACTTGGCATGGCATGCAAAACTTGTGCTTATATATAGTGCGGAGGTTCATATCTTTTATCATGTGAATCGAGCTAGTTGCCTTTTAGATTTGTCCTCTCTGCTCCATCCCTGCTACCCGTGCCCTCATTCAGGGCCTCTGCATCTCTTGCACTGGTGTGCTGGGTCATGACTTGTCCCACTAAATGGCCTCACTTATATAACCATTAAAGAGCTCAAAACTACCAGGTGGAGAGAAATAGAAGCATTTGATTGATTATCATGTCAATTCCCTCCACTAGGATGCTCAATAAATATATGGCCAGGGAGTGAATGAATGAACAAAGGAATTATTTTCAGTCTGTTCATTAATTTAAAACAATCCATTTTAATTCAAACTAGTTTTCATATGCAAATAACATTCAAGACCAGAAAATTCTATTGACATGTCTGAAATTTTGCCTTTCTATATTAACTTGCTTGGCAAACAATATTTATGGTGAAAACACGAATCTAAGGAAGTCGTATCAGGCTTATCCCGTTTGCATTCATACTTAAAGAGATGAGAAAGATCCTCTTTTCATAGTGGAGGTGGTGGAAGATTGAAATCAGTGGGTAGATAGGAAGTTGTACAGCATCCTGCTACCCAGGGTTGACAGCTCTCTTGCCCATGGGCAAAGCAGCTGAATGATTTTGATGCTCTGTTTACATCTTTAGAGTGAAGTGATAAGGGCTAGTTAGGTCACACAAAACCACTCTCACCATTGTGTTACATTTCCAAACCTCTCCAAAGTGTGTTTCTATTGTTTGAATAAATGGGAAAGAAAAGGGAGAAAGGGTAAGAGAAAAGAAAGGAGAGAGAATGAGAATTTAAGCTACAAACGATTACAAAAATGGTGGACTATAGTATTTGTAATTTTGTATTCTAATGTTTTGACTTTTATTTATTTATTTTATTTATTGGTACCAGGGATTGATCCTAGTGATGCTTAACCACTGAACCACATCCCCCGCCCTTTTTATTTTTTTTATTTTGAGACAGGGTATCACTAAGTCGCTTAGGGCCTCACCAAATTGCTGAGACTTGTCTCGAAGTTGCAGTCCACCTGCCTCAGCTTCCTGAGCCACTGGGATTACAGGCATGTTCCACCACACCTGGCTGTTTTTGACTTTTAAGCCTGATATTTGGTGACTGCTGAGTACTCCTTCACAGAGAGACTGTATTGAACAGGTTCCCCATTTTATTGAGAAGTTTGTTTTCACACAGCCACATGTCACGTGGCCTTGAGCATGAAGCAGTTGCTCCATTAGGAATAATTTTCTGATTACTGGTGCTCAGGAGTGGAAGGTTCCTGATAGACAACCCCAAGATTCTCTATGTGTTTGCATTAATAGAAGAGCACACTACTTTTAGATGAAGATGCTAATGAATGTGTCACTTTAGAGTGGTCATCTGTAAAGAGACTGGAAACTGTGTTATCATCCTTCATACACTGGCTGGACCTTTCTCCTTTCTCACCATATTTTTTGAGCACTTGACCATCTGTCCATTAAACCATGGATTCTCTTCTGAAGGGGAATCCTGTCAACTCTGGTGGTGTCTCTGAAATAATGAAGCTAGAGGCTGAGGCATATGCTCATTGGAAATGACTTGTCTTCCTTGAGAACTTGAGCTGCAACAATCATATATAGTAGACAAGTTTGGGTTTATGTACAAATTGATATGTGATTATCTTTCCATTGCACTCAAAGTCTTATTTATTTTGACTATATTATACAGATGCTGCTATCTGCAGGGTGCAGAGAAGATGCTAAGTAATATGTCAACCTTGACACCTCTGTAGATAGAACTCATTTGCTCTCCATGTTAACATATTGGGCTACATTTCCACAGAGTGTGAATTACTTTGTTCCAGGGAATTTCCACTTTGGGTGAATCGTTAAGTCTTTCAGGATACCAGCAAACTAATTGGCAAATTCCTCTTCAGTGAACTAAAATTCTAAACCCAGAAAGGAAAGGAATAGGTCTTTCTCAGTTTCCACATAGGTGAATTATATCTGATGTGTTTATTTGGGGATTGAATGAATTTAGACATTGTTTTAGCCAACTTTCTGTCACTGTAACAAAATACCTGAGATAATTAACTTACAAGGAGAAAAGTTTTATTTTGGTTTACAGTTTTAGATGTTCCACTCCAGGATCATGTGAACCCATTTAGGCCTCTGCTGGGGGTGCCCCATGGAAATGGCAGGGAGTACATGGCAGAGCAAACTTCTCATCTTGTGGCTAGGAATCAAAGAGAAAGAGAAAGGGACCATGTTTCCACCTTCAAGGGCATGCCTTCAGTAACCTCCCACTAAGCCTCACCTTGTAAAGGTCCCACCATCCCCCGAAAGCCCCTCCCTAGGAACCAAGCCTCCAAAACCCCCGACTTGGGGGGCCAATTCAGTGTCCAGTCTATAGCATTCGTATTAAATGCTTAGAACCTAACTACTAATAATCACTTAAGTTCTAAGTAATAATGGCAAAAATAATAGGTGAAACATAATCACTATATTTCACCTATTATTTTTTGCTATTATTACTTTGATACTCTTCAGAAAGATTGCATATCTTCCTTCCATACTGCTGAAACAGAACGGTCTCTATAATACCTGGCACCCTCTAAAATAGTAACTCTGGGAAAGCATAGTTAGTGGACTAGAATTATGGCCATTGGCCATTTTTTTTTTTTTTTTTTTTTTTGTGGTGCTGGGGATTGAACCCAGGGCCTTGTGCATTGTGCATATGAGGCAAGCACTCTACCAACTGAGCTATGTCCCCAGCCCACTGGCCATTTTTTATTAAAATCAAAAATTGGTGCTATGAATAATCAAATTTACATAGCTATGCATGTGTGTTTGTGTGTGTGTTTATTTATTTATTGTTTAATATTTATTTATTTTAGTTGTACACGATGCCTTTATGTTTACGTGGTGCTGAGGATCGAACCTGGGCCTCACACGTGCTAAGCGAGTGCTCTACCGCTAAGCCACAACCCCAGCCCTGTGTGTGTGTCTTTATGATTCCATTTGAACTCCTAGAAACATAAAGATTTACGGCCTTAAACTCATGATGTAGTGAATTGTTTAATCAAGAAAATAGCTACATTGATTGATCCTCATTTGCTTATTGGCATTTGGCTTTGTAGACACAAATGCTAAGCTACAATTTGGGAAAACTGTGTTCAGTATCTGATTAACCTCTCAGCAGGAGGACCTTGGGTGGCACAATGACTTTTTCTCAAAGTCTTATCCGTATTGTGGATTTGGTATTTTCTATGATGTCTATGAGAACTAACATTCTGTGACTGAATCTGCAAGGGTATTTTTCTCGTACTTCAAAGAATGAATTCTGCTTTTTGTTCCTTAGGAAACAAATCGTTATGATATAATAAATTTTTAGAAAAATTATTCCAGAGATTATCCATTGATATGTATTGTGTAGGGGATAGATTATCTAGACGCCACCATAAAACAACCCCTGAGATAGATTAATTTCCTAATATAACAAGCTAATAAGAAAATTTTATCAAAAGTAAGTCACATAGAGAATTGGCAATGGAGCTCTTATCAGGTGAGGTTTACTCGGATGATGGTTTTCCCAAAGGGTTTGCCCATTTAACAGTGCTATTGTTTATGGAAAGTAAGTCTAACTTTGGGAAATTCATCTTTTTTTTTTTTTTTTTTTTTTTTGGTACTGGGGATTGAACCCAGAGGCACTTAACCACTGGGCCACATCCCCTGCCCTTTTATATTTTATGTAGAGATAGGGTCTCCCTAAGTTGCTTAAGGCCTCACTAAGTTTCTGAGTCTGGATTTGAACTTGTGATCCTCCTGTCTCAGCCTCCTGAGCCACTGGGAATACAGGTATGTGACTATGCACCCAGTGGAAATTCACCTTTTGATATGGCCATGATCTATTCATATTCAAGGTGTCTTCCACCATTCAAAAAGAGATTACACATAGCCTCTCATGTTTATTTCTGTGAGTTTATAATATTTACCACATTGTGGTAGTCAGTTTGTGTTGCTATACCAGAATACTAATAGACAGATGGCTTAAACAACAGAAATTGGTTTCTCTTGAAGGTGGGAAGTCCCAGGTCAAAGTGTCAGCATGGCCTGGTGCTGGGTGAAGTTCCTCTTCTTCTTTAGAGACATCTGTCTTCTAATTATATCTTCACATGACAGAGAGATAGCATGCTTTTTTTGTGTCTTCTCTTCTAAGAGTACTAATCTCATTGTAAGAGCTCTACCCTCATGATCTAATTACCTCCCCAAAGCCCTACCTCCAAATAGTAGGGACACAAATATTCAGGCCATAGCAGGCACTTTCTGGTTCTTGAAATAAGCAGCATCAGCAGGTCATATTTTCATTCAGTAGGAAAATGCTCAACTGTTGCCCAAATTGAACAGTATCTCTGCTTCCAGGTGTTTAGTGTTCTGGTGTGCCTGTGTCTACCTGGGGAACTAAGACAGGCTGGTCTAGTCTCAGTGTCACTCTCATCCCTGCATCTCCTGATTTCCTGCTGAGTAAACACAATCACACATCAAAAAGCAATGTTTTCATCAACAGGAGACCACATGTATAGATTATATCGGAACTAAAAAAAAAAAAAAAAAAAAAAAAGAATTCCCACCACCTAGTGACTTCATAGCCATCACTTTGTCATAGCACAATGTATTTCTCATGTTTGTGGTGATGCTGGGATAAACACGTCTGCTACAGTTTTAATCCTATAAAAGCAAAGCACATACAATCAGGTACAGTACAAAATATCTGATAAATAACTGACTGCATTACTGGTTTATATATTTACTATACTGTAATTTCTATTGTTATTTTAGATTATACCCCTACTTATAAAAAGTGTACTGTAAAAGAATATGTCATGTTACACCAGCTGTCACATTTATAGGTCTCTCGAGTACGTTAACAGGCCACGTTGAGGGATTGACCTATAACATCTAGCTGTATTTACATATACTCTGTGACAATGACAGAATCACCTAACGATGCCTTTCTCAGACTGTGTCCTTGTTGTTAAACAGCATACAACTGCACTAAAAGCTGCTCTCCATCTGTGCCTCTCATTCAAAGTAAAACAGTATTTTGATGGTCCATTGACACATTGATCACAGAGGAGCTGCATCTGACATAGCAATTAGGGTTTAAAGTCAGCACTTAGGGTGAAAACCATGGCTAGTGAAAATGTCCTTGGAAATCCATTAAGTTGGACATAAAGTGAAATATAAATAGATTTTTATATACAACTCTAGGCAGTAAAATATGGATGTGCACAATACAATACATATCTTTAAACTGAACTCACTCTCTGCACACACTGCAGGATGCTCATACCCACAGATGTTCCCCAAAACTGATGTCCAATATGGGTGTAGCTGATTCATTTTCTTCTAGTTAGGGCCCTACTAGTTAGAGTCACTAAAGAGCAATCAGTCACTTGTTGTTTCTCTCCTTCTCTATTTGTCTCATTTAATATTTCCACTTAGAATTCTGTAAATATAATGCAGAAATGATGTGACGCTTATAAAACTTAGGTTAGCTCTTAGATGAAAAGAATGATATTTCACAGATGGTCTGCTGCAGGGCATCATCTTGAAATACTTTCTAACAAATCACAGATGATTTATTGAGTACTCATCTTATGGATTGAATATTTGTGTTCCTCATCCCTCCCCACTCCTCAAAAAAAAAAAAAAGGTTTGTTGAAACTCTGAGCTCCAATGTGATAATATTTAAAGGTGAGGATTTCAGTAAATAATTAGGTTTATCATACAGATAGCACTAGAAAATAGTAAAGAAAAAATAGACTTGTAAATAACAATCTAGAGATACTCTATTTTCTATAAAAAAAATTAAATCTAAACCTGTAAATAGTTAAAAATTAGATCTGTACTTTTCAAATACCTGGCATGTAGGTTAAATACTTAATTATGTAAAGTGAATATTTAAATTATTGAAATAATTTATAGGATAGTTTTTATAAATTCAGAGTAAAGTTTCTTAAATGATAAATAAAGTCATAAATCCTCAGTTAAAAAGTTGATATATTGGTCTACAATAAAATAAAACATGTCCTTTTCAACAAAAATCACTATACACAACACTAGTCAAGTCACACACTGGGTATAAATATTTACAACATATACAAACAACCTAGAATCAGTGTTTCAATTTTATAAAGAATTTTTATAAGTTAGCTCACAAAAAAGACAATCACTAATAGGAACATGGACAAAAGATTCAGACAGGTAATTTCCACAAGAGGCCAGAATGAATGGGCCAGTGTATAAATTGACAGGATGTTTGATTTCACTAGAGTTTGGTGAAATGCATGTGAAAATAATAATGAGATGAATTTCACACTGACAGATTGGTAAAACATTTTAAATCATTAAAATAATAAATGTTGGTAAAGATACTGAGAAAGGGAACTTTATTGTCTGTTTAGGTCTCTAAAACCAATGTGCAGAGCAATTGCTATTATCTAGTAAATAACAATGTGCATATTTTCAACCCAACTTCAACTGGCAATGATTCAGGAAAAAAGCCTCCAGTATGTAAACAAGATAATGCAACCAAACTTAATTATGGGGTTATCGGTATGAAGAAAAAATAAGTACAACAGATATATTTATGAGAAGATCTTTCTTTTACTTATTCTTTTATTTACTTATTAATTATTTGGTTTGAGTCTGCACACTTAGTTACTTTAAGACTTCTACCAGTATTTCATGTCCACTGAATAAAAGCAACAATACCGGGCCAATTACAAGAAGAAAAAAAAAAATCTCTTTGTACCAATCCTGTATCTTACAATAAAAACCAGTAAGCAGGCTATAGAGGTGGCCGTTCAGAGGAAACCTCCTAGTTGGTGGCTGGGTGCCAGGGGGAACTGAAAGGAAAGAAAGGAAAGGGAACTTTCAGAGAGCAGAGGCTTCATTGGCTGTGTGGTGTTCTCATCCAATAGAACCAATATTGCAGCTATAGTGCACCAGTTGGAACTTTATGCATCTCAAATGCAAGTTTAATAGAAGAGAAGGCAGAAAGCAGAGCAGAAACAATAGCATATGTTAGGAGCTTATTTGGTGATGGGTAAATTGTACATATTTTATATGCACAGTTTAAAATAACTAAGTAAAATTTTGCTATATGTTGTTAAGAGAAAATATTTTGGTGAAAGAACAAAAGTACACATAGGAGTGTAAGCACAAAAATTAAGGGGAGGAGACACCAGGAGAGGGATGGTGGGTGTAGGGGTGAAATGAGATTAAGCAGCAGGTCAAAGAAAGCTACAGGTCTCTCTGTGAGGATATAGTCCTTAAAAATAAACAAACAACAACAGTTTTGAAGCAATATGTCAAAGTGAAGCTGCGTAGTGGATATGTGAATATACACGTTGCTTTTTTCGTGTGATAGATTTTGGCATAGCAGGAACATTTCCAGTGTTTAGAAATTTAAATGTTCTATTGCAGGCACTGGGGGTGTAGCTCAGGGGCAGAGCACTTGCCTGGTATGCACAAAACCCTGTACTAGGTTCCCAGCACCCTCCCTCCCCCCAAATATTGCCACTACAGTTATTTGTGCAATATATTAACTTATCGCTCTGTGCCGTGTGCAGCAACAGACAGGTAGATTACTCTATCCTAATAGTTCCAGTTATAACAATGGGTTGTTTTAAAGTTATGACTGAAATTCACTTCCAAGAAACTCTGCACTAGCTACATAGCTAAATTCATGACTTTTAGATCGATCAGCTTTACTTTGAATGTAATTCAAAGATAAATGCAAAAGGAAACACTCTATGGAAAGGCTAAGTAAACTGAGAGAAGGCTCAGATCATTTATGAATTCATTGCATATTCGCATTTTATGTTTGCAGTTAAAAATAAAGAAGTTAAGCTACACAATAGAAGCATTAAGAAATATGCTTAAAACTTCCTGTTCAACAAAAAGTGTTTTTGTCAAGTTATACATTGATTTTTGAATCAATAAAGTTGAAGACCTTACTCTGTTTTCTTGAGTGTAGTAAGACAATTCTAGATGCTTGATGTGAACTTTCTTATCTAAATGAAAATAAAAACAATCAATGGAGAATACGGACGAAAAGTTTAATGAGGAACTTTAAAATTTTTTTTATTTAATTTTTCACAGTTACAGTTAGTTGCCACTTTATCACTTAGAATAATTCACAGCTTTATTATGAAATATTTATTCATTACAAGAAGTGTGTTGAGTGTCTACACTGTTCCAGAGGTAGTTTTAAGAGCTGAGGAAGGAAGTGTGGACAATGAATCAAAAAAACAAAACAAACAAAAATGTTTGCCATAATCTGGTGTCCATATAGGAGAATGATCAACTAAAGGGTATTTGTGAATCGTTCTGACTTTAGGAAGAAAAGAGGAGTCCACACAATAGCTGTCTTTGATAGCCTTATCATGTTACAAATTAAAGAAAGAAAACAAGCCTAGTGCAGTGGCGCACGCCTATAATCCCAGCACTTCTGAGGCTGAGACAGGAGGATCGCGAGTTCAAAGCCAGCCTCAGCAATGGCGAGGTACTTAGCAACTCAGTGAGACCCTGTCTCTAATAAAATACAAAAAAAAGGCTGGGGATGTGGCCCAGTGGTCGAGTGCCCTTGAGTTCAATCCCTGGTTAAGAAAAAAAAGAAAGAAAAGAAACTGGCTTTTCAGGCTCTTGTGAATGAAAAAGCTTGTCCTTAAGTTTTGAGGGTATGCTAGCTCCAAATATTTTAGATGGAGCAGGAGAAAAAAAAAAAAAAAGAAAGGTGGAATCTGTCTTGTAGTTATTCTAAGATAGCCTCTTTTCTACTTCTCTTTGCCAAGTCTGCTGAGCTTATTATTTGATTGACAGGTTTTCTATTTTTTCCCTCCATAAAATTAATGTCTTTCTTCAGAAAAGCATTAAAAGAAAATTTAAAACTTTTTTTTTTTTTTTTTTTGCAGTGCTAGGAATTAAACCCAGGACCTAACATGTTCTAGGCAGGTGCTGTTTCACTGAGGTACATCCCAGCCTCATAAACTTATTCTTTACTTGTCTTTTATTGAGGTCTTCCATGTGTCTACAAATATAATAGAGTTCCTGTCCTAGAAAGCCTATGGTCTATTAGGGCCTTCTGTCAGTGCCACCTGTCACACAGTGGGATAGGTGCTCTGACGGAGGGATGCATAGTTCTGAGTAGCAATTCTTCCTTCCTTGGGGTACAGTAAGCTCTATAGTGAAAGTTATACTTATGTTGGTTCTTTAAAAACGAGTAGGAGGTTGCCAGATAATGAAGTGTGAGGCTGGAAGTTCGAGCAGCTATTAACACTCTAAAGATTCATATTAATCACCTATTGCATTCATTGCCTCTATGTGCCGTTATCTTCTTCATGCCTTTCAACCTTACAGTCATTCACGTGGCCATTGAATTATATATTGCACTCTCTGTGTTGGCTATTTGCTAGCAGCAGTAGGAAAGGTGAGCAAGACAGATGCTAAACTTACCTTCATTTTAGATGTCAGCACCAATGGCTAGAATTGCCATTCACATAAATATTTCAGTCCATAGGAATTGTAAAATCTTTGCATCATCATATTTGAAAGAGTAGCATGGTTTTGACCAAAAATATTTAGTCATATTTTAGAGTGAATAAGATGATTTTGGAGATTATAGGACACACTGGATCTTAGTACAGAGTTTGATCAGAAGAACAGATAAATAGAATTCTTTGGGGACTTGATTTATCTCCTTATTTCCATATTGTCCAAATAATCCCATTAAGTACAATTTTTGGAGAATCCAGCAGAATTTTTAGAGATGTTATCTTTCTTGCTCCTGGTAGCATGTGTGTGAGGTATATGTAGTTCATGGTTTTCCCAAATCCACAGAAATAATGGGTAACAGAACTCCAAGAAGATTGTAGCTTTCATTCTACCATGCCCTGGTGTATCTTGAAAAAGCTCTATAATTCATGGAAGCCACTCAAACATTTTTTCTCTGATACATATTCTTATTATTTTATAATAATAATTTTTTCCTACTTGGCTTTCCTATAACTGGCAGGCAAAGGTTTTCTTTGTTTCCCAGTACAATAATAAAACTGTGGGGCAACATAGCTACTAATATATAACTATTTGTGCTTCCAAAATATGGTAGAAAACTATGAGTGTAGTTTTACACTATGAGTGTAGTTTTCTTTTTCTCTTATAACATAATTTGGTAAATTATATTTAGTCAGAAATACAGCATTGCATTTTACTTATTAGGGAAAACATATTCATTTTGGTGTTTAAATTAAGGAAAACTCCTATAAGAAAAGAAAGAACTAATCACAAATTCAGATGTAATAGTAACTTTTGGCATGCTATCCCCTTATCAAAACATAATTTAACACAGAAGGAGAGCAAAAATGCTAATGTTGTTGACTTCAAAATGCCACAATAATTAGCAGACAGTGATATTCACATATTTTAGTATTTCCAACAAACCATAACAACTCTTGCCAGTGTTATCTAAGGATCTTCCATTTTAAGTCATTGTTCATTTATTGCCTAAGAGAGCATCACACAGGGTGTTTCCTTATAATGGAAGAACAGCTGATTTATACTATGTGGGGGGAAAAAAAACACAAATAGTATCTTACCCACAAATCCCAGAGTTCGGAACAACTGCTACAGGTTGCAGGTGTTTTCAAGATTTGGGGAGGCTGTCAGGAGTCCTAAAATCCATTTTCAATACCCTAACTGTGGGCAGTGAATCTTTAGAAGCAACATAATCCAGATCAGAATGAATTATTAAAGGACTACTGGGGCTATTTTCAAATTGATATATACTTTGCATACAGTGAAGGGCTCAGGTCTTAGGGTATATATTCCGCACAGCAGATACCAAAACATATACAATGCACACCCCTACTGAGACCCAGGACATCCCATCATTCCAGAAATTTCCCTCATGTCCCTTCTTAGTCAGTTCGAAGCACCCTAGAGATAAGCAACTGCAGATTGTTTTCCTATTATCATAGTTTTGTCTTATTTTATGTTTTAATGCTGTGGGATCATAAGCAAGTGATATTTAGTACCTGGGTTTTCAGTGTGGTGCTCTTGAGATCTCTCCAGGTTGCTACATGTATTCAGAGATTGCTGCTTATATCACTGATTAGTATTACACTGTGTAAGTATACCACAGTTTTTTCTATTCTCCTCTTGATAACCTGGGCTTTTTCATGTGGGACTGATATTTTGGTTTTTTTGTTTGTTTGTTTTAAGATTTGTCTGCAAAAGACACCATCCTTCCATTCCCTGTTACCTAATGAGAGTTCTTCTGGGTGTCTAATTTTCCTCACTGAGTTCATCATAATGCTAGAATTCTTCTACTCCTCCCTTCTCTCCACATTTTATCTAGGATGTCCTTTTATCTGATCCCTCCTGAAGCAAATCCCAAATTCAAAGATTTTTCTCCCTTTGTTTTGTGAAGATCAAATCCTGGCTCTCTCTGGAGAACCCTTCATCCTTTGTGGTCCTCTGAATCAATTGTATTCTGATTGTTACCTCACTTGCAACATGCTTAGGTGTGGATGCTGTGATCTGCATTCTCCTAACTCTTCCCTGGCCCCTTCAGACTCATATTGTCTTGATGACATATTGTAGACCCCTCTCTGCCACTGGTAACTATTGTCTCTTGGGCTTTCGTTTATATTTATATTCTGAAATCTTAAATGACTTCCTCTATGTTCGAAGCCCTACCACATTCTTATATAATTTCATTGTATTTTGCTGATATGGAATGGTTTTAACCTCCCTTTGTTTCTAATACACACTACCAGCTGTAGAGCTTGTACCTACTCATCAACAAGAACCACCTCTGGTACCATGAATTCAGACAGCCCACCATCTGGCTGCAGAGTTCTATTCTTCCAACCCTGTCCTTTATTAACTCCCCACAGCAACATATACAACACACAGTCTCATGAAGATATTCATCCCTTGGCCAATGTAATAGCTCTGTCACTCCCTTAGTTTATTGTGTGTTGCTATGACAAACTAATTGAGATGGGATACTTTCTAAGAAAAATAGGTTAATTTCAGCTCAGGATTCTGGTAAGTCCAAATATCATGGCTTCAGTATCTAGAGAAGATGCCCTGGCTATGTCACAGTATGGAAAAGAAGCAAAAAGGCAACTGGACATGCAGAAGGGGCTAAGTATGTGGGGTGGTCTTACTTTATAACTAGCCCAATCCCATGAGAACTTCACTCATGCTTTCCAAGAGTGGTGCCCCATGACATAATCACCTTATATTAGACCCTGCCTCTTAAAGATCCCATCACCAAGCCGGGCGCGATGGCGCACACCTGTAATCCCAGCACTTTGGGAGGCTGAGGCAGGAGGATCGCGAGTTCAAAGCCAGCCTCAGCAATGGCGAGGCACTTAGCAACTCAGTGAGACCCTGTCTCTAATAAAATACAAAAAAGGGCTGGGGATGTGGACCCAGTGGTCGAGTGCCCCTGAGTTCAATCCCCGGTACCAAAAAAAAAAAAAAAAAAAAAAGATCCCATCACCTTTTGTTTGCTTTTTGTTTTGTTGGTGCTGGGGATTAAACCCAGGCCTTGTGCATGCAAGGCAAGCACTCTACCAACTGAGCTATATCCCCAGCCCTATCCCATCACCTTTGATACCATGATACTGCAGGGCAACATGAGTTTTGGCAGGGACAAACCACATGCAAACCATAACACTCTTTTTCTGTTATTAACTCCAAACCCTGCAATCCTGCATATTCTCCATGATTCATTAATTACCTTTACCTAATTCTTTTGCTTCACTGGGCTTTTATTATATATAACTGGGTAAACCTTGACCTAGGAATTGTCTGGTTTCCAATCTTCCCTTGGCCTTTCCCTGGAATCCTGAAAGCAACTGGACAATTCTACACAATTGTTAAGAAGTTGTCCCTATTTTATTCCATCAGTGAACCCATCTCCTCAACTACTGCAAGCTCTGGGTGCCTCCTTGGACTCCATTATCTAGGGTGGACAATTAAATCTCTCTTAGTTCTTCTGTTTTATCATTTGTAAAAGGAGAATATTCTTAAAATCACCTGCATCATCTAAGAAGTTCTTCTCTTTTTAGGTTACAAATACTCTTTGTAATATGTTCCTCTTAGTTACCATGTATGTGATAACTGTCATCACCTTTACACATACAGACTGCATCCCCATACATACATATCCAACAATCAATGGGAAATCTCCACATAGTGGTCCCATAAGAACTTTAGATTTGCCATGTGTAATGTGCCATGTACAAAACTAAATTCATCTACTGCCTCTTGCCACAAACATGCTTTTAATCCTGTGTGTGTTATTGGCACTACTACACACCATTCAAAACAACTCAATCAACTTGGTACCTTTGTATGATAAGGGAGATGTCAAATATTACACACGTAAGGGACTTCATTTTGGAAGGATTGATAGTTTAATCATTTTACCAAGCCAAATCCCATTCTGGGGTTCTCTTCTTCTTCCCACCCAGATTCCCCCAAATTGTATATCTTTCAAAGCCATGTCCCCTTGATTCTTTATAATTTCTCGAATCTATTCCTTCCTTTGCTTGTTATCTTTGTCGATATCCTTGTTAAAATCTTTATCCTTCTTTCCAGGACTCCCACAGAGAGAGTAGTGTTATAAGAAACTCAAGACACAATGCCTTGGGTGCAGAGACAAGGGAGAGGTGGATTTCGATTAAATGATCTTAGACTTTACTTAACTGTATGCTGAGTCCCTGCTAGGCATAAACCAAATCTATTAAGGTAGCAGAGCAGAAATGTAATTGAGCAATTAAGTAGATAACTCATTATAGGAAAAATCTCTCAAATAATACCTATTTAATCCATACATTTCCCTTTGATCAGTTAATTCTGTGCCAATCTCCTAACTAGATTGTTATTTGAATCCTCATTTTGATTCACCTTGATTGCATCTCAGGCTTTGCTGTCCCCGGAGACTCTTATTTCCCGGGTTTTAGGCTATATTGGCATAGATGTTAGTAAAGTGCGCCTTTTCCAGCTGCTGTTGCTTTATCTCCATCTCCCACAGGCCCCAAATTCTACACTTCAAAATCTGTTCACCCTACTTAGTTTAAATTAAGGAGATTGCTTTATGTGGCTTTTCAGGCCCACAGCATCACAAAATGTTATCTCCTTTCCTGCTAACAGAGACAGCTCAAGTCTCCTAGGAGCCTTCCCTTCTGGGCCCTGAGAAGGGAATCCACCCAGCATTCTGGATAAAGAGGAAGTAGCAAGCCCAGTTTTGCCTATGGCGCTAGGGTACCTTCTCAAATCCGGTTGGGTTAAGTATTGAATGTTTCTTTAAAGGATGGGACACTTCTTTCATGCTGCTCACTATTTCACTGGGGTTTGAATTTTGGGGACACATAAATTTCACTCCATTTCTCCTCCATATTCTGAACAATTTGGGCCCGTGGCCAGGGAAGCTGAAGGCCAGAACTTTACAGCTAGAATTAGGGAGTGAGAGGAACAGGAGAAGAAAAAGTAACCAATCATGGTGAACAACCCCTCAGAGATTTTGCCTCCTTCTCAGATGGGACATGTGGCTGCCACATCCTTGGTGGCTGATACCTACTTAATCTGCATTTACCTGAACAGCAGCTCCATGCTGAGGACCATTGAGGTACCACATTTACAACAAACACAGGAACCCATTCCCTGGTTTCATGGGGGCTTTTCTATTTATCTAAAAAGGAACAGATTAGATGTGAAATAATATTCTGGCTCTATAAATTATTAACTGTGATAAAATACACAGGGTTGATTATTTTCTTAATTATTCATCATGAGAGGTCTCCATGAACATTTTATGAGCATCATTTCCTTCCATGGAAGTCAGAGCAGTCAGAAGAGCACTTTTATGTATTATCTCAATTTTACATGATTGTGATATTTTTATTTTAGTATTTTTATAAAACATAGAGCAATTATTTTTTAACAAAATATAATGAGTTCACACTGCATGGATAAATATTTTAAAGACATAAAAAAAAATTCAAAATGATTATGAAATCTTTTCTGAATTAATGCAAAGTACATAATGTTCATTTCAGATCTAATAAGGATTAGGAATTAAAAACTAATTCAAGTCCAGGCAATGTTTCTGGCAAATGTTCCAGAAAAAGTCTTTTGACTTTTTGACTCTTAAAAGTTTTAATTTTTTTGAATGCTTTTTTTTATTTTTTAACTTGTCTGGGTTTTGAAGAAATTCATAGTATTTTGATGAAGTTTATCCAAGATTGTGGAGGTGAAGAACTAAGCTGGGGTATAATATCTAACTATTTAGTGTCATCCCTTCCTCTTCTGTCCTGTGGCCCATTAGAATGGGCCCTTATATTCATTTGCTTGATTATGTTTTAACAACTGTAGCTTCTCAGATCAGAAAAAAATAGAAGTTTCACTTGGATTCTGCCAAACTGTATTTTACAAACTGTAAATCATATTTAAAACAATTTTGCCAAGTCTTTGCAGAATGCAGGGAATGCAGTGTCATAACCAAACTATTTGAAATTCTAACTAAAAGAAGACATTTCTAACATGCAAATTGCTGACATTTGCCAATATATTTGCAAAATGCCAGTGTTGCCAGAGGGAATTGGCCTGTAAATGTTCCACATAATGTTCAAATAATGAATTCCTTGTATTGAACAACTTGAAAACATAGTTAATTTCTAGTTGTGGAATCCCAAGCTTTTACCTACCTGTTTAACAAACACTTCTTGATCTTTTATGTGGAGAGAGGTGAGTTTATTTTAGTCGGAATTATTCATGATACTCATCCAATTCATAATTCAAAATCCATTGAGAATGGTTCTTACAATTTCAGACATAATAAACTTTATCTTAAGGTAATTTACAGATTAAGTAATAAAGATATGTATGATTTCAGATCATCCACCAAACTGCAAAAGTGATAGTTATTGACTCTTGATCTTCTTGACATTGTTCCAGGGTCTGATACATAGTTTAATCCTCCAATAATCTTCATTTTGATGTTGAAGAAATTTTCACTTAAGCAATCGATTGTCCCAAGGTCAAATGTACATAAAATAGTAGAAATAAAATAGAAATCCTAAGTTCCTCAAGTTTTTATTTTCTGGCAAATGTTCCAGAAAGTGCTTACAGCAAGTACTTACATCAGAGGCCCCCTAAGGTAAGTCAACTCCAAAGGTCAAAATGTAAAAACAGCTGTTTTTAAGTCCTTTGGGTATAGACCAAGGAGTGGGATAGCTGGGTCAAATGGTGGTTCCATTCCAAGTTTTCCTAGGAATCTCCATACTACTTTCCAGATTGGCTACACCTTACTACAGGGACACAGCCACATCAATGTTTATAGCAGCACAATTCACAATAGCTAGATTGTGGAACCAACCCAGATGTCCATCAGTAGATGAATGGGTAGGGAAACTTTGATATATATACACAATGGAATATTACTCAACACTAAACGAGAATAAAATCATGGCATTTGCAGGTAAATGGATGGAGTTGGAGAAAATAATGCTAAGTGAAGTTAGCCAATCCCAAAAAACCAAAGGTCAAATGATCTCTTTGTTATGAAGATACTGACTTATAAAGGCAAAGGAGGGGGGATGAGAGGAATGAAGGAACTTTAGAACAAAGGGGAGGGAGGGGAGGAGAGGGGGCAAGGGGATAGGAATAATGGCAGAATGAGTTAGGCTTCATTACCCTAAGTATATGTATGTGATACCGCCAGTTTGTCAGTTCTACTCCCCCAAATGTTGAAGTTTGAACATTGGAAAAGCACGCCGAGGCAAGCATATGAAGCACAGTTTATTGAAAAGGGGTAACATAGACTTCTCCCAGGAAGGAGAAGGGGGCCATTGCTGGTATCTTGATATTCCAAGAAGCCAGGCAGGTCTGTCTTTTTTATATGTCCTGGGGCTTCCTTTGTTCTCCTGCTCTCTTCCCCTAATCTCTCTCTTTCCTGTGTACTTGACCAGGCCCAGGAAATGCTCCGTGGGCTGGCCAAAATGTGGGAAACAGGTGGGCTGAAAGGAGAAGGGCAGGATGGTACAGCCCAGGACACATGAATTAACAACTTTTTAGCTCCCTGTAGGGAGGGGCAATTCCTGGAACAGGTTACCTTGGCAACAGGTTGGGGCAGGGGCAGGGGCAGATTCTTGATAAGGGTGGAGGAAGTGCTCTGAAGGAATTAACATTTCAATTCCTCAGGGGACATTCTCCCAACAGTCTCCAACTTCCCCCGGACTCACTCATAATTGGCTTTCTTGATCCAACCTGACTGGATTTACCTATCTATACTGACTGCCTATCAGATTCTGGCTTCATATAAAGACACGATTAGGAGGGGGGTGGGGGGGGGCTGGGGTTGTGGCTCAGCGGTAGAGCACTCACCTAGCATGTGCGCGACCTGGGTTCGATCCTCAGCACCACGTAAAGACAAATGCATTATGTACAACTAAAGCAAATAAATAAATATTTTTTTAAAAAAGACACAATTGGTGTGAAAATACTTTATGTAAAACCAGTGTCTTGAAAAATTGTGCTCTTTATATGCAATATAAAATGAATTGCATTCTGCAAGCATTTATAACAAATTAGAATTAAAAAAATAAAATAAACTGCAAGCTAAGTACTTTTTAAAAATGTAAAAACATTTGATTCAACAAAACTACATAGAGATTGCAATAAATAGTCTCTTCCCTGAGACAAGACAGATTAGAGACCTTTGTCCTAGGTCTCAGCCACTTCAGTTAGCAGAGCTGACCTGAGCCTAAGGACCTCTCTTTCATCCTGCCAGGTTGCTCTCAGAGGATCTAACTTCCCCAAAGTGTAAATAACAGGATGCTGTTTTTTCAAAAAGATTGCCTAGTCATCCTGAGGAGCATGCAGAGAACCCCAGGTTTGAGCTATAGAAACCTAGAAGATAAAATCCCCTACTTTGCATCTCATGCATCTAATGTAAAACCTTGGAAGGAGCGTTTGGCACATGTGCAATAAGCATTATGGGCAAGGCACAGGAATCTGTCAATTACCCCTTGCTTAGCATAAGCCACTGGTAGCAAAAAGCCAGGTCAAATGGGAACAAAGAACACAGAAGTGAATATAAGCCCAGAACCCTTCTGAATCAGAGTGCAGATGTCTTCATGGCCCCTGCAGCAAGGGTTCAAAAACCTCCGTACCTGCTCTGCTGCTCTGTGCTTTGTCTTGATGCATTCTTTTTTTTTTTTTTTTTTTTTTTTTTTTGGTACCGGGGATTGAACTCAGGGGCACTCGACCACTGGGCCATCCCCAGCCCATTTTTGTATTTTATTAGAGACAGGGTCTCACTGAGTTGCTAAGTGCCTTGCCATGGCTGAGGTTGGCTTTGAACTTGTGATCCTCCTGCCTCAGCCTCCCAAGTGCTGGGATTACAGGCGTGCGCCACCGCGCCCGGCTTTTTACAACCCACACATAGCTGCCAGCAGGTCCCAGGACATTCTCTCCATTCTGCAGATGGTCATTCACTGATTGGTTCTAAGAAATCCTTTCAACACATTGTATGTTCCCAGGGAGAAGAGGCATGTCCCTGATGCAGGGAAGCAGTCCTGTTTCCTGTCTTGCTCATATCACATAGTATCTCACTTGTGAACTGATATGGTCCAATAAGTCATGTAGTTTCAGTAGTAATATAAAAAGATTCTGCTTCTGCCTGTAGCAAATCTCATTTTTGTTAACTTGGAAGGGTGGTGAAGGGTAATTTCGCAACTGTTCTATCATCTCTTCAATGTCTTCATTTGTTTAAGTGAGACTAAATTTACCTTGAAATTTTCAAAATCATTGTGGAAACATCCATTTTTATTGGTTTGATTCCATTTTAAGTCCATCTTTTTCTCTTCATTCACTATCCATTCACCCATCTATCACTATCTATCTATGCTATCTATAATGCTATCTACTAATGCTATTGATACATGTAGGTTTATTTGCATGTTTGCGTAAGAAAGATCTAAAATGACTAACCAAATGTCATATGCTCTACTAAGGGGTGAGGTTTTGTTTTTGTTTCTGCATTTTATTGTTTTTTTATTGTCTGAATT
This sequence comes from Tamias sibiricus, assembly GCA_025594165.1. Taxonomy (NCBI): domain Eukaryota; kingdom Metazoa; phylum Chordata; class Mammalia; order Rodentia; family Sciuridae; genus Tamias; species Tamias sibiricus. The sequence goes on from CM046675.1 coordinate 19,777,941, forward strand.
TTACAAGACTATGATTTAATTTTAGTAATTTTACCAAAAAACTATTAAGTATTAAAAATTAAAAAAGTTCACATTACATGGATGAATATGTTAAATATTAAAAAAAAACATTGAAAATGATTATGAAATCTTTTCAGAATTCATGAAATGCATATAATGTACACTTCAGGTATAATACAAAAATCTCATGAAATCTGAATGGGTTATAAACTTGGCAAAAGCCAAAAGATCACATAAAGAAATATCATTTAAGAAAATGTACATTATAACTCCATCTCAAGTAATAATACAGTTTTAAAATTTCTCTGTTGAGATATTATACATTATAATGAGAAATGTGTTCCAGTAGTGGAACAAAATGAGATTTGACTAAATTAGAAATTAGACTAGAGCTCTATTAATGACCAAGGCTTTTGCTTTAGGGAGAAATTCTAAAAAATTCCAAACACATTTTTCTTCAACTCAGAATAATGCCAATTGTCTAGATGTCATATGCCTCTTGTCCAAAGGAATAGCTACTTATTTGTTCTTAATAATTTCTACCAAGAGCATTTTATGGACTGGGCAAAATGTTGGCTACCTTATAAAAACTAGACCATGTAATGTGTTCAGCAACTATTATGAAATCTTTTTAAGAACAAAAACTGATTCCCCAGAGAAGAAAAAATTCTGTTTTAAGATGTAAAGTAGAAATCCTCTGTTTCCAGCCTGCCCATCTGCCAAACAGATTTCACACCCAGGATCATAATCCCAGCTTCCTTCTGAGTTCTCAGCTGCTGGGCTGCTATATGGATTTCAGACTTGGTAGCCCCACAAATGCATCAGTCTCACTCACACACACACACACACATATACACACCCTATTGTGTTTCTTTGGAGTACCCTAACTAATGCAGAGTGTGTATGATACTTCTTATTTACTAATTTATTTTGCCTTCCTCAAGGTATCATTTTATTAATTGGTCAAATCTGATTAATGTGACTTTTATGCATGGGTGATCTATTTGTACTAAATTTAAAATCTATTTCTGTAATAAGTATGTATGGTCACTTTTAATGAATGGTTACAAATGGGACCTGGTATAGGAAATATTCTCCCTTACCTGGAATTCAAAACGCAAATTTGTGCATTTGGCTATATACTTAAAGCGAGCTTCTGAACAATTTTTCACATCTATTTTTCTGCTAATTGAATTGTGTTATTTATATAATTAAGTTGTAAATGTTTAAGGGCTGGGACCAATAGAAATGTTTTTCATGCCACCCCGATACATGAATAACATAATGCACTATACTTTGAGCTATAAAATTCCAGAATTAAGCTACTTCAGAAGGAGCATGGTGGCACCCTCCTATAATCTCCACTACTAGAGAGGCTGAGGCAAGAGCATCACAAGTTCAACGCCACTCTTGTCAATTTAGTTAGATCATGTCTCAGAATTTTAAAGAAGGGCTGGGGGTATAATTTGTTGGTGGAGTGTCCTTGGGTTCAATCCCCAGTACTGAAAAAAAAAAAAAAATTATGCCACTTCATTTTTAATCCGGTTCAGCACTTCCCAAACTTTGCTGTGTGAACTCCACAATTTTTGACATAGCCATTGCCCCCTGTATTCTCATGCACTTAATATTTTGAAACCATCTCACATTTTATGCAAAAAAATTTATTTAAAAAGGGAAGGATATTGCTGTCACAAACGTAAAATCCAGAATCCTTTGCTGTAAGTAGAAGGCAAGGATGAAAAATGAATACAAAGAGAATAAAACAATGTGATTACTGTATGGTGCATTACTATTGTCCATTAGCCCCTGCCTGCTTTCTCCTGGTTATGGAGATTTCCAAGTGTTAAAGTCCTACTAGACTTAATTTGGGTCTTTATCCAACTGTAGGACTTGGGAGGAGTGGAGGAGAGCTCTGTTATTTAGTGAAGGTTATTTGTATCACCTGGAAAAGCAGTCTCAAGGCTTATAGTCTTGACTCCCTTTTGGCCCTGTAAGAACAGGCTTTGCACCTGGAACCAGAGATGTACAGTCCTGGTAGGCTGTGCTGCCTGACTCACTTGTGAGAATCTCTCAGACTCAGTGTACATTCCTCTGATCTATTTACAGCTTGCATCAGGTGACGTAGCCATGTCCACTACTTCAGTGTCTTCTGTAGAGACGTGTTAAGAGGAAAGTGTTAAGAGAGAAAGTTTCCCCTCATCAGTAGCAAGGAGGGATTCACTGGCCATCCAGACCCAGGCTCACTGCTGAAGAAGATCTCACTGTGTCCCTTTGCTATGGGAGCGCAACATTGTCCCGTCCAATGCTGGACTGCATCATGGGATTTCTGGTGAATACAATACCAGGATGCAATTGGCAGAAGTGCTCAGAATTCTGATGCAATGGAGGACGCTGGCTCACCAAGTAATAACCTAAAATCATTTCAAACTTTGGTACAGAAATTTAATGCCCTTCTGTGTTCGGTCACCCTAGTATATACTTCATGTGTGGCTACCTGGCTTCTCCCTGGTATCTCCAGAGACAAAGACTTCATGGTAAGTTATATTTCCTTCAGTATATTAATATATTGCTTTAATTATGGGAATGTTCTTCTATTCAGCTCACATCTATTTCTGCACCCATCGGTACAAGATCAGCCATCTCTATGAAAACCAAAACGTCGACTCGTTCATTCTTAAGAGCCTTTTGTTTTTTTGTTTTTTTTTTTCACCCTTATACTTTCTCTTGTGCCATGATCTCTCTCTCGGTAATTTCTTGTATACATGCACTACTCTCCTGGCAACTGGTAGCCAAGAAAAAGGGTAACATCTTTATGATAAAAAGAAATTATTCTAGGAGGTAAAAGTTAGGAAAGTTTTTTGTTGTTGTTTGTTTTCTGTTTTTCTTGGAAGAGACTCTTATTATTTTAGGTAGTGTAATCTTAAGTTTTTTTATTTATTATTTATTTGGAGATCCAGGGGTGTTCTGCCCCTGAGCTCTATTCCCAGACCTTTTTATTTTTTTATTTTGAAACAGAGTCTCGCTAAGTTTCCCAGTCTGGCCTTGAACTTGAGTTTCTCCTGCCTTCGCCTCTTGAGTTGCTAGAATTATAGACCTCTACCACTGTAACCAGGAAGATTATTCTTTTAAATAAAAGCAAGATAATATTTAAGAAAGTAAAATTGTATTTAATGATTGGTGTAGAGTTAACACAGGCCACTTGGTGATATGATGACATTTATGACTTGGGAAGATGTGGTATGTTTTCTGTGATGCATGAATTTGGCAAAATGTAGTTCTCAACATTTTCCATATTGTGTGGTCAAGAGAAAGTATTTAAGAAACTTGCTGAATGGACACAGATACCCAGAAAGCCTCATCAGGTAAGTTTTATTTTATTTAATTAATAATTTTGTCATTTTCCTGTGTGAGAAAGTCTTAAAATTATTCTCTTAAACACAAGCATCCCAAATTAAATTGAACTTGATATTCAAAAATACACACACATGCAATAGTTATTTATTTCAAGGACAGGTTTTTCTTATGATGAAAGAACAAAAAATTCAGTGGAAATAATTATTAATTAAAAGTTCTTATAAGCTTATTGAAAGGGAGGAAGGAGAAAAGGATTAAGAGGAAGGAAATGATCTTTCATTGGTTAGACTGACACTACAAATAAATTAAACTGAGAACAGTGATCACAATTTAGGACATTATTTTTCAAAGCATGAAATAAGAGGCTTGATTTTAGTGGAAGCTAGAAAGTTTATACTGGTGAACTTGCTTAGCTATTAGGAGATAATTTCTGAGCAATATCTCAAAGGAGCAATTTGTTTCAAATACCCTTGTAAAGATATATGATTTAAAAAATAAGTGAGTCTTGTAATTTGAGCCACAACTTAACATGTTTTTTGGGGGATCTTGTTTTCTAATTATTTGGGCCAAATGAAAGCTTGGTTAGTTGATCTACTTACTGTCTATTAAGACAGAAATACTGATTTGATGCACAGCATTTTTTCAGAGGAAAAACATGATGATTACTTCCTCTACCTTCCCTTTGTGTCCTAAGCAATTGTGATATCAATATAAGCAACCTTGAAAAACCTAATTGGTGCACACCTGTATTCCCAGTGATGCAGAAGGCTGAGGCAGGAGGATCTCATGTTTGAGGCCAGCCTTAGCAACTTAGTGAGACACTGTCTCAAAATAAAAAGGGCTCTGGATGTGGCTTAGTGTGTAAGTGCCCTTGGGTTCGATCCTCAGTACCAAGAAAGAAAGAAAAAAAAAAAAGAAAAAGCCTAGCTGATACCTGTGGCTCAACCAAGGCTTTCTATACATCCCTTCTAAGGGAAGGTCCAGAGGCTCAGAAAATCGGTCTCTGTACTAACCTGTCCTTCACAGGCAGGAAAACTAGACTTCATTTGAACACACTCTATCATGCCATCTGCTTTCCATGGGGCAGAGGGCTCCTCAAGTTTCCTCCAATTGTGTAGGGGAGATCTGTTCCCTTGGTTTCATTTGGGTACAGTCCTTGCTGCTTGCCTAAATCCCAACATGTCCAGTAAAGTACTGGCTTACAAGTGAAATGCAAGCCCTGTTTTTTTTATCCTTTTATTGGTAGTTGTGTAGCAGAAGAGAGTAAAGGCCATGTTCTTATTGGCAGGACTGTTTTCTACCCTGGATACAGGTTTTTTGACATTTGATCAACGTCAAAGAACTGTTCAAAAAGGTTTACCACTCTGAAAGAGTCTTAGTAGCACTACAAAATGGGGAGGTCAGTAGAAGATTAGAAGGTTTTGAGGTCTGGCCTCAAGTAGCTTAAGAAGGTGTTTCAAGGCTGGAAACTAAGGACAAAGTTCAAAGTGTAATGGTTGAAGAGTGGTCACTGTGGCAAGGTGAGTCTTGAAGTGGGTTTGACAAATGAGCTGTTTGCAGTACGATGCCCTGATAGGAGAACTATTTGCCCAGGTGACCAAACTTTTCAGATATATTAATCTGTAGAACTGAACCAATTTTGACAAAACTGACTGAAGCAAAGAGGAAACATATATTTTGGCTTATAGTCTATCTTTCTGGGCAAGATTTTCCTGAAACAAATAGATAAGTCACATTGACAGAGGTGGCTTCAGTTCTCAGCACTGTCAGGTAAGCAATGTGGATACAGGTGTCCCTGAATCTCGCACCTCCATAATTTCTCTCTGACTGTCACTGCTCCCCAAGCCAAACAAGCATTCTTCTCTTTGGTGGATATACTTATTTGACAGAGATTGCTTTACTTATATTGCATCTTTTTAGGGATAAAGATTAATTTTTTTCTTTATTTCTAGCTTTTAGACAAGCTAACCTAATTTCTAAAAGATTGTTCAAATATTTCTCTTAGTTTGCTTCTCTGTGATTCCCTTGTCTTGTGGTTATCTCAGTATTTCTAATCTGGTTGCCATTAATACAAGAAATGCTTCTTCAATATAGAATTTATGACAGGTGTTGGATCAGACTTCAATTCCTTTTGAATCACCCGAGGAAGTTAAAATAAAATACTGGGAGCTTTTAAAAACACTAGTCCTCAGGTCAGCCCCTGGAGTTTCTGATGTCAGTCATATAGGGCATGCCCTGAACATTGGGTTTCCTCGGTCTCCCCACATTATTTTAATTCTCAGCCACAATCCTGGAGAAGCCAGTGATGAACGAGTTCCATGTGATTTCAGGGAGCTCAGTAGGAGAAGAAGTATTTTATGCCAATACAACAGTAATCGTTGGACCATGCTACAAAGGAGAATTTCAGGGTGCTTTGAGAGCTTGCAACATGGTTACCAAGACTCCTTGTGTGGCAAGTCTCAGGGATGCCCTGGGAAAGAGATGTTTAGGATGAGCTTGAAGAATGAAAAGAAATTAACCAGATAATCAAGGAAAAGAAGAAGCAAGGTAAAGAACATGCCCTGGGCCGCCGCCGCTGCCGCCATCGTGCCAGCCCCTCGGGTCTCAGTGACGCTGGGTGACGCACCAGAATGTGAGACAAGCCAATTTGGGAGCAGATTGGATCCAGCTTCATTCAGCATTACTACCAGTTATTTGATAATGACAGAACCCAGCTAGGCGCAATTTATATTGATGCATCATGCCTTACGTGGGAAGGACAGCAGTTCCAGGGGAAAGCTGCCATTGTGGAAAAATTGTCTAGCCTTCCGTTCCAGAAAATCCAGCATAGCATCACGGCATAGGACCATCAGCCCATGCCAGATAGCTGCATCATCAGCATGGTTGTGGGCCAGCTAAAGGCTGATGAAGACCCTATCATGGGGTTCCACCAGATGTTCCTATTAAAGAACATCAACGATGCTTGGGTTTGCACCAATGACATGTTCAGGCTTGCCCTGCACAACTTCGGCTGACCTCCTCCTGGCCAGGCACTCATGCTGTTTCCTCCTCCCTCCTCTTCCCAATACTATCACACTCCTCCAGATGCTCCAAATATCATACACAAATAAGCAGGGCCACAGTGGGAGTGGGCACAGTGCGCTGCTGCCACCAAGGTGTTGTGCATGATGTTTGGACACTAGCCTCGTTGCATCTGACAGGAGAAGTTTGTGTTGTACCAGCGCATGCCTTGGAAAGACTTAAGTAATGCAAAAGGTTGTCTTTTTTTTAATCTACTGACAAGTTGCTCTAGTAACCCAAAGAAGTGAAGGAGAAAGCAGCTGCCTCACCACCCAGATATTGATTTGTTCAGATGTTTCAATGCCTCATGATACAATAAAACCACGAAAATTTTCTTAACAGTTAAAAAAAAAAAAAAAAAAAAAAGAAAGAACATGCCCTGGGATTAGGAAGAACCTGATGAGTTAAAGGATCACAGAGACTAGTGTGGGTATATTGTAGGGACAGACAAGGCAAGGCACCGAAGATTAGCAGGAAACAGTTTTATTTGGCAGCAGCCAGGTTCAAAGGGTACAGCTCTCGCTGTAACCAATTAATCCCCTGAACCCGATTTCAGGTAGTTTCAGAACTTTATACCCAGCATGTAAGGGGAGGGGCTCAGAAGTTCACAGTTTACAAAAGTTCACATAAAAGCAGCTTTTTCCTTTCACTGTTCTGGGCAAGTTAACCCTTCAAGGACAACACCTGAGAAGGGAGAGCTTCTTCTCCCCTTTTTTTCCTCCCCCTGCCAGCTGTTTCCATGGAGCCCGATTGGTAACTTCTCTTTATCTTAGAAATGTAGACATCTCTGTGAAGCTCCAGCTCAAGGCCAGAGGCCTTGTTAAAGAATTTGTCTTTTTCTTATCACATTTTACATTTGCAAACACACATCTGCAAACTACTATACTGGATACATGTTTGTGAAAACAAATAAAGGGGCGTGCGGCCCCTGGAGTGCTGATTTCTTCCAGGCCAGTGGCCAAGTAATAGAGCAACAGGAAAATAGGATGTTTACCTACATTGAACTCTTTTTGTAGAGACTCTTTTGCTGACAGTCCTAAAATCAGCCATGGTGAAGATTTCTGGAGAAGCTTAGTTAAGGTTTTCTGTGGAGGAAGGGGTGCCACTACAGGTGGAGTTTAGTGACTAAGGAACTGGTTATAGTACAGTAATTGTGGTTAAGTAATTTTCATTGTTAAGCTGAGTCATTCAGGGGATTTCAGGGCAGTGAATGATTTTATGCTTCATTCTGAGGGTGCTTGGGAGCCACGGAGAATGGGTGCTTGATCCAGGTGTACTTTAGAAAGCTCACACCAGGAGCCCACCATGGCAATATCAGTTGGAGGAGGTAAGATTGACCAGCAGGGTCTGGAGGGAGTGAGAATCAGAGTCTCCTGCAGGCCAGGTGGGAAATGATAGGTTGACACAGGAGCAGAAATGATGATGACGATGAAATGAAAGATTGGAGGTAGTCTGAGGATATAATCAATAGAACTCTTCAATGCTTTGGGTGTGATTGGTAATAATTGGACCCACAGGATGCCCTTTCCTTCTGTGATTATATCACTTTTGTTTGCTCCAAAAATTCTGAGACAGCAGAATTAGTCACACACATTAAAGCCTGAAGTAGGTTCATTTAAAGTTTTTGACTGCCCCAAATATGTCAGGAACTCAGTTATTAAGTCAGTAAAAGGGTTTTAGAAAAGAAAGAGCATCTTGAAAAATGTAAACTTCTTATCAATAATCTAATAAAATGCAAAACTATAAGCCAGGGCCAACAATTATCTTTTTCTTACATTCAAACTAAGATGGTCAGTATATTCTTTCTTAAAAAATTTGGTTTTGACACCTTATACTTATACATATTTATGAATATGTATATATGTGTATATATATTTTTTATCCTGACTAGGAATGATCAAGTCAGGATAATTAGCATATTCATCCCTTTAACCATTTCTTTTGTATGAGAATATTTCAAAATTATCTTCTAGCTATTTTGAAATATGCATTTTTAAACTATAATCATCTTACTATGCAACAAAACAAAACAAAAAGGTAAAGGAAAAAAAGAATACTCCAGAACATATTTCTCCTATATGTTACTTAGTTGGCCATTCCCTACCCATTCCTTTCTCCCCCCTTTCCCACTCATACCTCTGGTAATCGCCATTCATTTTTGGAGCCTATGGTATATTCTAAGTAAGCTGACCAGTATGAGCCTGCTAGTATACTTTGCCTAGGAGATCAAGCACAAGATCTACATGAATGAGATCAGTTTGCTACAAATGAACCTCCTTAGCTGAACAATTTTGTTTTTGAGAAGAAATTATAATGAAAAGGTCATTCTTCCATTTGTGGTAAATATAAAATGTGGACATTTTCCCCCTGCTATGTTAAATGTTCATAAGTCTATAGTGAGCGAGATAATATTTACTCAAATGCAAATTAATATTTAGCACAGAAACAATTTAGACTCACTCTGGACTCCCATAGAAATTCATTATTTCTGCTTAAGTGTATTTACTTAGCACTGGAACATCATATGCATTTTCAAGGCAAATTTCAATATAGTATTTGGAAATCTGGCAGAAGTTGTCAAAGCTCTCCTCTTGGCTAGTACTGATTGCTTTTATAACATTTTACTAATTTCTATTCAAATGCTTCATTAACGTTATTATTACCCATGATTTCTGATAGCAGGTCTATGTGCTCTACCTTCAAATACAAATTCTAGTTTGATTTGCAATTGCTAACTGGAAATTGGACTTTAAATGTAGGTAATAAGTGCAATAATGGATACTTGTCATTCATTATATAGGCAGAACCCTCATGTAAACTGTGGGCTCCGGGTGATATTGACATGTCAACAGAAGTACTCCTCTTCAGGACATAGATGAGGTGAGGCTATGTTCACATGAGACCTAGATTATATGGGAATTCTATGGGCCTTCTGCTCAATTTGCTATGAATATAGAACTGCTCTAAGGTGCCAAAAACATATATTGGAGAGAAAAAGAGAGCCTCTTCAACAAATGGTGCTGGGAAAACTGGAAATCCATATGTAGCAAATTGAAATTAAACCTCTATCTCTCACCATGCACAAAACTCAACTCAAAGTGGATCAAGGACCTAGGAATTAAACCAGAGACCCTGTGCCTAATAGAAGAAAGAGTAGGCCGAAATCTTCATCATGTGTGGGATTAAGCCCCTACTTCCTTAACAAGACTCCTAAAGTGTAAGAAATAAAATCAAGAATCAATAAATTGGATGGTTCCAAACTAAAAAGCTTCTTCTCAGAAAAAGAAACAATCAGTGAGGTGAATAGAGAACCTACAGAATGGGAGCAAATTTTTACCACATGCACTAATCTCCAGGATATACAAAGAACTCAAAAACTTAACACTGATTAAACAAATAACCCAATCAATAAATGGAACTGAACAGACGCTTCTCAGAAGAAGATATACAATTGATCAACAAATATATGAAAAAAATGTTCAACATCTCTAGCAATTAGAGAAATGCAAATCAAAACTACTATAAGATTTCACCTCACTCCAGTCAGAATGGAAGTTTTTAAGAATACAAGGAACAATAAATGTTGGAGAGGATGTGGGGGAAGAGGCACACTCTTACATTGCTGATGGGACTGCAAATTGGTGCAACCACTCTGGAAAGCGGTATGGAGATTCCCTAGAAAACTTGGAATGGAACCACCATTTGATCCAGCTATCCCATTCCTTGGTCTATACTGAAGGACTTAAAAACAGCATACTACAGTGACATAGCCACATCAATGTTTATAGCAGCACAATCCACAATAGCTAAACTGTGGAACCAACCTAGATTACCTTCAATAGATGAATGGATAAAGAAACTGTGGTATATATACACAATGGAATATTACTCAGCATTAAAAGAGAATAAACTCATGGCATTTGAGGTAAATGGATGGAGTTGGAGAATATCATGCTAAGTGAAGTAAGCCAATTCCAAAAAACCAAAGGCCAAATGTTTTCTCTGAGAAGTGGATGCTGATCCATAATGGGGTGGTGGGGGGAGCATGGAAGGAATGGAGGAACTTTGGATAGGGCAAAGGGGAGGGAGGGAAGGAAAAGGGACATGGGAGTATGAAAGATGGTGGAATGAGATGGACATCATTACCTTAGGTACATGTGTGAAGACACAAATGGTGTGACTGTACTTTGTGTACAACCAGAGAAATGAAAAATTGTGCTCCGTTTGTGTACAATGGACTAAAATGTATTCTGCTGTCATATATTCAAACTAATTAATTAATTCCTTAAAAATCTTATATCCATACAAAAATCTGCAAAGGGATGTTTATAGCGGCTTTATTTATAATTGCAAACTTGAAAACAACCAAAAGATGTCTTTAATAGGTAATAATAAATAATCTGTGGTACATCTAAAAAAATCTATTAGGCAGGAAGTATTACAATTCTTAGATCTTTATTGAAATCTTTGTTAATGAGGCAGACATCAGGACTAGAAAACGCTGGTTCAAGAGGTGTGACCCAATCAGTAAAGAAATTAGAATCTCACCCTGGTTTTATCCTCATTGAAGCACTTGTAGACCCATGCAGCAATGATACTTCTAGCCCATGTCAAATTGTTTATTTTTCTCTCTTTTTACCTCTCTTTTTCTTTCTCTTGGCTACTTCTTGGGTATGTTGTGCAATAGGAATAATATGCCCAGTCAAAGGCTGGTAATGTGTGTATATATGTGTGTCCATGTGTGTTTGTAAGGTTGGGAGGGAGAGAGGAGAGAGAGAGACTTTGAAAATTAAGATTAAGATTAAAATTAAGTAAAAAAAGATTAAGAGGAAGTGGGGACAAGAATCAGGCGATTTTCATTTTAAGTCTCAGCTCTGCTTCTTTCAGCCCTGCTTCCTCAAGCAAAATCACTTAACTTCATGCAAACTCTTTTTCCCTCCTATAAAACTGTGATAGTATCACTACCTCTCAGAGGTTGGGTGAGGATTAAGTGATAAAATACTTATATTTGACTGAGCACAGTGAGATCACAGAATCAGTGTCATATACTGCATAACCTTTGACATGTCCCCTAACTGCTGGGGCCTCTAGTTCTTCCTCTGAAAAGAAGGGAGTTGCACAAAATTATTGGTTTGTTCTCTTGAAGCTGTGAAATGTCATGGTTCTTTTCAATGCTAATTGCACCTCTAGGGAAATAATCCATTGACCTGTTTTCTCATTAGTACCATTTTGTGAACAACAAGGACTAAATATTCTACTGCCCTGGAGAAATGAAAATATTGATATTTTACAGGTAGGTTTTCATTCTCCTCCCTTAAATCTAGCAGATGTTCTAATATTGGAAACACAGAGATGGAAATTTGTAATGCATTTCCTATGTGGTCCTAGAGGAAGAACTTATTCAACTCTTACCCACATAATTGTAAAATGGAGCTAACCAAATCATAAAAACAGACATGGCCCAGGCCTAGTACTGCCATATAAAAGTCATCACAACTAATAAAATTTGAATTTCAGAGCCAGGCAGAATGGCACACGCCTATAATCCCAGCACTTGGGAGGCTGAGGCAGGAGGATCGCAAGTTCGAAGCCAGCCTCAGCAATGGCAAGGCACTTAACAACTCAGTGAGACCCTATCTCTAAATAAAATACAAAAAAAGGGCTGTGGATGTGGCCCAGTGGTCGAGTGCCCCTGAGTTCAATCCCTGGAACAAAAAAAAAAATTTAAATTTCAGGTAAATTTAGTATATTTTCCAAATATTGCATGGGACATACACTGAAAACCAAAAACATTCTTTGCCTCTCAGAAATTCAGATATAACTGGGACCCCTCTATGTTTAATTTGTGCTGTCAACACTATAATAACAAAATTCACATGACTGCTAATTGAAACCTCTCCCAGAAGTAAAAAAAAAAAAATTCATCAGTACCCTCAAATCTTCCCCATTCTTCTGTTACCATTGTCACTTGGTAAAGGCTATATCATCTCTGAGGCTCTTTTCTTTACATCAAAGAATATTTACTTCTGTTATATTTTCTAAGGGTGAAGGGGATACACATCTGTTTATTCATTGCCCTAAATTTACCCAGGCTCTGGGTCTCTAAGGTGTGCTGGTTGACCTAGTTGGCAGGTACAGCCTATGGCCATGGCCAAGAATCTCAACTACCCAACCTAAATAAGAATCACACTTGCAATGTACATGGAGATTAGGTTCAACTCATTATTATTCCAAGGTTAACACCAAGGAGGTTAATGAGGTCAAAACTGCATTTGTTGGGTCAGAGAATGAAGTGTTATTTGGATGAAAAGAATATTGTTACAACTGACAGAGGGAGCTAATGATAATGAGATGCTTAATGGTGTGATAGAGGAGAAAGCTCCAATACTCTCTTAATGGAAGCCCAAATAATTTCTGCTGAACTTTTCCCTAACTCCTTGGCTCTTGCATGATGTATGAGTCATCACAACAAAATTTAAAGCACCGTGGATGAGCCTGGACTTTGAGAATTACCTTTAGACCCTCTTTAATCAGTTCCAAGGTTTAGTTATGCATAAGCTCTTTCCTCTTCAAAATAAAATAGGTGGTACTGATTCAGAGAGTACACAGGAAAACCATATTGGGGGAAGATAATAGTGAAAATGACAAATCCTGATTTGGGGAAAATTATCACATTCAGTAGTGAAAAACATTATGTTTATAAATTATTGTGTTAATGGGGAGAAATAATCCAACGAACATAATGTAATGTTCTTTAGGTTTAAGGAATTTGTCTTATTGTCTTTCTTTCCCACAAAATGGTACAATTTATATCACTCATTCTCATTTACTACCTCATAAATTCATTCTTTTGACTGTGAGCGTTTGAAGAAGCCAGCAATTTGGGGGTAGTTAAGGATTGTGCAATCACAAGTATGCTGACCTCCTGGCTCTGCCTCACTTCTACTTCCTAGCTCTGTGATCTCGTATCTTTTAATGTCTCTGGCCTTCAATGTCTCCTTTTCTACATACATACATAATATACATAACATCTGCAGCTCAGTGTTCTAGCAAAGACTAAGTTTGATAGTTCATAGATTTAACACGGAATAAATATCCATTATTTTGAAAGATAAGAATTACTAAATGTTGAATTCCTTGGGAAACTGAAACTCAAACCAGTATCAAGAAAAATTTGGTCCTTTTGCTCTAATCTTATAGAGGAAGAAAGCTGTGATTCAAAATTGAAAGCAACAAACTAAAAAGCCTTACACTGAAAAACAAAGCAAAACAAAAACTTCCCTCAAACAAAAATCCAACCTTTCTTTGGTCAAAAACAAAAGCACGGGCTGGGGTTGTAACTCAGTGGTGGAGCACTTGCCTAGCACATGTGAGGTACTGGGTTCAATCCTTAGCACCACATAAAAATAAATAAATATAATAAAGATGTAAAAAAATTTAAGCTGGGTGTGGTGGTGCACGCCTGTAATTCTAGCACTTTGGGAGGCTGAAGCAGGAGGATCGCGAGTTCAAAGCCAGCCTCAGCAATGGCGAGGCACTTAGCAACTCAGTGAGACCCTGTCTCTAAATAAAATACAAAAAAGGTCTAGGGATGTGACCCAGTGGTTGAGTGCCCCTGAGTGCAATCCCCGGTACCACAAAAAAAAAAAAAAAAAAAAAAAAAAAATTAGTCATTAAAAAAAATAAAAAACACAGTGTGATCAAAGTTAAAAAAACAATAAACTGAATAACAGATGGGAAACAATACTTCTAGTCATAGAGCCACTCTGACCACAGGCTTCTTTTGGCTTCTACCCACAAGATTTCTTCCCTCCTTTCTGTCTGCTCAATCTTTTGAATCACATCTTTCTTTTTCTTGGAGTGACTTGTATTCACCCCCTTACTCTGTCACTAAACATCACCATGACTGATCCCTCACAAAATAACCTATGTTGGGAGGTATTTAAAAAATAGCATCCAGTTTTGGAGTTGGAGAATATAATGCTAAGTGAAGTTAGCCAATCCCAAAAAAAAACAAATGCCGAATGCTTTCTCTGATATAAGGAGGCTGATTCTTAGTGGGGTTGGGAAGGGGAGCATGGGAAGATTAGATGAACTCTAGATAGGGCAAAGGGATGGGAGGGGAAAGGAGGGGACATGGGGATAAAAACGAGGGTGGAATGAGATGGACATCATTACCCTAAGTACATGTATGAAGACACAAATGGTGTGAATATACTTTGTATACAGAGATATGAAAACTTGTGCTCTCTATGTGTAGTATGAATTGTAATGCATTCTGTTGTCATATATAACAAATTAGAATAAAAAATTAAAAAAATATATCATCCATTTTACCCTTGACTCAATCATTTTCCAGGAAATAATTAATCTACATGAGAACTCTTAGTGATCAGAAATTATACGTCTTTCCTCTGATCCTGACCCATGTTTGTACAGAAAGAGAAAACAGAGAGAGAGAGAGAGAGAGAGAGAGAGAGAGAGAGAATCTTTAATACTCTTTCTAGAAGTCATAAGATCCTTATTTCTCCAGAAAAGAATCTCCTCAAATGAAACCCATTAACTAAATTAGCTCCTTTGCTGGGTTCTAGTAACTATTTTCTTGATCTTGGTTGCTCATGGGCACTCTTCCTGCCTCAGGAATAACATAATTTGGTGTCTTAACTTAAATAATGCTAATATCCATATCTTTTTGTTTTCTATTTTTGGTACTGTGGATTGAACTCAGGGGCACTCAACCACTGAGCCACATTCCCAGCCCTATTTTGTATTTTATTTGGAGACAGTGTCTCACCAAGTTGCTTAGTGCCTTACCTTTGCTGAGGTTGGCTTTGAACTCGAAATCCTCCTGCCTCAGCCTCCTGAGCCACTGGGATTGCAAGCATGTGCCATCACACCCGTCCCATATCATTTTAACATTGCCTTATTTCCATCATTTTTTCCCCATTGAAGACCTGTGTTTGCATTTATCTTCCAGTGTGCATGTCCCTTGAAAAAATCGTGTGCTAACTTTGCCCCAAAGCCTAACCCATGATCTTTCTCTGATCATGTAGGGTTGCTGGTTCCTCAAACAATAAATGTGGCAGGGAGTGAAGAATCTGGTTTCCAAAACCCAATTACTCTCTGTCAAATCTTTAATAAGGCAATTAGGAAAGGATAGAGAAGAACAGTTAACTTACTATTTGGTAGACTTTATTAGTTGAATAAGAATTTTATTTTAATATGGATAAAAAATTTGTGAGACTATTATTCTATTTAATTTCTAGATTTAAAAAATTGCAACTCCCAGTTAGCCAGGAAATTATGAGGGGAAACAGCTGGCAGGGTGAATTGCTAAGCACTGATGCTAAAGCTACATGTATTCAATGCATTTTCAATTTATGGTATTTTGAATTGATAACAGTTTTATCTCAACCTATCATAGGTGGAGGAACATCAGTATATTAATATCATATAGAAGAGCCGGGCGCAGTGGCGCACGCCTGTAATCCCAGCACATGGGAGGCTGAGGCAGGAGGATCCCGAGTTCAAAGCCAGCCTCAGCATTGGTGAGGCACTTAGCAACTCAGTGAGACCCTGTCTCTAATAAAATACAAAAAAAAAAAAAAAGGGTTGGGTATGTGGTCCAGTGGTCGAGTGCCCCTGAGTTCAATCCCCAGTACCAAAATATATATAGAGAGAGTGTTAAATGCAATGTGGACTGAAGAAAAAGAAAAGAAAATTCAGGGTAGCGTGATGGAATAGCGTGGGGCTAGGTTGCTGTTTTAAAAATGGCGGTCAGGAGTGTCCACCATGACACTGTGAGATAGAAGCAAATCCTGGAGGAAGGTGAGGGAGTGAACCCAGAGACTGTTTAGAGAAGATTGTGGCAGACAGAGTCCATTAGGAAAGAATATATGAGCACGTTTTGGCATGGATGGAGAAGCATAAGCATAGAAGCAGAATTTGAGAATAGCCTTTGAGGCCAGGGCCAAGAGTAAAGGCAGGAATAGCAGTTAGAAATCAGTTAAGTAAATATTCCATGTCACTTAGCAAGACAGCAAAATTGAAATTGAAATTCAAATCTCCTGACTCCAAAACTTCAGCTTTTGCACCAGGTTGGATCATAAATTTATTTGCTCTCTTTTGTCAAAGATTTTCCTGACAGTTTGCAATGGATGGAGGAAGAATATTAATATTTCTCCACTGGACTGAACCCACCTCTGCTTACCTTTTTTTTTTTTTTTTTAACTTTTCTGTTTTAATTGTAGATGGACACAACACCTTTATTTAGTATTTTTTATATTATGCTGGGGATCGAACCCAGTGCCTCACACATGCTAGGCAAGTGCTCTACCACGAGCCACAACCACAGCCTTTCCCCCTTATCTTTTTGCTTTCATTTCCTTTCTCTGGTTCAGCTGGAAAATGATGTCATATATACCTCTGCAGTACCTTCTGGAGGGATGTAAAATTATCCTATAAGTAAGATCTTGAGTTCAATTTTTATAGTCTTTTCCATTTCAATTTGTGTTTTAGATGCCCATCAAAAATTCCCCACCTTGGGCTGGGATTGTGGCTCAGCGGTAGAGCGCTCGCCTGGCGCGTGGGCGACCCGGGTTCGATCTTCAGCACCACGTACAAATAAAACACAGTGAATAAAAAACGCATTGTGTACAACTAAAGCAAATAAATAAAAATATTTTTTAAAAAAATTCCCCACCTTGCCCTGTTTAATGTGTATTTTTACATTTAAGTATTTACTTTATGTCAATGCAATTGATTTTTGTGGAATTGAACTTTAAGATTTTTCCCAGTGCGAAGGAAACCATCCAACTGGGATCTGGGTGACCTCCTTGATTGTTATCCTGGTTATGAAATAAGGAGAGGTGTAAGAGATTTCAGAAGGAAAAGGGGGACAGGGGACCTCAGCTGAATAGCCGTAATTATGGCTTTCATTGTAATGGAGCTTTGACTGAATTCCCACACAGCTCACACATGGGAATTTCCTAGAAAATTCTGTTCAGTAGGAGAATTATTAGAACTCATTGGTGCTTAGGATGGTTTGTAGTTTTAAATGTTTTAGAAAGACATGAGTCTATAGACCACAAATTGAGAACCCATGCTAGAAGATTAGTCCTGAAGAAATAATAAGCATCCTGTATAGTTTGTCCATGAGCTCTAAAATTAAGTTAAAAAATGTGTGTGTGAACACTTAGTATTTGGAGAATAAGGCCAACAGATTTCATTGGTTTCTTTTTTTTTTAATATTTATTTATTTATTTGCTTTTCTTGTACACAATGCAATGCATCCATGTTTACGTGGTGCTGAGGATCAAACCGGGGCTGCGCAAGTGCTAGGCGAGTGCTCTACCGCTGAGCCACAACCCCAGACCTTCATTGGTTTCTTGACCTCAAATAAATAAAGAACCACAGATCAGAACCAGTCAGTCTGTTCCACTGTGATTCGTTGCTCTATGAAAAATATTTCTGATATGTGTAGTGCTTCACAACTTATAAAACATTGCTATGTATTTTATGTCAGCATTGAAAAAACTCTTTAGGAATCACATGTAAAGTCATTTGGAATAGGGAGAATTTTAAATAATATTATAAAATCACATGACAACTTGGGTACCTGAAGAAGGTTCTGTTGAGACCACATGTTTACATTAGTTCTCAGATTGAATCTCCTAAAAGAGACAAAAAGTCAGACTCAGACCAGCTTAACCAGTTAAGAGAACTGGCTCAGCTAGTTGAAAAGTACAGAGAAAAGTTACATTTAGTTGTAGCGTGATCCAAAAGTCAGGTATGTCATTAGGGCTCCTGCCCATCTACTCATTTGGCTTTGTCCTCAAGTTGGTGTCCTCTTGTGGAATCAAGTAGCAATAGTGCTTCTATACATCCTGTCCCAGTAGGCTGAGGAAGAAGAGAACATCTGGAGTGAGGAGGAAAAGAAAATCTGGGCTGTAGCATTCCCTGGCCAACTTTGAGAGTCACCCACTATGCCCCCACATAATGTATCTGCCTACCCTGGAGCCTGGCCATGGTGGCTGGGGACTCTGTGCTATTGGGCTGTGGCTTGTTCACAGACTCTTCTGCAAGGGCTGGAATTATAACCCCCTTCCATGTAGCCACATGTACACCAAAGTGAAGAACTTCTGGTCTTAGATAGGAGGGGGAAAAAAACCCCAAACAAAACAAAATTGAACAACAACAACAAAATAAGTGCTGCCAAAGTGGGAAGGTGGTCACTGAAATAATCACAAAGAGCAGACCGAAAATACATAATCACAGGGAATTAAGGCCACTTGAAAAGAGGAGACAGAAGCCTAGAGAGTTGGTGTAGTAGCTGGTGTGCAGTCAACTAGTAAGCGGAGGAACTGGGGCTCAAACCATGAACCTCTAACCCCACATCTTCCACTTATACTTCTACCTCCACATAGAATGAAGTGCTTAGGGTCCACACTCTGCAAAGCTGCCTGTGGGAATAAGCCATTGAGCAAGGCCTGGCCTAGGCCAATGACCCCTGCTAATGTGAGTTTCAGTTTCAGTTGTAGAAAGAACTCAGATTCAGAATGGTGGTGCTTTGGTATGCAGGGCACATTAATGCTGTTTGCTTCTCAGAGATGTTTCAGCAGAGCCTGTGAAAGGTTTCTGTGAAGATACACCATCTCCTGCTCCACAGTGGAGGAACCAAGGCAAAATTTGGTAAATTATAGAACAACCCAGATGGCCTTGTTCTCAAATGAGCAGCTTCTCACTATTTCTCTACTGTAAATACACAATAGACACACGGGAACCTGAGAGTCCAAAGAATAAGGTGTGACTCGGGGAAGCTTTTCCATGGACTGGAGAGCGAAAATGGTAAAGTTTGGTAGCAAAGCACATTTTTTGTTAAAATGGTATTATTGAAAAGTACCCACCATTCCAGCCAGCAGATTGAGTCCTACCCTGTGCTCAGTCAGAATATGACCTTGTGCATATTCTTTCTCTCAGTTTAGGTGCAGGGTCCACCTTGAACTTGACCTCCAGAGAGAACCTTCCCAATTTTGAAAGCCTGTGTTCTTTGTATGGATGGCTGCTCCTACACTGATGAAAAGACTATGCAACAGATAGCCAGTCACAGCCCAGCCCAGGGGCCAGTTAAGTTGCATTTGGTCAGTATTCCTCATACCTACCATGCAAAAGGAATTTTCTGGGATCCTTGTTAAAATGCAGACTGGATTGGCAAGGTTTGGAGTAGAGTCTCAAAATGTGCATTTCCAACAAACTCTTTCCTAGATACCAATACTCTCCATCCCCAGCCCATACTTTGTACAGTAGGAGTGGAAAGGGTTTAGGGTTCAGTGTGTACTCCCAGCAAAACTCATCTGGGGAAGAGAACAGATGATGAGAAATAGGAATGGGAGAAGTGCAATGTCTTGTTAAAAATGATGACATTGACAAATCAAGTAAGTATTGGGTCCTACAGATTAAAAAGCAAGACTATCCTTTGATAAAAATGTAAATTCCAACCAAACATCGATCAGATGTAGTTAAATGAATCATGAGTCTTCATAGCAGCTTTTGTTACAGCGTATGAAGAGAACTGCAACTGGTTACCCTTTGATGGGCAGGAGTCCTTTTGAAAAATATGAGGGAGGTTTTGAAGATTCCCTGCCTATGACAGATGAAAACATTGGGTGTCAGAGAATTTATGTCTTAAGTGGCCTT
Source organism: Tamias sibiricus (assembly GCA_025594165.1). Taxonomy (NCBI): domain Eukaryota; kingdom Metazoa; phylum Chordata; class Mammalia; order Rodentia; family Sciuridae; genus Tamias; species Tamias sibiricus. The sequence continues at coordinate 19,798,050 of CM046675.1, forward strand.
GGGTTTTATTGCCAGATAAAGCTGTATTGGAACTTCCTGTGGAATCCCTAATTCCTGGCCCAGGACTATTTCTATTGATGAAACTGCTCCTCAAAGTCAGTCCCTTCCTCTCTGACCTACATCTGTTTCCCCGTTTTGTACTTTTTGTGTCAGCAGAATCATATCTCTGCAAAGAAATGCAAATTATTTTCCTTTAAACAATAACCACTGCGATTCTGAAGCCTGTTGTGAAGGCTTCCTTCATTTATTTTTTTTTCAATATAATTTGACTAATGAGCTTCAAAGTATCTATGAAAAATGTATGGAAATACCAAGCTCAGATCTCATTTCTCCAAACATTTTTATTTTCCTTTTCTGGTTCCCCAGGTCACAGTGATGAGCAAAGCTATAACTCTTACTTCATGTGATCCCCTGTGTATGGATTTCAGTAGTAATAATTAGAGCTGAAAATAAAGGCATGTCCTAGAATGAATGTTCTACCTTTTTTTTTTTTTTTAATATTTATTTATTTGCTTTAGTTGTACACAATGCATTGTTCTTTACGTGGTGCTGAGGATTGAACCCGGGTCGCGCACATGCCAGGCAAGCGCTCTACCGCTGAGCCACAACCCCAGCCCTGTTCTACCTTTTATTCACTAGACTGAAGAATGACTTAAGATTCTTGGTTTCTTCATGGCCATTTTTATTCTGCACATCCCCTTTGTTCTCTGCAATGCTTTATCGACCCTTGTCAGGTTGAAAAGAAGCAGATCAGACAGGCAGCCAATCAAGAGCCAGGAAGCATGTGCTGTGCCAATGCTCCCTGGCCCTGGAGCTAGCAGTGGGCTATGAGCCTGGGTGGATTTTTCTCTTCTCTCTGGATAGATTGCACAAGTACATTAGGTTATATATTGACACATAACAAAATCCCCCTCCACTGCCTTGCTTTGGAAAGCACCATGAGAAAAAAATCACTTCATTAGCCATTTTTAGATATTCTGGTTACTTATTCCAGGTGAACTGAATTCCAGGGGAATGAATCTTTGATTATCAAACGGCTGGGGGTATAGTGTAACATGCACAAGTCCCAGGTTCAGTCTCCAGCACCTACACAAAACAGCAAAGCATCACCTTTATAAGTGGTAGAAAGATGACTGGTAGTTCTCAAGTACAGCTGTAACCCTAAACCCCTGTGTATTATTTATAGCCTTATATTATGTATATTATTGTTACAGCCTTAACAACAACAATATTAATAATGGTAATGACAGCAGCTAAGATTTATGAGAGTCTACAGTATCCTGTTATAGAGTAATAAATATTTTCTCTGTGTTCTTACTGAATCTTTAAAGCAGTTATTATCATTCTTTTTTTTAATTTGAAGTTGTTGTATATGACAGTAGAATGCATTACAATTCATAATACACATATAGAGCACATTTTTACATATCTCTGGTTGTATGCAAAATATATTCATACCATTCTTGTCTTCATACATGCACTTAGGGTAATGATATCCATCTCATTCTACTATCTTTTTTTTGTCTTTTTCACCCCCTTTCCCCATCCCTTCCCCTCCCTCCCCATTGACCTTTCTAGTGTTCCTGTAATCCTCCTATGCTCCCAGTCCCAACCCCACTGTGAATCAGCCTCCTTATATCAGAGAAAACATTCGGCATTTGGATTTTTGGGATTGGCTAACTTCCCTTAGCATTATATTCATCATTCTTCTTATTCTTAGTTGTCCTTTGTAGTTTAAAAATTTACAAAGTCTCATGGAGATTATGTAACTTCTGAAGTCATTCATGTGTTAGGGAAGACCCCAAGATTGAAATTCACCTCCAGGATATAATCTTATGCCTCCTGTAGTTGGGCTTCTTAGAGTTGGTATTGCTTATTCTGTTACATGTGCTTCCCCATTTCAGGAAGACCCTGAGCCAGAGGTCCTGACTGCCCTGTTCCTTGCAGTGGTACCTGCACTTAGAATAGTGTCTAACACAGAGAAGGGCTTAATAGTCTACTAGTGTCAGGGAGATGAAGAGGAGAAGAGAGGAAGGAAGGAATTGAAGGATAAGTGACATAGGAAAACATTATGAAGCCTTGAATGGGATGTTAAATTGTTCTGTTTGATCCAAACATCTCCAGAAGCCACTGAAGGAAGAGCAGAAAGAGAACATGATAATGACAGTGCTTGGGAGAAATCAAGACCTAGCAATCCAGTGGGCAAAAATTTTGGAAATATTAGATTTGATACACAATAACATTCTGTGAAATAATCATTTAAAATCTGTCACCTTAATTTCAGAATGTTTTATGTGTGATATTGTAATAGATATTCACATACATATGCATAAATGAAATTAAGATATTTTGATTAATTTATTTTTAAAAATAGTTGCAATCTTCCCTTAAAAATATAAGACAAAAATAAATTTATTTTATGACATAATAATACTGTTTGTCATTTTACCATGATTTTCTATAATCACTAGTACCATTAACAATTTCTTTCTCTGTTATTTTCTTTTTTGGCTTTAACATTTCTTCTATATTTTCTTTTCCTTCCTTCCTTCTTTTTCTCCCTCCTTCCTTTCTTCCTTTGTAAAATGCCTTTAGTATCAATATAATAGATACTACTACATAGGGTATTTAACAATGCATATGGTAGGTATTTCATTATTAAAAACAATTCTTCTTCCTCAACTCTGCAATTTCCAAAACATCTTTAGGGGGAAAAAAAATTAGATTTTCTAGTACCCAAAGTCAATGTGAGTGGGCCTGCCCAAAATGATTCAGAAGCTTGGAGAGGAGTAAGGCAGTAAAGAAGGAATATTTACAGGTGAAACCCTTCTTTTCCTCATATTATTAAAATTTAATATTTTATGTTTTTTAATTCACCACAGAGAACAATATTTGCTTAGCATCATCCATCTGGGAATGGAATTTCCAGCTGTGTGTTCGTGAGAAATTCTCATCACAGCAAACATTCCAGATGCCCTGCAGGTTCAGATGGAATGGGACTTGATCTATATCAATTTTTCATAATGTGTTCCATATTGAATTTTTTATCCCTTCCTTCCAAAAATAACCACACTAGGATGTATTCTAATTTATCTGGTGCCCTTCCAAGCCTCCATTTTGACACAGTTATGGAGGAAATTACTCATGGTGCTTTCTCTAAAATGAGTGTATGCTGTGTCTTGATTACCACAACCGGGCTAAAATTATCACCAATAAGCCTATGGTTAAATTAAAAATTTTAATTTAAAAAATTAAACCATAAACCATAAGCTTTAGGCTGTGACTTTGAGGTTTTACTTTATAAGACAAATACAATGCCAATACAACGGGCGCGGTGGCGCACGCCTGTCATCCCAGCACTTGGGAGGCTGAGACAGGAGGATCAAAGTTCAAAGCCAGCCTCAGCCATGGCGAGGCACTTAGCAACTCAGTGAGATGCTGTCTCTAATAAAATACAAAAAAGGTCTGGGGATGTGGCCCAGTTGTAGAGTGCTCCTGAGTTCAATCCCTAGTACAAAAAAAAAAAAAAAAAAAAAAAAAAAAAATACAATGCCAGCATAAGGTCATTGTATGTATTTAAAAAAAAAAAAAAAAAAAAAAGAACTAGATTTAGCTGGTAAGTTCAAGCTGAGAAGTCACCTGGTCTTAATAACTTATTACAAATAGGAAGTAGTAGTTTGTATTTATATTCAATTCAATTCATTATTATTTGACAGATATTAGCTATTCTGGGTGGTGGGAATCTAGCAGTAAATAGGAAAAAAATACACTTATCATTTTGTTTCAATTTTCTTCAAGTACTGTTAGTCTAACAAAAATTTCCTTTGGTATAGAGCCCATATAAATGTAATAATGTACATTGTTCAAGAAGGATTTTTTAGTACATGTTAATAAATAAGTTAAATTTATGTGTGTTTGTTACATGTATTAGGAGTGTGTGTGATCAGTATGCATGGGAAAATTTGCACTTTACAGGCGCACAGATTTTGATCTAAAAATCTCCATTACGCTATCAAACTAAATTTGTCCTGAGGAGGCAGCTGCTACAGATGCAGGGATCGCGGTCGCTGCAAGCATCCCTGCTGCTCAAATGTCAAACAACCTCACCAGCAGTGTGGCCTCTGCTCTGCATGCATGGGGCCTCCTAGATCTACGTGTTATAACAAGTGGACATTTTGATCTTTCATTGTTTGGGACTTCATGGGACAGTACCTTGGGGGTATTTGTTTAGACAACTCAGTGTGTTACTTGATAGAACTTAGGGCAGCTGATTTGTTTAAAGAATTTGATATGCTATGCAATTTGGCTCGTCACCAAAAGGCTTGTTGCCTTAAAGCCGCAGCATCTCCCCACAATTGGACGGCTGTTAGTCATCTTACACAGTCGATCCTAAAGGGCTCCATTGGATGGCTGGTTAGCCAATGACGGGTAAGATCCCCAGAGGGGGACAACCTAAGACAGGCACAGTCGCACGGGATAGTCTCATGTGGCCGACATATCAACCTAAGACAGGAGTCAAGGGCACAGCCTTGAATATCCAATGACGGGTAAGAATGTTGGTTGCACATAGACGTCCTAGAGCATCCCCTCTTTTAAAACAAAAGGGGGAAATGCAGGAGCCCTGTTTGGGGAGATAGCTAAGATTGCGGTTGACTATTGGGCCATAGACATTTTTGGGCATTTCCGCCTTCCGTAGTCTCACGGGACTTGGTCTGGGATCTCGCGGGACTTGGTCGAGGATCTCGAGAGATTTGAACGGTGACTCAGGAGATCGAGCTAGCGCCATTGCTGCTCGGGCGCATGGGAAGAGACCAGAGAGAGAAAAGACAGGGTTATCACTATTGTATAGATATATTGTAGTTTCTTGTAAGATTAAAGAATATTTTCATCTCCATCCTGTCTCCGGACTCCTTCCCGCGGCGCTGCCATTCCAGGCTGCAATCCCTTTCCGGCGACAACAGGCAGCCCTACCTGGGACCTTATATAACAAACTGCAACATAATTTAGCATGCAAAACTGAAAGGCTAACTAAAGAATATACTCTTATAACAATAGCTAAGTGTCAACCTATCAGAACGACTAAGCTTTAGTCAATTACAGGTAGTCAGTTGTTTAAACTGTGTTAAACTAAGACAAACACCAAGTCATTAACCAACTGGGATATCTATATTCATTTCTACATTCTGTCAATAAATGTTTTCCAGACACATGGCAGAGTGAATTTTCTCTGAACCTGTTCTGGTCCTGAGGGCTACTCAGGTTGCAAATCCTTCTTTGCTAAATTCAACTCTGCTAAATTTATCTAAAATTTTCTTTTAAAAAATGCTTTCAGAAAATTTTTGAAGCGTTATTCTCAGTAAATGTGGCTTCAAAAACTAATGCCAGAAAATATTTTTCGTTCTCTCATTTGTCAAGTAGGAAAAAAAAAAAAAAAGTAGGGTTATGGGAAAGAGGATAGAAAGGAAGATTTGATGAAAGCGTACAAGTGAATATAATTCAAGGAAAACTAACTTGGAAGTTTTAACCAGTTTCTTATTGCTGCAGTAACAAATCATCACAAACAGAATAGCTTAAAATAAAAGAAATTTATTCCCTTATAGTTCTGGAATTCAGAAGGTGTAAAATCAGACTGTCAGCAGGGCTCTGTTCCTTCTGGAGGGACGGGGTGGGGGAGGGGATTGGGGGAGCCATTTCCTTGCCTTTGCAGCTTCTAGAAGGCACCTCCTGCATGCTTTAGCTCTTGGCCTCTTCCTCACATGACCCCAGTCTCTGCCTCCGTGGTCACTATCTCTGACTCCAACCCTCCTTTTAGAAGGACTCTTGTGATTATGTCAGACTCACCCAGGTAATGCAGAATAATCTCTCCACCTACTGATCCTCCTCTTAATTACATGTACAAATCCCCTTTTATACTTGTTAACATAAGTTAACAATCATAGGTTCTGGGAACTTGGACATAAATATCTTTGGGAACTAATTATTCAACCTAGCACAGATGGATGCATCCTATGAAATATTCAGGCTGAATTGCATATTTTATTTTACTTTTTGTGTGGTACAAGTTTGTAGAGGTTGTGGATGCCACTTCTGGTGACTTAGACTCATTCAACACTGTAAATGCCTTCTTCAAATTACCCTTTGCTTGCACTGATGCAGATGACCTTACAATCTGGAAGACTTTTTTCTTTTGTTTCATCTTGAGCAGGAAGGCCAGAGTATTCATCAGTTAAAATCAAAAGATTCATGGAACATATTTATGCTACTAGGCATCTCTTCCTTCCTTCCTTTCTTTCTTTTTTATAAACACGTGTATACATTTTTTCCTTAAAAAATCTTTTCTAAGTGGAGGGGAATGAGCCACCTATGTCCAGAATAAAATCTTGCTCTTCTGATCAAAATAAAAAATAACATTCTCTAAGTAGCCCTTTTCCAGAAGTGTTTTCAAATGAAATTTGTTAGGTTGCTTGGATATGGCCATCTTTTAAAATCAATCAAAACTGCCAGCAAAATAGGAATTAGTTGCAGTATATTTTATACCACATTAAACTTGTTACACAAGTCCAAGTACTTTTTGTCTTTTGTCCGAATTTATTGCCTCACTTGTCTGGGAGAATAAAATGTACACAGAGTTACATAGCAATGAGGTTAAACTATTTTTTGTAGAGCATTTTCAAGTTTTTCATTATGGATTTAATTATATGAGTGCCTCTTTGTGTCTTGACAACCCCAAAATATGATGGAATTGAGTGGGACAAATGAGGCTGTATGACTTACCCTGCCCAATTTACATGTCACATTTATTGACATTGAATTCAATACTCAGAAGAATTTTCAGACTCAAGAAAATGTTTTTGAAAAATCGTTTTATGGACTTTAGATTAGGACAAGATAGTGTGAACCCATTCATTCTTACTCTTCCCCTAAATTAAATAAAATTAGTATAACTAAACATAATCTATAAACTCAGAAAATACGAAAATACCACAAAAGTAGATCTTAGTCCATTCAGCTATTATTTAAAAAAAAAAAAAAAACACCAAAAACTGAGTATCTTATGAGTAAAATATATTTTTCAATATTTTTTTAGTTTTTGATAGATCTTTATTTATTTATTCATACGCAGTGCTGAGAATCGAACCCAGTGCCTCACACATGCTAGGCGAGCACTCTACCACTGAACCACAACCCCAGCCCTGCAAATGCTTTCTTTTTTTTTTTTTTTTTTTCTTTTTAGTTGTTGATAGATCTTTACTTTATTTATATGTGGTGCTGAGAATCGAACCCAGTGCCTCACACATGCCAGGCAATTGTGCAACCGCTGAGCCATGGCCCCATCCCCAAAATATATTTATTTTTTAACTGTTCTGGAGGAGATGAAATCCAAGATGAAAGCCCTGACAGATTGGGTGCCTGGTGGAGCCCACATTCCAATTTGTAAAGAATTGTCTTCTCCCTGTGAACTTACATGGTGAAGGGGTAGAGAATTTCCCATCCCCTCTTTAATAAGGGCTCTAATTCCATTCATGAGATCTCTGCCACCCACAAGCCACCACTTCATAATATTATCTCTTTGGGAATTAGATTTCAACAAATTTTAAGGAGACATATTCAGACCATACAGCAAGGCAATTGGGGAGATCTCAGAAAGTAAGACAGTGAACTGGTTAAGGACCTCAGGACTGAAGAAACTGTGCAGCTCAAGAGTGTTTTTGGACCTTGTCCAACAGTTACCCAGGCTGGCAACAAAAGAGAGCCTGGGTTGACCCATGATTCTCCTAGATGGAACCAGAGCCCACAGGAAACACAGAACTGGCAGGCCCAGTGAGGGAATTAATTTGGAGGCTGCAAATAATAGTCAACCAGGTAAAGATTCTCTTTCCCACTGTGCTTAAGACTTCCTCATCCACCGGAAGATATCAAATCTGATGGTGACACTAGCAAGAGAGACCATAGGAAAGAGAGTGGTTTGAGAAACCTTTTGGTCACCATGGTCCTGAGACTCACCCTTTCAGGGACACCAGTGGATAGAAGGGGCACAAATGTAGGGATCCCACCACCACAAGTGACTGGTCCCAGAAGTACTCTCCAAGTCTCCTGCAAAAAGAGGATCCTGCCACAGGATGCTTTTGACTGGAATGACTTGCAGACTTGAGACTTCTTGCTTGCATTAGGAACCCCAGTGTGCCTGACAGAACTGGTAGGAGGACCCCAGACATGGAAGCCATCCCGACTGAGAAACCCTCCCATTCCTTATTGGTATGAGAATCCCTTCCTCCATCCAGAGCAGACATACTGTGACAGCTGGGGGTGGAGGATATCAATAAGGGGATCCAACCATAAAGGAACATCCTACAAGGGAAACCCTTCTCCTTGCCAGAGCTCCACTGGGAAATATCTGGTGGTCCAGCCTAGGTGAACTTCTAGGTTACTCTTCAGGTAGCATCAGCAGAAACCAGTGGGAGCTTGAAGGGCATCAGACCCTTAAAACAGACTAAACAGACCACAATTATACTATAGGCTCTGACAATTAAACTGTCAAAAAAACTCCAGCTCACAGAGCTAGACTTTCGTCTAAAAAGGGTAACTTCCTGCTAAAGTGAAAGACTTAAATTTAAATAGAATCCAAGGACTCCAAATACGACAGAAAGCATGTCCAGGATACAACTGAAAATCATTCATCACACCAAGAATGAAGAAATGCACAATTCGAATGAGAAAACACGATTGACAGTAGTCAACAAGATGAAACAGAAATTGCAATTTTTTCACGAGGATTTTAAATCAGCTAATCATGAAAATCCTCAACAATAAACTATAGATTTTCTGGAAACAAATGGGAAAAAGAAAAGAAGAGAAAATGTCACCCCAAATATGGATGCTTAGAAAGAACCAAATGTACATTACAGTGAAAACACAATATGAGAAATAAAAGGGCTGGGGGTTGTGGCTCAGCGGTAGAGCGCTCGCCTGGCACATGTGCAGCCTGGGTTCAATCCTCAGCACCACGTAAAAACAAAGGCATTGTGTACAACTAAAACAAATAAATATTTTAAAAATTTTTTTAAAAAGAAATAAAAAAAAAAAATACTATCTAGGTTCAAAATTAGACTACAGATGACAGAGAACAGAATAAAGGAACATGGAACAAATCAATATAATTCACCTAATTTAGAAAGCACAAAGTAGACTAAAAGTAGAAGAGGAGGATAAGGAGAACAGACACTAAGAGACTGGTAGAAACATGATTAAAGTTTGAATACCCATGTTGTCCCAGTCCCCGGAGGGGAGAAAAATAATGGCTGAAAGATAACTGAAAACTTCCCACTTTCCAACTTTGGCAAAAGATAACAAAACTTCAAGAAAGAAATACCGAAGATGTCAAATGCATGGAGATTCATATCTTCTGAAAACTAAAGGCAAAATAAAGACCCTGAATGCAACTGGAGAGAAATAAACATTATCTATAGGGGAATATTTAACTCTAATGTCAATGGATTTCCCATCAGAAATCAAGAAAGCCAGGAAGAAGTGGTACAGTATTTTTTAAATACAAAATGAAAATCATTTTCAATCATGAGTTAGGACCTTTGACTTTCTTTACTTTTAATTAATATTATCTAGTATAAGATGGTGTTATCGTTTTTGTTTAATTATCAAATATAATTTATAAAAATTTCAAGTAAATGGTATTCTATTCCATGTGTCTACATTTATGCTTTTTCTTTTTAAATTTTTTTTTAGTTGTAGATGGACACAATACCTTTATTTTATTTATTTATTTTTATGTGGTGCTGAGGATCAAACCCAGTGCCTCACATGTGCAAGACAAGCACTCCACCACTGAGCTATAACCCCAGCCCTACCTTTCTGCTTTTTTTTTTTAATCCTCTTTCCTTCCCAAGGCTCTAAGATTCTTTGTTTCATCATTTCTGATTGAAGAAGATTTTTTAGCTAGTTTTCATAGCAGTAGGTATGTTGCAAAGAATTATTTTAGCTTTAGTCAAATTGGAAGTTTAAGCAAAAAAAATAAAATGTGCATAGAATTAAGTGAAAATAAAAATACAACACTTCAAATTATGTAGGATGCTGCTGAAATGGCATTTTAAGAAAAATATTAGAACTAAGGCTGGGGATATAGCTATATAGCTCAGTTGGTAGAGTGCTTGCCTTACATGCACAAGGCCCTGGGTTCAATTCCCAGCACCAAAAACAAACAAACAAAAAAGTAAATATATAAAACAAAGGTATTGTGCCTATCTACAACTAAAAAATATTTAAAAAGCAGATTTTATACAATTAATAGAATTGATAAACCTATTACAAATTGACTAAAATAAAGAGAAAAGAAATGAATTTCCAATACCAGAATGAAAATGAGGATATCACTGCAGATCTCATAGCACCTGAAAAAATTAAAAAGGAGTATTACTGATTACTTTAGCTCATAAACTTAGAAGAAATGGACCAATGGCTGAAAAACTATAAACTGTTCAAACTCAACCAAGGTGAAAAAGATAATCTAAACAGTCCTTTTTCTATTTTAAAATTGAATGTGTTGCTAGAATGCTACTGAAAAAGATATATTCCAGGACCAGAAGGTTAAGCTAGATAATTCAACCAAGAGTTTAAAGGAGGAAAAAATATCCATTCTACATAATCAACCAGAACATAGAAGAGAAGGAAAAATTTTCAAGTCATTGAATGAGGCCATCTGAATAGGATTGATGGATTGCTTCAAAATTAATAATCAGGTTGTGATATTGGTGTATTTTAGTTGTTATCATTGAGAACCCAGGAGTGGTAAGCAGAAAAATGGGTTCCCAAGGTGTTCTTGCTCTAACTCCTGGACTCTGTGAATATATTCCCTTACACAGCAGAAAGAGCTTTGCATGTTTGGTCAAGTTGAGGATCTTTACAGGGGGATAATGTCCTGCCTTGTACAGGTGGGTCCAATGTGATTGCACAGGTATTTTTAAGGGAAAGAGAGGACAGGAGATGGAAGCAAGGAGTAGAGCAATGCAATTACTGTCAGGATTCCCCAAGCCAAGGCATGTAGGCAGCTGCTAGCAGCTAGAAAAAGCAAGAAAACAGATTGTCTTAAAACCTCCGCAATGGGAGCTGGGGTTGTGGCTCAGTGGCGGGGTGCTCGCCTCGCACGTGTGCGGCCCGGGTTCGATCCTCAGCACCACGTAAACATAAATGCATTCCATTGTGTACAACTAAAGTAAATAAATAAGTATTAAAAAAAAAAAAAAACCTCCGCAATGGCATGTGTATTACGCTCCCGTCACTGTGGTTTCAGTGGATTGCAACTCATTTTGGACATCTACCTTTGAAATTTACAGGTAATCGACTTCTGTGGTTTTTAAGTCACTAAGTTATGTGGTCAGTATTATACCTACAACAGGTAACAAATGTAAAGGGGAATATATATACATATATATATATATGTGTGTGTGTGTGTATAGATGTGCTATTATTCTGTATTCCTTTTAACTTCATGTAAATCTACAATTAGATTAGTAAATTTTCCCATTAAAATGTTATGAATCTGGTCTATGATAGGAGCAATGCCAATTAACATTGACTTCAAGCATGAAACAGGGAAAAGCAGTGAAAGAGGAGAAAAGAAAGTTTCTTTTTGTTCAATGAAATTGATGATAATTATATAATTGAGAGAATTATTTATCATTGGCACTTTTATAGCTCCTTTTCTGCAACAATTCCTACCTTTCTCCTTCTAGTACAATAGTGAAATATGAGACCTAGGTTATAATGTCTTGACTCACACTCTGCCATTACCTGGGAGGGCTGTGAATCATTAGGCAGATTCCTAATTCTTCTGTTGTAAATTACAGATAAGAGTGTCTCCTTCAAGGGCATTTGTAAACAGTTACTTTTAGGACTATGGTTAAAGAATGTTGGACCTAGGTTTTCACATTTTCCTACCATCTCTACCAATGCACCTCAATCATTCATTTTCTCCCTTGTCCAGAATTTATCAATCCCTGTAGCAGACAGTCTTTGAAATGATTCCAAGTGATTCTTGCCTCCATGTTCTGTCCTAGAGCATGGACCAAGTTAATGACTTGCTTTTAATGAAAATGATATGGCAAAAAATGATGGAATGTCACTTTCAGCATTGAATTACAAAACAAAGCAAAAACAAATTACAAAACAACAACAACAGTGATTGATCTCTTAGGAGTCCTCTGATTCTTCTCTTTTGCTTGTTCTGATAAATCAAGTTGCCATCACATGAGCTGCCTTGTAGAGAAGGCAGAGCATATAGAACTAAAGACCATCTCTAGCTATCTGAAGGTCTTATTTCACAAGTCCTCAAGGACCAGAATCCTGCCAAGATTCCTGCAGTGGAACTTAGATGGAGATATTTTCCCACTGGAACCTTGACATGAGATCATAGCCCTGGTGAACTCCTTGACTGTGGCCCTGTTGGAGAGCCTGGGCTAGGAGCCCTTGCTAGACCACATTCAGATTTCAGAGCTAGAGATAATACATGTTGTTGTTTCAGGACATTACATTTTGGGATAATTTGTTATGCAGCAATAGCTAACTAATATAATCCCATTTTTGTATTATCCAGTAGGCATTTAAAAAGAAATCATGGCAAAACAAATCAATTATTTCTTCCATACAGTAGGTAGAGGAGAAGTCATCTGAATCAATTTCCTTTTGTTCTCTCTTGGAGTCTATAGAACATTTATGGCAGGTGGCATGCATACTTGAATAAATGCCTAATAAATCTGCCAGAAATGTCTTTATAAGATTAATATATCTTTAGTTAAGTTTCATTCAGAGTAACAAAATAAAATGAAATATTTGAAGTGACGTTGATGGGAAAAGATCTGGGGATTAAATAGGAAAAGTGCTATCATATTAGCAATCTACAGGGGTAAACCTCTTAAGTAGGCTTTCTTCATATTCCTTCCTGGGTTTTGGTTTTGGTTTTGATTTTGAAGTTCTGAAATCACATATTCTTCCAGACTATAAGTTATTTGACCTTGTATCCCTCCTAAGACTATAAAAACCTGAGTCCTTCTGGTTGAATGGTGTGTGTGTGGGGGGGGAGTGTATGTGTGATTTCTGTGTTGGGGTGTGAGCATGGAAAGTTCCTGAGGCATAATCAATAGCTACCATGTTTGTAAACTGTGTTCTAAAGTTACATGCAGTCATCCCTCTGCTTTTACAGGTTTTGCGACCACAGATTCAACCAACTTCAAATTGAAATATTTTAAAAATTCTGTGAAATATTTAAAAAATTCTGTCATTATTCCTTAACAACTATTCATATAAAATTTACGTTGTATTAGATATTATAATTAATAGATGATTTAAAGTATATTGGAGGATGTACATAGGTTATGTACAAATGCTATACCATTTTATATGAGAGACATGAAAATCCATGGGTTTCTGGTATCTGTTGGGGCTCCTGGGATCCATCCCCTATAAATACGAAAATACATTTTCTTAGTGGGATAAAAATATGCATTATTTTACCTCTGTACCTATTTAATAAGATTTGCCTAAAAAACCTATTGGCATTTGTAATAGGTATGTCACCCTTCACAATCTTGGGTAAAAAATAAGTTTGCACATTTTAGATGTACTTCTGAGTACACCAGGGCCATGCTTGTCCTCCTACAGAAACTAGAGTTCAATCTGAGAGCTGCAGGGATTCACTTCATTCAGGGGAATGCACATTGGTTACTGCTTCCCTCCTGAAAAAATAATTAAAAAAAAAAAAAAAAAAAAGGTTATTCTCCAAAAGTTCCTTCTTTGTTCTGTGCTGTTGTTGCTGTGATGACATTATGATTTGACAGGGTTTCTTGAACATAATGGTATCTACAAGTGCAACAAAAGTCCTGACCATAAAAACAGAGATGGAGCCGGGCGCAGTGGCGCATGCCTGTAATCCCAGCACTTTGGGAGGCTGAGGCAGGAGGATCGCAAGTTCAAAGCCAGCCTCAGCAATGGTGAGGCACTTAGCAACTCAGTGAGACCCTGTCTCTAATAAAATACAAAAAAGGGCTGGAGATGTGGCCCAGTGGTCGAGTGCCGCTGAGTTCAATCCCCAGTACCAACCAAAAAAAAAAAAAAAAAAAACAGAGATGAAGGGGCTGGGGTTGTAGCTCAGGGGTAGAGCACTTGCCTAGCACATGTGAGGCACTGGGTTTGATTCTCAGCACCACATATAAATAAATAAAAAATAAAAATCCATCAACAACTAAAAACAAAGATGGAGATTTTGAAGCAGGTTTCAATGCTAATGACAAGTGTGAGTTTTCATCAAAATGTGGATCTATGCTAAGGGCGATATTCATGCAACCAAAGGAAACCATTTGTCCATCTTCTCCCTCATCTATTCTCTGTGTTTCTCTATAGCTCAAGCAAATGCACAGCCTCTCTAATTTCTTAACACGTTTTTGTAATGCACATGTGGGCTTATATCACAGGATGCCATCATACATTTCTGTGAACTGAAAGAAGAATGTCTAAGAGGAGACAACTGTTCCTTAGCATTTTTAAGACTGTCCAAAGGAGATATCGCACAAATAGTATGAGACAGAAGATTGGGCAGTTGCTAATTGAGTTTAGTAATAGACCTTCATCAGAAATCTCTTAGAACTGGGGCTTGGAACTAGCATCTGTGTTTGGCTAAAACGAAGCAGAGGTGGTGTGCGATCCAAACACTGGATCTGGAGAACAGAAGCTAGAACCTGTTTTTTTCCCTCCATATTTGATGGTTGGGTTTATGTGAGTCTTAAATATTTGTATAACTGTGTATATTCACTCTGTACTTGCAGGAACTGTAGGAAAAGTAAAAGAAAATTGACAGTAGCATCTAAAATGACATTTGAAATTACCTACCAATTTTATTTATACCTTGTCATAGATAAGAATATTTCTTCAAACTCTTAAATCTGGTAGCAGCTAACAAGTGCAGAGAAAAATTTCTGAGTTGCCTAATTTGTTTTCAGTGCAGTCTATACACAGGAGAATGTGAGGCCTTGTTTAAACAGCATTTTCATGAAAGGTGTGTATCACACACATAAAAATAGTGTATTAATACCTTATGTAATTCACTTCAACTTAAATCCAGTTAAATTTGTGTAGGCCTTCTGTTAATAAAATTAAACTAATGAGAATGAAACAAAATAAAATAGAAGTTGATTGAAAGTTATTTTAAAAATAGTTAATTTTAGTTTCCTCTAAATTAGTGTTACCTTTTTCATCATATTAATCTAAATGGTGTCATTATGCATAAATTGTTTGCAGAATCCTGCAAAGTCTTAGCAATGTATATTAGGAGGCAGTAGAAGTATTCCTCCACTGGTCTGGAGATTCATTTCAAACTTCATAGATTCTATAAAGTATTTTATAAATTGACTTCTATCACATCTCAATACTCTATTACCACATTAATACCATTGCACCATATTAGTACATAATGTGTGAGAGAATGTCTCTCACTAATACAAATGCACAACTTCATCTTAGAACCATCCATCTCTCTCATTTCTACCAGTCAGGGTACATCACAGATCCCTTTCAGATAACAATGAATTTTTTTAAACCCACCATTCCTATCATCATCGCAGGAAGAAGAAGAAAGGAATCTTACCCAATATCTTTCTCAATTCTTTCTACAACCAGCCTCATTTCATAAACTTAAAAAGGCACCACTGCAACCTTGGACTAGAGAGTTATGGCAAAGTTTGTTATTCCCAAGTTGCTTCCCATGTTTCCAAAGGTATGGGTCTTCTTTTTCCCCATACATTTTTCTCACACTCTCCTTCAGACATAAAATACCCATCATCAGTATTTTCAAATGCTACATTTTATGTGCCTGTTATTAAAAGCAAAGCCACCTACAACCACTTCCTCAGGTTGGCATAGCTGCCTTTTAAGCTTCTGTGTATTTCTTGTGTGTGCTTTCTATTGATTAGATTTTGTGGAAATAATGCTGCAGAGCAAACCTCTCTAATAATCAGTTAATTGAAACAAAAGTTTATCATTGCTTATGTGTGTACTGTTTGGCTGGGCTTCATCTGCTCCAGACAATTGTTATGGTTTGGATATGAAGTGTCCCCCAAAAGCTCATGTGTGAGACAATGCAAGAAGACTTAGAGGTGAAATGATTGGGTTATGAGAGCCTTAACCTAATCAGTGCATCAATCCATCCATGAATTAACTGGGTGGCAATCATAGGCAGGTAGGGTGTGGCTAGAGGAGGTGGGTTATTGAGGGCATGCCTTTTGGGGTATATATTTTTTTCCTGGCAGTGGAGTCTCTCCTCTCTCTCTCTTTCTCTCTCTCTCTCTCTCTCTCTCTGCTTTCTGCTGCGATGTTCCTAGCTGCTTTCCTCAGCCATACGCTTCTGCCATGATGTTCTACTTCACCTTGAACCCCAAGGAATGGAACCACTTGTCTCTTAACTGAGACCTCCGGAAACGTGAGCCCCAAAATAAACTTTTCCTCCTCCAAAATTGTTCTTGTCTGGTATTTCAGTCACAGCAGCATAAAAGCTGACTAAAACAACAACTGGTCTTGCTTCAGATCTACAGGTTGGCTGATATGGCTCTTCTTCCCCTCCTAAGAATAGTGGATTAATTAATCATATCTCATAATGATGACTGAGGCCCAAAAGGGCAAACAGAATCATAGAAGACCTCCTAAGGTCTGTTCTTAGAATTTGCACGCTGTTATTTCTGTCTGTATACCTCTGGCCAAAGGAAATCACAAGCTACTTACAAAATCCAGAGCCTGAAATTGCAAGATGGGATAATACTATGGATTCAGAACAGGTGAAGTTTAGGGGCCAGTAATACAATGTATCATTTGCCTCTCTTAAGCAATATAAGTGTTTAACTTATATGATTGTTATCCGGAGGCCAGTTTTCCTCTGCTATGTTCATATGCATTTGTGTTGAGTATTGTATTTGTACATTGCCTTCCAAGTAGGAGGCACTCATCATTGGAGAGAGATGCATACACCCTGATTTTAATTTCTGTACACGTTGCTAATTACACATAAACTCTTAGTATCCATTCTGTCTGTGAGGGTAGTCACAGAGGACATGCATAGTGTTCTTTTTCTATCCCACTTCACTCCTAAGAATCACTATATAGGATCCAGCAGAATGAATCCCAAGTAAATATTTATCCTCTGAATTAATGAATTCACAGCACTGGGCTTCCGAATTTCTTTTTATTAAAACTTAATAATGGCCACTATCCTCCTGTTACAAATACTTTAAATTAGTCCCTGGATGTTCATGAATTTTGGTGACAGAGGGCAGCAGAACAGGTGCCACCATAAACTCATTACGTGAACCAGGTCATGACCATTCTGACTTGATTTTCATTGACGCTCACTAACCCATTTAAAAAGTTGAAAATGACTGTTCCACTCAGCAACACCTGCCTTTTATCTCTCTTTCTCCCTTGAAAGGTTGGTTGTGGTTCTGTATCCATAGTAAATTTGTAATTTCTTGAATGGATCAGTACAGCAATGCTTGGATAAAATCTTTACTCACAGAGGTCGCAATTAGTCTTCTAGGTATTCATCCAATGAAAGAGGGAAAATAATATATTTGGATACTGAGGTCAGGATTTTTCTTATTTTTCTCCAGAAAAATCCAACATTGTATTTCACTTGCCTGATATTTTACGTTTTGCACACTTACAATAGTTCATATGTTTTAGTGACAATATTTGTGTACTGGGAAGCTTTAAAATAAACAAGAAAGTTGAAGAACATTAAGTTTTTAGGATAATACAAACAGTTCCTTCTGCATTACATGATTTGAAATAATTGTATCGTTTTTAAATTACTAGCCAATATTAAAAATTAACTTCTGTCAGGAAAGGGTTTGGTAGTTTAATGGCCAAACAGTATAGATTTTATGTGGCTAAATCATCAACAATGGAGACTATCCCTAGCTTGAACTTTAATTCTGTTTTTTTTTTTTTTTTTTAATTTTAGGGTCATAGTGATCCTTCAATTCAGACATAGATGTCAAAGTACGTAAGAAACTTCATGGATCACATAGTTGTTTAAATTCTTTCCTATTTCTCCGGTATAATCCTACTCTCAGAAAATATATCACTCTTACCTAACTTGCTGTATGATCAGACCTAGTATCATTAAGACAGGCAGTTTGTTGAATTGAAATGTAGAAAATTACAGGTGTAGTTCTTCAAATGGAAGAACTTCTGTCTACAAATGTTGTACCTAGAAATCAAAATGATAAATGAAAAATTTTCATCTTATTTTTCTTTTTTCTGAGTCAAAAGCATCCAGATATATACCCTAAATATTTTCAGACCAGAAGGATAAATACAGTAAAGGTTGGCTTACTGGGAAAGATAATGTTCTCAAATAGGGTTTTGTACTATCTTTGAGCAATCTCGTTCCTTTGGAAATTTGTTGTGGTGATAAAATAAACAGGTATAATTTGTCTTTTTTTGGCTTTCAGGCCCACAATTTTATTGCAGTATTTCTCTCTCTAAACCTTAGGCACCTTAATGGCAGAGACTGTACCTTACCCATCTTTTTATTTCAGACAATTGACGGTGCCTGCTACATAAAGGAACCTAAATAACATGAGTCTAAAGGTCAAGTCTGATAATGTCTTTTAATTTTCCAATTTACTTGACTCCTAAGTATCATTTAAACCCAACCGGCTATTTTAGCAAAATTCCCATTTTCTTCCTGATACCTTCCCTTGTCCCCAACTTGTTTTTTTGGCAGAGTCTGAATTTGGTTCATTCTTGCTAGATCATGCACCAGGGAAAGGTGGTAGATTTGCATTAGTTTATGTGAAGCACAGGTAGTCTGTTCTACTTATCATTGATTGCTTTGGCAATAGACATTTGATGATGAACCATCAGAGGCAGTGGCAGGATAATATCTAAGAAAGATTTTCTACGATGGGAAAAAGGATAAACAGGTTTCATTTTTTAGCTAAGTCTTGTCACGTCTGAATGTTACACCAGGACCTTGGGCAGATGAACACCACTCTCTCCCAGGCTGAAGATGTCAGGGTGGACATTTTGCAGAATTTGCATATTTTGTTAAGCCCCTGAAACAGTCACAATATGACCCATCTGCAATTTCTATAAAACTTTGTGTGATTTACTCTATTTAAGGTTGCATTTCCTCTTTCTTGTAGACTAACTGATAAATACCCATTCACTCTTACTGATTTCATTCTTCAGGCTTATACAACACTGGGTTGCCCTGATTGTTCTAACTCTTTTTTTTTTTTTATTTGAAGTTGTTGTATATGACAGCAGGATGCATTACGATTCATAATACACACATAGAGCACATTTTTACATATCTCTGATTGTATACAAAGTATATTCATACCATTCATGTCTTCATATCATGCACTTGGGTAATGATATCCATCTCATTCTACCATCTTTTTTTCTTGCCCCTTACCTTCCCCTCCCTCCCCATTGACCTTTCTAGTGTTCCTCTAATCCTCCTATGCTCCCCATCCCAACCCCACTGTGAATCGGCCTCTTTATATCAGATAAAACATTCGGCATTTGAATTTTTGAGATTGGCTAACTTCACTTAGCATTATATTCTCCAGTTTCATCCATTTACCTGCAAATACCATGATTTTATTCTTTTTTTTATTGCTGAATAATATTCCATTGTGTATATATACCACATTGTCTTTATCCATTCATCTACTGAGGGGCATCTAGGTTGGTTCCACAGTTTAGCTATTGTGAATTGTGCTGCTATAAACATTGATGTGGCTGTGTCCCTGTAGTATGCTGTTTTTAAGTCCTTTGGGAATAGACCAAGGAGTGGGATGGCTAGGTCATGGTTCTTTCCCTGTGGTTTTCTTGATCCCCTTCCTTTCTGATTATACTGTTGGTGATTTCATTCATCTCACATCTCTGCTGCCCAATTCTATTTCAATATCTTGTAAGACTTTTCTAAAGTTTTGGCTTCTTACTTTAATTCCATTTCAATTTTTTTTACTTTTTTGTAAGACATTTTTTTTTTCTTTCTTTCAATGGTGAGGACTGAACCCAGGGCATTGTACATGCTAGGCAAGCACTCTACCATTGGGCTATACCCACAGCCAAATAAGGCACTATTTTCTTCTACACATTTTTTATTGGTGCATTATAGTTGTACATAATGATGGGATTTGTTGTTATATATTAATACATGTATACCAATATCATTTCCCAGTATTTTTCCTTTCCTCTCCTTCTTCTCCCTAATCCCTTTCCCCTTCTCCACTGATCTCCCTTTGATTTTCAGGAGATCCACCCCCACCTTTCTCTTCCTTTTTCCTTTCTAGCTTCTGCATATGAAAGAAAACATATGGCCCTTGACCTTCTGAGTTTGGCTTATTTCATTTAACATAAAGTGGTGTCAAATCCCATCCATTTTCCTGCAAATGAGATAATTTCATTTTTTTCCTTATGGCTGCATAAAACTCCCTTGTGTGTATATACCATATACCATATTCATTTATCCATTCATGAGACATCTAGGCTGGTTCCATAGGTTGGCCATTGTGAATTGCGCTGCTACAAACATGGGTGTGTATATATCACTAAGGTATGATGACTTTAACTCTTTAGCATAAATACCAATGAGTGGAATAATGTGGTCATACAGTAGTTCCATGCCTAGTCTCATAAGGCATTTTTGCTTTGAGTTTCATAGATTTCCTCAAACTCATAGGTTTATGCAAAAATTTAGTCTTGCCAACTCCTCCCTGTCTTCTCTTCTCCTAGAGAACAATGTTCTGAGTACATTGATTGAAAAATCTGCAGTCATCTTGATTCTTTCTCCTTTCTTCACTCTCTCTAGATAATGAGCCATCAAATCCTGCTGTTTTGAACCCCTGAACTGTTTTCTTAATCTGTCTTTTCACTGTTCTTGAAGAAAATGGCCACTGAAGATTTACAGTCTGTGGAGTAGAAGTACAACAGAGACTAAGATGCATATAACTCCCTCACCTTTGAAATTTGTCCAGATTTTAATCTCAAATTTTATTTAAGATCCACGAGATAGTCTAAAATTTTTATGTGATGTCCCAGGATTTGAGTTACATTTTGTTTTTCAGGCTTGGAATCTGTCATATATCCTGAATCATAGAATATATATCTTACATCCATTCCATATTATTATTTAACATTTGCTTTTCAAATTCTGCCTTACCTTCATTCTGTCTAAGATATGTGTATGTGTATGTGTGTGTGTGTGTGTGTGTGTGTGTGAAATAGCATATTTCTAATGTGCATATTGTAAAGCTGCAACTAATCTATATACCATATATCATAATTATATGTATCACATATAATTAGTTGCATATTATTACATATAATTAGTTGCAGCTTTATGATTATATGTATCACATATAATTATATATTATTTTGTATGATATGTATAATATGTATATTATACAATGTAACACTTGATACATATTTTCTTCACTACATATCCATATCTGAGGACCCACATAACATTATTTTCATAATTACATTTTATTTAACTGAAGTGAATATACTAAAACCTACCACAGATGGAAATGTGGTATCAGGAACCTAAATAGCAGTAGCCCCAAAAGGTACTGGTGTGACCACTTACATATATTAATACATTTATCCTTATAACAGTCGTTCTTTGAACCACTAATATTATCATCTCTATTTTACAAATAAAAGAAATGGAGCAGAGACAGGAGAAATAGCATATCTGTTGTCATACAGTTAGTAAGTAATAGAGTAAGAAATACAAAACTGCTTTTGGAGTTACTTATTCTTACTCATGGCACTCACCTTTGAAATTTACCCAGATTTTAGTCTCGAATTTTATTTAAGATCCATGAGATTTTCTAAAATTTTTATATGATGTCCCAGGATTTGAGTTACGTTTTGTTTTTTAGGCTTGGAATCTGTTATATATCCTGAATCATAGAATATATATCTTACATCAATTCCACTTTATTCTTTAACATTTGCTTTTCAAATCTACATTGCACTATTCTATGTGTTTTTCTTTCAGGATTCTCAGATGTATCATATTGAACTAAAAGAAATAATCTAGCAACTAGAATTCAGTGATAATCAATTCAAACATAAATACAGTGCAAACAGCTAACTATCAGCTTTAAAGAGAGATACGTTCAATAAAAAACCTTAAGTGTATCTCTACAAAGAAAAACGAAAATACCTTGACTTACTGATTATTTTTGTCTTCGATGATGTTTTGGTGATGTTTTGTGAAGTTTTTGTGCTGTGGTGTCATTAGCACCCACAAACAGAAAAACAAATGCAGACTAGCCCCCAGTTACTTGGTGCAACTCAATCAAATACGTAACACATTTTAGTAGATAAGTTACATTTAAATTTAAAAAGCAAACATCATAGTGCAGCACAACCTAAGTGTGTTTTTTTTTCTTTTTTTTTATTCAAAGTTGTTGTATTTATAATAGCATGTATTACAATTCATAATACACATATAGAGCATCTTTTTACATAACACTGTTTGTATACCAATAGTATATTCATACTATTCCATTCTTCAATCATGCATTTAGGATAATGATATGCACCTATGTGTTTTTCAATTTATTAAAAGCCACGGGCGTCACTGAATTTCTTTACAGGTGCTTACGGGAAACTACTTCCTACTCTGAAAATGAAAAACCATTTTGCCCCATGGAGAAGGCAGAATGGAAGGCCCTGTTGACCTTTTTAAAATTTTTAGAAGATCGGGCACTTCACCTTCTCCCATTCACAGTAAGAGAGGTGGTAAGCTGACAGAAACAATTTCTTTTTATTTACTGGCCATTACAGTTGTAAACTACGGCAGACATGAGCCTCACATAAATCAGTTCCCTTCCCACAAATGCGCCTGAAGAGAGGCTTTCTGCCAAGGTTTCCTCACCTCAGCCCTATCCTCTGGAGTTCTCTTGCTCTGTTTTCATCAGCCCTTGGGAATTTATTTTGTTTTTAATTCTGAATAATCCTTTATCAGAAGACATAAACAGAGGCTCAGAGCTTTAGAGCCGAAAGGCACTTTGGAGGTTATATCAATTGTGTCATTTGTATCAGGATTCTTTCTGCTGCAAGCTACAGAAAACATGGCTGGAATTCACTTAAGCTAGAGAGGAATTAATGGTTTTGTAAACGAATGGTCTAAGTACACGTCAAGCTTCAGGTAAGGCTTGATCTAGTGGTTCAAAAATGTCACCAAGGGTATCATCACTTTTGATTACTTCACAGCTCTATTTCTAATATGTGCTTCCTTCTCGAGTTCTTTATGGTTCCCACCGCCAGGAGAAGGTATGACTGGATTTATTTCAGTCCATCAGAGTCCACTCCTTTATTTGAGATTACAGATAACACTACTCAAATTACATGGCTTCCCAGTAAATGGAAACTCACAGTTCTGAAAGAAGAGGAAAACTCGTTCCTGGGAAAGAAGCCAAAAGATATCCACATCATGTACCCCTTTTTTGTACAGATGAGAAACAAAACGTAAGAAAAACAGCCGTTGGTGGAAGAAAAACGTTATTCCACAACTAAATTTATGTGCCTAGGAAGATGTGTTGATTTTATTAAGCTGGTAAGAGATCAAGGTGTGTCCTTAACAGTGGAGAAATGGAGAGTTTGCCCATCTCTTCAGCTTTCCAGGGTCAATCTGAGTTTCAGCCATTGTGTTTGAACACACTCCTCAGATCTAGCTCTCACAGAACGCACACTTTGACTCTTCATGTCTTTGGCCTTTTGTTTCCTAGTAATTGGAGATTTCTGCTCAGCATTTTGGAGACAGTGAAGAATGTGTACAATAATTTGAGAAACCATTGTACTGATCAATTAGCACATGCAGACAGGAAGTCAAAGTCACATCACTCCTTGCCTAGGTGTCGAGGTAGTACAGATGGACTTTATTTTAATAGGGCCTCAGTGGAATGGCACTCCTTTTGAGACAGTGAGCTCACCCTGCAGGAGATGTTAAAGTAGCATTTGAAGGGGTCAACCCTGTCATTTGCAATTGACACATTCAGCAGTATGTATTAAGGGCCTACTGTGCGTCAGATCATCTTCTATGCAATGGAGATAGGTTCTCATAAAATGGACAGAAATTCTTGCCCTCAACTACACTTACCTGACACCGACACCAAAAGAAAGTAAACAAAGAGAAAACATAATTTATTCAACAGTGTGCATGCTCTGAAGGGGAAGCAGGAGAGGCAGAAGTGGAATTTAGTTCCAGCGAGGAGATTGAGTGTGACACATTTTCAGGTTGACGTCTGTTTCATTGTGTGGTTCTGTGGTTCTTGGTCTTCCTTGTAGTGGGAATTTAGGCTGATGAATTAGATCCTAAGAGCAGGGCTATGTCTAGGTGATCTCACTGTTCTTAAAGACTTCTTCATGACTTCCTCTCTCTTTCCAAGTCTTTCTTTGATGTCACCATATCCACGAGGCTCATGTTGATTGATGGATTTGCAGTGGGGACATCTGCACTCAAATTCCACCCCCCCCCACTTCTCTTTTGTTTCTTTAAAATTTTATGACAATTTTTTTATTTGCTATTTTTAGTTATATATGATAGAATAGTAGAATGTCTTTTGAGATGTCATATATACATAATTTCCCATTTTTGAGGTTGTACATGATATGGAGTTTTACTGGTTATATATTCATATATGAATATAAAAAAGTTATATCTGATTCATTCTAATGTCTTTCCCACTTCCATCCCCCACCCTTCCCACAACTCCATCCTGTCCAATCCAGTGAACATCCCTTCTTTGTCATCCCTCACCCCCTACCTATTGTGAGTCATCATTGCATATCAGAGAGAAGTTTTGGCTTTTGGTTTGTTGGGAATTGGCTTATTTCACTTAACATGATAATCTCTAGTTCCATCCACTTACTGGAAAATGCCATCGTTTCATTCTTCTTAATGGCTGAGTAATATTCCATTGTGTATATGTATTACATTTTCTTTATCCATTCATCTGTTGAAGGGCACCAAGTTTGGTTCAATAACTTAACTATTGTAAATTGAGCTGCTATAAACATTGATGTGGTTATGTCACTATAGTATGCTGATTTTAAGTCCTTTGGGTATATGCCCAGGAGTGGGATAACTGGGTCAAATGGTGGTTCCATTCCAAGTTTTCTAAGGAATCTCCACATTGCTTTCCAGGATGGTTGCACCAATTTGCAGTCCCACCAGTAATGTGTGAATGTACCTTTTTCCCCACATCCTCACCCACATTTATTATTACTTGTATTCTTGATAATTGCCATTCTGACTGGAGCGAGATAAAATCTCAGTGTATTTTTAATTTGTATTTCTCTGATTGCTAGTGATGGTGAACATTTTTTTCATATATTTGTTGACCAATCATGTATCTGTGTCTGTTCAGTTCCTTTGCCCATTTATTGATTGGGTTATTGTGTTGTTGTTGTTGTTGTTTGGTGTTAAGCTTTTTGAGTTCTTTATATATCCTGGAGATTAATGCTCTATCTGAAGTGGAAAGATTTTCTTCCATTCTGTAGGCTGTCTCTTCATGTTCATGATGGTTTCCTTTGCTATGAAGAAGCTTTTTAATTTGATACCATCCCGTTTATTGATTCTTGATTTTATTTCTTACACTTTAGGAGTCTTATTGAGGAAGCCGTTTCCTAAGCTGACATGATAGAGTTGGACCTACTTTTTCTTCTAGTAGGTGCAGGGTCTCTGGTCTAATGCCTAGGTCCTTGATCCACTTAGAGTTGAATTTTGTGCAGAGTGAGAGATAGGTGTCTAATTTCATTTTGTTACATATGGATTTCCAGTTTTCCCTAGCACCTTTTGTTGAAGAGGCTATCTTTTCCCCCAGGTATGTTTATGGTGCCTTTGTCTAATAAGAGATAACTACACTTATGTGGGTTTGTCTCTGTGTCTTTTATTCTATAACATTAATATTCATGTCTATTTTCATGCCAATACCATGCTGTTTTTGCTACTACAGCTCTGTAGTATAATTTAAGGTCTGTTATTATGATATCTCTGCTTTGCTTTTCTTGCTGAGAATTGCTTTGGCTATTCTGGGCCTCTTATTTTTTCAGGTGGATTTCATGACTACTTTTCTATTTCTATGAAGAATGTCATCATAACCTTAATAAAAATTGCATTAAACCTGTATAGCGCTTTTGGCAGTATGGTGTTTGACAACATTAATTCTGCCTATCCAAGAACATGGGAGATCTTTTCATCTTCCAGGGTCTTCTTCAATTTCTTTCTTTAGAGTTGTGTAGTTTTCATTGTAGAGGTCTTTCACATTTTTTGTTAGATTGATTCCCAAATATATATATTTTTGAGGCTATTGTGAATGGGATAGTTTTCTTAATTTCTTTTTTAGTTGATTAATCACGAATGTACAGAAACAGAATTGATTTGTGGGTATTAATTTTATATTCTGCTGCTTTGCTGAATTCATCATGCTGTTTCCCCTTTTATTCTGCAGTATTTATTACCTACTGACACAGTACACGATACATATTACTTATGGCTAAGGGATATTTTCTATCTCTTTGTATAGAATTTAAATTCCACAAGACACTCTTCTTGTCCTCTTTTATCCCACATTCCCAAAACCTAGATTGCTTTCTGACTCACAGTAAATATTTAATGAATATTTATGGAGAGAAAAGAGAATGGAAGTGTCCGAGAAGCACTACCGTGTAATAGTCAAGACCATGCATTTTGAAGATGGTCTTGATCCCAAAATACTCATAGGCAATGCAGTCTCTTTGAGTCTGTAGTTACTGATGCAATAAAATGTAAGTTGTTTTAAACCTTTGGGTTTTTTTTTGTTGTTGTTGTTGTTTGTTTGTTTGTTTGCTGTGATGACCAAAAGACCTGAAAGGAACTATTTTGGGGGAGGAAATGTTTATTTGGGGCTCACCATGTTTTGGAATTCTCCGTCCCACCTCCATTGCTCTGGACCCAAGGTGGAGGAGAACATTTGTGGCAGAAAGAGTGTGGCAGAGGAAAATATCTCAGGACATGGCACCAGGAAACAGAGAGAGACTTCTTTCACCAGGGACAAAATATATGCCCCAAAGACATGGCCCCAAGGCCCACCTCCTCTAGCCACACCCTGCCTTACCTACAGTTACCATCCAGTTAATCCCCATCAGGATTAATGCACTGATTGGTACAAAACTCATGACCCAATCATTTCACCTCTGACCTTTCTTGCACTGTCTCATGAGTGAGCTTTTCCACACTATCTCACACCTAAACCATAATGGTATTCATCCAGAAAAAGAGGAAACATATTTTTAGATCCGAAGGTCAGAATTTTTTTTCTTTTTTTTTTTTTTTTTTTCCAAAAGCAGCCAACATTGTCTTTCACTTGCCTAATATCTTATCTTTTCACACTTAAAACAGTTCACAGGGCTGGGATTGTGGCTCAGTGGTAGAGCGCTCGCCTAGCATGTGCGCGGCCCAGGTTCGATCCTCAGCACCACGTATAAATAAACGCATTGTGTACAACTAAAGCAAATAAATAAATATTAAAAAAAAAAAAAAACAGTTCACAATTTGAGGTGTCTATACTCATGTATTGGGAAGCTTTAAAATAAACAAGAAAGTAGATGTCACATTAAGTTTTAAGGAGAAAACAAACGGTTACTTCTGCACTAGATGATTTGAGGTAATTGTAGTATTTTTAAATTAATAGGAGGATATTAAAAATTGACTTTTGACAGGAAAGTGGTTGGTACATATTTTCAGAAGTTTATAAAAAAATTATCTTAAAAATAAGTACTTTTTAAGATAAAGTTTTAGGAAACACTACTCTCGAATACTAATTAATGGTTGTTTAAAGATGGTCCCGGTGAGATATACTTTCCCCCGCTGCGAATTTTTTAGATAGAATGCTTATTAGAAACAAGGAATCAGTCTTTCAGAGGATGAATAGAAGTAACTGGAGGAGCTTTTTAAGGTTGGTATGCAGTGGGCAGAAACAAGATATAGTGGGTTTTCTAAACCCCTCAAATAATATTTGATAAAAGATCCCCTTACGCTGTCTAGCTGGGAGTTAACTATTGATGCCTGTTCAATTTTGAGGGTTTCTTTCCCCTCCTCTAAATTAAAAGGGAGGTATCTTTAAGCCCTGTGAAATTATGCAAAGAGGTTGAAAAAAGCAAACCTACCTGGTATGCCAAGAGGGAATCTTTCATCCTGAGGCAGTCTGACTCCAGGATTACAGAATACTGACAGCCCTCCTGGAAAGCTAGAGAAAGCACAAGAACTGAAAGCTGTTGTCTTTTCTTTTGGTTTTCTGTGCTGGGCACAGCTCAGCCTTGGGGCAAAACACATCTCAGTCTACTCAGAATTTCTGGCTTTAGACTTGGTGTCTTCTGAAATTCAAAGTCAAAAGAATCTCAACAGGACATTTAAACTCGGTTACAAACTTTATCAAGGAAGGAAGGAAATGTCAGCCCAGAATTCTCTTTTTTTCTTTCTTTTCTTTTTCCTTTTTTTTTTTTTCTTTCTTTTTTTTTTTTTTTTAGGAGGATATTAAAAATTGACTTTTGACAGGAAAGTGGTTGGTACATATTTTCAGAAGTTTATAAAAAAAATTATCTTAAAAATAAGTACTTTTTAAGATAAAGTTTTAGGAAACACTACTCTCGAATACTAATTAATGGTTGTTTAAAGATGGTCCCGGTGAGATATACTTTCCCCCGCTGCGAATTTTTTAGATAGAATGCTTATTAGAAACAAGGAATCAGTCTTTCAGAGGATGAATAGAAGTAACTGGAGGAGCTTTTTAAGGTTGGTATGCAGTGGGCAGAAACAAGATATAGTGGGTTTTCTAAACCCCTCAAATAATATTTGATAAAAGATCCCCTTACGCTGTCTAGCTGGGAGTTAACTATTGATGCCTGTTCAATTTTGAGGGTTTCTTTCCCCTCCTCTAAATTAAAAGGGAGGTATCTTTAAGCCCTGTGAAATTATGCAAAGAGGTTGAAAAAAGCAAACCTACCTGGTATGCCAAGAGGGAATCTTTCATCCTGAGGCAGTCTGACTCCAGGATTACAGAATACTGACAGCCCTCCTGGAAAGCTAGAGAAAGCACAAGAACTGAAAGCTGTTGTCTTTTCTTTTGGTTTTCTGTGCTGGGCACAGCTCAGCCTTGGGGCAAAACACATCTCAGTCTACTCAGAATTTCTGGCTTTAGACTTGGTGTCTTCTGAAATTCAAAGTCAAAAGAATCTCAACAGGACATTTAAACTCGGTTACAAACTTTATCAAGGAAGGAAGGAAATGTCAGCCCAGAATTCTCTTTTTTTTCTTTCTTTTCTTTTTTTTTTTTTTTTTTTTCTTTCTTTTTTTTTTTTTTTTGTACCAGGGATTGATTGGTACCAGGCACTTAACCACTGAACCACATCCTCAGCCCCCACCCCCACCCCCACTTTTTTCATTATTTTGAGATAGGGTCTCACTAAGTTGCTTAAGACCTTGCTAAATCCGCTGAGGGTGGCCTTGAACTCACAATCCTCCTGCCTCAGTCTTTGGAGCCGCCGAGATGACAGGCATGCACCACTGTGCCTTGCTTTTTGTTTCTTTTTGAAAGAATTTTCTTCATTTTCTTTTCCTTTTCCTTCCTGCCTGCCTGCCTTCCTAACTTCTGGCCTTCCTGTCTATCTATAATTGATTTTAAGATGTCTCCAATGGCCCCCCAAAATTGGTCATCCTACAGTCAAGGGTTCGCTGGCAGGAAGCCTTTTTATACCTCCCCGGGGTTGGGCAGGAGCTGCCTGAAACCGGCTGGAAGTGAAACCACAGGAACACAGTTTCCTTCTAAGGGAGCACACTCTGCTCTGTCCCTGGTTGAAGTAGCCGGAAGCAGAACCGCTTGGGAGCACCGGAGGCCCAACTTCACAGGGAAGCGCTCTGGGGGCTGGCAGGAAATTTCCAGTGTTCCGGCCTCTGGGCCCGGGTTTTCAGGGGGATTTCAATGAAACACTGGTGGAATGATCCTCCCACCCGTCTGCCATGGCTCCCTGAAATTGGTCATCTTACCTTCAAGGGTTTGCTGGCAGGAACCCTTTTTATCACCCAGTGAGAGGAGATAGAAGGAGGCATTCAGCCTCCCGAGAAGCAGGAAAAAGGTAATTTATTGACAGAACAGGTAGTTGTGAGTAGTAACAAATGAATATTGCAATTTTGTTCACAGAGAAGAATGGGAAGAAAAAAGAAAAAAGAAAAAGAAAAGAAACAGGCATTAAATTCCCAAAGAGAAAAAAAGAGGCAGAACTTCAAGAAGATATTTAAAGATGATCCAGGTGATGAGGATTTGGGGAAGTGGGGTGGCCTGTAGTGAGCTTATAGAAGGAAAAGAGGTTTCCAAATGGATTGAAGAAACTGTGAGACAGAGATCTGGCTAACATTTAGAAGAAAACAAAATACCATAGAGGCAAAGGAAAAAAAAAATCTAATCATCATCTTTGTGTGCAAAGGATTTAACAATAATAAAGAAACTCGATGCCAACTTGGAAAGTGGCACATACAACAGGAGATTATTGAGCTGGGACTGCCAACCCTAACCCTGCTCTGTATGTCCAGAGTTGTTGTGACAGGCCTACCATCTGTTTTTCCAGCGGTGCGGATTCATTTGGACATTCAGTTGATACCAAATACCACACAGATTCTTGTCTGTCCTCGTAGCCCAACAAGACAAGTTATACATGAATTCAGAACAGACGCAGGGCATTTGCACTGACCCAGCTCACCCATAAGAGATAAAGAGCTTAGCAAATAATCTATACCTGATGGGGCTGGAACCATAAAGGCATTGTCTGGGAGAAACAGGTAATTGTCCAGGAAGAAAACTAGAACTAAAGACTTTGGTATCTTATTTACTGCATGTGTAGTTAGAACAATAGTTTTTCATCTGATGAGAAACTCAATGAAAAAAAAAAAAAATCTTTGCTCCAGAGAGGGTATTTAGCAATGTATAGAAAGATTCTAGATGTCACATCTTGGAAGAGGGTTGGAGGGTATTTTTAGCACATAGTAGGTGAAGGCCAAGTGATGCTTCTAACAACCCTACAATGCACAAGATGAGCTATCAATAGTGTCGAGGTTGAGCACTCTGGTTTAGACAAATATTTTCATTTGTCTGAATTTTGTTTTTCACCATCTGCTTATAGGAGGATAATTTCTTACAGGAATGATGTTAAGAATTAATGAAATGGTGCACATATAAGTGTCTTGACAAGTTTTGAGTATGACTCTTCAAACTGTGCTTTTCAAATAAAAAAGTGATTCTAAGGCTTACAAAGTAGGTTTGAATGGGGTTGTGACAGCCTACCAGTTGTTTTTCCAGTGGTGGGGATTCATCTGGACATTCCAAATGAATTGTTGTTGTTTTGTGGTGCTGGGGATTGAAACCAGAGCCTAGCACATGCTGGGAAGGTGTTCTGGCACTGAGCTATGTCCCCAGCCATCATCAGCATTATTATTATTATTATTATTATTATTATTATAGTTTTGAGAGAGGGTCTTGCTAAATTTCCCAGGTTGGTCTTGAACTTGCCCATCCTTCTACCTCCACTTATGTTTCATCCTTCTGAGCAGTTGGGATTACAGACATGAGCCTGGCTTTGAACAGGCTTTTCTTTCCTTTTTTTTTTTTTTTTTTTTTTGTTTGTTTGTTTCTTGGCATGAACAACAGACATTTTGAGTGTAAAAGTAGGTTTCATTTATGGCACTGAGTTGCATCAGAAAGGGGAAGTAAGGGTCTATTTTATTTATTTATTTATTTATTTATTTATTGAGGACTGAACCCAGAGGTGTTTTTATTACTGAGGCTACATTCCTAACACTTTTTAATTTAGTTTTAAATTTTATTTTTTTTAATATTTATTTATTTGCTTTAGTTGTACACAATGCATTTATTTTTACATGGTGCTGAGGGTCGAACCTGGGCCATGCATGGGCTAGGCAAGCACCCTACCGCTGAGCCACAACCCCAGCCCCCTTAAATTTTATTTTGAGATAGGGTCTTGCTAAGTTGAGTAGGGCCTGGTAAAGTTGCTGAGGCTGACCTTGAACTTGAGATCCTCCTGCCTCAGCCTCCAGAGTTACTGGGATCACAGGTATGTGCCACCATATCTAGCTCTATTTTACGTATATTAATTATTTCCTACACTGTGTCACAGACTAGAGTTTTTCTTTTCTTTTCTTTTTTCATACTAGTATTTGAACTCAGGGGCACTTGACCACTGGGTCATATCCCCAGCCCTTTTTTTTTTTCTATTTTATCAGAGACAAGGTCTCACTGAATTGCTAAGTGCCTCGCCATTGCTGAAGCTGGCTTTGAACTCGCGATCCTCCTGCCTCAGCCTCCCAGGTGCTGGGATTACAGGTGTGCACTACCGTGCCTGGCTAGAGTTTTTCTTTAAAGTGTCCTGCCATCCTCATAATGTTCCTCAAAATATGTATGTGTATAATTTAATCTAAATCAGTTTATACCATGTTAGGAAATCACCTTATCTTGAATAGGCTTATATGTGTTGTAGATGTTAGAAAGAATATAAAGTATTTTATAAAAGTTGTTGGACAACAGCAACCATTTTCCAATATATCTCTTAACATATTACATTAAAATACCTTCTGTGAACATAATTTGGGACATGCCAAGGTGAAGGAAGAAGGAAGGAGAGAAGAAAAAAAACTATGTATGTATGTGTATCACTCCCCAAGCAGCTGGAATAATCTAGAGCAAATGAAATGCTGTAACAGTCATTGTTGAGTCAGAAACACACATCATCAAAGCAGGGGGAGTCACCACCTGGAATAGGAAATGGCAACAAGAAAGAGAGTCAGAAGTTTGCATGGGCAGAACTGAAGGAAAGGTGGCACTTCACCTTGCCCTCACCTTGACTGTGCTGAGCTAATGAAGGGAAACATGGCCCTTAGAATTGGTTTTGGAGACCCAGGGGAAATTACTCATCACATCTCTGATGCTATTTTTTGATGACTCATGTGCACATTCAGCCAAGCTGCTCTTTCTAGTCATTCTGGAATCTTTCTCAAACCCTTGAGTCAGGGAATTCTGGGGGAGTTGGAGTAGAAGAGTTCTTTTGTTCTGCTTTGTGGTTCTCAAATTTGGCTGCTCATCTGCTATGGACTAAATATTTATGTCCCCCTAAAATCCATATGTTGGAGCCTAATCCCCATTGTGATGGTATTTGGTGGTAGAGGCTTGGGAAGGTCATTCGGTCATGAGGGTGACACCACTGTGAATGGTATTAATGCCCGGGTCAGAGGTGATGTGGGAGATCTTGCTTCCTCTCTGCTGTCTACCATGTGAGGATAGGATTAGAAGAGAAACCAGGGAGGGGCCCTTGCCAGGCATTGGATTATCTTACACCTTGATCCGACACTGCCCAGACTCTAGAACAGGGGAAGATAAATGTTGTTCAAGCCATCCAGTCAGTGGTCTATTTGTTATATCAGCCTGAATTGACTAAGACAACATGAAATCACTTTGAGATCTTTAAATACAACTAAAGCTCTTCCTTCTGCCCTTACCACCACCATTGAAAACTCTTAATTAATGACTGGGTGTCATAGTGTTATATATCCCCAGATGATCCTGTGGGGAAGCCAAATAGTTCATGCTTACCCTAGAAATCATTGAAGTTAAAAAGCAGGAGGAAAAGACGTCTTTTTCTGTTTCTATTGTGCTTTTTCCTCTCACTTTCTTTCCTTTTTTTTTTTTTTTTTCTTTGTGAGTCATGTTAAGAAGCTGTTGGGACATTGAATAGAAAAGTGGCTAACCTTCACTAATTACCTGCTCCTTTTCAGCACTTTAATTGGGGTTCACCTTCATTAATCCATTGAATTCATCCAACCACTCTGAAGCAGGTATTGTGATCATCAATAGGAGGATGCACTACAGGAATAAACAGCTTCACCTGTCTTACCTGTATACTGGACTTCGGCGCTCATGCAGTTGGATGCTAGGCAGGAAGCCAGGTTTCTCACTGTTGGAATAGGAAGTTATGGATAATCAAAGGGGAGAAGCTAGAATGATTCATGTGGTAATGGATTACCACATCAGAAGAGATTCATGTTATTTTAATGCAGATATGTATACATTCACTGGTCAATAGTATACACACACGCACACACACGCACACACACACACACATTTTTGCAGTTCTGTTCATTGAGAAGATCTGAAGCAACAACACTCCAGGAGCAAATAGCATACTCAGTGGTAATAGTGGTTTTAATGGTTTCTAATACCATTCTCCAAAAAAGGGAACCGGGGCTGCTTGGAGAAATAGCTGCTTCTAAGGAAGGCTAGGACAGAAAGTACACAAGAAGAGTTTAAACCTCAAAAATCAACACTATCAATGTATAGAGGAGCCAGCTAGAAGGATTCTCAATGTCCAAAGAAGGAACAATTTGAATAGTGAAATAAATATCATCCTGTTGAATTATAACCCAGAGTATACTGTAATATCCATGAGTCCATATTGGTATAAACAGATGATTCACTAAACAAATATGTGGGAAGAAAGACAAATTTCCTAAGTAGAGGAATTCCAGATAATTTGTACAGATATTCTCCCTTCAAGGAAGTGGAACATGAGTCTCTTCCCTTAAGTGTGATTGCATGTGATGATTTCCTTCTGAAAAGAGAAGTATGTAAAGGAGATGAAAATGTCATTTTACAGTGATCGAGGTCAACACCAACGATAGTACCATGTTGGCAGCATGTAGCATTGAAGTGATAGGATGAGAACAGTACCTAACCTGTGTGGTCTTTCTTCAAAAACCCTAACCTCAGTCTAGTCCTGAGGAAAAAATCAGACAAATAATAGAGGGGGGCCTTCTCCTAGTACCTGACCAGCCCTCTTCAAACTGCCAAGCCACTTAAAAACAATGAAATTGGAGAAACTGTCATAGATAAGAGGAACTTAAAGGAATGTGACCAAATGGTAAGATCCTAGAACAGGGGGAAAGAAAGAAAGGTTAAAAACTAAATTTGAATTAAGCATGTACTTTACTTAGAAATCATGTGCCATTTTTATTCATTAATTGCAACAAATGCATCTTTAAATATTAGACGATAATAATAGGGTGTTTGGGTCAGCTTTTTCATCATTGTGATCAAAAGACCTGACAAGAACAACTTAAAGGAGGAAGAGTTCATTTTGGCTCATGGTTTCAGAGGTCTCAGATCACAGATGACCAACTCCATAACTATGGGCCTGAAGTGAGGCAGAACAGCATTGCGGAAGGGCATGGTGAAGGGAAGCAGCTTAGCACATGGCCTCCAGGGACAAAGTGAAAACCCCAAAGTCACACACCCACAGATCTACTTCCTCTAGTTACACCCTACCTGCCTACAGTTGGCACCCTGTGAAACGATCATTGGATTAATCCACTGATTAGGTTACCACTCTCGTAACCATTTTACCTCTGAACCTTTCTGCATTGTCTTACACATGAGCTTTTGGGGAACACTTCATATCCAAATAATTACATAGGTGAAGCTGAGTATTTCTCTGAATCATCTTTTTGCAAATGTGTAAGTATTCTGAAATTAACACATATGTAACAAACAAAATATTTATTCTCTTGGACATATCCAGAACCACTTATTTAATGTGGAGTGAGACTTGAATATATGGAATGTTTTAAAAGAGCCCCAGATAATTCTAATAAATATCTAATAAGGAGTAAAGCTCATTAAGAAAGACAATCCAAAGACTTTCCCTTTCTGCTGGGTCCTAAAACATTCCCTTTCTGGACACAAATCTGTATTTTTTTTTCCCTGTAGGTTATGGTGACAAGTGTTCAGCAAAGACATTGCTGATTTGAACAAAGTTTCAGAGAATCTGAGCCAGAATACTTTGAGAAAACTCTTGTGAAACGTTAGAACTGTATCCGAATATCCTGATGTCAATTAACAACTTAAATAATAATGCCATCCTTTAAATAATTAAAAAAAAAAAACTCTTCAGTTAGTATCAGAAGGATACTTCAGTCCCCAAAATTAGAATGCTTCAAAAGTAGCAAATGAAATAAAAATGACTTGCCATTTTCTTATGCAAGTTACCTGTGGCAAACTTTGTTATTCCTGTGCAGAAATCTTGTTCTGATTTCACAGTAGATCCATGTTCTAGGCAACAATTAGTGGAAGAGTATCATAAACCTCTGAGTTTATACATTCTAGTGGTTCTTCTGTGTGTCTCAAATTTCTTGGGACGCTTCCTTGGTGTTCAGAGAAATGTAGACAGGAATGAGTTCCCTAACCACTCTACGTTAGTCAGAGCAGCCCCACCATATCCAATTCTGTGTGTATCTATGTGCACGTTACTACAGAATCACATTTAAACAAAGACTTCTATTTCAGTTAACTTTTTCATTGCTGTAATCAAAAGACCTGACAAGAACAACGTAGAGGAGGAAAACTTTATTTTAGGTCATGGTTTCAGAGTTTCAGGACACGTTTGTCTGATTCCACAGCTCTAGGCCCTAAGTGAGGCAAACATCATGGCGGGAGGCATGGAAGAGAAAAGCAGTTCAGGACGTAGCAATCAGGAAGCAGATAGCTCTGCTTAACACAGATATAAATCCCAAAGTCACATCCCCAGTGACTTCCTTTATCCAACGGTACCCTTCTTGACTGTAGTTACCACCTAGTAATCCATACCAGCAGACTAATCCACTGATTGGGTTATAGCTCTCATAATCTAATCTTTTCATTCCTGCAAATGCTTGGATTGTCTCACACATGAGCTTTTGGGGACACCACATATCTGAACCATAACAACTTCTTATGCTAGAAGTGTTTAGCCACCAAAGGGGACCAGATCCCTCAATTTTCAGATGAAGTTCTAAAGCCCCCCAAAGTCATAGGGACCCTCTTTTGACATGTGGCTCTGCATCTTATATTCATGTGATACGATCTAATCTTGATCTCAACAGGAGTCTCAATAACATCATCAAATCCAAACTTTTTTAAGTTCTTGCCTCTCTATTATGGGTGGGTGTGGTCATTGATGAGCTCAAAATTATTCAAGTGAACTTTTATTATGTATGTCCTTCTTCCTTCCCCTTTGGGTATCAGATCATGTATCTGGGGATTCATTTTAAAATGTATGTTCTATTTTCTCTTAATCTTCTGCTGTGGGTGGCTGTTTCAATTGAATATTGAGCCCCATTAAAATCAGAGGTACCTGCACATGAATCCCATAGACCTGACTGTGCTGATTCCCACAGCAAAGTGTGCCTTGAAGTCTTCATGACAGTGCTTGGGCGTGGGTGGGGTTGGCTGAGAGTGAGTTATGTTCTTCTTCATAAGAGGAAGTCTTTTTACAACTCATCTTTTTGTTAAGATACTCAGACCAGGCATAAGCCAATTGGTTTTCTCCTTTGGGTACCAAAAAATGTCAGAATATATTACCGATTTTATACCTATGTATATGTTAGAAAAATAACCCACACAAGAAAGTTTGAAGCAAATCAACTCTACTGAGTTGAGTCAGCTCTTACACTCAAGGGTCCTGGTGTTAACAAATATCCCAATACACAATGAGCTTTGGCCCATCAGGTGATTATTTAAAAAGCTCTAGTTCCTAGAAAATGCTGAACTGCACAAATAAATATATGCTTTTATCATGACTAATTTCTGAATATGGCTAATGAGAGGACATGTCCATGTCTTTACTTTTAAATGCCTTTATAGCTGGAATGAACAGATAGGCTATGGCCCTGAGATTAACCATGTGACATTCTGAAAAACATTAGCCTTTGACTCAGCGTTTTATAAGCTAATACCTCAACATCTTCTCAGACTGTATCCAAAACCCTTGAGAGAACTGTAATTGTGTTTTTGGAAATTTTTTGGAAAGAATTTTAAATGCTTGAAAGAAAAATACTAGGTACTGTAAGTACATTTTGTTGAAAATCTTATTAAATGTCACTCAACATGAGTGGAATTTTAACTTAGAAGTAAAAATTGGGGAGAAAGTATCGTGAAACAGCAGTGTTTAATTGATTAGGAAAAGAATGCACACATATATGAGTTTTCTTTTCTTTTTTTTTTTGGTACCAGGGATTGAACTCAGGGGCACTTGACCACTGGGCCACATCCCCAGCCCTTTTTTGTATTTTATTTAGAGACAGGGTCTCACTGAGTTGCTAAGTGCCTCACCATTGCTGAGGCTGGCTTTGAACTCGCGATCCTCCTGCCTCAGCCTCCCAAAGTGCTGGGATTACAGGCGTGCGCCACCACGCCCGGCTATGAGTTTTCTTGATAATCAAAGCCCATGCCATTATGCATGAGTTTTTTTTTCATCCAAATAATTTTGTTAAGAATGTATGTATATTTTCTTACACTGAAATTGGTAACTACAACAACATCATTAAACAACAACTCATTTGTTGAGGGCAGCCTTCCTTGTACAATGTCTGGATTCAAGTTCTAACTGTAACTCACTAAGTCTGTGACCTTTGGCAAGGTATTTAACCATTCAGAGCTTCTGAGTCCTTGTATAAAAAGAAAGGAAATAATGATAGTATATGTTTCATGAGTTCTATGTGAGAATTTGAATTTAAAAACCTAAACAAATCATTTAGTTCCCAGTATCTAGCATAAAAGAAGCACTTAGGAATTTAGATGTTATTATTGTTGCTGTTTTTAGGGTGATGATTTAATATATAGCCCTACGGGATCTTTTGTTAACCACTGCTTTTCTTGGATTTTCTAACATCCCCTGTCTCGCATCACCTCCCCAAATCCTTCTGTTCCCTACTT
The DNA here is from genome assembly GCA_025594165.1 of Tamias sibiricus. Taxonomy (NCBI): domain Eukaryota; kingdom Metazoa; phylum Chordata; class Mammalia; order Rodentia; family Sciuridae; genus Tamias; species Tamias sibiricus. The sequence continues at coordinate 19,836,920 of CM046675.1, forward strand.
CTAATCTGACATGCATTGGAAAACTAGGGAAGACTGAGGAGTTAATAAACTCTAATTAGAAAAGAAACTTTGGGCTTTAGCATAGGAGTTCAGACCAAGTCTTTTGGCTTTGAGTCTATTTTTATTTCAAAGTTTGGGAATTTGATACTTAGGGGAGTTATTGGAAATATGATTTGTTTTAAAGGTGATGGCATTAAACATGCACAATGTAACCCTACATTCTTTACTGTTACAACAGCCTGTATATACATATTTTTAGATATATAAAACTAAGTTCCTTATTTCATTTCAATATACAGTGATTAATTATAATTACAAGATAACTGCAGTATACAGAATTATCATATTTATATTTTCAAGTAATGTGACAAGCAGTTCATTTTTTTCTTATCAAATCAATATGCCACCAACCTTTTAAAGAATTGGACAAAAGAGAAAATGGCTTCTTGCTAATTTTTCATTCTAATACATGACTTATTTCCAGTTTTGTACATTCCCTCCTAACTCTTATGCATAAACACACAAACTCTTATATCATTGTGATCAAAGAACACAAATTTCTAATGGTTTAGAGCATCATGTTTTTCTTGCCATGAGTCTAAAATACTTTGGATATCATGGATCTGAAAATGATAGATTCTTCTCAACTATGAACTCAACACTTAGTCAACAAGAAAGCAAAAGATGTTCTCTTTCCAATAGATTTATTAGTAGTTTCCAAAAATAAAAAGTAAGACATTATTAATTGACAGATGGGGATGATAAATATTTCAATTTAAAGCCTTCCTAGAACCTTCTCCAAAACCATTCTCCTCCCTATTTATGCATGTTTCAATCAGATACCGACATGTATTATCTAAGCCTGGAAAACTATTTCCCGTAAGCTTATCGGCATCATACACTATTTATTCAAAAAGTGAAATAAATTAAGATTCTAGAAAGTTATTATAATCACCTAGCATGCGTGCACGCGCGCGCGCGCACACACACACACACACACACACACACACACATTTGAATGCTAGAAAATCCTAAGGGATTTTCTTATGGCCTGCTAGAGTTGTTGTTATTTTCAGTATTCTTATTTCATTTATGTCTTTATTTATCATAATAGTTTATTTTCACTGATTCAGGAAATAAACTTGACTTGAGTAATTGTGATCAATAATGTTCTTTCTGAAATACTGGATGTTCTAGATTGCCAAAATCCTGAGGTAGGAGTTCTCACATACATAGACAATGGAAAGAGACTGGTGCATGTTACACTGTTAGTGTTGAAGGGATGTAACACAGGGATGGAAGAAGATTAATTTCACTTTACATCCTGAGGTTTGCTGAAGTCATTCTTTATTACTAAATGGAAGAGGAATAAAATCACTTGATATGGAAACCTACTCATGATTTAGAGGAGCTATTAACAACAAGGTACATCATATATAATCATCCCTGTCTAAAAACCAAACCAACATTTAAAAGCTCTGAAGATTTTTACAAATCGCATCATCTGTACAAATCATATCATCTATGCTTGAAATGTCGTTTGTCTTGATTTAAATACATAATGGCACTTATAGCCATGTTGGAGTGGCTAATTGAAATCATCCATATGATCTGTAATTTGACAAACCGCAAATGTCTTTACCATTCAAGTTCAAGAGTCCAGGTGGATCACCTGTCTACCCTGATCAGCAGTGACCATGAACAGTTTGGGACTGAGAAATGCTTGCTCATGTATTAGGGAGTCTGGGAGGCAGGCAGTCTCCCCCTGGCCTTCCCCCTAGGATTTTTCTTCCCTTCCACTCCCTCTTGACCTCTGTCTTCTTTACTCTGGCCTGGCTACATGATCCCGACCATCCTGTTTCCTGACTGGGTCTCTATTTGGCAGCTTCACTAGTCTAACCTTGGTTCCAAGTCACCTGGTCATCTCTGTTCAGAGAGCGATGCTGCAGCCCTCCCACTAGACAATTTCTTCTTTCAATTGGCCATAAATCTATTTTCTTCATTGGATAATAAATGATTTAAAATCCACTTGTATCCTAGAAGCTTATATCAATGATTCTCTGGTCCAGCTGAAAATGACTCTCTGGTTCACCATGATAAATCCATTAAGCAGGCATGTTGCAGGTCACAAGTTTCTGATAAAGTGAGTCCATGATGAAAATATAATTATACCTGAATTGTTCAGGCTCCCAAACCACCCATAAATATAAAATAGCTGCTTTTCACAGCTCCCTGTCCTCTACCTTCACATATTGAATTGACAACTACTATACAGTCTGCAAAGGAAATGCCTAATATTTGATAGCATTTATTCTTTTGAGCTTTGACCAAACAGACTCCATTAAACTTCATCTTTGGCTTGGTGCTCTCAAAGACTGATCTGACTCTTTGGTTCAGGTCCCTGTGTGTCATCTCATGTCAACTTTGACTTGAGGGTTACTGAAACACTCAGACTACAGACTCTTCTTCCCCTCATATTTTATTGTGGAATTAGTGGCTGGCAGTAATGATATCAGCCCAGCTGACACATGATTTACTTCCCTCCTTAGGACTTACTAATATGGATTCTACTGCATTTTCTTTTGTTGCCACAATTTAATCATTGCTTGTGTCTTTCCACTAAGTTCTCTGCTTCCTACATGCCATCTTTTTTCATGACAAGACCAATTTATACTCATTTATTGCACATATGGTATTACTAGTGGCAGGATAGAGAACCATCCAGTGATAAAAAGGAAAACAAAAGACATGACTAAAACCCGGATAATGAATGAAACCCCTCTTAGGGAGTATAGTTGGACTCAGTTCATTCCGTCTTTACAATCAGATGGGTATGAGGAACATAGGGTAGAATACAGTGGGAAATAATCAGATGAAAAACTAACACCAGAAGGGTATAAGTGGTAAGATGGAAACTGTGTAGTCTGAGTTTGGAACATAAACTTGAATTTAAATTGAGCCATGATGACTTTGCAAGAGGAGCTGGTCTCTTGGGGCATAGTGCTGAAATAAGATTTTTAGTCATGAAATAAAATAAGAAATGTCATGTGGAAGATTTACTATGAAGACAGCCACGGTTGTTTCTGTTTTTCTCTATCCATGCTGTTTTCAATGTGACTCCAATTCTGCCATGAAAAAGTGGAATCCTTTCTCCACCTCTGAGATCTGGACTGACCTTGTAACTTGCTTTGGTGAATAGAACATGGTAGATGTGACAATGGGCCTCTTCCAAGTCTGAACATCAGAAGGCCTTGCATGCTTCCTGCTTTACTCATGAAACCCAGCCTGCTATCAGGTGAACAAGCCCAGCATAACTTTCTGGGGGTGAGACACCAGGCGGAACAAGAGTATTTGCATTTACTGAAGCCATCCAGTCACTCCTTAGCTGATCTAGAAGTTGATCCACATACCCATGAGTAAATCTAACCTAGACCAGAAGAACAACATAACCCAAACTGCCAATCTGCAGAATCATGTCCTTACTAAATGACACTGACCTCAGCCACTAGTGTGGAGAAAGTTGACTCTGCCTCAGGAGCTAACTGTACAATTCCATTTACTGAAATAGTAGCCTGAAACATAGATTCTGTGCTAAATGACAAGTTGTTAATTTCTGAATGAAGGATCCTTTCAGTATCAGCTATGACACCAAACTAATATGCACCAATCAAGATATTACTCCAGGAGTTCATTTCTTTTTCTAGAGTATCAGACTAATCCCAGCATTTAGAATGAGCTAAATCATTATCACTCTAGACTCTAGAGTTGGAAGAAACCATGAATAACTTTATTGGAAGAAATATTTGACGAAACCAAGTCAATTACACTATCATCAGTATGTAGTAATGAAGAAGATGGTCCACAAGAGGCCAAATAGTAGAACCCTTTCCTTCAAAACTACTAATTAAGGATTGAGTATTTTAGTAAAAGTAAAGGTTAAAAGTGTTGGTGAGGTTGTGGAGAAGTTGGAACTCCTTCACACTTTCAGTAGGAATACAAAATGGTGCAGCTGCTATGAAGAATTGTATGGAGATTCCTCAACATATCAACAGTAGTTCTGCTATAAAATCCAGCAAAATCACTTCTGGATACATATTTAAATCCAGCAAAATCACTTCTGGATACGTATTTAAAATATCAGTGTCTAGAATAGATATTTTTATTCCTTATATTCACTGCAGCATTAGTCAAAATAGACAAAATACGGAAACAACTAGAATATCCATTAATGGGTAAATGAATAAAGAAAATGTATTTCATACTTGCAATTGAATATAATCCAGCCTTTAAAAAAAATAATGAAATCCCGCTGTATACAACATGGATGAACCTGGAGGATTCTATGCTAAAGGAAGTAAGCCAGGCACAGAAATAAATACTACATGATTTTACTTATATGAGGAATATAAAATAGCAGATACATAGAGTAGAATGGTATGTTGCCAGGGGCTGGAGGGAGGAGAAATGATAAGATGCTACTCAATATGTACAGGGTTTTAATTATGCAAGACAGGTAAACTCTCACAATCTGCTATATCTTGTGCTAGTGGTTAACAAAGCTACATTTTGTACCTAAACATTTGTTAAGAGAGTAGATTGCATGTAAGGTGTTACCACAATTGAAAAATTGTAAAACATGATTAATATGAACACATGATTTCCAGTTATTTTTTCCCCACAGTGGCATAGATAAATGAGACTTAACAATTGGACCTACTTCACCATAAAATTTCAGAAGAAAAAGAATTATGAAAGAGATTACGTAGCACCAATCTGTCTTTTTGTAAATGTTAAGAAGGGTTCTATTGATGTCCTACATACAGTAAATGCAGATCTCATTCTAACATTTCTTTGTTTCTTCTCATTTGTTGTTTTACCTGTGTAGTCTAATGAGTTCTTGCAAAGTTTAAATTAGTAGAAAAATATTTAATCCAGGCCAAAATAATGTGGGCTTAATTTTGCAAGAAACTATTTATCTTAAAATTTCTTCCCATTCTTTCTGAGGCACTATAATCATTGCTATTCTAGTAGTGTATTTCATTGCTAAGACTCCCCCGCTCCCTGTGATATTTTCATGAGCCTCATGATCTGTTTTCTACTAATTGGTAAGAAAGCCACAACTTAGATCAGTCTTGGGAAGAAAAAACTAGGAAGAAAAATCATCAGAGGTTTTATTTTCAACCTAAAGAAAGGTTGATAGTTAACTTAATGGAAAAAAAATGTATAATGTTCCCGCAGATGACGAAAAATTTAGACCCTAGCACTGGGTCCCAGGCCCCAAAATAATGAGGCAGTATAAGACTTGCTCTCTGCTCTCTGGTTCCTTATCAATTGATTAGTTATGGAAGAAAGACTTGAGCCCAGGGGAAAACAGGAATGGGATATAAATAGCTTTAAACATGAGACAGTTTAAAATGCTTTGTACAAAAAAACAAAACAACAACAACAAAAAAACTTACACAGTAATATTTCCACACAGTAAGATTTCAGAAAACATGAATGATAACATTTAGAGTGATTTCACAAGTCCTTTTAGAAAAAGTGGGATTTGAGCTCTAAGGATGGATAGGAATTAGAAAGTAAGAACCAGAATCCTTTCCAGGATAAGGGGAAAAATTGCATGCAAAAGTTTGGTCTGTTACTACTGAATATTCAGAGAGACAGTAGGGAGACATACTTGATTTGAAACTGGATGCATAGAAATAAAATGAAATTAGCAATAACAGGCAAGATTGGGGGACTATTTCTATGCCAGCATGAAAACATTTTTTTGCATAAGCAAATTTAACTTGACCAAATAGGCTCTGTAAATCAAAATAATGCAGTTATTATAACTAAATAATATCCCACCATCTCTAAAAAAATCACCAAAGTTCCTGGTATTTCATCCACCAGCTGTGAAAGGTGGTGGTAGTTTTTCACTACCTTTATCAAGCCTAATTAGCCTAGTATACTATTGGTTTGGGTATTGATGGTCCCCCAGTGACCCATGTGTTAAAGCCTCTGTCTTTTGTGAGAGTGACACTTTGGGGAGGTGGTGGAAACTTTAGGAGGTGAGGTCTAGTGGGAGGTCTTTATGTCATTGGTGGTGTGTTCTCAAAGGGAACTATGGGAACCCAGTGCTTTCTTCTTTCTCTCTTTCACTTCCCAGCCATGAGGTGAGCAGCTTTACTCTGGCACATGTTCCTCACTGGGATGTGTTGTCTTGCCACAGCCCCCAAAGCAATAGGGCCAACTGTTAGAAAACTGCTGAAACATAGTTAACTTAGCTGGGAACACCGTGTTAGTGAAATAAAAGGGTTTATTGGGGTGCCACGTGGGCAAGGGTAGGGAAAGGAAGGGAAGGGGGGTAGGGAAGGGATGGGCAGGAACCGAGAGAGGCAGGAACAGAGAGCAGGAACAAGAGAGATTTCAGTCCGGGGCTGGTTTAAATAGAGTAGGGGCCATAAAACCCCCTTGGAGTGAGTCCTTGTCCTATAGGCCAGCAGAGGTCCGGGGGGGGGGGGGGGGGGGGGGGTAGTGGACAGGGGACTTGCTGGTCAGGTTTTTGGTCACGCTGAGGATCCTGGGAGCTGTAGTTTTTCACAAGGCAGCTGGGGAGGTGTGGCCTTTTGCCTGGGAGGTGCAGCCTCTGCCTGGAATCCAACACCAACAGATTAGGAACTTAATCCTTGAAGACAGTGAATCAAAATAATTATTTTCATATAAGTTGATTATCTCAGGTATTTTGTCATAGTAACAGAAAGCTGACTAACATATACTAACCCAGTCAGCAAGCTGTGACTCCAGAGGTAATTGGCATATAACATCTATAGTCTAGCCTCCAGTGACTGCCACATGGACCATGATACTTTCCATGAAAAAGAGAGCCACCTTGTTTCTAAAAGGCCCTTGGTAAGGTCCCTTTAAGGTGGCTAAATCCACATCCTTGACAGCCTAGGAAAGCAGAGATCTTATTGTAGACTTTCCAGATATTTCACTGGCATGTCCACATATTTCACTGAATAGGTCAATTGTTTTTCTTTAAACTTTGGTAGCTAGTGTTGCTTGTGGAAAAAAGGAGAGTTTTACTCAATTGTTGAATGAATGAATAAATGAATTAGTTCTATAAGGAGTAACATGGGTCAGATGTAAACTTGATGTAAGAATGACATTGATTATTTTCTCTGTGTTGTCTGGGTACTTAATACATTCAAAAGCAGATAGTAGGAACTCGTCTGATCCCTGTCTAATTGAATATGTACAGTGAATATGGAATGCTGAAATAGAAGGAAAATAAAACTCTGCACTTTTCCTAATGAGCCTGGAAAATAATATTATATACTGGAGAATCAGTATATGCTTATCTGAGTAAATCTTATCATTAGGTTAGTACTGAAAAACTTACCTGGCTTATTGCAAATATTTACTCTCTAAAAATGTCTGTCTTGCTGAGTGCAGTGCAGCACACCTGTAATCCCAGTGGCTGGGAGGCTGAAGCAAGAGAATCACAAGTTCAAGGCCAGCCTCAGCAACTTAGCAAGGCTCTAAGCAACTTAGTGAGACCCTATCTCTAAATTAAGAAAAAGTTGGGGATGGGAGGCGGGGCACTGCTGGGGATGTGGCTCAGTAGTTAAGCTTCAATCTCTGGTACCAAAAAAAACCAAAAAAACTTTGTCTTAAATCTTGGAGATTTTCTGCATTAATTCATAAACTTCCAAGACCAATTTGCTGTAGAAATGCAGCATTCGTTGTAGTAAAGCAGAGAAGTCCAGCATTTTGTTTATTGTTGGCTGTCCCCTAACAGTCCCTTCATCCTGTGCTGAGTCTCAAGACTCATGATTCAAATGTTCTGATGATTTAAGGTCGCTAATGGCTCTGAGGTTCTGAGACTGTTGTTTGGGGTCAGTGGGGACATCTAGTCACATTATGTCTTAACATTATGCCCCACAGACCATATGCCCAAGCCTACAGCAAGCCACAGTAGCAAGCCAGATTCAGGGGGCTGCTAATATCAACTTCTGATCTGAAGAGTATTCAAAAGACACAAATAAAGGCTTTCCTCAAAAGCCCTGTGTGGCTATTGCACTGATGATGTAATTATCACAACTGCTTACTTTCTGTTGGACTTTCTGAAGGTCATGGTACAACTGTGGTCACCCCTGGTATCTGCATGGAATTGGTTCTAGGGCCCAAAGTAGATACTGTTGGATAAGATTCAGGCTGGCAGGCCATACCCCTAGGCGCCTTCCCGGAAGTGCCCATCTCTCGGGAGAATTCACCTTTGGCGGGCTCCAGGTCCCCGCCCTTCCTGATCCTGGGAATACTCGCCTCTCGCGGGAATTCAACCCAGGGCGGGCTCTCCCTTTCTGAGCCAATCCGGACCATACAAGTCACGCTTCCACCCCTCTGTACTTAAGCCCCGGCTTGTCCAGAACTCTCTCTCTCTTTTCGCCATCATCTTCTCACTAGCTCTCCCCTTCCCCTTTCTCCCTTCCCCTTTCTCCCTTCCCCCTTTCTCCCTTTCCCTTAGTAAACCCCCATTTTTCCTTTCTTTTTCCTTCCCCCCACTCGTTTCCTTCGCGGTTCACCCCCATCCCTTCCACGTGTTTCTTTGGTGAATCAATAAACCCCCCCCCTTCTTTCTATACGGCGGTTTCAGCGTGTGTTCATCTATCCTTCAGATACCAAAATCTGAGGAAGCTCAAATCCCTTATGAAGTAATTTTGCATGTAACCTATGCTCATCTTCCCTCTGTCCATTCAATAGAGACGCAATTTTTGAAGCCAGATTTAAAGTTAGGTAGTGAGTGTAGTTCGACAAATTGGGTCTAATATCAAGTCTAATAAAGAAAATGGAGTCCCTAAGGGAAATGGAGTCAGTCTGAATCCTGGAAAAACTGCAGACCCACCCCAGGGGAGATTAAACTGTTAATGTCTGCAAGGTCAGGGCCCACCCTAAAGAATGTCAATGAGGCAGTTCCCAGTAAACAGACGCTAATGAACTTGCCCTGCGACGACCTGAGTAACACCCTTTTGCTTTTATTATCCCCCAGCTGGACTGAGAAAGATAAACAAAAGAGCAAAGTTTTAGATGTAAAAGGGAACAGGCCTCCCCCTCCCACCTTCCAGGTTTCCTGGTCCCCTTCTCCCTGGGGGAAGTCTTTTTCTGCTGTCCTTTAAATAAAGCCTTCCATTTTCCACTCAACCCTTGCATCATTGTGCTTCTTCGGCATTATACTTCAATGTAAAGAACTCATCAAGGTAACAGGTGGTATCATTTTTACCCAATTTTCTGTGATTGGTGGAACCTGCAAATTTAACACCTGAGACATGGAAGTCTGATTGATCTTATGGTACCAGTGGGTGGTAAGATAAAAATGGTGGCTCAATAGACTGTCCAAAATATACAAACTGGGTAAGATGTTTTGTTTTGTTGTGTTTTTTATGGGAGAGGTACTGGGGATTTTTTAGGGGAGGGGTACTGGGGATTGAACTCAGGGGCACTCAATCACTGAGCCACATCCTCAGCCCTTTTTGTGTTTTCTTTAGAGACAAGGTCTCACTGAGTTGCTTAGCAACTCTCTGTTGCTGAGGCTGGCTTTGAACTCTTGATCCTCCTGCCTCAGCCTCCTGAGCTGCTGGGATTACAGGCATGAGCCCCCTGAGGCCAGGTGAATTGTTTAAACTGTCAGTTTCTTCATCTCTGTAATGGGATCAGTAATAATATCAATAAAGAAGGTGTTGCAAAGACTCAATAACATGTTTGGAATACATTCAGCACTCAGTACTTGCCAATCAATGCTGTTTTTATAACCTAATCCTAACTAGAATTAACATCAAAGAGACACAAGTTTGAATCGTGCTGCTACTTTTGAACTTTATAACCAACATTTTTGCACCGATCAGGAAAGACAAAGGTACCAAGGTTAATTGGCATAGTGTTACCAACTCTGAATTAGAGAAGCATGCATCACATGGTGTCAGCAGGGTAAAGGTTTTAGTTAGGTCCCTTGGTATGCAAGTAGTAAATATTTATATTCAGCATCTGTTCGGGTTGGTCACTGCCTGTGTTGTACAGAGTATGTGATAGTATAAATATCATGCCAGGCTATTAATAGCAAAGTAATTTTTGTTGCTATTGTTGGTCTGTGGTTAGAAACTGAGGCATTCAAGATATTTTAAAGAAGGAAAAAATGTCATAAAGTTCACTTAGATGGAAATGTTCAAAAAATGGTGGCAATTCCACAAACCAGATATTTTCTATATTATTTATGCTGAACACACAGGGATCCTTTCCAGGGAGTTTCTATACCTTCACTACACACTACCTACTTAGCACACCCACTCCCAAATTTTTTCATTCTTCTATTTTCCTTCTTTTTGGACAGAATAATTTTCTATTCTCTCTTCTTCCTTTATTTTCTTTCCTTACTATTAATTGTATTGATTTCTCTGTTTCTTCATTCATGTTCCAGAGATGATGCTCATATCATCTAGTCTCATTTTTTTTTTTTTAAAGATACTGCTGGTCTACAGAAAGCTTATCTTTTGTTAATTGTTCACTTCACTTCTGTAGCTAACACCAAGAAAAACATACCCTACCATAAGTCACAAGGAGGAGGGGCAGACCATTTCCCTTAAGGTGTGTGTGGCTAGGACAAGAATAGTGCCCTCTCTAGGTAAGTGATCAAGTCCAAGTGTGCCTTGACCCACTTTTGGTTTTTTAATGTTTCAGTAGCTTGCTTATTGAACCAATTCTGGTGGAGAGTTTTATGGCTGATTATTGCTGAGGCTTGACTATTGGAATGCAGAAAATGAATTGGGCACTGTATAAATGGTACAGTTCAAGGAAACATCAATTTTGGCTGCTTCATTTAAAACAGTTATATTTAATTAAAATAAAGCATTGATCTAAGAGTGTGTACGAGATCATAGACCAAACACACAAAGAAATATTTGGATATACAATTAGATGCCACCATTCTGACTGCATGCAGGTATTTCCTGATAATCAAAGAACACATCCAGAATGATTTAGCTATAGTTTTTTTTAGCCTATCAAGAAGATGATTTTTCTTTGGCCATAGAAAAGAAATGCAGTCATTCTAAAAAGCATGAAAAAAATTAATAGTTTAAAAAACTAAATAATGGACACTAACAAGAAATATTTAAATCATGGAAGTTTTGAGAATTAATTTTTCCATTGTAGTTCCTTGGTCACCAAAAGTAGTGCTAGGGAGCCCTTCAAATACTGAACTTCCCTATTTGACTTCCCAGATTTCATCAATGCACCAAGACAGCCTCATGCTGTAAAGTTAATAAATGCACAACTCGATATTTTTCAAATTGGCAAAGTTATCAACATGTAGATTTTGTGAATGTTTAAAAAACTATAAAGCTTAATGCCTGCAAAACAGAATAGAAAAAAAAATAGGTTTCCATTAACTGTGTCAGATTGCCTAAGTCTTGGACACCGCCAGTCCTGCTGTGATGGCTTTTTATGACTTAAGAAGTCATAATGGGGCCGGGGTTGGATCTCAGTGGTAGAGTGCTTGCCTCGCACAGGAGAGGCACTGGGTTCCATACTCAGCACAAAATAAAAATAAATACATAAACTAAAGATACTGTGCCCATCTACAACTAAATTTTTAAATATTTGAAAAAGAAGTCATATGATTTAACTTTCCATTATTCTAATTATAGAACTACATTGTGTCAGCATTTAAAATGAGCTTCTCTAGTGTCCAGAACTGATCTGAGTTGTATCAGACTCCACAAACCTTGAGAACCATTCACTTCACTTTTTATTATTATTATTATTTTAGTTGTAGGTGGAGACAGTACCTTTATTTTATTTATGTGGTGCTGAGGATTGGACCCAGGGCCTCACACATGCAAGACAAACGCTCTACCACTGAGCCATAGCCCCAGCCCCAAGAACCACTTACTTCTTTAGATCACAGATGATGGTAGTAACATCCATTTTTCAGTAGTGTCTGGGTTCCATGCAGTTATCAACAAAAACAAGATTTTAAAAATACATGTTAGTTTTAAGAAAAATTAAGATTAAAACCAAAGTAACTTCAAACTGTCATTTTTATGTCTTAAAAGTAACATTTTATATACATCATAAATCACTTGCCTTGTTCATATGGGCTTGGAATTTTATTTTATTTGAATTTTTCAAAAATGTTATTTAAACTTTTTGTTCCCTAAACACACACACACACACACAAAAATACATAAATTATTCTTGGCTTATACATTTACTGAATAAAATATGAGATATTTAAGTGATTTTAAAATACTTTGAGTAAAGAAAATGCCCGGCTAGCTGGGCACCAAGGTGGTGCACACCTGTAATCCCAGCACTTGGGAGGCTGAGGCAGGAGGATTATGAATTCAAAGCCAGCCTCAGCAATGGCAAGGCACTTAGCAATTCAGTGAGACCCTGTCTCCAATAAAATACAAAAAAAGGGCTGGGGATGTGGCCCAGTGGTCAAGTGCCCCTGAGTTCAATCCTTGGTACCAAAAAAAAAGAAAGAAAATGCAGGGTTTGTGCCTTGAGGATTGCCTGAGATCACTGTATGGTGATAGTACCAGGGAGCTGTTGTCTGTGTAGACTTTAGTAGAGTTAGCAAGGACTGGAAGTATAGCCAAGAGGGTTTTCTCAGAAGTGATCTGTTTGAGATCAGAACTGAAGTGAAGGAGTACAAATGGTTTTTAAAAAGAAAAAAAAAAAAGTGAAGATTCTAAGTGTCTGTTTAGCAAATTTAGCATAACTTTTTGATGGCTTGGATAGTGTGCCAAAAGACGGATAAAGATTGAAGATAGTTCCAAGATTCCAGCTTTGGAGGAGCTCAAGCATTTAATCCTACGTGTGTGTGTGTGTGTGTGTGTGTGTGTGTGTGTGTGTGTGTTACGAGATATGACAAATGATGAAAAATACCACTCTAGACAAATGCATACTTTGTTCTATCTAGGATCCAGTGATTGGAGATCAAAGGAGAAGACAGAGCCTTGAACTTGCCTTTGAAGTCAATAGGGTATGTGAAGTGTAACACTTGCACTGTGAAGGAGTGAGTCACAGTACATCAAAGCAGTCACAATTTTGTATGATCCCTTCCCTACAGTATGGGCAGAACCCCCGCATTGCTTCAACCCACAGAATAGGGCAACCATCATTGAATGCCACTCTGTTGAGATGTAGATGTATAGTGTAGGTACAGATGCAGCAGGTAGAGATTTAAATTCAGTTGATAGACAGCCTCTGCGTGTTTTTGAATGTAGGTTCTATTGGATGTCTTCCTCGTGGGCCCAGTTTCATGACAATGGAAAACTTACTTTGGATGATAACTTTGTCATTAATCAGCTTTTTCAACTAAGCCAGAAATGGGGGGCAGCACCTTCTTCATTGGCAAATGCAGCCAATGCAGTTATTATTTTTCAGTCCAAACTGTCTCCTAACTCTATGGAACCATCCTGTACCTGCAGTAAAGGGCTTGGCATCACTGATTTCATGTTACCCGCTTGCTGAAGTCTTCCTATGTTTTCTGGCACAATTGCTGACATCATTCAGAACATTTCTTCTGTTCCTGTTTTTTACCCACAAATTAACCTTTTTCTTTGTGATTAAGCACTTATATACTGTGGCCATAAATTTTGCGATTGGAGGCGCAACAGCAAAGCTGACATACATTTCTTTTTTCCTTCTTCACAATCATACAGAGAGAAGATTTGTTCTTACTGTAGATTCTTAGCAGCCCTGAGGCTGCAGTTTTTCCCCCTCTTCAATTAGGAACTTTCAGGCCAGGCACAGTGGTGTACGCCTATAATCCCAGCACTTGGGAGGCTAAGGCAGGAGGATTGCGAGTTCAAAGCCAGCCTCAGCAATGGCAAGGCACTTAGCAACTCAGTGAGACCCGGTCTCTAATAAAATACAAAAAAAAAAAAGAGGGCTGGGGATGTGGCCCAGTGATTGAGTGCCCCTGAGTTCAATCCCCGTTACCAAAAAAAAAAAAAAAAAAAAAAAAAAAAATAGAAACTTTCACCTTTTCACTTATAAGAAGCACTTTGGCAATATCCACATTGTCAGCTTTGAGGTCCTTATTAAGTAAAATATGGGTTAATTGAACACAAGCACTGTGATACTGAACATTTGATTTGATAACTGGGATAGCTACTGAGTGACCAATGAGTATGTGGTGTGTACAGTGTGGATATGATGTATGAAGGGGTCTTATACATCCTAAGCAAGACAGGGTGGAATGGCACAGGAGTTGATCACACTCCTGTGTTGATCAGAGTGATGTTCAGTTAAAACTTATGAATTGTGTATTTATGAACATTTCCATTTAATGTTTTGGATCACGGTTGACCACAGGTAACAAATCACAGAAAACAAAACTGCATATAAGGAGGGACTACTCTGGATATAGGTACGCATACAGAAGATGGAGATACATGACTCCAGCAGACTGCAGTGAGACAAGGGGTGCTGCCTTGCTGGCTCTGCAGAAGTGAGTTACCATGTTGTTGGGTGGCCTGTGAGGGGACCTTATAGCAGAGAACAACAAGGACCTGTAGGAGCTCAGAGTAGCCCCAGCTAAAAAATGGCAGGAAAACAGAGATATCAGTTCTGTTGTGAAGAAACGAATTCTACCAGCAGTCACGTGGGCATGAGAAAGGCCTCTGAGCCTCAGAAAGGAATGCTACCCAGTTGGCCTTCAGGATAGCCTTGTGGAGACCCTAAGCAGAGGACTGAGGTGAGTCATGCCAGGACTTCTGACCCATGGGGAATGTGAGGTGATAAATGTGCATTGTTCAAAACCCCTTCATTTGTGGCAATTTGTTAAGTTAGCAGGAGAAAAATAATACTGATGGCCAGAAAAAAAAAAAAAAAAAAAAAAAAGATGAGGGTGTTTTAGATGTTCTAAATGTGTGAAGCCACATGAGCCAAGGGGCAGAGGTCAATATAATCGGACATATTTGCGTTGGTCCATGTATTGATCAAGTATTTCCTGAGTGCGTACTGTATTCGAGAGCCAGACCAGGAAATGAATGGGGAACTGAAGTTAAGACAGCTTAAGGAATTTGCCCCAAATTGCAGAGAAGTATATAAGAATATAGGTATTTGAGTGTGTGTGTGTTGTGTGTGGGGGGGGTGTTTACTGGGGATTTAACCCAGGGGTACTCAACCACTGAGCCACATCCACAGCTCTTTTTTATATTTTATGTAGAGACAGGGTTTTGCTAAGTTGCTTAGGGCCTCACTAACTTGCTGAGGCTGGCCTCAAACTTGCAATCCTCCTGCCTCAGCCTCTTGAGTCACTGGGATTACAGGTATGTGTCCCCATGCCCAGCTAGAATATGGGAATTCAAAGGGAAAAATAAAGCCACGTTTATGTGAAATCTCAACCAGTAGGGTCTCTGAGTAATTAATATATGTCTTTTGATAAATCTTGTATTATTTCCTTTGTACTCTAGTTTAAACTCTGTGTAAAATAAGCCTGAAAGCACTCTTCTTCTAATATCCAGGGATGCATTTGAATAATTTAGGAGTAAATAATTGGGAATGATCAATATGAAATATGTAGAGTTTTTCTAAAACAAACATGTTAGTCTTGCTTTTCTACCGAGTCTCCCAGTGTAGAAAAGAACAATGAAAATTGAAAAAAAAAAAAAAAAAGAGATTGTCCCTGAAGAAAAATGGAAACCAAAGTCCTATTCACCGGTTTGTTCTTAGAAAAGTCTATAATGGCATTTGCAGGTAAATGGATGAAGTTGGAGAATATAATGCTAAGTGAAATTAGTCAATCTCAAAAATCCAAGTACCGAATGTTTTCTCTGATATAAGGAGGCTGGTTCACAGTGTTGTTGGAAGAGGGTACATAGGATCAGATGAACACTAGAATGGTCAACGGAAAGGGAGGGGAGGGAGGGAGTAAGGGGGGGGTTGGAAAAAAATTGGTGGTTGAATGAGATGGATATCATTATCCTAAATGCATGATTGAAGATCTGAATGGTACTTATATACTTTGTATACAAGCAGTTGTATGTAAAAAGATACTATACTTGTGCATGATGAATAAGTAAATAAATAATTAAAAAAAAAAGAAATCTATTTATACAATTCTAATTCTTAAGTGTAAGAATGCTTGTGTATAGTGATGCTGTTAGGGGGATCTTAATAAACACACTTATTAATTCTAATAAAAAAAAAAAAAAGAAAAGTCTGAAGTCCATAAAGTACTAAGAACTTAAGAACTTTGAACTTTGGTCTGCAGTAGTAAAATAATGCTTTCCTGTGAAGTCTTAGAAACCTCTGCAGCTTTGTTCAAATGTAAATTTTGAATCCCCCCCCTCACCACCCCCCCCCCCCACACACACACATAGTGCTAAAACCTGGAAAGGCATTTGTTCAGTTCAATGTCTTACAAGTGAAGCATTTTCAAATCCAATCTATTTGGTTAATTGTTTCCTTTATTTCAAGGATTTCTGTTCTTTTTTCAGAGTTTCTATCCCTTTTTTGAAGTAATCTTTTGCTACCTGTATTTGCTCTCTTATATTTTTTGTTGTGGTGATCAATTTTTGCCTGAATTTGCTCGCTTAGGTCATTCTTTAATTCACAGATCTTTTTTTTTTTTTTTTTTTTTTTGTGGTACCGGGGATTGAACTCAGGGGCACTTGACCACTGGGTCACATCCCCAGACCTTTTTTGTATTTTATTTAGAGACAGGGTCTCACTGAGTTGCTAAGTGCCTCGCCATTGCTGAGGCTGGCTTTGAATTTGCGATCCTCCTGCCTCAGCCTCCCAAAGTGCTGGGATTACAGGCGTGCGCCACCGCGCCCGGCTTCACAGATCATTTTAATTATGAACCTTCTGAACTCCTTCTCTGACATTTCATCAACTTTGCTGAGCATGGGTTCTGTTATTGTAGTATCCTGGTTTGGTTGGGGTATTTTCCTCCCTTGTTTTTTCATGTTGTCTATTTGTCTTCCATTCTTGCAGTGTGATCTGAGATATTACAGTTTCTACCCTATATTCTTATTATATCCGTGCAGGTTGTCTGTGCCTCACCTTAATGTTGGGCTTTCAGAACCTGCAGATGTCCCTGGATGTATGCTACTGCATCTAAAGATGGTGTAGGCAGTATCGAGGTAAGTTGAGATACTGAATGGGGAGGGCTCTAGCTATGTCTGCAGTGTCTCAAAATGGAAGTGGATTAGGCTTGTGCTCCCGGGTGGGGGTGGGGTAGTGGGCTCTGGACCTACCCTGGGGCTGGGTCCCACACAGGTTGGTGTGGGCCTAACTGATTGAATCTGAGCTCCTGCGGTGGTCTGCTGGTTGGAAGAGGCAGTCCTCTGAGCGGAGGTCAGTGAAGCTGACCTAGGCCTGCCTGAGCTCTGCGTGTGTCAGCTGGGCTGACCTGGGCCCGCCTGTGCTAGGGCACATGTCAGCAGGACTGACCTGAGCCTGGCTATACTCAAGTAGAGGTCAGCGGGATGACCTGGGCCTGTGAAAATTAAATTCTTAAGTCCAATCTAATCAGATCCTGTTCGGAGAGGTTGCTGGTGGTGCCTTGTGCCCATCTCCTCCAGCCTATTTTTCTCCTGTGTGCTTCCCACTCCTGATTTGTGTTGGCTGTGGCTGCTGGTTTGCACCTATATTTCCCTAGGGAATCCTGTCCTCTGGGTCCTGGTGAAGCCAGAATCTGAGAGGCAGTCAGTATAGATAGGGAAATGGAGTCAGGTCAGATCAAGAAAGCCAATTTGAGTGAGCCAATTTCGGGAAGTTGGAATTCAATCCCCCAGAGGGATTGGAATGTTAATTCCTTCAGAGCCCTTCCTCCACCCTTATCAAGAACCTGCCCCTGCCCCATCCTGTTGCCAAGGTAACCTGTCCCAGGAATCGTCCCTCCCTACTGGGAACTATAAAGTCATTTAATGTGTCCTGGGCTGCTCCATCCTGCCCTTCCCCCTTCAGCCCATCAGCTTCTCACCTTTTGGCCATCCCATCCAGCATTCCCTAGCCTGGTCACTGGGCCTGGTCACACAGGAAGGATAGAGATAAGGGGAACAGAGCAGGAGAACAATGGAAGCCTGGGACATATTAAAAAGGAAGACCTGCCTCGCTTCTTGGTATACCAGTATACCAGCAATGGCCCCCTTCTCCCTCCCAGGAGAAGTCTATGTGACCCCTTTTAAATAAACCCTGCTTTAGATGCTTGCCTCGGCATGTTTCTCTAATGTTCAAACTTCAACATTTTGGGGAGCAGAACCTGTCACCGATAAACGGCGGTATCACTATTGAACAGAGATGGTTTACTTTTAAAATATCTTAAATAGTAACCACTTCTGTATTTTAAATTATTTTTTTAAATGTAAACAAAGAAAAAAAGAAGTTAGGATTAAAGTAGAAATTTCTCCTTTCTGTTTTTGCTCTCCCGATAAAACCGCTGCTAAAAGCTCGGTGCAGTTCATCCTAGGTTTTATGTGCATAGACAGACCTGCACATACAAACACTCATAAATATGTACATATATAATGTAGTGTTGTACTCTCACTTTTAATGAAACATGTTTATACGTTCTCTAGCTAACATCTTTTAATCTAGGAACATGCTACTAAACTCCAGAGTGTGGAGGTCTATCTCAATTTTCATAAGTAGTAAGTGAATGTTATTTTTTCCTCTTAAACAATTCTTCACCTCATGTCCTTCTGCATCTCTGTATGCATAGAAAGTGATATTTCTTTTATATGCTAAAATCCTAGAAATTACTAAGAAATGTTTAAATCAATACATAACCCATTGCATTCAGAAAAATTTAGCTTCAGATAAACACAAATCCCTAGTTTCTCACAAATACCTCCTCTCAAATATCTCTGTTTGTCTCTCAAAATATTGTCTTGGTATTAGCAGGTATGTAGCTTTTATGCATTCTTTTTTTTTTTTTTTTTTTTTTTTTTTTGTGGTACCAGGAATTGAACTCAGGGGTACTCGACCACTGGGCCACATCCCCAGCCCTTTTTTTGTGTTTTTATTAGAGACAGGGTCTCACTTAGTTGCTAAGTGCCTCGCCATTGCTGAGGCTGGCTTTGAACTCGTGATCCTCCTGCCTCAGCCTCCCAAGTGCTGGGATTACAGGCGTGAGCCACCGCACCTGGCGCTTTTATGCATTCTTGATTAACCCCTTGATAGTTACTACCAAATTATTCTATATTAGTGAGCCAGAATAGATTAGAGAACCTTCCTTGTCTCAGGCCCCACCTACCTCAATCAGCAGAGCTGATGTGAGCTAAGGACCTTCCTTTCAACCTGACCATTGCTGTTCTCAGAGAAACTCACTTCCCCAAAGTATAAACAAGATCCTGTTTTTTCAAAACATTGTCCAACCATCTGGAGGAGCAAGGAGCAGGCACAGAGACCATCTCCCAAGTTTGACCTATAGTAACCTAAGGAGGGAAATCTTTTATTTAACACTTCATACATATTACTTGCATCTCATGCATCTGATTTAAAACCTTGGAATGAGCCTTTGGTGTGTGTGCAATAAACATTATGGGCAAGGCAGGAGAATCTGCCAATCACCTCTCATTTATCATAAACCACTCCTAGCCAAAATCTTGCCAAAGGCAAAGAAAGAATTCAGGAACACACTTACAGACCTGGACCCCATTCTGAGTCTGAGACAGAAGGCTTTGTCGTGTCCCAGCTGCACCCTTATAGCCTATCATCCTTCAGTAAACTCTCTCAGATGCTTCTCTCTCTCTTTCTCTTTTTTTTTTTTTTTTGATATTTATTTGTTTCAGTTGTACATAATGCCTTTATTTATTTATTTTTAAATATTTATTTGCTTTAGTTGTACGCAATGCATTTTTATTTTTACGTGGTGCTTAGGAGTGAACCTGGGCCGCACACATGCTAGGCGAGCACTCCACCTCTGAGCCACAACCCCAGCCCCATGCCTTTATTTTTATGTGATGCTGAGGATCGAACCCGGGTCACGCACATGCTAGGCGAGCGCTCTACCGCTGAGCCACAACCCCAGCCCCAGATTCTTCTCTTTGTAGTGGTGAATTCTTCTCACTGCCTGCACACTGGCCATCACCCAGGAAACTCAACCTCCCCCTTGACCTCTGTTAGATAAATTCAGGCTGACATGCCACCCCCCCCCCCCAGGTGCCTTAAATTGGCCACTCCCCAGGTGCCTTAGGTTATCCAGAGAGCCTGAGCTTTAAACTCCCGGAAGTGCCCATCTCTTGTGAGAATCCACAATTGGCGTGCTCCGTCTCCCCGCCCTTTCTGATCCTGAGAATACTCTCCTCTCTCGGGAATTCACCCTGGGGTGGGCTCTCCCTTTCTGAGCCAATTCCCAGCGTACAAGTCCCACTTCCGACCCCAGCAGGCTATGGAGTCAGGGGTCCTTCAGACCACCAGAGTGGCTACTTAAGCCCCCACCAGGCCGGGCCTCACCCCCTTTTTTCCTTCTTTGCCCCATATGTGCCCGTCTCCTTCCCCCAGGTTTTCCATCCCTTCCCCTTGCTCCCTTTCTCTCCACGTGCCCCTTTGGTCCTGGCTTGCTTTTAGGGGTCGGTTAATAAACCCGGTCTCTGGCAGGGGTTTCTTGCCCTTCAACCTCAGCTTCAAGGTGACTGCCTTCAGGTGAACTTGGATGCCATCCCCAAGGCCACTCCCTCCAGGTGAATCAATGAGTGGCCAGGTGAGAATCCCTCCAGGATTTCCTAAGGTATGAAATGTGCTTCCCCAACTGGATCACCTGCTTAGATTCATTGTGTGTGCTTCCCTTCTCTGACCCTCTCTCCATTGTACTACCTTAGCAGGCAGCTAAAATTGCTTGGCTTCTTTTTTCTTCCCTTCCACCTCCTTCTGCATCAATTCAACCATGTTTAATGGGGGGGAAAAAATATACCTCGTGGGACATTATCCAGAATGAATTCCTTGGAGAAAACCATTGAATGCCAAGTGAGTTGTGCAGCCCTGAAACTTTGATCTCTTCTACACAATGGCACCCTTTTACAATGGGTCCAGCTGTTCAGGGCTGTGAAGTTAAAAGAAGAGTCCTATTGAATCACAAATGTCTGTATAGGGTGTCTTCTTCATGGTGTTTTTTTCCTGCAATAAATTCTGTCTGGTAAATAAGTACCTAGAAAAGACCAGAAGTAAGATGAAAACCAGGTGCTGTAAAATGTATTAAGAAGAAAAATAAGGAGACCTTTTCTTTTCTTTTCTTTTTCTTTTTTCTTTTTTTTTTTTTTTTTTTTTTTTTTGATACTAGGGATTGAACCCAGAGGTTCTCTACTACTGAACCATGTTCCCCAGCTCTTTTTTATTTTGAGACAGGGTCTCAGTAAGTGATCTAGAGCCTTGCTAATTTGCTGAGTCTGGCCTTGAACTTGCCATCCTCCTGCCTCAGTCTCCCAAGTTGCTGGGATTATAGGCCAGTACCACCAGGCCTGGCTCCTTCTCCCTTTTTTTTTTTAATTTGCATTCTACCTCAGAGACAGATTTTAGCCACAAAGATAGTAATTGTCCCCTTAAGATCAATTCATATTTCTACTGTCACTAGAGGTTAAGGAGTGGCAAGGCAAAAGGATGTAAATTTTCTTGGAAGTTATGGAGCAACAGACATTGTGCTTGCAAATTCCCATATTTTAACTTAGTGAATCTTCACAAGAAAGCTGAAGCATGTCACAGATGAGGAGACTGAGGCTCCGAAGAGTCTGCAAGTTGTTCATGACCTGGACGTCATGAACTAGCAAAAGCAGAGTCAAAATGCAGCCATGATGAAGTACAGAGCTATTCCTTCTTCTGAAGGAACTTTATACCATCAAGAAAATGGATTTTGAAAAGAATGAAAAGGTCCTTGCTTGTGAAAAGGTGATGTGCACAGTCAGAGCTGTGCGCAGGATAAATGTCATGCTGCTCCGTGTTTCAATATCAGTATGCTTCTGACAATTTCCATTTCTGTGAGCTTTGCATAATCAACTAAGGTTCTGAGTAGCAGTAAGTCGCACTGTGTTTTAGAGGAATAAATTTCTGCTGGTTTCTTTCTTTCTTTCTTTCTTCCTTTCTTTCTCTCTCTCTCTCTCTCTGTGTACTAGGGATTGAACTCAGGGGTACTTAACCACTGAGCCACATCCCCCATCCTTTTATTTTTTGAGGCAGGATCTCACCAAGTTGCTTAGGGCCTCACTAAGTTTCCCAGGCTGGCCTCCAACTTGTGATCTTCCTTACCTCAGCCTCTGAAGCTGCTGGATGACAGGTGTGAGCCACTGAGCCTGCCTTTCTGCTGGTTTCTTAACTGTATTTTACTCCTCCCAGACATCACACCCCCTCCTCATCTTCCCATCATAGATTTGCAATGCCCTTATTGAAATTTCATAATATCTGTGTTCTCATTTTTTTTTTTAATTAACATTGGCCAAGATCTTGCCTAGTTCTAGGAAAAAATGTGATTTGCTTTTTAGGAATGCCTAGATAGACTTAGGGATGATGTATTACATGTTCAGCCTCATTTAATATTCAGGTTTCCTTGAGATTTAATTCTCTCGTCATTGCCAAATACTTTGGGTGACTAGGACTAGGCAATTTTTGTTCATTTCCCATTTTATATCAATCCCCCTGACCTTATGTATCATGCTTCATGTTTTTATTACACCTTATCAGTCCTGATCTTATCTTATGATGCTTCATTTTCTCCTATAACTAAGATTTACTGTGCCCAATGGTTCTCAAGTTTTAGAGCCTATTTCATTTTAATTTTGTGTCTTTTTTTTATTTCTTATTTTTGAAACAAGCGCCATAATATATTTGTAGCTTTGACTTGCCTCAAATTCAAGTTTGTCATTAATTTCCTTTTGAAACTGGGCCCGGCTTATCTGACAACAGGTAAATCGTTGCTTGAACAGTGAATTAGAATATTTCATTTGTGTTCTAAAAGCAAAATCTCTGTTGTCAAAGGGAAAGATAAATTTCAGGTGCCAGTTCCATAACAGTTTGACGTTAGCTGGGGTCGCTTTTCTCAAATGTAGTAGAAATTTGATTTTTTAAAAAAAAAATTCTGACCGTTATTTTGTTTGTTTGTTTGTTTGTTTGTTTTGTTTTGGGGAGTTTTGGGTAGGACAAGCTTTCTCCTTGGCCTTTCATCTCCTGAGAACATGGCTGCTGCAACTTACTGAAGCCCCTGAAATTGGACTATTTATAGATTTAATAGATGTATTTGTAGATATACTTTTAAGTCCCTTGTGGAAATGATTGCCAGGGAAGATGCTGCTTTTTTTAAAAAAATATTTATTTATTTGCTTTAGTTGTGCACAATGCATTTATTTACGTGGTGCTGAGGATCGAACCCGGGCCGCGCACGTACTAGGCGAGCACTCTACCTCTGAGCCACAATCCCAGCCCCAAGATGCTGCTTTTTAACTAGCATAAAGAGTCATATGAATCACCTACTTTATAAACAGCAAAGAATTTTTAAAATAGATCGATCTGGGGGAAATATGCATGATAATAAGTCTTTACTTCTTTGACCTCAAAACCCTCTGTCTAGGAATTTAACCAAAGGGAATGATGACAGACACCCTCAAAGGTATATTTAAAAGTACATGTATTGTGTTTTTATTTATATAGCCGACAAATTGGAAACAACCAAAATATCTAGAACAGGAATCTGATAAAATATAGGTTGGCAATAGTAAGCTCTTTAGTCCTGAAAAATTAAGAGTTTGATGATAGGTAATGATGTGTGAATCACTACTTTAGTAGCATTCATTAAACAACTAAGTGCCTGGTTTGTGGATTTAGGGTACTCATAGAAATCTTGAAAAGATTATAGTTAACTGCATGTGCTACATTAAGTGAATTTGAACTATTTCAGCAAAGTGTTCACAATTATTTTAAAATTTTGTTTGACACATAATACTGAAGCCAGAATCTGACAGGTACATCGAGTTAGGTCCAATCAAGAAAGCCAATTTTAAGCCGGGCGTGGTGGCGCACACCTGTCATCCTAGCACTTGGGAGGCTGAAGCAGGAGGATCCGAATTCAAAGCCAGCCTCTGCAATGGCGAGGCACTTAGCAACTCAGTGAGACCCTGTCTCTAATAAAATACAAAAAAAAGGGCTGGGGATGTGGCCCAGTGGTCCAGGGCCCCTGAGTTCAATCCCTGGTACCAAAAAAAAAAGAAAGCCAATTTTGAGTGATTCCTAGGAAGTGGTCCCCTGAGGGATTGGAATGTTAATTCCTTCAGAGCCCTTCTTTCACCCTTATCAAGAACCTGCCCCTAGCCGGGTGTGGTGGGGCACATGCCTGTAATCCCAGCACTTGGGAGGCTGAGGCAGGAGGATCGCAAATTCAAAGCCAGCCTCAGCAATGGCGAGGCACTTAGCAACTCAGTGAGACCCTGTCTCTAATAAAATACAAAAAAGGGCTGGGGATGTGGCCCAGTGGTCAAGTGCCCCTGAGTTCAATCCCTGGTACCAAAAAAAAAAAAAAAAAAAAGGAACCTGCCCCTGCCCCAACCTGTTGCCAAGGTAACCTGTCCCAGGAACTGCCCCTCCCTACCGAGAGCTAAACAGTTGTTAATCCATGTGTCCTGGGCTGCTCCATCCTGCCCTTCCACCTTCAGCCCATCTGCTTCTCACCTTTTGGCCATCCCACCCAGAATTCTTGAGCCTGGT
This sequence comes from Tamias sibiricus, assembly GCA_025594165.1. Classification (NCBI taxonomy): domain Eukaryota; kingdom Metazoa; phylum Chordata; class Mammalia; order Rodentia; family Sciuridae; genus Tamias; species Tamias sibiricus. The sequence goes on from CM046675.1 coordinate 19,861,604, forward strand.
CACTGGGCCTGGTTACACCGGAAGGAGAGAGATAAGGGGAAGAGCAGGAGAACAAAGGAAGCCCAGGACATATACAAAAGGCAGACTTGTGCCTTGCTTCTTGAGATATCAGAACACCAGAAATGGCCCTCTTCTCGTCTCAGGAAAAGTCTATGTTACCCCTTTTAAATCTTTTAAATAAACCTGCTTTATATGCTTGTCTCAGCGTGCTTCTCTAACGTTCAAACTTCAACATTTGGGAGAGCAGAACTTGTCACCGACAACTGGCAGTATCAATATGTATATAGTCTATATGCAGTTAACTGTTAATATCATTTTTTGGATCCAGACTACCGTCTGTCTCCTGTTCCTTCTACAACCCTTGTTGGAAGTCATTGTCCATCATTGGCAAGCTTACCTGGTTTCTTCTTTCAAACCCCAAACTGTGATTCCTCCTTTTTAGGGGGATTAGAGGACTATTATTACCCAGCCCCTGCTCCATCTCTTGGTGCCATAGGTCTACACGGTACAGCATTTCATTAAGGACTTCTGCTGCTGGCTTTCAGGTTTTTCTTCTTTCTTTTCCAGCACATATTTTATCACCTTTCGGAATAAAGTGTTTCTGTTTTGTTTTGTTTTTGCTTGTGCGTATAAGCCATTCTCTTCTCTTTCTCTCTGCAGTTTGGCTAGCAGCATTTGAACCATTGTTACATCTAAATTGCATCCTACTTTGTTTCTACATCTGACCAGTGAGTGTGGCTGCACAGCTTGACAGAAAGATGCCATTTATAATGATACCTACAGACTGGGTCAATTGGGTCATTAGCTGTCTTGTCATCTCTTTCTGGGTGGGTTCCTGCTTCCTGAGATGAATTTATAGCTTTTTCTTCATTTTCTCTGACTCACAGCAATCAAGAAATAGTCATCCCAACCTCTGCATCTCTTCCTCCCATTCTTCCTTTACCAAATATACCACAGTGTCCAAAGTAAAATTACCAGAATGACAAGTGTCCCATCATACTGACAATTTAGACGGAAATTTCTACATCTCAACTTTATGATTTCTGCAATCTATTTCCTTGTTTTTGAAATTGCTTAATTTTAAATTTTAATAGTATTTCATTTTGTAGAAGCTATCTAGTACAAATAAGATGATTTTTGCACTTTGTTTTTGTTGGTGCCTTATAATTGTACAGAATAAATTAAAATGAGATTCATTTTAACAGGCACTTGACACATTCAAATTTTACCCAGGTTAAATGATTTTATAAACCAAGAGATGTTTCTTCAACTTATGGTTGCATATATGGTCTTTAGACTTAGTGTGATATTTAGTCTTTACTTTTTCCTAAATCCTGTGAATATACTTTTAATATTTTGATGAATATTAGTATATAATTTGTTACTTCAGGTATTTTGGCATGAACTTACTTTTTCTCCTCTTCCTCCTTTTTTTTTTTTTTTTTTTGACAGCCAGTCTGAGAGCATGGATAGCTTTTTTTTTTTTTTTAATATTTATTTATTTATTTGCTTTAGTTGTACACAATGCGGTTTATTTTTATGTGGTGCTGAGGATCGAACCTGGGCCACGTGCACGCTAGGCGAGCGCTCTACCGCTGAGCCACAATCCCAGCCCAGCTTTTTTTTTTTTTTTATATTCTCATTTGTTATACATGCTTGCAGAGAGGCATTCATTTTGTATTACATATAAAGAGCACAGTTTTTCAATTCGCTGGTTTTACATAAGTATTTTCATGCAATTTTTGTTTTCATACATGTACTTAGGGTATTGATGTCTAACTCATTCTGCCATTATTCCTAGCCCCTTGCCCCTACCCTCCCTTCCCTCCCCTCCCTTGCCATTATAAGTCAGTATCATCATAGCAAAGGAATAATTTACTTTTGGCATTTGGGGATTGGCTAACTTCATTTAGCATTATTTTCTCCAACTCCATCCATTTACCTGCAAATGCCATGATTTTATTCTCTTTTAGTGCTGAGTGTGGCTAGCTTGGGTAGTTTAAGCTGTAGCTTATGTATGTGGATTCCTGTCATCATTTCACACAAATTGACTGTGTTTACTAAATGATGGCAATATATGGCCTTTATCCATACTTTACACATCTACAATATTCCCTTTTTATCCACAGTTTTGCACTATGAGATTTCAGTTATTCCCAGTCAACCTCGGTCTAAAAATTCAAAAGGAACATTGCAGAAATAAGCAATTCATAAGTTTTATAACTAAGTGTCATTTTGAGTAACATGATGACATCCAGACCAGGCATTAAATTATTCCTTTTGCTGTCATATCCACTGTATATACTGTCCACTCGTTAGTCACTGTGTGCTCTCAAACCATCCCTTTAACCCTTGTATCCACATTGTATACTCTACCCACCCGTTAGCTCTCTAGGTTATCAGATCAACTATTGTGGTGTGACAGTTTTTGTATTCAAGTGACTCTTACATAGTAGCCTAATGCTATGTCACAAAGCCTACACCATTCACTTCACTTCATCTCATCATGAGACATTGTGTCATCTCACGTCATCACAGAAGTGTAAGTAAAGTACATTAAGAAATTTTGAAGCTGAGTACTGTGGTGCAAGTCTGTAATCCCAGTACTTGGGAGGCTGAGGCAGGAGGATCGCGAGTTTAAAGCCAGCCTCAGCAATGGTGAGGCACTTAACAACTCAGTGAGCCCCTGTCTCTAATAAAATAGAAAAAAGGGCTGGGGATGTGGCCTAGTGGTTGAGTGCCCCTGAGTTCAATCCCCAGTACCAAAAAAAAAAAAAAGAAAAGAAAGAAATTTTGAGAGTCTGTATTCACATAGCTCTATTTCAGTATATTGTTGATGATTGTTCTATTTTATTATTCTTTTAATTGCTTACTGTGCCTAATTTCTAAATTATATTTGACCATAGGAATATGAGTATTGGAAAAAACATGACTCTGGCTTCAGGCATCCACTGGAAGTCTTGGAACATATGCCCCATGAATAAGGGGAGACTGCTATATTTTTAAAAAGCTTTATGAATTAGCAGTGTTGAAGCAATATCCAGAAGCTGGGTGTGTAATGTGTGTGTGTGTGTGGAACACTTGTTCTGATAGTTTATTGCCCTGTTGTTTTTGACATTTCATTCTGACGTTCATCTTCACATGGGTGATTATCCACCAGTTTTTTTAAAAAATATTTTAGTTGTAGATGGACACAATACCTTTATTTTATTTATTTATTTTTATGTGGTGCTGAGGATCAAACCCAGTGCCTCACATGTGCGAGGAAAGCACTCTACCATTGAACCACAACCCCAGCCCCATCTACCAGTTTTTAATCGTATTTTAAGATGGCTCCATGTATGAGTATATGACAAATATATAAATGCATTTTTACTTATAGTAGCTAAGGTTATGAGTTTTTAGTACGTTTTTTGCATTATTTATGCTTTATTTACCCCAACGTCTCTGATCCCCAGCTTAAGTTTTGACGGGAAACCTGGCTGTAGAACTCGTTTAACTTGGTTGCAATTTAAGTGTGTAATATTGGAAACTCATGCATGAGTTCCACTTACAGCTATTTTCTCCTCTTGTGTATTATCATGAAAGCTTTTTATAGCTGTGTCTTATTCCAGTTGATTGTAATTATTATTTACCTATTTTTTTTTTTTGCCTTGCTATCATTTGAAGAGTGAAAACACTTTTGAATTTGCTCCTTGGTTCTTCAGCCGCTATTTCCTTACATTTTTAAGGTTACTTTTATTTGATGATCACTAATCTGACTTGTGAATTTTCCTGTGTCCTCAGAATCCCCCAGAACTCACTTCCTCTTATTGGCTGCTAGTATGCAGATTTTGGTCTAAGTATTCAGTATGTTCACTCTATTCTATCCTATAAGCCTCGGTAATACAAAGACTTTTAACAAATTAAATGCCAGAATATAAAAATATATAAAAAATATAAAAATATATAAAATTTCTTCTGGACAACATGAGCACCTGCTGATACTTTCAAATTTTTTGAACTTTACTAACTCATTTTATCTATTTCCCTTATTCTGGGCAATCAGATTCTTTTTTATTATGTATAATTATTTATTTCTGTTTTCTATTACACATAATCTATTTATGCTGCACATTGTCACATATATCATGCCATATAAAACCATGCTGAAATAGTATTGCACTGTTACTTAAACTTTTAGAAACAGTGATTTTTCTACAACACCAAATTTTACTTCAGTTAGGTGAAAGAGTCATGAATAACTATCACATTTTGTAGTTCAGAAAAAAAATACATGTATATATATCCTCAAGTGGAATACACGTGGGAATAATCTTCTAAATAAACTAGTCTTTTAAACATTTTATTTGCCCTAAGGAATAGGATTTACTTCTATAATATATGTACCCAAATGATTCACTTCAAGCTGTTAAGAAGTCAATGATGTTAGGTATATGATAAAAACAGTGCCTCAGGCTGGGGTTGCGGCTCAGCGGTAGAGTGCTTGCCTAGCATGTGCGCAGCCCAGGTTCAATCCTCAGAACCACATACAAATAAACGCATTGTGTACAACTAAAACAAATAAATAAATATTAAAAAAAAAAAAAACAGTGCCTCCACAGTTTGTAGCAATTTGTAAATTAAATTGGTAAAATATTTTTTATAAACTTTTTATTAGAGATATAGTAGATCCTCAAAACTCCTAAATGCTTTGGTTTAGGAATTTCACTTCAGGCAAAATAAAATACAATTTTATTTTCATGTAAAAATTAAGCAGCACTTTTTCCTTCCTTCTTGTGGCTGTGAGGGACTAATTATAACATGCCATCTCCTGGCCTCAGGAGTCTGTCCAGGGTTTTGCCAGTCAGAAACCTTCACCCCTCTAGATTTGCCTACTGATCCAGAGGAGGGGTGCTGTGGTGTAAACTAATCAATAAAATCGGAGTGTAAGTTATAGAGTATAGATATAAGTGAGATAAGACAATTATAAAGCAAGAACTGTCATAGAGAGGCCTAAAACTCCATTTTGCTGCCTTCTATTAAAAAAACTGTTACAAGAGCTGTTTCTGAGAAACTGAAATGAAAGCTGTTTTCTTAACATATTCTATTTCTGTACTTTGTACCCCACAAATTGTACTTGATCCAAGAGATGGTGGTCTTGGTGACCAAATGACTTTGAAGTCGATTCTCACCCCTGCTAACCACCTGCTCAAGCCCAGGATATGGTTGTCTAACACCTGCTCAGACCCAAGATGCAGTTGTCTGAGTTATCTTATGTTTTTTTTTTTTTTAGCTTCTGCAATCTGCTTGCTTGCTAACTGGACAGGCCGAATGCTGATTTACCTTCTGTGATTGGCTTGCTTGCATGACGCTGAGAAAGTTGTGGTGGTTTTCGTTCTTAAATTCCCAAGGAAAGCCAGGACAGGCTGCTGTTCTTCCATAGAGCTTCAGTCTCTGCGGGTGGCAAACCCTGGCTTGGTAATAAAGTTCTCTAATTTGTTTTAAATTCGGACTTGGAGTGTTTTCTGAAGTGGCTTCTCATAACAGGAGCCCATGACTCAGAATAAAGGGCAAAAGGGTTTTTCATAGTGGAATAACAGCAGTTTATTTCTGCTCTTTGCAGGGTTATTTAGATGGGAAACTAATGTTCTAGCCATATGGGAATCAAAAGACAGAAAGAAGCAGAGAAAAAGTAAGCAGGCTGGGGATGGAGACACAATAAAATAGACACAGAAAAGCATAATTGTGCTTCTCTCTGAATGCTGTTTCATTTCCTTCTTTCTCTAGTGCATTGTATTATCCCAGAAGTTCTTATTTTTGCAAAAGACAATTAGAGTTTCTTTTTCCTGAAACTTGGCTATTCTGACTCATGTAAGCTCTATAAGGACTAATCTGATAATATTAAATCTGTGCACAATGGAATAGAGGTAGAGAAGCAAGTAGACACCGGGCATTAGAAAAATGTTGTCATCAATGAGAAAAAGGATGGAAGGATGGTAAATATTGTGGTCTTACACATTGCCATGCGTTCAAATAATTAAAAGAAACAAACATAAATTTCAGAGAAATGATTTATTGTATAAATATGAGTTTAATTAAGAAATTATTGGGCTGGGGTTATAGCTCATCGGTACAGCGCTCACCTAGCTTGTGTGCAACCTGGGTTCGATCCTCAGCACCACATAAGAATAAAGGCATTGTGTACAACTAAAATAAATAAATATATTAAAAAAATAAATTATTACTGTTTTACAGAAATCAATGAAACTGAGTTGTCAGTTCAAGAAAAAAAAAAAAAAAAAAGGAAAAGAAAAGCAAATCCATCACATACACAAACACCATATTAAAAAAAAAGCAAAAGAGCCAGAGCACGTAGAAACAAATAACTTCAGGATGTTTAAACCACAATTTAAATACAGAAGTCAAGACAGATTGAAGATTTTGAAAATATATACTGGAAACTAATAATGGATTAAATAGGATTAGTAAACAAAATGGAGAGATCCTAAAACTGATGAAATGTCAATATGCATTTAGCATCCTTGAACAGTTAAAAAAATAAAAAAAACTACCAAAATGAAAACTGAAAACATATCCTAAAATAGTATTCAAGAAAACATCCTAGATGTAAAAAAAGAAATAATATATATATATATATATATATATATATATATATATATATATATACTTAAGGAGAGTCTGTAAGGTATGGTTAAAACTGAAACACAGCTCAGTCAACTTATGCATTTTAAAGATAAGAATATAATTTTTTTAGACATCTTGCAAAAAGATCAAATAACTTACAAGAGAGAAATATCAGGCCTGCCTCAGAGTTCATGGTAATGCACGTCATCAGAAAACAGTGGAGAGATAAATGTACAGTCCTCCAGGAAATAAAGTGTGAACAATATGTTATAGCTGGAAAAATTGTGGAAATAGGAAACAGCAAGCATTTCTGATCAGGTGAGCACTAGCAGAATGTATTTCCTACAAAACTACCTTGGAGAAAATGTAGAAAGATAAACCTCAGTTGAGCACTAGTTGAATAGAAATGCTACAGCAAAGGGTTCAACCTAAAATCCAATATACTTTTAAAAGTTAAAGAGAAACAACTCTTAGAATCACATTTCAGCAATGACAATGAAGAAACCATGTAGCTAAGAAAAGTTGGGAAAAAATTATAGAATGGTGTAAGAATATTCATTATTTCATATTATATAATAAGAAGTCTGAAAGTCTCACTTATAGCTAATAGTTCAAGCCAGTGAGATATGGGTATATTTTAAGGCATGGTGTATTAGAAGGACTAATGATTATAACAGTAACTTCTTGGAGATATACCAATCTCATTGGATTAGTATCTACAAAATGAGATTACATATACCAAATTATTTTGTATGTGTTAAATCAAACACATGATGACCCAAAGCAGGAAAAAAACATTCTAATGCATAGTCAGGCAACACATTATTAACACATCACATAACACAGAAAAAATACAGTAACAGAAGAGAAAACAGCATATAATATGCTCAATGAATATAAACCATAAATTTTAAAATATAAATCACATAGTGCTCACTTTTCAGCAGAGGATACATTCCAGGACCCCCAGTGGGTATCTGAAACCACAGACACTGAACCTTACACATTTTTTGATATTACCAACACATGCAAACCCATGGTAAGTTTTAATTTATAAATCAGGCATAGCAAAAGAATAACAACTAATAATAAAAAATAATGATAACAATGTACTATAATAAAATTATGTGAATGCCATCTCAAAGTTTTGTGTCATACATACTAATGGGTGGGTAGCTTATACAGTGTGTTTATACTGGACAAAGACATGATTTATGTCCTGGGTAGACTGCAGCAAGGTCAGTGTGGGATTATTACCAAGCTACTCAATTTATAGTAAAATCTGTACTCATTTTTTTTATTGTATGTATAGCACACAATTGTGATCACACACTTGGGATTTGTTACTTCTGGAATTTTCTATTTAACATTTTCAGAATTGTCGACAGCTAACAGGAACCAGAGAACGTGAAACTGCAGACAAGATGGGACTGCTGTACAACTGAAATAAAAGCATTTCCAATAATAGATCATATTACAAAGTGAAAGCCAAGTCTTTCTGTAATTGTGTGATAAATCCAAAGCAAAAAGATTAAAATCAGCAGGATTTTAAAAGCATACTGAGCTCACACATAAAAATCATGGTGTGTGCTCTTAATGTAGACAAACAGGGCAAAAAGTATAGAAGGTGATAAAGAAGCTGTGGGTTGAATCATGCACCCCAAGGACATATCTTCCAGTCCTAACCCCTCATACTTGTGAATGTGACCTTATTTGGAAATAGTTTTACAAAATAGAATCAAGTTAAAATGAATTTGCACTAGATTGCGGAGGATTCCACCAAATATTAGCATTTCTATAAGAGAAATTTGGACACAATCACACACAGAAGGGAGAACAGATACATGAAGGAGAGAGACTGAAGTTACGATGCTGTCACACGGAATTACCAAGGGTGGCTGGCATCTGCCAGCAGACAGGAAGAGGCAGGGAAGCATGCTCTCCAGAGTCTTCAGAGAGAGACGCTTTTGTCCACGGTTTGGCATTGAAGTCCCAGTTTCCAGAACTGACAGATAATAAATTCTGGTGGTGTTTAATAGCCAAGTGTGTGACCCTTTCTTATAACAGTCCTAAGATATTAATACAGAAGAGAAACAAATCCCAATTTATATTTTATTTAATATTTACATAAAATGAATACAAATTAATATTTTTAAGATACATTTTTATTTAATTCCTCTTCATTGAATATTCATTAATTTCATATTAATTAGATCAGAATTCATGTTTGCTCATAAACCAAAGAGTACAGTAAACCAATTGAAAATTAGACACAAGACACTGACCACAGGAGATATTCATTTGTTTCTCTCAGGCCATGGAAGATGGAGTGCACAAAAGACAAGCACCCAGAAGACTACATGGCAAACATGGAATGGTTCTGAGTTAAGCAGATCAACAATTATATTTGGAAAAAGAATGGGCTGGGGTTGTGGCTTAGTGGTAGAGGGCTCGCCTAGCACGTGCGTGGCCCAGGTTCGATCCTCAGCACCATATAAAAATACACATTTTTTTATTGTTTATTTGGCACTTAGTGGTAGCACTTTAGTAAGATATTTCAACTAAGTGCATTGTGTACAACTAAAGGAAATACATAAATATTTTTAAAGAAAGAATATGTATTACTTTCCTGTGTCAGTGCAATATTTATTTAAAAGTGAATTTCATCATGTATAAATATTATAGACAATAATATCTAATCCAAATATAGTAAAACAAAAAAAATAATGACAAAATATTTGAAATCGTGCTGTACCTTACCAGGAAAAATCACCATGCTTTGTCAATTTTAAGTCAGCAAAGAAATAAAGAAATTTCAAGATATATAAAAAATGAAAAAAAATGTATTATCATGAGATAAAATTTTATCATGATTTTATCACGAGATAAAATTTAAAGTCTGCTCAGGGAAAAAATATAACCTTATTTACACTGTAAGCAGTAAGAATGTATTCAGTCAATGATTTGAACACTCAGTTTAAGAGACAGAAAATTAACATGTGGGTTTACAAGAGTGGATTTTCCAAAAGCCTATCTTTGGCCTCATGTAAAAATATTAATACTTTCTACTGAAATGAGGGAGAAAGCAAGAATATCTGTTATCATAAATGTGGTATAAAAATTGGAAAAAAGAGGATAATACTATCATTATTTTTACAAAGGTTGCATACCTGAAAAATGCAAGAAAATCTGCTGTGAATTTATTACACCAAATAAAAGAATACATTGAGATAACTGGGGATAAAAATATTATACAAAATTCAACAATAGTGTTATATACAAACAACTATATTTACAAGTGTCAGAAGAGATTCTGTTTCTAACAGAAATAGGAAGATTAAATATCTATGAATAAACTAAAAAAATCTTCAAGACACATTTATTGAATAAACCATAAGAAGTTATCAAAGCCCCTGAAAAGGCATTCAAATAGAGGAAAAATCGCATTGATCTTGGATAGATGGACTTTATCCATTGAAGTTTTCAATTTTCCCTAAATTAGCTTATGAATATATTTCAATTCCGATAAAAATGTCAACAGGAGCTATTTCTCTGTGGAATTGGAGAATCGGATTTTGAAACTCATAGGGTAAACCAGCCATTTGATAATAACCAGAATAATTTTCTAGAAGAAGTAAGAGAAGAGATGAGAACCAGGTCTTTAAATCGTATTTCAGGTAGTATCTAACTAAGGTACTGCCACTAAGTAGCAAATTATACCACAGTTGGTATCTAACAGTTGCTATTTCAACTAAGTGCCAAATCATACTACAAGTGGTATTTAACTGAGATGCTTCCACTAAGTGGCAAATCATATTTCAGGTAGAATAAGTTACTGCTACTAAGAGGCAAAACATCCCAAGTACCTAACTGAGGTACTTCTACTAAGTGGCAAATTGTACCGCAGGTAGTATCTAACTAAAGTCCTACCACTAAGTGCCAAATCATACCATAAATGGTGTCTAGCTGATGTCTGCCACTAAGTGCCAAATGCAGCATTTGAGCAGAGGGGTCTGCTGATGCATAAGGGATTTTATATATATAAAATGGGAGCTTACATCAAGGCAGAGAGTACAGATTATTGTATAAATGACATGGAGAAAACTAGATAAAACATTTGAAGGATACAAATGAATATGCAAATATATTGGTTGAAAGCATGGCAGCATTTTGTTATTTTGAAACAAGACAGAACTTTGTTAGCATCACTATAATAATAAAAACCATAGCAAAAAAATCATAAACTCAACCACATATACAGTTTATGTGGGAAAAATACTATAGGCAATGTCCAAAAGACAGCAGAACCTACTAGAAACTTCTAAGAAATACCGTAATTATTGTTGCCGCCTGCCGCAACGATACCGCGGGAAAGAAATCGGAGGCAGACTGGGAATGAGTGGTTCCTTTATTGTTCCTTCTTCCACTTCTTCTTTCTCTATCTTCTGCTCTCTCTCCTTCTGCCCCCACAGTCTCTTTAAATACTCTTTACCCATCACAAGTGCATTAGTTCTCTTAACAGGCATACAAGTGTCTCATAACAAGCTTGACTTACAGGTGCAGTATGCAGTGCCCAGGAGCAGAGAAAAATTCTTAGTCAATTCAGGTGTAAGTTGTAGTAAACAAAGCTTTGCTTCTGACAAACATGTAAGCGCCACCTCTTGGCTCTCAGCCAGCCGCCATCTTAGAGCTACTTCCTCATCAAAGGCTCTTACAAATTATGACTACCATTCATTTTTACTTCATTGATATCTGTTTATCAGAAAACAAACTGGTGGGGGGAGTAGGCATAGGATAAATGAAGTTTACAGAAAAATAAAAATAATCTAAATATATCTTTAAATTGTTGCAAGATGTTAAGCTCTACTTATGAAATATATATGCATATATTCATAGGAGAGAGAGAAATTTTTCCTTTATCAATAAGAACATTATAAACAAATTTTTTTTTTTTATTTTTGTGACACTTTGAATTGCAAAACTTCTGCAGAGGTCAGTTTGATGAATGTGTGTCAGGTTTTAAAAGGTGGCTGCATTTTGTGTTTGCAGTTTTACTTCTAGGTATTTTCTTTCTTCATACCTTCTAAGTTTAATAGGCTTGTACATAGGCTTATGTATGAGAATAGATATTGAGACATTGGTTGCAAAACTTAGAAACACTCCAAATGTTCAGCAACAGAAAAATGAATTTAGTATTATGATCTAGCTTGGTTATGTCACCCTTTGTGAGCTGCTGTAGGTTTAGAATGTATCTAAGAATTCAGACAAAAATGGCATTAGGTCTTGCTTATAGAGAAAGAAACAGGAAAATAATCATGGGTTTCTGATTTCCTGCGTGTGTGCATTAATAACTGGATGGTGCACATATTACCCATCTTAAAAATAGACAAAATGTCAATGGAGGTGAAAGAATTGAAGTAAGCAGTTCCTGGATGCAGTTTAAACTTACTTAAACTTAGTAAAAAATTTTAGTTCAAAAACTTTGATTTCAGCCGGGCGCGGTGGCTCACGCCTGTAATCCCAGCACTTTGGGAGGCTGAGGCAGGAGGATCGCGAGTTCAAAGCCAGCCTCAGCAGTGGTGAGGCACTTAGCAACTCAGTGAGACCCTGTCTCTAAATAAAATACAAAAAAGGGCTGGGGATGTGACCCAGTGGACGAGTGCCTCTGAGTTCAATCCCGGTTACCACAAAAAAATAAATAAATAAAAATGAAAAAACTTTGATTTCCATGATTTCACATATTAGAATGGTTTCATTTAATTCTTTTTTTTTTTTTTTAATGAAAACCACAGGTTTATTTTTGCCCACGTTTATTTTGCTCATCCAGCCCAGGGCTGTCTTGTCCTCAAACTGGACCCAGGCTGACAGAACAGGCACCTGTAAAGTGGAGACACTCTTCATAATTCAGTATTCATCTATACCTGACAGTTCTGGGCTCTCTGCTCATTCCTTGGTCTATTTATCTGTCCTTGCACCAAGTATACTTTATAATTGCTATTGAATTATACTGTTTTGATAACAGAACAAGTAGTTTTTCCCCCTAGTTCTTGTCTAAGAATGTCTAGACTTAACTTTTTTGTTTTTTTATTTTTTTAAATTTTAATTTACAATATATTGCAAAGTATATATAATTTGTATTATTATATATGTAGTTATATATATAATAAGTATATATAATTTCATATCTCTTGTGTGCAACCAGAGATATGAAAAATTGTGCTCTTTATGTGTAATATGAATTGTATTGCATTCTGCTGTCATATATAATAAATTGAAATTAAAAAAATAAAACCCAAAACAAACAAAAAAATTCATGTAATTCCTTAGAAGAGTATATAAGTATGCAATAGTTTTTCTACACACAAGCTTCCATAATATTTTGTCAGAAAGTATTAATTGTCCCACCATGAATTTGGTGGCCTGGTGATGCTTATAGTAAGATGAGGTCAAGATGAACCTTTTCAGGGGCTTGGGTTGTAGCTCAGTGGTAGAGCACTTGCCTCACATGCGAGAGGTCCTGGTTTCAATCCTCAGCACCACATAAAAATAAACAAATAAAAATAAAGGTATTAAAAATTATCTTAAAAATATATATCTTACTTAAAAAAGATGAACCTAGCTGGGCGCGGTGGTGCACGCCTGTAATCCCAGCACTTTGGGAGGCTGAGGCAGGAGGATCGCGAGTTCAAAGCCAGTCTCAGCAGTGGCGAGGCACTTAGCAACTCAGTGAAACCCTGTCTCTAAATAAAATACAAAAAAGGGCTGGGGATGTGGCCCGGTGGTCGAGTGCCCCTGAGTTCAATCCCCGGTACCACAAAAAAAAAAAAAAAAAAAAAAGATGAACCTTTTCTAACCACTGTTATCAAATCACCACTTCCTGCAGGCTTATATTTTATATTTGAAATAGAACTGTTAAACTCTTTCCATTTGCATGGGTCAGTTCATACATCCTTCAAATATTTAATTTATAACCATAATATGTCTCATCTAGAGGCTCTGATCTATCTTGAGTTAATTGGATGTGATATTTCTTTATTTTAGAACTCTCTAAATGTTTACTACAAAAATTGTTAAGTTTCCCTTAAAATTTTATCCCTTTTCATTCATTCAACAAATATTGACTTAAGTTCTGGTTTTGTGACACCGTAATTGTACAGAAGAGAGTGTAAAAGGGAATTACCTGTAAATGTTATTTTCTTTAGTGCCTTGTTTTTTATACAATGCCAAATATATGTTTACATTCAAATTCAACTTAGATGTATTGAATGATCAACATCAGTATGTAAGATAAGTGGGTTATAACCACTGAGTCTAACAGAATACAGGGATCAATGAAGAATTAATTATATAGAGAGAAAAATGAAGAATTAATTGCATGAAGAGATATATACAGAGAATTAAAATATAGGAAAACCTTTTGAAGAATTGATAGCACAGTGCAGCTTACAAAGGCTTACATAATTAAAGAGGAAATAGCACATAACCCATCTGGACAGTGGGAGCAGCGTGCTAGAGATGGTGACTCTGGGTCGGAAGAGATAGGTTGAACTTTTACCAGAGCAAGTACAGAAGATGTGACACAGTGGGGTGCAGTAGTTTTGAACCTCAGAATCTAAAACTTACTAGCTGTCTAACCACAGGTGAAGGGCAAAAATCACATCGGTGACAACCGTGCAGCCATGAGATTTATTCACTAGCCTTTATGGCTGGTTGGAGGTCGAAGAGGAGTCAGGGAGAGTGGAGTGTGCAAGCTCTGGTGGGAGAGAGGAGTCAGGGAGAGGAAGTGTGCGAGCTCTGAATGGAAGGCGGGTGCCTGGTCCCACTGGCTGTGGTCTCTGGAACTGTGGGCAAAGGCAGCTGCCATCAGGCTGGAGACTGGAGCTGTCAGCTGGAGCAGCTGCCATCAGGCTGGAGACTGGAGCTGTCAGCTGGGGCAGCTGCCATCAGGCTGGAGGCGGTGGGTCTAAGGCTGGTGCAGTGGCTGCCTCCTCTCAGCAGGGACGAGCTGTTGTGTCTGTGAGTCTCTCCCCAGCTCCGAATGGATGGGAGCTTTTATAGGGATTTCTGGTGGGGGGTGTACCAGAGCGACCTTTAACGCTATTGGCTCTTTGCTCATGAGGTGAGGGTGACCTTTAAGCCTATTGGCTCCTGCTCATGGTGTGAGGGCAGCCTTCAAGCCTATTGGCTCCTGCCCGGAGAAGATGAAACATACTGTCCGGAAAATAGAGCGACCTTTTGACCCTCTGCCTGTGGAACAGGGTGACCTTTTGGTGACCTGTAAGACTATTGGCTCCTGCCCATTCAATAACCCAGGCAGGTTATTTAATCTCCCTGGTAATAATAATAGTCCATGCTTATAAGGATTGATGGAGAATTAAGTGAAATAATTAGAACAGTACTTTTAGTCTGGCAAGCACAGTACATATATATGCTATTTTTATTTTTGTTAATTGGGGAAAGATAGAAAGGGGAGGAAAAGAGCCTTACACACAAGAGAGGGACATGACAAAAGACATAGAGGCAGGAGAGACCGCCCAGGGAAGGACATAGTTCAGGATGGCAAGAGATAAAGCTGGAAAGGTAGGTAGGGCCCAGGCTGTGATGTCCTCAAATGCCATCTTTAGGGTCTTGGCTGCCATTCTGATGTGGGGATATTCTCTTCAGGGGAACAGCAGGGTCAGACTCAGCTTTCTGAACTATCACTTTGGGAGTCTGTGGCAAATAAGACTGGAGTTGCAAAATTGTGGACTGATTTAGGCAAGAGATGATGAAGGTCTAAGCTAGAGGAGTGATACAAGAGAAAAGAGAGGAAGCCAGAAATTCAGTCTAATAGGCAGTAATTCCAAGTCAAAGTGGGCAATTTGTTGTATATTGTGGAGAGAAAATGGGAAGCCATGGGTCACATGGGCTCCAGCTTCAAATGGGGTTTTTATGATTATCAGCAAAGAAGAGAATGAACAGTCCCAATAACATTATTCATGTCCCCACTCCCAATTTTTGGACCTCCAGGCCCCTTCTTTAAACAGCTTTCAACTTGCTAAAATGTCATCCTGGTTGAGCATTATGGAGAATAAGAAAGCATAAGAATCTCTCTTGACAAATAATGCCTCTTCTCTGTCGATGTAAATGCTGCCTTAAATCACCCTCCAATTTCTCCTCTATTCCCGAGGAACTGGTTGGGAGCCGAAGCAGGCTATAATAATTTAATCTCTACATAAATTTATAAGATGGAAGTGACAGGATGGAGTTTCACCCCACTATATTCTGAATGTTCACATCTCATTTCTGGATGCCACTGAATCTTTATCCATTGAAAGAACATCAGATTCTTTAAAAATCTAGTCATTTTCTTCTTATTTGATTTGCTATGGCATTCTGAAGAGATTTGGGACATTTTCCATCCCTGCTTTTACACATTTGTATTCCACGTAGACACTTCCAAGGTCTTAGTTGCTGAATCTGCATTGTTGAGATGAAATCATGAGCCTTTTGATTTAATGTAAGAGCTTCATTATTCTCAGCTGTGTCGTTTGGTGCCTGTATCTCTGCTGCCTGAAAATGCCATCAGGATTCATCAAAATAAACAAAACTCTCTTAAAATTTACTTTCTGTCTGAGAACAATAGGAAAAGTAACTGGAAGGGTATAAAGAGATGCAAAGAGGAGGCACAATACAAGCTGGGGGAATAAAATAAAAGCAAGGAAGTGTATACTTTTCTTCCCAAAACTTTCTCTCGTGCCAACATTTTGAAAATTTCTAGTAATTTCAACAAACAAATCCCTATTTTCTTCCCTTAGAAGTGGAGTTCATATCTTAGTATAGCCTTCTCTTTTAGTTGGTTGACTTTGTGTTTCGCAAAGTTGAAATGAGTGTTAATTCTTACAACCTTTTTTTTATCAACTCACTACAGATAGTTCAAATTTAGTATGTTAAAGAAGGTGGGCATGCATCATGTACCAGAGAAATCTGGCTTTGAAATAGAAAAATGTTAGCATCGCTACATTCCCATAATATGATCTTATCTATTAAAGTGCCTCAATGTGATACTGTTTACAAAGAAAAAAGGAAAGAAAGAGGTGGTTTGAGAGGTATATTAGTACATTTTGCATTACCGTAATGAAATGCATGATGCTAGGTATTTTATAAAGTAAAAAGATTCATTTAGCTCACGATTCTGGATGAGAGAATCTGGGAGGGGACTCTGTATATATAACAACCCTCCAGAGGGTACTATTTTAGGGGCCCACAAAACCTTTCTTAATCCCTTCCTAGATGTTGCTTCCAATGACCTAACCTCAGTCTAGGCTCCACCTCTTTATCTGGCCACTCTGGGGGTCAAAATTCCAACTTATGATCCTTCAGGGGAATAAACCACATCCAAACCAGAGCAGGAGGTTACCTGAGACATTTCCCAAAGCCACTAGTGATGAATTATGATTTGTGGTTTAATAGGAAGGGGGAATTAAGTTGTATGGAAACACATAGTAAGGGAAATCTTTCTGTATTCATTATTGTATGATGCTGCTGATTATTCAAAGGCAATGGTGTCTGGCAGGTATTGAGATGATCTCAGTGCCAAGTGTCTGCACCATCTTCATCTTTGTTCAGTGATATGGTCTTTGTAGTTTGAAGTTGGCCATGGTGGGATGATGGACATCTCAGAAATCAGAACGTTTCTTTGCACTCTTTTGGGGGCTGAACACTATTGGCCTCATATCACTGTTCACAGGGATGGTCTCAGTTTGGTCAGACTCTGTTGGTCTCCAGCACTAACCTGTTTTAACCATCAGACCTGGGGTGCCAACACTTCCCTGTGAGGTGGACCCCATCGTTTTTCTTCCCTTGCCTTTGATTTTAGAGTTATCTTTAACTTATGCCAGGTATATTGGTTTTGCTTTTACCTTATTGATATGATGTTTCTTTCTTTGACTATGTTTATTGAAATCACTTAAAATAATGATATAAATAGCACATACATATAGTAATAATCTAGAAAATGGTTTTGAGAAATCTGAAGATGGGGGTCTACTGTTCTGGGCAATTATGATATTTATTATTCTACAGTGACAAGGTCTTAGTTCTAAGCCACAGTTTCTACCCTGGTATACCAGCCTGGGGAGTAAGTCCAGGGTATCAAAAAATATTCTTGCTTTCTCTGTGTTTGATCTTTCATTCTCTCTCTCTTTTTCTTTACCCCGGTACAAGTTCTTATGAAAACTAAAATGGGATTTCTCTGTGGCTGAGGCTGCCCCTCTCTTCAGTGGTTCTGCGTTGATTGTATAGTTTTCTACCTGAAATGAGAAACTCTGTGATTCTTTGCTGTGTCACCCTTGCTCTCCGGGCTCATGTCCTAATGGGTGGGGGGAGAAATGGGGAGAGCTGTGGGCAGGGTGGGAGGAAGAAGAAATGTGAGAAACTTTATAACTTCAGAGCTGGATTTCTCATTTTTTTGCATTTTTCATTAGTTCATTTTTTTTTTTTTTTTTTTTTTTTTTTTTGGTACCGGGGATTGAACTCAGCGGCACTAGACCACTGGGCCACATCCCCAGCCCTTTTTTGTATTTTATTAGAGACAGGGTCTCACTGAGTTGCTAAGTGCCTCGCCATTGCTGAGGCTGGCTTTGAACTCGCGATCCTCCTGACTCAGCCTCCCAAAGTGCTGGGATTACAGGCGTGCGCCACCGCGCCCGGCTAATTAGTTCATTTTAGTTCTACATAATATTAGAATTTGTTTTGACATGATTATATAAGCATGGAATATAATTTGCTCTAATTCAGTCTCCAGTACTTCCCCTTTTCCTCTCCTCCTCCCTCCCCCTGTTCCCCTTTCTCTACTGATCTTTTTTTCTATTTATTTATAGTTTTTTTTTTAAATTAGTGCCTTGTGGATTCACCTTCAGAGCTTTGTGATAGGTTTGATTTTCTTGCGTGGTTTTATGGGGAGGCAAGTGGATAGTATCAGGCTGGAGATGAGACTGTGGTGAGTCCATTAGCCATCTGATGTTGAAGTTGATTGCTTCCTTCTGACCATTTTATTCATATCTAAGATATAGAAACAAGAACATACTTTTCACCTGGGCACGGTGGCGCATGCCTCTAATCCCAGTGGCTTGGGAGGCTGAGACAGGAGGATCGTGAGTTCAAAGCCAGCCTCAGCAACAGAGAGTTGCTAAGCAATTCAGTGAGACCCTGTCTCTAAATAAAATACAAAATAGGGGTGGGGATATGGTTCAGTGGTTGAGTGCCCCTGAGTTCAATTTCCAGTACCACCCCCCCCCCAAAAAAAAGAATACATCTTTCCCACAACTCATAACAACAGATGGTTTATCACACTGTTGCTCTCCTACCTGAGCATCTATCATCTGAAAAAAAAAAAAACTGTGGTGTTTAATTTCTTTCTGGCTGGTGTTTTCTTCAAAGACTTTACACCTGCATGAAAATGTGAAAGTGACGATGCAGGAAGGCAGGGACAGAGTTTTGAAATTTGCCAGTGTTCAATATTTATAAGTCAGGAATTAGTTACTCATCCTTTCGAAGATTTTTTTCCCTTCCTCGCTCTGGCTTCTAGACAGACCCAGAACAGAGACATAAAATAATTTTAGAATCTTTGAAATAGAGGATAAGATTAAACCATTGTTAGAATGATTTTTAGAAAGCAATAAGTTTTGCTCAAACATTTCATCTTGGTTTCCATTCGCTCTTCATATAAAAATAAATCTAGATTGACAGGAGCTGACTCACCACTCAGGTGGGAGATGTTGCACTGTCTTTCAAATACTGTCGCTATTTCAGTGACAATTACACCCTTAGAAAATGCCTGTATCGCTGTTTGTTCTTGTTTAGCAGCTGACTGTGGTGCTTGTGAATGCAAGTTTATGTGTACCTTGTGTGGATGCATTACAGCAACACAGCATCCATTTATTTTTCTATATCCTACTTCCTACATCCTCTGACTTTAAGAGGAAATACTAAGATTTCAAAATAAACATTTTATCATAAAAGCTTTTTTTTTTAATAAAAGCTTTTTAAAACATGATTATAGAGAAATCCTTTGTGGTTATAATTGTCAGCTCTGTAATACTTCTTCTCAAGTATTACTCCAAATTCATAAACTTGGAGGACTTTATTTAAGAAAGTAGGAATGGAGGGAGAGAAAGAAGAAAGGAAGGAAATAAGAAGAATGAAATCTGTGTTTATGGGATCATTCAGTGTTACATCTAATTTCACACATATTGCTGAAAAAATATTAAGAATTCATCAGTTTTTCTTTTAACAAAAGGAGACACTGGGACCCCAAGTAGGAAGTAACACAGGCTCACAAACACATAGTTGTCTGGTTGACCACTGAGCCAATCCCCACCCCTTTTGATTTTTAATTTTAACACAGGGTCTTGCTAAGTTGCTGAGGCTGGCTTCAAACTTGCAATGTTCTTTATAGACATTGGACTAGAATCCAGTTTTCCCATATCCTTTTCCTGAGAGTCTTTTGATATTCCTGTATGTAAAACAAAAACGTAACATTGCCATAACAAACTTCCTGTCATGTGTGTGACAATCATCAGTAAAACATATCTACTGTGAATATTAATTTACTAAGGGGGAAGTATTTATTGTGTTTCACCTTGCAAACTTTTGCACAAATGAATGTAAAATCAGAACATACACTGAAAGCTTCTGGTAAAGACTCAGACATAGTGTTAGATGCTCAAATGAGTCCATAGACTAGGGTTGCTGGTTGACCTGCTAATTCAGGGATGTTGTAATGAGGATGGACTTGAAGGGGCATATCCAGACTATGTGGGGATTGGGTCCACATTCCTCATTAGGGCATACTGAAGATTAGGAGGTCTGGACAGGATCTTTGCCCAGATCAGCATCACTTCCTCCGTCTAACTTTTCCCAAGCTCAAGGGCAATTCCCTTGTAACACCTATTAGGACCAAATAAACAATTTCAAGCAAGCTTGACCCTTCCTTGTGTTTCCTTATAATTTTATGCCAAAATCTGATGTGAGTTACATTGAACTAGACTATCAATACCTCAAGGATGCCCAGTACTGACGACAGTTCCAGACATGAGACATATTTCCAGCAGTGTTGGTAAAATGACTACTTTTTAACAACTCTTCCCAACATAAAACTATCTGCTGTCACTCTGTCATTAGCAAAGAATGACGCGTGTACAGTCTAGCTGTAATGTACCACATCTACTTTTAAATTCAACAATGTAACCTTCGGCTGCCTAAGATCCAAACCTTTGCTTGGAAAAATGAAGGTAAGTTTATATCTGGTTGTATGGGGTTGAAGGAAAAATCCTAAGCTAACAAGAGACCCATATTTTGGCCCTACAAGAATCAGTCTTATCATCCAGGATCAGCAGCTTTATTCTCTCAGAGCCTCAGTGATGCTTTCCCATGTAAAATAGGAAACTTCATCATTTCCCTCATGGCCTTGGTGTGAAATACAACAAAGTATTTTACTAATAGCGGTTGGCATGCAAGAAGCTCTTAGCTATGTGCCAGCCACTGTCTAGGTTATTTATAGGGATTATCTTATTTGGTTGGCACTGCAACCATATTCACAAGTTAAATTCAGCCATGAATCAAACCCAAGATGAATCTGATTTTGAATCCAGATCTGATGCTCCTAAACTGCTGTTCAATAGTTTTCCCTCAAGGGAGATAACATATGCAAATACCTTGAAATATGCCAAAATAATAGTTCAGAAATAGGGACATGGACTAAATCTTTAATTAAGTTAAAAAAGAGCTGGCTTAGATAAATTTAAAAAAAATTTAGGAAATACATTCTATCCACATTCAGAGTTACATGCACAGTCCTGGATTTGGGGAGATGGGATAGGCTGAGTTGGAATCATATCCCAATCTCTTGCCTTGCTTTAGTGCAGGTGATTTTCCCAATCTAGATTTCCAATCCCAAGTCCTCTTTTTTTCCATTCTTTCCATATCACCAACTTCTTTAATCTGGTAAGAAATATGCTGGTCTTTAAAGGTTCCTCCCAAATACCTCCTTCCCTTGATTTCATCTTTTCTTGAATTGTTTCCTTATGGATTAATCATTACTTTTCTTCTTTCAGAACTCCCTTTTTTTCTATTTTTGTATTTCTTAGCATTGGCATTCTTGACATTTGGAACAAGATACTCCTTTGTGTTTGGAAGCTGTACTGTGCATAGCAAAATGTTAAGCATCATCTCTAGTCGCTTCTTGGATGCAGTAGCCCTTGCTCCCCATGGTCATGGCAATCAAAAATATCTTGAGACTTTGCCAGAAGTTCCCTCAGGAGCAAAACCATTGCCATTAAAAGCTACACATGTAACCACTATAACTACAAAACATCATTTCCACGAGAAGCCCATACTGAGCAAATTATTCCAGTGTTCACTTTGGAAAATATTTTTACAGTAACTGAGTGATTCTCAAACTTTTAAAACTGTTAGAGATACCTAGGGAACTTATTAAAAGACAGACTTCTGGCCCTTTCACTACTCTTTCCCACACGTCTGATTTGGAGAGTTGGGTTGGGACCCAAAACTTCACTTTTCTAACATACTTCTTAAAATTTCAAGTGATAGTGATGCTCCTGGTCTGGGGACCACACTCTGAGATTTCGTTGTCAATAACAGTGTTGAACAGTTAGCTCTGCCTCAGCTTTGCTGGTTAGATGCTTGGTATGATCACACTTTGTTGTTTCTCATACCCTTAGATCTGTGATTCACACAGTGTCCTCTTATTTGAGGTGAACAAATAAATCAGACCATGTGCAAGTTCTTTGCAAGGGTTAAAGAGATTTACAGTTACAGAACTGGGAATGTAGTTCAGCGACAGAGCACATGCCTAGCATGCACCAGTTTCTGGGTTCAGTCCCAGCACTGCAAAAAGAGAATTACAGATATAAAGTGCCATTGGTAAAGAAATGGGATTTGCAAAAATTGGGGGGCTGTGTGGAAACAGTTCTGTTTCCAGGAGCAATTTGACAACAGCACTAAGTGAAATGCCTCTAGTATATTTCAAATTCATTGTGGCTCAAACAAAGGGCTGCTATAAATTATTTTGTTGTCATGGCATATCAAGGAAGTTGATGGATAAAGGGACATACTAATGAGAGTCTAAGTGACAATGCAAAATGAAATTGACGTCTCTAAGCGACTTCTTTAGCAGGGTGTGGAGAAGGCATCTCTTCTCATCACTGCTGATTATCAGGATCACTAAGCATTTTAGGACTGACATTAACTTAACAAATTCTGCTTTTCCAGGCCACATCTAACTGATATCTTAAAGAAAAGTGTTGAGAGAACTTTGGGTACAAATTAAGAGGAATTGTTGTTGTTGTTGTTGTTATTACCAGGGATTGGATTGAACCCAGGGATGCTTAACTACTGAGCCACACCCCCAGCCCTCCCCCCCTTCTCTCTCTATATACATACACACACACACACACACACACACACACACACACACAACACACACACACACATATTTTGTTTTGAGACAAGGTCTCACTAAGTTGCTGAGGGTCTTGCTAAATTGCTGAGGCTGGCTTTGAACTCTCAATCATCCTGCCTCAGCCTTCTGAGCCACTGGGATTATAGTCAAGCCCCACTGTACCTGGCTTTTTCCTCTGCTCTAAGAACAGGTTCTGTGCTCTTCAGAACTATGCTCACATGACTTCTCCAAAGGACATTTCTGAGCCACCATCTTTTCAGTCACCCCCAGCCCTCTTAAATAGATCACTTTATCCATTTAATTCATGGAGCCAAACATACTCTGCTGTTCACTCGTGAATATTTTTTCTTTTTTGAGGTTCTGTTGGTCTTGTTGTACTGGAATATCAATATCCCAAAGGCTTGGGGCTGGGGTTGTAGCTCAGCAGTAGAGCACTTGCCTACCACGTGTGCGACCCGGGTTTGATCCTCAGCACCATGTAAAAATAAATGCATTGTGTATAACTAAAGCAAATAAATAAATATTTTTTAAAAATATACCAAAGGCAGGGGCATCTTTGGCCCTACCTATCCTCGAATTGATAGCATCTTAGCTCCTCCTTGCTTCAATATAACAGGTGGTTGGTGCATCTTGGTTGGTTAAAAGAATTCATCTTTCTTTAATTGAGTCCCTGTCATGGACCAAGCTCTAGTAAAAATATTTAAGCACAGTTTTACTTCAGAAAAACTAATCCTTGAAACTATGAGCAGACGGCATGACCAATCTCTATTTTCCTTTTGCTACATTGATCTTTCCTTGGTCCTAAGTACAAAATTGCGCAACAACTGTAGAGATTTCAATAACCACTATGATCAATTAACTTAATAAGAGGCAGTACAGTATAAATGAATAATGGAATGAACTATGGAGTCAGACTGTTTGATTCATTTCCTGACTCTGTCATGTATGACCTGTGTGACTGTGGGTTAGTGACTTAACTTCTCTTATCCTTAGTTTCCTCATCTGAAAATGTAGAGATTATCTATTCTAAAGATTTAATAATACACATAAAGTGCTTAAAATAGTGCCAGGTATGTTGAGCACAGGATAAATATAAGCAACAACTTTTGCAGAAAGTCATGAGTGAGAGTTCTATTCAAAATCAAATTCCATATAAATCAAATTTCTGGAATTCAGATCCCACAAAAACATCAATTATCACCATTGAAAAATACAAGGAACGCAGACTGAGAATATTTTATATATAGGAACTTTAAGCTACTATCATGTGCCTTTATCTTACCCTCAAACACATTTAGATTACACATTGAGGAAATAGTTCAATTTCGAGGTAATCAGATTGAAAGTAGGGAAGTGATAGCTTTGATATGACATCATCTAAGAAAGCGGGAAGCCACCTTTGGTCCTCTGTGGTGGAAAGAGTGAACTATGATTCCCTTGCTGCCAAACATGCCTTCATGCAAATGGTCTCAGAATATTTTGGCACAACTTCAACAGCGAACAAGGGACAAAATAAAGAAAGGAGCATATTCCCAAGGTTATAGGCATCTTGTAAGTTGTGCCTTAGCAGCAATCACCTTTGGCTCAAAGGTTTACATGAGAATCACACAGTGTCACAATTGCACACAGATGAAATCAAGGTGGAAACTCCACATCTGAGCTTGAAGCCATTGGAGAGTTTAAAGAACATGTACAGCATCAGACTGCTCAACAGAAATTCTGAAGAACTCTGTGTACTCAAGAAACAATTCCATATGAACAATCAACCTTAAAAAAAAAAAAAAAAACAAGCAAAAATCTTTTATATCACTTTGTTTCTTTAATGCATCTTTCCTGGCATGGGAGAATGTTTGGCATTTATAACTAAAACTGAAGCATCCAGGAAAAAAAAAAAGGTAATAGTGGTAATAATAATTTAAGTTATAAAATGCAATGGCATTGCATTTGAAATGTGTATTTTCCCGTTAACCAGAAAATAAGCTTTCTAACCTTAGTTTTGCACATAAACTCTCTGTCTTTAAGTGATCCTCAAAACCTTTTCCAGATTGTTACAGAAGTCATCGTGCTATAACTTCAACCATTTCATCCTGTTTATTTCTCTCTTTATATGGCAATCACTAGCTATTCCTACTGCCTCATTACCAGACCTTCCCCAGTTATTGCCACAAAGCATATGCATTTGACTGCTCGTGGCAATCCTGAGACTTCTTCCTTTACTATGCAGCTCCAGCTCATTCGTACTCCCGTAGAATCCAGACTGTTCATCTGCATCTTAAAAGTGGTCTGTTAACCTGCAGATGACATTTTTTGTCTGAGAGCCAGCTAGACTTTAACATCTCCCCATTTACGTTCCCAACTCTCATCTTCTCTGGCTCACTGAAGATCCTACTTGTCGCTTTGCTGTAATTTCATCTAAATGGGTTCATTAGGAGACTCTTATTAATTAGGAGACTTCTGTATTCCCTCACATAGTTTTCAAAAGCAAATTCTGAAATTATAAATTCTTGGTAAAGAAAGATACCAAAAGCCGGGCGCGGTGGCGCACGCCTGTAATCCCAGCACTTTGGGAGGCTGAGGCAGGAGGATCGCGAGTTCAAAGCCAGCCTCAGCAATGGCGAGGCACTTAGCAACTCAGTGAGACCCTGTCTCTAATAAAATACAAAAAAGGGCTGGGGATGTGGCCCAGTGGTCGAGTGCCCCTGAGTTCAATCCCCGGTACCAAAAAAAAAAAAAAAGAAAAAAAGAAAGATACCAAAGGCCTAGTGTTCACTGAAAACAAAAAAGACCACAAACTACCAAAACATCATGGGGAAATATGACCTCATTTTTATTAAAATTAAAAGGTAGAATATAATGCACAGGAAAAACACTAACAGAATATACCCATCTATTCACTGATTATCTTTTAGGCATTAGATTTTAGGGAATCTTCAGTTCTTCAGTTGTTTTCTTTGTTGTTGTTGTTGTTTTGTTTTTTCATGCCAGGGATTGAACCTAAAAGTGTTTACCCACTGAGCCACATTCCTAACCCTTTTTATTCTTTATTTTGAGACAGGGTCTCACTTAGTTGCTGAGGCTGGCCTTGAACTTGCGATCATCTTGCCTCAGCCTCCAGAGCCACTGGGATTGTAGGCATGTAATCCAGGCTTCAGAATCTTCAATTTTATATGTGTGTGTGTGTGTGTGTGTGTGTGTGTGTGTGTGTGTGTATTGTTTTTCTGCCCTTTATTTTCCAGTGTGCATTTGGTTTCAGAAAAAACAAGACAAAAACAGGGACTTATTTTCCTAATGGCCAAAAAAAAAAAAAAAAAAACAAGAAATCTATTTCATTGAAAGAAAATAGATAACTTTGAAATATGTTATATAGATTTTTTTAAAAAATATATATTTTTAGTTGTAGATGGACACAATACCTTTATTTTATTTTATTTATTTTTATATGGTGCTAAGGCTTGAACCCAGTGCCTCACACATGCTAGGCAAGCACTCTGCCACTGAGCTACAACCCCAGTCCTGTGTTATATGGATTTGATGGTTGTAAATATTTAGCACAGATCATGTATAAGACAGATGAGTAAGAGAATAGAAAGAAGTGAGAGATAGAATTCAAATTTAAGGTGCTTGGCATTAATCTAGACAATAAGTTCCAATGACATAAAACCCTATTTATTTATACAAAAAATATGAGAGGATTTGATACTCAGTAAGAGGAACTCTTCTTGGCAGAGAGTTGTCCTTAATTCACCAAATTCCTGAGTATTTTCAGGCTTTCTTCTAAGGAACAAACTCCTGCAAATGAAATTAC
The DNA here is from genome assembly GCA_025594165.1 of Tamias sibiricus. Classification (NCBI taxonomy): domain Eukaryota; kingdom Metazoa; phylum Chordata; class Mammalia; order Rodentia; family Sciuridae; genus Tamias; species Tamias sibiricus. Next base: position 19,888,498 of record CM046675.1, read on the forward strand.
TCCCCATACCTAGCAATAATCTGTATTATGAAAGAGCACAGACAGGAACAAGAGGGTGACTGGGCAGTGTTGTTTTTGTTAGGGCATTAATAAGTTTATCTGAGACACACCCACATACCTACAACCATCTGATCCTTGACAAAAGTGCCAAAAAATATGTTAGAGAAAATACAGACTCTTTTAACAAATGGTACTAGGAAACTGGATATACATATGTATAAGAATGAAACCAGATCCCTCTCACCACACACTGAAAAAAGATCAAAGACTCAGGCATTAGATCAGGAACTTTGCAACCATTAGAAGAAAACATAGGGTCAACATTCTGTCCTGTTGGTGCAGGCACCAAATTCTTTAACAAGACCCCCAAAGCTCAAGAAATAAAACCATGAATTAGCCGGGTGCGGTGGCGCACGCCTGTAATCCCAGCACTTGGGAGGCTGAGGCAGGAGGATCGCGAGTTCAAAGCCAGCCTCAGCAATGGCGAGGCACTTAGCAACTCAGTGAGACCCTGTCTCTAAATAAAATATATAAAAAAGGGCTGGGGATGTGGCTCAGTCATCTAGTGCCCCTGAGTTCAATCCCCGGTACAAAAAAAGAAATGAAATAAAACCATGAATCAGTAAGTGGGATGCCATCCAATTAAGAAGCTTCTGCATAGAAAAGGAAATGATTAAGAGGATGAAGAAAGAGCCTATAGAATGGGAGAAAAAAAATTCCAGTTGCTCCTCTGACAGGGGATTAAAATCCTGAATATATAAAGAACTCGAAAAACTCAATGCTAAAAAAAAAAAAACAAATAGCCCAATCAATAATTGGGCAAAAGAACTAAAAAGAAAACTTCTCAAAAGAAGAAACGCAAATAGCCAACAAACACAGGAAGAAATCTTCAGCATCTCTAGCAATTAGGGAAATTCAAATCAAAACTACACTGAGAATTCATCTCCAGTCACTATGGCAGTTATCAAGAATAGAAATAATAATAAGTGCTAGTGAAGATGTGAGGGGAAAGATACACTCATACATTGTTAGTGGGATTGCTGCAAATTAGTATGACCACTCTGGAACGCAGTTATGGAGATTGCTCAAAAACAAGAACAACAAGCCAGGCGCGGTGGCGCACGCCTGTAATCCCAGCACTTTGGGAGGCTGAGGCAGGAGGATCGCGAGTTCAAAGCCAGCCTCAGCAATGGCGAGGCACTTAGTAACTCAGTGAGACCCTGTCTCTAATAAAATACAAAAAAAAGGGCTGGGGATGTGATCCAGTGGTCGAGTGCCCCTGAGTTCAATCCCCAGTACCAAAAAAAAAAAAAAAAAAAAAAAAAAAAAACAACAACAACAACAAAAATAAAAAAAAAGAAAAGGAATGGAACCCCATATAACTCAGCTATCCCACTCCTTGTTGTTTATCCAAAAGAACTAAAATAAGCACACTAATACTGACACAGGCACATCAGTGTTCATAGCAGCACAATTCACAAAAGCCACATTATGGTTTTTTTTTTTTTGTACCGGGGATTGAACTCAGGGGCACTCGACCACCGAGCCACATCCCCATCCCTTTTTTGTATTTTATTAGAGACAGTGTCTCACTGAGTTGCTAAGTGCCTCGCCATTGCTGAGGCTGGCTTTGAACTCACGATCCTCCTGCCTCAGCCTCCCAAGTGCTGGAATTACAGGCATGTGCCACCGCGCCCGGCTCAAAAGCCACATTATGGAATCAGCCCAGATGCCCACTAATAGATGAATGGATTAAGAATATGTGGTATATATACACAATAGAGTTCTACTCAGCCATAAAGAAGAATGATATGATGGTATTTGCCAGTAAATGGATGGAGATGGAGAACATCATGCCAAGTGAAATAAGCCAGACTCAGAAAGTCAATGTTTAAATGTTTTTCTCTCATATATGGAAGCCAGAGGAAAATTAAGAAAAAAAAATGAGGGAGGGTTGGATATCGAAGGCACGGGGATGATCAGTGGAGTAGAAGGAGGTGTAGAAGGAGGGAGGACGGATGGGAAAGGGAAGGAAATGCCGAGTGAATTTAACAAAATTATGTCATATGCATGCATAAATATAACCACAGGGAATTTTAACTTTATGTCAAGGGTGGATACATGGATGAGCAAAGGGAGGACCAGTGGAGTGAAGGGGGTGATGGAGAGAGGGAGGGAATAAGGGAAGGAGGAACAGGGACTGTAATGGAGTAGCTCAGGTTCCATGCATGCATGATTTTGTCAGGATAGACCCAGATATTGTGTATCACTACAATTCTCTAATGAAAAAAAAAAAAAAAAGGATTCATATGAGAGATTTGTAGCAGAAATGATACTAAATGAGAAAGCAGCCATTTTGTTCTCTCAGAAAACAGCAAAGGAAAAAGCCAGTGCAAAGGCCCTGTGGAAGAACATGTGAGAAGCATTTGAAGCTCCCCCAGAAAACAGTGTGGCTGGAAGATAGATGAAAATCATGAAGTAGTATGGGAAACAAGGACAGTGAGCAATGGGAGACACATCGTATTTTGCATTCTAGTTCAAATTAAGAATGTTGAATTTTAAAACAATTTTAAAACAATTGCTAAAGAAGGCTGTGGAATGAGATGGAACGAAATAATGAAAGAATATTATTTATGTTGTAAAATAATTATTATTTACAGTATAAAAGAATCCAATCCTGTGAGAATAGTCTTAGAAAACAAGAAGAATGTTTAAGAAATGGTAGTTTAGGCAAGCCATCACCCATGACCCAAATCTAGCTCACTGCTTATTTTTATGCTATTTTGAGACCTAAGAATTTTTTTTTACATTTTAAATGGTACCGTAAATACTAGCATAATACCCTTGATGTTGCCTTTTGACTAGCAAAGTCAAGAATTTACTCTTTATCCCTTTGAGGAAAAGTTTGCCAGCCATGGCTTAGACACTTATGTTTTAGCATGTGTTCTCTCTCCATGAAAATTTTAATTCTGCAGGGGAGAGGAAGAAAAATGGTGATTGGCAGATGGAATGAAGGGTAGAACATGGAGAAGAGAAAATTAGTTGGATTCAGGATCTACTTGAAAGGCCAGGTGCTTTCAGATTGGACCTGGCTTGTATTGAAATCCAAGAGTCAAAGATGTCCTAGAAGTTTTGGTCTGAACACCTGGGTGCATGATGGTGCCCATTACTAACCTGTTGCTGACTCGTCAGGAGGACGTTACTAACCTGTTGCTGACTCGTCATTACAACATTAGGCCAGGGTGGGAGGGGGATCAAGGGTATGTTGTGTTTTGAAGGTGTTCATGGGGTACTCTTACCAGATGTCCAAATAGAGACATCCCCTGAATGTCAAGCAGGTGATCTAGACATTATGTACTGTGGAATTTCACAAGAGGTCTCATGCATTCACGAGTGCATGTGAATAAGACTAGTAATCATAACAGAATTACTTCTACTACTGCTACTAATATCCCAATGCATTTCTTTTTATATTTTTTATTTAATTGTTTTAATTAGTTATACATGATAGCAATATGCATTTATGCACTGTGATATATCATACACAGATGGGATATAATTTCTCATTCTTCTGAGTGTATATGTTGCAGAATCATATTGGTCGTGTAGTCACATATATACATACAGTAATAATGTCTGTTTCATTCCACTATCTTTCCCATCCTCACATCCCCTCCCTACCCTCCCTTCACTTCTCTCTACCGAATCTAAGGTACAGCTATTTTCCCTAATGACCCCCACCTTGTTGCGAATTAGCATAGTCATGGTAGAGAAATCATTCGACCTTTGGTTTTATAGGATTGGCTTATTTCGCTTAGTATGATATTCTCCAACTCCAACCATTTACTGGCAAATGCCATAATTTCACTCTTCTTTAAAGCTGAGTAATATTCCATTGAGTATATATATGTATATATATACCACATTTTCTTTATCCATTCATCTATTGAGGGACACCTAGATGGTTCCATAGTCTAGCTATTATGAATTGAGCTGCTATAAACATTGATGTACCTGTATCAATACAGTATTTTGATTTTAAGTCCTTTGGGTATAAACCAAGGAGTGGTTTTAAACACTGTGCAATGAATCTGTCAGTCACAAGCGCGAACCTGGCTGACCTGTATTGCAAAGTGCATAATTAATGAAGGGTTCCAACCCCTGTGCTCTGCCACTCTTTGCCTCTTTTGCATCAAAACCACACCTCCCATGGAGACCCCCTCTGGAGGTGTGAATACAGCAGGGATTCTAAGGCCCTTGGGACTCTGGGTGACTGTGGCTCCAGGACTCCCCACCCGCTTAGCCTAGCTGGCTTATCTTTAGGTTGAATGGCAGCTGGCTCAAGACCCTTCCCTGCAACCATCACTCCTTCAAAGTCAGACTTGCTTCCTGTTCTGCTCCCAGGCTTTCTTAGGTCCACTTTACCTTTCACAGGGCCTTTCTCCTAATTAAATCCTTGCACCTTTAATCCCATCTTGATGTCCTCTTCAGATACCCAAACTCGATGCCTCAGCCTAAATACATAATCTTGTGTAATTCCATTGAAGGTCATTAAAAGAACTCTGTAATCTAGGTTCTTTGTTATTCCCATATGACAAACCAGGGAACCAGATGTTGGAGAGGTTACATGATTTCTTTTCAGCCTTTAGTTTTTACTTAAAGAGGGATTATTGAGTGCCCGATGTTGTCAGAAATAGGTGATAGTCACGACTAAGTGAAGACTTACATGCATGGCTTTCTAACTCTGCACGATAAGACGTTCAATAATACGTTACCGTGGTGGTTCTCAGCCTGAGCCATCTCTTTTCTAGAGGTTATTGTTGTCTTGGGTGACAAATTCTACTGGCATCCAGAGGGAAGAGGCCCCAGATGCTGCTAGATATCCAACAGAGCACAGGATAGACCAAGAACAAAGGATCAGCCAGCATCGACTATCAGTCGTCTAATTTCACAGGCCTGGACAAAGAGGCAGAGCCCCCAATTGTAAATAAGTAATAGAAGTCAGTCAGTCATTAAAGTAAAAAGAAATAGCCGGGCGCGGTGGCGCACGCCTGTAATCCCAGCACTTTGGGAGGCTGAGGCAGGAGGATCACGAGTTCAAAGCCAGCCTCAGCAATGGCGAGGCACTTAGCAACTCAGTGAGACCCTGTCTCCAAATAAAATACAAAAAAGGGCTGGGGATGTGGCCCAGTGGTCAAGTGCCCCTGAGTTCAATCCCCGGTACCACAAAAAAAAAAAAAAAAAAAAAAAAAAAAAAAAGTAAAAAGAAATACATAAGCTCGTCTCAGTGTCTAAATAAGGAAACACAAGAATTTGAATATGGATATATTTCCTCTTGTGTGAAAAATCTAGAAATATACAAAGCAAAGGACATTGGGAGCCAGAAAAAAAATAATTAGTTTGGGCTAATTTTACATCTGTTGGCTTTCACAGAGCAAATACCATTTCATCATTGCCTGTAAAAATAATGTGTATATGTGGGGGAGGGGGGCGGTGCTGGCTCAGTGGTAGAGCGCTTGCCTAACATATGTGTGAGGCACTGGGTTTGATTCTCAGTACCACATATAAATAAATAAAATTAAGGAAATAAAGGTCCATCAACAACTAATAAAAAATGTGTGTGTGTGTGTGTGTGTGTGTGTGTGTGTGTGTGTGTGTGTGAATATGTACCTATGCAAAATATCTCAAAGGCATGAGATATTCAGGAAATATTTATATATCATATGGTATGCATTATATGCAGCTTTTCTCTTGGGAAGGGTTTTTCAGAGTAGTCCTTGAAGCAGTAAAAATACTGATAGGATCAACAAAAATATTTCTATATACACACATACATATACACATGCATATATACCCATAATATATATGTGTGTGTATGTGAAATATGTTCAGCACTTTATTTTTGAATTCATTTTAAAGTTGAAAAATCCCTAAAATTTGTCTAAAAAAAAATCATCAAATTAGAGTAGAAGATGGAGGCAGACCCTGGAGCTCTGAGCTCTATCACTGTATCCTAGAGTAATTATGAGGGATGTAAATGAGTGACTTGGTTACTTCGAAGTCTCTCCACATTTTAAGAGAGTTGGTGCTGATAATGCCTTGACTATGGATTACTTTGGTTCCTCCATATATCACCATTTTCTTCCATATTTTTTGGCACACAATGCTAGGCACCTCTTGTACACAGATGCACTGTTTTATTAAAACAAATAACAGCAACAAGAAAATAGAAACAAATAATCCCCAGCACTTTCCTTTTTTTGACATATAAGGACCACATCGTCTATATCACATATGAATAATAATGTGCTGTGGTTTGAGACATGGTGCTAAAATGTGGGGGAAAGTAACATTATGCTGATGGAATTTACTTTCTTGTGAACCAGAGATGTTGTACCACATGCAGAATACAGATTGGCAATTATTCTCATTTCCATTTGCAGATATCAAGTCAGTTAACAACAGCTTCACATTTCATCTTTTGCTTTTATAGAGATATGCATGTTATTGACTGAATCGATGCTTTAAGAGTTTCGTGAAAACATCATTTTCTGCAGAAATAGTCTCCCTGGAGGGTTCCACAATTGTACTTTCCAGAACAATAAACAGTGGTGTTGTCATTTCTTGTTAGAGTGTTTGTATAGTATTTCCACAGTAGAGGGAACTTGGTAGTCATTAATATAGAAGTTTTCTAGGACTTTCCTAGAGAATACAGGGGCCATGTGATAAAAATCAATATCAATCAGCAAGGGAAATATTTTACTTCATTTCTTTCTGGGTACATTTCCCTTGTTACATTAGATGCTTAATTCCTTTGCCTGGGTCTTATTGGATGTTGTAGAATTAAATCTCTGTACACATTCCTTGGAAAAATATATTGTTCAGGCCCATGCAGTTTAGAACCTCGTTATAATATTGTTTTAGACTTATTTTTTTCCATTTTGGAGAAGAAAGGAAAAGAAATGAAGACTATCAGGTTTAACAAAGACAGAAGACAGTTCTACTATCCACTTTTTTGGGGGTGGGGGGATTGAACCCAGGAGCACACAACCACTGAGCCACATCCCCAGACCTTGTTATATTTTTAGAGACAGGGTCTCACTAAGTTGCTTAGGGCCTCCCTAAGTTGCTGAGGCTGGCTTTGCACTCACAATCCTCCTGCCTCAGCCTCCTGAGCCACTGGGATTACAGGTGTGAACCACTGCATCCGGCTACTATCCACTTTTATTTATTGAGATAGAGACTGGACTGATGGTGGTGATATAGTCATGATGGCTAAGATTTGTTGAGTGCTCTGTGCTATGCATTTCTCTTCACTGAGTCCCTAAGAAGTTGGTAGTGTGTTTTCCATTTTATAGACAAGTGAACAGGTTGAATATCTTTTTTAAAAAACATTTACTTTATTTTATTTCTTTAAACTTATTTATTTTTTATTCTAAGATGTTATAAATGACAGTAGAATGCATTACATTTCATGTTACACATATAGAGCACTTTTTTACAAATATCTGGTTGTATGCAGTAAAACATTTATTTATTTGCTTTAGTTGTACACAATGCCTTTTTTTTTTTTTTTTTTATGTGGTGCTGGGGATCGAACCCGGGCCGTGCATGTGCTAGGCGAGAGCTCTACCGCTGAGCCACAACCCCAGCCCCAGGTTGAATATCTTGATCAGCTTGTAAATGGGATAGCTAGGTTTCAATCCCAAGTAGTTTAACTCTAGATTGGAAGATCTTGTTGAGAAAAATTGCAAATGACTCTGTTCTTTGTCTGCTACACCTCTCACTGAGGCATGTACAGTGACTTTAATGAACAGCTGGGGAAAATTACACATACTATATGAATTATATGATATTAAAGATTCAGAAGATGGGACTAGAGTGCATGGGATTAGAAATTTGGGTTGGGACACAATTGGGTCTGCCCTTTTGGAGCTGTAAGGTTGAATTCAGGACTAGATTAGGTTATCTCTAAAGTCCTTCCTCACTACCTCAAAAGTATTCCAGAGGACAGTGTCATGTTCAGTCATTCTTCATGTAGGTTCTGAGCACACAGACCTGAAGTCATTCTTTAATACAGGAGTGTGGAAATATGAAGTATAAAGAGTTCCTCTTAGCCAGGCTGGTGGTGCCTGCCTGTAATCCCAGTGACTCCCAGGAATATGGGAGGCTGAGGCAGGAGGATCACAAGTTCAAAGCCGGCCTCAGCAACTTAGTGAGTCCCTAAGCAACTTATCAATACCCTGTCTCAAAACCTAAAATGGGCTGGAGATGTGGTTCAGTGATTGAGCATTCCTACCCATGGGTTCAATCCCCAGTACCAGAAAAAAAAAAAAAAAAAAAAAAAGAGTTGCTTTTGTAGGTGGGATCCTGCTAAAGGCTGTGCATTTAGAAGCAGAAGAATAAAACTAGGTGTCTAGTCTGTTCTGGGTCTCACATGCTGACCTGATGCCAGATGGATAAATTAAATATGACTTTATAGATGCAAGTCAATTAAGTATTATTCTAGTACACACTATTTCTATTCTCCTTCATGAGGTGCACAATCTGAGTTACAGAATCTGAGTGGGGTTATCTATATCAAAAATCCAAAATTTCTTATGTGAGAAAAACTTTCATGTGCTGGGTACCTCAACCTGAGTTACAGGCCCAGTCATCGTTTTGTAAATTGAGCCATGCAAAATTGAAAAGTGATTTAAATAGACCAAAATGCTCTCAGTGTACATATAACATTTAAACATAGAACAATCTCTCAAGTGAAAAATAGAATCTTGTTTGAAAACTGGTGGGCCAAATCTGTTGGAAATTGACTTTCCCCTAATGTGATAGAGCTATTTTAGCTGGTAAAAAGAAATACCCAGCAAAACTATAGAAAAGTCAAAATGATCAGTGGTTGCCAAGGGTTGGGGTGGGGGTGAGTACATGGAACACAGCGAATTTTTAAGGCAGTAAAAATATTCTGTAAGGTACTATGCTGACACATCTATATATGATATACTGATAGATATATGCTATTATACTTCTGTAAAAATCTAATTTTGCTGTATACCTAAAATCACTCTTATGTAGTCTTAAAAATATGCATCTTGCTTTCTTTGGATTAGTCTTGACTTATTTGAAATCGTCCTGACCCTCTTACATAAAATGATAGTCATGTATCTCCTTTAACCATTACCCTTTCTGGGTCTGATTGGGTCTGGTCTTTCCTTTCCCTCCCTCCTTTCCTTCCTTCCTTCTTTCCTTCCTTCCTTCCTTCCTTCCTTCCTTCCTTCCTTCCTTCCTTCCTTCCTTCCTTCCTTCCTTCCTTTTTCCTCCATTCCTCCTTCTCTTCCTTCCTCCCTTTCTTCTTCATCAGAGGATTTGAACCCCCAGTCTTGCACAAGCTAGACAGACACTTTACCACTGAGCTACATCCCCAGCCCTTCCTTATTATTTTATCTTGATGCAGGGTCTCCCTAAATTGCTCAGGCTGGCCTCCTTTTGTGTGAGTCTCCTAAGTAGCTGGGATTATAGTCCGGTGCCACCATGCTCACTGCTTGCAATTTCTTTTTCTTCTGAGGTTTCTGTGAGACCTTATTTATCCAGATGGTAATATTAAAATCCAAAATCATACAGGTGGAAACTGAACTATAATGTGCATTACTTTTGTAGGCATAATGCTGAATTAGCATGCTTAAACATCACATAAGAGTTGGATAAGAAAATTCTTACACAGTTCAATCCATCAAGAATTATTCTTTGCAGGATGTGTATCCAAGTATGTATGCTCCTATAAAAACTACATTGGCCTTTAAATATAACTAATTAAAAAGAAAGAGCTTTAACTTGCTATTTTTCAATACTACTAACATAAAAAAAATCATTCAGAATGCTCATAAAAATCACTTTCCATGTTTCTTATGACTAAAAACAGTTTTGGGGAAATTGGATTAATCCTCATTCCCTGACACATTTGCCAGGACTCTGAGATGAAAAGAAAAAAACGCATATTCATGTACCCTTCCTGAAAGAGCAATAGAAGGAAGTTCTGAGTCCAGAATTATTCATTTCTGCTTCAAATCCTTCTTGAAACCTTTCCCATGGCGGCAACGTGCAAGAAATAGCTGGAGAATTTTTATCTCCACCCCCTCAAGCAACACAAATCATCTGTTCCCCTTTTTTACAAATAGGAAAGAGGGAAACTGGCCGTGATGATGTGTGCAGAGTAGGTGTGTGAGATCTGCTATTTCCACGGCCAGTTTTGAAGCTGATATCACGATTCTTCCTACACAGCAATATGGGAAACCACATGAGCAGCAGGAATCCCAGTTGGCAGAAATGCTGGTTGTACCTGTTAAATAGACAGCTATTCAAGGAAGGGATCCTCAGGACACTTTAAAGGAGTCACTCAATATTCTCTTTGGAAATTAGAAGCTCCTAAAATGTGGGAGAATGTATTTCAATTCTACTTTAAGAAGTAGAATGTGCTACAACAATCAATTATTAGTATTCCATTTATTATTGATTTATCCTGGTTGTATGGCAAGTGTTTGGATAGACCTGAAAATGTTGGTCAGAGAGCAAGGGCTTTGGTGACCAGGAATGAATGTGGATATATAAAGTGTTAAATTAAATCAAGTTTTTCAGAAGTGGTCAGGAAGGAATTTGGTTAGGAAATGATGCCTGGGAAGATGAGGATCTGAGATTCTAAGGGGATCTGAGATAATTATGAACATGGTTTTGTCAGAGTGTGATTTTAGCATTATAGTATTAAAATGGAAATTCCCATAATAGCTACTAATGTGTACTCAGAAGTATTGGTGTTAGTGTGACCACAGCAGGAGCCTTGAACAACTCCAAGAAGTGCTGGCATTTATTCAGGCATTTATTCCACATAATGCCATGGAACACAAGGCACTAAGCAGAAGCAGTAATTTGAAAAGACCATCCCGAGAGAGTCTTTATAAAACCTCAGGAAATGCATTGAGATGGGAGTCATTGGGTTCTGTGTAGATATGTTTTCTCCTACATTAGGTTATCAAAATAATCTGCCTAGATATCAGGCTCCCCCTACCCTTATGGATGTTGCTTGTATCTTCTGAGAAGTTGGCAGGTTATTCTGCCCCAGCTGGTTTATCTGTTGTAACAATAAGCTCCTGCTAAATCCAATTTCCAGGTTATTATTTACATGATGCAAGTCCTGCCACGTTCTTTGGAGGACTCTCTCTAGAATTGAGTAGTGGCCTGAACTTGAGAGCCAATCATGTTCCAAAGGTTGTGGTTTTCCAACTTCACTTTGACTGAACATTCCTTTGTTCCAAGACACACTGACACAGTCATGTAGTAAACACAATGAAGAATTGTTGAGGGGCTGGGGTTGTGGCTCAGGGGTAGAGCATTCACCTATCACGTGTGAAGCACTGGGTTCGATCACCAGCACCACATAAAAATAAATAAATAAATAAAATAAAGTTATTGTGTGCGTCTACAACTAAAAAAAGAAAAAAGCATTGTTGATGCACAGTTTGGGAGCCTTGACTGCTGATAACTGTCCACATGCACCTGTTATCTGTCTTTGCTCTACCACTGGGGGGAAACTCTCTAAGGCTCTGCTCTGCCGTACCCAGAGTTGGAAACACTGCGTAGATGAAAGTCCACTTGATTGTCCCTAACTCAATTTCTGCCAGTCTATTATCAGTGTAATTTGGAAATGTTCCCTTCTCTGCTCTAAAAATGATCCACGATTCTAACTCATATTCTAAGACCAGCACTGCATTATGGATTTATACCTGTAGAAATGTATTATTTTGGAGTAGCAGAAAATCCAACTCAATCTGACCTCAAGGTGTTCTGTTGGCTGTAATTAAAAGGCTTTGGGGTAGCTCGGAGTTAAACACAGGTGACATTGAGGGGACTGGGAAGTGTAAGATTCCATCTCTTTCTCTCTCTCTTCCTGTCATTCATCTCAATTTGCTTGATTTTGGTTATTTATGGATGGGCTTTCTTTGTCTCCATGTACTAAATCCCTAGGAGTCTCTAATATAATTTTCTTTCAAATTTAAAGAGAATGTTTGGATTTATGGTTTATTTGACAACTCATTTTTTTTAATTCATAGATTTTTTATTTTAGGATGTTTTTATTAGTTTTTTAGTATTTATCATTATTATTATACATAATAATGGGGTTTACTTTGACGTAATCATATGTGCATGTAGTATAATTTGCTCCATCCCATACCCAGTATTTCCACTCTCTCTCCCTTCTTCTTTCCCCTTGCTCCCCTTCTTCAGTTCTACTCATATTCCTTCTATTTATTTACTGTTTTTTTAGATTACTGCATTATAGATATATCTATAAGTAGAATTCATCATGACATAGTTGTACATCCACATTGCATAATTTTATCAATTTCATTATGCAGTTTATCCCCTTTCTTATCACTTTACTCCTCCTCTCAGTCCCTTTCCTCTTTTCCAATGTTCTCCCTTCTATTTTCATGGGATTTCTCTCCCCTTTAAAAAAAAAAAAATTCCATATATCTCTCTAGCTTACACATATGAGAGAACACACTTGAATTTTGCCTTTCAGAGTCTGGCTTATTTCACTTAGCATGATATTCTCAAGTTTTCTCCATTTACTAGCAAATGATGTAATTTCATTCTTCTTTAAGTAAAACTTCATTGTGTATATAAACCACTGTAAGAGCCCTAATTGAGGAGATAGCTAAGATGGCGGCTAGCTGAGAGCCATAAAGGTGTTCAAGTGTTTTCACCTGATATTCATGCATTTATCTAAGAATCTTTTTATGCCCGTGAACACTGCGTGACGCACCTGTAAGCTCAAGCTGTTAGCACGTGTCCTTGTTAAGCCAAAAAGTATTTAACCGGGTGAGGGTGAGTTAGAGGTGTGGTTGGAGTTGGAGAGGTTGTTGGAGCTGGAGAGAGAAGTTAGAAGAAAGAAGAATAAAAGAACTTTTTTTTTTTTTTTTTTTTTTTTTTTTTTTTTTTTGTGGTACCGGGAATTGAACTCAGGGGCACTCAACCACTGGGTCACATCCCCAGCCCTTTTTTGTATTTTATTTAGAGACAGGGTCTCGCTGAGTTGCTAAGTGCCTCGCCATTGCTGAGGCTGGCTTTGAACTCACGATCCTCCTGCCTCAGCCTCCCAAAGTGCTGGGATTACAGGCGTGCGCCCAGCTCAAAGAACTTTTTCATTTCCAGTCTGCCTCCGAATTTTTCTCTTGCAGCAATGTTGCTGCAAGTGGCAGCCGCCGCAGGCGGCGACAAGTCGTGGCCTGTACTAGTTCGGAATCGGCAGGTAAGAACTGAGAAATCTTTAAAGATGGGTGCGAAAATAACAAAAAGCCGAGTACTAAAAGCTATGGCAGAGTTTTTTGACATCGCTGACTCAGTTGATAGTGAGGAGGAAAGTGATCAAGAAAGCATAGCCTCTGCTGAGTCAGATAAGACCAGTAAGGATAATATTGGTGTGAACTCAAAAATAACGAAAGTAAGAGCTGCTAAAGCTATCAGAGATTTATTAGAAATAGTCGAGGAATACATGCTCTCAATAGAATCTGAAACCCAGGATGATACTACCAGTGAAAGTGATAGTAATGAGGAGGAGCCAAATAACCATGAAAGCACAGCCTCCTTCGCTTAGTCAGTTAAGACCAGAAAGGACCGTCAAGTAGAGGAACCACTGGTGCCCTCTGCTCCCTCATGGGTGGAATCCATTACAGAAACCATGAGGGGTATTTCTGAGCATATGCGTGCCCTTGAGGCAGAGATTAACGGCCTTTCTGAGCCCTCGAATGCCAAAAACTGCAGGAACATTGGGACCTGCCAGTATTTGAAAATGAAAATGGGCAGAGATACCACCAATCCCTAGATTTTAAAACAATAAAAAATTTCAAAGAGGCGATAATGACCTATGGGCCTCAAGCTCCGTTCACATTGAGCATGCTGGAGTCCCTTAACACTTTAACTTTAACCCCCTCAGACTGGAAGGGGTTATGCAAGACAGTATTGAGTGGAGGATAATACCTGATCTGGAGGTCACAATTCCAGGAACTTTGTGTAGAAACAGCTAGGAGGAATGTAACTGCAGGCTTCCCAGACCAAAACGTAGATATGCTAACAGGTGAAGGACAGTTTGCTGAACTACAAATACAAATGCAATATGATCCCGGTGTATACACACAGATAGACGCTGCCGCTGTCAAAGCATGGAAGACCTTACCAGGAACAGGTGATTTGCAAGGCAGCTTATCAAAAGTAATACAGGCGGCAACAAACCACATTTTCCATTCCTCTGTTGATGTGCACCTGGAATGCTTCCATAACTTGGCGATTGTGAATTGTGCCGTTGTAAACATTGATGTAACTGTATCACTATAGTATAGTGATTTCATTTCTTTGGGATAAATACCAAGGAGTGGGATAGATGGGTCATATGGGAGTTCTATTCCTAGTCTTTTGAGGAATCTCCATGCTGCTTTCCAATTTGTAGTACAAATTTGTAGTCCCACCAACAATGTATGAGTGTGACTTGTTCCCCACATCCTTACTAGAATTGACTATTATTTGTATTTTTTAAAAAAATTTTTATCCCTCAAAATTCAGACTGTTCATTAGTTTGATGACTACCATTCTAGCTGGAAAAGATCAATGTAGTTTTGGTTTGCATTTCCCTGATTGCTAGAGATATTGAACATTTTCTAATATATTTGTTGGCCATTTCTGTTTCTTCTTTTGAGGAATGTCTGTTTAGTTCATTTGTCTGTTCATTAATTGTATTTGTTGTTGTTTTGGGTGGTGGTGGGGGGGGGGTGTTTTGGTGTTAAACTTCATGAGTTCTTTATATATTCTGGATATTAATCCCTTGTCAGAAAAGTAGCTGGCAGAAGTTCTCCCATGCTGTAGGCTGCCTCTTCACACTTTCAATTGTTTCCTTTGCTCTGCAGAATCTTTTAAATTTGAAGCTGTCCCACTTATTGATTTCTGGTTTTACTTCTTGAGCTTTAGGGGTCTTATTGGGGAAATTGGTGCCTGTGCCAACATATTGAATTATTGACCCTGTTTTCTTCTAGTAGCCACAAAATTTCTGATTTAATTCTTAGGTCTTTAATCCACCTTGAGTTGTCTTATGTGCAAGGTGAGACTTTATTTTTCAGTGTACTTTTAAGTTTACATAAAAATTGAACAAAAATACAGAGAGTTCCCTGTAGGCTGCCTGTCATGGCCAGCCACGGCGCCGCCACGGGAGGAAAATTCTCGGAGGCAGAGTTAAGCTTTTACTACTTTTACTTCTACTTTCTTAGAGCTTAGAGAGGGAAAGAAAGATTTTTAGAGAGAAAGATTAAAGCGAGCTTTTCTTCTTGTCTTCTTAGCTTAGAGTCTTCCTTCTTCTTTCTTCTGTCTTAGAGTAGAGTCTTAGTTAGAAAGATAGAAAGATAGAGCTTAGCTTAGAGAAAGACTAGAGCTTCTTTCTTCTCTCTTCTTTCTTCCTTCTTCTGTCTTCTGTCTTCTGTCTTCCTCGGGAGCCTCGGCCTTACTCTGACCAGTCCTCTGGAGCCTCGGCCTAACTCTGGCCAGTCATTACTTCTTCTATCTGGTTTCTCTTCTGTAAACCGCTCTGCCTACGTTTCTGGCCGCTCTGATTCTTCTGACCGACCGAGTGACTGCCCGGCTGACTGAATTCTCCGTTCTCCTAACTCGGACCGCTTTCACCCGGTTATATACCTTCAGGTTTGCGGGTGCCTACAGGTGCGTCACATACATATCAGGTGGAACTTATGGCTTCCAGCTAGCTGCAACAGCCCTTCCTAATTAGGGCTCCTTCAGTTCCCATATATACTCTCTTGCCTTCCAGACAGTTGCCTCTATTAACATCTTGCATTAATGTAGTACAGTTATTATAATTGGTGAACTAGTAATGATAAATATTTATTAACTCAATTCCACGATTTAACTCAGAGACCAGTCTCCATGTTGTACAATCATATGAGTCTTGAGATGTGCATAATGTCATGTGGATCACTACATTACAGTAGGTTCCCTATCCTAAAAATTCTGTATGCGATCTATTCATCCATCCCTCCTTCCTGCCAAACCCCTGCCAGTCAGTTGTATGTTTATAGTCTCTTCATCTTTTTTTTCCCCAAAAATGTTACACAGTTGGAATCAAACTGCGTATAGCCTCTTCCAATTGGCTTCCTTCACTTAACAATAGGCAATGAAAGTTCCTCTTCATTGCTTTATAGCTCATCTGTTTATGTCACTGAATAACATCCTGATGCATGGATATACCACTGTTTGCTTATCCACACATCTGTTGAAGAACATCTTGAATGCTTCCAACTTTGGGCAACTATGAAATGTCAGCATAAACATTTTTGTTCAGGTTCATGGGCACATACATTTTCAGATTCTGTGGATAAATTCCAAGGATCCTGTGGCCACACAATGGTTAGCTTTCTGAGAACAGCAAGAATGTCTTCAGAAGTGGCCATGCCATTTGCATTCCCACCAAAATCAACGAGCTCCTATTGTTCCACGTCCTGGACAGCATTTGTTGTTGATAGTATATAGGATTTTAGGTGCTCCCATAAATGTGAAGTGCTATCTCCTTGTTGTTGTTGTTGTTGTTGTTTTTAATTTTTGTTGTTGTTGTTGTAAATGGACACGGTATCTTTATTTTGTTTATTTATTTTTTATGTGGTGCTGAGGATCGAACCCAGTGCCTCACGCATGTGAGGCAAGCACTCAACCACTGAGCGGCAACCCCAGGCCCCTCTTGTTGTTTTAATATGCAATATCCTAATGAAGTTAATCTACTTTTAACTTGTGTCCACCCTTGAATCAATCTGTGTATTTCAAGTGATGGGTATATTGGTTGACCATCTGTATCTCAGACTTTAGTTTCAAGCAGGGAACCACAAGAATTGTCAGTTACTTGCAGATACCCAATTCACACATGAAAACTGATTTGCAGTTATATTATAAAGAGAATTGGAGGCCATCATGACCAACACATTGATTAGCCACAAAATATGTAAACAAACCTCCTGATGAAATATAGTAATAACTATTAGAAGGAATGCTCATATTTAAATTATTCTCAGGTGAAAGGCATGCAGTAAATTTCAAGGATTAAGGAAGGAAATGGTACACATATGTAGTAGAGGCTGGAGTAAGTAGCAATGGGAATATGGAGCTAAATTGAAACAATGTGAAAGACATGTGGAATAAAATACACCAATTTTTCAATATGAATTTTTTATTGTCCACATTGATTCATGAGTACATATAGCTCCTTTCTGTGTGAAAAATGCCACACAGTGGAAATGAAATAAATAATCCACTAGAGGTCTTTTACAATTTAAATTAAGCTATTATTCAATGTAATTACTAGTCTGAATGTTGTAAAGTTTCTCTAAACAAGAACTATGGATGTTGTTTATTCTGCAAGATGGTTCATTGCACAATTATGAATAATCAGCAAATGACTCTGGGTTGATGATCAGAGTGTATGTTTTAGTTGAGAATATTTTTTGGCAATGAATATACAATGCCCCTTAATTCAATCAAAGAGATTTTTACATGCATTGATTCAATAAATGTATTTTTTGAAAATGAATACTTTGGCTAAGTAATAGGGTGCCTCTTAAAATGCAGTTGATGTGTTTGAATCTTCCAATAGGGAAGAATAAGTACGGGTTAGAAGCTTATACTATTGGCATAAATTAGTGATGTAACTTGGGGCATGAAGAGGGGAGTTAATGCAAATATTTCACAGTTGTGTAATGATATATGTGCAAAGATTGATTTAATCTGGGATTGATCATTAGCAAAAGTTTAAGCCATATGGCAACTGACATTTATGTATGTGTTTTACCAATTTTATCCATTAGGGAAGAGTTTAAAGAACCAGCACTTTGTAAGTTTCTTGATGCAATAGTCTAGAGAAGATTTTATTCAGTAATAAATACAGTGGTGGAAAAATTCTATGTAAAATTTTTGTAAAATCACGGAAGGATAGTGTCAAAAGAATTTAAACTGATGATAGATTGCATTTATCCAATTCAAAGGCTTGTGTTTATTTTATCTAGAGTTCTAATAATATCAGTGGTTGGTGTTTTCTGGACATGTACTGGAAAAAAGAAAAGGGAAATAAGAATGATTTACAGAGGAATAGATTTTTAACATAGTAGGCAAAAACCTAGTATGTATACAAATTCCAAAAGTGTGTGTCTTGGTTTTTAATTTATTAGAATGACAGGATTTGGGAAGGAAGGTAACTAATTTAGCTACCCATCCACGAAAACCTGTTGCCTGTGGAAACGAGACAAGTTGGTTTTGCCCCTGTTAAGGGCAGGTACAAGACAAAGGGCCATACATTCTGACCAGGAATTGAGGAATGTAGTTGATATAACTCATTCTTATTCATTCAGGTGACTTAGGATATCACTTAACTATGATCAAAACTATCAGTTACCACCCAGCTTTTAATAACATTATGGGTTAAATGGCACTGTGATTTTATCATGGCTGTTGCTGAGGTCCTTGTCATTGACATCATCAACATTTCATTTCCATGGCGCCTTAAAATAGCCAAGTCGCACACTACCCAAGAGCATCAAATCAAACATGGTGCCATATTTGGGTCCAAAAATGTTTGGGGTTCTGAATTTACAGGGAGAGATAAAAGTAAAATCTGGATTTAAATGTATGGTCTTAAATACAGGACTTACCAGATACGAAACTACCAAGTTAATTTGGATCACAGTGTTCTATAATAGTTGGAACACTTGATTGAGGGTGGAAATGCATGACTTGGTTGTTAATTTTCCCAAACGGTCTTGATCATTCTGGCTTTTATTTCTTCAGCTACAAAACAAAGAACAAAGTAGAGGTTAAAGTCAACACAAATACTTAGCTTTATAGAACCACTGTCTTTAAAAACATAATTAAACTGTCTTAGTGGAATGTGACCTCACATCCTGATATCTTTTATACTATTCCAGTTTATAAAACAGAAGATACCGATCCTCTAATAAACTCTCTTCACTTTATTTTGGGTTATACAACTCGTGGCTTTTGATGCTCTGTCCAGTATGAGATCAAAATTTCTTCTGGGATACTGTAGCAGATTCTGGCTATGGAAAAAGACAAACAAATATGAAAAGATTTAACAGAGATTGTTTGAATTTGTTTAACATCTCCAAGAATGGTGTTTCCAGAAAAGGATAACTTGCCACTGGCATTTGCCCAAATTCATCTATTCGGTTTGATCCCAAAGTAGGGAGGTTGTCATTTTAAGTGCAGATATAGGACTCAATATTTCATTTATTCAGAAGGGGGCACACTTGTGCTTTTAATAGCAGAGGTATTCAGATTAGCTAGTATATGAAATTTATACATAAATTTTTAGCAGATGACAGAACTGTTCCTCATTATCAAGCTTTCTTAAAATACCAATATATACTAATTTATTATTTCTTAAATATGGAGAAAGCCAAACTTCAACATGCAGATTTCTTTTTAGAGAAGGGCTTCATTTAAATTTTTTTCCAAGTCCAGAGTCCTATTATGCTAAAAACTTATAAAATTTGATTTCAGAGTTACTCAAAGTGATTAGCTGTGCTGTTCATAAGGACTTCCATGATCATGGAAATAACATTTATGGCAACCTCTGATAAATTTTCAACTCATCTCCAATTTTGACAACCTGACAATATTAAAAATATTTTCCCCACTGGTGTTGATTAAAACTATGCCATTATTCATATGCCAAGACACTGAACCACTTTGGGGAAGGAGACTTAAGCCATGAGGTATCAATATTTCTATCTGTGGTTTTAGGTCCTGAGTCATAATCATTTTTCTTAGAAGGACAAGACTGGTTCAACATGAGGTTTTCAAAAGAGTACGAGTTTATCCTAAAGCTTTTGAAAATTCATAGCTCCACCCAGAACATTGACTCAGTGTTGGTATGCTGAACCTCATTTAAGTATTTGTTCAAGAATGATAATATCCAAGGGGTTTAAATCACACAGAAAGGGCTGGGGATGTAGCTCAGCGGTAGAGCGCTCGCCTAGCACGTGCGCGGCCTGGGTTCGATCCTCAGCACCACGTAAAAATAAATGCATTGTGTACAACTAAAAGCAAATAAATAAATATTTTTTAAAAAATCACACAGAAATACCTAAGATACAGAGACCACTAGAAGATAGAATATAATTAAAATTTGCAGTGAGCTTTTGTTTAAAATTTTGAGAAACTTTCAATCTGTATGACTCTATATACATGTATAGACATTCATATGTCATTTATATGTGTATATATATGCATATGTACACACATAGATGTGTGTATACACATATATGACGAAGGGGGATATCTTTGATATATAAAGTACTTTTACAAATAATGAAAAATACTTAAAATGATCCAGAAAACTGTGCAAAGTAAAAGATGGTCATTATGCAACTTATGATTAGAATGACTAAGCATTCAGTGCTTATCAAAGAAGGGAATTAGTCTTTCTCATAATCTAAACAGAACGCATGTTAAACAATGAGATTGAGAGACTGTGTTTTGGCCCTATGCAAGTAATGTGGATTAGCATGAGCCTACATGTGTGGGTTCCCTCTGGTGCTTGCTCACCTGCTTCCTTTCTTCAACATATTCCAAGTCTTCTGCATTTACATTATTTTCTCCGCGAGATGGATCATGTTGGTGCAGATGTAAGTTTGTAAACTAATATAATATGACAGTGTGATCGCCAATTTCAGTGTCTATCCCATTTGGCTAGATATACTTAACATCTTTCTTGCAGAAAGAATCCCATCAATAACTGCAAGAAGATATTTATTGCCATGATGTTTATAAGCAATGAGAAGTAGGTGACTGAATCAGTGTCTGTCCAAGAGAATTAGTTTAGGAGTGGTGGCAAAATGCTTCAAACAAATACTTTATAACAATACTGTAAAGAGAATCTACGTACATTGATTAAAAAGAAGTCCAAATGTGTTGGTAAATCAAAAAAGTAAGCACATTGTGGAGTAATTCCTGTTATCCAGGGGAGAAATATGCAATAGGTACTTAGAAAATAAATGCTTGAATTGTATTCTCCAAATTACCCCCAAAGAGTGATTGTCTTGTCATTGTTGGGTTACATGTGTTCTTTGTAATATATCTTGTGACATCTAATATTTTAAAATCATATCTTTAATTTATATTCAGAAAACATAACAAAATTCTTGTTAAAACACTATCTTGAGAGCCTGGCGTGGTGGTGCACACGTGTAATCCCAGCACTTGGGAGGCTGAGGCAGGAGGATCAAGAGTTCAAAGCCAGCCTCAGCCATGGTGAGGCACTTAGCAACTCAGTGAGACCCTGTCTCTAATAAAATACAAAAAAAGGGCTGGGGATGTGGCCCAGTGGTCAAGTGCCCCTGAATTCAATCCCCAGTACCAAAAACCAAACCAACCAACCAACCAACAAACAAAAAACACTATCTTGAAATCAAATTGCTTAAACTTTCATGGAGAGCAAACCAGACCAGAAAAGTTAAGCTGGTGATAGGAGATGTTACACAAATAGCAGTAAGAGATGGGAGGAGAAAGCAAGTAAGAATTTAAAGGCATAGGTGTTAGGTGTTTCTCTTCTAATGTATCTCAATTTCCTCTAAAATTCTTGAAAATGAGCATGCTGGACTATATGATTTCTAGGTTCCTGTTTTAGTTAGGAACTAACTGTGAACACAAGTCCTGACAAGAACAACATGGAGAAAGAGAAGTTTAATTTGGTTCACAGTTTTAGAGGTTCGGTGTATAGATAGCCAACCCCATTACACCATGGCAGAAGGGCATGGTGGGGAAGCAACTCAGGATAGGACAACCATAAAGCAGAGAGAGGTCTGCTTTTCAGACAAGATATAAACCCCAAAGGCACTCCCCCAGTGACCTACTTCCTCCAGTCACACCCTACCTGCCTACAGTTATCGCCCAGTTAGTCCATATTTTACTGGATTAATCCACTGATTAGGTTGTAATTTTCATAATTTAATCATTTTGACTCTAACCATTCTTTTTTTTTTCTCAAATTTATTTTTCATTCCAAGTTGTTAAAAATGACGGCAGAATGTATTACATTTCATATTAAACTTGTAGAGCACATTTTTACATATCTCTGGTTGTATACAAAGTATATTCACACCATTCGTGACTTCATACATGCACTTAGGGTAATGATATCCATCTCATTCTACCATCTTTTTTTTTTCTTCACCCTTTCCCCCCCTCCCTTCCTCTCCCTCCCTATTGGCCATTCTGGTGTTCCTCTAATCCTCCTATGCTCCCCATCCCAACCCGACTGTGAATTGGCTCAGTCAACAAATACATGAAAAAATGTTCAACATCTCTGGCAATCAGAGAAGTGCAAATCAAAACCACTCTAAGATTACATCTCACACCCATCAGAATGGCAGCTATTAAGAACACAGACAACAATAAATGTTGGCGAGGATGTGGAGAAAAAGGCACATTCATACATTGTTGGTGGGACTTCAAAATGGTGCAGCCAATATGGAAAGCAGTATGGAGATACCTTGAAAAACTTGGAATGGATCCACCTTATGACCCAACTATCCCACTCCTTGGTCTTTACCCAAAGGTCTTAAAAACAGCATACTACAGGGACATAGCCACATTAATGTTTATAGCAGCACAATTCACAATAGCTAAACTGTGGAACCAACCTAGATGCCCTTCAGTAGATGAATGGATAAAGAAAATGTGGCATATACACACAATATAGTATTACTCAGCAATAAGAGAGAATAAAATCATGGCATTCACAGGGAAATGGATGGAGTTAGGGAATATAATGCTAAGTGAAGTCAGCCAATCCCAAAAAGCCAAATGCCAAATGTTTTCTCTGATATAAGGAGGCCGATTCACAGTCGGGTTGGGATGGGGAGCATAGGAGGATTAGAGGAACTCTAACCATTCTTGCATAGTTTCATAAATTAGCTTTCGGAGGATACCAAATATCCAAACCATAACAGTTCCCCTGACTTTCAGTGATTCTATGCATAAGAATTAGTCTAGCTTTTGCAGCTACACTGTCTATACTGTGGAACCAATCTGTGAGAGCAGAAGCTGGAGATTCTTTGCAGGAGATCATTGATATTTCCCACAGCCATAAAATAGAAGGTCTGCATCTCAATCATTTAAATTTCTTTATTAAGCCACGAGAGGTTCCATGTCTTTTCTCATTTCCTACATGAAGGCGCTGGCCACAGCCTCAGCTGAGGTTCATAAGAATTAGAAAAATGACATACCAGAAGTCTTCCAAGGTGATCGCTGAGGAGTTTGCCCATTAACTGGCAGGGAATTGAAAGCCTTAGGGTTACAGCATGGGTTCAATATCTGATCTCAGTCAGCCAGATTTTGATTATCTGTCTGCTTTGCCTTTTTCAGGAAGGCTACAGGCTACCTGAGGATGTGATGGTGTCGTGTGTTATGCCATGTCTTACCTTCAGACTCCAGTTCTTAATACTAGGTAGACAAAGAAGATCACTGCTCAGCAAAGGAATAGATAAGTGAATGATTGAGTAAGTGAGCAAACTAGTCACTGGATGAAGGTGCAGATGGCTAAGGACATTCATGAATTTTTTTGTGCAATAAATACATCCAGTCATTACATGTGGCATTAAGCACTTGTCCTGGACCAAGACACGTCACTTTCTCCTCCTGAGCTTCAGCTTCTTCATCTGCAATATAAAGAGGTTGGACTCCATATATTCTAAGTTCTCCATCAGTCCTACCATGACCAAATTCTATGCGTTCACATAGCTATAAATTGCATCTAAAGCTTTCCAGTCACCATCATCATCCAATTATCTGCTATCATCATCTTAGATCTAAACCTCAGCAACTCACCTGATTGTTCTGCATGGTTGCATTTGCACCCATGTGGTCCATTTTTCATATAGAGAGCACACAGTGTGGCACATTTGAGAAAACGTCTTAGATACTATTACTCTAAGTGTCCATTACCTTCCAGTTACTGCCCGTGACAATTTGAATGAACTATAGTTCTCTTTTTTTAAAAAAATATTTATTTATTTGCTTTAGTTGTATACAATGTGTTTATTTTTATGTGGTGCTGAGGATCGAACCCAGGCCATGCATGTGCTAGGCAAGCGCTCTACCACTGAGCCACAACCCCAGCCCCAACTGTAGTTCTCTTACGCTGGCCTGTGAGGTCCTCTGTGATCTGGTCCTTGCCTACCTCCATCTTCCTATATCCCTCTTCCTGCTGCTTATCATGGCTCTTTCTGACCTCTGGTATAGCACAATATCTCCTACCTTTGGGTTTTGTCATTGCTTTTTCTTCCGTCGAGAAGATACCTGACTTAGACCTGTGTATACCTTCTTCTACTAGAGAGTCACAGTGATTGGCACCTACTCACAAAGTCTTTTCCTGGTCATTCTAGATATAGTATCTCTAGAACATCCCCACTCCCTTTATGCCCCATGCATGATTATATATATGTTCCCTTCATATACCTTGTTTTATATTCTTCATCGTCCCATTTCTGGCCCTGAATTATATTGTTTGCTATTTGATTTCCTAGAGTTAGAATCTTTCTCCACCCTCACTCACGTATGAGCTGTTGTTTATTGCTCTGTCCCTACTGAGGAGAGCAGTAGTAGACACATATAGGAGACAGACCCATAGTAGGTATTCCAGGAAGATTAGTAGCACATTAATAAGTAATTTTCTGTCCAGACATAATGGGCCGTAACTGAGAGGTTTTGACCTGCGTAGTGATTTGTATTCCTTTCTGTGGATTTGTGTAATGCCTTAATGAAATGCTGCTGGATGTGATAATATCTGCCTCATAGGGTGTTGTAACGATTAAAGAAGATAATGTATATTAAAGGTACTTTGTCAGAAGGAAAAATGATGTTCATCATCCTGATCCTGATTCCACAGAAGAGGAACCTGGCTCTCCAGTGTTTGCCCTATAGCTAGCTACTCAAGGTTACAGAGATGAACTCTTGTCGTTGCTTCACAGAGCATCAAGAAAAGTGCTTTTACAGAGTCTTCCCACATTTTGGGGTTGAACATCCCTCACTAGGAGGTCCTAAGCATCACATGGACATCTCCTGATACTTAGGGATAGAAAAAAAGTCCACTGATTGATCAGAAAGGTTATGAAGAACAGTTAAAACAGCCAACGGGAACATGGGAATGAAAAATTCAAGACAGAATTTGGCCCACTGGCCCAGATCGTAAGGGAATAAACTACTTGTGATGTTTAATGTGTGGCTATAGAAAAGTTAATAGGTTTGTGAACAAATGTCCCAAACCCTCAGCTCAGAGTATGATTTCCCAGTTCAAAAAACTTTTCTACCCTGAAGGCAACAATTTTTACTCAGCTTTTGTCCAAAGAAACTGCCACTATTTCATAATTTTTCTTTTTCTCCTTTTTTCCTTAGTGAAATATGTTCAGTATTGCTTGGTGGAATTCTGCCTTGTTATTTGATATTAAGACATTTTCTTGTCATCTGCAGCCACTGGGGATAATCAGAGCAGCAGATGACACTGAAGGATATATTGGAATATTGAGCGATAGGGCATATTTTTATGTAATTCAAACGACCAGCTATTTAAGACAACTCAGCATCAAAGTAGTGTGATTTCATTTGTAGTACAGTTAAGAAGTATTCCATTTTGAAATTTAATAGTTGCTCATTAAAACACACATGAACAATGAGTCATACACTGTTGTAACTGGTGGCAAAATTTAAAAATCATATGGAATAATTTTTGAACAAACTTAATGAGCAGAATGATCAGAGAGGGTTCATGATATGGCAAGGTCTTCACAGCTTTTAACCAACTGGTGTAAGAATGATGGGTTTCCTCACGCTGGTCCACCAAATCTGCATAATATAATATTTGCTTCATTATGTTTGGACTGAAAGTTTCTGATCCAATTGACAGTATGCAAGATTGTTTTTCAAGCACTAGTAAATGTTGGAAATGAAATGAGAAAGGAACATTTTGTGTTGTGGTTTTCTTAGAGCTGAATGTAATTTTATTTTATTTTTATATATTTATCTTTTGCTGTAATGGGAATTCACATAGCACCTCATGCATGGTGGGCAAGCCCTGTACCACTGAGCTGCATCTCTAGCCCTGAATATAATTTTAGAGCTGAAAGCACCCCTTCCTTAGAAACTACACACGTCTAGAGAAATATTGTGACTTGCCCAAGGTTATGCAGATCTAGAATCCACAATCTCAACCATATCTCCCTTATACTTCTTCCCATCCTATTATTTCTTTTTTTTTAAAAAAAAAAATGGACACAATACCTTTATTTTATTTCTTTATTTTTTGTGGTGCTAAGATTTGAACCCAGCACCTCACACGTGCTAGGTGAGCCATAATCCCAGCCCCCCAACCTATTATTTCTATTTTATTTCTTGGTTCATAAGTTCATCCAATGTGATCCACAAGACATCTACAGTAGTGCTAATCATACTCAAGTTAGGGAGTTATTCTATACCTTCATAATGTGCCTGCAATATGAAGTCTCTGTAAAGAACTTCTTAAAATAATCTGGCTTTATCCTCACCAACAACAAAGAATGTAACCATAGGTGTTGACCACATTTGAAGGAGAAGGACATTTATATTCACAGAGATGTGTTACTCAAGTTTCCATAACTAGGAAATGGGGACTGGGATGCAAATCTCACATCCATGTCTCAAGGACTTGAAAGCTGGGCTGGGATTGTAGTTCATTGATAGAGTGCTTGCCTAGCATGTGTGAGGGTCTGGGTTCAATCTCATATATAAATAAATAAAATAAATGTATTGTGTCCATTCTGTAACTAAAAATATTAAAAAAAAAAACTTGAAAGCTTAGTCTCTTTATGACTCATGATGGTTAACCATTTCTTCTGTCTTGGAATCACAATTTGGGTCCCTCATTTTGTGTGCTTTCTCAAAATCCAGCTTTTTACTTGAGCAATAGCCTCCAAGAGTGAGCCCTGATATCTTCCTCTCCATTTGTTTTTGCAATAGATTGGAGTAGTGTCTTCCATGCAGCAGTGGGATCCCTTCGCTGACTGTTACATCCACAAGTCTTGTGACTTGCTTTGCTAGCATAATGCAGTAGCCTTAAGGCTGCCCAGGTACTCATCCAGGCCACATGGCCACATAAATAAGATGGGTTTAGTGGAAGAAGGGCAAAGGCATGGGCCAGTCATGTCCTACAGAGGTAGAGCCACACCGCTGATGTGTGGTTCACTACAGACATTTAAGAAGAATACCTACTCTAAATCAAAAAGCACCTAGTTGAGATCAGCCCAAATTGCTGACCTAGATAATCAAGCTAAACAACTGGATGTGGATTTGGGGTAGTTGTTTTAGTCAACTTTTTCTATTTGTGACCAAAAGATCTGAAAAGAGCAATTAGTGGAGGAAAAGTTTATTTTGGCTCATGTTACCAGATGTCTCAGTCCATAGATGGCCGACTCCAATGCTTTGGTGGGGGGGGGGGGGGGGGGGGGGGGGGGGGGGGGGGGGGGGGGGGGGGGGGGGAATCCTGAGGTGAGACAGAACATCATGGCAGACATGGAAGAGGAAAACAGTTCAGGGAATCACATGAGGAAGCAGAGAGAGCGCCACTCACCAAGGACAAAATATAAACCCCCCAAATAACCCCTCTCTGTGATCTATCACCTCCAACCACACCCAATCTGCCTCCAGTTATGACCCAATTAATGCACATCAGTGGCTTAATCCACTGATGGTGTTAGAACTCTCATAATCTAATATTTCCACCTCTGAATCTTCTTGCATTGTCTTGTTATGGCAAGATTGTAATAAATCACGGAGTTCATCTTAGAGCAGGGCACAGAAACTTTATTCATCAATTGGCAGTCCGGATCCACCAGCTGGCGGGCCAAGGGGTAGGCTGCAAGTCTGCACCTTCAAGCCGCTCCTGGGGTTTGAGCACACCTTTTATAGTCCAAAATCAGATTAATCATAAGTGGCTGTTGCTATGATTCAAAACCATAAACAAACGTCATGAGATCTAAAATCATAAGCAGAAGAGGGAGTGGGTCAAAAACGTCCCTAGTTGAGTACAAGTTAAAGAATGGTTATCAACATCTAGACAATCAATCTCTGACAGGGCACATTGTCCAAGAAAAATGGGAACCAAAAAACAGAACAATTTTACATTGTATAAGAATTGCCATTTGGGGGCTGGGGTTGTAGCTCAGTGGCAGAGCGCTTGCCTAGCATGTGTGAGGCACTGGGTTCAATCCTCAGCACCACATGTAAATAAATAAAAAATAAAGGCACATCAACAACTAAAAAAATATTTTTAAAAATTGCCATTTTATATTGCCAGACATGCTATGCTAAGCAACTATTGATGGGTACAGAGGTGGGGCTTTTCCATGGGAGAAGCAGTTTTTTACATGACATGGAGTCTCAAGGCAAAATGCAGTCTGTTTGGTCATTGCCCATATATCCTGGCCCATAATAGTCTCACACATAAAGTTTTGAGGACACCTCATATCTAAACCATAATAGTTAATAGAGAATTGACATAACTAATATTATTTTTATCTTAAGGAAGAGAAAATTGAGGCTCTACCAGTTGATCTTCCTTGTTGTTAAGTTCACATAACTAGGAAGTAGAAGAACTGGTCTTCCAGATTCTTTTATAAGAGGTCAAAAATTATTTTTACATCTATATTATCAATTCTATACCCAAGTGGATACATCAGTACATTCTGAAGTTGTACACTCTGTACTCTGATTTACCATGACCTTGCAGTCGCATCCACAGGTAGACACATATTTTCTACTGGTTGTAATGAACCCTATCCTTGAGGGATATATCCAGAGCTGCCTTTGTCATCGAGATGTCCACTGAGGCAGAAGGGATGAGAGCAGGTGCTAGGCTTTAATAATTGACTTTTTTTTTTTTTTTTTGCTTATCCAGACTAGGCTTCTAGGTAAAGAGCTCTCATGTAGATTCCTGGGGAAATTTGCTTTCTGTACTCTAAATACAAAGGTTCAAAGGACCTCATTCCATTCTAAAGCTTGCATGTAAAGTACAAGAAGTACCTTGAAATTGGAAGTGACGAGGTCACTGCATCTGCAGAGTAAACCTACAGCGTAGAAAGCACAGATTTTAGAGGAAGCAAAGGTGTTTTCACAAAAGGAAGTCTTCATTATAGTTTCTTAAATGCCATTCACTCAGAGAAGGTGAATTGATAGGATAAAAGACCTTGAACAGGACTCTTTTCCATGTCTATTTAAATATGAATTTTATTCGATTTGTGGTACTTTTAAAACAGCTTAAAATTTATAGTGGTACAACCTGTATCCAAATATGTGGAAATGTTTTTTTATATAATTTTTTATGGTTTTGATGAAGTAGCTCTGAAAATGTTAATACTTTTTATCTAATTCTTTCCCCTAAAACACTGATGTGTGTCTACTTATTCAATCTTCAATAAATATCACATTAAAATAATCCTTAACAAATCAAATGTTAAAATATCTTGAATATTATGTTAAAGTAGTATCAAGCTTGTCACCCAGAAATCTAGCACATAATTTTCAGTCTTAAGTAATTCTAATTGTATGGAAGCTTAAAATATTATAGTGCAACTTTTTTTTTTTTTTTTTAGATTGTGGATTACAAAACCAAAAAATTACCTCTATTGAATAATTCAATTGACATTGATTGACACACTCCAACTCCAAGTTCTGGTCACTTGATTCCAACCATCATTAAACCTATAGTTCTTTGGAAGAAAATTTCAGAAAGCTGAGACTTACAATGCCTTGTCATGACTCTATGACTGGATCAACACAGAGTATTATACATGTACACTGCAGGGTTTTCTTATTTGAAATGGGGCAGGGGGTTCAAGAGAGTTGCCAAGGATTCCACAAGGAAGGTGATACCTGACAGATTAGTAGAACTTAGCTAAATACTGGAGAAGAACGTTTCTATCACAGAGAGTGTGATGGCAAAGGCAAAGATGACTTGGCATTTCTTAAAGAAGAGAAGTCCATTGTGACTAGCAGTTAGATTCTTGGAAAGACAAAGCAGAAACTAAGTATAGTAAGTAAGATTGATGTAGGAAGCTGAAATTGCCTCATGGAAATCCCTTTTCATCATGTAAAAGAATTTGACTTTTCTTCTAAGAAGACTGGGATTCTGTAAGGAAGCAGCCTGGTCAGGTCTGCATTTAGGAAAGTCATTTTGACATGAAGAGATGCTCATGCATAGATGAGAGAGGGAAATATAAGCTGAGGGACTCATT
This sequence comes from Tamias sibiricus, assembly GCA_025594165.1. Classification (NCBI taxonomy): domain Eukaryota; kingdom Metazoa; phylum Chordata; class Mammalia; order Rodentia; family Sciuridae; genus Tamias; species Tamias sibiricus. Next base: position 19,918,863 of record CM046675.1, read on the forward strand.
TGGAACCTGTTCTAATGATTCTAGGTGAGAGATGCTGTTCACCTCAACTAGGGTACCATTTAGTGGGGATGAAGAGAAAAAGCTGGAATCATCAGATTTTTTAGAAAGGTAATTTGAATGGGCTTCCAAGTTGTTAGGATGTGGAAGAGTGTGTAGATGAAGGGTGCAAGAAGCTAATTAGATTTCTAGAACCAGCAACAGTGGTGGTGTAGGGGCACCCCCTCCTCCACAGAAAATCTTAACTAAGCTTCTCAAGAAATCTTCACCATGGCTGATTTTAGGACTGTCAGCAAAAAAGTCTCTCTCTCTAAAAAAAGTTCAATGTAGATAAACTTCCTATTTTCCTGTTGCTCTATTACTTGGCCACTGGCCTGGAAGAAATCAGCACTTCATGTGCTGGACGCCCCTTTACTCATTTTTTACAAACATGTATCCAGTATAGTAGTTTGTAGAGTGTGTTTGCAAATGCAAAATGTGATAATAAAAGGACAAATTCTTTAAACAAGACCTCTGGCCTTGAGCTGGAGCTTCACAGAGATGTCTACATTTCTAAGATAAGAGAAGTTACTAACTGGGCTCAGAGTCAGAGCGGTTAGACGTCAGAAGAAAAAAGAGTCAGAGTGGTTAAGAGTTTGAGAGGTTGCTGAAGCTAGAAAAAGCCAGAGAAGCTAGAGAGAAAAAGAGAAAGCCAAAGAGAAAAAGAAGATATAAGGAAAAGAGTTTAGTTTAGAAGCCAAAGAGAAAAAGAGAATAAAAGAATCATTCCTGCCACCGAATTTCCTCCCGCGGTATTGTAGTTGCAACAGCATCAGGCAGCTACAGGGCTCCATGGTAACAGATGGCAGGGGGAGGAAAGAAAGGGGAAAAGAAGCCTTCTTTTATTCTGAGAAGAACACCTTCTCAGGTGTTGTCCTTGAAGGGTTAACTTGCCCAGAACAGTGAAAGAATAAAACTGCTTTTATGTGAACTTCTGTCAACTGTGAACTTCTGAGCCCCTCCCCTTACTTTCTGGGTATAAAGTTCTGAAACTACCTGAACTCGGGGTTCAAGGGATTAATTGATTACAGTGAAGGCTGTACCCTCTGAACTCGGCTGCAGCCAAATAAAACTGTTCCTGCTATCTTTGGTGCCTTGCCTCATCTGTCCCTACAACAGTGGGTAGTTCCATAGTCAAAGGTAGGAAACACAAGAAGTTTGCAAGTGAAGGTAGTGAGATGATTTCAGGGATAATAAGTTTCATGTCTAGATAAGACTCCAAATGAGATGACTAGAAGAAACTTGGATTTCTGGATTTTGAAACTCCATAGCAAGGTCTGAGATATGTATATAATTCTTGTAGTTGTCAGTGGGTACAGTATAATTCAACATGAGGAGTAAGTGATATTCCCCGGGGGAAGACATACGAAAGAGTGATTCTGAAACTTTGGGCTCAGATCAATTGACTGGGAAATCAGGTAAGATTTAGAATCCTGGGTACCAAATCCAGCATGTCTCATGGAATAGGTGAAGAACTTAGCTCACAAGTCTTCATTTTTGGCAACTAGAACCCTTTCTTATGGTCTGGATGGAGATGATACTCTGATCCTACTTTGAAGCAAAAGAAGAGGATCTTGCATAGTAGCCTGAGCAGTATCCATACATAAGAGAGAGACAGAGGAAGAGGAACCCAGAAAGAAGATCATGAAGAAGTCATGAGACATAGAAGAAAACCCAACAGACTGTTCCAGTTTTTGTGGAAAGAAAGTTGGTGCAAGAGAAGGAGCAGTCTACAGAGTCCTAGTTGAGAGGTAAAGATGAAGGTTGAAAGACAGCCACTGCTTGGAACAGAAAAGGAGGTCAGAAAAAAGTTAGCAAGCACAGTTCAGTAGAAAGACGTGGGCTGCAGCCAGATTGCAGTTGGTTGAGGTTTGACTGTGTGATGAGGGTGAAAAGACAGGATGCAGAGGCAAAATCTTTTAATGGAAGTTAGGATGAGAAAGGAAGGAGGTTGCTGCGGTGGAATGTGGAATGGAGGGTAAATTCTGTAGGATGTTCTCAATCTCTAGTTTTATTTTAAAGCTGTGTTTTTAACAGATTCACTGAAGCCTAACATGTTATAAATTCATCCACTTAAAGTGTGCATACAATTCAGTGGATCTTTCATAAAATCATAAAGAGGTATAATCATCACCACAATACAGTATGAGAATATTTCCATTGTCTCAGGGATACTTTTTGCACTCAATTACAGTTAATCCCTAGTCTCATTCATGCTCACCTCTAGAGAAACACAAATGCATTTCTTCCCCTAGAGACTTATCTGTTATAAACATGTTGTATACATCATACAACATATGGTCTTTTGAGTCTGGCATTTTTTTTTGTTGTACTCTACTATATAATTGGTAAAGTTCACCTTCAAATTGTGTGTCAGCACCCCATTTCTTTTTCATTGTTGCAGTATATTCTTTCTTGTGGATATACCACGTTTTGTGTATTCATTCATTAGCCAACAGACATTCTAATCATTTTAATCTTTTTAAGTAGCACTCCTCAGTTGGTGCTCTACAAACATTCACATGAAAATCTTCATGTTAACATATGTTTTCATCTCTCTAGGATAGTTATCTAGGAGTGGGATTGCTGGCTTGTTGGGTAAGTTCATGTTGATCTTTCTAAGGGAGTGCCAAAGTCCCTTCCAAAATGACGGTGACATTTTTACATTCACACTCCCCCATCTCTACCCTAATGAGGTTGTATGTATTTATTTACCTTTATAACTGCATTCATTTATCCTGAAGGTAATAAACTGTGCTCCTTTGAATAGTGGGGATCAAAGTGGGGTGTTCTTCTTGCTTTTGTGTATTTTGGTAAGGCCAAGAATGGCTGAAATTTGACTGAGCATGAGCTTGCCCTGCAGAGGTGGCATATACTGTTATATGGTCAGCTTAGATCCAGGGGGTCAAACTTTGGAGTGAGCTTTTCTATTCTGTTCTTCACACACCTTGCCACTCCATCTCCATCCCTTTTTGCAGAGACCTAACAGAGGACAGATGGTAAACCACACAAAGTTAGAAGGTGTATAAGAAGGTCCAGTGGAACAAGAAGATAGAAGTCTCTAGATTGCACCATCATGTCCATAGAGGCATGGATATCTATTATCACATCTTAATTAAGCATTGCAAGTTGGGGGACTTGGGGAAAGTTATTAAACTCCCTGTAAGCTCAGTTTCTCCAACTTCACAATGAAGAGTATGGTAATGCAGATCTTAAAGGGACTAAATGAGACTTGATATACAAGTCACCTAACAGTCAATCCAGAGATAGCATTCAATAAATACTACATGTTAACATTTTATGATGTAAAATACAATCAAGAGTGTCATCAAATAAAACAGTGCAGTTTTGTTTGTGGAATTTGTGTATCTTCTCTGTCTCCCTTGTTCATATCCTACGCTTATGTTCTGCATTTTAAATTCAAGCCTCTTGAAGTTTAGAACCACATGTTTGATTTGATACTGATAAAAATCACAATGGTAGCAATACCTTCCTCCATTATCTTAGAGTAACAATATATTAGGTAGGGATTTTGCTAATATCTTCTATATGTAAGATTTAATATTGAGCCAGGCATGGTGGCACATGCCTGTAATCACAATGGCTTGGGAGGCTGAGGCAGGAGATTCAGGAGTTCAAAGCCAGCCTCAGCAATTTAGTGAGACCATGTCTTAAAATAAAAAATTAAAAGGACTGGTGATGTGACTTAGTGGTTAAGGCCCACTGAGTTCAAGCCTCAGTATGAAATTAAAAAATTAATGCTGAAAATGGTTTTGGTATGGGTAAATATCTCGAACATCGTATGTTGGAGAAATGATTTTTAGCTTCATCTTCCTCACACACATAACCCCAAAGTGTGGCCACTGTGCTGCCTCTGCCAGTGATAACAGCATCAGCCACAGCTGGTTGGTATAGAGAAACAGAGAGTCTACAAAAGTGTGTGAGCTGTGGCTTACAGCCACACAAGATGTTTTGTTTGTTTGGTGCCTGGGATTGAACTCAGGAACACTCAACCACTGAACCACATCCCCAGCCCTTTTTTTGTATTTTATTTAGTGAAAAGATCTCACTGAGTTGCTTAGGGCCTTTCTTAGTGGCTGTGGCAGGCTTTGAACTCGCGATCCTCTTGCCTCAGCCTCCCCAGCAGCTGGGATTACAGGTGTGCCCCTCCGTGCCTGGCTTCTTATGCGATTTTGTTTCTCTGAAGAGACAAGATAAAAAATGGCCTAACTTTATTACTACATTGAGCTAGTCTGCAATTCACAATAGTTGTATTCTCCTTCACAACCCAGCCAACACATGCTTACTTCCTGTTTTCAATTTAATACCTGAATTTTGCCCTGATATAGCCAAAGCTTACTTTAAAATGTTATCCCTGTATATTAAATACACAGGCTTTCTTCTCCATAGTCCCCGCCCCCTTATACAGCTGCTTGGAATTCATTGTCTAATAGCAATCATTGAGTTGTATGTTGTAATGAAGGTATTTTATAACTTTAAAAGGAAACTGCTGCCCCCCCCCCCAAACAGAGAGCTCACCTCTAACATGAAAATCAGCTGTTCAGTGGGAAGAATTGTCTCATAAACCAGTTCCAAACAGCTCTTCACAGAGTTCACATATACAGTTCTGGCAGATAATAAAAACACCTCTTTTTGGCCAAATGTGATTGGCACCATCCAGGTTCCCATCTTACCTCCTGCTGGGATCATGGATTTTCTTTAGTATCCAATTATTTTGTCAGGGAGATGTGTAAATCGAAGTAGCAACAATCATGTTCACATGTATGTTAAGCAACAGAATAGTTTGCACAGATGCAGAGTGCTACAAGTTGTATTTTCAGCTTGGGTCCACATGTGGAAAATATTTCTACAATTTCCTTCAATGTCATCAGTTTTTAAGGCCCTCCTAGTCCATCTAATTTTGCAGCTGTAAATATATTCTTATGTCTGAAAAGAAAATCTAAGTGGTCTTTCCTGCCAGAGGCTGGAACTAGTGTGGTATGTCAGCAAAACTAGTCTCCAGTTTACATACATCTAAATGCTTGATGATAGACTGCTAAATCTACACATAATTTAACCTATAATTCTTAAATGAACAGAGGCCAGTGTACAGATTGGCTTGTCTGTCTCATGGTTAGTGTATATGTGTGTGTTTGTGTGTGTGTGTGTGTGTGTGTGTGTGTGAGAGAGATAGAGAGAGAGAGAGAGAGAGAGAGAGAGAGAGAGAGAGAATCTAAATATCAGGAGATTCCACATAAAAATCTTCAACTTGGGACTTTAGCTCAGAGTGCTTCACAGATGTGAGACCCTGAGTTCAATTCTTGGTCTCTCTCTCTCTCTCTCTCTTTCTCTGTAACCACACACAAACAATCTTCATTTGGGCTTTTCATGGTAAATCAAAGATTTTGAAACACTTTTTCTTTTTTCATTTTTGGTACTGGGGATTGAAACCAGGGGTACTTTACTACTGAGCTACATTTCCAGTCCTTTTTATTTTTTTTTATTTTGAGACAGGGTTTCACTAAGTTTTACTAAGTTTCTTAGAGCTTCACTAAGTTGCTGAGGCTGGTCTCAAACTTGTGATCCTTCTGCCTCAGCTTCCTGGGTCACTGGGATTACAGGTGTGTGCCACTACACCTGGCTGAAATGCTTTTCTTAGAGTAGGACGATAGAACAGAAATGCATATTTACACTGCACTTGTGTTTGCCCAATTCCACCTAGACAAGTCTTGGTTTTTGCTTGAAATCACTGGATATTTAATATAGTGAAATATTTTAATCCACCTTTTTTCTTTGACTATAGAAAATTGAACCTAAATTTATCAAGGCCTTTTTAATTCAATCTAACCCAAACGGGTAATTCAGTTTAGAGGTATTTGGGGGAAAGCTTGAAAGTGTAAAGGTGGTATGGCAAATATTTATTTAGTTTTCTGTGCTACCATAGAAATTATAATAGCTAATACATAGTACATATTCTGTTTCAAGCCCTGTGGTTTATGCAGCATATTATCTCATGTAATTCTTATAACAGGCCATAAACTGGGTGCTAAATGCTGGTATTGGTTTAATAATAACAGTGAAAAATCAAACTCTGAAACTTAGAGAGGTGATACACATTACCCAGGGTCACAAAGCTTGTAAGGGAAGAACTGTGAAAATGCTTTTTCTAAAATCCCATATTCGTATGTGCATGTAACAATGAATCCCACTATTATGTATAATTATAATGTACCAATAAAAATATGGAAAAATCAATAAAACCCCCATTCTTTACCATTGACTGTCTTCCTCTGATTTACCCGGGATTATATTCTAAACTATTTTAAAAGCATCCCTAAATGTTTAAATATTTTAAGTATAGATACTCAGAAACATAAATCAGTGTAAAATGTATATTTATATAAATGAATGTTTGTCCTCATACTTGATAAAATGCTCCAGATACTCTTCATTCTCCATTTCCCTTTTTAGGAAATAAAGAGTCCTCTATTTATGAGTGGCCCATCCAAGGGGTCGGGGTTGGGTAGCATTCTTTTCCAGTATTTTTTTTTTTTTTTTTTTGCTATTGTAGATGAATTATGTATGCGCCCTGAAGTAATTAGCAAAGACGTTGTTGTTCAGCTGAATTTTAAACTAATTAATCTGACCTAATTCCTGTCAAAAATAATTAGGATAAAATATGTCCTCCCTAAGCAACTCTTTCAAGCCAAGATGCTAACACACGGGATCTCCTGGGGATGCACTATGCTAAAATGGAGAGGATCATTTTCTTAATAGTTTTAGAGGAAATGCTAAAGTGTTACCAGGTGAATTGCCACCTGAGCATTATAACCTCCTCTTCTGAATAAAGACAAGAAGCTGTATTAATAGTGGAGGTCTGATGTAAGTGGTAAGTCAGACCCTTTCACATAATACGGTTTGCAATTAAAAACTAGTCCCTTCTCTTCCAAGAGGCTTTTGGAAACCCATTCATTTTTGCTACTATAAAACTGATCAAATGGGCCTTCTGATTTTCATCCCCACAGCCTAGCTGCCTAAGGTAGTCTTTTAAAAATATCTTTAGTGATAGAAAGGGACTGGTGAACTGGCTCATGTGATAATTGAGTCCTAGGCTATGTTTCTAGAAGATAATTAAAGAAAAGCAAATAAGCAGGGTTTACTTGCAGAAGCAGTTTGTCAACAAGTTGTGAGGATTGGGGATGGTGTGTGCTGTGTGACTGCCCGGAGCCTGAACCACTGCCCAGTTGTTCTTCAACAGCCTCTGCTCTTTGCCCTCTGACCTTAGCCTCTGGTAGACGAAGGAGCTTCCGGGATAGGAGAGCACCGCAGGGCATACATATTACATTCCTAAGCAGTTCAGAGTTAATAATTTCCTTATTACGCCTATGAACCCCTCATGTTTTTGAACACTCCCTTCCCTACCCGCTTGTAAGTTAGTTTCTAGGCAACCAATAAGCACTGAATTACATTAAGCTCTTTATTTCGAGTCTGTGGCTCAGGATTTTGCTGCATATTTGTTGGCTCATTTGTAAAGAATGCAGCATAAAATTCATTAATTCTGTTTAATCTTCAGGACTTCAGCAATTTGGTTCTAAACCACATTACCTGTCCCAGTTTTTCATGTTTAAATCTCCTGGTGCTGCAACGCTGTTTTATATGGGGATTATGCCAAAGGTGCTGGGAGCTCTAACTTGGAATCACAGAAGCAGAATTCTACAATTTCCAGTTCTTGGTGATCAGCAGCACTTTGGGACAGTCTATTAGGATGTTGGAATTTTCAAGATCTCCTTTCTTGAATGGCCACCACGTCTGCAGCTGACTTTTTAAATACGATGGTGCAGAGACAAGATATTTCAGGAATAGTCTGAAAATGCAGTCCCCATTTAATGTTTACTTTCACAAATTAAGATTTTGATATGAAAGAGAGCATCTTGAAAATTTTTTTTGTTGATACATATCAAAGGAATCAAAGTTGTGATTTCAAATTTCACCCAGTACTGTGTGAGAATGACGATTCATCTTCTAGCAGATCTGCTCTTTGTTTTGAGTGTTGAATGTTTCAAGACATTGTCTCAAAAACTCTGAGCAAGTGTTTTCTCTCTCACCCACCCCGTGTGTGTGTGTTTTATAAAGGGCTTTGGTAAATCTCTCTTAGTTTACCATGTATTTAATTCCTCACAGCTGAGCAAAAAAACAAAAATATTTGTTCATTTTCTAATTTCTTAAAGCACAAAGCAGCAACTTACAGTGATCACACTAAAGGAAATGGTTTGCAGAGGAGAGAAGTAAACTCTCTTCAAAACTCCAACTCCAATCTAATCTCTTTGCTTTCACCTGCTTACCATCTTGCTAGTGGGAGAGGGGAGGAGTGTGGAGAGGGCGTATGAATAAGTAAGTTGAATAGTCTCCCAGTTGAAGAAGCCCCCTGCCCACCACAGTTTCATGGGAGACAAATCTAGCAGGTCCTGTTGCTACAAAGGACCTCCCCAGGTCAGATGAGGACTAGATTGCTCAACCCCCCATCTGAAATGCCAAAGTATTGGATTTGCTTCAGTAACATGTGGGCAGAAGTGTGATGTACCATTCCCAGACCTGACCTACACAGTCTTCCTGTGTGGTTTGTCCAGTGTCAACTTTTTTATTTGTCTGTCTGCCATTTGGATATCAGTGATCTCTTTACCTGTGGAAAAATGAGATGAATGGCAGAATCTTTGTTGTTATCAACTACATGGAACAAAACTTCCCCAGATCCCTGCTGACAAAACGTGTCAATGAAAATTTGAGTGTAGTTCCAACAACCAATAGCACCCTAACTTGTGAAGGTCATGCATGCGTCATTATGGCTGCAGTTAGTAGGATTATGACCGCTCTCCACTGCCCACTATGTGCACATACTGTGTATTCCCAGAGTTCATTGGTACCCAAGGTAAGAACAGACTAGTTAGACTTGTAGGAAACCAGACTTAATTCAAATGTTGCAGTCAATGCATATGCTATATACAGGAAAAGAAGGACAAAATAGAAATTCAGTTGCTGTGGAGTATGTCATAGAAGGATCTAAACTTCTCTAGGGTAGGCATTGTTTTTTATTTATTAATTAGTATTATTTCCAAATTTTAGTTTGGATGAAAACACATCTGAATTTCATGTTAAACACACAGAGGGAACTGAGCCCAGAGTAGATGAGTTGACTTAAGAGTTAAACTAATTCTTAAAACATTTGCATCTTTCACCCTTTGAGCTATAAGGGCACTTAGAAAATAATTCATTTAATCCTCCCCTTTATAGATGAGGAGAAATGTCTTTTCAAAGCTAATAATAGCATCCTTTTCAATATGTGAAACATGTGGTATGGACTAGGAATTATGCTAGTGCAAATTTTTTTAACCATTTTTAATTGTGAAATTTAATATTTACGTATATATTCATAATAAAAGATATATAGATTAGTGGTTTATAATACACATACATGCGCATACACACACACACACACACACACACACACACACACACACACACATGGAAGGAGGGACAATGCACTTGTAATGCTACCCAGGTCAAGAAACTGGTAATTACTTGCTTCCCAAAATAGCTAACCAGCAGAGCTGAATGCCAGCTCCCTTCCTTCCCGCTTTCCTGATGCTCTTCTTCTTATGACCATGGTTATCTCACTTTTTCTTAAAGTTTTACTACATTAGTATGTATCCAAACTTGCTGGATTTCAGTGCATTTTTTTAAAGTTCAAATACGTGGACTCAGAGCAGTATAAATTCTTTTATATCTATCTTTCTTCACTCAACTCTTCATTTATAGTGTTCATTCATGTTCTCATGTGTAGCATGCCTTGGGCCCGTGTGTGTGTGTGTGTGTGTGTGTGTGTGTGTGTGTGTGTGTTGTGCTTGGTATTAAACCTAGAGCCTCATGCATTCTAGGCAGGTGCTCTACCACTGAGTTATATCCTCAGCCCTGGTGACTTGGGCCTTTCTCATATTATATAAACATGTCACAATTTATTTGACTGTATGACTATCATTTTTTTTTGTTCATTTTAGTAATGTTACCAAACAAGAGACCACCATAGAGCTGAGGCAGTCACAGTGGTCCTCAGATACTGGTTCTTGTGATCACACTGGAAAGATTTCATACATGCTTCTCAGAGTAGAAAGCATGAGTGTATAAGAAGAAATAGGAAAGGGGAAATGGGGCACTCTCAAGAGAAGAGAGTAGGTTCTCTCAGAGAAGAGTCAGTGGTCCCTCCTGACCTGCAGTTTTATTGGGGGTCCTGGGAAGTTTTTAGAGTGCAGTCCAGGTCTATCTCTTGACTTTTGACTAACAGCAGGATGGCATCAGACTTTCAAGTCCCCACTACACATGTTCTCACTCCATTATGGGAAGATACTTTCTTAAGATCCAAGGCAACTTTGGGTCAAAGTGAGTGGCATTTGGTCATGAATACCATGTTTCTACATAGTCTTATATCTGTTTCTTGGCCCATGTGTATATATATTTCTATCTCCTAATTCATACATTTCAGCATAGTTATATATATGATGACTATGCTTCTTTAGAATTATTTTAAAATATTTTCTTCTGAAAAATTACTGGTAAGGATGGACTGGAGTAACATAATAGAACCAGATATACTACATTGATTACAGTCTCATTGATACTTAGTTTGATATTTAATGGGTTAAGCTGATTCCATCCTGTATCATTGAAACAAATGTATACAGAAAGTGTACCCTTGGAATCCTCTTCGAAGCATTATTTTGCTTGTTTCATTTGTTTAACTGCTGGTAACATGGGTGAAACACAGGGCATTATTCTTGCTCTCATTTTGGCTTTGACTTTTTTTTTCCTCCCATTCTCTCTGCCTTTTCATCAAGCCAAGTTTTCCTGACATCATGTCATATGCTGTTCCTATGTTCCTGTGTTTGAAAAGTTCTTTTGAAGCCTTGTATATATGGTTCACTTCTTATGATAGTTTTAGCTAACCTTAGAAATCTCTGACCATACTACCTGCCAAGCCATTTTCTATTACATTACCTGTTAGAGAAAGTACCACTATCAGTTGTTATCCTGGTTATGCTTCATTCTTTTTTTTTTTTTTTTAAATCTTTCTGGGCCCACCTTTCCTGATTTTCCTGCAATGCAATAACCAAGAATCATCTCTCTCTTTGTCTCTCTTTCTTAAAGCTATTTCCAATGTCTGGAACATACTGGTTCAGAAAAGGTGCTCAATCAATGTCTAACAAAAATAGAAAAAACAAAGTGAGGAAGGGAAAAAAGAGGGATAAAGTAGAGGTAGGGAGGAAGAAAGAAAACAAGGCCACAGAATATACAGACTATGCACATGATAGGAAATTTTTATCATGATGCATGACAGGTGTAAACAACAACAACAAAAAAGATTTGTACACTCAGATCTTGTAAGAAGATTAGAAGCAATCCAAAATGCACCATTAGAGGTTAGAAACGAGCAGGAAGACCAATGTTTCTTTCTGTTCAGTGATGCAGACTGAAAGCAACCAAAGAAACCAAAGATCCCAGAGAGCGTGTGACCATCATTCCAATTTTCTATATATCTCTGTGCCAAGCTGTATGTACCTGCATTCTAACTGTCTGACTAATATGCATCTCAAAGAAACAATCTGAGTCAAAAGCAACCCCAGGGTTACTAGCCATGGAAACAGAGGAGGGAGAGTGTGGTCATTAAATCTGTTGTCAAAGAACAAAGGAGGGACAAAAAAAAAAAAAAAAAAAAGGAGACGAAGAAGAAATCCAACAGGCAACAGTTCAGTATTCTTTCATATTCATTCAGTGGAAACTGGATGACATCCAAAGTTTAATGTGAGCAAGGTGATTGGATAACCCTGGGAGAACCAGTCATCTTGGAAGGCGCTTCCAAATTGCTCGTATATCACTATTTTATGACAGACAGAAAATGTCAATATTTATAAGGGTTTATAAAGATAGGGCTAAGAGGGCTGGGGCTGGGGCTCAGCAGTAGCACACTTGCCTGGCATGTGTGAGGCACTGGGTTCAATTCTCAGCACTGCATATAAATAAATAAAATAAAGATCTATCAACAACTAAAAAAATATTTTAAAAAAAGATAGGGCTAAGAGTGGTCCCAGGGAGTCACACAGAAGAATGTGTCATAAGTATAAATTCCAGGAGTGGACTAAAGTGTTAGTAATAACATAACTGTATATTTTATGCATAATGAGAAGAGAGGCCAGGACTCCTGTAAGCAGATTCAATAGGAATGCAATATAATATTTGTGATAATGAGCAGGGAAAATGTTTAAATCTCTAAAGTCTCAAATTGATTCGATAACAATAGCAATTTCTACGTATTGTGTCAATAACTGTTTCTATTAAGCTCTTTCTTTCCTCCAAAAGAAGGAAACTTTAATTTTATCATGTTGGGTAGTAAGGAAAATGACTCACTGTATGGACAACTTGGTGAAAATATAAAGTAAGAAAAGGAGGGCATGAACTGAGTCCTGCAGACACCAAATCCCTTCTCTGAAGTCATTGCTGGGGAAAGAGTAAAATAGAACAACCCAGGAAGTCCAGGAAAATTATAATGGAGAGTAGTCAGTAGATTGCAAAGGGGAGAAAACATAAGCATTCCTGAGCACACACACAAAAGTGACTTTGATGTGATGACATCTAAATGGAGCAGAGAAACTGGGGCAGAGAGCTGCCTCTCATTTGTGAGAGCTCAGAGGGGAGAGTTGCACTGAGTAATTTTGCTTGGCAATGAACTTAATACCTCCCTCCTCTTTCCCCCATTAAAAAAAAAAAGTGCAGAATTAGACAGGGTAGCGGAGCTAGATCATCTTCCTTTTGTACTTGACTCAGCATTCCTCTGTATATATGTATCACATTCCAAGGACTAGGGTATAACAAGTAGGATTCATTTTGCTATCTTGCAAAAGGACTTTCAGCTTCCTGTTTCCCTTTACATTGGGACTCACATGAAGAGGAGGTCACAGATGCAATATCTCTGAGGGCCAAAAGGACCCAAAAGATGGATTTTGGCATCCCAACCCTGCTTTGCATCTGCACTGACCACTGGCTGCCATGCTCTCTGGACCTGGTGCATCATCTTTATTGCTATTGAAACTTAGAAGCAAAAAAGAGAAAAAAACCCCTCCCAACATGGAATGGTATTAAGTTTCAACAAGTATGTTTCCTGGGCTTTCTCTCTGGGTTTATGGGGCTTTTTGAATATGAAGATTTTACCTTGGGTTAGAACTGCACCATGCATAACAGTTCCTGGGCAAGAAGCAAGCTCACAGATATCCTAGACTTGCCTTTCCTGTGTTCCAGCAGGTGGTGGTGAAGTTCATGAAGAAGTGGTGCTTCTTCATAATTCACAGAAAAGTGTTATTTCATTTGGAAGTGGAGCTTTCTGAAGAATATTTTTCCCACCCACCAATTCAGACACAATAGACTTAGGAGAGCATTGTGTATATTGCAATATGTAATACAAATACAAATATGTAACATTTTTTATCTTCTATCCTAGACTGTAGGTGCATTGAGGGTTGGGCTGCATTGATTATCTATTTTTTTAATTTTATTTATTCTAATTTGTTATATATGACAGCAGAATGCAATTCAATTCATATTACACAAATAGAGCACAATTTTTCATGTCTCTGGTTGTACACAAAGTAGAGTCACACCATTCGTGTTTTCATACATGTACTTAGGGTAATGATGTCTGTCTCATTCCACCCACTTTCCTACTCCCATGCCCCCTCCCTTCCCCTCCCTCCCCTTTGCCCTATCTAAAGTTTGTCTATTCCTCCAATGCTACCTGCTCCATCCCCATTATGAATCAGCATTCTTATATCAGAGAACACACTTGGCCTTTGGTTTATTGGGATTGGCTTAATTCACTTAGCATTATATTCTCAAACTCCATCCATTTACCTGCAAATGCCATGATTTTATTCTCTTTTAATGCTGAGTAATATTCCATTGTGTATGTATACCACAGTTTCTTTATACATTCATCTACTGAAGGGTATCTAGGTTGGTTACACAATTTAGCTATTGTGAATTGTGCAGCTATAAACATTGATGTGGCTGTGTCCCTGTAATATGCTGTTTTTAAGTCCTTTGGGTATAGACCCAGGAGTGAATAGCTGGGTCAAATGGTGGCTCCATTCCAGTTTTCCAAGGAATCCCCATACTGCTTTCCAGATTGGCTGCACCAATTTGCAGTCCCACCAGCAATGTATGAGTGTGCCTTTTCCCACATCCTTGCAACACTTATTATTGTTTGTGTTCTTAGTAGCTGCCATTCTGACTGGAATGAGATGAAATCCTGGAGTGGATTTGATTTGCATTTCTCTAATTGCTAGAGATGTTGAACATTTTTTCATATATTTGTTAATTGATGATCATCTTCTGAGAAGTGTCTATTCAGTTCCTTGGCCCATTTATTGATTGGTTTATTTGTCTTTTTGGCGTTAGGATTTTTGAGTTCTTTATATACCCTAAAGATTAGTGCTCTATCTGATGTGCGTGTGGTAAAAATTTGTTCCCATTCTGTAGGCTCTCTGTTCACTGATTATTTCTTTTGCTGAGAAGAAGCTTTTTAGTTTGAATCCATCCCATTTATTGATTCTTGATTTTGATTCTTGCGCTATAGGAGTCTTATTAAGGAAGTCAGGGCCTAATCCAACCTGATGAATATTCAGGACTACTTTTTCTTCTATTAGGCACAGGGTCCTGATTTAATTCCTAGGTCCTTGATCCACTATGAGTTTTGTGCATGGTGAGAGATAGGGGCTTAATTTCACTTTGTTGCATATGGCTTTCCAGTTTTTCCAGCACTATTTGTTGAAAGAGGCTGTCTTTTCTCAAATGTATGTTTTTGGCGCCTTTGTCTAATATGAGATAATTGTAATTATGTGGGTTTGTCTCTGTGTTCTCTATTCTGCACCATTGGTCTATAAGTCTATTTTTGATAAGAAATCCCTCTAAAACATAGTGACTAAAAACACAATAATCTGAATCTAAAGTTGGGGCTTTTCTCTACCCCACACTTCAGGCTGGTTCATCTTGACTGGGGGTTGGGGTTCCACTTTCAAGCATGGCTACTGAGTTGCTAGTGAACTCAGTCAAAACTGGGGGTCTCATTTCCTGCCAGCTTCCTTTTGGGCTTCTTATATCAAGATGGCCATAGGGCACTTAGACTATCTAAATAATAGGTTTTGGCTCCTTGAAAGAGAATCCCAAAAGAACCAGGCAGGAACTGTGACCTTTCTGATCTAACTTCACAGCATCAGCTCTGTCATAGTTATAAATCCATTTATATTCAATAGAAAAGAATGTGGACCATCCTCTCCCTATAGATTAAGTGTCAAAATTATGTTATGAGAAGATCATGTTGGTTGTGACCATTTTTGAAAAAATAATTTGCCAAAAAATGCCATTTCTCCTTGGCCCACCTGTCCAGCATAATGTCTGCTACAATACTGTTACTTAATAAATACTTGCTCATTGAGTGAGTAAATTCATTGATTGAAAACAGACAAATAAATCAGCATCATTACCCTACTTTCTGCCCTTCCTGGCTGACAATGATTTTTGGTGTGAAGCTCGTCTCTTGGTTTGAACTTGTACTCTTTCATCTGGGCATTGGCTTTTATATGCCTACAGTTGATATTGGAGTCTTAATCTCCTTTGGGGGACTAAGGAAATGATCACACAGAAGGATCTGTCCTGCCTTTGAGAGTAGCAATTTGAAGAAATGAGCTAGGATTTGATTGTAAAGATTTATCAAGTCATCAAAGAATATTATAAGAGAGGGAAATAGTTCTAAAACAGGAAAATAATTGATGATGAACCAGTATAGCGGGATGAAGGAAATAATAGGATGACAGTTTCTGGGGGGAACAGCAGCCAAAAGAAACATCAGCAGAACCATGTTTAATTAATGAACAGTAGCAGAAGAGGTGCTCTAAAAAGATTAGAGATAGCAATTGAGGCTGTGCCTCCTGGGAGATATTGGATGACTGAAGTACTTCTGCGTGTGATGTGATTAAAATAATCAACGAGAATGTTGAACATCGAATCATGCATTTAAAAGATTTAGTGTCCCTATCCAATGCTGTAGCAAGCATCAAACTGTAATTTCTGACTCGGCTGGCACTACGGGAAAGACCACCAACACGATGGCTGATTTCAGAAGTCATTGTCTTTATTCTTTGCCCATTGCAACCTGATATATTATTGCCCATCAAAATTTTAGCTGTGTGCCCTTAATATCATAAGAAAATGTTTAGAGAAAAATTATGACTTGAACTGGATCAATTACAGATTGTAAATTTCTATATCATCAATAATTATTTTTATTTTTAAGGAAAATGAAGAAAACAGTTGGTCCAATCTAGTAGGTAGAAACTTGTATCAAAGTAGGTAGACACTTAGTTCAGAATGGAACCAAAATAGACTGCTGATCATGTCACCCTTAACTATTTCACTGATAGCAGATGTGTCTGGATTCTTCTAGAATGGAAGATATTGACCCCATTATGATTAAAGTTAGCAGAAAATCTATTTTCCTTCTCTGTTACTTTCTTAAAATTTTCTAAATTTTTGGTTGAAGAAAGTAGAGTAACATATACAGGGATTTAGCTCTCAAGCCAAGAATGACTGCAAGGGTAGTGTCATTCCCAGGACATCTGACTAAACCCATCTGCTTGCTGTCCTGGTGGGAATGACCAATAACTACGCATGTCCCCTTAGCTTACTGGCTATAATAAATAAATACTTAGCAAAGTGGGAAAATATACTTTTAGAATATGATAAAATTTGCTCTTACTTGATTAATAATGGTATAGGATTGGGAAATAGTAGTGTTATCACTGCCTTTAAAAAAATACTTAGAGCCGGGTGTGGTGGCGCACGCCTGTGATCCCAGCACTTGGGAGGCTGAGGCAGGAGGATGGTGAGTTCAAAGCCAGCCTCAGCAATGGCGAGGCACTTAGCAACTCAGTGAGACCCTGTCTCTAATAAAACACAAAAAAGGGCTGGGGATGTGGCCCAGTGGTCGAGTGCCCCTGAGTTCAACCCCAGGTACCAAAAAAAAAAAAAAAAAAAAAAAAAAAAATTAGAATATTCTGGATTTGTCATCAGATTCTCTATGAAGGATTTCAAATGTAACATTTGAATTCAGAATCTCAGTAGTCAATGACCTTGTGCATATGAAATCATTTTCAAATGAATTTTGCTTTATCCATAGAAAGTTAATTTATGTTTTGTTATTTATAACAACATTGGAATTAAAAAGTAAATATGTGCTTTCATTGGCATCATTCAGACCTCATATTAAGATATCTGAAGCAGGCTGGGCACAAGACTTTCAATATTGATGCTAGCGATCACAGATATATCAAGCCCTTACAATAGACTAACAGTATGACATGAGTACTGTCTTGATGGGAATGACCAATAATTGTGGTGTTGGCATGTGAAGATGACCATATAAGAGCAAAACAAAACAAAACAAAACAAAAAAAAAAAAAAATCCAGATAGAGCTGTGGGGCTACAATTGAGAGATTGATCCAGGAAACTCAAGTAGTGTTTCCTCATTCTCACTAGGTCCTCCTTACACACTACCATCTTTTCACCTAGAATTAGATTGTTAGGCTGTGTGTCCACGTTTAGATATGGAGCTCCTCGATTGAAAGGCCGTGAGTGAGTAGCAACTTGCTTTCCACTCTGAATCCCTGGGACCTGGCACAGGGCTTTGCCATATGGTAGGCACTACGTTCATTTTTTACTAAGGGATTAAAAACTGCCATTTAAGGGAAGGGGTTTCACATTCAACCTTAACAAGTCCAGTGCCAGGATTATTCCCAAGCCTGGAATCCAGGTCCTCAGTGTGTGCTAGCTGCACGTCAAGTCATCAAGACACCAGCATCACCTTCTCTCTGGCTGCAGTCATTGGAGTTTAATTCAGGATTTCTTTTGCTCGTTATGTTTTCCTTGTACATATCTCTGTCTTCTTCATTTTCCTCCTCAAGGAATTCTTGGTGCATGCTGTAAAGCCCTCAGTAGGGTCCTTAGTCATCTGGTAGACACCTATGACTAAAATCTGCCAAAAAGTAAAAATAAAATCTAGAAAAATATCTCATATTTCATTTGGTGGCCTGTCCCTCCAGGGTGAAGAATAAACGTTTAGCCAGACCAGGTTGTCGGTCAAAAAAGAAAAAGAAAACTGGCTTTCTGTTCACTTTGTTTCTCTCTTTAGAGGCTTCTAACTAAGCAAGACTACCTGCACCATTACTTGCCTTATGAGTTTTTTTTTCATCCCCCTGTTATGTTTGACAGCATCTGGAGGGTCAGTTTGCTCAGGGAAATAGCTTGGACTCATTCACTCTATTTAATCATTTGGAACCAAGGGATAGAGGAAGTGGAGAAGAAAAGGAATGCCAGATTTGGAATGTTCCACTATTTGAATTTAGTGCTGGCAGTAGAACTTACGAGCTACGTAATCTTGGTCATGTTGCGTAAACTCTGAATATCTTTAGTTCCTTCAACTGATGCAAAAATGCTTTTGTGTTTGCTGAAGTGATATGGTTTTTGCAAAGCTCTCGGAAAAGTATTCATTAGTACATGAGCATATAGACAGACCCTCCCACAAATAATAAATGAATACTTGTTAACGAATGCAAAATGAAATTTCACCTGTCAAAACAATCCCTTAAGCCCTCACAAACTGCCCAAACCCACAGAATCATAGTACACTAACCTTGTACTTAACTTTAGCATAAAAAATAGATCATGTCTTGCTGGATACAGTGGTGCATGCCTATAATCCCAGTGGTTTGGCAGGCTGAGGCAGGAGGATTGCAAGTTCAAAGCCAGCCTCAGCAATTTAGCCATGTCCTATGCAATTTAGTGAGATCCTGTCTTAAGGTAAAATAAAAATAAGCAAGGGATGTGGCTCAGAGGTTAAGGGCCCCTGGGTTCAATCCCTGGTACCAAAACAAAAATAGATCACATCTTATCTGAATGAAGTCACAGAAAGATTGCCAGTAATGCTACGGGAAAACTCCAAATCAGATTCCTTGTTGTCCATAACATGGTCTTACTTACCCTAAGCAGCATTTTCCAGAAAGACACTAGCATATTTAGTACCTCTCAGGTCTTTTAAAAAGGGTGCTTTAAAAATATCTTTCTTTGCAATATCCATAACACAAGGGAAGGTGAGACTCTCACAAGCTTAACAGGAGAGATAGACCAGAAACTTTTTTTTTCTAAATAAAGAACTTATTTTCATGGTGCCTGGTTTCTCTGACCTAAATTGCAGTAATTCAGTATGTGTGAAATTACCTTTTCTAGGACAAGAAGATCATAGCAAAAAAGGAGGAAAAATATGACAACAGAGAGGAGAAAAGAATATACAGTATAGGTAAGAGTTCAGGCTGCCCAACAAAGAACCTAAGACTAATAAGAAACTAAATAGTTGTGACAGTGAACTCAGACGGAGAAACTACTAATAGGAAGGATTCACAATTATCTGCAGTGGGCAGCCATGTTTGAAAGGTCAGAAGGTCTTTTAAGAACTAAAATAAAATGGTTTTGAGGACAATGAAGTGGCATGTAATTGAGTTCTCCATTTCTGGGACTTTATTTTATTAAAGTTTTTTATCACTTTGAAGTTCATGGTGATGGCCCAGCAGATTTATTCCTGTAATTAAATGGATTGTTATTTACCAGCAGACATAAAGCTGGCATAAAAAGATATATGATCAGTAACATAGTTTAGACTTTATGAATTATTAGTAAGGGCTGATGAATGGGATCGTTATTTCTTTCTGCACAGGTTCACCTGTTGTGTCTTGGGTCTGAACACTGGCATGGGATCAGAAAAAGCTGGTTCTTTGTGACCATCCATTGTTCTTTTCGTTCCCACCTTACTTGGCTTCAGGATCCAACATTAAAATATCACAGAATACAGCCTTTTCATGGTGCTGGGGTCAGCCCTTGATCAATGTGAGCTCAGTCATAATATTATCATGGGCAGGTGTTATCGGGTGGTTGGATTTTGTAAACTGGGATTTGTTGTGTGGGAGCATCCAGCTTGGAGTTGGAGTTCCACATGTTGGGGGTGGGTGGTGTATGCACAGTCAGGTTCTTCATGAGTCAGCCTGATACACACTTGGCATTTGTAGATGGTGAGGAAACTTGGAAGATTATCAAGGCAACTCTGAGGCTGAGAGACCTTGGGATTATTAGATATAGAAGGATCTGTATTTGGAATGAAAAATACTATAAAGAGGTTCTGCAGCCTTTTTGGCAGGAGAAGGAGATCAAAATGGGATTGCTGGGTTGAGCATCCACAGTAAATCTCTGCTGAGCTTTTCCAACCATGATACACCTTTTGAGTTTGTATGTTTCAATATCATTGTCACCTTGGCACACATAAGGAAAACTGAATTGTGCTCCAGCTTATAGATTCTTGCTTGCATGCTATATATAGGTGTGAGCAAATCATTTGCAGGTCTGTGGTCCAAGGTAAGGATGAGTCTTAAACTATTACAAGAGCAATCCTACCATAGGTCCAGATTGACTAAAATTGGGAATACTTGATAAATAGCCATAATGACTAATTCAGCCTAAGATCTATCTTCCGTTGATTAACAATGTTCCTCCACAAATATGCATTTTACTATTGCACATGCTCCTGACCCCCATCTTTTTTTTTAACCCTTTACTGTTTAAATTACCCCCAACACATATCACTGAATTGAATGAAGACTATGGCTTCTGAAAATAGACTTTTGGTGCTAGAAAGATCTTAGAGAATATTTGGTCCACCCTTTCACT
This sequence comes from Tamias sibiricus, assembly GCA_025594165.1. Classification (NCBI taxonomy): domain Eukaryota; kingdom Metazoa; phylum Chordata; class Mammalia; order Rodentia; family Sciuridae; genus Tamias; species Tamias sibiricus. Next base: position 19,939,765 of record CM046675.1, read on the forward strand.
TGACAGATATAAGACATGAAGAAAATGTGACTCTAGAGAGATTGCATTACTTACCTAATTGCACAAATAAACTTAAGGTCAAAGATGAGATCTTAATCAAAATTGTTTCTATTAAATCTCATGACTACTATAGCAATAGTGGAGTTTTTGAAGAATAATTTCTACATGGAGGCAAATTGTTTTCAACTTTCATTCCTGGTGCCATGTTAAATATGTTTATATTCTGACACAAACCCTTTTTGATGTAAGTTCATGGGAGTGGGACATTCAAATTTTATTAACGATTATGTTCCCAGTAGCAGGAATAATATCTGGCACCCTGAAGGTGTTGAAATAATATTTGTTAGATTTTTCTATTTATTTGTTTGGTTTTTGCAAATCTATTTAGCCTGCTAGCTGGTGAGTTCAAGACAATTCTACTTTATTAATTCATGTAGACTCAGAGCTTTAATAAAATGCCTGGCCAATAACACTTGGTTAAATTTTTTAAACTTATTTACTTATTTTAATTAGGTATATATTACAGCAGAACGCATTTTGATTCATTGCACACAATTGCAGCACAACTTTTCATTTCTCTGATTGTACACGATGTAGCGTCGCACCATATGTGCAGTCATACAAGTACCTAGGGTAATAATGTCCATCGCATTCCACACCATCTTTGCTGCCCCCATACTCCCTCATCTCCCCTCCCTCACCTTTGCCCAATCAAAATTCCTCCATTTTTCCCATGCCCTTCCCCATTATGGATCAACATCCACTTATCAGAGAGAACATTTGCCCTTTGGTTTTTGGGGATTGGCTTACTTTGCTTAGCATCATATTCTCCAACTCCATCCATTTACCTGCAAATGCCATAAATTTATTCTCTTTTGATGCTAAGTAATATTCCATTGTGTATATATATTACAGTTTCTTTATCCATTCATCTATTGAAGGGCAGCCAAGTTTGCTTCCACAGTTTAGCTATTGTGAATTGAGCTGCTATATAAACATTGATGTGTGTTACTATAGTTTGCTGATAAATATTTTGATGAATGAATAAGTAAAGAGTAGTGAGATATCATTAATTTGAGCTAATTATAGTGTTGTGGTCTGATTTGCTAGAAGGCTAAACTATATTTTATTTCTCAAAGAATTCTGACTTGGTTTAAGCTCATATAAGCGATAATAATGCTAACAATGTCAGTCAAAAGATTCTTTTTCTTAAAATGGATAGCTTGCATGCAAAATTTACCTGTCCAATTTTAGATGGAGTCAAGTTCTCATTGATTATCAAATCTTTCTTATGCTTTGTTAGTGCATTATAGTTATACATAACAATTGGGTTCATTTTGACATAATAACGTATGCATGGAATTTAAGTAAATCTTTTTATCCTAAAAAAATGCCATTGGTTCCACTTTAGATGTGTTTAAATCATTCAGAATTCTTAACTATATGCAATGGACTTGACTTGAATTTACTGAAATTATTTTATTTATATTTCAGCTGCTCTATGCATGCTTAAATGTAGTATTCTTAAATATTTATTACAATTCTTTTTTTTTAGTATAAGTCTGATTTTCAAAGTGTACCAACTGTTCATTCCTTTTTCAGAACAGTATTCAGACTCCTGAGTCAGAGAGCTCGAGTGTTGGGTTGACCCACACACAGAAGATTAAAATAGAGTATAATCGCAAAGCCCAATGCATAGTCTCCTTTTGGATAAGTCTCCTCTAACCCCCCACCTCATTTTCCTTAGTGTTTGTTTGATATCCAGCAAATTTGATTTGGAACGTCTGCTTGTTTTCTGTGAGCAGCATCGCCCCTCAAGGGATGCTTTGGTTTAGTATTATGGTGTGTTGAAATTTGTGTGTATGTCGTGGGACTAGGGGAGGAAGATTATTTAATACTTTTTATTTCCCAGTTGAAGTGAGTTAAAAAGCAGAAGAACTGATATAAAAGGTAGAATGAGCTTGGCTTCCATGGGACTGCCTGGAGCAAATAGCACTGTTAGCATCTACAACCAAGATGACAAACTCCTCTTTTGCCCTGTCAGAAAAACTAACTCCCGTTCTATTAAAGAGAAATTGGTATTTCACTAACTAATTCATGGAGAGCTACTCCCTAAGACAGTCTCACTTAGGCAGCACATGACCAAACTTCATTCAACCATCTATATTTTTATTCTGTTTCTGCTACCGTAACTCACCTTCACACCAGCAGTTCTTTCCTTTTTTCTTTATTTGCAACCTTTGCAGTCTGTCAGGCTGATTTTAGCCTTCTTGACCCTCCCATTTCTCACCTTCTCCAACACACACATACACACAGCCTGTTCTTCTCTCAACAGAAGTATCTCTTGTGGTTACTTCAGTAAGAGTTCTCATCCTCACTGCATCTAGAAGTGTAAAATATATGTCCTTTTACAAAGCAAAAGAGACTGTCTGTTCCAGAAAAGGACTTTTATCACTGTCACTCCCATAGGAATAGATGTCTTGTTTGTTATGTGTTGAACTTTGTCCCACACTTACATGAACATATCCATGGATTTAGACAACAAATATTTATTGAGTGACTGCAACGTGCTGGACATTTCCAAAAGATGAGCTTAATATTTAATAATGACTTTCAAATTTATGGTTTGTTTGAGCAGAAACTATTTATGTTATTCTCAGTAAATATTACTTCATGGCCATGGCCACAAGGGTCTGGGAGGAAGAGCTACTTAAGTTGCTAAGAGAAGATGCCACACCTCTGGACCTGTTTGGTTGATGGAAAGAAACCACCATGATAAAAAGGAAGCCTAAAAGGCCATTTGACCATTAGATACTTATTTCTAACTAGAAAGTGAAACTGTAAGGATTTAAGGTTGTCCTAACGGTAAAGGAACAAAAATATCAGGCTCAGAAGGAGTAACAAGAGGTCCAAGTTGGAATAGATCTTGAATTGATAACATCTGGTCTTCATTTCACATATGAGAAAATTAAAAGACACATAGAGAAAAATATTGTCCTCCTGAAATCTTGGTAGGTCTCTCCATCTTTGGAACATTCCATTGTGGTGGCTTGTTGGTCTAAGGAGTTGGCACTGAGGGTGAGGTCTTGGTGGATCAGGCATGACATTTGAACACACAAAGGATTTATTCAACGCTGCACAGCTGCAACTCAAAATAGTAAAATAATGATGGGAATATATAAAAAGTGGAATTAATGAACCAGAATAGGGTAATCTGTCTCTTACTCATTATTTAACATATAGAAAGATGTTTTCTCTTCCTTTTAAATTGTCCAACCAAACTACTCTCTGAGATACCATGTGGGGAGGAGGGTGGGCTCTAAGCAGAATCTAGAAAATTTTCAGGTTAACCAGACTCTCTAACATCTCTTTTAAATTAGAGTTAAATTATTTCTTAATCAGATGTGAAAACTGCTTTCATCTGAACTACCTAAATGATTGAGGACAGGGGTGAATTTTCCTAGCCCACATTATCTAACTGATCTACATGGAAGAGACCCATCTGATAAAAACCATGTGGATGTGGCCTCAGAGAGTCAACATGAACACTGTCATATGAATGCCCCTCAGGTGCAGAAGAACAGACTTATGTGTGGGGTTATTATTAGATCAGCCGGCGTAACTGAAGGATGAATTAAAGGCTAATAGCTACACTGGATCAATGCAGGAAGGATTCCAATTGGGAATGGTCCCCTCTCAGAGGGGCTCAAGCTTTATATTAAATATCTTTGGCACATGTTTCTGCTGTCCCAAGAGGCTCTTTCATGTGAGTGGCATTTCCTACTGGGGAACCTATCCTGTGTCTTGGTACATATTAGCTTACCTCCTTCAATGGGCTACGTACATCCAGATCCCTTCCCTTGGAATTTGAGTTTTTATATCTAAAGGCTTTAACTCCTTTGTTGGAGGGGGCAAGATGTCAGTACTGACTTTACAAAATAAACCCATAATCACATACATATATCCTTGTATATTTACATACATATATCAGTACCTCTGGATATATGTATGTATGTATAACAGTAATTTTGGTGATGAACATGGTTTTTAGAGGGTGCACTGGAAGCCATGGGAAGTTGCTTCAAAATTTTTAAGTAGCCTTAGTTTGCCTTTTTCTACCACCTTGTCTTTAATTGGGTGGATGGGTTTTGGTCTCATTTTTCTTACCCAGTTTCTACCTGGGTAAGAAATGGAAGTTACTCAGAAGCAGAAGAGGAGATCTGAGACACTAAGTGCTATTCCCAAATGTACCTGAGTCTGTGAGGCTGAAATGGCTGTGGTGCAGACATGACCCTCCGGAAGCCTTAAGAGGGAATGATAAGACAGAAGTATCAAAAGGAAGTCGGAAAGAATGTGGGAGATGGCCAAACTGCAAAGGTCTCATACTCAAAAATCTACTAATAAAAGTATCAATCCTCTCCCCAACACAGGTATCCATTTTCTTTTTCATTAAAGCTTTCCCTGATATTTCTCCATGCTCAAAAAGCATTTTTAACATAATGGTACTTTAGCCATCCTGCTAATGCATCATGTCATATCATATCATATCATCAATTACATCATCCAGAAATCACAACATGTTGTCCTGTTTGGACTCATTCTTTTAAGCTGCCAAGTATTGAACACTTTATATCCTACATATGGAAGTGGCATTATTTTGTCCTTATAACTACCTTTTTCCTGTGGGTGTTTGCATCTCTATTTTACAGATGAGGAAGCTGTTAGAACTGTTCCCCCAACATCAGTACCAAATCTCAAGTTCTTCTCACACCAGCATCTCTCTGATGTATCATCATCTGTATTGTTTATCCAGTACCTGGGAAATGACCAGGCATTAATATTTCATATATATGTATGAAATATTACACACACAAACACATGTATGGATTGACTGTATACATGCATACTTACAATTAGTTGTATATAATTAGCTTCTAACATATTCATGTGGGAAGATAGTTTATTTGTATAAATGCCTCTTATTAATTTGTTTTATCTTTGCACATGCACTTGAGCTCCAACAAGGAAATAGGATGGATATTTTCTTTTTGGACATCTAGCATCCAAACTTCCTTCCTAGACTTAAGGAAACTCTCTGACTTCTGAGGTAGAGCCTTCCCAACACCATCACAGTTAAAATGTCCAGATGTAAGGTTTCCCAGCTTATGTGTCAACCAGCAGGGTGGGCATTCTGACTGTAAGTATTATTTCTAGTTTTATAGCCCCTGGCCCAATTGTCAACATATTAGAAGTTCTAAAAGGCTACTAATGTCATTTACTAAAACATGTTCCACTTTTATTAACTAGAAAAATGTCTGTGGCATGGGTTTCAGAACCCAAAGTCAGTGGTACAATGAAAAAGCATGGATGTTGGTGACAGAATGTCATTTTGCTTCCCTGTATCTCTGCTTTATCAAGTATCAAAATGGGGATAATGATTATTCCTACACAAGGTTGTGGAGAGAATTGAGTGTGTGATACCTAAAATTTGAAGAGATAGTTCTGACGATGGAAATAGAATTACATCATCCTTTTTAATTTTTATTTATTTATTCATTTATTTATTTTGGTACCAGAGATTGAACCTAGGGGCACTTAACCACCGAACCCTATCCCCAACCCTTTGTTATATTGTATTATATTAGTGACAGGGTCTCACTGAGTTGCTTAGGGCCTTGGTAAGTTGCTGAGGCTGGGTTTGAACTTATAATCCTCCTGCCTCAGCATCCAGAGTTGCTGGAATTAGAGGTGTGTGTCACAGTGCCCGAAAGCATTGCATAGTCTCTTAACACCCACGTCATTCTTGAGAAGAAACTGAAAAATCTAAGAGAATTCCCCACAAATTTTCAGAGAAAATAAAAATTAAAAACCACTTTCATTTCACAAGCAATGGGTTATATCTATACCTTCCATTTGATATTCTGTTCTATTTTCCACTTCCCAGGTTTCTCTACTCCTGGAATATTATTTGTTCATCAAGAGCATCCTGGGGTAGAAATTAGCATTAAGGAGTTTACTGAACATGAGCTCTGTTACCAGAAAATTAACACATGCTATTTCAAACAGTCTGTAAACTGTAAGCTTGATTAAAACCTCCTTTTTATTAAGTGAGGAAAACTGAGGCTCAAGGAATTGTCTTGCTGAAATTTGTGAATCTAACAAGCAAAGTATTTGCAGTCCTATCTTTAAGTCCAGAATACCCTTGGGCTCAGCATAGTTCCTTTCTTTATCATAATGAAATAGACATTTCCTTCTCACCTTCTTTTGCTGTGAGATGTGAAGAGAACAGCCTTGTCCAATTTCTGATAAGTTAGAAATCATTTAGGACTGTCATGGTATCATGATTGTTATGAATATCATTTCACTTATCTTTGAAAGATGGTATAGATTTGTCAGTTTGCCCTTCCAGTTTAGGAGTAAACTTGATATAAGCCAAAGGGGGACAGGGTATTCCCTGCTCATTTCAATTTAAAGTAAACTTAAAAAGAAGTATTTTTGATGTATTTATTTTCTCTCTTGAATTTTATCGACATGAAATTGGCCCACATAAATGCCAATTTACAACCAACAGTTGAACACATTAGGTTAAATCTCAACTTTTCCAGTGTCTATCTCTGTAATCCTGGGCAAGCAAGCCACTCAAACTTCCCATGCATTGATTTTTGTCATTTATAAAATGAAGATGATTATGGCATATATCTTGTGGGCTATTGTAAGAATTAAATAGTGTAAATATGTATATAGCATATAGTACTTGAAAACAGTTGCCCAATATTTCTAGAATGGAAATCATTACAACAAAAATCTTTTCAACAAATACATATGAAATATAAATAAGTTGTAATTATATATTATGATCATAAATGTATATTACATATGTATTTGTGTATATATGTATATTATATGTATTATCTGTTTATCTAGATGGATACACAGATATCATACAAAATGAACCCTCCCCCACCCCCAGCAGTGAAATTAACTGTAGAGGGTTTACATGGTATCCTTCTAGGATTTACAGTAAGTTTTCTTTCTGGATTCATAATGATGACTTTAGCACTAGCCATTTGTCCTCAGAATGCAGTCTATAGCCCATCATCATCTGAAGCAACAGAGTCTTGTTAATGAACAGATTTCTAGACCCAGCCAGACCTACTGAATTGGATTCACAGGGGATGATTATTAGAAATTTGTACTTTTCATTAAAACTCAGTAATTGTTATGCACACTTAAGTTTGAAGTCTAAAGATTTTTTTCCTTTGTTCTTGTTCTGCCAGTTGTCTTGGATGAATAATATAGCTTTTGTGGATGTTATGATTTGATGAAGAAAAAAAAAAACCTTTAGTCTTAAGAGAGGAGACCTACAGTCTAAATTTGAATCTGCCGTTTGGTAGCGGTGTGCCTTTGACAAGAACACGTGGACAAATGTAGTTCTCTTTGCATCAAAGTTAAAATAGATATTTCATCACCGGTTCAGCCTCACACACAGGTGTTATGAAGATAAACTTAGTTAACAGAAGTGAGTGAAATTTGTAAACTCTAAGAGCAATAGAAATGAGAACATTTTTCTCTTCTGTAAAGTGGAAGGTAAGAATTTCACATCTTTGATGTGAGGGCAAATAAGATCATTTAGAAAGTGTTTTGAATTTTTTCAAAGTTAGGTGTTTCTAAAAAGAGAACACAAATTATGATCCTTTTAGGTTTTATTATTTTACATCTGAAAATAGTAATTTATTAAGTGGTTCTGACTCCTTGAATGAAGAATATTGCAGATATTCTTATGCTTTCCTTATAATTGTATTGATCATTGATCAATGCCTAAGAGAAAACATGAACTGAATATTTTAATGTAATCATATATTAGTGGCACTACACTTTTTGTGCAGAATAAAAGGAAGAATAACCTAATATTATTATAATCAACGACAGCCTGTGCCAATTAAATGATGAATCTCTGCACACACCATTTCACTCCTTTCTTGCCTGAACCAGACACAGAGCTGCAGAATTGTGGGTTCATTCATCAGAATGAGATCCAGCCCAGCAACTAATTCTAATGTTCTCTAGAACTACAAAGGATTTTCCTGCTACTATACTGGTGGTAAAACCTGAATTTTAGATAAACATTCCCTAAGTGTGTCATTTTTACCAAAATTTCTTCTCTCTTAAAGTAGTCTGTACAGCAGAATCCCAGAGATGTTTTGGGAAGCTCACAGAATACAAAGCCCCATATAGGCTGCCTTGACATTATCTGCTGGGTCTTGAATCCCAAACCCATTGCTCTTGCAAACGGTGAAGGATCTCAGGGAATAAGCAAAACCAGGGCAAGAACATCTCAGGTCATAATTCAGAATTCATTCCAGATGCCAGTGTGGTTGGGGATCTAAATGGCAAAGGGGACCTGAAACTTTTTAGCACTACCGTGTTCACTTGCTTTGTGCTCAAAAAATATTTATTTCATTTCTTCTTTTACTCCTTTCCTCCAACCTCCCCTATCCTATACTTTATTGGTATTTTTATTTCTATTTCCATTTCTATTTATTTATTCAGCTGTACTGAGGTATAATTAACAAATAAAAATTGTGTATGTCCTAGGTGTACAGTATGATGATTTGATACACATATGTACTGTGAAATAGTTGCTATAATCAAATTGATTAGCACATCTGTCACTACACTTAGTTACTGTGTAGTGTGTGTGTGTGTGTGTGTGTGTGTGTTCAGCAAGGAGACTTACTAGCTACTCTCTTAGTCAAGTAAAAAGCCCGGTATCATAAACTATAATCACCATTTCTTTCTCACATTCCATTCCTTCTTTTCAATGTGCTATACTCCTGTTCAGTAGGAGAAAAATTCTTCATTTCTTCTTTACCTTCTCCTTCATACTAAGGATTGATTGAACCCAGGGGTGCTTTTACCACTGAGTCACATAGCCAGCCCCTTTCATTTTTTATTTTGAGATAAGGTCTTCTTCCTAAGTTCCTTAGGGCCTCACTAGGTTGCTAAGGCTGGCCTTGAATCTGCAATCATCCTGCTTCAGCCTCCCTAGTCACTGGGATTACAGGCATATTCCACCATGCCAGGCTTTTCATGCAATCTTGATGCAAGCCTATCTTCCCTTTGGAACCACAGAGATTTTAATTTACTCTAAGGTATATATTACTGCTAGTAATCCTTTTCAGAGGGAAGAACTCTCAAGGTATTTAGGAGGTGAAGGGGCATTAAAACCTAATTAGAAAGATGACTTCAGGGAAAAAAAAAAAAAAAACACACACACACACACACAACAAAATCTTCCAGGCCCCTTTCTTACAAAAAGAGAATTTCTTTTGAAGGTTATCTGTGGTTAATTGTGAGGTCTCCAACTCAAATGTACTTGGATTTATATCTTTTGATCCACTGTTGTCATTGCCTTTGGCTTACCCTATGCAGAAGTTCCTATTATGTTGTCCAGGTTTATTTATCTTAGAAAAATTTTAGTACGTCTGCTCGTTTCTGGTGAATTGTGAATATGCTAGCTCCTAATAAGAAACTACCCACCGTGAATTGGCTGCGCCTCTTGACCAAATGAAAGGGAACACACTAATTTCTTAGCTCATCCCAAGATACACGATAGCACCACAAATCAAAGACAAGAATTTTGTTTCATTCAGCCACCAAATGTCACTCTATTCTCAGTGTCATATAGCCATGACACCTGGATCTTTGCCCATGCGAACTCCAGCCAAGAGATAATTGCTCATCCTCAAGCCTAGGCATGCAGTTCATATTGGCTTCCTGCTGGCAACCCTAAGCAGAGAACAAGTTAATCTTTGGGTTTTGATGTAGCTTTTTTTTTTTTTTTTCCTTTTAAATTCTTCAATTGACACCAATAATTCCTCACTCCTTGCCATTTTTGGAATCAGAATTTATCAGATGATTTATTAGAATCCATCTGTACAGACTCCTGTAGACTATGGGGCAGACAGACCAATGCCCAATGCTGTGGTTCAGTATGCTGCACATTCTAATTTCCGTCGCTGGCAATTTCAAAAGTGTGCTACTCTTTGCCTATCTCCAATGAAATTAGCTTGGCTGGACTCACCATGAGGAAAAATTTTTTAAACTTTACCTTATTTTGGAAAATAGCATAAGCCAAGCAGTTGAAGGAAAATGGTGGAGAGACAGTATCTCTGAAAACTAAATGTCTTTATTAACGAAAGTTACAGCTACTTCACTTACTGTTTAGCATGCTGTAATCTGATCTTGCAAAATGGAAAATAAGCAGTCTAGTGAGAGGTTACTAAGCTCTAGTGGTTATTAAGTATAAATGCAGTTAGTGGATACAAAGGACTTTCAAAGCACATTATGTTTTTTAATTGTTGATAATGGTCATGAAATAAAGATGATATAATTCTTGGATGGTTGAACTTTTGTTAATGATAAGAGTTTATAGCACTTGGAATTATTGTGTTGTTCTTATTGTTTTTCTCATGAACAGTTTAGAAAATATAAATTATTTCAATAAATGTCAAATTTTACAAAAGGACCTATAACTCACCATGGTCAACCCCCCAAAAAATGTCATGTTTCTTCTGAAATGAAATTCATCTAAAAATTTCTGATTATTAACATGATTATTTACCACTGTTCTTGGGTATAATTTAACTATGCTTTAGAAAAATGAGATTTGGAGAATTAATAAAATTACTAATAGAACATAAAATGGAGCATTGTGGAACAGTGGCACATACCTGTAATTCCAGTTACTCTGCAAGAGGCTTATGCAGGAAGATGGTAAGTTCAAGGCCAGCCTCAGCAACTTAGCAAAGCCCTAAGCAACCTAGAGAGATACCTGCCTCAAAATAAAACGTTAAAAAAAAAAAAAAAAAAAAAAAAAAAAAAAAAGGGCTGGGGATGTGGTTCAGTGGTTAACCACCCCTGGGTTCAATATAAAGCAGATTGTAGTTTTCCTTATTTACCCACAAGTGGAGAGAATATTAGACTATGACTTGAAGTTTATACCAAGTAAGGAAGGGAAATATGGAAGCTACTGTTATAATCACAGGGTAGAATACAATTGTTAAAACCCATGGCCAGTTGCTATTATGAACCACAATTAGGAGAACAGTAAAGCAGATCTGGGAGATAGGCCAGGTGTGTGTCCTAAAGTGGCTCTGTTGAACTGTAGGCTCTGTGTGCTCAAATGCTGGCTTCTCAGAACGTTCTTCATCCTGCTGGAGAAAAGAATAATGTTAGCTAGGAGAGGGGGAAAAAAGACACATCTGCAGTGCTTTCAGTGAGTGTCCTTACATGATTGTGAGGTTGATGGTAGGGATGGCATCAGAGCCAGACATAGGGAGTGGAGATGTGTCTGTGACAGGGAGTGGAACTCTGTTACCACATTAGATCAGGGAATAATATGCAATTTGGGAAGAAAAACCAAACTTCACGTTAAGAATGTGGCAGGTACTGTTGTCACGAAAGATGGATAAAAATATAAGAGTGAAAAAATCCTTTTAGCAAACTTTAAGGACTCTGTTAGAAGAACTTTACTCCCTTTGGATTTTTCTAGAATTAATTTGTAATTTTCATGTAAACCACATAATATATAACTGAATCAGGGTTACACATCATGTAGAAAATACTCAAGTACTATTAAAATGAAAATTATGAGGAGAAGTTGATTACAGCTAAGGTATTTGTCCCCAAAAAAGTACCTGTAGATCTTTGTAGTTTCTAAATTTGAGTAAAATTCGCTGCTGCATTACTCTGATGGTATCATATGGGAGTGTTTTTAAAATAATATTTGAATATACTTTGTATACAAGCAGAGATACGTAAAAATGTGTTCTATATGTGGAATATGAATTGTAATGCATTCTACTGTCATACATAACAACTTAGAGTAAAAAATTAAAAAAATAATATTTTAAGAAAAAAAAAGATTCAGAGCATGAACATGAAATATTCTACTCATCACCAAAATATACAGATAGTATTTGCTCTGATATCATGTTATCATAGTCAAACCATAATGGCAGAATGTGTAATAAAGAAACATAAATAGGGGCCAGGGTTGTGGCTCAGCAGTAGAGAATGCACCTACTGCGTGTGAGGCACTGGGTTCAATCCTCAGCACCACATAAAAATAAATAAATAATAAAATAAAGGTATTGTGTTCAATTACAACTAAAAAAATATTAAGAACAAACAAATGAACAAAAAAAAAAAAAAGAAAAAGAAAAAGAAATAAATTTGGGGGTTAAGTCAAATTGATAACAATACCACAATGATAGAGCTCTTGATTGCTAAATAAGTGTTCATTTGTGCTCTCTGGAAGAGGCAGTCTGATTAGGAGCAATGCTATACATTTAATCAAAAATAGAACTTTTCAATAACATGCATCCCTGTAACATGGCATTTGGGCCATGAGCTTTAAAAAAATGAGACCAAAATTAATCTCATATATTAAGTAATTCTACAGCTGTAGTATTGCCATTTGTTTTTAGGCTGTTGGTATTTACATATATTAGAATAATTAATTTGGAGACATGAATTCTTATGACTGTATGGAAACACTTTGAGGGTGTATACCAAAAAGTTTCTATTTTTCAAAACTGCCTGTGAATCTATTTAATAAATGAAACAAAGACAAGGAGCATCCATTTTTATTTATTGCAATTTCTATAGAATCAATGGAATAAATATGACTCTATCTGTGTGGTTTCCCCCCCGGATACTTTCATTTCCTCTTCTTAAGTGTGTGTGTGTGTGTGTGTGTGTGTGTGTGTGGTGTATATGTTTGAATGCCTATACATGTGTAAAAATTGATGTATGCATTGTCACTCAAATGTGGAAAGAATAAAATTATTCCTTATTTCTCCATAAGTGACCTTCAGAAAAATTTACATTTCCTAAATGAAAGTAATTCCTTTGGCGGTGAATGTTCAGTCAGGTCAGAGTTCACACCTACTGTTCAGAGATACTCATCTAAGTGTCCCTGGTCTCCATGCTCCTCTCTAACTTCAGATAAACTCCAGACAACCCATAACTCCTCCCAAATGAACTATGAGCCAATCCACGACTACCTATTCTTTCACTGTGGTGGCTCCAGCCTCTTGGTGGGCTTACCTGCTCTGTGTTTGGTTTTCCCTCTAGGGACATACCAGAACTTCTGGATCCCTCTCCCACTCTGGAGGGACTTGACTATCTCATGACTAACACCAGTCTGTTCTCTCTCCTTTCTCAACTGTAAATGACTCAGCAAATCATTTTCCGAGGGAAGAATTTATAAGGTGTTTATCAGGTGAAGCCTCATCACAAACACGATTTTACAAGGTACACCACAGCCCTAACATAGACAGTGTTTCCTAGTTACCCTGTTTTGCAAGAACAGAGCTTTTGAAAGCTTTATCCATAAGGGATGGTTGAAACCACTAACTAAAAAATGCCTGGTTCATTATTTTTTCATCCCACATCAGCTTTTATCTCATTAAGCAAAAGATCCTTTGGAATATTGAGATCCTAATATCACCTTGAAAAGTATGAAAGTTGTTTTCCCCCTGAGAAAAAATAAGTTTGAGACCTAAGGGACTGCAAATTCTAGGTTGAATTTGCCCTAATTTTACCTGAGATAATAAATCTCGTGGCCAACTCATAATGATACAGTGGGTACTAGGAAAGAAATTGACCTTCCAGGAAGAAGTGGTAACTACAGAAGTGCTTTTGAAATGGACTTCTGATATCACATATTGTGCTTACTTCAGACTGAAGTCTATTTAAAATAATTGATCTAATGGGTCAATTAATGAGAAAAATCATTTAAGGGGAGAAATGATTTTAAAATGTTTTATATGCCTGTCATTCATTTTTCGATAATTTAAAGTAGGGCTGCATTTCTTTTCTTTTTTGTTTGGTTTTAGTTTTTAGCATGCTTGAAGAGCTATCTTGCTTTTTTTGTATCAACTATACCCATAATGTTTTGTCTTTTACTTCCAGGTTGTTTATTTTTTTTAAGTGAATTGAGAGCTCACATGTATTTTTGAAACAGTTCAAGACAAGACTGTTCATAGATGTTTACATTTCCCTCTCCAATCTTTTTAATTCTGCAAATAATTCAAGATGATTCTTTTTTGTAACTTGCCTTTATTACAATTTTGAAACCAATAAATATAGGTTTCATAGGAACATCTCTCTTCTAGGCTCATATTCCATTAGGTTTTATTACTTCTTTCATTATTCATACAAAGTATATCTTAAAAAAAAGCATATTTTAGAAAGAAGCACAAACAATTCCTGGTAAGCATACAACTTATTTAGTGGCAGCAGAAGTGTTACAATACTAGATCATAATTAAGTAGCCTTGAACAGTCCTTAGGTGATACATATAACTTACAAGTTTTACAATGGAAATTGTAGTTCTCAGTTAATCTGATAGGTTAGTTAAGTGGAGGTCAGTAAAAAGAGATTCTACTATATTTACATGCTATTTTTATTTGCTAATATCATTCATGCATATATTGCATATTTTTTCCCTTTTTCTTTTAAAATCACTTGAATTCAACAGCCTTCTGCAGACCCTTCCCATGGGCACATACTCTGCTGAATATTAACAATATCAAGTTGAAGAAAGACTTGTTTCTGTATGCAGTAAGGATTTAAAAAGGGTATACCAAACACTCATCCATATTCTTGATATACTCAATTTCAACACCCCCCCAAAATAACAGTAATGATGGCATATGACTTCAACTGGCCTCATATCATTTATTTTCATTCTAGCTTTGCTTCCAATGTTTTATGTAGTATATTGCTGCATAATTTCAAATGCATTTGAAAAATATTTTAAAAATAGCTATATAATGCTGTGTTCCCTTATCAATGATGAATAATCTACATTAGCTGTCTATTTCCTTTTTACATCTTCACTGTAATGGGAAGAAGGTTAAGCTGAAATCTCAGGCTCCTGAAACCTCTGATTCATATATGTGTCTTAAACACTGTGGTGATTTAAGTGTCAGCCAATGCTTTTGCAGATAGTTTTTACTCATAAGTTGCTATGGGCCATATTCCCTATTTGTGACCTCTCAATTAGCTCTGATAATGAATAGGTAGTATTTGGTCTTCCAGCATTTCTGGCCAGTAGGAGGCCAGTATTGTTTTTCCCTCAGACTTTCCTTCATCTTTTCAAAATTTATGGAAAACAGAAAATGAAATAACCATTAAATGGTTAAAATTGATCTACTATTTATTAAGAAAGGCTGTTTTCTAAATCTTTGCAGCAAACACCAATTTCATTGTTAAGTTTCAATAGGAAGAGATTTTAGCATTATGCATTTCTTTGGTGGTTTCATTAATAGTGAATTTTTGATGTTTTCAGACCAGTCTCCAAGCTCTTTTAAGTTTCCTTTAAGATTCAGTGAACGGCTAGGGATTTAGCTCAGAGGTTGAGCACTTCCTTGGTATGTGTGAGGCCCTGAGTTAAATTCTCAGTATGCCAAACAACAACAACAACAACAACAAAAAGATTTGATGGAGAAAATAAAGATACATATATATCTTTATATATATATAATTATATATATAATTTACATACATATATACAAATAACATATACAAATGATATATATTTTTTAAATTTATGTGCACATAATATAAAATTTTAAATTAAAATGTAAATCACATCCTTTAGAATTCTGTTTATCCCTTGCATGTATTATTTATCTTAAAATTTTCACCCCAATGTCTGTCACATATTTAGCACTCAAAAAAATTTTTAAATGAAGGCATTTGAACTGAAATAGCATAAATTAATTTACTCCATTATCCTTCTTTTTTGTTTTAAAGATTTTTTTAAAACATGTTTTTCCATTTTTTAAAGACAGAATAGAAATTTTAAAATGAAAATAGAATATTAGTAGGGACCATAGCAAAAGTATCTAGTCCACCTTCTCCAGTTCTTATATAAAACTAACAACTGAATAAATCGATTTTACCAATGGCAAGCTAACTCCCTTCCAACTCTTAGATGTACTACTAATCTATGTAGTTTATTGGGCTCAAACATATTTGATTTAACCAATATATATTAATAATATATAATAATAAAAACACTGTAATAAGGACTGAGCTGTAAAATAAAAGTAATAGAAAAAAATTTACTTACAAGGAGTTCATGAACTCTGGAATAGTATATGAGAAGCACTAGAATTTGATTCTCGGGCTCAAGACCAGAGTCTTAGCTGGAGACTGGAATGGCTTGGAGACATGGATTTGAAGGTCATTAGCGTCCATTCATTGCAACTGGAGATATATGATAAATGTGATTGGTCAAGAAAAGGAATAAAATAAAAGAAATAGTAATTCACTGTGATATATTTATACAGGCACATATTACATTTCCTCTCCTTTCCCATCCCTTCTCCCTCGTCCCCAATCTCCTTTTACCCCACTGATATTTCTTCTATCTTTTTGATATCAGCCTCCCACCCACCCACTTATTCTTCTTACTTTTCTCTAGTTTCTACATATGAGAGAAAACATTTGACCAAATGAGTGGAAGGTAGACCAGTAATCTAGAAAGAGCAAGGGACTTAGAGAGGAAGAGAGAGAGAGAGAGGGGTGGGGGGAGAAGGGGAGGGAAAGTAGGGACACTGAGGTCTGAATGGAGTAAGCTAAATTCCATGCATGTATGTCAATATGAACCCAACTATTATGTAGAACTATAATGCACTAATAAAGAAAAAGAAAAAAAACATAGAACTAAAGATGAAATCTTGGTGGAAATTTACTCCTTGCTGAATCATGTAATAGGAAAATCAAGGGACACAGGAGAATTAAGTAGGAAGTGATGAGTGGTTTTATATATACAAATCTACAGTGAGGATGAAAAACTAAATACACACACACACACACATTAAAAAAAAAAAAAAAACACATGGGCTGGGGTTGTGGCTCAGTGGTACAGCGCTCACCTAGCACGTGCATGGCCCAGATTCGATCCTCAGCACCACGTAAATATAAACACATTGTGTACAACTAAAGCAAATAAATAAATATTTAAAAAAAGAAAACACATTGAAATCAGAAATTCAGAATCAGTGGAGATTCTTGCAAAGCACCGCTGCTACCAAGGGAAGGGTATATATCAAGGGGTCACAATGCAGATTGAAAAAGATTTTGAAAAACATAGATAAGTGGTAATGTTTGAATCTGAAAATTCCCCCAAAAGCTCAAGTGTCAAAGGCTTGATTTTTATTGCAGAAGTGTTCAGAGGTAGGGCCTCAGAAGGCAATTGGATCATAAGGACTCTAAATTCATCTGTGGATGGGTCCATTGCTGGATTCATAGCTAAGTATGCTATTGGGAATTAATGGAGACTTTAGGAGATTGGGGGAGGGTGCCTAGTGGGAGAAAATGGGTCACTGATCACATGCACTTCTACCCCTGGATAAGTTTGATTGGATTTGAAGCACAAATATCTTAGTTGTAATCAGTTCCTCCTCATAAGTTTTTGCAGGAGAGGGGAAAAAAAATCTTTTTCTCCTGTTCTTCAAGGGCCTTAGCTGAGGTCTTTCATTGAATGACAGATTAACAAGCAAAAACATACCAATTTATTTAATGTAAGTTTTATGTGATGTGAACACTTTCGTAAGGAAATGAAGAACCAAAGAGGCTGACTAAACCTGGGTGTTTAAATAACAAGCTTTGACAAAGAGTAGAAAGTCATGGAAAACAGGAAGGTAGAAAGCCCACGAGCTGAGAATGGTAAACTGGGGGAAACCTAGCAGGGTCTGTTCACGCAACACCTCATGGCCACCCTCCATCTTCAGTCATGAGGATGCTTTTTCCTCTCGAAAAATAGAGGAAACCTCTCATGTGAGTTTCTCATGACTTGCTTCAAGGGAAGGTCAAAGAGTCTCCTTGGACCTGCCATTTCTCAAATTTCTTCAGTTTGAAAATAGTTTGTATTAAGGCATCAGATTTTGGAGTGGTACATGCTGAATTTGGTTATTCCCCCATGTGAAATGTTCCCCAAGAGGTTTCATCATGGAAAAACTGAGTTGGTATATTGTCCCATATCCCATTGGACCAGTCTCAGTCTTAGGAACAGGTTAGTTTGAGATAGGGATTTAGTATAAAGAGAGAGAAATATTGAATCTTAAAGGCAAGGTCTGCAAGCCATTGAGATGCAGAAAGCACAGTTATACATCTTGAGCAACAAGGCTTTGGCCCATGTTCTTATAAAATGAGGGCTATACACAAGTGCAGGGAAAATCTACCTTCCTAAATAAACATCTATCTATGCCTCTGTCTGACTTGTGATTAAGTTTTTTTTTTTTTTTTTTTTTTTTTTTTCATCAGGTAGGCCAAGAACCCTGAGTTGAGTTCCCTCTCTCCTCTGGGAACTCTTTGGACATGTCTCTGGAAACATCTCCTTTCCCTGTGACTTAAATACTTGTGCCTTATTTATGGAGCCAGTGTTGCAGGTGATAGTAGGGTACCCACCAAAGTTAGCACTCTACATGGTAAGAGAATAAGGCAGTTAAAAGTGGGCATTTTCATGGGAACAATAGTATCAAAAGTTTAATGGTCAGAGCAAACTGTTAACTCTACTTTCATGTCCAGAGTGTAGACCAAAAGATTTCTAGAAGTTGAGCTTAAAATATCCTTAGATGGTGGAATTTGAACAGCAATGGCCAAGCAGTTAATTTCCTGGTTTGCCTCTAGTGATGACACTGTTAATAGACAAGACTATGGCAGTGCCCAGCGTTAGCTTTCAGGGCTTCTTGAGATATTTCATTAAGGATCTGGGCAGTCAGATTGTAGCTCTCAGTGGTGCCAAATCAGAAGAAGGAAAGAGTAATGTAAATGTTAATTTCATAACTAGATTTTGGAGATAGGAGGTAGGTGAATGAACTAAGCAGGACCCAGTCTCATTTATAAGTAACAAAATTTCAAATACAATGAATAGGGGAAATAGAATCAATGAACCTACAGGGCATGCCAGGGTATGCTATAATTTTCCTTAGAAACAGAAGTTTCCTCCCTCCACTCATCGCATTTCTATCAAAGATAATCAAAGTAGGACTGATTTGTTTGCTAAGTAAGTCGAGTCTCACTTATTACACTTGACCTGGTTATTTACATAAGTACAGTAGGGATGGTAATTGATCACCTATGCTTGCTCTTTAGTTTGCTTTGTTGGAACTTTTCTTAGGAAATTTCAATTTTATGAGCTCTTGGAAGCTAGAAAACCACTCTAGGAATGTGGCAGTAGAACTTTCCTATAACAACTTACAAATTTTGGTAAATTATTTTCTTCTCAAAATCTGCAACATACCCTAAAATTGCTGAGCCCTTCCTCAGCTATAAGATTGCGGGATGTGTAAACCAGGTCACAGGCCAATTGAAAAAAAAAAAAAAAAAAAAAGCAATGTTTTTATTCAAAAAGGTCCTCAAAAATCATAATTCTTCATCATTTCCCTCAGGCTATGGAATTTTTTTTTTGTTCCGATTGATCTTGAATTAGTAGTTCTTTGAACTGATCAAATTCTGTAATAGAGTTCTGGAAATTCTGTAGCTGATCAAAAACACCTTCAGAGAATTATAGTAAAACAACAAAAGTCTTAAAAATAGTCCTGGTTAAAACGTTGATGATTCATTATATTTGGCATGTGATATTTTAAGATAACTGGAATTACAAGGGACCATATGGACAAATCACAAAGGCAAATTTATAAAAATTTCAGACAATTTCTGAAATACATATAGGTGACATATATCTTTACAAATATAACATAAAGGTTTATTATCACTACTTATTTGATAATGTTTCCCAAGTAGTTTAACATATCAAAAAATCTAATTAGTTTAATAACACTCCTTTTACAAGGTCGAGAAGAAATTCTTCTGATATTTTCTAGAGGCTCTCAGAAAAATCTCAAAGTTAGTTTGAATTTAGAAAGACTATTTGATTTGGGCAGTTTGTAAAACAATATTAAAAGTTTGAACACTTGATTAAATAGAATCACAGCTTTTTATTAAACAATAATCATAATTTAACCCAAGGGACAATTCCATATTTTAAAGGCAGAAAAAAATCAGTCACAAAAACAAAGCAAAAAAATTAGCTCTTTCAATATAGAAAAGATTACATTCTTCTTCAATCATCAACTATCTGGTAAGGAGAACCTGAAAGGCCAGGAAATACTCCAATACAACATAGAATATTTGCTTCTTAGGCAAATTACTTAATGGTAAATAAAAAATCTTTGAAAACAGTACAACCAAACTTGGCCCTTTTAACAGAGAAAGAAAATTAAGTTCTAGTTTTGTGCAGGTACACTATTGATGTTAAAGATCATTTTAAAACTTTACAATAAATCCATTTATATCTTACCCAGCTTAACTACCTGAGATAAGATCTCTTTTTTTGGCAAATCTTGTACAACTTTGTATGCAAGATTTGTCCTTATTATCACTCTAGAATAACTAATCATCCTACTTTAGGATAAAATTATTCTTGGTCTCCTCTCCCTCTTAACAGAAATCTAATTTTCAGGTCTTGTTTATTTTTCCTTATCAAAAATACAAACTATGATCCTCACATACTTTGTATGCAAAGTTATTTCCTTTATTCTTTTTAGTAGTTGTATTTCATATATTGATAACAGTGTTTTTTGGGGGAGGGTGGTACCAGGGATTATTGAACTCAGGGGCACTTGATCACTGAACCACATTCCAAGCCTATTTCGTATTTTATTTAGAAACAGGGTCTCACTGAGCTGTTTAGCACCTTGCTTTTGCTGAGGCTGGCTTTGAACTGGCGATCCTCCTGCCTCAGCCTCCTGAACCACTGGGATTACAGACATGCACCACCAAGCTGGCTGATAACAATGTTTAACCCTTAGTAACCATTCTTTCATAGAGAAAATGAGGAAGGAGACAATTGTGAATTGTTTGCCACCTACCAGCATTCCATAGCAGATGAGCCAATTTTATGAATACATTAGCTCACATTTCTTACAGGCATATGCCTCCTCGTTGTATAATTTTTCCTGTTTATTAATGGAGCTAAATATATTTAGCTTCTCTATACTATATAAAAATAAGATGGCAAAAGTACATAAACTCATGCTTGGCAATTAATGTTTCAGTAGAACTTTAAAAATGACTCCAACATTTAATGAATATCTATTTCTTAAATTAGCATAACTTCATTATTATTTATTTATTTTGGTACTGGAGATTGAACCCAGGGAACTTTATTACTGAGCCACATCCCAAGTCCTTTTTTATTTTAGGACAGGATTTCAGTAAGTTGCTTAGGGTCTCACTAAATTGCTGAGACTGGCCTTGAACTTGTGATCTTCCTGCCTCAGCCTTCAAGAGGCTGGGATTACCATGCCCAACAATAAGTAAACTTACAAAGGCTGTGAATTGATATCTTTCCTTTCTTTTCTTTTTTTTTTTTTTTTTTTTTTGTGAAAGACCCCATGGAAATACCAAGAAGCAATTTGTTTCCCCAAATCCTCCTTTTTCTCTTCTTTGTAAGGAGACAAGAATTATCTCTTTTGAAGTTTCCATTTCAAAGAAACAGTAAGCTTTATATCTAGGAGTAAGTGACTGAGAATGTAAGTTTTCTCTAAAAGGAATTCAGAAAAATATTTGCTTATTATCAGACATCTGGGGCGATTATTATTTAACTTTTCCTTTTCTTTAAGTATAGTGTAGTCTAGTGAATTTTTATGGCTGGAATCAATGCATCTGTAAAGCACCTTGCAAGTGAATGCGTAGAGCCTAAGGGGTTTGATTATAGTCTTAAATAAATGAATTTTATAAAGGACATGAAAACAGCCTTCTGGGTGCTCCTGGGGCCATTGTCAAATAGCCCATGAGTGCCTGGTGTGGTGGCGCATACCTGTAATCCCAGAGTCTCAATAGGCTGAGTTAGGAGGCCAGCCTCAGAAATTTAGTGAGACCATGTCTCAAAATTTTTTAAAAAAAATTGAATTGGGGATGTGGCCCAGTATTTAAGCACTTCTAGGTTCACTTCCAGGTACCAAAACAAACAACCAATAATAATAATGATAATAACTCATGAGTATTCCAAGCCAAATTCACAAGAGTCACAACCCAAAGATAATTCTTAAAATGTTTCTTTTTCTTCTGCTAATCTAAATTTGGAAAGAAACATGATAGACTTTTACCATTAGATCAGACCTTGTAGATAGAAATCCAGGAGGCTGATTTCTCACATCCTGTCTCATAAACATCTTAGCCAACCCCTACATCCCCCCCCCTTCTACCATTAGATACTGTAAACCACCATGCAAACATAGAGATTATATGGTAAAAGATAACTGATCTCATCATTTCTGTTTATAGTGACAAAACTGTAAATATAAAAAGAGAAGCTAACTGATACATTGAATGCTGTAATATTGATCTTTCCCTAAAAAGTAAATTTTCGAGTAACCTGTAGACAATAGGGCAGAAGCTGTAATACCTCAGGCCTTGCAAGAGAGGAAAACACATAGATATCATAAAAAAACAAGGGAGGAAAATGCCCAAAACAAACCAAGATACTACAACAATAGAAGCCATAGAAAGCACAGTAGGTGTAATGTCAGAGAAGAAGTTCCGGATATACATAATTAAAATTATTTGGGATTTTAAAAATGACCTAAGTGAGCAGATACAGGCAAAAATTGATCTCTTCGACAAAGAGATAAAAGATCAAATACAGGCAACCGTCAATCACACCAACAAAGAGATAAGAGAACAAATACAGGTAGCAAAAGATTACTTCAAGGAAGAGATAGTCTTAGAAAAAACAAACAAATCCTTGAAATGAAAGAAATAATAAGCCACTTAAAAACTCAATAGATAGCATCACCAACACATTGGATCACTTGAAAGACAGCACCTCAGACAATGAGGACAAAATATATAATCTTGAAAATAAAGTTGACCACACAGTGAACATGGTAAGAAACCATGAACAGAATATTCAAGAATTATGGGGTACCATCAAAAAACCAAATATAAGATTTATTGAAATAGAGGAAGGTGCAGAGATACAAACCAAAGGAATGTACAATCTCTTCAATTAAATAATATCAGAAAATTTCCCAAGCAGGAAGAATGAATTTGAAAATAAAATATAAGAGGCCTATAGGATGCCAAATGTACAAAATTACAACAGATCTACATCAAGGCACATTATAATGAAAATGCCTAGCATACAAAATAAGGATAGAATTTTAAAGGCTGCAAGAGAGAAAAATCAGATTACATATAAGGAAAAACCAGTTCAGATCTCAGCAGATTTTTCAAGCCAGACCCTCAAAGCCAAGAGATCCTCGAACAACATATACCAGGCTCTAAAAAATAATGGATGCCAACCAAGAATCTTATATCCAGCAAAATTAAGCTTTAGATTTGGTGATAAAATAAAAACCTTCCACGATAAACAAAAGCTAAAAGAATTCACAACAAGAAAGCTTGCACTACAGAACATTCTTGGCAAAATATTCCATGAGGAGGAATGAAAACAACAATGAAAATCTGCAAAGGGAAGAACTACAATAAAGGAAAAACCAACCAAAGGAGAAACCAAGTCAAGCTAAATACCAAAAATAAAAATTAAAGAAATGACTGGTAATAGAAATCATGTTTCAATAATAACCCTGAATGTTAATGACCTAAACTTGCCAATTACAAGACTAATAGACTGGATTTTAAAAAAAGACCCAATAGTATGCTGCCTTCAAGAGACACATCTCATAGGAAAGGATGCCCACAGACTGAAGGTGAAAAGATGGGATAAAACATACCATTCACACAGTCTACGCAAGCAAACAGGGGTCTCCATCATCATATCAAATAAAGTAGACTTTGAGCCAAAGTTAATCAAAAGAGATAAAGATGGACATTTCATATTGCTTAAGGGAATCATACATCAACAAGACATAACTGTTATATATGCCCCAAATAATGGAGCATCTACGTTCATCAATCAAACTCTTCTCAAGTTCAAGAGTCAAATAGATCATAGACCACAACACAATAATTCTAGGTGACTTTAACACACCTCTTTCACCACTGGGTAGATCTTCCAAACAAAATCTAAACAAAGAAACTATAGAACTCAATAATACAATAAAAAACTTAGACTTAACTGACATATATAGAGTATATTATCCATCAATGAGCCAATACACTTTCTTCTCAGCAGCACATGGATCCTTCTCTAAAATAAACAATATATAATGCCATAAGGCAACTCTAAGAAAATATTAAAAAGTAGAGATACTACCCTGTATTCTATCAGATCATAATGGAATGAAATTAGAAATCAATGATAAAATAAGAAACAAAAGCTACTCCAACACCTGGAGACTAAATAATATGCTACTGAATGAACAATGGGTTGTAGAAGACATCAAGAAGGAGACTAAAAAATTCTTAGATGTAAATAAGAAACCCAATACAACATATTGAAATCTCAGGGACACTATGAAGGCAATACTAAGAGGAAAGTTCATTGCATGGAGTTCATTCCTTCAAAGAAGAAAAAGTCAACAAATAAATTAACTAATATTATATCTCAAAGCCCTAGGAAAATAAGAACAAATCAACTCCAAAAGAAGTAGAAGACAGAGTTGAAATTAATGAAATTGAAACAACAACCGAAATAATTGACAGAGCAAAAAGTTGGTTCTTTGAAAAAATAAATAAAATTGATAAACCACTAGCTATGGTAATGATGAAAAGGAGAGAGAAAACTCAAATTACCAATATCTATGCTGAAAAAGGAAATATCACAATGGACCCTACAGAAATACAGAAGATAATTAGAAATTATTTTGAAAATTTAAGATGGATATCATTATCCTAAATGCATGATTGAAGACCTGAATGGTACTTATATACTTTGTATACAAACAGTTGTATGTATAAAGATGCTATATATGTGCATTATGAATTGTAATACATACCACTATTATAAATAAAAAAAGAAAATTTATACTCCAATAAAATAGAAAATAATGAAGGCATCAACAAATTTCTAGAAACATATGATCTGCCCAAACTAAAGCAGGATGATATACACATTTTAAATAGATCAATTTCAAGCAAAGAAATAGAGGATGCCTTCAAAAACCTACCAACCAAGAAAAGCCCAGGACTGGATGGATACACAGCTGAGTTCTATAAGACCTTTAAAGAAGAACTAACACCAATACTTGTCAAACTATTTCATGAAATAGAAAAAGAGGGAACACTTCCAGACTCATTCTATGAGGCCAATATTACCCTGATTCCAAAACCAGGCAGAGACACATCAACGAAAGAAAACTACAGACCAATATCTCTAATGAATATAGATGCAAAAATTCTCAATAAAATTCTGGCAAATCGAATACAAAAACATATCAAAAAGATAGTGTACCACAATCAAGTGGGGTTCATTCCAAGGATGCAAGGTTGGTTCAACATAAGGAAATCAATACATGTAATTCATCATATCAATAAACTCAAAGATAAAAATCATATGACCATCTCATATGCAGAGAAAGCATTTGACAAAATACAGCACCCCTTCATGTTCAAAACGGTAGAAAAACTAGGGGATAACAGGAACACACCTCAACATCATAAAGGCCATCTATGCTAAGCCAACATCATCCTAAATGGAGAAAAATTGAAAGCATTCCCTCTAAAAACTGGAACAAGACAGGGATGCGCTCTTTTACCACTTTTATTTAACATAGTTCTTGAAGCCCTAGCCAGAGCAATTAGACAAAAGAAATCAAAGGGATACAGATAGGAAAAGAAGAACTCAAATTATCACTGTTTGCAGATGATTTGATTCTATACATAGAAGATCCCCCCCCCAAAAAAAAATTCCACCAGAAATCTTCTAGAAGTAATAAATGAATTCAGGAAAGTAGCTAGATAGAAAATCAACACCCATAAATCAAAGGCATTTCTGTACATCAGCGACAAATCCTCAGAAAGAGAAACTAGAAAATCCACCCCATTTACTATAGCCTCAAAAAAATAAAATAAAATACTTGGGAATCAACTTAACAAAAGAAGTGAAAGACCTCTACAATGAAAACTACAGCAAGCTAAAGAAAGAAATTAAAGAAGAATTTAGAAGATGGAAAGATCTACCTTGCTCATGGATAGGTAGAATTAATATTGTCAAAATGACCATTCTTCCAAAAGCACTATACAGTTTCAATGCAATCCCAAACAAAATCCCAATATCATTCCTCATAGAAATAGGAAAAGCAATCATGAAATTCATCTGGAAAAAATAAGAGACCCAGAATAGCCAAAGCAATTCTTAGCAAGAAGAGTGAAGCTGATGGCATTACTATTCCAGAACTTAAATTGTACTACAAAGCAATAGTAACTAAAACAGCATGGTATTGGCACCAAAATAGACCAGCTGACCAATGGTATAGAATAGAAGACACAGAGACGAACCCACACACCTACAGTTATCTTATATTAGACAAAGGTGCCAAAAACGTTTACTGGAGAAAAGAGCCTCTTCAACAAACAGTGTTGGGAAAACTGGAAATCCTCATGTAATAAAATGAAATTAAATCTCTATCTCTCACCATGCACAAAACTCAACTCAAAGTGGATCAAGGACCTAGGAATTAAACCAGACACCTTGCACCTAACAGAAGAAAAAGTTAGGCCCCAACTTCCTCAATAAGACCCCTATAGTGCAAAAATTAAAACCAAGAATTAATAAATGGGATGGATTCAAACTAAAAAGCTTCTTAGCAAAAGAAACAATTAGTGAGGTGAATAGAGAACCTACAGAATGGGAGCAAATCTTTACCACAAGCACATCAGATAGAACACTAGCCTCAAGGATATATAAAGCTCTCAAAAACTTTAACACTAAAAAACAAACAAACAAATAAACAACAACAACAAAAAAAAAAAACACAAATAACCCAATCAATAAATGGGGCAAGGAATTAAATAGACACTTGTCAGAAGATGATATACAATCAATCAACACATACATGAAAAAATGTTCAACATCTCTAGCAATTAGAGAAATGCAAATCAAAACAACTCTAAGATTTCATCTTACTCCAGTCAGAATGGCACTATCAAAAATACAAACAACAATAAATGCTGGTGAGGATGTTGGGCGGGGGCGGGAGGGGGGGGGAAGGCACACTCATACATTGCTGGTGGGACTGCAAATTGGTGAAGCCAATCTGGAAAGTAGTATAGAGATTCCTAGGAAAACTTGGAATGGAACTGCCATTCGACCCAGCTATCCCAGTCCTTGATCTATACTCAAAAGACTTAAAAACAGCTTACTACAGGGACACAGCCACATCAATGTTTATAGCAGCACAATTCATAATAGCTAGATTGTGGAACCAACCCAGATGCCCATCATCAGATGAACGGATGGGAAAACTTTGGTATATATACAAAATGGAAACACTACTCAGCACTAAAAGAGAATAAAGTCATGGCATTTGCAGGTAGTTGAATAGAGTTGGAGAAAATAATGCTAAGTGAAGTTAGCCAATCCCCAAAAACCAAAGGTCGAATGATCTCTTTGTTATGAAGATACTGACTTATAAAGGCAAGGGAGGGGGGATGGGGAGGGGAAAGGAGGGGGCAAGGGGATAGGAATAATGGCAGAATGAGTTAGACATTATTAGTTACCTTAAGTACATGTATGAAGACACAATTTTTGTGAAAATACTTTATGTAAAACCAGCGACTTGAAAAATTGTGCTCTTTATATGTAATATGAAATGAATTGCACTCTGCAAGCATGTATAACAAATTAGAATAAAAATCAAGAAAAAAAAAAAGGGAAAGGTCTTAGGGGCTGGGGCTATGGCTCAGCGGTAGAGTGCTCGTCTTGTATGTGTGAGGCCCTGGGTTTGATCCTCAGCACCACATAAATAAAATAAAGGTATTTTGCCCACCTACAACTAAAATATATATATATACATATTAAAAGAGAAAGGTCTTGGGCTGGGGTTGTGGCTCAGTGGTAGAGCACTTGCCTAGCATGCGCAGCAGCCCGGGTTCGATCCATTTGCACCATGTAAAAATAAAGACATTGTGTACAACTAAAATAAATAAATATTAAAAAAAAGAACAGTCTTAAAGAAATCATCTTCTCCCATAATTTGACAAGAGCAAAATGTTAGCCTCTATAGGGGACAGCCAGATGTGAGGGGTGGAATTATGAGTTTAAGGAACTAATTATATAAAATGGGCCCCACCTGTTTTACCTTTTAAACAGTAATTTATCTGCAGCCCTGTTTAGCTTCAGTGGACAGAATATGCTACATTTCTCAGCAAACTACCTGTTATCTGCAGAGGAAATGCAGGCTCTGAAATGTTGATAAGAACACAAGTTACCCTGAAGGGGGCGATTTTTGTGACCCTTACACAGACCAGATCCCAGAACTCCAAGACACAAGGATCATTCTCTCTAACTATAATCTAGGCTCCAATTAGAACTAGTCAGTATGGGTTAAAACAACCTAGAGTTGTCATGTGCAGTGGGAACTTCAAAGTCTGATATCATTCTGCCGTCTGACAAAAATCAAGAGGTGGACCTGGGCAGGACTCTCTGGAAACTTCCTTGGGACCCCCAATAAAACTGGAGGGCAGGAGAGGTGTGCAGTTCCTCTCTTTTCTGAGGTAATCCACTTTCTCCCTTGAACGCGTCCCCTTTCCCCTTTTCTATCCCTTTCTAATACACTTATGCCTATAACTTTGATTGACATATCTGAAATCTTCCTGGCGTGCTTGTAAGAATTACAATTTGAAGGGGGCCTTTGTGCTGCCTCAGTTTCCCAGAATGCCCCATCCCTGTAACACCCTTACCTAAAATGTCAGTTGCCCTAGATTGGCATAGTGCTTGAGATAGTAGCTCTTAAAATAGCTGCTAAGGAGACCTCTGTGTGCTTATATTAGAAATGTGTCCATATGTAGGAAAAAAATAAGTATTTGTGTTTTTAATAGGTGAGATTAAAGAACAAAAATATTATAAAACCTGGACAAAGAGTAGATAATGCTTTATTCATCTAACATGAAAGCTGGAGGAGAAAACAGAGGTCATGGAATTCAGTACTTATAAAAATGAATTTATTTGGTGCCATTTTGGAAAATGTCACAAGATGAATCAGTAGAATCTCTGCTTCTTCAATTTCCTTCTCCCATAGAGTTTCTGCATGTTTCTTTTTACATCCTAGTCTTCTTTATTACATGAAAAAATAATAACAGTAATTTAATCTAAATATTTCCTATTCCACAGATAGAAAATAAGTTTCTATGGGAATGAATGATCTTTCCAAATGGTAACTCCAGGAAATACCTAAATGGAAATCAAATCAGGGTTTCTTGAGTTTGAGTGAACTGTGCTTTTTGTTTTCCATTTCCTTTGTGTTGAAGGTATAAGAACCCAGTTAGAATGCCACAACAGGACATGAGGGATTGGAAAAAAAGTGAAAGTAAAGGATTATAAAAATGACCAAAATCAGGGCTGGGGTTGTGACTCAGTGGTGGAGCGCTTGCCTCGCATGCGTGTAGCACTGGGTTCAATCCTCATCACCATATAAAAATAAAATAAAGGTATTATGTCCATCAACAACTAAAAAATATTTAAACAAAAAAGGACCAAAATCATTAGTAGTTATCCTTCTCTATAGAATTTTACCTTTAGACAATTCTCTACCCTTTTGAGTATACTGTGGATATTGGAGTGATAATGTCATTCTTTTTCTAGAATCTTTGAGGTTATTAATCTAGGTCAGTGTTTCTCAAACTCAGCATTACAGAAATTCTAGGCTGAATTATTTTGGGTTGTTATTGTTCTGAGCACTGTAGCATATTTAGCAGAATCCTGGACCTCAGCACACTAGATATGAGGAGAGATTCCCCCAGTCACCACAACCCAAAACATCTCCAGACCATGCCCAATATCCACTGGAGGGCACCACTGATGTAGGCGATGTGGACTCTGGATCAGAACTAAGAGATCTACAGGAAGATATCATGCCCTTGGTAGTTTTTGTGGACAGATACTTTTTACCAGGCTTTAGGTAAAATAGTGAGATAGTTGAGGTGTTCTAAGGAAAATAAGCAGGACTGTAAGATATGAGGCAGGTGTAAGAGTCAAGGCTTAACGCGAAGAGATGAAGCAAGCTGCCTATGAGTGGACAGCCTGCCTTGTGGATGCAGTGAATCAAGAATACTATTGTAATTTTTAAAAATATTTATTTATTTGCTTTTAGTTGTACACAATGTGTTTATTTGTACGCGGTGCTGAGGCTCGAACCCGGGCCGCGCACGTGCTAGGCGAGCGCTCTACCGCTGAGCCACAACCCCAGCCCCACTATTGTAATTTCATGTAACTCAACACTTTGCTAACTTCTTTATGTGGCCCTTGAAATCATGGGCAGAACAGAATTAAATCTTTGTTCTTGACTTTTGGACAAAGCAGTCAATCTCTTGAGCTGAGCATGGTGAAGATGATGGTAATAAAACATTGATGCCCAAATATGTTTTATGGTGCAGGAAGGGGAATGCCATGAAGAAGTGCCCATTTTGCAGAATGAACTGCACCATTGTATGTAACTTCTGTCTTGAACCTGTTCCTTTATTACTCAAAACCAGAGGGACGTGTAAATCAGCTCCCTATAGTTACCATAAAAGGAAGGTACTTGTTGGTTTATCCCATTATTATTGGATTTTTTTTTTTCACTTTATATTGAGTGAGCACCTAATATTTCCCAAATCGAATTGGTTTTCCATCACCTATGTAGTTCTGGTCTATCAACTTACAGTGGCTAATCACTTTCTAGAAGGAATGTGATGCAGTTTTTCCCAGATTACTTTTAGGATTTATAAAAGATGTGTTCTCTAGACATTGACTTAGAGATTTCTTTTATGTTTGGATTTTGCCCTGCAAAGATTCTTCTAGGCAAATGATACTATGCTTGGCTATCTTGCTTGCTAGTGCCAAGAGTCTGATCATAGTAAGAGAGAATGGAGCCAAGAAGTAGAGAAATGCAAAATCAAGTGGACCCTGAAAGATAGTTTCATGACTTCTTTAAGTACCTGGATCCAGCCCTCTCTGAAACTAGATTGCTTCCCTTGGACATCCAGCAACATGAGTCAATAAAATGATCTCTTTGTTTCATCTAGTTTGCATTAGGTTTCTGTCATTTACAGTTGAATGAGATCGTTTTAAAGAGAAGAGTCTGAGCAAAAGTGGGTAAGGAATTGAAAACACAAATAGATTATAGAATGGCAGAGAGACAGAGAGATTAAAACCCAGTAGTTATAAAAAGGAGTATAAAGCCCCTTGAACCTTAATGCAGAAATAATGAGGATGTGAATTTTCTTGCAAGCCTGTTACCCAAGGACAAAGTGAGGCACCAGAGAAAAATGACCTCATAGCAGATTGAAATAGAGACGATAATGGAGGACGAAAATGTCCAGGATCTAAACCAAAGACTTTGTCCTTCTGTTCACCTACTGTTTCTACTTTCTAATGATGAAAGACTAATCATTCAACATGGTTGTATGAAAACTGTAATTTATTTTTTTCAGTGAATATTTATAAGTAATCACTCAAGAGTGAGAAATTCTAGCTTGATAAAGATGAAGTTTCTGGACTTGAATAGACTCCATCCAATCCAGGGAGGAAAGAAACAGTTCAAGATTTCATGCTCAGCATGATAGATATTGAAATGTAGACAAATGCAGGAAAGAATGGGCAATTCACTCTATTATTCATGGTTTCTTCAGTTGCAAGTGACAAGGCAAAAAAAACCAAACAAAACATTCAAGTTAACTTTAGTTAAAAATAAACAAAAAGCTGGGTGCGGGTGCGGTGGCGCACTGCCTGTAATCCTAGCTTTTGGGAGGCTGAGGCAGGAGGATCTTGAGTTCAAAGCCAGCCTCAGCAATGGCGAGGCACTTAGCAACTTGGTGAGACCCTGTCTCTAAATAAAATGTAAAAAAGGGGTGGGGATGTGGCCCAGTGGTCGAGTGCCCCTGAGTTCAATCCCTTGTACCAAAATAAATAAATAAATACATACATAAACAAATAAACAAAAAACCCTGTGTAGGGGCTGCATTCAGGCACAGTTAGATCAAGGGGTTTAAAATTTAACACTAGAGTCTTTTTCCCTCTCATCTTTCTATTTTGTTTGGTTCTGCTTTGCCTTCCTTCTCAGGGTGTCTCTGTCTCCCCGAGCTATAGCAAAGAAAAATATTACTGCCACAAGAGGTCTTGAATTGAGTGACAAGAATTATTTTTCTTCCCCAAATGACTCTAATAAACTCCATCTAGTTTTTTTCCTGATATTTGCATCTAAGGGGCTGTGGTTCAGCTTGGTCCACATGCTACATCTGCAGCTGGGTGATTGACAGCTGGGTGATTGACAGCTGGGTGATTGACAGGTACACCAAGATCAGGAGAAGCGAGAGGGAGATAGTTACCAAAAACAAAAGAGGGTGTGTAGTCAGTATCATTTGTCATTATTCATTATTAATATTTTTTTCTTCATTATTATTATTGTGAAGATGCTTTGGTTTTTTACCTAATCTGGGTGAGACATGAAAGGTGTTCAGTGATGACAGTAAATGTGAATAAATGCCACTATTGGGTTCAGATGAAATTTGAAGTGACATATTAGTATAAGGGGAAAAAAAATGGAAGTATTAGAGCAAACTTTGCTAAGCTCTATATATGGCATACATTTTACATCTACCTTTCGAATGTTTGTTAATAGTTTAGGCATTGGACTAAAGAAATACCTTAATTTGGTTATTTCATTTAATCCTCCCAAACTTTGTAAGGTTCATGTGATCATCTTTCCCAAACTGCAAATATTGTTTCATGGAGTTAAATTATTTATCCAACTGAGAAATGGCAGAAATTGGACGGAAGCACCAGAAGTGTGAAACCAGTACTTGAATATTTAATATGTGGTTTCCTCAGAGTGTCCATACATCATAGTTTAGGCCTCTTGTCCTAATATGGTCATTAATAGAAACACCTTTCACTCTAAAAAATGTCTCAGTTTCGTCAACAATTCATAAGCTCACCTTAATATGGCCTTCCCCATACATGTGTGAGTGTTATGTATGTAGTATGTGTATATAAAATGAGATTCCATATATCTTGGTGTCTTTTTAAAATGATAAATCTTTTGGTTTATTGTTTTTTAATTAGTGCATGATGAATATACATAAAGGTGAAATTCACTGTAGTGTATTCATATATGTACATAGGATAATTTGGTCAGATTCATTCCACCTTTCCTTCCTTTTCCTGTCCTTCCTCCCTCCCCATCATTTCACTTCCCCTACTCCACTAATTGGCCCATGTGTCTGTTTTTATGCCACTACCATGCTGGTTTGGTTATGATTGTTTTGTCCTGGGTTTTGAAATCAGGTATTATGATGCCTCCAGCTTTGCTTTTATTGCTCACAATTGCTTTGGCTATTTAGGGTCTTTCATTCCCATATGAATTTTAAGATTGCTTTTCTAGTTCTGTGGGGAATGTTATTAATATGTTGATCAGGATTGCAATTAAAGTTATAGATTTCTTTGGATAGTGTGGACATGTTAATATTATTAATTCTTCCAATCCATGAACATGGGAGATAGTTTTCATCTTTTGCTGCTGTCTTCAATTTCTTTCATGAGTGTTTTGTAATTTTCATTGTAGAAATATTTCACTTCCTCGGATAAGCTTATTCCTAGGTCTGTCTTTCTTTCCTCTCTTTCTCTTTCTTTTGTTCCCTTTCTTCCTTCTTTCCTTCCTCCCTTCCCTTCCCCTTTCTCCCTCCCTTCCTTCCTTCCTCCCTTCCCTTCCCCCCTTTCTCCCTCCCTTCCTTCCTCCCTCCCTTCCATTCCCTTCCCCACTTCCTCCCTCCCTTCCTTCCTCCCTCCCTTCCTTCCTCCCTCCCTTCCTTCCTCCTTCCCTTCCCTTCCCTTCCCTTCCTCCCCTTCCTCCTTCCCTCCCTCCCTCCCTCCCTTCCCTTCCCTTCCCTTCCCTTCCTTTCCCTTCCTCCCCTTCCTCCTTCCCTCCCTCCCTCCCTCCTTTCTTTCTTTCTTTCTTTCTTTCTTTCTTTCTTTCTTTCTTTCTTTCTTTCTTTCTTCTTTTGTGAATGGGATGGCTTTCATGATTTTTTTTTCTCAGCAAATTCATTATGTAGAAAAGCTATGTTCCTTATATAGAAAAGCTACCAACTTCTGCATGTTGATTTTGTATCCTGCTACTTTACTGAATGTATTAGTTCTAATAGTATTTTTTGGTGGAATCTTTAGGCTTTTCTGTGTATAGAATCATACCATCTACAAACAGGGATAATTTGACTTCCTCCTTTCCTGTGTATGTGCCTTCTCTTTCTTTTGCCTAACTGTTCTAGCTAATCTTCCTAGTACTATAATGAATAAGAAGAGTGAGGATGGACTTGCCTTGTTCCTGATCTTAGAGAAAATGCTTTCAGTTTTCCTCCCATGCAGTTATACACATGTCTTTCCTTCAAAGTGATTCTATTTTAAGGGGAAGAGATTAAGATTTATAGAGAAGCCAGGCACAGTAGCACATACCATTTAATCCCAAGATTTGGGAGGCTGAGGCAGGAGAATTGCAGGTTTGAGCCAGTCTCAGCAATTTAAAGAAACCCTGTCTCAAAATAAAAATTAAATAGGGTTAGAGATTTAGCTCAGTGGTAAAGCACCCCCTGGGTTTAATTCCCATTACAAATATATATATTCATAGTTTTCACTTTTCCCTAATTCCTTTTCTCTGATCCATGGTCCCATCCAGAATACCACGTTCTATGCAGTTTTCATGTCTCCTTGGGCTCATCTGGGCTGTGATGGTTCCTCACAGGATGTCCCTCAACTTGCATTTCTCTGACAGTGTTTCATAATTAGAATGAGGTTATGAGTTTTTGAGAGGAAGACCACAGAAATTTCTGCAGTGGCCAAATTGAACCCAGGGCTTCCTTCATACATGCTAGGCAAGCAGTAAGCTATACCTACAGCCCTTTTTATGTATTTATTTTTATTTTGATACAGGATCTCTCCAAATTGCCAAGCCTGGCCTCAGACCTGTGATCATCCATCCTACCAAGTAGTGAAGTGAAAGGATCATCACATCACATCCAAGGTCTGAACCATTTATGTGGCTTTTCACTGTTGTCGCTAACATTAGTCACTTGATATGACTAATGTTACATTAGTAGTAGTGTTTGGCATGTTTCTCCAATTTAAAGTTACTCGGCTAAAAAGATTGTTTATTTGAGGTATAGTTTGTACAAAGAAAAATGTACACATTTCAAACTTGTGAAGCCATTACTTTTGACAGATAAACTTACCCACATAGCCACTCCCCCAAGTCAACATGTGGAACTTTTCTATCAGACTTCTAAAGTTGATAAAAAAAACTTTAACTTAACTCAGTCCTTTTAGTTCCTAAAGACCTAAGAGAAGCTTCTCAGTTATCATGGGGTCAGAAAGTGCCCCCAACTATCTCAGGCACAGCATACAATTTAAGTTGCTCTGGAAATAAGTAGCTGGTTGATTCTATAAGGTGCCTTTTACAGACTGGTTGATGTGTGTGTTTCCTGACCGGACAGACTAGGAAATGAACTTTTCCATGTCTTGAAACCTTGTCCCATACATAGAGACATGAGAATGAAGATAATTAATAATCTACTCTCAGAAAAAGAGATTCACAAAGAAAAAAATAAGAAAAAAAAAGAGAAAAAAAAAAAAAAACAGGAAGAAGGGACTTCCTTCATAACTGCTGAATGTGTAAGAATGGATAGAAGAAGCAGCCTGACATGACTAAGGTCTCTAGCATGGCAGACTATTTTGGGTAAAATCAGGGGATATTATCTTTTGAAAAGCAAGAATGAGCCGGGCGCGGTGGCGCACGCCTGTAATCCCAGCACTTTGGGAGGCTGAGGCAGGAGGATCACGAGTTCAAAGCCAGCCTCAGCAATGGCGAGGCACTTAGCAACTCAGTGAGACCCTGTCTCTAATAAAATACAAAAAAAGGGCTGGGGATGTGACCCAGTGGTCGAGTGCCACTGAGTTCAATCCCCAGTACCAAAAAAAAAAAAAAAAAAAAAAAAAAAGAAAAGCAAGAATGAGAGGCAAGAGAATCAAATGATATTCTATATTCAAAGCTTTCTGAAGTCCACTGTTTTTTTTTTTTTTTTTTGGTCAGGTCTATAGAAGTAGGTGTAAGATGGGTGTGATCCCATCTTCCTAGGTGAGACTGGATCAGCAGCAGTTTCTAAAGCAGCTTTTATAAAGGCCTTTTGAAAAGCATCAGTTTCAACATTCATCACTGATAGATTTATGGGAAAATAATGCTATTAACAAGAAGCAACACAAATATAAGTGTAAAATTCGACAAGGAGATGTTATCCAAGTTTATATTCTTATCAATAGTTATGAGAATCATGACATGTAATTAGAACTGAAGGAAATGTTAAAACTTAGAGGGAAAAATATCACTTCATTTTATAGATGAGATAAATACATAAGAAAAAGTTCAGTAATTTACTAGGATCATATTATTTTTAATCCTTTATATCATCTTTATTGATACATAATTTTGATAAAAATGCACACAGGATAAATACAAGTTGATAATGTTATAAATATGTGAACCAAGCATAAATATATATATATATATTTTTTTTTTGTGGTACCGGGGATTGAACTCAGGGGCACTTAACCACTGGGCCACATCCCCAGCCCTTTTTTGTATTTTATTTAGAGACAGGGTCTCACTGAGTTGCTAAGTGCCTCGCCATTGCTGAGGCTGGCTTTGAACTCGCGATCCTCCTGTCTCAGCCTCCCAAAGTGCTGGGATTACAGGCGTGCGCCACCACGCCCGGCTAGCATAAATCTTTATACCTGTATTTACTCAGTCCATCCACTATCCCCAGACCTAGGCTGAAGAGCTATTCTTGTACATTGAGGCTTTTCTGGTTTCTCAAACAAAAGATATCATTTGGCATATGATCTTTTTTTTTTTTTTTCTGTCTACTTTTACTTGCAATAACAAATTTTAGATTTGTTTGTGCTCTGTGGTTTGTTCTTGTTCATAAATGGAAATGGTTCCACTGTATGACTATGCTGTACTTACCCTGTTGGTAGATATTTGAGTTGCTTCTACTCTATGGGGGTGTTTGCAGCAGCACTACTGTAAGCATTTACATAGACATCTCCATTTTATTTCCTTGAGTGGAAGTAAAAATGTGAGGTTGCCTGGCAGATGGATGCTTAACTCCATATGAAACTGATCCAGAGTTGTCTGAAGTGGTTGTACCATTTTACCTTCTGACCAGCTGTGTACTGGCTTTTCCCCATCCTTGTTGGTACGTGGAATGGTAGTTTCTTCATTGGTGATTCTAATAGGTAGTTGCCTTTCATTGTGGCTTTGATGATCTCTGGTAACTAATGACGTTTAACATCTTTTTTATATACCCATTGCCTGCTCTCTATATATTCTGGGTGGACATATAAATTCTTTATTCTCAATGGGTATGCATCTGAGCATGACAACCTGATTTACATAACAAGTTCTTTATCAAATTACATGTTTTATATATTTAATTACATGTTTCTCTATTCCTGTTTGTCTCTCTTTTATTTTTTGAAAGAGTCTGTGAAAGATTGATATTTTCTCCCTAATTGTTTGAATAAATTCATCTAAATCTGGATTTTTCCATAAGGGAAGAATTTTAAATATATAGATTATGTGTATATATATATATATATATAAAATATATACATATGATTTCATAAATTTTAATTTACACAGCTTATTGAGATACATCTTACTTATGAAATCCATCCATTGCAAGAGTATAATTTAATTATTTTTATTAACTTTGTCAAGTTGTGCAACTGTCACCTTAAATCAGCTTTAGAACATTTCAGCACCTCTAATAAAATCTCTCTTGCCTCTTTACAGTTAATTATCATTTCCACAACCTGGCCCAGGCAACAGTGGGAAGATTTATAACCATAAAGTTAATTTAACAGACATAAACCTCTACAGATTTTCTGTTTCCTTTTGAGTCAGTTTTGGTAAATTGGGTCGTTCAGTGAAACTGTCTCCTTTCATTATTATTTATTTTATGGACATAAAACTGTTCTTTCCATTTATTTCCTTATTCTTTTAATAAGTAGAGGGTCCAGAGTGATATTCTTTCATGCTAGCTGTTTCTCTCTCCTCTTTTTCTTTCATCTCTCTATTTAAAGAGTCGATTTTACTTAACGTTTCAAAGAACAGCTTTTGGTATTATTGATTTTTCTCTATTTTTGCTCTTTTTCTATTTCATTGAGTTCTCCTCTTTATTATTTTTTCCTTTCTAGTTAGAGTTAACTTATTTTTTTAATGGAGCGTTTATATCACTCAATTTTAGGTTTATTCTTTTTTCCTAATGTAAAAATTTAAGGTGTCAATCTCTTACTAAGACAAGTGTTGGCCACACTCCACAAATTTACATAGGTTGCTTTATGTTATCAGTCATGTAAAATGATTTTCTTATTTTTTTTCCCTCCCGTTTGTATTTCTTTGCTTGAATTATGGGTTCTTTGGGCTTATGTTGTTTAATTTTCAAATTTTTGAGGATATTGAAGACATCATTTTGTTATAGACATTTAATTTAATACCATTGTTACCAGAATTAATTCTATGATTTAATATGTATTAAAAAAACCTGATTTAGAGAGCAACATAGGGCCTATTTTGATTAATGTTCCATGTATCTTCAATATCATTGATCATTTCTTTTGCAGTGTGCACCTGCTGCTACAGGCATTGAATTTCAGATATTGAATTCACTCTATTGGATTTTTCATTTCTAGACCAAGCATTTGGTTCTTCTTTTTTTTTTTTTTTTAATATTTTCTAGTTCTTTCCTAATTATATGTATTTCCTTCTCAAATTTTTCAACATTTTTACAGTGTCTGTTTGTATTAGTTTTCTATTGCCATGTCACAAGTTACCATTTATGGTAAGAAGTCTGGGCAGGTTCTGCTGGTTTCTCTCCTTAGCCCTCACAAGAGGGAAATCAAGGGGTCAGACTGAGATCTGGAGGCTCTGGGAAGAGTCCACTGCCAGCTTCTCTGAGGTTGTTAATAGAAACTGGCTCCTTGCAGAGATGGAGCTGATGTCCCTGCCTTCCTGCTGGCTGTCTTCCAGGGGCCACCAGGTTCCTAGGACCACTCTCAGGTCCTTCTATGTGGTCTTCTTCCTCTTAGCAAAAGAGACTCTCCTTTGTGTCACATCCTCATCTTACCTCACATCTCTGTTTTCCTCTTTTGCAACTGGATAAAGCAAAGTCATTTTGTTTGAAGGACTCCTGAGGTGTCAGATGGGCTTCCTAGATTATCTCTTTACCTTTAGGTCAACTGACTGATTACCTTAATGTAAGAGACCATGCAGGTAATTCCAGTATTCCATCTACTTTGCTGTTTGTGTTTAGGTGCTAATTCCAAAATCTTTCATTCCAGATTCTCTTTTTATTGAGTACTTTTTCTCTAGCATGCTCCGTGCCTTATTTCCACTGGATTCTATACTGTGTAAATATAACATAGTTATGTGTCTGCATTTTATTGTCACCCTTTGAGAACTGTCCAATTTTGTTTTAGTAGACCAAATTTTGTTTTGCAGACCAAAGTGATCTTTTCCAGGCTTATTCTTACTTCTAAGACTGTTTAGGGCAAGTGTTTAGCCCTTCTATTCAACTGTAACTTTTCTGGGCTCTCTTTTAAATGCTCCGTGTCCTCAACAAGTCTCTTCCCTTTGGAGTGTCAGAATCCAAAAACTGATCTTCAAGTAACTTAATCTTATAATGTGTGATATTTGTCCCTAAATCTCCTTTCTCCTCCTGTCAGTCCTGGCCCTAGAATAATGATTGGCACATTTCTACACGAACCAGTCTTACACAGAAATGTGCAGTCCATATTCTCAAAGAAACAAAATGGAATCACCATGTCATCTATGAAGGGCCAGATTCTGCGCACCCTGGCTAACTGTATAAATATGAATGAGATATTGTAGGTACTGAATGTGTCATGACTGTTTTTTGTGTGTTGTTTTGTTTTGTACTGGAGATTGAACCCAGGGTAACCACTTGGACATATCCCCAGCCCTTTTTTAGATTTTATTTAGAGAAAAGTTATCACTGAGTTGCTTAGGGTCTTGCTAAATTGCTGAGCCTGACTTTGAACTCACAATCCTCCTGCCTCAGCCTCAGAAGCTGTGGGGATTACAGGTTTGCACCACCATGCCCAGCATGTATGATGATTTTGCAAACTCTGCATCACATTCTGGTTTCTCTAGTAACAGAACTTGCTTTCTTATACCTCCCCCACCCCCAGTACTAGGCTAGAACTCAAAGGTGTTCTACCACTGACTACACCCCTTATTTTGAGACAGGGTCTGGCTAAGTTGCCCAGACTGACCTCAAACTTGCAATCCTCCTGCTTTAGCCTCCCAAGTTGCTAGAATTACAGGCATGTGCCACCATACCCAGATAGAGTTCACTTGCTATGTAGCCCAGGTGTGTATAATTCCTGGCTATATAAAGAAGGTTGTGCTTGTGACTTCCTTGAGCAGCTTATAGCAGTGGCCACAGTTAATGAATCAGGACTGAGCACTTGACTCCAGAAAGTCCTATTAAAGTTTTCATGAAAGGTTTATCAAGTTCCTTAAGGGTAGAACACTTTAGGTTTACAAACTACTTTTAAAGCAAAATCATTTGAACCAGGTGTGATGGTATGCACCTGTCATCCCAGCAACTCAGGAGGCCGAGAAAGGAGGATTGCAAGTTGGAGGCCAACCTCAGCAATTAAGGGAGGCCCAAAGCAACTTACCGAGAGCCTGTCTCAAAATTAAAAAAAAAAAAAAAAAAGAAATTCCCTACAAATACACTAATTATCCTTTAAGTTCCAGAAACTGTGTATGATGACTAAAAGGGTAGTAATTCGTCTGCCAGCATTCCTGCTCTGCCCAATTTAGGTTTCAGTCACTGTCAGATAAAGGTGGTGTGGAATGACAAAACCAGTTCTGATTCATTCAACACATGAGTGTATCTTAGGCACAAAACACCATTCCCAGCATTGTCCTAGATAAAAAGATAAATAATCCCCAACCCTGACCCTCAAGGATCTTACAACTTGGCAGGAGAAATAGACTTGCACACAAATGGCTGCACTACAAGGGAGATAATGGTGGCGGCCAGATGTTTGGGGAGAATGAGCAGAGCAAGGAGGGAACACAGAGTGAGGCAGCTTCCACAGGCAGCCAGGAGATGTGCGTTCGGCAATCACGGGATGCAAAATGAAAAGGGAGGAGAACAGCACCACCAGAGACATGTGCAGGTGAAAAATCAGGTGGCACTATTTGTGACTTACTTCTCTGTGTTTTTTTTTTTTTTTTTTTTTTGTGCTTTTTTGTTTGTTTGTTTGGGGCACTGGGTTTCTAATAAATAGCCTAAAATTAAAAATGGATGTAGTCATGGTCAAAGACTGCCTGAGGTGCTGGCGCTTAAAAATGAGCACTTGAGTCCTCAGGTATGCTTGTCTGTGGCTTCATTTTTTTTTTTTTTTTTTTTAATTGGTACCAGGGATTGAACTCAGGGGCGGCCATTTT
Organism: Tamias sibiricus; assembly: GCA_025594165.1. Taxonomy (NCBI): domain Eukaryota; kingdom Metazoa; phylum Chordata; class Mammalia; order Rodentia; family Sciuridae; genus Tamias; species Tamias sibiricus. Next base: position 19,981,482 of record CM046675.1, read on the forward strand.
TTTGTATTTTATTTAGAGACAGGGTCTCACTGAGCTGCTAAGTGCCTCGCCATTGCTGAGGCTGGCTTTTTTTTTTTTTTTAAATATTTATTTATTTGCTTTAGTTGTACACAATGCGTTTGTTTTTACGTGGTGCTGAGGATCGAACCCGGGCCGCGCACATGTTAGGCGAGCTGAGCCACAACCCCAGCCCAGCTGAGGCTGGCTTTGAACTCGCAATCCTCCTGTCTCAGCCTCCCAAGTGCTGGGATTACAGGCGTGCACCACCACACCAGGCTGTGGCTTCCTTTGCTGCTTCTTTCCTTCCAAATTAGTTTGTGCTATCTTAACAGGTTATCCATTTCTGGCGATTCCACCTTTTTTCTCTGGCACTGAAACAGAAGAACTAGAAGGGAATCTTTGGGGCTTCAGACGAGGGAAAGAAAATATATATAATTGAAAAAGAGTCTAGAGGCATTCCTTCAAACAGGCCTCGGTCCAGGAGCACAAATGTTTTAATGACGTTCCAATCTCTTTTTCCCTATCACTCTCTCTCTTGATTTGTCTGTGTTGTCTGTATGTCTGTCTCTGTCACTTTGTATTTATTTCTCTTCTTTTGGGATTCAAGTATCTCCCTGTTCATGTGGAAACTGCTGGCAGAAAATATGATAGAGTTATACGCTCACAGCTGGGGGACTGGGAGAGAGAAGTAGGTGTCATCATTGTACACCCTTGTGCACGGCGTGCATTTACGTAGGAAGTCATCAAAGGAAAGGTGATTGATAGTTACACTGTGTACCAGGGCAGGTTTATATATGAATTACAGCATGGTTTTATGGAAGATCACAGTAAAACATCTTGTTCTTACAGAATCAGAATTGCATAACCATTTCCCCCCAAAGAGAATCATAAAGCATATTGAGGAAGAGGACCATTTTTATCTGATTGGTACAGAAATATATCTATGTGGTAGTTGGTAGTCCTGAGTCTCCAGTCTAGCTGCTCCATCTGGGGCTTAACTCTGAATGGCTCTGGTTGGGCTCTGGGCTCATCTTTGAACTCAGCACTTGGACCAGAAGCATCTGATGCTCTGATTAGCCTCAGGCCTAGACAGTAGGAAATGGAGTGGGTTCTCAAACCATAAGCTTTGAAATGTGCAGGAGTCTGTCCAAAAAGAAATTGATGGACTGTTCCACAGAAGGAGGAAAATGGATATTCAGCAAAAGAAAACAAAACGAAAAAAGTCCTATGCACCAGAAAATGTTGCTAATGATCTTTAGCTATCTTTGTGTTGGTTTTCTACATATAAAGGAACAGAGAACACTGGCCTAAAAAGGAGCACCGTGGCCAAAGGGACATGGCCTATTTTAACAGAGGATTTGAGAGTTAAGAGATAACTTGGAGAGCATCCAGTTCAATCTCATCCTTTTCCAGATGGGGAAACTAAAACCCAAGCAAGGGAATAGAAATGCCAAGGGCACACAGGTAGTTGGTGGCATAGACAATAAACTAGCCATCTTTTGTCCCTCCCAACTCCTCTTAAATACAGTAATACTTTCCCATCCTCCACAACAAACATCTGTGTCTGGTTTTCTTTCTGCCCTCAAATCTGTGCAGTGTGGTTTTGGTGTGCTCCAACAGCAAATCTCAGCAAGGGTTGAGTTAATCTCCTTGAGTCTACTCCAGTTCCCAAGGACAAAAATATTAAATGTTCTTACACAGGAATGAGAGCCACTTGTTGCTTTAATGGGCCAAGTTTTTGCAGGTGGGAACACCTTTAATAAAGAGTTCCATAATTGCAGTTGCAACCTGCTTTGGCATCCTGACTTTACCCCCAGGACCCCCGGCAGAGAAGGAGAAAGGCATTCCTAATCTATGGGGAGACTTATGCGTGTCCCTGTCCCCCACCAGCACCTCTTTCCTGCTGTTTCCTATCCGCAAAAGCTTGTCACCAGCTCAGACACGTCTCTGGAAATAGGTAGGAGGGAGCCTTACACCTGTCAGAGCTAGAGAAGAAAGTGTGCTCTGCAGAGTTCCCCGTCTGTTCCATCTCTTGCGACAAAAGGAAGAGAAAGCAATGAGTCCGAGGTTTTGGACACAGAGCTGCTGGAGACTGCGGTCAGTGTAGCCAGCTGTGGCCCCAGTAACCCCTGAATACCAAGGATGCAAGGCTATCGCTAACGTTCGCTCTTAGCGTCTACTTCCCTACAGGCTAGTCCAGTGCCTAGCCCTATGGATGCCTCTGGGTAAATGTTCTTTAAATCATGAATCAGACTCCGGTGTGTTATAGGTTTTTCTTCGTAAAAAAACTAGCACATGGATGAATCAGGAGTAAAGACTAGGGTCTCCCAGTGCCACTCCTTCGCTGGGTTCTCCTCCTCCTTCTGGTTCCCTCGCGTTCTCCAAGAAGGAAGAGCCAAGGCTCCGCACCTAGGGACTGGGAGCAGTCGGGAGCAGTCGGGAGCAGTCAGCACCAGTCATCCCCAGCTCATCCCACGACTGCAGCCACCGGTACCCATAACGTGGGTGCGGGTGTAGGCGCACAAGAGCCTTCCACGCTGAGTTGGGGGCTAGAGCTCAGCCTTCGCCTGCCACCCGAAATCCCTAGATTCCCTGGGGACCATGAAACTCCCATCGCGAGGCAACCTCCCCCCCTCCCCAGCCGCCCACCCATTCCCCCCTTACCTCAGCACGCAGCCCCTCCCTGCGTGATGATGCAAACCAGTGGGGAGGGCGGGCGCTGGGAAGGGTGGGGAGAAAAGGAGAGCAGGCGAGGGAGGGAGAGAGAGAGTGGGAGGAGGAGGAGAGGGAGCCGAACGACCATTTAAAGCGATAGCAATCCCTGCCCTCTCCCCAGTGCTGGGCTGTTCGAGAGCACGAGCTGCAAGCCCGGGCGCGAGCGCGGCGCACTGGCTGGAGAACCCAAGAGCGCTAGGCGCCCCAGGCTGGCGGGCGCCCTGGGACCCCTCACCCTGTCTGGCTGCCCATCCTCGGGCGCCCCCACCTTCCGTGCCTGCAGAAGTCCCTGGGCTTCCCCAGAGGAGCTCACCTCTAGGGGCCCGGATCTCCGGGAGCCCACCACCATCCCCTCCAGCGCCGCCGCCGCCACCGCAGCAGCCCGAGCAGCATGGTCCAGCTGGGGAAGCTGCTCCGCGTCCTGACTTTGATGAAGTTCCCCTGCTGCGTGCTGGAGGTGCTCCTGTGCGCGCTGGCGGCGGCGGCGCGCGGCCAGGAGATGTACGCCCCGCACTCGATCCGGATTGAGGGGGACGTCACCCTCGGGGGGCTGTTCCCGGTGCACGCCAAGGGTCCCAGCGGAGTGCCCTGCGGCGACATCAAGAGGGAGAACGGGATCCACAGGCTGGAAGCTATGCTTTACGCTCTGGACCAGATCAACAGCGATCCCAACCTGCTGCCCAACGTGACGCTGGGCGCGCGGATCCTGGACACTTGTTCCAGGGACACTTATGCGCTCGAACAGTCGCTCACTTTCGTCCAGGCGCTCATCCAAAAGGACACCTCCGACGTGCGCTGCACCAATGGCGAGCCCCCGGTTTTCGTCAAGCCAGAGAAAGTAGTTGGAGTGATTGGGGCTTCGGGGAGTTCGGTCTCCATCATGGTAGCCAACATTCTGAGGCTTTTCCAGGTAGGGGGGCGCTCCCTCGGGTTGGAGCGTGCTCAGGCTCCCGGCGCTTTTAGCCTTAATAGCTGGCTTGGACTCCAGGGTTGCGGGGTCAGGTCGGCCTTCCCGCATTTCCACTCTGGAAATCCCGCCGAATCCCTCCCTCTCCATCCTAGGAGGTACCTTCCCTGCTTTCTTTATTTCCCTTCCATCTCTCCCCCGTCCACGCTCCACTCCATCCGAGTTGACATTCTGGATTTATGGCCCCATTTACAAGAAGCAATCTGCGAAAAACAAGGCGATGATTTAAATGGGTTTGCATTAGAGTGAAATATGGTCCGAAAACAGGCTTCTAAAAGTGCCGGGCTCCTAGGAAAGCAGGTTAGGCGCATGGATATGAGAGACGAGAAGATGCCTAGAAACTGGGCATTTCCTAACTCCCTAGCGTCCCACCCGGAGCCACCCAGGAAACCTCAACTTCTCTGGAAATTTTTGAGACGACCTTAAGGAGGCATTTCTTAAACTGAGAGCTCAGTTTTAGCGTCGATGTGGATGCTAATAGCTCTTCTCTCTCCGGTTGGGTTTCCGACCTGTAGCCAGTCTTCTTCAGAGCCTGGGGCAGGAGATGTGGGGGGAACCTCCCCAAGTGTGGAGATGCCACCTGCAGACGTGAACCCCCAGTCGATTTCCTCCGGGCAATTTTTTTTTTTTTTTTTTTTTTTTTTGCACCGTCTAAATTGCATTTGCAGTTCCGCCACTGGCAGGAGCTGGACGATCAGCTTTCTACTCTTGCCACTTAAGACCTCAGCCCAGAGATGAGCTCATGCTAACTGCGAAACAAAATAGCTTTCACAGTCTGCTCCCTCCTCCCACTCGCCCTCTACCTCCCTAATTCAGCCCCCAACCCCAATCCTGGACTCTGATCTCAAAGGAAGATTCTCAGAGCGAGGCAAGAATGCGCCTGGGGCGGTGGGGTGCGCCTAGCAGGGACCCGAGGTTCTCCTCCGGGTTCCGGAGAGCCGTGGCAAAAAAAATGGGAGGAAGGCGGATCCGGGACTGATGAGCGGTGGGTTCTACCGCAGTGCTCTCTCGCCTCCTGTTCCTGCAGCCTCTGCCCCGTGGCTCCTGTGCTGCATTGGGTAAAAATGGATAGCTTTGAGCTTCAGAAAACGAGTTTCAGGGTCTCCGTGACAGAGGGTTCTCGTTTCCGTGTTTCTTCCTGTATGTGCATCTATCTCTGTCTCCTTGTTCTGTTTTACCTCCCTTTATTATTTATTTCCCCCCTTCAACCTCTGCTTCCTTTCTCGGAAATTCTTTCTCACGCGTGAGTTCTTGGTTCATCTCTGTCTTGAGATGGCCCTTTTTTCATGGTCCCCAAGCCTGGTTCAATCCCTTTCCCAGATGTGCTTGATGTTCCTGGCACCGTTACTCTGTCTGTCCACATCTGAGGGATTTTTCTCTTTCTCAAGAGTTTTCTCTAAGGGTGTGGGTTTCAGGAGGGGACTCCTTGAAAGATTCAAGATGTCACTGATCACCTCCAGGGGTGCAAAGTTTGTTTTCGAGAAGGAGGGGCATTCATCCAAAGGGGGCAGCCTGGCATGGTCCCTCTGGTCCTTAGAACATCCCTGATACCTCCTGAGTGTACCATGTGGACAGTCTCTAGATGTTTGTAACCTTAAGTGCTTCGGGGGTAGATTAGCTGTGGTTGCTTGCTTTGGGGAAGAACCCGGGGTTTTGTAATCAAAACCCAGAAGTACTTCCCTTATCTCTTAGCTCAATGCTGGAAAACTTGACAAGGCAATGCTGCATAAAGGAGGAGATCAGAGATGCACCTGAGAACCATGGCAGGTGTGTGTGTGGGGGGGGTGGCGATTACAGCATTTTCCTCTCATTCCTGGGGCTTGACGGCACATTTTTGTGTTTAGCATTTTCAAATAATTTTGCTGCCTGTTTCTCTCTTCGCTCAGAGCATGGGCATTACTGCAGATGGGCCTGTGGGTCTGAAAAGAGGGAGACATGTTGAAGTCAAGAAAGCCTTTGCAGGTTAAGTTCAGAACTGTTTGCTGGAAAAGATTCCAGCAGGAACCAATTCCTCATCTACGTGTTAGAACCTGGGGCAACTTATGGAAACAAACAGCTGATCTTCCAATCAGTTTCCCCATTCCCTGAGCCAGAGAGGAGAGGAACTGAATGCCAGTGTGAGCAGTGTGGGTTGGAATTAAAACATTCAGAGAAAATACTGTCATTCCTCTAATTTGCAAATTGCAGCTATTCGTGTTGGATTGAACAGCTGAGGGGAAAAGAGCCCCCCATTTTCACCTGCATTTTACTGAGAAGAGGTTGCACCAACTTGTAGCTTGTGTTGCAAGCTAGATACAGGCATTGGTTAGCCATTGTCCAAGTTGACATGTGTGAGTGAGTGTGTGTGTGTGTGTGTGTGTGTGTGTGTGTGTGTGTTTCTTTCCCAGTGGCTTTTTTTTTTTTTTTTTTTTTTTTTTTTTTTGCATGTGGTTTCAGAAGCTCCTGGCATGCAAGTCCAGCCCCCAGTTTTCCAGCTTCTGTCAGCCTGCAAAATGAGTAAGGAGAATAATGGTGCACAGACCCCATTGTTCATAGACACAATCAGAGGAAGAGGAAAAAGAGAATAAGTGAATCTTCTCTGGGATTCCAGGGTTCAGCTCAATTAAAATTGTCCTATAGAAAATAAATTCCCCCAAATGATTGAATTCTTTACAATGATTTGGGTATTTCTTTTCCCTCTGGTCCCTGTAGGTTGCTGGGGTATGGGGTGATGCCAAACTGATCAATTGAGGTAGAAATTTATGGTGAGCTAAGTCTCTAGCTTGAGGAAGGAAATTCTCAGGGACTAAATTATGGGGGTGTTGGGGGGCAGGAGGGAGTAATGAGGTAGCAATGGACTTAACAGATGCTGCTGTCATTGCCACTGGCAAAGCCTTGGGAATGAAGTTCTTTGCTGAAAGTGAGGACCTGGGTTTGAATGACTACTCAGAAGTAAATAGTGTCTTTGACTTGTAATTCTCATTTGCTTGTTCCTGCTCTGGGCCAAAGATAGCCCAAAGATAGGAGCTGAGCGACTGCCCCCCCCCCCCCCACAGCCACACTGAATAGGTTAGTAAATGACATGGCTGAGAACAGGAATCATATCCAGTGGATCTTCCAAATCCAGGAATTTGAGGCTAATGAAATTAGTGTGTGGCCAGGGCTCTGCCAAGTAGAATTAAATCAGTACGACTGCCTTGCAATGCATTTTCAGCCTGGAAGCATCAGGGAGGAATTTCTGGAGATTTGTTTTTGAGCCTGTGCAAAATAATACTCTTTTAATGCTAAGAAAGATTAAACATAAATTAATATTGACTATGAGTAACATATTTTGAGAAAATAATCACATAGTGGGGATGGCTTAAAGTTGAGAGGTTATATAATTTGGTGACCAAAGAATAAATCTCCTCTGACCACTGTTTTATGGGCTGTAAATAAGATATATTATACTGGGAAGTAATGGGAACATTTTTATTCAAGGCTCCTCTGTTATTGACTTGAGAGCAAAGACTATGAGAGTATAAATAACTTTTGCTACATCCGGTTTTGAATGAACGGTATTTTACATGTAGTGACATGGACCAGGCTATAGACTTGGAATTAAATAGCATCTCTTCCACTTGTCCCCTTCCCCAAACTAAGTAGATGGAAATGATGGTCAACTCTACCCTTATTGGAGTATATGCAAATGTAAGACTGTACCAAAAATGACACACACTTGTAAATGTGTTAATATTTTTTCATCTGCTCATTGAAACAAATACAATGTCACTAGCATAATATTTTAGACATAAATCCTTACACTTTCCCTTCCTTCTACCCACCCCCCCCCACTCCTCTTCTCTCTCTTCCCCTATTCTCTCTCTTATGTAATAGAACAGAACTCAGCTCTTAGGCTAATGTGGTATTACTATAGTAGGGAAAATTTTTTAAAGGCAACCCTATCCTACACTTTTTTTAAAAAATTGCATAAATATAGGTGTCACTGCCATTTGGAATAATCTGTATAACAATCTCTGACTCCACATTTACTGTGTTTTAGGAAATTTACCTAACAGATGGTGAGTGGGAACTTTTTAAAGGGGCATTTTTTAAAAGAGCAGAGAGGGAAGGAATGAAGACATGCACCTGCTATATTTGAAGAGGGTTCCTTGTGTATTTGATGTATGTACAACCCATATAATTAGGATGTCTTTGGGCATTTTTCTCCTTGGGAATAACTGAAGCAATGAGCAAATTTACTTCAATTTCACAAATGTTTGGAGTTTTAGCAAATGACAACTACTCTATTTTGTACCTACATGCAGGTAATGTCTTCTTAGATCTAAAACACCAATCCTGCCATCAACTGGCTAAGTTACCCTCAATAAGTCACTTAATTATTCTTCATTAATTATTATTCACTCATTTACTTCATTTGACTTTTCTCTTTAAAAACTGTAGTTTCTAGGAGTGTCTCCTCTTTTTCTTTAGGTTGGAGAAAACCTGCTCTTATCAAAACCTTACGACACTTCCTTCCAGTTCCCTGTTTGAACTTTCAGTGAGTTTGGGAGAATTTTAAAGGGTATTTTCACACAGCTGCCTTGGTCATCATTCACTAATTTCCCATATTGAGACTTTTTGGGGATTCTTTTATCGGTCTGCTCCTCCATCCTATAGATCAAGGATGGTGGTGGAGAAAGTACCTTGTGGGAGCTGACTGTGTGGTCAAGGCAGGATGGGAGAGCTCTGAAGTTTACAGTTTCATCTATCCAGTGTCCCATCCCATCTCATCTTACAACAGTACTAGGCTTCTCTTTGGGGAAACTGCTAAATAGTGACAGTCTGCCTGTGTTCTTGGCCCCAGAGATGAGTCACTTGTCCCAGGCAGAACAAGTGTGTTGATTGATTCAGTTGTAGATATCTTGACTTTCTAGACCAATCAGAATCTTCCACCAAGACAAATCTGTCAAAGAAAAGTGGGGGAATTATTTCTTCTCTCTGGAATTTCCAAAATGGGTTGATGGGATGCTGGGGCAGCCAGTGACCATCCAACTCAGGGAAACACTTTCTGTAGCATAGATTCACACTGAAGTAAATGGGGCTCAATAGTAGAGAGAAAGCTAGAGCCCTGCTGACCTGGAACTTCTAAGTCCAATTAGCGCTGAATCTAGATTCACCTCTGAATTTTTAGTACGTGTCTTTAAGTTAAAAAAAAAAAAACCTCTCACTATTTGAGCTTGATTTTTGCCACATGAAATTGAAAACAACTGATTTCCTACGTTTATATAACTTTCACTGACAGGCACTCATTAAGTGAAGAATAACATACATTTTCTATACTTTAAACATAATCTTCTAGCCCTGGTTTGAGATCTTCAAGAGTCTGCATCCTTTCTTACTCTTCCCAACATTTATTGTAATTGCTTTTTAAAAAAAAATTTTTAAATTTGTTTTAATTAGTTGTGTATGACAGTAAAATGCATTCATGCATTGTGATACATCATACATAGATGGGATATAATTTCTCATTTTTCTGAGTGTACATGTTGCAGAATCATATTGGTCATGTAGTCACAAATATACATACAGTAATAATGTCTGTTTCATTCCACTATCTTTAAAGCATTTGTTAGTACATTCTTCCCATCTTGATGCAGTTCAGAGAGAGGGCAGATACTTTTGATGTAAACTGTAGCCTATGGGCCTCCTGTCTAGAAGCTTTGGAACTGTGCTCAGTTCCTTTCATTAAAGCAAATCTTCTGTTGATATCCCCAGGGCACAGAAACATTTTCATGGCATAATGGAATACAAAAGTATGTTAAACTCCTGAGTCCCTATATAGTAGGCAACAAGCCTGACTCTACCCTGGCCACCTTTTCTTTAAATAGGCAACTAAAAACAGTTGCAAACACATTTTCCCAACAACTAAATTGCATTATATGGTTACTATTTAAGAGGACATTTATGCAATATACAACCAGACTAATTAATTAACTGACCTTTTTAAAATTGGTACAGTAAATATAAATATTATATGCATAAAAAGAAAACCCTTTTATAGGAAAATATGTACCTGAAAAGAATATCATAATTCTTAATATATGACATGTTCATGTTTGAAAATTACCTTTCAATTATGTTTACTACTAAATGTTTCTTGAATCAAGTTCTTAGATTATAATATCAAAAATAAAATCTATAAAATTACAACAGTATAGGCTACATATCACATTTTATGCAAATAGGAGTTTTAATTTCTTTTCAATAATAGTAGTAGTGACCACAATGACAATTTGAGTCCTCAGTACAAACTGAGCCACTGTGCCATGAACTAAAAATAACTTCCTCCCACTTAGTTCTCACAATAGTCTTAGAAATGTGCATATTGTCATGTTCATTGTCCAGCTGAGTGGTGGGGGGGAGTGATTTTTATAGCCCAAAGTCACCTAGCTGGTGAGGAGCAAAGTCTGGGTTCCAACTTTGTGTTTTCTGATACCACTCAGGCTGTTAATGATTATGCATACTGCTCAGTCATTGCACAAATGCAGAAATGATTAGCATAATTATAGATTTGCCTGCCCTGAAAACATAGTGGTTAGAAGACATCAAAGTTGCCAATTTCGTCTATATCTATTTACAGAAATACTGTATTTCACTTCTAAGACAAGATGAATTCTGTAGGCCCAAAGAAACTTAAACACACAAACTCATACCTCCAAATAAAAGGTTCCCCTTCTCTGTTAGTCACAAGTAACCCATTGTGTAGACTCAAATCAGAGTAGACTTTTCTTTCAAATAAATGAGGGAAAAAAAAAATCTTCCTTATTGTCCCGATTCTATCATCATGGATGTTGATGGCTCTTCCTAAACCTTATTTCATTTACTCCACCCTTTCTACATACCTCAAGTGGGGAAATCCATCATTCAGATACATGTGCAAAAGTGAGAGGACTAGATTAATACAATTGCTCAAAGTGAAGTTGACAGAGCACAGGAAGTACCTCCTAATAAATGCAGCACTAATGTTTGTGTGGGCCGTGGAGGGACAGGTAGGAAAATTTTCATTTTAATGGATTATTTTGCCTCTTGCTATGAAAGTGCTACAGCTTAATAGTTTTATAATTGGCCATTTACAAAAGTCTCCATCTCTGGGTGTTGTGTGTTCTCCATTCCCAGCTCCTAATTCTTCCTCTGTGTCTTGGTGGAAGGTAGCAACTCATCCACTTATGAGGGCTCAGTCCTTCTGCATCATCGTTTAGATGGAAATATTTCTGTTAAAGTGGTATTTAAACATTTTTATCAAGTTTGAAACTTGAGTATGTTCTGAAGGTATCCAGTCAGGCAAACATCACTGGGACCATTGCCCATGAGAAAACATAGTATCAAGAGAATTATCAGAATTTCCCTATAGGGATTAACAGTCAAATTCTGGAATTAGACAGACCTGGATTGAAATCCTTACTCTCCACTTAATAATACCTGTCTGACGTTGATCAAACAGGTTCCACACATTTCATCAATTTCTTCATCTTTGAAATGGGGACAATAAAAATTTGCCTGTCTGACACAGTAATTGTAGGAATTGCATGAAATATGCATGGAAATATTTTAGCACTGAAGTTAGCGTAAGTGTTCTGTAAATCTAAAAGCTGTTCTTTTATTATTATGGTACTATCATTGAATGTCACTACTGCTTAAATAATCACTATTGCTAAATTTGCTGTAAAATTCGCTGTAAAATGACCCTATTACCTATACTGGATTTCACTCTTTTCTGTTTTCTTTGAATGGAATGTCTAGGGGGCTGGGGTAAAAGAAATTCTTTACTGATGCTGTTCAGTGGAGTGAGAATTTTCATGCCCTGATTAAAACAAATCACGAATTCTGTGAATTTAAGGTAGCAGAGAAGCTAAGAGCAGTGGAAGTCAGCCAGACCCAAGTTTGGATTCTTTTGCAACACTTTTCAAGCTGCAGAATTTCTGGAAAATTCCTTCAACACTTTTCTTCTCTTAGCTCCTATTTTCCTCATCTACAACTTTTCCCAGAAGTACTTATTAAACCCCTTCCACGTGTACTTCCAGGGACACATCAATAAAAAGCACACACTTTCTTTCTCTGTCTCTCTCCTCTTTCCTCTCTCTCAGCTTACACTGGCATGTGTGAAAACAGATGGGTGTTATAAATAAGTCCTGTGTTATGTTGGAAGTTGAGCATTGTGGGATAAAGGGAAAGAAGAGAACCTGGAACGTGCTGAAGACTGCTGGGTGAGCCCGGTTGCAGGGGTGCACATGTAGCTCCAGTTTCAAATAGGGTGGTCAGGGTGGCCTTGATAAAGGGACATGTGAGCAAAGACTTGAGGTCAGGGTTGACAGAGTGGATTTTGGAGGACACTGCTGCCTGGGAGCAGGAACAATCAGTTTAAATTCTAAGGCAAAAATGTGCCTGGCATGTTGGAGGAATATCTAGGAAGCCACTGTAGCTGTGCAGAGTGAAAGGAAGAGGCAAAAGGAGGGACTGAGGTCTCAGGTGTGATGGAGACAGAGTGTCAGGCCTTGGAGGTCATCACAAGCACTTTCTCTTTTACTATTATGTAGGCAACAGAGGTAGGATCCAGAGGTTTGACATGATCTCTTTTGTTTAAAAAGGCAAACACTATCGTCAGTATTGAGGATAAGAGGGGAAGAGTGGAATCAGGGAGAACAGATAGGGGCTACTTCTAAGCGTTTCTGAGATAGATGGTAGTTTGGTGGCTTCAGCTGGGTTGTTGGCAGCAGACATTCCAAGAAGTGGCTTATTTGAGGTAGGATTCCATGGTGGATCGAATGTGGGATGTGAAAGGAAGAAAGCCAACAAGGATAAATCCAAGATTTGTAATTTGGTTATCTTGGAGCAGTGCCAATACTATCATTTGAAATGCAAAAGGCTCTGGGGTAGGGCAAGTTTAGGAGTTTAAAGATCAATTTTGAAGATAGAAGGTTAAAGATAGTTTCCTGACATTCAGGTAGAGATGTCAACTAGACACGTATGCAACTTTGGAAGGATGGTCTAAACAAGAGATGCATTGTATAAAATGGAGATTTTAAGAATGATTACAGGGCTGGGGTGTAGCTCAGTGGTAGAGTCCTTGCCTAGCACGTGTGTGGTCCTGGGTTCGATCCCCAGCACCACCTCCACATACAAAAAATAATAATCACATGAAAAGTTTAATTCCAGCATTGAACAAGATAATGCAGTTAGCAGTATGGGTTCTGAAAAATCCATATTAGCTAAAAGCAATTATCACAAATGAAAAAGAAATTGTGTAGTTTGTTTTCACAGTACAACCGAGCACAATGGTTTCTCATTATTCTAGTAATATTTAATACACAATTATTTTAGTCAGATGACATTAGGACAAACACTTAGAAAAAGCATTTCAATTTCCTACTTTTTCCCCTGAAATTGTAATTGTAAACATATTTTGTAAGGTTTAAGTTGGTTGTGATTGGGTACTTCTTGAATGAGAAGCAATTTAGAGCTTTTTAGTTGGCGCTCTACTATCTATTATTATTATTTTTATTATTATTATATACCTCATTAAAATTGGTTGAGAATTAGTCATCTCTGATACATTTGCTGAAGTTTAGGCAGTTGCCCAGGTATTTGAGAAGAAAAGATATGCCTGCCTTAAGTTAGCCCTTTGGATACTTTGAAGAGTTCATGCAACTCACAAATTTCATTATATCTTATTTTTAAAAATGCACATATTTTTTGGTGCTAGGGATTGAACTCAGTGCATAGTACCTGATAAATCTGTACTCACCACTAAACCATGACTCCAGCCCTTCATTCAACTTTTAAATGAAAACTCTGTAGGGAAATTTTATCTCCCCAGTTTAAATTCCCTTTAGATATTCATATACCCTTAATAGACTCTTTGAATTCACCAAAATTCTGTTTCTTATTTATTTGGCTACCAGATATTGGTCTAAATATGTACTTATACTCAAAATGCATGACCATGTTGTCTCTACACATCTATAATTTTATTTTTAACACTATCATTATGTAAGCTATATTTTAATTGTAATTATAACACATTTTATATCAACACACTTCCATTTCTAGTGTTCAGGGGGAGAGCAGCATGTAGTAAATTTTATGAAAATATAGCATCTGAAGAACAGAACAGAGGGTAATTGTGTAATTCTGTATTCACTATAATTAAGTTCAGTGGAACTGGCATAATAGAATTAAGATTTAAAAAAAAAAACCCACATTGAGGCACCATGGTTCCCTCTCAGCCACCTTTTTTATGCCTCATCACACAGACTTAGCATCTTTTTATATAGAAATAGAGAAACAGGCCAGTAGATGAATGATAGGCATAAGAGTGTACTAGGAAAATGAAATACTGCTTTTGATTTTGGAAAGAGCACAGTTACTAGCTTCTATTCCTACTGGGACCACCATTTCTGGAACAGTTAAGCTCAATGCCAAATATTCTGTCTTGCCATGCTCCTGAGTAGGGACATATTTATATTCTAAGCTTTGCTTCCTGTTTTTTGATAATTGATTGAGAAGATTATCACAAGACTGCATCACATAAGGCTGATTACATTGTTATGAAATGACTGACACCAGGCTTTCCCTCACCTTCCACTCTTCAATACTGCCCCCCTCTCCCTCCCTCCCCGCCCCCTCTCTGTCCCCCTCCTGGACTTGAAGTTTGGACAGCAAGAATGACTTCTGGGAAAGGTTCATAGCTCTTATAGCTCAGGGAGCCAATTTAGCTACGGTTAAGCATGTAGGTACTGAACATGGCTCAAATCCCTGTTTTCACTTGCTAACCACTTGGGTAGTTAAACCAATTCCATGGGCCTCACTATTCCTACCTGCAAAAATGATGATAATAATGGTTCTATCCTCCTAGGACTATTTCAAGCTTAAATAAGATTATCCATGTCAAGTGCTTAATACAATACCTACATCCCAGGGGAGTCCATTGTTATTTTATCAGTAGTGTTATTGCTGGTTTTTCATATATGATCAGTCTTATGCCTTATTCCATTACTCCCTAACCCACATCCCTGTCATTTCCCTGTGCAAGGGCAGGGTTGTCAGAGAGCCTTTGCTTCCCAATATCTGACCCCTAGTTTTCACTGACCTTGGGCTGGTCCACAGCATCTGTTGCTGCTCATTAAAGCAATCTCTTGTTTAAGAAGGAAAATTGGGTGTTAGGGCAAGTTAGAGTTATGGAGAAAGACTTTTCTCTTCTCATCACCCAGGGAACTACGGAGGGAAATATTCAGGCAGAAGGAGCATCAAGCAAAGGGAAAGGGGCTTAATTATATAGTTCTGTAATCAAGGCCAAAGTCAGACAGACAAAAGTCGAACTCATTCCCATCACGTACTGACAGTGGGTCTTAGGTGCCTATTGTAATCTCTGTAAGCCTGCGTCTACATCTAAAAGAAAGGAACAGTAATACTAGGACTTACTGCATGCTGCTATTATGAATAATAAAAGAATAACTCCTTTGAAAGCACTGGGTATGTGGGTTGGCATATAGTAGGTGCTCAGTCAATGTTGGCTGCCATCACTGCTTCCATTGACTGACTTTAGTGCTCAGTAGGTCCTTCCCTTTCTTGAATTGAACATGACCACTTGGATAACCAACTTTACATTTATTAAGCATCACTTACAAGTAATGCCTCAAGAACCTGGAAGTCCTTCAGTTGTGCCCCAGTCAGGGTCAGCTCTAGGTGCTGGGCGTATCAGTACTACCGCTAGCACATCATGGTTGTCACCATCTTCACCACATTGACCACACTAAGCACCTACTCTATGTCAGGCAGCAGGCTTGACCCTGTTCTTTGTTTTCACATGAAATCCTTTTCACAGGTAAAGACAGTAAGGCATTGGAAGGTTATACATGACCCACAGTAAAAGAGATGGAGCCAGGATATTCAAACTCCTGTCTCTCTGAGCTCAGTAGTCCTCAAAATGTAGTTTTTCTACATCCTAGTGAGAAGATCACCTTTCAGCCTCTCCTGTAAGAGTAGAGAAGGTTCTTGATGCTCATTTCTCTCTAGCTCCTATACCATCCTAGCGTCAGAGCTGACAGATGGAGGGGGTCTCTTCAAAAACCAGAGGGAATTTCCTCCCTTTAGCCTTTCCTCCAACAAATAGCTAACATTTTAAATCCTTCTTAAGAATCCCTACATGTTCATTTGGGGACTTACCTTGACCTTTCAGTATTTTTACATCTCTATACATGACTCATCCACTCTATCTAAAGTTAATTTATTTGAGGTCAAGTGTGAGGTCTTACTCATCCTGGAGTACAATTATCTCCTGTAGCATCTAACTCTATGCTTTTTATCTTGTAGGGGTTCTGCAAATATTTATTTGAGTCATGTTAAATTGTGTTTAATAGGACATTAAAAGTTATATAGAGCCGGGCGCGGTGGCGCACGCCTGTAATCCCAGCACTTTGGGAGGCTGAGGCAGGAGGATCGCGAGTTCAAAGCCAGCCTCAGCAAGGGCGAGGCACTTAGCAACTCAGTGAGACCCTGTCTCCAAATAAAATACAAAAAAAAAAAAAAGGGCTGGGGATGTGGCCCAGTGGTCGAGTGCCCCTGAGTTCAATCCCCGGTACCACAAAAAAAAAAAAAAAAAAAAAAAAAAAAAAAAAGTTATATAGAAAGTTCTTTCTTTTTTTAATATTTATTTATTTGCTTTAGTTGTACACAATGCCTTTATTTTAATGTGGTGCTGAGGATCGAACCCAGGCCGTGCACATGCTAGGCAAGCGCTCTACTGCTGAGCCACAACCCCAGACCCAGAAAATTCTTTCTTAGAGGGGGAATATTCAAAATATATTTGTAGCCTTTTTACAGGAATGTTAACTCATGGTTCTGCAGACTTTATTTTTTTTCTCTGTTTAGATTGAGTACAGGTTGAATATCCTTAATTCTAAAACCTGAAATATGAAATGCTCCAAAGTCTGAAATCTTTAAAGTACCAATATGGCACCCCAAGTGGAAAATTCCACATGGCTTCATGAGACAAGTCATTTTCAAAACACAGGCATACCAGGATGTTATATAGATTTACCTTCACACTATGTGAATAGCTGTACATAAAGCATAAGTAAATTTTGTGTTTAGACTTGGATTCCATACTCAAGATATTTTCATTATGCAAATATTCTAAAATTTGAAAACCAATCTAAAATCCAAGCTACTTCTGGCCCCAATTATTTCAGATAACTAATACTTAACCTGTAATCCATATGACCTTTTTTAATATATAATGATAAACCCTAAGTCTCCTCTATGAAGTTTATGAATTTTCAACTGCTTTTAAGTTAGCTTGTTGCTTGTGTTGTTGATTTATCCACTGATCATCATTTGATCATGGAAGTGTTGGTATAGTGTGGGGAGGTGCATCTTAGATCCATAAATTGGTTCCCTGAAGAAGTAACATGAAGAACTAGAGTCTTTTCATATTTCTGAAGAACATCAATTTTTCATATATAATTTTGCTCACTTAGGAATATAAAACTATCTTAAGAAGGCTTATCCTAATTTGTTCATCTTCCTTTCACTGGTCTTAATGGAAAGAGACTAGGCTGAATGAAGAACCTCATTATGGCATGGATCAAGGACCATTGTATAGGAGACAGTGCCCTTGGTGTGTTCTCTTGTTTATTTGTTTCTACCCTATTAAGATCAGATAATGCCTTAAGTGCTTTCTTTATACAAGGAACTTTTCTGACCTCTGCAACTGGATTGTGTCATTTCATCCTCAGATAGTCATACTGTAAAAAGACATGATAGAATGATCCCCACAGTGCATCCATGGAACAGAGCTTCAAAACCAATTAAATGCTCATGTTGACCAATGGTAGAGGTGGATCTTGAACTCAGTCTACATGACTGACAAATCAGAGGTTTTTACCACTGAAATAAAGTGTGTGTAACTCTTTGAGGGTGTATTCATTTCTATAATTTTCTTTACTCTTTTTGTAATTAAATCAGTATGTGATTGCAAGTTCATAAGGGGTAGGAGTAATTCTAGCCTATTCAATAGTATTTTCCTTAGATATAGGTGAGGGTTATTTTTATAACACCAATTCATTCATTCGTTCAAAATGTACTGAATACTTACATGTGCAAGGTCATGCATTCTAGTAGTAAGCGCCCTTTCCTTAAATTCTTCCTCAGCAGGCACAAAAGTCTTGGACTGGTTCACCTGATATAGAGGGTTTTGTGCTGGGAGCCTAGGGAGGGGGCATCTCATACTGACAAAACCAAGACTGTTGCTGTTGTACCACATCCTGATGTTGTAGTACAATAGCACACTTGCCTTACTGTTTTTGCCTGGGATTAATGATAAAAATGGATTCAAATTTGAACATGGAACATGCATGTATTTATGGGTTGATGGCCCTGCATGCATATGGACATCTTGTGACATCAGCTGGCAGCTACCTGCCATCCACCATGACCACTTTCTACAACCTGGACAAGTTACTTTCTTATTTCTCCAAGAGAAAAGCACTTGAAAGTGGCACAGGGGCCCAGTGTTCTGGTGAACACATCATGGCTAAAATGATGGATTTTCAGATATGAACCTGTGACCTATATGAAGTAGATTGGACATTCTATTTAAGAGTAGAAAATGAAATTCCTTTAAAATTTATAGAGGAAAAAAATAGCCATTTCATAATTTCCTGAGTTTAAAAGTTCCATTTTATATATATATATATATAACAACTTGAAATTAGTTAAAATATATATATATATATATATATATATATAATATGTATGTGTGTTTTTGTCTTCTGCTAGCAAGTAGTAAATGAAATTATTAGCATCTATATACACATAGGAAAATAGCTTATTTTATTTAATTTAATAACTTGCTTTTTTGTAGATGTGTAGTTATGATTTTCTATCTGAATGAAATATTCCTTCTACTTTCCACCACAAAATTACATTTAAGACCAATATAGCCTATCCCAAATGTCTTAGTGAAGTTTTAATTTTTAATAGCTTTCAGAAGGATGGGATTACAAACATACCCCCCAAAATCATTTGAAAATTTAATTATTGAAATTTTCCTTATACTTATTTACATTTGTGAATTTTGAAAAGTAAATATTTAATCATATTTACTTGTTTCTGTCCTTCTGATTGAAGATGGCAAACATTGAAAGACAAAAAATTAAAATTAAATATGTATTATTCAAAATGATCAAAATTCAATAAATGCCAAAGAAATTTTAAGTAATTAAACTTTCAAAGAGCATTTTCTTGTGAGTGGTATTTATTCCTCTGGAGGAATTCATCCTAGAGCTCTCCTGAGACTTTTGGGACACCCAGTTTAGTGTGCAACTATATTTGTGTGGGACAAAGAGCACTAGGGGTTCCAGAGATGGGCATAAAATAATAATATTGTAAACAACAAGAATAACAAATCCTGTCAGAGAAGAAAACAGAGCAATAAACTATGCATTAGAAATAGCAGAGATACTCAGGTGTTTTAATGTGCCAAAGAATCACATGGCAAGCACCCTTCCGCAGATGGACAGGTGGAAGGTCTGGGAGACTGTATTTCTGTTGAACATGGTCTGGAGGTTCTCAGACAGATGTCTCAGTTCACAGTTGCCCTCAAGTTTTATTCTACATCACATCTACATGGAAGTCTTGCTCAAAAAAAGAAGCTTTCTGGGCTGCACCCTCAGGGTTTCCAGATCCCCACGTTTGCACGTCTGAGCAGCTCCCAGGTGTGACTGGTGCTTCTGGTCCAGTGATCACACATTGAGAACCAGTTGTTGATGGAGAACATCTTCACTGTGGGATTCAGTGTGTCATGAGCCTTAGGAAGGCAAATTGGCCATACATAACAATACCAGATAGAATTTGTTGATCCAGGCAAGATTATAGGAAGTTTACCTGCATTAACACTTAATTACCTGCATTAACATTTAATTATTTAAATAAGGTGTGGAGATATTCCTCATTTTTCCCGCTTTATAGGGAGCCAGAGAACAATAATTAATGAACATTTATTTGCTTGAGTCATACAACTGGTAAGTATCAGATTAGAAAGTAGAGTCTAGGGAGTCTGATTCCAAAGCTCACACTCTGTAAAAAAAATACTATTTTTAATTAATGAATCATGATTGTATTATATTTTAGAACACAATGTGAAATATATATATGAATGATATAGAAGATGCTGGGAGATCTGCAGATCAGGAGTTTGAGAGCAAGGAATAAGGGAAGAAGGGAATAATAATCCTTACAGCATCTGCACACAGTCTTCCTGTGCAATCACCCTGACAGATACTACCACCTCTATTTTATTTCATATATTTTGCTTTGAAGAATGGAAGGGAAACATTCCTTATCTGTAAATAGCCTCTTATAAAGGGTACAATCATGTAATTATACAACCCCCTAGAGAGCCTTGTTCTTCTAAAAACTCTTTGAAAAATGTTCAAGGTTAGGACATTTTGCTCTTAATTTAGCAACTTGCAGTTGATTATCCTGGAATGACATTCTTTCCCTCTGTGGATATTCTGTCAGGCTTTGGAAAGTTCTGGAAAAAGTGGACGGAGGATTTTTTTTTGTTTTGTTTTTTGGTTCACAATTAAACATTGAATCTTTTGTAAGTAAAATTTATGTAGGGACCAAGAGGCACTTCATGTCCTTGCTATACTCTTTTTTCTCTACATTTTCATCATTTTTTTCTTTCCAAAATGCCTTTGAACAAATCAGCTCAATAGGGCCCGTCCATTTCTCTGGTCAGACTTCATCATTAGTAAGAATCCTTTGGTATTCCATCTCTTGCTCCTTTGTCAGAAGCACTTCTCTGGGTTATGGCTGCCTCCTTTTCTCCATTATTTGGACTCACCCCTCAAACTAAAGGAACAGTCTGCTGTGGTTTCCCTGGAAGCATGAGGAGCATCCTTCTGTGAGAAAGAGAGGACTATTGAGGAGCTTAAAATGAGAGCAATACATGGAGTGTGTCTGAAAACTTAAAAATAGGAAAAATATGATCAGTGGAAGAGACTGGAAATCATTTCATCTGAGCTCATCATTTACAAATGAGCAACTTAGGCCTAAAAGTAAAAAAAAAAAAAAAAAATTTTTTTTTTAAATGCAGTAGGTAAGAAAGAGTAAGAGATGTGCCCGAAACATCCATGATGTAATACATTCCAAATTTATTTCTTGTGCACTCAATAGTTTAGTACAGACTTTGGTGGTTTAGTGGTCAGTTTTCTGCCAAATGGTTCAGGAGCCTTCCATCTTTATTGTGCGTCTCTAGGTTTGTTTCAGAAGGGAAAGGAGAGAGAAAATTTGAAGCTCAATTGTGAACTCTTCATCTGTCCGATATAAATTTTTTAAATTAATTTTTTATTTGTTTTAATTAGTTATACATGACAGTAGAATGCATTTATGCCCTATGACATATCATACATAGATGGGATATAATTTCTCATTTTTCAAAGTGTACATGTTGCAGAATCATATTGGTCATGTAGTCACATATATACATACAGTAATAATGTCTGTTTTATTCCACTATCTTTCCCATCCCCACATCCCCTCCTTCCCCTCCATTCACTTCCCTCTACCTGAACTAATGCTATTTTTCCCTAGTGCCCCCCTGCTTATTTTGAATTATCATCTGCATGTTAGAGAAAACATTCACATTCAGCCTTTGGTTTTGTGGGATAGGCTTATTTCGCTTAGCATGATATTCTCCAACTCCAACCATTTACTGGCAAATGCCATAATTTCACCCTTCTTTAAAGCTAAGTAATATTCCATTGAGTATATATACCATATTTTCTTTATCCACTCATCTATTATACCATTTCTGGACACATTCTTTGGACTGGTGAACAGTGACATGGCCACACTCAGATGTATGTGAAGATGGAGAAGACTGTTCCTGCTCTGTTGCTAGGACTGGGTCTCCAAACTCCAAGGAGTATAAATGTGCAGTCAACCTTTGGTCATTTCAGCCATAATGTGCTATTAGCCTAAGTCAATGAGAGACAGAAGGGAGGATGGGGGGCAGAGAGAATGCATATAGTATAAATAGACACTTAGTAAATTCAACTTTATAGAAAAGTATAGATCTAATTTCCTCTTGTTTCTCTCCTACCTCAAGATAATTACTATCTTCCTTCACCTGCCGCATCACACCTACTTTAGTACCTCTATGAGGAAAACTTTGAAAGAAATCACTCCAGTCTCCAATGCTTTGAAAGGTATAGATAGCACAACCAAACCCTAATACTTTTTGTATATAGAGTTTTTCCCAATTTTAAATGATTAGTGGGAAATACATCTTAACTAATGCAAAAAAAGGGGGGTGCTGATTTTTATTTCACACAAATATACCCTGAGCTGTGGAGCAAAATAATTGGAAAATCTGAGAAATGTAAGTCTGGATGACAATTACAATGTTTTCACTTATAAAAGTAAAACAAACTAAAAAAGAGGAACTCGTACATTGTTGGTTGTAATGCAAATTAGTGCAACTACTCTGGAATGCAGCGTGGAGATTCCTCAAATGACTAGAAATGAAACCACCATATGACCCAGCCATCCTACTCCTTGGTATATATCCAAAATATATAAAATCAGCATACTACAGTGATGCAGCCACATCAGTATTTATAGCAGTATAATTCACAATAGCCAAGCTATGGGATCTGCCCAGGTACCCTTCAATAGATGAATGGATAAAGAAAATGTGGAATATATATACACAATAGAGTTTTACTCAGGCCTAAAGAAAAATGAAATTATGGCATTTGCTATTGAATGAATGGAACTGGAAAACACTATGATCAGAGAAAAGAGGCAAACTCAGAAAGTCAAACGTTGAATATTTTCTCTGATATATGAAGCTAGTCCAAAACAAGGAGCAAAAGAGGAAGGGTAAGAAAATAGAATTTTGTGAAAATAGAAAAAAGATCAGTGGGATAAAAGAAGGGGATTGAGGAGGAGGGAGGAGGGATAGGATAGGGAAAGACAGTGGAATGAATCTGACCTAACTTGCCTAAGTACATATAGAAATAGACCACAGTGAATCTCACCATCCACAGACACTTAAAAAAGAGAGAGAGAGAGAGAGAGAGAGAGAGACCATAAGTAAATAGCAGAAAAATCAGTAGAATAGAGGGAAGGAAACAGGGAGGGGGAAGAGGAGAAGGAAAGGGGAAGTACTGAGGACTGAATTAGAGAAAATTATATTCCATTACTTTTATAATTGTGTCAAAATGAATCTTAATATTATATATAACTAAAAAGAACCAATACAAATTTCAGAAATCAAACTCATTGTGGAAACTTTAGAAATTAAGACTATCTAAAGAAAAAAATGAAAATAACTCAAAAATACCACTTCCAGTAAATGATCTCTACAATTTTTGAGACTTTGGTGGTGGGGGGAGTGGTGAACACAAACACAACGCATACATAATATCTTTAATTACTGGATCAAACTATAAAACTGTTTTTGTAACTTATATATTTTACCTACTAGTATTATATTGTAGCTGTGATTCCGTGTCATCTATATCATAATTTGTAATGATTGAATGGCACTCCATTATTTGTTTAACCAGTCGCCTAGTGCTCAAAATTTGGGTTGTCTTCTCCTCTTCCAAACAATGAGAGAAACACTCTTACTCGTATGTCTTTGAGCATTTATTCATTTATTTCCTTAGAATGATGTACTATGGTGATGCAGCCACATCAGTGTTTATAGCAGTACAATTCACAATAGCCAAGAAGTAGATCAGCTGTTTTTCACATATTGACATGTGTTCCTGGAAGGTTATACTACCTCACCTTTCCATCAGCAATTTAGCATCATCTGTGGCTCCTAACACTCTTACTAGTATCATTATTATCCTTTTATTTCATCCATATCCCTCTGATAAATAAAATAAGACACCTGAATGATTTTACTATTTCTTTACATATAAGAAGAGTGAGGTTGAACATATTTTCATGTATTTTTGGCTGTTTTCTACTTTTGTGACTTTATGAACTTTATTCATTTTCCATATTTATTTATAATAACTTTTTATATATTGGAGTATTCACTAGTCACATTTTTTGCCAATGCACTTTGCCTGCTTGCTTTTAATTTGTCAATTATAATTTTATGTTTATAGAAGTTCTTTGATATTGTCCACTCTATTCAAAAGCCCTTTATTGAACCCAGACCTAGGGAAAAATCATCAGTCATATATTATATGATATGATGGTTTCATATATTATAATTTATATCCTTTTTGGCATTATGGGGATTTAATGTTTTTCATGTTATAGTCATAAATGATCTATCTGCTCTGAAAGGGATTATAAACTCCATAATATGATCAAGCAAGATTTTATGGTATAGATATGATATATATTTTTAAAAAGAGGAGGCTAGAGCATAGCTTAGCACTCGAGTATGGGCTTAGCACACATAAGAGAACTGGGGTTGAGCCCCCAGCACAACACAAACACACACACAAGTATAAATCACTGTGTTGCTGATTTCCTGATTTATAAAGTTGACATTTATACTTGTTATAAATACAATTTATTTTTGTGTGAAATAATATTAACAAGAATCCCATAAGATGGGCTTGGCATCAAGAAGAGAACATGGTGCATATCCTTTGTCCTCCATCAAAACATCCAGGACTTTTAACTGTAGGGCGCTTGCTCAAGGGCTCTCAATACAATCGTGGGCTGTCAGGTTGAGTAAGCAAATTGAAAAGTCCAGGCAATTATCCTTGGTTGCCTCTGGAAAGGAGCACATAGTACTCTGTAGAGCAGCGGTGGAGAGTCCACACATTGGAGACATGGAATTCCCCTGTGACTCTACACGTCAATGTGTGACAAAATGCCAATATAAATTATATTGATGACAGTATCCAGTGAGGTGACAGTCCTTTCAGTGACCCAGCACGTTTTTGGTGTTTTTTTTTTTTTTTTTTTTTTCAGTATACCCATTGGCCAATGGGCAAAGCCATCTGACAGATCTATTTGCTACAATGAATGAATCTGACACCCACATTTTGAAAAACTGAAATTGTATCCATTTGTCAAGACCAGCTGGCTGCTTGTGCTGTTCATTCTTCTAGGTAAAGCTGGATGATACTGCAGGCAGTAAGGTGTTATCACATTTGACCTCTGGAGTCAATAGGGAAGGAACAGCCTGATCAGGTAGCTAGCTAGCTCCTTGCCAAAAATATTAAGTAGCAAATTAAAGAGCCTATGTATCAATTCTGCAGTCTTGTGTATATTACAGTATCTAGGCTGCTATAAAGAAATCGTAACAATATGTTAGGCTAATTTTGACTTTTTAATTTTGTTAGCCATAATCTAATTCTAACAACTATCACCATTAAAATATGCCCTTATTCTCTTTTGTAGTCAAGCTGTGTGGTCTTGGGTAAGTCCCTAACCTGCCTCAGACAATTTTCTTTACATGAAATAGAAATAATATGTGCTTTTTAAAGGCTGCAGGAAGATGTGTGATAGTGTCTGTGGAGTCCTCCAATGCTCAACATGTATACCTCACTTCTCTAAGGACTGGAATAAATCATTATTGATACAAGTCCAACTAGATGAGAATATAAATGAAAGACAGGCACCCATGCCCAGTGCAAATGCAGAAAAGGTGTTATTCTCACACTCTAAAAGGATGGTATGAAGGCCACCCAACTCAAACAACTTCCGGATTGGAAGTTGAGAGACCTCATTCCCTAATCTCTTTACTCCCCAAATGCTGACAGGGGCATTGAAGTTCTGTAGTAAGAACCTCTGCCTCAAATATTTGTAGTTAGAAACAAGTTATGCCAAAAACATACAAGAAATCACAGAACGATGTAGCTAGAAGGGACCCCAGAGAACTTATGTTTCATGGAATATTAACAGGCTTGATCTGTTTATAGGTGTTTTAGAAACCCCATGATCAAATATAATTTGGAAATGCTGGGCTAAAGTTAAGGAAGAAATTATGCAACTAATAGCAAGTAATAGTAAAAACAAATATTACTTACTTAATTTTCGCAACTTCTCAAGCAATTTATTATCATACCTAATTGACTGGCATTCTGTTGTGTTGTTTGTAGGTTGGTTAGAGATTTGCAAGTCAGTTTCAGATTGGAGGAGCACATTATTACAGTTGTAGCTTTTCTGAAGTTTACATGATAAACGAATTTGTACATATTCAAGATATATAGCATGATTATACAGTATAGGATTATGAACACAACCAAATTAATTAGCATATCCATCAGCACACACATTTGTCATTGTGGGGTTTTTTTTATGTGTGTATTTGTGTGTGTGTGTGTGTGTGTGTGTGTGTGTGTGTGTGTGTGTGTTGAAGATACTCAGGATCTTTTCTCCTAACACATTTCAAGCAAGCAATATAATAGTATTAACTGTAATCTCCAGAGTATGCATTTGATGTGAGGGCTACTATTATCAATATGGCTAAGACTAGTTTCTATAGCCAGAGCATCCTGAGCTGGAATATCCTCTCTGCAACCTCCTAGCTGAGAAATTTTTGGTCTGTTGTCTATTCTTCCTATTCCTCAATTAAAAAAATATAAACAATGTGCTAATGGGTTATTGTGTAATATGTAGATTATTTATTGAATCAGCAAATGTTCATCTAAGATAATAAATATACTTAGCATGGTATTAATATTTATCTTTCCCTGTTGATTCTTGCAATTATTTTAGTAGTAACAATAATAAGAACAATAAGAATAAAATTAAAAATAAAATAAGAATAAAATGCTTAGAATGTACTAGTACTACATATATCATCTCATTTAATCAGTACCACATTACTCTGTAGGTATTATCTTCTGCATTATTTTCCTTTGAAGTAAATCAAGTAGCTTGCTCAAGATATGAACTTAGGTCTGGACCACCTGAGGCATGTGTTTTTAACTTTAAATATCCATAATCCTACTTCTGAATTTGCTTGTCATTGTTGTTTTGAACTTGAAAGCATCTGATGTGAAATTTCTCTCTTTACTTGGGAAATTGTTCACTTTACCAGTCTTCTACAAAACAAATTGAAAATATCAGATACGTTGTTTACTGTCCGAATCAGAGCTGGCCAATGACATCCTGTCCTAGGCTTTGAAGCAGAAATGGTGATATGAGGCTGAATGAGTGCAGAGAAGAATCCTTTCACGGGGGGTAACAGTGTAGCTGCAGTATGTGGGTCAGCATCCCGTGTCCTC
Source organism: Tamias sibiricus (assembly GCA_025594165.1). Classification (NCBI taxonomy): domain Eukaryota; kingdom Metazoa; phylum Chordata; class Mammalia; order Rodentia; family Sciuridae; genus Tamias; species Tamias sibiricus. Next base: position 20,008,404 of record CM046675.1, read on the forward strand.
CTGGGACATTTGACTTTGCTCTAGCATGATTCTATCTCAATAGGATAGATAGCCTTGGCTTCTGGTTCTTTAGTCTGTGTCTAGTTACTGAGACCTAGAACCTCTTAAAAAGAAAATCCTTTTCTGTCCAAACCAGCCATAACCTGGTTTGTGTTGCTTGCAAATAAGAACTTCCCTGCTATACTCAGAGACCTACATATCCAGGAAGGTGTAACGTATTCCTGTGAGGGGGCAAGAGCAGGAGCACTTTGGGAGCATCTGTTAAGTGTAGAGAAGGAAAAACTGAAGTCAGTTCTGTTTGTGTTAGAATTCTACCCACAGCTTCCTTTGCTTGGCAGACCGTGTGCTAAGGAGGCTGTCCCTTCCTCCAGTGATAGTAGGCGAGGTAAACCCAGGGCTGACAACTCAGAGGTCCTCTGTGCTGTGCCTCAGGCATCCCCAGGCATGAAGGGCTTCACTCCATGCCTTTGTCACTTGACACAACGTTGCTCCTCTCCTTGGGGAGCAGCTTTTGCTGCATGTGACAGGAATACACTGAACTAAGACCTAAAGTGCACAGGAGTGAAAGATGCCAAAATTAGCTACAGAAAAAGCATAAAGGCTTACATTTTCCTGCCATTCCACGGTGTTAGGACCTGACATATGATGTGAATCCTTGAAGGAAAAGGGTGTGTCTGGCCCAGGGAACGTTGGGCTTCCAGGTGCTGATGTTGTCTTTATCTGTGATGCTCTTGATGAAAGATATTCCTAGCTGAAGGGTACAAACCTCAGTCACCTTTTATCTGGTCTACCACCCTCTGAGGTAGGCACTGGTGCCTGTTAGTATCCCCTTGCCCTCAAGGTTCAAAATTTTAGGAATTTTCCTTGGATCACAGTGGAGTGACAGAACAGCAGATCTGTCTGAATATCATTGCGTGATATGGAACCACTGAGTTGTAGGCAGAGAATTGAACATGAACCTACTTCACACAAATTTTAAGCTCAGTCTCTGGAGTGACTAAAAAGCAGCCAAGTGGCCGGGCGCCATGGCACACGCCTGTAATCCCAGCACTTCGGAGGCTGAGGCAGGAGGATTGCGAGTTCAAACCGAGCCTCAGCAATGGCGAGGCACTTAGCAACTCAGTGAGACCCTGTCTCTAATAAAATACAAAAAAAGGGGCTGGGGATGTGGCCCAGTGGTCAAGTGCCCCTGAGTTCAACCCCGGGTACCAAAAAAAAAAAGCAGTCGGGTGTGGTTGAATTAAGATGTCTTTATACATAATAAATACATTAAGAGAAATTGTTCTAAAATATGTAGGTTTGACTGGGCATGGTGCCCATTCCTATAATCCCAGGAAGTCTGGAGGCTGAGGCAGTAGGATTGCAAGTTTGAGGCCAGCCTCAGTAACTTAACAAGAACCTATCTCAAAATCAAAAGCAAAAAAAGGCTGGATATGTAGCTCAGTGATAGAAGGCCCTTGAGTTCAGACCCCAGTACACCCCACCCCCCCAAAAAAAAGAAAGAATAAAAAAAAATATAGACTTATTGCATAACTTTCTGGTATTTGTGATTGGTGCTAATAATGGTAACTATTGTGTAACTTACAACATGAATCTTCATGTGATCTCTGTTTCATGTCTTATATAACATTTGACCTAACTGAAGCAGTAATCTTTGTTCTTTCCCACAGTTACAAACTTAACATCCAAAACATGCTCACCATTTTGGATATATCTGCCCTCAGTTGTACAGGGGCCAAGAGTGAGAGAAATAAGTCCCTTGGTAAATGATATACAGTCATCTTGCATAGTCATTTAGCTTTTGTATCAACCCCACTTAGCATCGAACACTCAGCAATTTGCATTGTTTTAAATAAAAAGAATTTCTTTCACAAGGCAGTTTTATGTAGGGTTATTATTTATATTCTTATTATTCTAACAATAATTGTAGACTGTTAGACAAGTTATGCTGTACATTTTCATTAAAATTATGAAAATAGCCGGGCTCGGTGGCACACGCCTGTAATCCCAGCACTTGGGAGGCTGAGGCAGGAGGATCACGAGTTCAAAGCCAGCCTCAGCAATGGCGAGGCACTTAGCAACTCAGTGAGACCCTGTCTCTAATAAAAAACGACTGGAGATGTGGCCCAGTGGTCAAGTGCCTCTGAGTTCAATCCCTGGTACAAAAAAAAAAAAAAAAAAAAAAAAAATTATGAAAATATTGAAGGACATAAAGTGGAAGGGGCAGTCTACACATAAGCTTTCTATGGGTGGGGCGAGATGCTCCCCTCGCGTCTCTTGCTAAGCCTTGCCTGTCCAGTCGTGAATTCATTCTCAGGGCCTATGAGTGACTTCCGTTAAGGTAGGTGACAATCTTGAGGTCAAACCTAGAAGAGGAAAGATGGAAAATTTTTAGGTAATGGTAAATCAAACTGCATATATATTTTTTTTTTTTTGGCAATGAAAAATGTTCTTGTAAAGTTCAACCACTATAAATTCCACAGTGAAAAATCTTTCTAGATACAAATGTAACTACCCCTCTACATTTGAGGAAATATTAGTAAAGTGTCATTGCATATATTTATTTCATTTCTCTCTGCCTTCCCTCACCCACCCCTTGCCACATGGAGATTAAAGTCGTGGTGGCATCATATATTAAGCAGTCTAGGAACTGACATGAAATTTGATCTGAATCTCGCAGGTAAATTTCAGATGTGATGAAATTCGCATAAGAAAAAAAAATCCTGCAATATTCTTATTTTATCAAATACACTGTAATAATAAAAGCAGATCTTATTTCTAGCTAATAAAATATAATTCCTTAGGTGATGTTCTATTATAGCAGAAAGCAAATTTAGATCATTGGCTTTTTCTATCCTAAAAATACTAGGGAGTGGGGACAAATGGACTGAATGAATTGTTCTGAATGAAATTTGTAGTTTTTAATAGTGAGTTTTTCAAAGCAAATGCATTATATTTGCCATCACAATAGCACTAAATAGGCTTTTGTGTAGACTTTTAAAAAATACTGTATATATTACTTTGAAATGAATTTGTTAATGTACTTATTCATATTTCCATCATAGTATATAATTATATACCTTAAGCAGATAAAAATATATTATGTTCTATGTTCTTTGATGACTTAAAAAGGCGGCTATTTGTTCAAGCTCATTCAAATATTCATTAGGTGTCTACTGAGAGCCAGGTGCTACACAAGTCCTAAGTAGAAATTTTGCATTACAGATGGAAAAAGTTCTTGCCTTCTGGAGCTGGTTTGTATATGTGTGTCTCAAATACTAGAAGACCAGTCCCGCTATTTTCTTGCTACAGAGCCTCTTGAATAGTCATAGTGAATTATGAGTCTCCATAAAGGAAATGTGATAAACAGCAGGTCCTAGATTTGTTTGCCAATTAATTCTTTTCTTCATGCCTTGTCTCCTGGGATTCATGATCCAAAGGACATGTATTAAGAGATCCTAGTTTTCTATAATAATTAATTAATTTTTGTGAAGTAACTATATACTGAATATCATCTGGCATTATTCTGGACACTCTGGAAAATATTATGATGTATATGAGCACTATGACTAACAGGGAATCAGGAAGAAAAGCTGTGTAGCTATAATTTAATGTGCCAAAGAAACAAACACACAGACCTGCACATGTATATAAAATACAATTCATATAGTATGCATGTATATACACACCCATATACGCATGCATGTATAAATGAGGGTTATTTTTAAATATTTGTTTTTTTAGTTTAAATGGACACCTTTTTCTCTTTTATTTGTATGTGTTGCTGAAGATCAAACCTAGTGCCTCATGCATGCTAGGCCAGTGCTCTACCACTGAGCCATAACCCCAGTCCCAAGTGAGGTTGTTTTTTAACTTGGGTGCTCAGAGAAGGTTTTGCAGAGAAAGTAGGATGGTCGACAGGATAGGCTTTCAACGAATTTGTTTGGTTCTGAATTTGGGATAATGTCTTAGTCAGCTTTTCATTGCTGTGACCAAAAGACCTGATAAAAACAACATAGAGGAGGAAAAGTCTAGTTGGCATCCACAATATCTGAAGTACAGTCCATGGTCAGTCGACTCCATAGCTTTGGGCCTGAGGTAGGGAGAACATCATGGCAGAGGGTGTAGTGGTGGAAAGTAGCTCAGGACATGGCACCAGGAAGCAGAGAGAGCTTCACTTATCAGGGACAAAATGTAAACCCCAAAGACATGCCCCCAGTAACCCAACTCCTCCAGCCACACCACACCTGCCTGTAGTTACCCCCCAGTTAATAATAATAATAATAATGGGTAATTTGATGGAAATCCAAATGCTTGGGCCTTGCTTCACACCTACAACAGACTAATGCACCGATTAAATTAAAACTCTCATAATCTAATAATTTCACCTCTGAACCTTCTTGCATTGTCTTATAATGAGCTTTTGGGGAACACCTTGTATACAAACCATAACAGATAAAATTAGACATGTAAGATAAAATCAGATATTTCAGTTGGTCAGTCATGCTAGCCTTGAGGGAATACTGTTCTATCTAAAATGAAAAAATACAATTAAACATGCGATTATGAAGATGCCCAGATTATTATATTCCAGCACCTTCAGAGCATTGAAAACATTTGCTTTCTCTTCCATCTTTCATCTGTGAAAAGGTATCTCACAAAATATATAAGTATAAATAGAGTAAGTATAAATAAGTATAGATATAAATAGACTCCAATGATCTCTTCTTTATGCATGGCTTTTGTCCTACCACAACTTGCCTTCTTATAGTCTTTATCCAAAAGGCTTCTTAGCAATAGGAGTGGAAGAGAAAAGCCTTTCATTCTGACTTCCCATCCTCTGTTCAGAAGTTTCCAACAAATCATCCAGGCCACTGGTACCTACTAGGAGAGATATTAAGACTCCAGTGAAAAGTAAATAGAGACCCAAAGAGGAACTCCAAAGGTAGCCTACCAATCATATATTCTTCATGTATTTAGAAGAACCTATAGTGACTTATATCCAAGTAATGTTGTGGGGCTCTGTCCCCGAAATGCCAGTGTGTGCAGGATCTTAGAGGGGAAATTGGGAATAAGGTTAAAAATTCTCTTAAAATTGTAGCTCCTTGAATAGGACACACGCAGAGGGTTTTCAATACTCTTAGCAACTATATTCATCATAGTGGCCATTGGATAACTGCTGTTTTCTGTCATGTCATAATAGATTGCAACATTTTTTTTAATTTAACCTTACAACTTGGGTGCTTTATTATTATTTCCATTTTTATGAGTTCAGAAAGCAATATTTAGAGATACCAAATCTCTTGGCTGAGGTCATGGGGTTAGTAAGAAATAATCCTGAACCTTTTTAGTTGGGTCCCAAAGACCACAACGTAAGTATTTGAAAATATCCCCCAGAGCATTTGAATGAATTATTGAATGAATTAACAAATAAGTCCTCATGGCTAGACTGAGCAGGGTATTTTATGAGGTTCATATAGCAAGGGAATGCCAAAATAGTGGTTGGATAGTTAATATAAGAAATTACCTATCTATGAGTTATCCAAGGAATAATGTTTAGCAGAGAGCTTTATGATTACAACCACCAAATGAAAATGGAAGTGTGTTGGTGTTTGGAATTAGATCACACATTCAGAAAAGTATATTTTTATTCTAAGACCAATATGATATTAGAAGCAGATGACATGGAGGTGCCACCTGATCGTGCCCCTATGTAGTTTATCATGTCAACCCAGTCAATAATTTAAAAATGTCTTGAGCCTATAATGTATTCAGCCATAAAGCATATTTTAAGTCAATGCAAATAATATTTTGCTCTGCTAAAGCTGGAGTTAAATCATAACATGCAGCCTAAGATTAATGGGCCATTTTTTCTTCATCATTTTGTTAAATTACTTAGTTTAGAAATCATCCCACAAGACTGTGAGTTGGAGCTGTGTTGAGCAGTTGGAATGAGATTATTCTTTAGGTCAAAATTCCTTTACCCCTTTCCCCTATATCTTGATTCTTGGGAAAGAAAGTTTCTTCTAGAAAAAGCCACGTGTTTACTGCTGGATCTTAAACTAAGAAGAACGGAATTGTGCATCTTCCAAATGAAACCTATTTTGACATAGAAAAATAGGTTGCTCCTACTACTTCATAAAATGAGCAATGATTCTGAGATGAGGTCTGATGCTTTTGGAATCCTGGTTCACTTTCATGAATATGTTTTGCTTGGGGTTAAGTTTGAACTCAGTGTATCATCCATAATGCAGTCTATCTAGCCACTGGGCATCCTCTAAAATGCAAGCTCTTTGAGGGCAGGCCCTGGACCTGCATCTCCAATATGGCACTGGCGCTGATCCCAGTTTCTAAGCATTTAGGAAACACTCAGTAAGTATCTGTAGCAAATGATGTGTGCAAACCAGTGAGCAAAGATTAGCCCATGTTGTATGGAGAAGGGTAAAATATCCATCCACTCTTGTCTTCAATGAACGTCAAATACCAAAAATTTGCCAAGTTGTTCTCTAGTTCCTTTTGTACACATGCTAAAAAGGCGTGTTCTTCCCTTAGAATTTCTATGTCATCTTGTTTGCCTGGAGGATAACTCCTCTTCCTTAAACATTTAATTTCATTACTTAGTCTTTGAGATTGAATTTATTATCTTCCCACCAACATAATTATTTTGGCATCTACTGTGTTCCATTCATTACCTACCTATCTGCTCTATTACAAGTTTTATCATATCAGCTATTTGTTTACTTAAGTATTAGCATAATCAGAATGAATTCTTGAGTGTTTCTCCCTTGTGACATCTATCATCAGAAAATTACTCCAACATCTAATCGGTGCTTCTAGAATGTTGGCTGAATTGGATCACATCTGATTGCCAATTTATATACAGTAATATCCCTTTGTTCATCTGACTTGCAAGTAAACAGTCAGATGGAAAGTCCTAACATTTTGTAGTCTACCCTATTGAATATCTTTAGTCAAAGTGTCTGAGAAGCAATATTACATGAACTAGTGGTTTTCCAGTTGTGGTACCCAGACCAGCATATTAGCATTGCTGGGTAATTTAATGGAAATCCAAATGTTTGGACCTTGCTTCACACCTATAAAATCTTACCCTCTGAAATTGGGCCCCAGGGTTTATGTTTCAACAAGCCCTTGGGTACTTTTGATCACACTCCAGTTTAGGAACCCCAGACCTAGACCTAAAGAGTAAAGTTAGATTTTGGATAGACTTGACTCCTAAACTCCACTCAGCCACTAGAGTGGACTTGGGCAAGTTACTTCTGGAAACGCCTTACCATCTTTCTGCTTTACTAGGCTAATAATGATAATAATTGCATCAGATGAACACATCCATCATACCCCAGAGAGTGAAACAATACCAGTTCAACAAATGCTGGCTGTTACCATCATCATCATTCAGAGCTTATTGACCTATCTCAAAGGCACACTTCTAATAAATGTAATAATGTGCTTTGTAAAATTGGCAGCTTAGAGGAAACATATTAAGAAGCTCACCAGACAGGGTTTGAGCAGGAAGTCAGTGGCACCCTGTAAAGGGTACTTGGAGCAGTGGGCAGAGAAATGAGATGACGTCACATGATGGCAGCAGTAAACCTTTGGCTACTTTCATCAGTGTAGGTCTAGGAGAGGGAGATGAAAAAACAATATTGGAGAAAGGGGGAGCGCTGCTTTGGAAGCTCTGACCTCAAGGCAAGAAATGCAGCCAACTTGCAGCAGCATGGCTGGGAGGGAGCCACAGGAGGAGGCATCCTGGCTCACTCTTCTGCCTGTCCAGCAGTCTGCCAAGGGTACTCTCCACGGGTCAACTCCAAGAGCAGCCAAGGTTGCAATTTTAGGTGGGACATCTAAGACACCAAGGGCACAGGGAGAAATAATATGGACAGGAAAAGCAGATACTTTTGCCACACGTGGGGAATAAGCTGTGAAAACATCTTCCATCGTAACGTCATTACCGTTGTAGACACACACAGAAGCAAGTGCTTAGTTCTGACTTGAAAGATCCCAATAGGTTTCAAGGAGAACTAGAATTTGAGTTGGGCTTTAAAGGAAGCTTTAAAGGGTTTTGGATTTTTTTTTTTTTTTAACAGGCTAAAAGTTATTTATTGGGCTGGGGATGTGGCTCAGCGGTAGAGCGCTCGCCTAGCACATGCGCGGGCCAGGTTCGATCCTCAGCACCATGTAAAAATTAAAAAAAAAAAACAACAACACACATTCTGTACAACCAAAGCAAATAAATAAATATTTTTTAAAAAGTTATTTATTTTCCAAATTTATTTTTTTTATTCTAAGTTGTTAGAAATGACAGCAGAATGTATTACATTTCATATTGTACTTGTAGAGCACATTTTTTACATATCTCTGGTTGTATACAAAGTATATTCACACCATTCGTGACTTCATACATGTACTTAGGGTAATGATATCCATCTCATTCTACCATCTGTTTTTTTTTCTTCACCCTTTTGCCCCCCCCTTTCCTTCCCTCCCCATTGGCCATTCTAGTGTTCCTCTAATCCTCCTATGCTCCCCGTCCCAACCCCACTGTGAATCAGTCTCTTTATATCAGAGAAAACATTTGGCATTTGGCTTTTGGGGATTGGCTAACTTCACTTAGCATTATATTCTCTAACTTCATCCACTTACCTGCAAATGCCATGATTTCATTCTCTCTTATTGCTGAGTAATACTCCATTGTGTTTATATACCACATTTTCTTTATCCATTCATCTACTGAAGGGCATCTAGGTTGGTTCCACAGTTTAGCTATTGTGAATTGTGCTGCTATAAACATTGATGTGGCTGTGTCCCGGTAGTATGCTGTTTTTAAGTCCTTTGGGTATAGACCGAGGAGTGGGATAGCTGGGTCATAAGGTGGTTCCATTCCAAGGGCTTTGGATTTTAATGGAGAGTATGGAGTCCAGGTGGACTAGAGAAGTTGAAAGTAAAGACTAAGTTGGTATTTGGATGACACCAGAGATTTCTACCTCTACTCTCTTCACCAAGGCTGGGAAGTAAAAGTGAACTTGACTTGGGAAGCTTAGATTAACAGTGTAAATAAATGTGTAGAAAATGTAGTAACATGTGTCAAAGCCAGGTAAGCAATGAGTTGGTATTATCACTACTAAGCACGGGCAAGTGGTCATGGAAAAGTTCAGGCTGAATTCTTGACTATGTGACTTCAAATGAGTTACCGGAACCCTTGAGAGAGGCCATTATCTCCATCTGTAAAATGGAGACAAAATGCAGCTTCCTTGAGGGTTGCTGGGAAAACCCAGTGAATAATGGAGATAGAGTTAAATTCAGCAGTGAGGTCTTATTGTGAAAGACAATGATACTATCTATTGAATACTTTCTAAAAAATGTTTTTATTAGTGTATTATAATTATACATAATAGTGAGGTTCATTATGATAGAGTCAAACATGCATGGGATTTAATTTGCTCCATTTCAGTCCCTAGTGATTCCTCTTTCCCTCTGTTCCTCCCTTTCCATGTTCCCCTTCTTCTACTCTACTGGTCTACCTTCCACTTATTTATTATTATTTTAATTGATGATATATATAGATATATCTATATGTATAGATATAGATATGCAGAATTCACTGTGGTATATTTATATATGTACACAACACAATTTTGTCAAATTCTTTCTGCATCTCCTCTCTTTTCCCCATTCCTCCATCTTCCCCCTTAATCTCTTCTACTCCATTAATCTTCCCTCTATTTTCGTGAGATCCAACCCCTACCCACTTTCTCTCCTTCCTTTGCTGTAGCTTCCCCAGATGAGAGAAAACATTCAACCCTCAGCATTCTGAGTCTGGCTTATTTGACTTGGCATGATCATTGAACACTTTTTATATGCCTGATATGGTGTTAGTCATTTTATATGTCTTTTCTTGCATTGCTTTATCTGTGTCTATCAGCAACACAATTGGTGATGTAGTTGAGAGAAAAGTATCAAAGAAAAACATACTGGAAAATTAATTCCTAGGCAAACTCATCAGCGGGATAACACACAGGACATGTGATATGTCTGATGGTAGAGCATTGATTATGCAGTTGAACACCTGTGGATGAAATATTACCTTAAAAAATAGGCAGAGCAGGTCAGGATTTGGGGAGGATGTGTGGTCCTATTAATATTAGTGCCATGTCTTCTGAAAATTCTAAAGTCCTTAGAAGAAAAAAAAAGATTATATCTATCTATCTGGAAAGGATAAAAGGTTTCTGTGACAGTTGTGGGAGGAGCCAAGTTGATAAGACTACAGAAGGGAAATTGTAGGCATTCTGAGTATAGACCTATGATAAATATTTACTGTAATTGCAATAAAAAATAACAATAGTGGCTTAATAAATGGTAATTTATTTTAGGCAACCTGTCTAGTGATACAAATAAGGACAATGTATAGACTTTGCGATTCTCATTGGCAAAACCATGACTGAAAACCTAAACACCAAGCTGTTTGTATTTTATTTGGGGGTGGGGGTGGTACTGGGGATTGAACTCAGAGGTACTCAACCACTGAGACACATCCCCAATACTATTTTCTATTTTATTTAGAGACAGGGTCTCACTGAGTAGCTTACTTAGCACCTTGTTTTTGCTGAGGCTGGCTTTGAACTGGCAATCCTCCTGCCTCAGCCTCCTGACCTGCTTGGATTACGGTTATTTGCCAGTGCACCTAGCCTGTTTGTATTTTAATCAGCTTTCTTTGGAGTTGAGCAAAGGGAGCTTCTATAAATTTCAGGTTTTATTGGGAGTCATGACGTTCATTAGTGGTGAATGCAGGGCAAAAACCCTTTCCTAAAATCCTCAGATTAGTTTACTTTCCAAAGTCCAGTGTTTGCTGGTCAAAAATATCATGAACTTATTTCGGGGAAAAAAATGTAAAACAAAAAATTTGGGCAATAAAGGATACTGACATAAGAGAGAATTTAAGAATTTTTAAAAAGAGGTAAAAATAAAACAATTATGGTGAAGAATATGTATAAATTCAGCTAGAAGGGGGATATGGCTAGCGATGGCAATTTGAAAACAATTCAAAAGTAGAAGATCAAAATGAAAAAAAAAAAAAAAAAAAGTAGAAGTTCAAATGACAAGAAGTTTGAGGACCTTCAAGAGAGTTTATAGATTGAAAAGCAATATTTTACTAAATATGTGGGGAAGAAAGAGAATAAAATATGTGCAGACAGCAGAAATGTTGATCAGAATGTTGCAGAAAAGCTACAGCAGTCTAAACTGATGTCTCTGAATATTTGAATGGATTGGAGGGCATGACAGCAATTGTTTTAAAAACATGAATTAATTCAGTCAACTGGTACATACTAATTTTGCAAGATTTTAATTGATGCATGTAGATGTCACTCAAAACTCAAATTTAGGAAAAAAAAATTTATAATCCCAATACTATTATAAAGAATGGGGAAATTTTACCTTTTTCCGTAGCAGGCAGGATAAAAAACGAGGGCATAGTAATTTAGAAAGAGTGCATCCTTGAAAAAATTATGCTAACATTTCTTAGCTACTACAGTTTTGAAATATGATGATACAAAGAAAGAAATAAACTATTGATTTTTGAAAGGTGATGTGTGGGCCAAAAGAGAAGAGAACCTTGTGGAGCCCTGAAGTGTTCTTTTACAGATGTATCTGAATGTCATTTCAAAAAATAAACACATTTCCCATAACAATGCAGCGAGGTTAATGGAATAATGCAGGTGAAAGCTTTTTAGCTCAAAGAAGTTCCATCAGTAAAAGGTATTATATTGTTTAACACACCATGACCCAGAGCTGGAAGTGCCAGGACAGTGGCTATTTTTACACAAACCAGGGAAACATTCACAGCGTTCCTGGCACCAGAACCCCAGCAAGAATGGTTGTGTTTTTGCCTTACCAATGCCTATTCTTCTCACATAGAATAATCCTTCCTTTCCTAAACTGGAAAGTAGTTTTCTTTTTTCACTAAAACTAAAGTTTATTCTCCATATTTAGCATTCTTCAACTATTATTGGAGCTCTGAAATTAATGCTCTGAAGCATATTATATTTGCATTTTTATTTAGGCGTTAGCTAAAGATAAATTAGATCATTAAATCTGAGCTAAGGACAGATGCCCCAAACAATCAAACACATTTTCTTTCTTTTGACTTTATTTTGATAGTGGGGAATTTAACTCAGGGGTCTTTAATACTGAGCTATATTCCTACCCCTTTTTATTTGGAGACAGGGTGTCCCTAACTTGCTTAGGCTGGCCTTGAATTCGTAATCCTCCTGTCTTAGCCTCCCAAATTGCTGTGATTACGGTTGTGTGCCACCATAACTAACTCAAACTTGTTTCTTTCTTTCTTTTTTTTAATATTTATTTATTGGTTTTAGTTGTACACAATGTCTTTATTTTTACATGGTGCTGAGGATCGAACCCGGGTCACGCACGTGCTAGACGAGCGCTAAACCGCTGAGCCACATCCCCAGCCCCAAACTTGTTTCTTTTAAAATTATATATATTTTAAAAGAATTCATCTCAGAATTAAAACTATGACTAGATATAATTCAGTTTTTTGAAGAGAATTTTCCTCCTACCAGTTTAGCAATAAGCAGATTTCATAGGACAATTTAAAAACAGTTTTGTTTTTTTTTAAATTTGTAAGATATTTGAAATATTTTGTATGATCTTTGGTAATACACCAAAATTAATGGTGTTTTTAACTGTATGGACTAATATTTTTGTTGTTCTTAATTTTTTCCTCCAGCTTTAGTCTTTACTGCTTCCGTTTGTCTATTCATCTAGAAATAATCAATTTTTCATAATATTACAGTTTTAGTGAATGCAGGGCATACCCATTCCTAAAATCTTTAAATTTCTATTGATTGGACTTAGCCTTAGACTAATTATAAGTTTTTGGACAATTCTAATTTTCTACACATTTCATAAGAACTTTTCAGTAAAATATTGAGAATGTATAAAGAAGTCAACAACCTTATCACCAAAACAAACAAACAGAAAAATAAAACAATAAGTGGGCAAAAGAAGTAAACAGACATGTCTCAAAAGAAGAAATACAAATGGCTAACAAATAAATGAAAAAAATGTTCAACATCCCTAGCAATCAGGGAAATGCAAATCAAACTACATTGAGATTTCATCTCATTTTAGTCAGAATGGCAGTAATCAAGAATACAAACAATAATACATGCTAGAGAGAATGTGGAGAGAAGGAACAATTTTACAGTGTTTGGTGGCATTTTAAATTAGTACAACCACTACGGAAATCAAGGTGGAGGTTTCTGATAAGACTAGGAATGGAATCCCCATATGACCCAGCTATACCACTCCTCATTATTTATCCTAAAAAATTAGCATACTACAGTGATACACATACATAGCCATGTTTATAGCAGCCTAATTCACAACAGCTAAACTGTGGAACCAGCCTGGGTGTCCATCAAAGGATGAGTAGATAACGGAAATGTGGTTTATGCACACAATGGAGTTTTACTCAGCCATAAAGAATGAAATTATGCCATTTTCTGGTGAACGAATGGAATTGGAAAACATCATGTTGAGTCAAATAAGCCCAACTCGGAAAGTCAAAGGTCCAATATCTTCTCTCATGTGGAAGCTAGAGAGAAATAAGGAATTTTTGAAAAGGAAGAGAATGAGAATCCCATTCAAATAGAAGGGAGATCAGTGAATAGAGGAAGGAGCTTAAGAGGGCGGGAGACTGGATGGGAAAATCAAAGAACCGTTGAATGATATCGACCCAATTCTACTACATGCATACGTGAATGTACCACAGTGAAAAACTATAAAACAACAATTAAAAATAAATAAATAAGCAGATGGAAGACCAATGCATTAAATGGAGGGGAAAAGGGTACTTAAGATCAGGGAAAGAAGAAATACTGGGAACTGAAATGGAGCAAATTATATTCCATTTATGTATGATAATTTCAAAATGAACCGCACCATATATAGCTATGATACACTATATTTTTAAAAGAATTCTTTATATTTGTCCATGGAGGCAAGATTTATGGGGATTTCCTTGGAGTTAAACTAAAAACAAAAACTAATTTTTATATGAGAAGGCAAAGGTTTTGTGGCAAAGTTAATTAACTTCATGCACATGTTTGAAGTAGTTTATGTACTTCAACAAGTCTACCCTTCCTTCACCTCCAGATTTGTGTCTACCAAAAACCACAAGCTTCCTATACATGGAGTTGCCTATATTACTGTAAGTTCAGGGGAAATTTTTTTTCTTTTGGTATAAGGCATTAGCTTTTGCATAAATTTCTCTGGTGGCAACTATCCAAGAAAGCAAGCTGAGAAATTGTGCACGAGTACAGAAGTAAAAAAAAAAAAAAAAAAAAAAAATTAGGCCAATCTCAATGTCTTGGCTAACCCTGAAGTCATTTAGAGAGAAAGCTTAGACCCAAAGCCCCAATTCATAGGTTTTTAGTGTTATCATTGCATGTATGTCTGGTTTACAGATAAAATTTAGAATTGTAAAAAAATTCAACCTAAATTAGTTCAACAATGAGAACTAGAATTTCAGTACATGAAGTACTCAGACAATCTTGTTCCATAAACTCCTGGCTTGTGGTTGTGGTATCTGTTCTATCACTTCTAAAATGCTGCTGAAAGTTACACTGTCAGTGCCACTAATAAGAAGATCAGAATATATCAAGTCTCAAAAGAAATCATGATTGTCTTGACAGTGTTGCAGGTTGCCTAACAGTTTGCAGTGCCCACTAAGTGGCCCCTACCTGTTTACCACTGACCTTCAGTTCAACTCACTCTAGACCTGTTGGAAGGTATGCACTAGAGTCAATTAAACACACACACACACACACCACTGCTCTGGAATCTAGAATGTACAGAGTTAAAGCTTTATGTACTTTTGGATTAAAATGGACAATTATTTTTTATCTCTTTCCTAAATTGTTATTGGTGCATTACATTTATACATAATGATGGGATTTATTGTTACATATTCCTACATGCACACAATATGATAATATAATTTAGCCAATATCATTCCCAGCACTTTCCCCCATCTTCCCATTCATCCTCCCTCTCCCTGGTCCCTTTCCTCATCTGATCTCCTTTTGATTTTCATGTGACACCCCCACACACCTTTCTTTTCCTTTCTCTTCTCTACCTTCCACATATAAGAGAAAGCATACAACTATTAATCTGAGTTTGGCTTATTTCACTTAACATAATGATCTTAAACTCCGTCCATTTTCCTGCAAATGTCATAATTTTATTCTTGTTTATGACTGAATGAAACTCCATCATGTATATATATTCATCTATTGATGAATACCTAGACTGGTTCCATAGTTCAGCTATTGTGGATTGTGCTGCTATAAACATGAGTATGTATGTATCACTATATAGTATGATGACTTTAATTCTTTAGGATAAATATTGAGGAGTGGTATGACTAGGTCATAGAGTGGTTCCATGCCTAGTCTTTTGAAGTACCTCCCTTGATTTCCATAGTGTTTGTACTGATTTATAATTCCACCAACAGTGGAAAAGTCTTCATTTTTCTCTATATCCTCTCCAAAATTTATTATTGCTTATATTCTTGATGACTGCCATTCTGATATATGGGATGAAATCTCAGTGTAGTTTTGACTTACATTTCCATAATTGCTAATGATTTTAAAGTGGACCACTATTTATGTGGCATGATAACTGATGATTCTAAAACAATTAAATACCAGCTTCTTGAAATCATGTCCTAAGGAACTAATGTGACATCTTATCTTTTAGGTAGTCTACTGTGACTTTGCAAATCGACTTTTTATCCTTTTGTAGGTATAAATACTTGGGTGTTTTTGGTTGATCTCTCATTATAAATTTTCCATCTTAAAAACTGGTTCTATTTTCTTCCTTTGCATGGATGGCAAGAATCAAGTAACAAACATACCCAGCATTTACCAAAGATTCCTTGATGGATTTTGTAATTGATACCAATAAGAAGTGGACTAAACGTGCTAACTCCTCATGATTTTTTTAAAATTAAAATATACTAAATGCTTGAAAAAATATAGACAGTGTAGGGAGGGAAAATCCCATCACCTCTTCTTGACAGAGGAAGTTTTGTGGGGTGGGGCTCAGTTGTATAGTGTTTGCTTAGCATGTGCAAGGCCCCGTGATCGATCCCTAGCATTGCCAAACATAAATAAATAAATGCTTATAAAATGAAAAATATTCTGCAAAGCTCATGGGGGACATTAGATTTTTGAAGCTTTATGTTGAAGAACATACATAGTAGTTTCATTTCCAATCCAAAAATAACAATTTTTGATGCGGAGCAGTGCTATGACAATATGGTCTCCCCATCAAAGAACCATAGCTACAACTAAAGAAATTGTTTGGTTCAATATCACATTTTTCATATGAGGAACCCAGAAATGATGAATTGTTGAGAGATCTTTAATTACTTCTAAGTAATTCCAGAATGCTGTTTTCCCCTCATTTGACTATGATAAAGAGTGGTGTTAAAGATAGGAATGAGAAGGAATAAGTCCTTTTTGGTTTTAAGGAATCATGGAGGGAAAAAGATGATTCCTTCTGTCATTTCCTGGTGGATAGAGCTTTTTCTCAGACCAAGTCTGTCATTAAAGCAGGGAAATACAGGGCATGAACCAGGAACCACAGAATCTTCTTCCAAGCTACTCTTTTTAGGGCAACCACATTCTTTGTTCATGCAGCATGTTAGATTATTAAATTGCTTTGTGTTTTAGTCAGCTTTCTGTTGCTGTGACCAAAAGACTGGAAAAGAACTGTTTTAGAGAAGGATAAGTTTATTTGGGGTTCACAGTTTCAGAGTTCTTGGTCCACAGGCAGTCAACTCCATTGCTCAGGCCAAGGTGGGGCAGAAAAGCATGGAGGAGGAAAGCTCTGGACTTGGCAATGAGAAGGAGAGGGGGAAGGGGAGGGGGAAGAGGGAGGAGAAAGGGGAAGGAGAAGAGGAGGGAGGGGGAGGGGGAGGCTCTCATAACCTAATCATTTCACCTGTAAACTTTCTTGCATTGTCTCTCAGATGAGTTTTTTTTTTTGGCAGGGAGGGGGGACACTTCATATCTAGACTATAACACTGTCTTTGGTTTCTGGATTTGTTCTTAATTTATTTCTCTCTAATCCCTCCTTGCTAGTGAACTAGCATATATAACAGCATATATAATCTTCCATATATAATAGATATGCACTCAGAAAATTCCAAAATACAACTAGTATGTTTTTTTTTTCGTTTTGTTTTGTTTTTTTTGTGGTACCAGGGATTGAACTCAGGGGCACTCGACCACTGGGTCACATCCCCAGCCCTTTTTTTTGTATTTTATTAGAGACAGGGTCTCACTGAGTTGCTAAGTGCCTCGCCATTGCTGAGGCTGGCTTTGAACTCGCGATCCTCCTGCCTCAGCCTCCCAAAGTGCTGGGATTACAGGCGTGCGCCACCGCGCCCGGCTAACTAGTATGTATTTTAAAGAAGATAACAACTAAGATAATATTCCAGTGGCAGAATCTCAGAAGAGTGGGAAGAACTTCTCGATCTCTTCTCTCAAAGTAGATTTGTAAAGCATGTTCTTACCCTCACAGCCCTCTTCTAATGCAGGATGCTAGTTTACCTCCTGTGTTGTTTCTAAGAGAACAGTCAGCTTACATGATTCTTTTACAAGATTATCTTCACCTTTGGAAATTAATAATAATAGGAAAATATAATGTACATAGATGATGTCTCCCCCCCACCCCCCGCCCCATGGGCTTAATGTACTTTAGCTTGTAGCCTTCACCTGTTTAATTCTCCAATAATCCTGAGGGGGAGAAAAGGGACAGAAACTCTTTCCCTCCTTTCACAGATGAGAAAACTGAGGTTCAGAGAGGCTAAATGACTCAGCCATGGTCATCCTTTGATCTGATGCCAGCACCAGGAATAGCACCCTTTCTGCTCACGCTACCTCATGTGATTCTTGTTCACTGGTCCACGCTGACTGCTAACATGCACTGTCCCTGTTTTTATACAGAATCCTTGAAATTTCCTTTGATTAGGATGCTCAGGCTATAACAGTCACAAAGAATGCTCTATAAAAGGATGAATCTTTTTGGTTAACTTTATCCCACAAAATTTGACAATCCCACTCTATGAGAAACATGAGACATCTGTTATGATCATGTTCCCGTTCAATCTAGCTAGAACTAGGGTTTGCAGAAATTAAAGATACATCTTGTGGCCTGACTATTCCAATGAGTGCCCTGGGAGTTGGAGATGCATTGCTGTGTAGGTGATTCAAGAATACCTTTTGCCATCCCCCACCCTCCACTTCTTACAGACTCAAAATTCAGGATCCACACCCTGCATTATAATTGAAGGCTACTCATCATTTGTCTTGCATGTATTTGCAAGTCATTAAATCCTTCTGATTCATAGGACCTTAGGTGGCAGCAAAGCCAGGTAGTACATCATTCCCATGTGGACTCACAAAAACATGGCCTCTGACTTTCCAAGCTGTCTCTTCATGAAATGGAAATGGAACTGATTGGTTAGAGAAAATTTTGAAGGCCTCAGGCTCCTGTGGTCATTTACTGAAGCACTGATATCTAGATACTAAACCTGCCCTTTTTTATTGGTGGTTACTCCAAAATCAATGATAATAATAAAACAGCCTAGAACATCAGAGTTAATTTTATCTTTACTTTCTCTCTCTCAAGTGCACAAAAAAGCAAACCGCTTCTTTGGTCCTCTTGTTATCTTGTGCCAATTACTGTTAAGGGGTACATTGAGTCTTACCCTAGGAGGTCCTGCAGGGCACATCTGGGTCCTGCAGGGCACATCCTACAGGGCCTTTCTAGAAAGTACATTCCTTG
This sequence comes from Tamias sibiricus, assembly GCA_025594165.1. Taxonomy (NCBI): domain Eukaryota; kingdom Metazoa; phylum Chordata; class Mammalia; order Rodentia; family Sciuridae; genus Tamias; species Tamias sibiricus. The sequence goes on from CM046675.1 coordinate 20,027,298, forward strand.
GTCCTGATTAAGTAGTCAGACATGTTCATTAGAGGGGTAGATGCATTGTTAGCATCTTGCACTACTTGAATAACTAGTACTGACTTTTTTTTTTTTTTTTAACTTTGTATAACAAGGAAATAAGTTACATTGGGGATATAAATTTCTGGCACAGATGCCACCGTTGTTTTCTTTTTCTTTTTTTTTCTCTCCACATTCGTTTTAGTAATTACTAATGTATCATGACACTCTTTCCCTCTGGGTCCAGACATGACCTTAGGATTCTTCTGCTCAGCATAAACCATCCATTACTCTTTGATTTATTTGGAATGCAAGAGAAGTCCTATTGTTTCATCCGTGACATAGATATTGGGGATAGTAGTCAATTTTTATGCAATAATTTTTATTTATACAATAGAGAAAGTTGCTTTTGAGAAGTGACCTGATACACTCTTTAGGAAGAAAATGTATATCTAATTGGTTTTAGAAATTTGTTTAGTCATTCACCTTCCTTCTTCAAAAGTCATGTTTTTTAAATTTCAAACTCCAAGTAAACCCAAGATATAGACCAACACAGGCTATGAATCCTGCAGAACAGACCCTTTCAGCTATGATCTCTTTATGGTCCAATCTTTCAGGATTTTGTCTATCTAATGGGTAATGTCCCTTTCCTTATTGGGACGTTGGACTGAAGAAAGAGAAAGAGGAATATGAAGGATAATATGGGCTGGGCTAGTCATCCAGAAATGGCATTGGAAATTTTCTAGTATATAGAGTAAATGAACAATGAAAAACGGAGAGAGTTGGTATTAAGGAGATGCATCACCAGTCTATGATGACCACTAGTGTGTGCAATTAACAATAAATCAATCAGAGAGGTCACTGCTAAATGCTATAACAAGTACTCCTTAAATCCAAGTGGTATGACTTCATTAATGTTTATCAGATCCCAGTGTGAATAAGGTAATTGTTTCTTAGCAGATTGTCTCCAAGTAGTGAATCAGGAACCCACGTCCTTTCCTTCTTATGATGCAGTTGTTTTACACAAAAACACAGCTTCTTAAATTTTAGTAGATGGAAACATGGACAGTAATGCATGAGTTCTCCTGGATAGACCTAGAAATGATAGTAAACCCATATTCTTTGGGCCATAATGTAAAATATGACTACCATCTAACTGCAGGAGAGCCTGTGAATGGATTTACTGTGTCTAGGAGGAGGGAAATATAATGCAACTCAATGTCTGGGCACAATTGAAGTTGGCTAAACTGTGGCAAAGAAGGGCATTGTCCCATCTAAATGAGTTCCATCTTGAAATAAATCAAAGCATCCACTGAAAACCACCAATCTAGTTTTTTTGTGTGTGCTAGATAGCAAGAAGTATAGTCATATCATTTATTTAATAATTCAACAAATACTTGTATCTACCAAGCACTGTGCTGGCAATGGCAGCTTACCATTATTTTCTCCTGGGACCCTGTTTCGTCTCCAGTACTTTATATCAGGGTGTAAGCAATTGACTTGATGTGGACACCCACCCTCTCATGAAAGAAGCCTCTTATCGTCCTTGACTAAAAATAAAATGAAAGGAATCATATGCATTGCTCTACACATCAGAAAGTACCTCTTGGGCTGGGGTTGCGGCTCAGCAATTGAGTGCTTGCCTAGCTCATGTGAGGCACTGGGTTCAATCCTCAGCACCACATAAAAATAAATAAATAGAATAAAGGTTTTGTGTCCACTTATAACTAAAAAAACAATTGGAAAAAAAAAAGAAAGTACTTCTTAAATCTGGCATTTGTTTTGCTACATTTGAATAATTCCTTCTTCTTTGAGGCAAAGAATACAACCACATTTTCTTCGGCTTCTTTCTTAAAAGGGTAACTTCTTTGTTGCTTTTTTTTTTTTTTTTTTAAATATCCATTTGGGTTATGTATTCAAAAAAAATCTCACAGTATGAAAAGATAAGCAGTAAATTCTTTGTGGGATCTTTCTTTCTTCACCCAACCAGTTGTTAGAGCCTTGACACCTTTTGTAATAGTTGTTATTGATTCTCACGTGTCCATCTGAAGTTTTTTTTTGTGACTATATGCAAATGTGTATATATATGTTTCAAAGGTTATCATATCATGAAATTATAGAGGAAAGAAACTGGAATAGGTTATCTAAGTAAATGTTTGCATTCTAATACAAGTGGTAATCAACAGAGAAAATAACATAATAACCAATCTTTGCCATTTATTTTTCAAATCAGATTTAAGAAGACGTTTTTCATAGCTAATGACAATTTATTTTTTACTTTAACTCTCACCTATTTCTAGTAATTTACTTTGTAAATATCCTGTTTAGATTTAAAAATTGGTTTTAGTTTTATTTATGAATAAATTTTCAATAAAGTTAAGAAAAATTCCACTTAAAATGAGTTTGTTTTAAACTTAGTGAAATGGATATGAAGCTAGGGACATGTGACAGTTGTAAGACCTATCTGAAATTATTGGCATCATGTCAGCCATTATAGTTCATTAGGCATAAGTAAAGCAATCTGATTATTAATGCAACTTCAAGCTGGGGACAGTGGTGCCTACCCATATCCCAGTGACGTGGGAGGCTGAGGCCAGAGGATCTCAAATTTGAGGCCAGCCTCAATTTAGTGAGGCCCTAAGCAACTTAACAAGATCCTGTCTCAAAAAAAAAAAAAAAAAAAAAAAAAAAAAAACCACGGCGTGGTGGTGCACACCTATAATCCCAGTAGCTTGGGCAGCTGAGGCAGGAGGATCTTAAGTTCAAAGCCAGCCTCAGCAAAAGTAAGGTACTAGGCAACTCAGTGAGATCCTTTCTGTAAATAAATACAAAATAGGGCTGGGGATGTGGCTCAGGAGTCAAGTGCCCTTGAGTTCAGTTCATGGGGACCCAGAACTAAAAATTAAAAACAAAAATAAAAAGGGCTGGGGATATAGCTCGGTGGTAAAGCACCCATGGGTTCAATCCCCAGTTCCAAAAGAAAAAAAAAATTAAATCAACTTTGCAGATCGATGGCACTAGATTATTAAATCCACTGTCAGTTTAAGACCAGATTCCCTTCCCCCAAGTATGTTCCATAGGATAGTCATTTCACGGTCATTCTGACATTTGTCTAATTGTTTACTGCCTCCCCTTTACCATTATTAAATATTTTGAACGTATTACTTGAGTTTCCGTTAAATGTAGATGTTAAGTGAAAGGGGGAAAAATGAAGAATTTTGCACTTAAAATATATTCAGGCAGGGCTGGATTAGATAAAATCAAATGTTTCTTGATTTCTGGGCTTCTGGGAGATAGAAAGAGCTATAATGGGCCCTGCAAACTTTCACATTAAAGTAGTTTAGTTAGACTGTCTATTCTTTGTTGGTGGAATCTTTTAAAAGACTCTTGTTTCTAGCAACTCTGGGAAATTCTGTTGGAGTCTCAGCTGTGCAGCTGAAATTTTGGCAGTTGGAAGGGGGCCCACAGACAAGCTCATCCAATTTCCAATACAGAAATCTCCACGATATCTGTGGTGTAGGCTCACTTGACTGCAAATTAGTGCTATGATAACACATGTTCAATACCTGATAAATCAGCTGATTATACAGTTGAAACCTTCTCCCAGGAACTTTTAACCTGAATGCTTTTTATAGTTGGGAAGTTTTGACTTTTTTTTTTTTTAAATATCCATTTATTTCCCTTAGTTGTACACAATGCGTTTATTTTTACATGGTGCTGAGGATCGAACCCGGGCCGTGCACATGCTAGGCGAGTGCTCTACCGATAAGCCACAACCCCAGCCCAAGTTTTGACTTTTAAGTTTGCCTTTTGGACCTAGATATGCTCTCCAGATATGAATTAAGGAAAGTGCTGCATAGGTCACATAATACTTTTTATTCAAAGACAATTTGTATCCAGAAGAAAAAAATCTTCCTAAAATTAGTCATCATAACCAAGGGTTAAATAGTTTTTAAAGAAGAATTTTAAAATTTATGTTGAAATTCATTGCTATTAAAGAGATAAAACCTTCAAATTTTATCTTCTATCTAGTAAAAAATAGGGTAAAAGGTAATTTTGCATAATTTCTAGAATGAAAATAGAATTACATATTATCTTCAGTGATTATCGAAACAAAATTGGATTACGGAACAGAACACTGTCCTTCACCTAATATTCAACATTAACAGCTCAAATCAAACAGAATAATTCTGACTAAAAGAGATCCAAAGAGTTTATCAATTTTCCTAAGGCCTTCTCTTAGTCATTTTATACCCAAATAAATTCCTTTCATAGCCTCTATTGTGTCTCTTTATAAATTCTTTAATAGTTTACTATATATCTTTGCTATTTACTTATTTGGTAATGGCTTTACATGTTTTACCTAGCAGATTCCTGAAGATCCTCTCTGCACAATTTAAGGTTTTATTTTGCAATTGATTTGTATTTCATTTCTATTGTATGGTACATTGTTTAAGTAATGCATCCATCAGTGAATAATTGGTTTAATGTGTGACAGATAAATTATCGTCTTGGAAGGATTAGATTTTTTAAAAAAAATATTTATTTATTTGCTTTAGTTGTACACAATGCATTTATTTACGTGGTGCTGAGGATCGAACCCAGGCTGCGCACGTGCTAGGCGAGCGCTGTACCACTGAGCCACAACCCCAGCCCCAGGATTAGATTTTTTGAGGCTAAGGATAACACATACTCGAATGGTAAGAAATTCATTATGTGACAATATATATGACTATATATATATATATATATATATATGAACCCCCACAAACTTCATGTACTCTAGTCTCATTTTTTCCCACCACTTAGTTCCAGAATCCAGAAATTTATTGCATTTGACATTTAGAGTTTTAGTAGCATGAGTTGATATGGGTTGTCCTTAGCTATGTATAATCTTCTACCTAATCCTACTTCTGGTCAGCTTCATGCAGTAGAAAGACAGAAAACCAGACCGAATGATCAAGTTCATAACTTTGACTAGCAGTTTGTTTCTCCACCATGGCTGCCATTCTTTTTTGTTGTTGTCTATTCAAAGTTATTGTATGTATAACAGTAGCATGCATTACAATTCATAATACACATATAGAGCACCTTTTATATATCACTGTTTGTATATAAAGTATATTCATACTATTCATGTCTTCAAACATGCATTTAGGGTAATGATATCCATTCTTAATCTGAGACACAGCCTGCCAGGCAAATTTCCAGTTGCTAAGCTGGGTATTTGTGCTCTCTCTTTCCTTCCTTCCTTCCTTCCTTCCTTCCTTCCTTCCTTCCTTCCTTCCTTCTGTCCTTCCTTCTCTCTCTCTCTCTTTCTTTCTCCTTCCTTCCCTTTATTTGAACATTATACTTATATGTAGTGTTTGGCTTCATTTTGACAAAATCATGCATACAAGAAATTTGAATTCAAGCCCTATCCCCCTCCTCTTTTCTCCCCTCCTCTCTCCCTCTATTCTCCCTCCCCTACTCTCCTGAATTTCCTCTCTTCTACATAAACATAAAGGTGGAATTCCCTTTGGTACCTTTATATATGCATATAACATGATTTTTTAGAAAATTCATTCATTATCCTAAATGCATGATTGAAAACTTGAATAGTACAGATATACTTTGTATACAAACAGTGTTATGTAAAAAGATGCTCTATATGTGTATTATGAATTGTAATACATGATACTATTATAAATACAACAATTTTGAATTAAAAAAAGAACAAAAAAAAAAAAAAGAAATTTCTCTTTCTTCTTCCTTCCCTCTTGTTCTGCTACTCCACTGATCTTCCCTATGCCTTTATGTTATCCACCTCCTCCCCCTTTTTTCCCCTTATTTTACTCTAGATTCCACATATGAGAGAAACCATTCAACCCTTGATTTTTTTTTTTTTTTGAGTCTAGTTTATTTTACTTAGAAGGTTTTTCTCCAGTTCCGTCCATTTGCCAACCAAGGCCATTATTTAATTTTTCTTTATGGCTGAGTAGAACTCCTTTGTGTATATATACCCCATAATCTTAATTCATTCATCTATTGATGGGCATCTGGGTTGATTCCATAATTTGGCTATTGTGAATTGTGCCTCTATAAACATTGATGTGCCCATGTCACTATAAAATGCTGATTTTAGTTCTTCAGGATAAATATCGAGGAGTAGGGTAGCTGGGTCCATATGGTAGTTTTAGTCCTGATTTTTTGAGGAATCTCCATACTGTTTTCAAGTGTGATTGTAGTAATTTGTAGTTCCACAAACAATTATGAGTGTACCTTTTTCTCCACATCCTCACCACCATTTATTATTATTTGTGTTCTTGATAATTGCCATTCTAACTGGGATACTGCACACTCTCATCTTCAAACATGCCCAGTCTTATTCTCCACTTCTTTCTTTTGTATACTGAACATTCGTTCACTTCAACTGCCCTCTGTTATCTGAAGAATAAGCAGCTTTGGCTGGGCAAGGTGGTACACGCCTGTAATCCCAGTACTTGGGAGGCTGAGGCAGGAGGATCACGAGTCCGAAGCCAGCCTCAGCAATGGTGAGGCACTTAGCAACTCAGTGAGACCCTGTCTCTAATAAAATACAAAAAAAGGCTGGGGATGTGGCCCAGTGATCTAGTGCCTCTGAGTTCAATCCCTGGTACAAAAAAAGAAAAAGAAAAAAAAAAAAAAAAAGGAATAAGCAGCTTTCCCTCTATTGTATTCCAATGTATCTCTATTTCCTCTCCCTAGAAAGTTCCTTCAACTTATTCACAGATCTAAATTCTACTTGTTTTTTTTTTAAATATTTATTTATTTGCTTTAGTTGTACACAATGTGTTTATTTGTACGTGATGCTGAGGATCGAATCCGGGCCGCGCACGTGCTAGGCGAGCGCTCTACCGCTGAGCCACAACCCCAGCCCTCTACTTGGTTTTTAAAGACTTCAAAAAATGCTATCCTTTGCAGGATCAACAAGTCAATTAATAAATAAACCAATTAATAGGCTCATCGATTGCTTCAACAAAATTCTCCCCTCCACTCCTAACAAACTTGCCATTCTTCACCAATAATGCTTATGTTGCTCCCATAGTAATATACTTTAGCTCACATATTTGACTTAGTGCTACCTAAAATGATATTAAAATATTCTTTAGTATATTACTTTACACATTTTTTGTGTTTCTAGGATGATATCTGTCCCTTGAAGCCATTAAGCCTAAATTGTTATTTTTTTCAATCTTCTAATATATTGCTTTATTGACCATGTAGTAGGTGTTCAATAAATTTGCCTTTACTTTTTATTTCTATATTTTTATCAGTGCATTATAATTATACTTCTCATGTGATTTGATGCTATGTTCTCACACATGCCCAGTATGATTCAGTCTGTTTTGTTCCAGTAACATTTTGGAGAATGAGGGAAATGTCATCCAGTCCTCATCTCTTTTAAAGACCAATGGTGATGCTATTTTGTGTGTGTGTGTGTGTGTGTGTGTGTGTGTGTGTGTGTGTGTGCATGTGCAGTGTACTTTGATAATAACAGCTGGGCAGATGCGTATGACAGGAATCCAAGAAGATAGGAAATGTTCTACCTGTTTTCAGGCTGAAGTAAGTGTGTGATTGTATACAGTCTTTCATTCCACATCATAAAGATATTCTTAAACATATGCATTGAACAGTTGCACCTTGATGATTTTGTGAATGAATCACATACAGCACAGTCATCAGTATTTAAAAATATTCTTCGGAGTGTAACTCTTTTGAAAGTTTTGTTTTTTTAACTCTGAATGTAATTATTTTACAACTAAGGAGGCTAAATAGAACAGTTGGAGTTTTCTGTTGTTACTGTTGTGTTTTGTTTGTTTGATGCTGTGTTGTACCCAGAAGAGAATAGGCAACTTGTTCTAATCTTCTATTGTAACATATACACATAGTTTTTTAAGCATCACATATAAAAAATTGATTTTCATAGTCACCTGGATGGCAAATATGAAGAAATGTGAATCATTAAAATATTTTTAATTTCCCAATTTTAAAATTGGAAGCAATCTCTCAGTACAGGCATCAAGTTTTCAACTTTGATAATAGTCATTTGATTCAATGCATGCCAATGAAACTGAGTGCTACATTTTTAAATTTATGATAATATTTTTTCTGTGACATTTAGTAAATTTCTTTCTGTGTATCAATTGATATTTCAACAGTCATTGTGATGGTATAAATGCTTGGCTGAGCTTTACCTATAGGCAGTCAGTCAGTGGAATGGATGTGGAAACTAGATAACAGAATTAAATAACTAACGGGTCTGATAATCCTATTTCATCCTTCACCCAAATATATTAAGAATGTTTTACCCAAGGTTCTATTCTGAATATAGTTCAGTCGCTAGAAGAATTATTCTTGATATGTCCTTTATTTCAACTTAAGAGTCAGAGCTTGATTGTTCATTTGTTTGCTTGTTTTTTGTCTGCACCGATTCACTGTGTAGACAGCAAATTCGAACCCAGTTTGAAAGGATTTGGGGGAGTAGAACCTGAGTAAAGTTTTAACATGGCACCATTGCTTATGTTACGCACAACCAAAATCATTCATTCGGTCATGCATTGATTTGTTCTAATAAAGTCCTGTAGTCCTTTATTGAGCACTTTCTCTGGAGTCTTATTATGTGCCAGATATTGAAGATACGATGAGGAATGCTATTTTGGTGTTCTGCCACCAAGCTGCATTTCCAGTCCTAGAATCATAGATCTTCTATTTTGGAAAGCAGAGTAGTTCTAGAGATACTCATAGGAAAAAGGGGCTCAGATATTCAACAGTCCCGCCAATATATGTGAAAAGCACAATAAATATGAAATGTTAAACAAGTAAGTCAAGGGAGATCCAGTACTGGTAGGAATCCAAGAAAGAATTCCCTACATGCTGTTTGAACTGAAGTGGGAGAAACGTATTACCTAAACAAATGGCGTGATGGGAGAAATGAGCAATATAAGCAGATTGTCTTAATTTTTTCTTGCTGCTAGGCAAAATACCTGGATAATTTGTAAATAACAAAGATTTACTTTTTATGGTTCTAGAGGCTTAACATGTCCAAGATTAAGGTGCCAAAAGAATCAGTGTCTGTAATGTAGATGGAGCCTACTACGTGTCCTATGAACCTCTTAGTACTATTGCCCTGGATATTACTCTCCAAGATATCAGTGTTGGAGGGTATGCAAAAGTTCAGACTATAACAAAGGTAGGATTTATTGCATTTATTTATTTTCCATTCGGAACTTACTACATAGCTATGCTTTTCTCTGTCCTGAGATGTAAGAAAAGAAGAAGAACAGAAGAAGAAGAAGAAGAAGAAGAAGGAGAAGAAGGAGAAGAAGGAGAAGAAGGAGAAGAAGGAGAAGAAGGAGAAGAAGGAGAAGAAGGAGAAGAAGGAGAAGAAGGAGAAGAAGGAGAAGAAGGAGAAGAAGGAGAAGAAGGAGAAGAAGAAGAAGAAGAAGAAGAAGAAGAAGAAGAAGAAGAAGAAGAAGAAGAAGAAGAAGAAGAAGAAGAAGAAGAAGAAGAAGAAGAAGAAGAAGAAGAAGAAGAAGAAGAAGAAGAAGAAGAAGAAGAAGAAGAAGAAGAAGAAGAAGAAGAAGAAGAAGAAGAAGAAGAAGAAGAAGAAGAAGAAGAAGAAGAAGAAGAAGAAGAAGAAGAAGAAGAAGAAGAAGAAGAAGAAGAAGAAGAAGAAGAAGAAGAAGAAGAAGAAGAAGAAGAAGAAGAAGAAGAAGAAGAAGAAGAAGAAGAAGAAGAAGAAGAAGAAGAAGAAGAAGAAGAAGAAGAAGAAGAAGAAGAAGAAGAAGAAGAAGAAGAAGAAGAAGAAGAAGAAGAAGAAGAAGAAGAAGAAGAAGAAGAAGAAGAAGAAGAAGAAGAAGAAGAAGAAGAAGAAGAAGAAGAAGAAAGAATGTTTCCCCAAAACTGAAGTGAGGCTGGGTAGGGACAGGGAAGATGATACTGGTTCCAAACAATCACTCCAAGTCACCTTTAGGTTGTTCCCAATTCAGATGCAGATGTTTTTCCTTTTATTGGGTGCAGGGAAGGATTGCCGTACCTTCTCATGACTGGATTTAGAAGAATCTCAGCCATACCAGTCACTAGTGTAGGAGCTCCAGCCAGTCACTCAAGCTTACTGTGCTCTGTGTTCTCATCTGTCAAGTGATATTATTAATAATACCTACTTTATAGGACTTGGTAAGACCCTAGCCTTGTGTCCGGCATTTAGTCTCTATATAAATTTTAGATATTGCAGTCATGTAGCATTTTTGCACATAGTTTGCTCAATTAAAAGTAGATTAAGGAAAATGAATGTGGTTTTAAAATGGTGAGTGCTGAAAAAGATTTACCTGAAGTAAATTGTTATTGATAAATAAAACTTTGTCATACAAGGTCAAAATTCAGAAAGCGAGAAAAAATTCTTGGAAGAGGCAAAACATGATGATGTGAAAAATATGCATTATGCAATGACACCTAGGAAAACTGGAAATCAATGAAGTTTTGTTAATTGCTATTTTTTTTTTTTTTTTTGGAAAGGGAAGATGAATGTTTGTAATAAACTTAAATGAAAGATTTTTAAAAATGGTTCCCTTGGAACACAGAGGCACAAACAAATGCTCATAATTTTGTGGTTTGGGCTGAAGCATTTCTCAAATGTCCTTGAAAAGTTCCCAAAGACAATCTTTCCTCAGGAAAGTATTTCTCCTGTGAGTAAATAATGTTCTTGCCTAGAAATGAAATGCAGTAATATATTACATTGCAACTCAACTGATAGCAAGACTGGCAGCAGAAGTTCAGAGGAAAAAAAAAAGTCACATTGCCATCTAGGGCTGAAGTCTCTGTATCTAAATTTCCATAACTTTTTAAGGGATGCCATCCATATTAAATCAAAATAATTCAAAAGAGATTTTGACTACTCTTTATTTATCCTTCAAGAGATTTACTTGAAATTATTATTGCACCAAGAATGTCCTGCCTTAAATTTTTGTACAGGTTAGCTGTACAATTGATAAGCTAATGTTTCTTTTACCATAAAGAAGTACCTCTTAAGAAGTCCTCTGGCAATGACATTTAAAATATTCACTTGCTTTTGAAGACACCTTTTATTGTTTTCCAAAGAGCTTTGTATGTACGTCTCCATGAGGCAGGTAGAGCAAGACCTGCCCATAGTATTTTACAGAAGAGGAAATGGAAAGCTGTATAGGAAAGCTGCTTGGTCAAGGTCATTCTCTGAATTAGACAAAGATTTCATCAGAGAAATGACTCAGAGTTAAATGTGAAGGCCAGGAGAGAGTACTCAAGCCTTCAGTTCATCTTTATATAAGTTTTACCATCACCTTGTTGGATGCATAGGAAATGAATTATATTAGATACCTACTACCTCCTTTTTGTTATTTAGGGACTAGTAAAGAATTTCATCTGGGCATATCCTGCCCTGATACAGATAACTCTAACTATCCTGGTGGTTTTTCACATGCACTTTAAAATTTGAATTCTGATTCCTATCACTTTCTACTTTTGTGTACCTTCAAAGAAAGTTAGTTAACCTCTCAAAGCCTGTTTCTCTTTCCATGAAATGTCCTTTTTAATAGTCTTTTAGTTTATTCATTTATTTATTCATTTAAAAAAATTGTTATGCACCTGTTACATACTGAGCATTCCACTGAGAATGACCAGATTTCCTAGGAAGCCAGAAGGGCTTTTTGACTGGATAGCAGAAATCAGGAAAAGTTAGAGGTAATACAAGAAACTGACCATAGAAGAAGATGAAAGCCTCAGATAAGATAGAGAGGAGGAAACAGACGCTCTCACAGTTTCAAAAGGCCCGGAGATAATTGAGATCCACAATATGCTGTGGTTTGGGATGGACTACACTCCTACTGTCTGTTTCCAAATCTGGAGGGTGTGAGTTCTGATCTCTGTTCATTTGGTAAGGATTAAAAGAGGGGTGCACATAAGGAAGTTTTGGCAAATTATTACACATGACTGTGTTTTTAAATAACGTTGACCTCCATGACCCCTCTCCATACCAAGGTATCGTGCACTCTGTGGTTTTCTAGCTGAGTCTAGACATGGACTTCTAATTGTACTCACCATTTCCATTAGCGGGAAATTTTTGCTTCCCTGATCTAATGAAATTTACTTTGGGTTCTTTAGGTATGTCTGCCTAAATAAGGGAACTCTTAAAAGATTTTTAAACATTTCAAATTCAAAACAAAGGAAGATACTATTTGTGGGTTTTTTTTTTTTTTTTGTTTGTTTGTTTGTTTGTTTTTGGTTTTGGTTTTTTGTCATTCTATCTTTGGATGTACTGAGCAGGTACTTTTCCTTCCATAGCCAACAAAAAAGAGTGTAAAGGAGGCACCGTAAAAATTTGATTTCATTATCTCAGACTACACAAAAGTGCCAAAAAAACATTCACTGGAGAAAAGATAGCCTATTCAACAAATAGTGCTGGCAAAACCATACTTAGCAAAATGAAATTAAACCTCTATCTCTCACACTGCACAAAAATCAACTCAAAGTGGACTTAGACACTAGAACACAGACGCTGTGCCTAATGGAAGAAAGAGTAGGCCCAAATCTGCACCACGTCGGCCTAGGATCTGACTTCCTTAACAAGACTCCTAAGTGCAAGAAGTAAAATCAAGAATCAATAAATGGGATGGATTCGAACTAAAAAGCTTCTTCTCATCAAAGGAAACAATCAATAATGTGAGGAGAGAGCCTACAGATTGGGAGAAAATCTTTACCACTTGCACCTCCAATAAAGCATTAATCTCTAGGATACGTAAAGAACTCAAAAAACTTAACACCAAAAAAAAAAAAAAAAAAAAAAAAACCACACACACACACAAATAACCCAATCAATAAATGGGCTAAGGAACTGAACAGACACTTCACAAAAGAAGAAATACATTTGATCAACAAATATATGAAAAAATGTTCTCTAGCAATTAGAGAAATGCAAACCAAAACTACACTAAGATTTCATCACACTCCAGTCAGAATGGCAATCAAGAATATAGGCAACAACAAATGTTTATGAAGATGTGGGGAAAAAGGCACACTCATACATTGCTGGTGGGACTGCAAATTGGTACAACCATTATGGAAAGCAGTATGGAGATTCCTTAGAAAACTCTGAATGGAACCACCATTTGACCCAGATATCCCACTCCTAGGTTTATATGCAAAGTACTTAAAATCAGCATACTACAGTGATACAGCCATGTCAATGTTTATAGGAGCTCAATTCACAATAGATAAACTATTGAACCAACCTAGGTGCCCTTCAACAGATGAATGGATAAAGAAAATACGGTGTGTGTGTGTGTGTATGTATATATAAGTATATATATATGTGTGTGTGTGTACATTTATACACACACAATGGAATATTACTCAGTTTTAAAGAAGAATGAAATTATGGCATTTGCCAATAAATTGATGGAGTTGGAGAATATCATGCTAAGCAAAATAAGCCAATCCCCCCCAAAACAAAGGCTGAATGGTGGATGCTAATTCACAATAAGGGGAGGTTACTAAAGAAGAATAGAGTTACCTTAGAGGGGAGTGAATGGAGGGGAGGGGAGGGGATGTGGGGATAGGAAAGATACTACAACGAAACAGACATTATTACTTTATGTATACATATGATTGCATGACCAATGTGATTCTACAACATGTATAACCAGAAAAATGAGAAATTATACCCCACCTATGTATGATATATCAAAGTGCATAAATGCATTCTACTGTCATGTATAACTAATTAAAACAAATTTAAAAAATTGACTTCAGATATAAGATAATGGGAATCTCTCCCTGCTTGATTTGAGTTTATGCTAATCATCAATTTTAGGGGGAGGTGATATGGATAAATATAATTTTTAGACTATTCCAAATTATTTAATTCCTGATATTGTATTGAGCCATGATAGAAAATTAGGATTTGAGTAAAACAGCCTTTCTTTTTCTTTTTCCTTTCTGTACCTTTATTTATATAGAACTTGTACCTTTTCCTCCTTTTTTTTTTTAAAAAAAAATGTTTATTTATTTGTTTTAGTTGTACACAATGCCTTTATTTTTACGTGGTGCTGAGGAACGAACCTGGGTCGAATGCGTGCTAGGCGAGTGCTCTACCGCTGAGCCACAACCCCAGCCCCTTTTCCTCCTTGAGTTTTTCAAAAGGTTAAATTGCTAAACTCAAGAGTGAAGCTTACTTTATGCTCAGTTAACTAAATGAGATGGTGATTACTCAGCAAATGCTTACTATGCTCTTTTTATAGAGTAGAGTATAACATAATCTTTAAGAATCAGACACAAAGATGTTCTATTCCTTGATACTACCAGTTAGGGAATATATGTGTAATCTGTCACCACTAAAAGCAGTAAACATGATTTAAATGTAACACACGGTTTTCTTATTTTTAAATGCATTTTTATTCCTCATTATTTCACAAGAATTTTGAGACTACTAAGCTGAAACAAAGTAAGAATGAAATATTTATCAAGGTCTAGACCAAGAAAAATGAAGATTGATGACTTTTCTTGCAATTTTTTAGAATAATATCTCTGCAGATCTAACCAAACCTGTTTGCTATAGCTTTCATGCCTCATCTGGTTCAATGTCCAACTTACTTTCATTCACCCAATACCCACATTACCATTGTTTGGGGTTGGCCCTATTGCTCCCTTCAGATTTTTAGATGTGGTTGAGTTGTGTCTCCTATGCTGTTGATACATGAAAACTGTGTGCCTGAGAAGTGATTTCCATATGAACTTTTCATAATTTAATTTCAGGTATCATTTCATTTTGCCTGAGTGGACCCAAACATATTCTCAGAATCATATATTCCCCACAATAGCGTTGACATAATTCTAGTCAACAGGAAGAATATGATCTAAAGGTACTTCTTAAATGATGGACACTTTAGGAAATCCTTAAAGAGATAATTTTAAAATAGCAGCATATAACTCTGGAGCCTGCATGATATTTTCATGTGAACCTATATGAAAGTTAATTCCAAAGGCATTGATCACACTGGCCTAGAGGCATCTGTTCTTGCAATAAATATATGAGTACAAGTCCCATCCATATTTTGCTTATCTCTGTGATTTGGTTCTAGCCCCCAGTAGGAACAAAGACTGCCGAGAGGCAACTAGTTTGACTCAAGAGCATAACCAGTGTGAAAAGTTTGCAGGCAGAATCAGAAAGAACAGCTGCAGGAGGAGAGTTGGGGGTAGATGACAGCTAATGATTCAGAAAGCAATTTGCATGAGAGCCTTCTGCTGAACAGGAGGCAGCAGTGCCTGGGTGATGGCTTACCATCCACTGCCATCCTGGTTTCAACACCCTGAGTCCCTCATTCAGTACCTGTGTCTCAAGGGAATGCCCAGCCAACAGCTTCTACCTACCTGAAATAGCACAGGCTGCTATTTAGAATTTCAAATAGCTTTGCCTCTATTGGAACACATGGATCTATTTTATCATAAGGCTCAGGATGCCTAGTATTATATAAACTGGTTCAGCAACAAAAGTATAGGTGGAATTCCAAATCCATCCAGTTAATATTCCTTGAGAACCTATTATATACCCCATGATGCACTGTGTGCTTTGCATACCGTATTTTATATAATAACAGACCTCTGAAGTGCATGTTGAAAGTTCCTGCCATGGGCTCTGGATACAAGGAGCAATAGCCAGAATACCAAATATGATTCATCAATAGTGAGCTGGCCCTTGTCCTGCCATTTTGGAATTCTGCATGAGGTCCTACACCTCCCTCTCCTCCTCCCCCCCTCTCCATCCCTCAATCACATATGACTAGATTATAGGAGAAGCCTAATTCTCATGACTATTGCAAAACCTTGTGACTAATGCAAACCTTTCCAGAGCAATAACCACTCACTGCCCATTTTTGGCTTTTGGCCACTAACATTAGCAAATTCTTTTCTAGTATCAGGATGGAGGGCAATGAGCTTGGATATCCAATTCCATCCCAAACATGTAAAGGCAGGATCATGAGCCTTAACATGTTGTGTTCCCCGTTTTATAGGTAGGCAAAAGGAGGAGAAGCTGAGTTGAACACACCCATGTCACCTACCTTGACTTTCCTCCTCTGCATTTACTATATGTCCTTCCTCACCTGCCAATTTGCTTTTATCTTGGAAGTCTGAGAGACTGAATGCTGATCAGGATAGAAATAAACCATCATGAATAAGCTTGAAAAGCATTTATATTTCCATTACCTAAGAAGGTTGCCTGTGTCCTTTTAATGAAAACTGCTACCTTTTTAATGCCCGGGAAGAACTAATGAGGTGTTCCAGTTGATTAAAATTGCAAAGAATTCTCTTAGTATGCTATTCCATAGAAGAATATTGTTTTACATTAAGCCTCATATATGATTTGGAGTTTGGATTCCAATACAACTTGTTTTCTGCTTTTCATAAAACAAATGAATATAAAACTTCATTGTGTACATTTATCAACTCTTTGTTTTTCTTGCTATGAGCAACTACTATTATTGGATGGATGGTCATGGTAAAGACAAGCATGTCCTCCAGCAAATCACAAATTTTAGGAACTCTAACATGCATGTAGCACAGAGCTTTATGAAGAGACCAGGGAAGACTCACCTACTAGGAAAGATATTACAAATCAGTGTTGAAATTTAACTGACTATATCATAATTCATTTGGAAAGAAGTTCAGACTATGCTTGTCAGTTATTTCATGTTATGTTCAAAGACCATGGAAGCACTACAGGAGTCTAGTATTTTGACTATCATGGGAATGTTCCAATGGAATGTTTTTATTTCAAAAAAACAGTGCATTGGTGGTGCTTAAATAGATAACGAATGTTGAATGATAAAGTGAAGAAGAAACAGGAGATCTGCATGTTAGCCTTGCTTTGGCCACTGACAGGAATTATGTTGATTTTTTAGTTGACAATTCTATTACTTATTAATTCAGTTTTCTCACCTATAAAATGAGTGACCCTGGTTCTCTAATAAACCTTCATACTCTTTAGTTGTAGGATTCTACAAGCATTTGGATTTTATTTGGGCATGGACTCAAGTACAAAAAAAAAAAAAGTTATTTCTAAAATGGCCTTGAGATTGGATTAACATCACAAATAAATTGTTTTTGAGAAAAGAATCACCAATTTGGAATTCATCTCCACCAGTGGTTTTTACTATTTGTTTAACTTTTACTAGATCTATAATAGTTTTATTTTGTTCCCCCTGCACCTGGACTGGCAGACAGAAAGGTTGGAGAAACACATCAACACATATTTTAGATACTTTGTTATCAGAGCCAACTCTGTGATCTCTGCTCTATGAATTATTTATTTCATCTGATGTGCTTTTTCCTGGATTCATAAAATTTCCTTTTGTCATGATGTTTCTTCCCATTTATGGGACTTTAAATACAGCTGACTAAACCTCATTCCCAGCCAACACAAATTGAGTCTTGTGTAAAGGATTCCAGTGTTCTTTCTGTTCATAGGCTACTCCATTTTTATT
Source organism: Tamias sibiricus (assembly GCA_025594165.1). Classification (NCBI taxonomy): domain Eukaryota; kingdom Metazoa; phylum Chordata; class Mammalia; order Rodentia; family Sciuridae; genus Tamias; species Tamias sibiricus. The sequence goes on from CM046675.1 coordinate 20,044,829, forward strand.
CATGTGTTTTGCTTTTGTTCACCCATGACAAAGTATCAATGATGTAAATAAAAGAATGACACCTGAGACTTCTAGAAGTCAGAGTAAGGTGACTTGAGCTTCCTCTTTAAAAAAAAAAAAAAATTACTAGCTTCATGGCAAAGTGCACTTCACTTATTTTCTCTGAATCTCAGTTACTCGTCTATAAAATGGGAATAATTATGTCTACCACACAATGTGGTTAGGATGGTAAACAAAAGAAATCCTACCCATCTGCTGCCACATTGGAAAGCAATGATAGATTTGACTTCTAACACATTTGAAAGTTCGCCACAGTCTATTTGAAAATAGTGACTACAGGGTACACTGTGGAGACCCTCTGAAGGTACCTCAAAGAGATACATATCTCTAAGAGCATCAAAACTAGGAGAAAATGAAAAGCATTCTGACTTCCCCTCAAGACAGAGAATCAATGATGCCTGAGGTTCTTATCTTTGGGCTATGCAATGGAATCTCTTGGGGGAAATTTTGAAAGTCTTAAAGCCCAGGCTGTAACTTACACCAATTAAACATGCTTTTCTTAGGAGTTGGACTAAAACATTTGTGTAGTTTAAGGCTTTCAGATGATTCCAATATGCAATGAAGATTGAGAGCTACTATTGTTGTAGGGACAGACGAGGCAAGGCACCGAAGACAGTAGGAAACAGTTTTATTTGGCTGCAGCCGGGTTCAGAGGGTACAGCTCTCGCTGTTATCAAATAATCCCCTGAACCCCGAGTTCAGGTAGTTTCAGAATTTTATACCCAGCACGTAAGGGGAGGGGCTCAGAAGTTTACAGTTTACAGAAATTCACATAAAAGCAGTTTTATTCTTTCACTGTTCTGGGCAAGTTAACCCTTCAAGGACAGCACCTGAGAAGGGAAGAGCTTCTTCTCCCCTTTCTTTCCTCCCCCTTCCAGTTGTTACCATCCAGCCCAATTGGTAACTTCTCTTATCTTAGAAATGTAGACATCTCTGTGAAGCTCCAGCTCAAGGCCAGAGGCCTTGTTAAATAATTTGTCCTTTTATTATCACACTTTGCATTTGCAAACACCCTTCTACAAACTACTATACTGGATACATGTTTGTGAAAAACAAGTAAAGGGGCGTCCAGCACCTGGAGTGCTGATTTCTTCCAGGCCAGTGGCCAAGTCATAGAGCAACAGGAAAATAGGAAGTTTATCTACATTGAACTATTCTGTAGAGACTCTTTTTGCTGACAGTCCTAAAATCAGCCATGGTGAAGATTTCTAGAGAAGGCCAGTCAAATTTTTCTGTAAAGAACGGGGGTGCCACTACATTTTATGTGATAAGGACTGTGGCTAAAGTATCACAAAAGCAGATGTCAGGGCAAGCTGGCTCTGCTTAGTACATGGAACTCAATGAGGATGAGTAGCAATGTGAATATGTTGACTTTTTCATTGATGACCAGTCATACGTATGAAAAAACAAAGTCTAGAGGGCTACAAGACACTAATTAAACACACTCATAGTATGACAAGCTCATTTTATCAGATTGTATTTATTAATTCATGGTATGATTTCCTGAGCTATGGAAATCCTATTGAGGAAGTTCTTGCCTGTGCTATATGTTGGAGTGTTGACCCTATGATTTTCTTCTAGCAGTTTTACTGTTACTTGTATAAATCCTAGTTCTTCAATCCACTTTGAGTTGACTTTTATGCAAGATGAGAGAATGGGATCTAATTTTGTTCTACATAGGGATATCCAGTTTTTCAAGCACTGTTTGTGAAAGAGTCTGCCTTTTCTCTAGTGCATGTTTTTGGCACCTTCATCAGATGACTACATCTGTGTGGGTTTCTCTGTGTCGTGTATTCTGTTCCATGGGTCTGTTTTCATGCCAGTACCATGCTGATTTTGTGATTATATCTCTGTAATGTAATTTGAAATTGGGAATGGTCACACCTCCAGCATTACTGTTTTTGCTCAGAATTTCTTTGGCTATTCTGGGTCTGTTGTTCTTCCATATTAATTTTAGAACTATTTTTTTTTTCAAGTTCTTGAAGAATGTCCTTGGTATTTCAATGGGGAGTACATTGGATCTGTAGTTTGTATTTGGTAATATGGCTACTTTTTATTTTATTTTATTTTTTTTTTTTGGTACCGGGAATTGAATTCAAGGGCACTCGACCACTGGGCCACATCCCCAGCCCTTTTTTGTATTTTATTTACAGACAGGGTCTCACTGAGTTGTTAAGTGCCTCGCCATTGCTGAAGCTGGCTTTGAACTCAGGATCCTCCTGCCTCAGCCTCCCAAGTGCTGGGATTACAGGTGTGTGCCACCACGTTCAGCTAATATGGCTACTTTTATGATATTAATTTTGCCTATCCATAAACAAGGGAGGACTTTCCACCTTCTAGTGTCTTATTATATTTCTCTTTTCAAGTCCCTATAATTTTCCTTGTACATATGCTTTTGAGAAAATAAATACTATAGTTTCTACTTTTTAATTTTCCCCATTTTATATGCATGTCCATATGCACACGTATACTTATATATATTCATAGTTTCCCATTTTTATATGCATGTCCATATACATAAATACATTTACATATACTCATATTTTATACATACATTATTCAATAGCATTAGTATGTACTATTTAGATAAATTTTATCTATATCACATTTTCACCTAACATTACACATGATCATTTCCCATGTGATCTAACATTCTTCATCAGCTAACGTCCAATATGCTTTCCATTCCAAAATATGGGATCACTTTTTAAATAATCTCCTATTGTTGGGCACCTAAGTTTTCTCAAAATTTTTCCATTTACAAATTCTCCAGTCAGTGCCACCACACATAGATTTCTTTGACCTTTTCTCATTTACACACTTAGAACAAATTTCTAAATATGCAATCATCACTAGATCACATTCAGTTTGTACCTCATATGGGCAATTTTTTAAAAAAATTGAATTCAGATCTTCACCTCTATAATTATTTCAATTATTTTCTTTTATTTCTTTTTTCTTTGTCTCAATCAATATGATCAATAAGAGAAGAGTTAATTTTTTATATATGTATATGTGTGTGTATATATGTATATATATACCTATATATACAAACTCATCTCTAATTGATCTTATTTCTTTACATCCCTGCCTTCCCCAAGTACTTTGCACAGTTTTGCAATTACCTACACAATTTGCCAAAATGTCCCTTAGAATCCCTTCAAAGATAGCTCAATATTGCTCCCATAACTAAAAATGCAGTTGTAATGATTAGTTAATGTATAGATCCAATTAAGCACCACAGTTTTCCCATGAGAACTTAAGATATTTGGGGCTAAATCCACAGGAACATCCCAAGGTTACTTGCACAGTGAAATTGCATTGATATTCCATATGTGCATCATGGTGTATGAGGAAGCAAAATTTGTGAAAGGACTTAAATGTGAAAATAATTATGCAAATGATAAATATTATTTATTATTAAGTGTAATTAGTAGCTGTCAAGCAAATCTTTTTCTGACAGTCAAAGTGCCACATACCTTCCAAAATGAATGCTTATAATTAATAATATTTGGATATGGAAAAAAAGTTTTTCTCAACTTTTTCATCATAGCCCAGATATTTTCAGGCAAACAACTTGATAGAATCAATGGAAGCTTAGTTAAGCAGGTGACAATCTTCTCTTGCCCTTCAATTTATCATTCAATAGCTTTTCCATGGATTGCAATCATTGAAAGTTTGTAATTGCAGCTTTCTGCTGTTTACTGTTAGAAAATTTCCTTTCGAATGGAGCTTGCAGTGCTAATAAGTAGTGGTTTTATGAACACTTGTTTATAGTTCACAATGATTAGATTCACCTATATTGGAACTGGCTCATAGTATGCCCATTGTAGGATTTAAGGTGATTTTTCACATCTGCCTTTCTGATTAGATGACTTGGGTAAGTGCTAGTTAAAGTCTTGCACCACTTGGACTCTGCTGGCAAATGAGAGAGCTGCACTCACCACCCACAGCCTGCTCAGAAAACTGAGAAAAATTGGAAAAGGACAGTGATCTCTGTAGGGCTATCAATCTGTTCCATTCAGTGTGATATTATTAAAACACATGCAATGTTGTTAATAAAAATCCCAATCAAGGCAGTAGTTCAGGAGCTGGGGCTGGGGCTCAGTGGTAGCTCACTTGCCTGGCATGTGTGAGGTACTGTGTTCAATTTTCAGCACCACGTATAAATAAATAAAATAAAGGTCTATCAACAACTAAAAAAATATTTTTTAGATAAAGCAGGAGTTCAGGGAGGCATGAGGAAGGCATTGTTTTGGTTTCATAAAGATGGTGCATCTTGTTGACAAGAGGGCCCATATTCATCTTTAACAATGAACAGTGTCCATTTCCCTTCATTGTCCCCATTATCAGTCTCGTTAGGACTCCATGCCTTCCTGGCCACCTCCCCCCATCCTACCAGCTGCTTGTCTCAGGACCTGCTTTTGGAATATCTACTAGATGAAGCTCTGAAAGTACAGGGCCCATTTTCTGCAAAGATGAATCATTCTTTTATGAGCTGCACGATATAACACGAGAATCAGGAAACTAATGAAAGGGAATATGGGCTAAAATTGAATAGTTATACAACAGTAGGCTATTTAGGAAGATGAAGCAGCAGATTACCTGCTGTATATCACCCAGTAGGTGTGCTTTCTCTCCTTTTTTAAAAACTTTGTTCTTTTTCCAAAGGGAAAGAGAATGGATTCCATTCTAATTTTGCTTTGGACTAAAAGTGTATGTCGTCCATGATTGTGAGACAAAAGTGGGGAAGAGAATATACACAGAGCCTATCAATGAAGTGGTTGGGCCCTACATCTGGTGGTATTGATAAGGAGACACTTGTTAACCTAAGCATATGTTAGAAAATTAAAAGTTGATTAGAATCATAAATGGCCTGAGGTTGTGTGGGGAAGGGGGCGCTTGGGGAGCTATTAGGGTATATAAGTCTGTCCCAGAGCTTCTCAGTATCAGATGGGAATGACTCTTTTTCTTACACAGATCACCCTTTCTTATACCTTCTACAAGGGAGGCCCCCACAAATGTGGTGTCTGCAGTGTTCATCTGATTTTCCCCAACCCATATATTGCTGAGGGATGCAATTAAATTAATGTGCTGGCAGAGAAATGATAGGAGCTCTGGGGTGAGTTCACTTGTGTTAGAATCCCAACCCTATCATTGACCTAGTTATGCAAATTGGAAAAGTTCTTTAGATTCTCTAAACTGCAGTTCCTTTTTCTATAAGGTAGCAATGGGGTCAATCCTTGCTAGGTTATTGTGAGCATTAGAAAAAAAGACATTCAAAGGGTAGTTATGCATAAGCTTGGGGGGGAAACTCTATCCATTGTAGACCACCCTAAAGTGAAACAATATAATAAAAACTTATCAGAAAAGCTTAGAGTCGGCAAAGGTTTATCTGATTGTGTGACTGTGTTCTCCCGATAGGTCTTAATGCATCAACTTATATCCGGAGAGATTCGCAGTATGTAATGTAGGTAACACATTTCCAACACATGTCATTATAAGAACTAAAGCTTTGAATTCTTTGATTTCTCACTGTTGGATTTTTCAATCTTAATAATTCATTAGAGTACACTTGAGTTAACCCTTACTAAATTATAAATGCTAGCATTTTATATCTAATATGCATGGTTTGCTCAATGTAGGTGAGGAAAAAATAAAGATTTTGAACTGGTTGACTATAGCTTCTAGTCTGGGCTTCTTGTCTCAGTCCATAGACTAACAGGTAGAATTAGCAGAGCCAGTAGGTTAATCATTTTGAGGCTGCTCAGGTTAGATCAAGACACTGATCTCCAATAGCTATATACACTTAGAGATGGTCATCTTCTTGAAGTGTAAGGATATGTCTTCCACAAGTAAAATCCACAAAGTTGTTAAAGGCACACAATGCTTCCCATTTGGTCATTTTTTTTTTTTCAGGAATCTGAAATGCAAACTTCCTCTAGTTACTGAGATATCCCATCCTTTTTCACCATTATTTTATTTCTAACATTTTTATAATCACTCTGACCAACTTAGTGCCTGTAGTGAGCTGGGCTTCATATCCATTTACATTGTATACTGCTGGTGTGTGTGTGTGTGTGTGTGTGTGTTTTCTAAATTTGTGGTAGCTCTTATCTCTCTCAAACAGGTATCAATCTTTCATTCATTAGGTAAATATGGCATTAACTACATAGGAAGGGCAAGATGGTATCATCCCAAGTGTCATTTTTTGTTTGTTTGTTTTTGGCACCCAGGATTGAACTCAGGGGCACTTGACCACGGGGCCACATCCCCAGCCCTTTTTTGTATTTTTATTAGAGACAGAGTCTCACTGAATTGCTAAGTGCCTCACCATTGCTGAGCTGGCTTTGAACTCGTGATCCTCCTGCCTCAGCCTCCCAAGTGCTGGGATTATAGGTGTGCACCACCACACCTGGCTCCAAGTGTCCTTTTTTGAATAATTTGTAGTGGCTGCCGAAAGCACTCTTATTGACAGAAGAGTCAAGAAAAATCCCAAGTCTGTCTATCTTCAGTGGGGGAAGAATGTCATGATTGATGAGCAATATCTTCCTAGGGTGAAAGAAGAAAGAATAGAATTAAGAAGAATGGCATAGAGGACTGAAGGACAACATTGAGACTGCCTTAGTGTCCTTGGTCTGTATGACCTACTTGGAGACTGGGATTATGTCCCTAGTTTTTATCATGCTTCTATACAGTTTATTTCCAGCCCATTACATGCATGGTCTTTGCTTCACTTCTCCATTAAGTTGCTACTGAATCTTCCTGACTGGGAATCTCCATGCATTCTCTTCCCTTTGCTGGGATGCTTGGCTGAACATTCCATCCTCCAAAGTGGCCTCTACAGGGAAGTCCTGTTTACCCTCAGAAATCACTTCTTGATGTTATTATACATTGCAATTCTCTCCTCTTTCATGCTCTCAAAGTGGTATGAATTTGTAACTACTCCTTGGTCGGTTTCCTCCCTTCCTTCCTTCCTTTCAGTAGGAATTGAACCCAGCAGTGCTCAACCACTGAGCCACATCCCCAGCCCTTTTTATTTTTTAATTTGAGACAAGGCCTTCTTAAATTGTTTAGGGCCTTGCTAAATTTGCTGAGGCTGGTCTTGAACTTGTGATCCTCCTGCCTCAGCCTCCTCAGCTGGTGGGATTGCAGGCATGTGTCAGATGTGGTAGGTTTACTTTTATACTTACTATTCTCAAGGAGCTGTAGAAGAGTCTCTCTCTTTTTAGTCAACTGTATTGTACCCAATACCTATACCCGGGAGAAAGTAGACATTTGATGAATACTTGTGGGAACAATAAATGCACTAAACCTTGGAGATCCTAATAATGTAACAGAGTTGCTGGCTTTGCAGAACTCATATTCCAGTGAAGGGAGAAAATTCATGAAATACAACTGGTAGGATTCCACATCATGTATAGCCAGAAGAATGAGATATTGTACTCCAACCATGTATGATGTATTGAAGTACATTCTGCTGTCACGTATACTAATTAGAACAAATTTAAAAATTAAAAAATAAGACCAGGAAAAAATAAAAGATTATGACACAGTGGGGTAAAGGCAGCACAGGTGTAAGGGAATATTGCTGCTTGAATCAAGAGACAGGTGTTGGGACAGCACACCAGATGTGCTGCTCAGATTGAGTTTTAAGAATAAGAAGTAAAAGTAGACCTCAGTAAAATTGCGACTTAAAAAATAAATCAAATACTGCAACTTCTGTTCTCTATATGAATGTTGTATTTTACCATTAAAGTTTTTTTATTATTTCAAATCAAATCAAACTACCAAATAAATTAATATGTATCTACAGTGTTATCTTAAAAGCATTTTTAAAACAACTTTAATGGACATTTTTGCCTCTGGAAAGCACACAATTAGGCTTTCACTTTGAGAAATTTTTTTTTTTTTTTTTTTTTTTTTAAACCAGGGATTGAACCCTGGGGCACTTAACCACTGAGGGACAGTCTCAGCCTTTTTTTGTATTTTATTTAGAGACAGGGACTTACTGGGTTGCTTTCAGTCTAGCTAAGTTCCTGAGGCTGATTTTGAATTTGCGATCCTCCTGCCTCAGGCTACCAAGCTGCTGGGATTACAGGTGTGTACCACTGTGCCTAGTGAGGCAGTTCTTTTGTTTGTTTGTTTTGTTTTTGTTTGTCAGCGGTCTGTCTTTTTTTAATTTGTTCTAATTGGTTATACATGACAGTAGAGTGCATTTTGACGCATCATACATAAATGGAGTATAACGTCTTGTTCTTCTGGTTGTACATGATGTAGATTCATTCTAATACCCTTCCTACTCCTATAACCTCTCCCTTCCCTCCACTTCCCTCTGTATAAACTGAAGTATTTCTATTCTTCCCTAGCCCCCCAACTCTTATTATGAATTAGCATCCACATATTAGAGAAAACATCTGCCTTTGGTTCTTTGGGATTGGCTTATTTCACTTAGCATGATATTCTACAGCTCCAACCATTTTCTGGCAAATGCCATAGCTTCATTCTTATTTAAGACTGAGTAATATTCCATTGTGTATATATACCACATTTCTTTCCCCTCATCTTTTTACTTGATTTGTCCTCTAATTGTTCAGATCCAGGAGCATGGATGAGGTCTCTGGGTCCATTTGACAAAGGTCAACAGGAATTATGGAAACATAGATCTTCTAATGTTAAACAGAAAATGGACCAAGCATCTCCTACAACTTAGGGACATGAAATTATAGTGGAATCATTTATAGGAGTAAAGTTATATATGTCTTTTAGATTTGAATATATAATAAAGAATTATCATACTACATTGATACATGCACACCCATATTTATAGCAGCTCAATTCACAATAACCAAACTATGGAACCATCCTAAGTGTCCATCAGCATATGAATAGATAAAGAAAATGTGATATATATATATATATATATATATATATATATATATATATAGTGGAGTTTTATTCAGACATAAAGAAAAATGAAATTATGTCATTTGCAAGAAAATGGATGGAACTTGAGAACATTATGTTAAGCAACATAGGCCAATCTCAGAAGGTCAAGGGTCATGTGTTTTCTCTAATATGTCGACACTAGAGAGGAAAAAGGAAAAGAGAGCTGTGGGGGAATTTCATGAAAATCAAAGGGAGATCAGCAGAATAGAGGAAAGTGACCAAGGAAGGGAGGAAGAAAGGAAAAGGGGAATGATATCGACCAAATTATATTGTTGTGTACATGTATAAATATATAACAACAAATCCCACCATTATGTGCAACATAATGCACCAATAAAAATATGGAAAAATAATTTAGTGTTAAAAAAGAAAATATCTTTACTAGTACAGTCTGGGATATTTAAAATAAAATACTAGCTTTCTTTCAGCTTCAGCCATATTGTATTCATTATATATTCATATTATATTATATACTTATAATATGTTATATATATAATATTCAATTATATTATATTCAAACCAACTAGTTGAAGTCTTTTTAGAAATGGACTGGAGTTTTCTGGCTTATTCATTTCTTTATTTTTTTTTTAAATGAAGTAGAGAGGTGAAAAAGAAGGGATGAATAAAGAAAGGATAGGACAAGACATTTCCTTAAATCATATTTAGAATATGATGGCATTTAATAAAACAAAGGAAGGAAGGCTGAAAGACAGTAGTCACTGAAAAGAAAAAACAAACTTTATTATTATTGCACTTGAGAGAGATGTGGGGTGGGCCCCCTTAATTTCCAAATCCCATGTTCATTCACCTTGACTCTATCATATGCAAAGGAGAGTTTGGTTATTGGGTTGGTAAACCAGGAGCATATCCATACTTTAAATGTCCCCAACCTGAATGCACTCATGTGTGATCCTGCTAGTCAGTACAGATAGAAGCAGCAACCATGTCTAAGTCCACTGGATACCACTTACTTTAAGATGGAAGTCATCTAATAGGTTTTAATGCCATCTTCAGCCCTGTTTTATCTGGAATATAGGAGGCTATTGATACAAAATGCATTGTACAGCCTGCATAAAATCTCAGATAGAAGCCAAGGTGATCATATCACAAGACCAAGCCAGAAGATTTTTTAAATTTAGCCAATCTACATGGCAGGAAATATTGACTTACAAACTCTTTTTTTTTTTTTTTTTCTAACAAAGTGGTTATGTAGAGAAAGAGCCAATGGCATTTGAATGAAAAGTGAAATGTGTAGTGTTCATATTGTCCTTGTGTTTATGCTTCATGCTGCAATTAAATGAAAAGTAAAATTTATTAAATGAATGTTAAATTTATTATGCAGCTGATATCTATTTCCTCATTACTTTTTCATTACCCATTATAATTAATAATTCTGTTTATTAAACTTTCCAGTCTAAAGTTGTGTGATTTTTCTCTCTACTGGTTGGACCCAAAATAAGTAATAAATCCTCTAACCTAATATTTGTGTGGGTGTTATTGTTTTTATTTTTAAAAGAATCATGGGCCCTTTTTCACAAATATGAGTTTCTGCACTATTATTTTAATGGTTGCATAAGCAGTTTATAAAAGTCATACATCATCTTTTTTTTCTTCCATTTCTTATTAGCCATACATGCTATTTCATTTTTCATTGTTAAAAATGTATACTGCCTTTAAATTGCAAAAAGGACTTTGTGAACAGACTTGAACATATGTAATGATTGCCCTCAATTAACGTTTAGTCATTTGGACCTTTTAGTCAGAGGCAAATGATGCACACAGCATATAAAATGCTTTATGTAATTCCAGGGGAATTATTGAGTGGTTTAATAAAATGTCAGGAAAAAATATATAAGAAGAAAGGGAGTCATGATGTTTGTTGTTTCCTGCAAAACTTTCATAGCAAGAATTTGAAAAGTGTCTCATGCAACACAAGAACGAAAGCGAGATTTGAGACTGAGCCATTAAATATCAATTATCATAAACCACTTCTAGCTGCTTCTTTGATTAAATGTTTTCCTCGTGTTTTACATTTAGGAAGTACACCTCATCAAAAGAATGGTAAATGCAAAAGGATTAAATTATTCAGAATAACTTGGTAGGTCTTGCAAAGGAGTGCTTTGAAAAAGAAAGTGCATTGTTAACCTGAACATTTTAAACAAATGGAGCTTGGCTAATTTCCTGGGCTTGCAGAAAAGACCCCTGTAGATCCAGCTGGAATCCTTCATCCACTGGCCCAGTTGTTTTCTTGACACAACTGCTTCCCAGGCATAGAAAATGCTGGATGTAGAGCTAAACATACCTGAGCTGCTGGTGATCTTTCCATTTAATTTGAACCAACCAGGGAATGATACTGATTGAAAGCCACTGAAAATTCTCTCCTTCGGGGATGGACATGGAGACAATCCCTTCTAGAACCAGACGTGCTTTAGAGACTGCCTCTGAAAGCAGTCATCTTCATGCAATGTTTATATCTCCAATTTGCTATTAGATGTTTTCTGAATGAGCTGGTGCATTTCTGAATGAATAGGAGCCATTTGGAAGTTTGCAAGAGGTGCCATTGCTAGTCTCAGAATGTGGAGTTGTAACATTTATTATGTACTATCACAGTGTAATCATAAAAGTAACCAGGGATGTGACATCTTTGTTGTTGTGGTCATGATCATTAGCACCATTAACCACACACTATCACTTATTGAGCACCTACTGTATAAACAATCATGCCTCTTATTTGTGAACTAATTTAGTTAATATCCACAAATCTCTCCATTAAATAGTATCCCCCAAAGAAGTAAATACTAGTAACATCCCCATTTTATATAAAAAGACACTGAGGAGAAAAATATCCAGAATTTGGTTATGATCACAGTTTTGCACCAGTATTTTGCTGGTGCAAAAAATCAAACTGTCTTCAAAGGCAGCAGCCTGAGCACTATACCAAAATATTCCACATATACAGAAGCAAAAGGAAATCTCATGATTCTTCACCTTCATTCAAGCCCTTCCAGCTTTTATTTCAGTGGAGTTGCTAAGAAACAATGGATCATGGATTATTATCAAATTATTGCATTACTCCCCATAATTGACCTTTTTTTAATTATCAGATGTATTACAGTGTTCTGTGATCTAGCATAGCTGTTATCAACCCCTTTCCCACCATCACCACACTTGACAAATGAAATTCACGTGTATGATATCCTATAGACTGTTCCCACAAGTAACACGCAAAGTCCAATTTTTTCTAAGCCAACAGTCACTCCACTCCTGTGTCTCCTACTGATCCTGCAGTCTACATGAAGACCTATCATCTAGTAAAATTGAGACAGATGTGCTGGATTGACAAATATCTCTTGAGTGCCTCTATTACGCAGAGGGCTGGATCGCTGTGGTAAGTTTGTAGGGGATTTAAAAATAATAAGACAGAATAAGACAGGCATTGACATTATTGACAACATCACTTCAATCACCAGGCAGGGAAGAAATGGGGGGAGTGGGCAGAGGGGCTCAGAGTGGGGAGAGCTCTGTGTGACAGTTCTCAAGCTATATAATTGGGATTTTGTTCTTCTAAGGTAGGCCACTTCCAGAAAATTCTGTACCATGAAGGTTTTGCTCAGTGTTTAAAAATTCATACAAAAAGAAATAATGAAAGGGACAGAAGTTATTATAACATCACAAAGTTGTGCCTCATAAAAAAGAAACAGTCAGTCCTACCTCCTACTCCCAAAACTTAGGATATCTATTCATATATTGTGTGGTATAAATTCTCTATCGGCACTTGCTGTTTATTCATTAGTAGGCAACGTGGTGGTGTGAAGTCACTGAAACTTGGTGTATAAATAATCCCTCTCCATTCCTTGTTTGAATATGTAGCTAGAATAACTACTGCTGAGATTCATGATATTTTAATTTTTTTCTGCTCAGACCCCCCAAATCACAAGATGTTTAGGGGGAACTCAGAAAGAAATATTTCATGCCAACCCTTTTGTAGAGATGAGGAAACTCAAGTGCAGTTAAGTGAATTGATCCATACATACCTGACCAGAAAGCTATAAAAGAATTGTAATCAGACATATCCATTCGGGCTAACTATAGATTTTTTGATTCTTTCATCTCACCACCAAGCAATAAATTTGATTCTTCATAGATTCTTCATATGCATAATACTGTGGCTTGACTCAAGAGGATAATACCAAAAAAAAAAAAAAAAAAAAAAAAAAAGAAAGAAAGAATACTAAGTATGGGCTAAAGAAAAAATAATTACAAAACTTAAGTAGATCTGGGATTTAAAAAAAAACAGTTATTCACTTTGTTATTTGGGGCTCACAGCAATAGCTTATTGCTACATTTAAGTGATAAGTCTATCTACCTCATTTTAATAAATCTTTGGATTCTGCATGTGTCATGAAAAATGTAAGTAAGTTTTAGAACAGTGAGATGTATGAAATTAATTTCTACTCCGTGTCACAAAACTCCATGGAAGGCAATTAATGTATAAAACCCCAGGGATTATTGCTCTAGTGCCTACTTTGCCAGATGAAACCACAGATCTCAAACCCCATTGTTATCTTGCTATTTATTTTTTTGTTTTGGGGGTCTAGGGAAGATGTAATCTTATATTGAATATGTACCTCATCAGTAGGCTGAGGGTGTCTTCTGGTTTCTGTCCCCTTCTAATCTGGAGCAAAGTGTCCAGTTGTGAATATTGATAAATTACCCATATACCAGGCTACTACTGTTTGCTGTCTTCACTACACAGCATATTTAGGAAATGATATTATTTATATAACTACATGGGGGTAAACTGGAGGACATGTAAATGGAGCTTGATGATAATGGTATCGTGGTTTTTTTTTTTAATATTTATTTATTTGCTTTAGTTGTACACAATGCGTTTATATTTATGTCGTGCTGAGGATCGAACCTGGGCTACGCACGTGCTAGGCAAGTGCTCTACCACTGAGCCACAACCCCAGCCCGGTATCATATTTTTAATATTAAACAACTGAAGTAAAAATAAAGTATGGGGCATTGGAGAAGATCTTAAAATATTTAGTTTCTATAAAATTCTCCAAAAAGTTTTTAAATTTTTTTAAAATGAGAAATTTGTTCCTGTTTCTATAAATAAGTTTTTCTATCAGACCTGATGCTTTAACTTGCACCCACAGTTATGTTACCTTAATGATTTTTGCACAGTCATATGCAATGAGAAATTCTGACACATTTTTATCCATATTCAGAAATTTACAAAGTTCAAAGAATCTATGGTTTCTTATTTCTTTTTTTTTCTTTTTTTTTTTTTTTTTTTTTTTTTTTTTTGGTATACTCAAGAAATTGCAATATCATCTGATCCTGTGCATAAAATGAAATGCAATTCAAGTTTGTTGTTTTTATATAAGCATGTCACAAAAATGACCAGCCGTTCCTTGTTCACCGTGGGCATACGCTGCAGCTGGCAGTGACAGAAGTTGATATCCAGGCGGTTGAACATTGAGCCCATTGTGGTTGACCCATGGGCACATGAATGTGGCTTTTTTGTGCTCACCCACTATCTGTGGTCATCTCGGCTCTCCATCATTCTCTGCCTGTCCTGGGTCACCTTCCTGGGAGACCCTTGAGATGCCGCTTGTGACCAGATATGATGAGCTCCAGGATTCTGAGTAAGCCAGGCTCCATTGGGAGCCCCAAAGTTTGGGGGAATCATTATCTCATGTCCCACTTTCCATGTATCAGTTTCACAAATGCCTGCCTACGAAGACTGGTTGGGATCACTTAAGTCAAGTCAGGATGAGGGTGTGCTTAACTTGTTAAGAAACTGCCCAACTTTTCCAAAGTGGTTGTACCATTTTACATCCCGACCAGCATCAAATGAGCTCCTCTTCCTTTATATCCCCACCAAACTAGATAGTCAGCCTTTTAGAGTTTAGCCATTCTGTATGCATGGAGTGATATCTTACTGTGGTTTGGATTTGAATTTCCCTAATGATGAATTATTTTAATTATCTCTTTAGATTTTTCTTCCATATATCTTTTAGGTAAAGTGTTCAAATCCTGGTCCAAATTTTTGGTTTCCTTATTGTTGAATTTTGAGAACACTGCATATATTGTAGAGACAGATTCTTCATCAGATATATGCTTTGCGTTATTTTTTCCAAGCTGTGTCTTTTCATTCACTTAGGGTCTTTCTAAAAGAGGTTTTTAGTTTTCATAAAGTCTAACTTATATGCTTTATGAATCATGTTTTTGGTGTGCTATTTAAGAAACCTTGGGCTGGGATTGTGGCTCAGCGGTAGAGCGCTCGCCTAGAACGTGCATGCCCCGGGTTCGATCCTCAGCACCACATAAAAATGAACACATTGTGTACAACTAAAGCAAATAAATAAATATTTAAAAAAAAAAAAAAAAAGAAACCTTTGCCTAACGTGAAGCATTTCTCTTGTTTTCACCTCGATGTTTTTATAAATTTACAATTAGACCTATAATAAATGTTTTGCTCATTTTTTGCATATGGTGTATGTTATACAGTTAATTATTTTGCATTTGGAAATTCCATTTTTCCAGAACTACCGTTGAAACAACTTTTCTCTCTCCATTTAATCATCTTTGTTAAAAATATGTTGCTAGTGTATGTGTGAGTCAACTTATAGACTCTATTTTTCTTCATTTGTACTTGAGTTTCCCGTTATGCCAATACCACATTCTGTCTGTTACTGTAGCTTTATAATGGATATTGAAGTGAGGTAATATAAATCATCTAACTTTGTTCTTTAAGGTTATTTTAGCTATTCTGGGTATTTCACATGTCCACCTGAATTTTAGAATCAATTTTGTGTAAGTCACCCGCTGGCCTATGTCTGGAATTGCTTTCAATTTATTGATCCATTTGAGCAAAATTGTCTTTCTTCTTCATAATATTGACCTACTGACTCATGAGAAGGATAATCTCCTTTTTTATTTAGGTCTTTTCTAATTTCCTCAACAATGTTTTATGGCCTTCAGCAAACAGGGGTTGTGTATCTTTTGTCACTTTAACCCCTAAATATTTCAAAATGTTGATGCTATAGGAAATGGTATTTAAAAATAATTTCAATTTTAATGCTTTCTTTCCAATATATGGAAATATATATGATTTTGTGTATTGATCTCATATACTTCAGTCTTCATCAGCTCACTTTTTAGTTTTATCAGCTTTTTCATAAGGTACCATTCAGTTTTCTGTATATATGATCATGCCATCTATATATTAAAAGACAGGTTAGTCTCTTGCTTTTCAGTTGGATGCTGTTTATTTCTTGTTTTTGTCATTCACTGGAGAGAATTTCTACTACAAAGTTGAATAGAAATAGCAAAATAAGACATTCATATCTTTTTCCTGATATTAGCAAGGAAAAGATGTTTAATCTTTCATCATTACCATTTATCAAAAGATGTTTAATCTTTCATCACCATTTATCTCTAAGTTTTTTATACATGTACATTTCCAGGTTGAGGGAGTTCTTTACTACTACTAATGTTCTCAGAATTTTTATCTGGATAAAAATATTCATATAAAATATCAGATGAAAATATTCAGATGTTGGTTTTCTTAACTGATTTTTTCTGCATCTGTGGAGATGATTACATGGTTTTCCTTTTTAGTTTATTAATATGTTAGATATTATCAATTTCTTTTTGAATGTTAAATCAGCCTTGCATTCTTAGCATAAACCCACTTAGTCATGATATAGGATCCTTTTTATATATCATTGAATTTGATTCTCCAAATTTTGTCTAGAATTTTTTGCATCTGTGTTCATGAGAGATTGGTCTGCTATTTGCTTGTCTCATAATGGTTTCTTTTACCTTTAAAATTGTTATCAGAATAATGTTAGTCTCATAGATTGAGTTGGGAAATTTTTCTTCCTCTTGAATTCTCTGAATCATATATAAAATTGGTATTAATTATGTCTTAAACATTGAGTAGAATATACCAGTGAAGACATCTGGCCTAAATTTTTTACTTGTGATATTTTCCATCACAGATTTGATTTTTTCAGTAGATAGAAGTATATTCCAGTTTTCTGTTTCTTATTTGAGCTTTGGTAATTTGTGTTTTTCATCTATTAATTTAGTGGCACGAAGTATTTTTAATATTTTTTTAAATATTTTTTTTTGGTTGTAGACGGACACAATACCTTTATTTTATTTATTTATTTTCATGTGGTGCTGAGGATTGAACCCAGTGCCTTACACGTGCTGCAAGTGCTCTACCACTGAGCTACAACCACAGCCCCGTATTTTTAATTTTCTATATTATGTTTTAAATGTCTGTACAATCTGTAGCTAGGTCACATCTCATTTCTAATATTGGTAATTTGTGTCTTCCCTCCTTTTTTGCTGATCAATCTGTCTAAAAACATGTCAGTTTTTGAAAGAATTGTCTTTTTGTCTGATTGATTTTTCTGTATCGCTTTTCTCTTTTTTATTTTTTTTATTTTTTATTTTTTATTTTTATTTATTTATTTATTTATTTATTTTTGTGGTACCGGGGATTGAACTCAGGGGCACTTGACCACTGGGCCATATCCCCAGCCCTTTTTTGTATTTTATTTGGAGACAGGGTCTCACTGAGTTGCTAAGTGCCTCGCCATTGCTGAGGCTGGCTTTGAACTCGCGATCCTCCTGCCTCAGCCTCCCAAAGTGCTGGGATTACAGGCGTGCGCCACCGCGCCCGGCTTATTTTTTATTTTTGACTGACCTTTCTTTCTTTACTTTGGGAATGATTTGTGCTTCATTATGTAGTCTTTTATTGTGAAAACTCAGGTTGCCAATTTAAGATTTTTCTTCTTTTTCTAATGTCTGCATGCCATGGTTTAAGTGTGAGATATTTCCCAAAAGCTTATGTGTGAGACAATGCAAGAATTTTCAGCGATGAGATGACTAGATTATGAGGTGTGGCCTAATCAATGGATAACAATAGTCAGATAGGGTGTAGCTGGGGGAGGTAGGTCACAGGGGATGTGTCTTCGGGCTTTATATTTAGTCTGTGGTGAACAGAGCTCTCTCTGCTTCCTCTTTGCCGTGTCCTGAGCTGCTTTCTTCCACCACACCCTTCTGCCATGATGTTCTTTCTGCCTTGAGCCCAGAGCAAAATAAACTTTTCCTCCTCTAAGTTGTTCTTGTCAGGTCTTTGGGTCACAGTGATGAAAAAACTGACTCAAACAATGCACTTAGCACTGTATATTTCCCCCTTACATACTACTTTGGTGGCGTTCCATAAACACATTAACATTTAGGTTATAATAGTTTTTAATCTCCCTCATGATTTCTTCTTAGCTTCATGGGCTATTTAGAAGTGTCTTAGTTATTTTTAAAATATTTGGTATTTTTTTTTTCAGAGATTTTTCTGCTACGGTTTTCTAATTACAGAACTTTCATCCTTTTAAATGCATGGAGACTTTTGTTTTATGGCTTAGAATATGGTTTGTGTTAGTAAATGTTCCAGGTACAATTCCAAAAAAGAAATATATGTGTTTCTCTTTTGCTGGGTGGAGGATTCTACAAATGTCCATTAGGTCAAGTTAATGGTGTTGTAAAAGTTTAGCATATCCTCTTAGTCTGTCCATTATTATACTTCATGAATTTTGTAGTTCTGTTATTTTTTTACATAGACGCTAAGAACTATTATGTCCTCTTGATAAATTGACCCCTTTATCATTATGAAATCATTTTTATCCCTGGCAATATTTTGTTCCAAATTCCACTTTGTCTAGTTTTAGTGTAACCACTCAACTCTCTTTTACCAGTGATTACTGATATTGTCAGATTTATTGTATTGCTATTTGTTTTCTACTTGTTCAGTCCAATTTATGTCTGAGATTTCAAATATTCTTGAGCTCTGTTCTGGCAGGCTGTGAGATTACTGAGAAACAGTTCCACTCTCTCTAAACTTGCTTTTAAGAGTTGTCAAGAAGAAACAGAGTCATAATCTAAGGCTAATTACCACCCACAGCTGAGGCCAGAGTCCTCTTCCTCATATCTCAGAGATCAAGATGTTTTCCATTCTGGGTAGAAGGAATAGGCACTTTCCCAGGACCTGTGGGCCCCGGACTTCGTCACCTCTAAACCTTTTGAGCTGCTTTTTTTCTGCTTTCTGATGTTTCTCCCCGTGCCTACACCTGTCAGTACTCTGCTGAGTGCTTGAGCTTCATGTACAGCTCTTTGTTTTCTGATATTCTCTTTTCTTATCCTACCCATTATCATACTTTCTGTGAAATCTCGCTGTCTTTCTTAGTTTCTCCAGGCTCTTAGCTGTGTCTCCTCCACTCAAGGAGTCTGATGAGCTCTGCCTTATTTCTCCTCTATGCCCTTAGCCTGAAACCTCCATATGTGCACTAAGATAGGGCCATCCTGAAGGTCACCTTTGTCTCTCCCATCTCTCAGGGGAAAACTGACCTTCATTGCTTCATTTCTTAAAATTTGATTCTTATGCCTTTTTTTTTTTTCTCTCTCTCTCTTTTATTTTTTATTTTTATTTTTGCTTTTATGTAGTCTTTCAAGAAAGAGGGTAAATCTGTCCCTTAGTATTCCATCTTACTCGGAGTGGAAAGTGTGTGAGCATGCAAAATTGAATTAATGGTACTATATGATTTCAGCTCTCGTATTACTTTGTTACCAACATCCTCATGGTTAAAATGAAGTTTCACGTTTCCCTGTGGATTTCCCTAATGTAGTCATGATGCGAAATTCCAATGACAATGGATAATTGACTGCGCAGTACAACATCTGTTCTTAATGAAATCAAGAAGATTTTCATTTCTACATTATATTAGCGAGGGTAATATGAGCTACTGGAGTGACAATTCTCCGTATCTTAGTGACTTAACATGAAAAAAAAAAAAGGTTTAGTTCTTGTTCACATAATAATCAAACATGTTGTTGCTAATTTGCTGTGGGCTTTTCTCTATGAAATGACTCAGACTCCCTGGCTTCTTGCCTCTCCTGGTGCTATCATTTTCTAGGGCCACAAAGGTTTTCCTTTTTATTGGTTGGTTGGTTGGTTGGTTGGTTGGTTTTTAATATAGCTGGAAGACAGAAGAGAAGAGGGCATGGAAGTGACACCATTCTTTTTTTTTTTAATTGTTCTTTTTTTTTTAATTTTATTTTTATAATTTTTAATATGTACAACTCATAGTGCATATATTTAGTATCTTTTTACATACAACTGTTTGTATACAAAGTATATTCGTACAATTCAGGTCTTCAATCATGCATTAAGGAAAATGATATCCGTCTCATTCAAACACCTTTTTTTTTTCTCCCCCTCCCTCCCCTCTTGCTCCCTCCCTTACCCTCCCTTCCCTTGACCATTCTAGTGTTCCTCTAATCCTCCTATGTACCCCCATCCAACTATACTTTGAAATAGCCTCCTTATATAAGAGAGAACATTTGGTACTTGGATTTTTGAGACTGACTAACTTCACTTAGCATTATGTCTTCCAACTTCATCCATTTACCTGCAAATGCCATTAATTTGTTTTCTTTTATTGCTGAGTAAAATTCCATTGTGCGTATATACCACATTTTCTTAATCCACTCATTTACTGAGGGACATCTAGGTTGGTTCCACAACCTAGCTATTGTGAATTGTGCAGCTACAAACATTGAGATAGCTGTGTCACTGTAATATGCTGTTTTTAGGTCCTTTGGGAATAGACCCAGGAGTGGGATGGCTGGGTCATAGGATGGTTCCATTCCCAGTTTAGTGACACCATTCTTAACTCAACTGAAGGGATTTTCATTACCTCATCTCCCATTCCATTGTCTAGATCTGGATGCAGAGGGTCTGGCAAATAAAGCCCAGGTCGACATCTGTCAACAGCTTTGCACAGAGGAAGGAAAACACGCACTTTTCTGAATTACTCACCATCTTCTGAGAAGCAAAGTACCGTTTGATTTTTTAATCTTTCCTAAAATGATGCTTCACTCTTGTTTTCCCATCCCTCCAACTCGAATCACGGGTAGCAGTCTGAAGGTTTCTTGCTGTTTCATTCACTCACGCCGTCAATGGATCCCGCTTCTCTTGTGCAACAAGCGGAGCACACTGGGTTTCTTGTTATTGCCCGTTTCCTGCATTTGGATCAAAACCATGCCTTACATCCCACTAGGTGATTACTGCATCATCCTAACACTGTGGCATCCTTACAAAAAGAAGAGATCATTATCTTCGAAGGCATTAGAAGAACAGAACGGCTCAGCTTCCTTTGAACCAAGTAGGATAGTTACCTGTGGGAGTTCTTTGCGATGTATAAACTGCTCCTTTGATTAAAACCAAGAGTTCGTCAACTGAATAAGGTGGTTGTGAGAATCAAGTGAGAATTTATGTAAAGTGACAAGCATCATCCCAGTCACATACAGAGAACAATCCATAATTGAAGGTCTAGTCATTAGTTATGGGTAGGACATTAAGCAAAAACAAATGCCATTTCTGTGGAAGATGATGATATATTGAAGAAATTTACACTTAGTTTGTTTTCTGCAGCTAACTCCTATTAAGCCTGTGTGCTAGATGTCTGGTTCCTGGAGAGAGTGTGTTTTCTTCCCCACTTATTCTGTACATACCACCTGAATGAGGTATGAACACTTGTAACTGACTGGGTTTCACCACCTATAAGAGACAGAAAAACATGCTAATAAAGAGCTTTGTTTTTAAACTCAGAGATCCAAATTCTTGTCCCATTGCCCATTATCTGTGTGAACCTGACCACCTGTGTTTCCTGAAATTTAGTCAGACATAGTGCTTCCTAAGGGCACGTTTTAGTCAGTTTTTCATTGTTATGACCAATAGACCCAACAAGAATAATGGAGGGAAGGAAAAGTTTATTTGGCACTCATGGTTTCAGAAAGCTCAGTTGGAAGATGGCAGACTCCATTGCTCTGGGCCAGAGATGAGGCAGAACACCATGGTGGAAGGGTGTGTGAGAGGAAGGCAGCTCATGAGATGGCGACCAGGAAACAGAACAGATAGAGAACTCTCTCTCCAAAGACAAAAGGAACACCAGAATGGCCAATGGGGAGGGAGGGGAAGGGAGGGGGCAAAAGGGTGACGAAGAAAAAAAAGATGATAGAATGAGATGGATATCATTACCCTAAGTGCATGTATGAAGACGCAAATTGTATGAATATACTTTGTATGCAACCAGAGATATGTAAAAATGTGCCTATAAGTATAATATGAAATGTAATGCATTCTGCTGTCATTTATAACAACTTAGAATAAAAAAAAAATGTGACCAAAAAAAAAAAAAAAACAACAACAACAACAAACCTAAGGCTGGCTTCCAGTGATGTATTTCCACTAACCACACCCTACCTGCCTACAGTTTACTACTCTGTTAACTTTATCAGTGGATTAATCCAGTAATTAAGTTACAACTCTCATAACCTAATCATTTCACCTCTGAGCGTTCTTGCATGTCTCACATATGCACTTTTGGGGGACACCTCACATCTAAACCACAATAGGATGTTATGATATGGATGTGATAATATATGTAGAGAATTTAACAGAGATGATATAAGATAGCAAGGTATTATAATCAATAGCATGGCCACAAAGAAGAGGCTGTATAATGTAGTAGACAGAATTTTGGAGCTGGAATATGGTGACTCAAATTTATGTGCATGTTTTATTGCTTTTACTTGATTGATTCTCAGTCTCTTAATCCATAAAAAGGGGTTAATGGGACCCTCCTTCCAGCATTGATACAGTGATCCTATTATAAGATATGTGAAAGTTGATAGAACCTTACCTAGAACTCGTAAAATGCTAAATGCATGTCAAAGTTCCTTATTTTATTTATAGTTATTTGTGGCTCTAGGCAACACATACTATGACTTCTACTTTTTAAAAAGTTGAGATGAAACAAAGCTTTAATCAACTATAAAAAATACTATTATGTATAACACTGTTATGTAAGAATAGGATGACACTCTTTCCCTAAAGGATTTGACCATTGAAATCACAGAAGAAGACCATCACTAATTTCTGTGATTATGTTTCTGCAACACATGGAATAACATGGATAGTTTTAATCACAAACAATAGAAACATAAATAATGTATGTTCTCCTAAGTCCTACCTTGGGTTGAATTTAAGATCATTATTAAAGATGAATTCAATTTGGAAATTTAGTACCTACCAGAGGTTCTCACAGTAGAAAAGTCTGAAAAGACATAAAAATAAATTCCAAAGTGGATAGAAACCAACCTATGCCATAGAAGACCATGTTCTCAGGCAATTTGAAAAGAAAAAGAAAAGAATATGACCCTTTAAGGCAGGGTACAAATAGGTTTTGCTTTACAGGCCAACTCTTATGCACTGCATTATGTTAGGAAAGATTCTGAGGACAAATCTGAGATTAACAATGAAAAAAGAGTCTTCATCTATAAATAATGTCTACAGTGAGTATTAATGAGAAGTAGTAGAAATACCTCCTGCTAACATCCCTTTACCCTGAAATGATTTCTCATTCAGATTAGAGGATATTGTCACTGCAGAGAAGTCTGTCTTGCTGCTCTCAGATATCTCCCTCTCAAACTTTGGACAAATTCCGGTACCATATGATTTAAAATTTTGCAATATTTTTAATTCTTTAACATTTTTGTACTAGGGGGGAATTCTGAGAGATTTCTGTCGCATCGCTCATATTCTGATATTGTGTTAGGTGGATGCCTTTCCTCTGTCTTCTCTTACTTTCTCAATCCTGAGTATCCTTCAAAGGGATGCTTCTGTGCGTATATGTACCTGCTCAGACCTGCTCACATGAACGTCTTTCCTCTCTGAACACCTGAAAAGTTTTTCAACCGAACACCTGAAAATAATGTTCATTTCTCTCAGTTGTGTTCAATTGTAGAAGGTTTTTCATAGTATTTTAGTAAGTTACTACTGTAGTCGCCTGAAGCGCTTGGAGCGACGGAGCCGCGGGAAGAACTTCAGAAGCAAACTGGAGACAAACAGCTTTTTATTCTGATAACTTTTCTCTCTGGTTCTAACAACAACTAACTCACGCCAAACACACCACTAAAAAATGGCGCTGACCCGATCAGCAATTTCGGCCAAGTCACTCGAGATCCCGCCACAAATCTCGTGAGACTACGGGTGGCGACAATGGCCAAATCTCCACGGCTCATAGTCAACTGCAATTCAAGTCAATCCCCAAACAGGGCTCCTGCATACTACGTCTTGTTCAAGTAGCACAGAGGCCAGGGAGTCAGTGTCATTTGAAGGGAGAGGTTAATCCTTGAAGGCAGACATTGATTGTCTCAAATTTCCATTTGCAACCGCATGGTCATCAGCACATAGTCTAAATAAGAATAAATTCAATTAAAATCGTGCACAGTGATGCTTTACCAAAATTCTCCTAAGCAGAACATCAAGTTTGCATCTAACTGAATAACTAAAAACAGCTAGCTAACTAGAAGTCTCTGTCGTATGGGGAGATGGACTGTAAGAACTTGCTTCTTAGAATTTCATTTTCCACAGTAGGTCCTTTTAGTACCTTAAGGGACTCTAGGAACACTTTTTAAGATTACCTTTGGACCCTGGTTTTAATTTTGTTATAGTCACTAAGTGCACTCCCAAAACTTTCCAAAAAGGTTTGCTCTTGTGTTTAAGGTCATGAGCTGTTTCCATTAAGTTAAAATTAATCTCTCTCCTGCAGGAATTTCTCCCAGGACCCAGAGCTTTCCAGCCTCTATTCATGTGTCTAATCTTCCAGCTTGCTAAGGGCAGTGAGCTCAGAGTGTAACTCAGTGGCAGCAACAGCCCAGTTTGAGGAGTGACATCACTTCCTTCCAGAAAGAGTGTCCCCTGAGAGCTACCTCTGACATACACACACAAGTCTTACTCTGTACTTGCATTTCCATCGGTGATACACATATGTTAGCCTTGTTTTTTGGTATCCTACAGGCAGTGCATCTGCAAAAGATGCTTTTAAATTTATATTGCACCTCCATGTAGAATTTTTGTTTTGATTTGTTTTGTGGTTAGAGCTGAGGATAGAAACCAGGACCTTACACATCGCAGGCAAGCATACACTACGACTGAGCTAAACCCCAGCTCCTACCACAAACGTGTTTTTAGCAGTATTTGTATTTGTCTTAAGTTAATGCACTGTTACAAACCTATCTGATGCCCACTCCAGCTTAGGCATCCTTCTTTCTTTTAATACCCTAGTACACTAAGTGGACACCTTGCCTAATACCTATCAGTGATCCATCCCCTACTGCCCTGTCCTTAGATGACCTGACTTGACAAGAAAGGAGATTCATTCCCACTTATTTACCAGTACAATGAAACCTTAATATTTCATCCATGTCTTTAGTGTGATAAGTATTTTGGCAACACAGGGAACAAGAGGAAAATAATCCCTGTCCTCTTGGAGCCACAAACATAAAAAAAGGTTTGCTACTAATTATAAAACACAGCTGTATGCATCTTATAAAGCATAGGCTGTCGTGATATGCTATAGAATGGCTATATCATATTCAACGAACTGGTTTGGAAGTAGGTGATCAGGGGATAACAGAAGGAAATTTTTTATAATGCTATTGAGTTAAAATTTACATCCACTAAGCATATTTAAAAGATTCTATTTGATAGTTTTTTACATACGTACATAACCATAAAATTATCACCATGATCCAAATATCAAGTATGTTGTCACCCCCAAGGTTTTCTGGTGTCCCTATGCAATCCCTCCTACTTTGTATGTAGATATGTGAATTCTAGAAAAATGTATGAGTGCATGTTTTTTAGAAATTTATATAAAAATAGCATCATCTTTTTGTTGTTGTTTTTGAGGAGGAGGAAAGCTCTAGCTATTTTTCTCAGCATAATGATTTGGGGATATTTCCACAGTATCATATATCTATAGCTTACTTGTTTGATTGATTGATTATTTATTTGTTTTTGTTTGTTTATTGCTAAATAGTGGTCCACTGTGAGGGTATTCCACAACTTATCTTTTCACCCACTGATGGGCATTGGCATTGCTTTCCAAGTTGTCTACTTTAAATTAAGCTGCTACAAACCTTTGTCTACAAGTTTTCAGGTGGGCATTATACTTTCATTTCTCATGGGTAAATATCTAGGAGTGGACTCACAAGTCCATAATTTCAGTGCCTGAGACATTTGGCCATTGAATAAGTAGCAGCAATTGTGAACTGGGCCTTACTTAACAGATGCCTGACACAGTTTGAGAAGTGAAGCTGAGTTAAAATAAATTCAAGAAAGCTTTCTCAATACCCAATATGGATGTCACCAATTTCATACTCTAAATCCATGACCTTGTTCATGAAAGAGTCCCTTAGGCTCTCATTCAAAGTCTATTTTACACTCACTTTATACAGTTCTAGTAAATCCAGGTCCCAAGTTTCTTATACCAGAGCACCTCAGAGGCAGCACATCCAGTGACTGAGGAGAACTAAAGCGGATAGGTGAGAACACACCCTACAACAAAAAGGGACAATGTTGAAATACACAAGATTGTAATTCAAAACCTCAGTCATGTAGGACCACGATGTCCAGAGGCCTAGGACCCCCATGGCATCATTTGATCATAGCTGGGGACATTTTAGATGGCATTATTAAAATGCTGTTCCGGTGAGGTTACTGAAAATTATATAGCTCTCTGTGACTATGTACTGTGTGCCAGAATTGATGCCAATCTTTCTCGGTTATCTCATTTAATTCACATGATGAGCCTATGAAATAGGTATTGATCTATTTTAGAGAAGACAAATGTAACCCTTAGGAAAGTTAAATATCTTGGTCTTGGTTTTAAAGCTCTTGGCCATCCTGATCCTAGCCTATCAAATCACCAAGAAAAGTTTATCATACTATTTTAACTTGTGTAAGAAAACAATACATTTTGAAAGAATTCTATCAAAAATACACTTTTTCTTCAAATTTTCAACTCTCTAGGGAGATAGTTGAAAGGATCTAAAATAAGAGTTAAGGTAGAAACATTTATTCCCCAATCACACCAAATAAATGAAGTGTTTCTCTAAAATCTTTCCAATGATTAAATTACCTTTTGTGATTATCTGAGAGACTATGAAGAGACTCTATCAAACCATGCATCCTAAAAAGTAGCAGCATAATGCTAATACCAGACAATGTATTGCCCCATGTGGGCTCATTAAGGGGCCTGATTCTCATCCTTAATTGCAAAGAACATATAGTCCTCGAATGAGTTCATAGTCTTTTTAAATAGGAGGTACCCAACATATAAATAAGAACTATCGCCAGATCCATTCAGAATCCATTTATCTTTATAGCTACATTTGTTATAGATCATCAGCCCATGATCACCCAGACCCCATCTGCACTCATCTTCCTTATGCTGAGTTTAAAATGCTGTGTCTCTACTGGGAGATTAATTTTCTTGTCATGCTTCTGAGTGGTAGACTGCTGCAAACTATACATACATTGCTTGCAGTAATTAATTCCAGTGTTATATTGGACAAACATTGATTCCCCAGGCCTGCTCCCAGCCCCTATCTGTACCCCAGGCTATGACTCAGGTGAGGCACCCCCCAGTCCCATCCTCTGCTTTCCCTAACCTCTTCATCACCTTTCAGAATTTAAGAAACGTCCAAAGAATTCTCCAAAGTCCTGATAAGACTTTCCTCTTCTCTGCCATGACATCATTTTGGAAGCCCACAGGCATTATGTAAAATACTCCTCACCAATCCAAAGCACCCTATCCCCACACCTCCTCTGCTTTCACTACTGATTCATCTTCTATCAAAAGACCACTAGAATGGGGCTGGGGTCGTGGCTCAGTGGTAGAGCACTTGCCTAGCATGTGTGAGGGCACTGGATTCGATCCTCAGCACTACATAAAAATAAATAAAATAAAGATATTGTGTTCATCTACAACTAAAAACAACATTTTTAAAAGGCCACTAGAATGGATCCCATCATGTCTTTTTTTTTTTTCTTTCTCCTTTTGCTCTGTAACCACCAAAAATCCAAGCAACTCAAGATCTTTACTCCAAATTCATCCTCATAACATCATGAATCTTTTCATCTGATATACTCTCTCACCTTTTTTTTCAGTACTTCACCCCTCAAAAAATTTTGAATTTATCTTTTAGAACTTACAGTCCTGTCATTACCAAAATTCTCAGTCTTCAATATTTTCTCATACTTTTTCTTTCCTTTTTCTTTTTTTCACAGTGAATTAAAAACTGGTTTCCCCTGCTGACCCCTGATAGGAAGATACTTCTTCCTTCTCTACGTTTCCCATTGACCTAAAGACTGCCATTCTCTTTCTCCATCATTGCTGTCTCTGAGACATCTCTTCAAAATCACAAAACTCAGCCTGCTCTAAACATATGGAAACACAATTTACTATTCTGGATGCCATAGTTGTCTATTAAGTCTCCAGCATTTTCCCTTTCTTGAAAAAATATTTATTTTTTAGTTGTAGATGGACACAATATCTTTATTTATTTATTTTTACGTGGTGCTGAGGATCGAACTCAGGGCCACGCACATGCTAGGCGAGCGCTCTACCACTGTGCCACGACCCCAGCGCTTTCCTTGTTTTTTGAATAACTTTCACTTGCAGCCTTCTGTCTTTCTCTGACAATTCTTGTCATTATATTTAGTGATTTCAAAATCTCTTTCTCTTAGTTTTTTGGACTTCTAAATTCAAAGACTTCCCCTTCCACCGGATTTTAGTCAATTCCTTTAATCGTTCCTAAAACTTGTCTCAAATCTCAATTTATAGAATCTCCTGTTCTCACAGCTACCCGTTATCTTTCTATATCACACCAATTATTCCACTCTTACAACCTCTCTATTGTTCATTTCCTCCTTGCCCAATACATTGCTGTGATCCTTGTCATAATCACTGCCTTGTCCATCTCCTTTTCCATTGGGTAGGCCTGGCAAAGCCTAACCAAACTCTTTAACCATTAGACTCCTGAACAAAGCCTCTGATCCCAGTGACTCAGGAGGCTGAGGCAGGAGGATCAACAGATTGAGGACATCCTTGGTAATTTAGGGAGACCTTATCTCAAAAGGAGTAGAAAAATGCACAGGAATGCTGAGTGCCTCCACACTGATGGGAAATCCAGCCCATACCTTCTGTTAATCAGCATTCTCCTCTCTATTTTTTATTTTATTTTTGGAACTGGGGATTGAACCCAGGGGTGCTTTACCACTGAACTACATCCCCAGTCCGTTTTTTTTTTTTTTTTTTTTTTTTAGACAGGGTCTTGCTAAGTTGCTCAGGCTGGCCTCAAACTTGCAATCCTTCTGCCTCAGCCTCCAGATTACAGGCAAATGCTACTGTGCCTGGCTTCCTCTTATTTAAACAGCATGACTCTCCTTTTTCTTTTTACTCTCAGTGATTCTGCTACTCATTTCACTGAAAAATAGTGTAGACACAATAAAATAATTATGCCTACCTACCACCACGTCTGCCAACCCAGCTGCAGTCTTCTTGTTCTTGCCTAGGTTCAACCCATCCACACCTGTACTGCAGCCTCCTCCCGACCTCACCTAAGTGATGTGCTAATACAATTATTTCTCCTTTCTCCTGTATGCTCAGTTTATGGGTCTCTACTGGATCACCCCCACTGGAGGATAAGATACTATACCCATCACATCTAAAGAACAAGCTAACTGCAAGCTTCCTATAGCCAAGATCCTTGATCAATTCTTCCCTTTATATAAGCAAATGTCCTTGAAAATTTTGCCTAAATTCCCATAACTTTTAGTCTTTTCCTAATGCACTCCAATTGAGCTTTAATCTCCACACTCTTTATCTGACCAAATTAATTCTCATCCATCACCTTACCCATCCTCTTTTTAAAAAAAAAAAAAAATTTATTTGCTTTAGTTGTACACAATGCATTTATTTTTACGTGGTGCTAAGGATTGAACCCCGCCACACATGTGCTCAGTGAGCACTCTACTGCTGAGCCACAACCCCAGCCTCACATCCTCTTAATACCACCAGAACTACATTTCCCTTGGTGTACCTTTTGCTGCATTGTGATTATCTGTCTACTCCCTCCTGTATCATAATTGACTCTGCATTTGCACAACCTTGTGCCATCCTGCTGGATAGTAGAAGCTGAACAAATTTTTGTGCATAAATACATGACAAAATCAGTTCTCCCATTGGTTAGGGATATCTGTGAAAATTACGTTGGTAGACACTCGATCTAAGGATGTAAGGAATAGAGAACAAGAAAAATTGAGAACTAAGCAGGAAACCATATGTTAGATGGAAAATAAAATGGAAAACTAGCTAGAATTATGAAGATGAAAACTGAAGAGCATGAATGTGAAGGCAACAGTCTGTGAAAGCAAAAATAATATTAAAATGACTGAAACCGGGCGCAGTGGCTGAGGCAGGAGGATCACAAGTTCAAAGCCAGTCTCATCAATGGTGAGGCACTTAGCAACCCAGTGAGACCCTGTCTCTAATAAAATACAAAAAAGGGCTGGGGATGTGGCCCAGTGGTCGAGTGCCCCTGAGTTCAATTCCTGGTACCAAAAAAAAAAAAAAAGACTGATAGTGGTGATGTGACATGTCTCTGTCCCCTTCCCATTGCTCAGTCAATAATACAGGTGATAAAGGTGATAAGGGATTAAACGTGATCAGGTTCTGTTGGCATAATTAAGTTGATAAAGATCACACAACTAATGGTGGCAAAAGTGGGATTTAAATCCAGAACGGACAAGGATGCTTGCTCATAACCACTGTGGGCCATTGCAGGTGAATTACCTCCCCCAAGTAGTAGAGGAGGGGATAGCTGCAGGAGTCTTCAAGAAGAGCAACAACCCAACAGGAAAATAAAGTGGAGAGAATTTCTTCCTTAAAAAAAAAAAAAAAAAAAAAAAGGCGAACGAATACTGTAATCATTTTACTTTTCAAGTTTAAGCTGTTTACTTGTCTCCAACTATTATAAATCATGATGTAATTTTGAGGAAGTGTACTTCAAGGTTAAATGCAGGGGGAAACTGCCTTTATCTCTGGAAAACTGCCAGAGGACCCCTGGATAGTTCATTTCTCAGCAGTGCATAATTGCAGCTCTTACAAATAAGATTAAAAAGAGCTGTGGTAGTCTATGGGAGCCCTCATTTTCTTCAGTATGTTTTTCAGGTGACCAATATTCTGCAATGTACATGTAGCTGCTGCTTCAGTGAGCGCGCACACACACACACACACACACACACACCCCTCTGCAATTTTGCCAGGAGCAAAGTCAATTATTTGCCAAAATAGAACTGTGTAGAAAACTCAGAAGTTGAAAGATCTTAAGATTTGTAATTGGCTGATATTCCTGCTTTCTAGGGCTCAGCAACTCTGAAGACCTACTGTGTAATTAAAAACAACATCTGTTTTAAAGTACTGGAAGAATCCAGATGTTGCTGAACCTATATCATGCATAAAGGTATATGGGCATGCAATACCATGAAAAGTATATCTTTGCTAATGATTTAAACTGGACAAAGGCCACTTCTAAATTTCATCCATTCCAAAATGATTATGTGCATACACACCTGTGTGGTTGAAGATACCCACCAAAGTTCATGTTGGAATTTAATCCCCATTGGGAGAAGGGTAGAAACTTAATCTGACCATGGTGTTTATTTGGAAGTGGGACTCTGGGGAAGGAATTAAGGTTAGATAAGGCTATGAGGTAGGGGTGTATTCCAATGGGACCGAGGCTTTGTAAGAGGAGAGAACTGAGCTACAATGTTTAGTTCCTCTCTATGATGCCTTGCTCTGCCTTGGGTCTCTGTAGAGTCCCAGCCAGCAAAAGGACTTCATTAAATAAAACTCCTCAGTCTCATCCTCCAAAACCATGAGTTCAATATGCCTTTATTCTTTGTAAATTGCCCCAGTCTGTGTTATTTGGTTATAGCCATATATATATATGGTAGAATGAGTTAGACATCATTACCCTAAGTACATGTATGAAGACACAATTGTTGTGAAAATACTTTATGTAAAACCAGCGACTTGAAAAATTGTGCTCCTTATATGTAATATGAAATGAATTACACTCTGCAAACATGTATAACAAAGTAGAATAAAAATAAATTTAAAAAGACTAAAATACACATCTCCACACACTCATACACATTTTAGCATTTTAAAAATTATGGTGTAGCTCACAACCACTGTGGATCATAGCTTGTTTGCATTTTTCCCTTTCTGGTGTAAAATAATGGTGTCACTCACATGGATAGCATCCTAGATGTAATGAAATAAACACTTAATAGTAACGGTACTCTCAGAATGAATAAGCAAATCAGCTTATTTTTCATCTTCGTTGTGCCCATTGGGTTTTGCCAAGGTTGAGTCCCATTGGAGTTTTTTCTACTTTATCAAAGCTTGTTTCTGACCCTTCCATGCCTTTGAGCAACTGCCTTTCTTTCACCGCTTAACTTCTGTACAAAACCGTCTCCATTCCCTGCTTCCGTGTTTCCACCTCTGATTCACCAACTGGGGCCTCTATTTCTTTATGCAGTGTTTAATTGAAACTGTTCTCTTCGAGATTATTAATAGGCTCTTCATAACCAAATGTAAAGGCCTCTTGATAGCAAAGGGTGAATCACGAACAACAGAATTTCTCTTACCATTCTAGAGCCTGGGAAGTCCAAGGTCAGGGTACCCACATGGTTGGCTTCTGGTGAGGACTCACTTCTGACTTGCAGGTTGCGTAAATGCCATCACTTCACTTGGTGGAGAGTCAGAGAGCTCTCTGGGTCCCTCTTAAAAGGTCACTAGTGTCACTCATGAAGGTTGTAAATTGGGTCCCTTATACATCTCCTCTTCAAACTCTGTTGCTTCCCATGGTGACTTGTCCAACTTCGCCAACACACCTGGCCCCTTCTTTGCTGATTCTACTTTTTCCATATGGCTTCACAAAATAGACACGTTTTCAGATTCAGTCTTAGCTCTCTATTCTTCCCCTAGAAATGAATGATTCTACCATTTTCAAATATAGTCTCTATTAGCTAATTTTAAATTTTCATTTCTATCCCATCCCTCCAGTGAACCTTTTATTTGTTTCCCCCTGAGAACCAGACTCGTTATTCTTCTTTTTGTACCAGCTTCCCCTCTGCATTTCTTGGTATCTGAGAGCAATGCCAGCATCAATCCCTCTATATCCAGTATCTCACTGCCAGTGTTGATTATCCCTTTCCTGTTTCTTGAATTTATGTTTCATTATTCATTGTGTGCCCTGGATGCTTTCTTCCAAATGTCTGTTTTCTACTTCCGTTGCCGCCATCTTGTCTGAGTCCACCCCCTCGGACCAATTGATCATTGTGGGAAATCTGACTACCAGAGAAGTAGCACTAGGCTGGGCTACCTAGCTCTTGACCTGTACCAGGCAGCCTGGGCACTACTTGAGGTCAGAGTCCAAGCTCTGTGTTGGATTTATAGAAGTTGCTTAATAGCCATTTGTCCATTAGAATTTAACAGTGCTATGAGGACTGTGTTAGTCAGCTGTCACAGAGACAAAATACCTGAGGGAAACAATTGGAGGGGGTTGGGGTTGGGGTTCAGTGGTAGCACGCTTGCCTAGCATGTGTGAGGCACTGGGTTCGATTCTTACCACCAGATATAAATAAATGAATAAAATAAAGGTCCATCAACATCTAAAATTTTTTCTAAAAAAACAATTTGAAGGAAGAAACATTTATTTTAGTTGATGCTTTCAGAGGCTTCAGTCCATAGTCAGCTGGCTCTGTCACTTTGGGCCTGAGGCAGGACAGAACATCATGGTGAAATCAATGTGGTGCTCATGGCAGCCATGGAGAGAGAGAGAGAGAGAGAGAGAGAGATCGAGCCAGGGATAAGATACGGTAACCTACTTCTTCCAACTAAGCCCACCTCCTACAGTTTCTACCACTTCCCAATGCCACTAAATTATGAATCCATCAATGGGTGCATGCACAGATTAGGTTACCATCCTTAAAATCCAATCACCTTCCTTAAGGTCTCACCTCTGAACACCGCAGCACTGGGGACCAAGCCTTCCACGTGAGAATCTTGGGGGGGGGGGGGGGGGGGGGACATTCCATATCCAAACTATAACAAAAGCACACAAACAGTAGGATAACTGGGAGTCCATAAAAATGACATTGGTGGTGTTGTCGGATACCAAGAAGTTGAGCTGATGAGAAAAGACTAGGCTGAGTTTGGTTTTGAGTATAAGTGAAAGTAGGAATGTCAAGTGCAAATGGCTAAAATGACATCAGTCCCAAGTCAGAGAAAGACTGGACCTTACACTCTGCAAGAATTTCACCCCCTCCCCCTCTGCTTTCTCAACTTGTGAAAGCCACTTTTTTTTTTTTTTAAGATGCCAAACATGCTTGTTTTAAAAAATTGCAATATCTTTCTGTTTTAAGACTTTTCAGGTTGCCAGAAACCTTTAAAGAAGTTTTGAGACAAATGTGTGAAACCTCTATAATTCTCTGCATTTATAGTCAGAGATCTGGGGCTTTGTTTTCAGTCACTAGCTAGCTTTTAATGTTATCTCAACTAAACCTCATTTAATTCATCTTTGCAATGGGCTGAATGAACACTACTGAGCCTGTTTTGTAAGATTGATATAAACATCACTTCAGTTAACATATGTGAAAATGTTGATCTGATTTCCAATTTCACTTTTTTCTTAATTCAGAGTCCTGTCCTTTGAGAATTGTGAAGGAGAGCAACCTTAGTGTTCATTCTGGCACCTGCTCTGCAACACCCACATGAAAACAAATGATGTCCATGTATTGTCCTTTAATTAGCATCCCTCCCAATGACATTAACCTTCTGTCCTCTTCTAGTTTCCAAAAAATTTTTCCAATTTCCCTTGACCCTTGGTCTCATGAATACCCCAACTTAATTATGAACGAACTCTTATCTAGATGGCATTTAATGAAGTAAGCTGATAAATTAATTCACAGTAAATGTCATCAGGTAGCTGTCAACTTGATTCCCAAGAGAGATGTATGCCCATAAATATTTACTTTTTATTTAAATTCAACATATTAAATGGTATGAATGATAAATTACATATGCCTAAAATGTCAAAATAGGGACATTTATAATGTTGCATAGTGCTCCATTGTATAGAGTAAATTCCACTGTATTAAACTCACATGTCTAAAAAGTGAGGACATTTTTATTGTTGCATAATAGTCCATTAGTTGAATAATTTAAAATTTCCATTTTTTTAAATTCAAGAGTTAAAAGAAAAGAGATTGGCTAAATTAATTCCTCATAGTGGACAACTATTCCATTGTTATAAATGATAACAGCTCTACACTAACTTGGAAAGATTTGTGAATGTTATTTAATTCAAAAAATATATAATTATATGTGTGTGTCTGTGAATGTGTTTGTTCAAAGAGGTATGCACAAACATTAATAATCACTTAAAGTGATCAAATAATTTTAATTGTTATTATCTTTTCCTCTGGGTTTTCAGATTTTCATGAAATACTTTTTTAAAAAATTATTTAATTATTTAGTTGTATACAATGCCTTTATTTTTTGTGGTGCTGAGGATCGAACCTGGGCCACGCATATGCTAGGCGAGCGCTCTACCACTGAGCCACAACCCCAGCCCTTCATGAAATACTTTTTTAAAAAGATTTGTTTCTATTTTACTTTTATTGACATAACAATTTTACTTATTTACAGAGTTTAGTGTACATACAATTCATTTGCATAACACATGTACACAATGCATAATGATCAAATCAAGGTAATTAGCATTTCAAACTCCTTAAACATTTATCATTTCTTTGTGCAGGAACCTCTTATAGTTCCTTATAAAATTGATAATGTATTGTGACCTTACCATGCCACAGATCAGTAGAACTTATTCAACCCATCTAACTGTTTTCTGGTACCTATTGTTCAACCTCCCTCTTCCCTCCTAACCTCCGGAGATCACTCAATTAAAATCATATTGTTTAAATTAAATAACATGTCATGTATCATGAGAAAAGATGCTTCTCTGAAGGGGGAGATTCCTTGTGTTATGACAGGAGGGCACAGGAAGTAGTTGTAGAAAGAGACTACCTATTTTAACATATCCAGCTGGTGTTTGAGTGTCTGCTATGTGCTGGGTCCTGGCTAGAAACTGGGGAGAAACTGATGGTAAACATATACTGTTCCTACTCATGCACACACATTGTTTGACGGAAGAGCTAATGTAATCGCAAACTGTACATGCGTTAAGAAAAAGCGCTTCTGTTTATAGCTCTAAAATATGGGAGTGGGAGGCATATGTTCAAAAAAGATTCATTGACAAATGGACATTTTTGCTGAAATCAGAGGGATGATGGAATTTGACTGGTAAAGAGAAGAACATTCCCAGCAATGTCCAGAGACTCCTAAGTGGATTTGAGGGCAGGTTCCTTTGCCACTTGAGAGGAACACATTGAAAGCCAATTTAAGTTGGACATGATGACACACGCCTATAATCCCAGCTGCTCAGGAGGCTGAGGCAAGAGGATTGCAAGTTCAAAGTCAGCCTCAGAAATATAGTGAGACCCTAAACAACTTGGTGAGACCCTGTCTCAAATGAAAAAGAAAGAGAGAGAGAGAGAGAGAGAGATTAAAAGGGCTGTAGATGTGTCTTAGTGTTTAAGTGCCCTGGGTTCAACCTCTGGCATAAATGCATAAATAAATAAATAAATAAATAAATAAATAAATAAATAAATAAGCCAATGTAGTGGGAGCACAGATAGAACAGAGGAAATTTGCTTCAGAGCATCCAGGTCTTTGACACAGTGGCTTTGACATACAGACATCCCCTTCTTTGCTCTCATTTTAATCAGCAGCACATAGGCTTCACTTCCAGTCTGCACCTGACACACAGGTACGATATGGAAGGTTTTCCTTTTAAAATAAAAGTCTTAGGTTACTCTTAATTGTCCCCAGCTCAATTTCTGCCTGTAAATGACCACTCACCAGGGCTTTCTAGGGAGTAAAAGAGCACTATTCTGCTCACGTCAGTCTGAGGGTGCTGTGCTATGGAGTCTGTCAATTACTGATGTGCACACAAGAAGGAAGGTATCCCCAGCACTTACCCAGATGAGTCACACTCAAGTTGAGAAGTGCAGCCACTCTTATAAGAAGTAGTCTTTTGATTAGCCCCGTTGGCTCATCCTATCATTTGCACCAAGGGGTTCTGAATGATCTTCAAACCCAGGGTGCAGAAATTTTTGCAGGGAATGTCTGCAAATATCATCAGTGTTTGTATCAAAAAGTTCTTTTGGGCTCTTTTCCTACCCTGGCTCCTGTGTTGTTAATGAGAATTTAGTGACTCCCCTAGAACTTAGCTAGATTCAGGGAATTTTTTTTTTTTGTAGTCATAGAGTTTATTTTATATTTGGATGGCATCATTTTAATCTCCTTCTCTATCAGACCACATAATTAGAGTAGGCAGGAGGTGTAAGAGTTGTGACAATGTAATTCTCCTTTGTAGATCACAACAGAATAACCTTAAATAGGAGGAGAAAGACATGAGGAGATAAGGTTGGACTAGTAACACTGAGACCTTATAACCTGGGAATTTTGGGGGGTCTTGCCATGAAAGTAACTGTATTTCTGCCATTTGCATTTCTTGTGATGAATATTCTTAAGAAAGTAGACTCAGATTTTACCTCTTGGTAAACTTTCCAACACTGTTTATCAGCTTTGATTCAGACATGAATTTTATACCCATTTCTTTGTCTTCTATTTTTGTCCCTGCAAAGACATTTTTAAAAATCTATACCCCTATCTAGATTCAATACAAGTGATAAAATCAGCACATATGTTGGAACTTTTTAAACTTTTCCCTTATAGAAAATGGGACAAGAAAGGCAACGTAAAGTCAAATATGGAAAATGGTGTCAGTAACTGATCAGTAATATTACAGGGTTTCTGTAATTGTCGATAAATCAAATGGATGGGGTCATATGTGGTGGTGAACCTAGCATTTATAATTTATGTGACCGTTGGCCAAGAGGCTTGACCTCTTCCATCTTCAGTATCTTGACCATAAAGAGGAATAACAGTGTATTTTACAAAATTCTTATGAGCATCAGAGTTGGTTAAATGTTAGGTATAGGTTATGTGCCTTCCTTGATTTTCCTAATTAAGTGATTTTATTTTTTCATGTAAATGTCTTCTGTACATTGTAA
This sequence comes from Tamias sibiricus, assembly GCA_025594165.1. Taxonomy (NCBI): domain Eukaryota; kingdom Metazoa; phylum Chordata; class Mammalia; order Rodentia; family Sciuridae; genus Tamias; species Tamias sibiricus. The sequence goes on from CM046675.1 coordinate 20,083,047, forward strand.
GTGAGCATGATTTTTCAGTCTTCATGGAGGGGAATACAGTGTTTTGGGGGTATTTTAAGTACATGATCCAAGCCGGGCGTGGTGATGCACGCCTGTAATCCTAGCACTTGGGAGGCTGAGGCAGGAGGATCACGAGTTCAAAGCCAGCCTCAGCAATGGCGAGGCACTTAGCAACTCAGTGAAACCCTGTCTCTAATAAAATACAAAAAAAGGGCTGGGGATGTGGCCCAGTGGTCGAGTGCCCCTGAGTTCAATCCCCGGTACAAAAAAAAAAAAAAAAAAAAATAAAAAATAAGTACATGATCCAAAGGGATAGAGTATTTTATATATTGGTATAGAACACATGTAAAGAAAAGTTCTCTCTACTGTGTGAAATGTGGAATGTCAGATCATTATCTCAATGCAGAGGTTGGTGATAGCCAGACCTGGTTGCATATCAGAACTCCAGAGGGTGTCCCAGCCCAGGACCAACTAAATTACCATTTGAAGTGGGAAAAGGAGAGGGACAAGGGAAGAAATCAAGGGGATCTAGTTACCAGGAGTATTTGTTAAAAAAATAAAAAGGAAATAAACTTGTGGCAACCAAGTTGAGAATTTAATAGGAGAGAGAGAGTCCCATTTATTTGTCCTTTCTGAAACAGTGTGTGTCATTTTCCTAGGACTGCTGTAATGAAGAACTACAGACTGGGGGACATAGAACAAAGAAAATGTATTGTCTTATATTCTGGAAGTCACATGTTAGAAATCAAGGGGCCATTAGTGGCAGTCTCTCTTTGACAGGCCTAGGGAGAAATACCTGTCCCATACCTGTCCCCTAGCTTCTGGCAGCCTCATGCATGTTTTTGTCTTTTAAATGGCTACCTCTTCTTCCTTCGTCTCTTCACACCATCTTTTCTCTGTACATGTATATCTCTGTGTCCATATTTCCCTTTTTTATAAGAACACCAGTCACACTGGATTAAGGCTTACCCTTATGAATTATTTAATTTTCATTACCTTGAAAACACCTTATTTCTAAGTAAGGTTGCATTCTGAGACATTGGAGGTATTATGGTTTATGTCCCCCAAAAGCTCATGTTCAGAGGTGAAATGTTAGATTATGAGAGCTGTAACCTAGTCAGTGGATTCATCCACGGATATGAATTAAGTGGGCAGTAACTCTGGGCAGATAGGGTTTGGCAGGAGGAGGTAAGTCATGGGTAGTGTGCCTTTGGGGGTTTCTGTTTTGTACCTGGTACTTCCTGGTTGCCACGTCCTGAGCTGCCTTCCTCTGAAGTACCCTTCTGCCATGATGTTCTGCCTCACCTTGGGCCCAAAACTGTGGAGATGGATGAATGTGGACTGACCTCAGAAGCCAAAGTAAACTTTCCCTCCTCTTAAATTGTTCTTGTCAGCTCTTTTGGTCACCATAACTAAAACCTGATTAAAGCAAGGAGCTATGTCTTGAAGTTTTTTTTTTTTTTTTTTTTTTTTTTTCAAAACGATACAGTTCAACCTATAGCTACTATAGTACCTGCATCTGGCTAGTGGGGTGATAATTACACCCACTTCATTGTTGAGGGAATAAATTGGGAAATTTAACTAGGAATGCTTGTTGCAATACTCAACCAGAAATAATAAATTTTAATATTGATTATGTATCAGGATCACTTGTTTGGATAATTTGTTCTCATTGTTATCATTTACTTTGTCCTCTTTTAATTTTTCCTGTGCTTCTAAGAGAAATAGCCAAGACATATGTAAAAGCTCCATTTGGCTCAGAGGAGGTTTTTATTGTAGGATCAGGAAGTGGAGTGACCCAAAACAGTTGCCCTCCCTTCTATTGAAGTTTCATGAATCGTATTTTAAAGCAGAAAGCCTAATATTTCTATATATTCTACACATTCACCAGGAAACACAGCAAGTATTAAGTGTTGAGTGGGATATGGGCCTCAGATTGTCAAATTTTCTAATTCTTTAAGTACACCAGAAATTCAATTTGTATGTGAAATCTATTCAAAATCAATTGTTCATAACTAATTCATCCCTGTTTATCTCCAATATTAATGTCATGTTGGTAGTATGAATTTGGCTGTGGTGGGAGTATTTATACCACTGAAATCGGCCTACTCTGCAAATCTAGGCTTCTTTGTTTATGTGGGGTTTGTTCCTAATGAGGAAATCATTAAAATTTCATCAGCATATCTCTGTTTTGATTTGCCTGTTTGTTTTTAATTTCTGAAATTTTTAGTTTTAAAAGTTGACCCCATCAGGGAAAGATAGACATTATGACTTAATAATGTTATAAATGTTCAGTATTTATGCCTGATTAATGTGGTTCATTACACATAAATAAGGTCCTTTGCAATTCAGAGATATATTTTTAGCTACATTGCCTATTTTCACCTTCAAGTAGCTGTGGTAGGTAGTTACCATTATCCCTAATGTGTAGATGAAGATACTAACTATTCAAAGGGATTTAATTAAAGTTTCTGAGGACTTATAGTGAAGAGTTGTTGAATTCATGGATTTGGTCTACAGACTTGAACATAAGTCTTCCAACTCTCGGTCCAGGGTTCCTTCCCTCCATGACCCATTTCATCTTTAGGGCATGTTAAAGAGCTCTGAGAATATTATATACTGTGAAATCTATGTTTCCTAAGCTAGCAGAGTAGGTCCTTCATGAATAGTTAAAGAATGAGGGAGGGGGTCAGTATAACAAATCTTCCAGTTCTTGATGTCTAAACAACAGTCTGTACCTTCACCCCGTGGTTTTACCCTGTCTTTTCTAGGCATGGAAGTTGACAGTTCCACCCATATCCTATACTGAGCTCCTTAGTGATTGGTATTTTAGTAAGCTTTTCATCACTGTGAGCAAAAGACCCAACAAGAATAAAATAGAAGAGGAAAATTTTATTTTGGCTCATGGTTTTAGAGGTCTCACTCCATAGATGGCTGACTCCATTGCTCTGGGCACGAGGTAAGGCAGAACATCATGGTGGAAAGATGTTAAAAAGGAAACCAGCTCAGGACATGGTAACTGGAAGCAGAGAGAGCTCTGCTTACCAGGGAAAACTATAAACCTCAAAGCTTCATCTTCAGTGACCCATGTCCTCCAGCTACACCCTACCTGCCTATAGTTACTGCCCAGTTAATCCCTATCAGTGGAGGTTACAGCTTTCATAATCTAATCCTTTCACTTCTGAACATTCGTGCGTTGTCTCACACATGAGCTTTTGGTGGATAACTCATAGGTCAACCATAACAATTGGTTAGGAGCACAGGTGGATCCCCAATCCCAGATGGAGTTGTCACATTGTATTTTCCTGGGTCACAAGGGAATTACCAGAAAAAACAGAGAACACTGCGTATAACTGGAATTGTCACCTCTCATTCCTCACTGCCACCTTCTGAACATGTAAAACAGAAATCCAAGTGTTCTTTGCTAGGATTGGAATCAATTTTCTCCTGCCTGAGGTGTGATGGAGGATGATAAACACTTCCCTCTCACACACCACTTGCCTGCCCCTTGCACTAAATGGTCTAGGCCAGAATGTACCATTTTTAGGTAAAATTATATTTCTCAATATATCTTTTCTTTAAAAATATTTATTTATTTGCTTTAGTTGTACACAATGCCATTATTTTTACGTGGTGCTGAGGATCGAACCCGGGTCGCACGCGAGCTAGGCGAGCGCTCTACCGCTGAGCCACAACCCCAGCCCTTAATATATCTTTTTAAAGAGAAATATACTTAGGTCTACCTGTTTCCTAGTCAATGAGGATTCAGGGCATCTTCAACTCAGAAATTCAGCCATTCTTGCATGATTGAAGACCTGAATGGTACGAATATGCTTTGTATACAAATAGTTGTATGTAAAAAGATGCTATATATGTGCATTATGAATTGTAATACATACTACTATTATAAAATAAAAATAAATTAAAAAAAAAAAAGAAATTCAGCCATTCTTCAAAAGCCTCTTCCAAGACTTTCCCTTCTGATCCCCAGGTTATAACTAGTGTCTAAATAACTCCAGTATAATTAGGGGCTATTAACCTATCAAACCAGAGCACACTAGGCCTCCCAGCTGAATCACTGTGTTCAAACTTACTATTTTATCTTCAAAGCTAATTGCTATGTTTAAGACAAACATCAAAAATAACAATAAAACACTTTGCTAATTGATTCTAATAGGATGTACATTTAATAACCAGTTAGCTTAAACACCATCCATATCAACAACAACAAAAAAAAAAGGTCAATAATTGGGTAGATTTTTTCTATTATTATTTTTTATTACTTTGGAAAAAATTACACCCTTTCAGAAAAGTTGCAAACATACTCAGATGCTGCTTCTTGGAGTGGTTAAGTTCTGAAAAACATGTCAGTAGGCAATCTTATTGTGTGAACATCATAAAGTATATTTTTACAAATTAAGACAGCAGCCGTCATGGGTGAGACAGTCTTACTTGAGTACCATCCAACATGTGGTACATTGTTGATCAACACATCATTAGGAGTGTTATGACTGTGTAGTACAAAGAACTCTTCTTCCTGAGCCATTTGAGAATGAGTTGCCTACCAGATGCCCATCACCCCCACCCCTTAAATATTCTAGGGTACTCATTCTTATAAACAAGGACATTACTCCTGCAGTCCTCAGTATAACCACAAAAATCAGGAGATGGGCATTGTTAGATGACCACTATCAACATGTTAGACCCAATTCAGTTTTTCCCATTGATCTAAAACTCTCCTTTGCAGTAAAAGAATCCAGTTTAGGATCAGACACTGCTTCCTTGTTGATTTCAGGACATTTTAGCCAGAGGAATACTAGATATTGTTCATGTTCACATGTGTGTATATTTAACCCCAATTCTTTGTTTTCTTTTCCCCCTTTCTACATATTTTATCATATCATTGTTCAATTCACTTTTTGAGGTAGAGGTAATATGCATTAAGAAAAGCCTTACAGCAATTGAATAAAATGAAACAGCAATAATTTACAAATATCTACAGAGTTTATCACAGATATTTATCACAGATATACTTAATAGTAAGACCTACACAGGGCATGGTGGTACATGAATGTGATCCCAGCTACTTGGCAGCCTGAGGCAGGAGGATTGCAAGTTCGATCAAGCCTCAACAATTAAGCAAGGCCCTAAGCAACTTGGAGAGATGCTGTCTCAAAATAAAAAAAATAACAGCATATTACAGTGACACAGCTATCTCAATGTTTGTAGCTGCACACTTCACAATAGCTAGGTTGTGGAACCAACCTAGATGTCCCTCAGTAGATGAGTGGATTAAGAAAATGTGGTACATACGCACAATGGAATTTTACTCAGCAATAAAAGAAAATAAAATAATGGCATTCGCAGGTAAATGGATGAAGTTGGAGGATATAATGCTAAGTGAAGTTAGTCAGTCTCAAAAATCCAAGTACCAAATGTTTTCTCTGATATAAGGAGGCAGAGTCACAGTGGTTTTGGGTGTTGGTGTACACAGGAAGATTAGAGGATCACTAGAGTGGTCAAAGGTGAGGGAGGAGAAGGGAGGGAGCTAGGGGGATATGTGGGACGGGGAGAAAAGGTGGTATAATAAGATGGATATCATTATCCTAAATGCATGATTGAAGACTTGAATAGTACAAATATACTTTGTATACAAACAGTGTTATGTGATAAGAGGCTCTATGTGTGTATTATGAATTGTAATGCATTCTACTAATAAAAAAAATATCATGAGCCACAAAAAAAAAAAAAGGGGGATGGGGATGTTGCTCAGTGGTAGAGTGCCCCTGGGTTCAATTCCCAGGGGCACTCTAATATAAAGTAATAAATATATAACATATGAATGAAAAAAAAGACTTAGAAGTAAATATGATTTTAAAGGAAATTTTTATTCCATTTCTTTTAGCATTGAAATAATTAATAAAATGGTCACAAGCAATATTGAGTATTGCAGTAAGCTCTTTATCATGTGTTATCTCATTTAATTCTCATGCAATCTAACAGGTAGGACTTATTATATCATTTCTACTTACAGTTGAGATGTCTGAATGCCTGCCTGCAGTCAATCCCAGCTAAATAAAAGGGAATGTGCATTATGAACACAGATTCCTGAGAGAGATGTGAGTTGTATGAAGTGGCATTTCTCACTTGATTGATGTCAGAACACGCAGTACCATTACCTTTCGATGTGTCTGGCATTCCAGGGCAGGAAGGCATTCAATTCGTGCAAAGGGCTCCTGTGACTGTTCTCTGAATTAGATTTTGAACACAGAAGTCCTTCCTTGAACCTTTGCAGTACTGGGGTTTACCATATTGAGAGAGTTCTGACCCACATCTCTAGGTTTCAGATTGAAAGCAGAAGGTGAAGGTGACAAAGTAAATAATTCTCTCCTACAGGGTTGGCCAGAAATACACTGCAAAGAACATGTAGGGAGGCCCCTCAGCTTCCCTTGCTTTTCATCCATTCATAGTCACTCTTGATGTGCCTTGCATGTCATCAGTCACTGGTTTGAGTTTTCTGGGAAGGGAAAGCCGAGATGAAGATAGTACTGCTAAAAGTGTACTGGAGAATAACCTGTCAAATGAAAAAACGATGCAAGAATAGGTCATAGGGCATATAAAACTGTGGCAAGATCTTAGACATGTCTGCAAGGCCAATGGGAATATCAGTGACACACTGGTGAGTCCACCAGAGGGTGATATATTTGTGGAACATTTTCGGGAGGAAACTGGAACTGGAATTAGAGTCACATAAGATGAGTGTCAGTTTTGGTTTCTTGGTTTACCATTTGTAACTCTTAGTGCAATTTGAGCTTTACTTTCCTTCTCTGAAAAATGGGAACATAGTGTAAATCAACTATGAAGACTGGTGGGAAAATAAAAAAATGAGGTGATGTATGTGCAGATGCTATGTGGGATACACAGATGCTTTGAAAACTTTGGTAGTTGTTTTATCATCATCATCATCATCATCATTATTATGCTGAAACAGTACTCATTCATTCAAGCATTCATTGAACAGCTCTTAATTGAACACCTGCTATGTATCATGGTCCTTTTTACTACTGAGATGACAGTAGTGAAATAATCAGGCCCTATTCACAGGGAGTTTGCATACCAATGGGAAATAAATAAATAATATAAATATACGTATTAATATAAAATAACAATTATATATATATATATATATATCAACAAGTAATAAATATATAACATATCAGATTTCACACAGTGATTAGTGCGTGGGAGAGTAGATAAAGGCAGACAAGATAGGACAAATAAAGGTTTTCTGTTATATATAGTCATCAAGGCAGCTCTTACTGCTACAAGTGATAATTGCCCCAGATAGGAAGACAGCAAGAACTGTCATGGGACATATTGAAAAGGAACCATTAGAAAGAGAGAATAGCAGGTCTAAACATCCTGAGTGGGAAGATGCCTAGAGTGTTCAAGGAGCAGCAAGAGTTGCCTGTGGTTGGAGGGAGTAAGCAAAGGGACCGAGAGAGGTAATAGTCAAGAGTGACAGTGAAGATGCCAATCATATGGAGTCTTAGCAACCATGGTAAAAGCTTGGGTTTGATTGGTAATGAAGGCATTGCAGGAATCTGAGCAGGGTTGGACATGACCCCATAGGCAGGTGTGTTATTATTAATAGATTATATACGGGGGTGGGTGGGGGGTGCAGAGCAGAGAAATACAGCCCCTGTAGTAATCTAGGAGGGAGATGATGGTAGCTCAGACTTTGAATTTCAACTGAAGTGATTGGATTCTGGACATGAGTTTAATGCAAAGCTAACAGCATTTACCAAGGAAGAGGGTATGAAATGTGAATGAAAGAACAAGAATCACTCACTCCATGAAGTTTTGAGCTTGAACAAGAAGGACAGCTGTTTGCTAAGATAGGAAGGAGACAATATTTATAGCATGTCTGGGAGGATATTGAGTGTAGCATCTGGGAAAAGATCAGGATTTCAGTTTGGGATGAAAGAAAAAATTATCCTGTCCTACTTGTGATTCTAGTAGAGAATTGAATAGACAGTTGAGTAAAAGGGCTCTGCAGGTCCAACAGAGGATCCCATTTAGGGAGCTATGTGCCTAAAAAGCAATTGAACACCTAGAGAATGAGAGTGTTGAGTTTATTAAGCAAAATGAGTCTGTATTGGAAATAGATGTATAAGGATTGAGCCCAGGAGCTAAGCATTTAGCATTCTATAGAATGGTGAGAACAAGAGGAAGTAGTGTCCTGAAGTCCAGGTGAGACATGAGCTCATACATATGTTTACATGTTCCAGATCATGATCAATTAGCCACATTGCTTTGGAGCCTGTGACAAAGCAGCCCATTGTGGTAGGAAGTATATGGCTTAGGAAGCTGCTTACCTCATGGTGGCCAAGAAGCAAAGAGAGAGAGAGAGATAAGAGTTCCACAGTCAACTTAACAGTGCACACTCCCAGTGACCTAAACATCTCCCACTAGGCCCCACCTGTTAAAGACTTCACCACCTCCCAGTAGTGCCAACCTGATAACCAAGCCTTTAATACACTCTTTGGAGAACATTGCAAATCCATACTATAACACATAGCCATGCTCTGGTTTTAGTTCCTTTTCAAAATAAGGATATGTAAGAGATTTTTAACAAGAGGAGCTTGAATGTGAACTTCCATTCAAATTCTCCCATTTTTCGGCTATGTAGATTTTGGAAAATTATTTCACCCCTCTCTGTCTCCATGTCCTTGGTAGGGAGTACATGGATTAGACTAAGACTTTTAAATTGATTTGACGTTGATTCTCCTTAAGATGTTTTACACTGTGACCCAATAAACATATATACTGATCTACATAGACATATATATATATTTGCAATACTAAAATTTAAGAAACAATGCTTACTTTTTTTTTTTTTTGTAGTGGGTATTGAACCCAGAAGTACTTAACCACTGGAACCACATCTGAGCCAAATCTCCTTTTTAATTTTATTTTGAGATAAGTTCTTGCTAAGTTGTTCAGGGTCTTACTAAGTTGCTGAGGCTGGCCTAGAACTTGCCATCTTCCTGCCTCAGCCTCCCAAACTGCTGGGATTACAGGTTTATGCCGCTGTGCCCAGCACAATGCTCAATTTTAATGTGCATGTAATTGCTGATATTTTCTATTCATTGCCAGTCTAATGTATTTTAGTTTCATTTTGCCTTGCTGTTGGGGTGTGTGTGTGTGTGTATTTTAAGTCTGGCTAATCAGTTGTGAAGTAGGTATACAACCCCAATGGATCATGATCCAGAGTTTAAAAAGTCATTGTCCTAACTGCCTCTGAATCTGTAATTATGCAGCTCTGAGAGCTCTTCCAGAGAAGATAAAGGGCCCAGAAATCTCAGCCATAGCAAGAACAGTATGAGCATGTGCTCAGAAATTGATCATAGGCTGATTTTGTTTTACTTGTTTTTTTAATGAGTGAGTTATCAAAATTTTAAAACAGGGTAACACTAACCATTTGAATATCAGCTGGCTATAGAGAAATCAGAATTGGTATTCCTGGCCTGGTCTCACCTTGAGTTCTCCAAGCTATTTTCTTTCTTTACTCTTGATCTACTTTATTCCTTTGGGGCACCAGCTCTGCCCCCTGGTATAGTTCAAGCACAATACCAACTGAGGTATCTCCTTAAATACAACCTCTGTAATAGTAACCAACTAAGTATCTTCTTAAATAAATATCAGTAAGTAAATATATATGCAGCACTGAAAAAAAACTAACAGTTTTACTAGAAGTGATAGAGAAAGGAATAATTTTAAATCCTTCATGGAAATTAAAATCCACTTAAAACATTTTAATAGGTTTCTTACAAATGATCAAAAAACCAGGGACACAGCTGAAAGCCCAAAGTCAGAACCAAACTTGACAGTCAATGGGAGATCACGGGCCTCACTTTTCTGGAGACTTCTCAGTGTGCTTGTTGTTCAAGGACTGCGAAAAAAAAAAAAAAAAAATTGAGGTCCTCCTTTTATTACTTTTCCAGCATTCTAGTCATGATGGGTTCCTTTTCCTCTTACAAATGCATTGAAACAAAATCAGCTCACCCCATTGCTATGTACCTAAGTAAGCTGAGTTATTAGCAGTGTTTTAAAGGATACTGATGACAGCAGGAGACAAGTCTAATCTCAGGGTGGCAGGTTTTAACTCCTACTTTATCCCCATTGTCACTTACAAAAGTGGATAATCCAAACCTTAGAACTGCAGCCACGGGATGCTGGGCAGAGCCAGGGGCTAATGATATGAAGGGACTGGAATTTATTATGGTCACTGACTGGGCACCAGGTGCTCAGAATGACTCCTGGCTATTTATTCATTGATCTCTCCAAGAAACACCATACATTTCCTCCTCCAGCTCTTGGCCTGCCAGAAAGGAGGGGAGAAGCCAACTCTTGGCTAAATATGAAGCTACGAGGAAGACTAAGGGTTAGGTGCTGCCGTTTGCTGGTTTAATTAACATCACAAACCAGCAAAGGAGACAAGAAGTTAACTCCACCAGAAACAAGATGGTTTCAGTTGGAAGTTCACCCTTGATCTTTAACTTATGCTGAGACACTATCCTTATATCTGTAATGGCAGCTGCTAGCTCCTGTCTTAGCTCCTGTCTGGATGCAAGTGTTGTTTTGTATGAGATAAATGATTGAAATTGGTGTTTAAATTTACTCTATTCCCTAATGAATTACTAGATTACCCTAATCTGTTCTCATCTTAAGTAGAATCACACAAATATGGGGCATCCTATACTGTCATAGTATATCATTTGTTATTATATTGTATTAATAGGTTCAGAAATATCAACTAACCATTAAGTGAAGGGACCCTATCACACTCACATATAAAAGCACGAACAAGCAGGACATCATGATGCATGCCTGAAATCCCAGCAACTCTGAAGGCTGAGGCAGGAGGATTATGTGTTCAAAGCCAGCCTCAGCAACTTAGTAAGGTCCTAAGAAACTTAGTGAGACGTTTCTTAAAATAAAAAAATGAGAGGTGGTAGCTCAGTGGTAGAGCACTTGCCTAGCACATGTGAGTCACTGGGTTCGATCCTCAGCACCACGTAAAAATAAATGAATAAAATAAAGGCATTGTGTCCATCTACAACTAAAAATATTTTTAAAAAAAAAATGAAAGGGAGCCGGGCGCGGTGGCGCACGCCTGTAATCCCAGCACTTTGGGAGGCTGAGGCAGGAGGATCGCGAGTTCAAAGCCAGCCTCAGCAATGGCGAGGCACTTAGTAACTCAGTGAGACCCTGTCTCTAAATAAAATACAAAAAAGGGCTGGGGATGTGACCCAGCGGTCGAGTGCCCCTGAGTTCAATCCCCAGTACCAAAAAAAAAAAAAAGAAAAAAAAAGAAAAAAGAAAAGGGCTGGGGATGTGGCTCAGTTTTTAAGCACCGTAAGTTTAATCCCTGATACAAAAAATAAATAATAAATAAAATTTAAAAAAAAACACAAACAAGAAAGCCAACAAATCAACCACAAATATGATTTAAAAACAAGTTTTATTCCTTCTATTATGGAGGAGTCCCCAATGTGTAGTTGGTAGATTTTCTAGAATGTGTTAAAGTGTGCAATTGCAGAGGAGATATTAATAGCAGTGAACTATGTGGGCATTGCCACGTATTGGGCCTAAACACTCCTGTGAATCAAGGAGTTATTGCAAATGCTTGAAAAGAATATTTTAAAGTAGTCCTACTATCAGCATTTTGGTCAATAGTAGAGTGACTCTGAGAAGATAAAATATATTTCTCTTAAAATGAACTGGAAAAATAAGATTCTGTTCTCACCCCTATAATCAGAAATATATTAGATTTTGTTTTAAAGGCCCCATGTAAGCAAGAATAGTGGCTTTATTGGCAGCCCCCCAAAAGAAACACCCATGTTCTGACCTCTAGAGCCTGTGAATTATGCACCTACTTGGAAAATAAGGGTCCTTGAAGAAATATAGAAGGATCTTGGAATGAGGTCATCATACATTATCTGAGTGGATCCTAACTCCAATGACTAGTGTCCTTTTGAAGAAAAGGAGGAGAGAGATTTGATACAGACAGCACTAGAGACAAAGCAAGGTCATGTAAAGACCAAGGCAGAGATAGTTACACAGAAGCAGCCCAAGGAACCCCTGGATCCACCAGAGGAGTGGAAGAAGGATCTCCCGTGGAGATTTTGGAGGGAGTGAAGCTCTGCCAACACCTTGATTTTGTACTTCCAGCCTTTAGAACCGTGAGATAATAAATTTCTTTTTTAAAACACTGAGTTTTGTGTGTGTGTGTGTGTGTGTGTGTGTGTGTTTTGTTGTTGTTGTTTTAATGGTTGTCACACTAGGAAATCAGTTCAGCAAGGTATGACGAATGAATATTTCAGTACTTCCCATTTCATCCAAAAATTGCTTTGGGCACTGACTGGACACAGATCTTCATTCTTTTGCAGAATGATTTTCCATCAATGGAGAAGTTATTTAGTCAAATGAATGCTGGGTTAGGCAAAATTACACTGAAAAATGAGGATTTTTTTTTTTTTTTTCCCTTACCACTTTCCATTATGGTGCTGCGTAGGGGAAAGGATGACGTATCTACAGTATTCCCATTACAGAACCACAAAGTGGCATTACAGGAAATTAAAAAATCTCTTAGAACACTTTTTCTTATTAAAAAAATAATGGGAAAGACATTGTTAACAAGTGGAAACAGTAACCCAGGGTACATGTATCTGTTCCACATTCACTTAATATTATTCTTCCAAGTTGGGAAGGCAGACTTCCAAACACTTCCAAAATTCATCCTTGATAATGACCTAAAACAAAGAAGGCCTTAGAGAGAAGATGTAGGGACATTCACAGAATTCTTTTTACTCTACCTGAGTCTATAGAAAGAATTCACTGTGATAGCATATTCATGTTTCAGAGCAGCCATTTGGTCAAATGATGAGTAAGGAGATAAGAGAGAAACTCAGATATTTTCAACATACTTATTGCATTCCTGTAAACTGCCTTTAATTGATGAGCAATACTAAAATATCTCCATATAAAATCAATCAAAATGGCCCACCATTTAAGATTTTCTGACACCAAGCTGGGCATAATGGTGCATGCCTGTAATCTCAGCAGCTCAGGAGGCTGAGACAGGAGGGTTGTAAGTTCAAGGCCAGCCTTTGCAACTTAGCAAGACTCTATCTGAAAATTAAAAAAAAAAAAAAATTAAAAAGTACTGGGAATGTGGCTCAGTGATTAAATGCTCCTGGGCCCAAATCACCAATACCACAAATAAAAAATTTTTTTTCTAACATAAACTAAGTCTCCCTTGTTATATAATAAGGAAATGAATCTAAACAGCAGCAGAAGAGAAATTTCTGTAGCAGGCTGTTTCAGTAGTGATAATGTTAAATCATACTATTTTTAGGGAAGAAGAACTGGCCAGACCACCTTGTCCACCATGATCTTTATCTCAATAGCTAGAAGAGATCATTGGTATCTCTGATGTTCAATGTGATCCTTACAAAGTAGGGATAACTGTGGGTCAGCGTTCTGTCCCTGTGACCAAGTACCTGCTATGAATCAATGTAAATGACAAAATATTTATTTTGTCTCATGGCTTCAAAATTTTTCAACCCTTGATCTCTTGTCCCCCTTGCTTTGGGCCTGGGGTGATGTAGAACATAATGATGAGAGGTCATGGCAGAATAAAGCTGCTCACCTCATAGCAGCTAGGAAGCAAAAGGAGAGGAGGGAGGGGCTAGTGTCCCCTTCAAGGACATGTCCCCAAAGACCTAAATACCTTCCACTGGACCCCAGCCCTTAAAGTTGCTACCACCTCCCAGTAGCACAACAGGCGGGTGACATGAGACTTCAGGGGACACTCCAGATCTAAACTATAACAACAACATACCCATAAGCATCTACTTTTTAGACCCAATAACCACATTTCTAGGACTAACAGCAATCACACTGATGCATATAGAGGTATCTGTAAGGATATTATTTAGGTGATATTTATTAATAGCTAAAAAACACCCAAACAACTAGAAGTCTCAATATAGATATTAGCTGAGGCTAAGGGTGAAGGCACACACCTGTAATCCCAGCGGCTCAGGGGACTGAGGTAGGAGGATCACAAGTTCAAAGGCAGCCTCAGCAATTTAGCAAGGCCCTAAGAAGCAACTCAGTGAGACTCTGTCTCTAAATAAAATGCAAAAAAGGGCTGGGGATGTGGTTCAGTGGTTGAGTGCCCCTGGATTCAATCCCCAGTACAAAAAAAAAAAAAAAAAAGAAAAGAAAAGAAAAGAAATTAGCTGAAAGATTACCCATGGAGATCACAGAATATACAGCAGCAATTGAAAAGATTAAAAAGATCTATACTTATTGAAATATTGAAAGGGCAGACTACAAATCATTATTTACTGTATCATCTCATTTTCATGAAATATTTACATGCAGAGAAAATAGACTAGAAAGTTACATACTAGGTTTTTGTCTGTGATTTTATCTGGCCAGCTTTGGATGATTTTCACTCTTTTGTGCAAGATATGTGTATGATTCTGTGAGAGGTACCATTTTCCACTCCATAAAAGCATAAGGATGAGACTTTTGATTGTCAATTCCTATTTAAACAATGCTAAATCTCAACTAGGATTTGTTTGTTTATCATCCAACTTCTAGTATTTCCATGTTAACACTCTTTAGAGTTAAATGGTAAAAAAGGCACATATTTGCTAACCTTGGCTTCATAATTTCTTTTCCTCTCTTCCTTTCTTCCTTGACCCCATCTCTCTCTCTCTCCACCTCCCTCTCTTTCTCTCTCCTCTTCTCTTTTATACATAATAGAAGACTCCAGAGAGGGGGAGGAAATCAAACTCTTAACCTAAATAATCAGAGCATAGTATTAATGGTTAGTTCAATTATACTTAATATTTTTGAGGTCACAGACCCTCACAGAATTTGATGAAAATATTGATGTTTGCTCCAGAAAAAGCATATAGGAACAACTTGGTATATTTTGGAGAGAAGGTGGTGTTTGTGAACTGTCTGGAGCCCATCACACATCAATTTCAGGTTAGGACCTCCTGGAAGATATCATCTTTTATATTCCCTGTAGCTGAATTCTTCTAGGCCAAGGGAAGGGTCAATGTTGTATTCCTATCACTCTACTGCACTAAAAAAAATTCTTTGTCTTTCAACAAATTCTTATAAATGAAAAAAAAAATTGAAGGGCAATCTTATTGTCTATTGCACTCAGGAAGCCCCTACATCTGTGGGGCCCAACTATTATATTTGAAAGAAGTTGAGTTCTCTACATTTGAGAATGTCTATTGCTTGACAAAAAATTAATGTGTTGAATTTATTGTATATATGATCAAATACCTTGACTACCATATGTGGCAAGCAAACATATACCCAGGACACAAGCAGTGAGATGCTCAAATTTCTGTTAGCCACTTCTGAGTGAGTTTCAATTTAACCTTGTTCACTAGGACCTGAGTGAGCTCCTTTGCTGGAGAAGCAAAAATAAATATAAATAAATAAAAATAAACTTGCTTATTACCCCCAAAGAGGAAATGAGAAGAGATGGAGGCAAAATGTGACACTAGGAGATAGGCAAAAGGTCTAGATTGGAAGAGATTTCCCCTCCCCAGAAGCAAACCATGTAAACTGGTGAAATTATTTGAGTTACAAAATACTAAAGTGGGAGGAGATTTTTCTTTTTGCCCCCAATGCAAAACCTTGAAAAAAAAATTAAACTTTGTTTTTAGCCTGCCTTGAAGGCAAATTAAGTTGAAGGGGATGGGTGCAGAGATAAAAGCAGTGGTTCCATCCAGAATTTATACAAATCTATGGATGCCATGGAATGGAGTTCAGATAAAGTTTACCAAAACTCTGAAGGATGTTAGGACCTATATTTTTCGGGATTGCATATTTCTAATATTTAAATTATAAATGTTTGATTCATTTATAATTCAGATGTGTTCTTTTAAAGAAAAAAATATCTTGGTTTTAAGAATTCTAATACATTTATCTTCATGGTCTAAATTTAGGCATATTATATAATTCACCACAACTTCTGGGCTTTCTTTGCTATGAATGTTTTTCTGCAGAAGTTGAAGGTGAAAAAGAAACTTTGAATAGTGGAATCTCTCCATTCCTGCTCCAAATTATTGAAATGAGGCTCCAGAAGCATTTTTGGTCCTTTCATAAATAATTGTCTCTGTCCAGAGGCTGCTGTTGGCCTGGACCATCCACCTTGTGCAAAGTTTCCATGACAGGATTACCACTTAGAATCTCACCTTCTCCTTTATGAAGGAATTTTCTTTCCCCCACAGGTGATTCACTGGCTATTTGGTCAATATCAAGTTGATTGATTCTGATTCTCAGTTTTGGACAGGACTGCTTGGTTTCTGGTCAGATGTTATTTTAATCTGTCAGAATGGAGCTTACAAGGAAATTGGTGGGGGAGTAGATAGAATATAAAGGCCAATTATGAAGCACCTAGATTGTTTTCTCTAATTTTACTTTTTAAATTGCCTGTGGTGTACAATTCTATGATTGTTATCACGTGGATAGATCCTCATAAACACCACCATAATTAAGATACAGAGAGGAGTTCCATCAAAACACTCTTATGTTACCACTTTATGGTGAGATTCTTTCCCACCAGATAACTTCTGGCAACCACTGATCATTCTAGCCATGGCCTTTTGAGATCAACCTGCAAATGAAACCAGACCTTTACAAAGTGACTATCTTTACTTAGCATAATGCCTTTGAGAGTTATCCAAGCTGGGCATACAAACATCTCATTCTTTATTATTACTGAGTAGTATCCTATTGTTACTTTGTACCTTTTTTTTTTTTTTTTTAATTCCATCCAGCAAAGACATTTGGATTTTTCTCCAGTTTTGAATGTTACACATAAAACTAACAGGAACACTCACGTACAGGCTTTTGTATAAACATGAATTTCCATTTCTCTAGAGAACACACCAAGGAATGGACTTACCTTGGTTTTTAAAGAAAACAAAATGGAACAGGTAATGGTAGTCTCAAATTGTTTAAAATTAGTTAATCCTTCAGAAATTCTACTTTTATTGATGTCGTTTTTGTACTCAGTATGAAAAAGAAATGAAGGATTGCAAAAACAAGATGGGCTGGGAAACAGAACCACAAGTCACTAAGAAGCCACATATATCTCTGACTATCAAACAATGTTTGGCACAAAAATTTGTCAAGTTAATTCCTGCAGGGAGTACTAAGTAAAAATAGAGCAACGGTAATGGATAGTTAATTTTCATATAAAGACAAAAATAGGTGTGATATTTCCAGTGTGGGGGTAGAGCTGGAACTCCCATAAATCCACTGAGGAAAACTTTTCAGAGTTTATATATACCTTAAGGGATTATATATACCTTAAGGGATTGGGTATAGGGAAGGGTTACTCTCTTTAACAGTTTTAGGAACATGATTTTTTTTAAGGGTTGAGAAGAGACACCTCATTGACACTGTGAATTAGATGTGTACTGTGGATCTAGTTATTGTTCATCATGATTCTTATACATAAAATGACCTCAAGGTTTATTAAAACAGTATAAAGTTTCCCATTTTGTCAGAGCACCACAAACTTGTAAATTGCCTTGGGATATTTCCATTTTCTGGCTTGACATTGAAAAATGCAGTTCATCCTCAAATTAAACATTATAAAAGAACCCTACTTTTACCAAATTCCTATTTATAGACTTGAGTGCATTAAGCAGTTTCTACAATCTTACCCTCAGATGACCCTTCTGTTGAATTTTTTTCTTTTAGTTTTTAGTCTCATGAGTGGTAATAAACTCGATAGGTCTCACTAAAAAGTCCATCTTAATTTAATCCATAAAAATCCATAAAACAAGCAACAAAATCCTTGCCTGCTTTTTTCTGTTTTTGTTAACTTTGCTTTACTGTGACCAAAAGACCTGAGAAGTACAACTTAGAGAAGGAAAAGTTTATTTTGGCTCATGGTTTCAGTGGTTCAGTCCAGGGTCAGCTGACTCTATGCTCTGAGCCCAAGGTGAAGCATACTATAAGGGCAGAAGGACATAATAGAGGAAAGCAGTTTAGGGCATGGCAACAAGGAAGCAGAGAGGGCTCTGTTCACAAGGGACAAAATAGAAACCCCAGAGGCATGCATCCAGTGACCTCCAGCCATACCCTAGCTGCCTACAGTTAACACCCAGTTAATCCACATTAGTGGATTAATCCACTGATGAGGCTATACCTCAGTTAACCTTATAATTTCACCTCTCAAAATTCTTGCATTGTCTCACACATGAGCTTTTGGGGATACCACATATCCAAAACTTAACATTTCCTTTCTCTTTCACCATAAGATAAGGAGCTTATACCAGTCATAGAAAAATGACAAGTGACCACAACCATGGAATGGCATGATGGACAAATCAAAGCTCATTACTCAAAATGTGTCTTCCACTTTCCCGCTACATTTGATATTTGAGGACTTTTAGGCACTCTTTGAATAAAGATATTGCCCCTCCCCATTTGTCCCTATTAAAATATATGTAAGTTTATTGGTGTATCATATTTGGTGAAATTGTTAAGAGAGTGAACTAGAAAGTCAAGACCTCAGTGAATATAATGTATTATATTTATCCTTATTGTTTTACTTGTTAGCATGTAGATCATGAGGAAAAGCAGAGCACAAAAGAATTAGGGAGAAGGAATACTATTTAGTCAGTGCAATTTAAGTACCTTAATTGATAATCCTGCTGTCTAACATGTATATTCCTACTCTTTTGAAAGCTCATGCATTACCATGATAATCCTTAGCACCAATTACATAGATTTTATTGCATTAGTGTTTACAGACATTGTGAGTAATGATTGATTGATAGGTACTTAAAAGAAATCATGGCAACAGATGCTTAAAAGAAATCATGGCAACACATGGTATACTTTTGCTAAGGAAATTTTTTTTCCCCATGAATACTTTTTTCCTACTCCATGAATAATGTAAAAGAGTTTGCCTTAACATGACTTACACTTAGGAATGTCTTCTGGTGGAGCCAATGCTCTGGATATTGTAGTCACTCTGCATGTTTACTTTAGCCTTTATGGATTAAAGATATCTTGGAGCGTTCAAGGAGGAGACAGGGGAGCAGAGGAACTTTGAGGTCAAGTCTGAGAGCTAGTCCAGGTTAAATCTTTTTTTTTTTTAATATTTATTTATTTGCTTTAGTTGTACACAATGCATTTATTTTTACGTGGTGCTGAGGATCGAACCCGGGTCGCGCACGTGCTAGGCGAGCGCTCTACCGCTGAGCCACAACCCCAGCCAGGTTAAATCTGTAGGTTGCTCACAGGCCACTATGTTCTAAGTGCAGTGGGAAGCTAGTAGAGATTTTGACAAGGAAGTGGTGTCACCATATATAAAGGTGACTGTGGCTGTTACATAATGGAATATTAAGGCCCAAGATTGCTAGAGCAATAAGACCAAGAAGGGGGCTGTGGACGTGTCTCAGCAAAGGAATCATCTCTTTCGTATGTTATTCTCTTTCCAGAGGAGCCATGAATCCTTAAAGAGAACCCAAGGTGCTCTTGCTACAGGAGCTGTCTCTCAGAATTGGTCTCAGATCTAGGCAAGCTGCATCACCTCCAGCTTCCATAGAGCTCCTTTGGACCACCCTTTTGGGCTTAACATCTGGGCTTTTTGGATGACCATCAAAAGTTCTATCATATACTACATAGGTCCATGTTCTTCAAGAATGACTTTCAATCCCAGATGAATTACCTTGTTTAAAACCCTCTATTTATTTTCCTACTCACTGAGTCTCAGTGCCAGGGCTTAATGTTGTTCTTATCATTTCTTATGCTGCACACTTAGCGAATCTGCGCTTCTCAACTGTAGCTCAGGTATACGCTGTGAAATATGCTTCGTGGTGGTCTTTGTTGTTTCCCTTCATACCAAAGTGTGATGATATTTCATATCATCTTTTTTTCCCATTTCACTTGATGGCAGTGGAGATTGAGATCTTAAAATTTAATTTTCATTTGCAAATCTTTCAAAAAACACATATTTTGCTAAACTTTTCATTTGGAGCATAAGTTCCAAGTCACTTATAAAACATATATATATATATATATACACTTTTTTGAATCACAAACTATCATCAAAGCTGGATATTTCTTCTCCATATACATACAAAAAGTAGAATTATTTATAGGCCATTAAATAAATCTTCCTAAGGCAATGTTTCCCAAAGGGTCAATTTAATTTTTGAGATATTAGAAGATATTATTGCAAAAAAAAAAAAAAAAAAAAAAAAAAACCGAGCCGGGCGCGGTGGCGCACGCCTGTAATCCCAGCACTTCGGGAGGCTGAGGCAGGAGGATCGTGAGTTCAAAGCCAGCCTCAGCAATGGCGAGGCACTTAGCAACTCAGTGAGACCCTGTCTCTAAATAAAATACACACACAAATAAGGTCTGGGGATGTGACCCAGTGGCCGAGTGCCCCTGAGTTCAATCCCCGGTACCACACACACACACACACACACACAAAAAAAAAAAAAAAAAAAAAAAACAAAAACAAAAAAACAAAAAACCGAGTTCCTAATTTCCCATTATTTTTTAAATAAAATGTTACAAACAATTTGTTTTTTGTGGGATAGGATTTCTTAAATCCTACAGGATGAAAATGTGCTATGAAGCTCTTCAGGTGAGAGAGATTGCTGAAATCTACCACATTTCTCAAAATAAATTGAGAGGAGAACCCCTTTGTATAAAGCATTTACAAGTAGTAGTCTATCGATAAATTTTACTTGAAGGTATTTCTGTATTCAAATATCAGTCTGGAAAGTCATTGTTTGACTCAAAATAAAGAAGGAACTGTTTTTTACATATACTTCATATTCTTAGATACCTTGGCTAAAACTGTAGGACAAGGTAGGGCAACATAGAATATTAGATGCATGAAATTTTGGAATTTTAGGGGTCTGAATTTCTGATGAGAAAATTCAGAGCGAAGTCAGGTGACTTGCCTAAGGCCACACAGCTGAGGTGGAAGGTAGTATTGTAGTATTATAATTCTTAATCTTTCACTGTGATGATCATGCCTACCCTCTATGAGTGGAGAATCTATTTTTATCCCAAATCTCTGATTCTCTCATAACCTCCCTTTAATTTTCCAAATTTTTACTCCAGACCATTTAACTGCAAGCCACTAGAATGACAAATATAGAAAACGTATGAATCTGTATTCAAAGAGTGTTGTGAGAGAAACTGATCAAACCTAGAAAGCCAAGACTAAATGTAGATAAAGGGGTAAAAATTCAAACTTGGGTGCAAAAAACAAAACAAAAAAACAAGAGTTGGTGTTGCTTGGTCAGTGTTATCAGTTAAAAGGAAATGGTGTCTTCAGTTATCACTCAACTCAATATCCATCATCAGGGTCACATTGCTGTCTATGAGAAGAGCTGAGTTCATCTTGGGATCCATAAAGGGAAATATAGTATCCAGAGAAAGAGAAAGCAGCCTGTTTCTACCACGTGCTGATGAGCCTTCTAGAATGTTGGCTGAACGTTCAGAAATGGGGACAGCAACTCCGTCTCCTTTTTCTGCATGGCTCCTCTTCCCTCTATTGTCCTGATTTGTGACTTCCAGTTACGCTAGCTGGTTCATCATTTTCTGCCTCAATGACCTCTTCTCCTCCATTCTTGGAGGGCAATGTCTAATGAAGATACTTACTCTGTATGCTACCTGGGGTTTCCTCTTAACTCACTGGATCTTTGAGGTAGGAAGCCTTCCCGACTTTGCCCTTTTATCTTGAATTAAAATGAAAATTCAACAAATGTGGTGAGATGCTAAATCTAATAGCTATTTCACCAAATCTCTGAAAGATGTTGGTTCTCTAGTCATGAATTTTCACCTATTGTTACCTTAATATTTGAAAGTGCTGTAAGAAAAAAAAAATTTTAAACATTAAGAATAAAGAAAAGGGCTGGGATTGTGGCTCAGCGGTAGAGCGCTCGCCTAGAACGTGCGCGGCCCGGGTTGGATTCTCAGCACCATGTAAAACTAAAGCCACATTGTATACAACTAAAGCAAATAAATAAATATTAAAAAAAAAAAGAAGAATAAAGAAAAAAGCAATTCTAATAATACTACTTATGGATACTTTTAGGATGATTATGGATTTTTTGTTTTTAACTTCCCAAAATTAATTCATACTGAATTGGAAGACTATATTTAAGAATTACATATTTAAAAAAAAATACAACTTTCTCATTCAGTTTTGTTTTTCCTTAGTGAAACTCCAGTCATCCAGGCATTCAAGGTTTTAACTATTATCACTATTATTCATGTTTTAAAAGTTGCTAGTTGGAGCTGGACATGGTGGCACAGGCCTGCAATCTCAGTGACT
Organism: Tamias sibiricus; assembly: GCA_025594165.1. Lineage (NCBI taxonomy): Eukaryota > Metazoa > Chordata > Mammalia > Rodentia > Sciuridae > Tamias > Tamias sibiricus. The sequence goes on from CM046675.1 coordinate 20,105,473, forward strand.
TGGGAGTCTAAGGCAGGAAGATTACAAGTTTGAGGTCAGCCTCAGTAAACTAGTGAGAACCTGTCTCAAAATAAAAAATAAAAATGGCAGCCAGGTGTGATGGCGCACACCTGTAATCCCAGCACTTGGGAGGCTGAGGCAGGAGGATCACAAGTTCAAAGCCAGCCTCAGCAATGGCAAGGCACTTAGCAACTCATTGAGACCCTTTCTCTAATAAAATACAATAAAGGGCTGGGGATGTGGCCCAGTGGTGGAGTGCCCCTGAGTTCAATCCCCGGCACCAAAAAATAAAAATAAAAGAAATAAAAATGGCTAGGGATATGGCTCAGTGGTAAAGCACCCCTGGGTTCAATAACCAGTACAAAAAAAAAAAAAAGTTGCTAGTTAAGAACATAGAAATATCAACAAACATTTGATTTCTATAATATTGCTATTTAAAGGGAAACTGAAGAGAACTTCAGTAATAAGGAAACAGAAAAAAAGAAGATTATAGTAACAGAAAGAAAGGTACAAGTGAAAAAACAGGGCTCAGCCACTGGTTAAGGGGTACAATAGTTTCAAAGATAGGTCTTTCTCTGGGAAAATTGCCTTTAGTGTTCTTCCTTTGCCCTACCTATTGTGCTTTATGCTCTTTGACATAATTCACTGCTATTTAATACACTCAATTGCACAAGAATTTATTGAGTCACTGTGTGAGGCTATGTACTTTGATTTTCTGGAGTCTTCAAAAATAAATATTTAACCTGAAATCACTTACAGTCAAGTAGAAGAGATCATATACGCACTTACAAATAACTGAAATGCAATGCAGAGTTGGACACAAGTCACAAATACAGGAGCAAATTGCCTTTGGGGACTGCTAAGTGGGTCACATCACCCCCTTTCCTATCAACAAGGTTGTCAGCAGGGAACAGAATTCAATTCAGATGGTTCTAAAAACTTTAATGAAGGAACTATTTACAGAGGTATAGATAGGTTCAGAAGAACTCACAAAGGATATTGAAGTTGCAGAGACTAGCAACCACAGGAAGCTGTTAGAACTTTGGTCCTTAAGGGGCCAGGGGAGGAAATCGTGTTACTGAAGCCCAATAAGGTGGAGAGGAGGGTGCCCTGCAGGAGCTGTAACCACAGTTACAGGAAAGTAACCACTGCCAGGAAAAAAAAAAAAAAAAAAAAAATAGGGAGGCGGGGGCTGGAACATGTCATGAGAAATCAATGCCTCTCACTCTCTTCCCAATTTTGGATTTCTTACTGTAATGTTCTACTGGCCAAGACCAGTGAAGTCAACTGATGGGGGAGGCTGAGTAATGTAGTCAGTAAGATAATGTAGCCTCGTAGGACACTGATCAGGATAGGCAAGGACAGAAGAGAGGTCTCATGATGAGGGAGGTTCTCGTTGGAGGTTAATACCACACAATGATACAAGCCTTGGGACCCAACAGCATATCTAATATCAGGAGAGAACATTCCCAGGTGTGTGAAAGGATGGAAAGAAGGCAAGGGAGTAGGAAATGAAAGACATGAACTCAGAGTGGCTAAAAGATATGGTATGTGTCAGAGAAGTGGTCTTACAATGAAATGGGGAAAAGCATTTCGTGTCAACCCAGGTGGCTTGTCCTGTGGGTGGTAGTCTAATGGTCTTGACTTAGAGAGCTTGGTGGAGAAATCTACCTTGTGTCAGAAAGGATAGCTTGGAGGTCCCAGAAACTCTGCAGAGAAACCAGGCAGGAGAATAGTGTGGTCAGTGTAATAAGCGAAGATGCTGGTCTGAAAGGAATGGGAAGACCTTAGGAAATCGTGGTTCTACAGCCAACAGGAATTAGCAATGGATTAGATATAGAAGAAGATGTAATAATAAAGTCTTTGAATCTGGGTAATCTACCTTGTTCCATAGCAGAAGGAAATAGAGCAAGGAAGAGATGAATTTATTTCAGTTACTTGTGCTGGACCCATGGAGGGTTGGCATGGATCATAGCCTGACATTGTATATTTTGGGGAGGACTTAACTGCACAGAGATGGTAGTAGCTTCCTTAAAGTAAATAAGAGTTTCCAAGAATAGGAAATAATAATGGATTTATTAGGGGCAATTTGGCAAATCACATCTTAGTAATGTGATTATATAAAGGTGTCAATATAAGATGTAGAAAAGGGACATTTTGGGGTGGGAGAAGAAAAGAAGAAAATACCAGGCCATTAGAGGCCAAAGAAAGAGGTATTTTCAAGGTAAAACATTTCTAAAAAGAACCAGGACTGAGAAAGTCTGTTGGAGTGGGCAATTATGTAAATTACTCTTTCAGAGATTTTGATGGGGAAGGAGCTTTGTGAGGACAGGGAGGTGGCCAGGAAGTAATGGGGCTTTGTTTCTGTGAGAGAGGAGACCCAACCATGTTAGGAAGGAGTGGGAAAATAGTCCTCTTATTCTATTTCCTGCCAATTTTTGTATAGCTGAAACATTATTAGTTGTTCTCAAAAAAATTAATAGCAATACACTAGGAGACCACAGGAGGGAGACACTACTTTCTAAAAGTGACTCAACGAATAATTAAATCACCATATTTCAATGCTAAATTAGCAACTGGAGCTTTTACATATTTATTTTTCCTGTTTTAAAAAAAATGAAGGAACAGTTTTAAAACTTTAGTGGGACATTGGGACATTTGTCTTGGACATGCCGATTCTTCCTTTAACCTAATATAACTTTTTCTTTTTTTTTTTTTTTTTAACCTTTATAGACCTTGACTAGGGATATAAATTATCTTCCACTGTCTTCTTAGTAATTATATCCCATGTACATGTGGTAAGTGTTTAAAATGTGTGTGTGTGTGTGTGTGTGTGTGTGTGTGTGTGTCTTTCTGAAGTTCTTCATGGTGAAGTTGAGTGTTCAAATGGCTGGATTAAGTTGGTATTTCTATGCTAAAAATGAGATTTTCGTTAAGGATGTGATGTTACTATTTCTGGTTCAACATAGGCTACCCTTCCCCACTATCTTGTAATGAGTGAGTCACATGGCTTGCTTTGCATAATGGAGAGTAAGTAGGAGGGATGTGTTTAAAGACAGAGCACACCAAGCTTTCTTCTACTCCATGGTGAAAGAGCAAAAACTCATTCATACAAAACCCCCTAGTGACTGCAGACAACGTAGTGTGTCTCAGCCAAACTATGTGCATCTTGAGACTTTGTTCACATCGGGTGTCTTTTTTTCTCTAGGAGACATGATAGTATTTTAGACTTAGTAGGTAACATTATCTACATTACAACTCTTCAAATCTGCCATTATAAGTATTTTAGTGCTATCATAGATTAAAAGTAAATAAACAGGCATTGCTATTTGCAATAAAACTTTCCTTGTGAAAGTAGATAGCAGACAGATTCAGTCTATGAAATTTTTGAAATCTGCTCTAAGGTCCTGAGTTGTTGAGTTTGTTGTAGCAGCATAACATAGACTGTACTGTCTGATATAACTACTACTTACACTTAAAGGAGATTTGCTTTAGAAAAGTAACTGGGTGCAATGGCAATTTTGTATTTCTTTGTGAGAGTATTTGTTAAAATAGGACCAGGTAAAAGTGATTTGTGTTCAGATCTTTTACAGAATCATAGCAGGAATCAATGAAATAGCGTCAGTAAAAACTACTTGGGACAGTTACTTAAGAAAAAGTGGGTCACCTAGAAATTTTACTCAATATTGAACACATACACACACAAAAGTAAAAAAGAAAAGAAAAAAAAAGAAATTTTCTCTGAAAAGCTGTAGCAATGGTGGCCAGGAAAGTAGTAACTAGAAAACAAGTTATATCTAAGCAGAGGCTTATGGAAATATATCTTCTGATATTTTCCATGCCATTTAAACCCTAACACAAATATTAAATGAGTTCAAATTATAATTATAGAGGTTTATAAAAATGTCAGAGGTAGGATTTAGGGATGCTAGCAATTATCCACTTCTCAAGTTTTGGGGTTGGTGGTATAGGTGTGTTGATTTTATGGAAATGTATCCAGTTGTATACCTGGGCTTGGCATCCTTTTCTGCATGTATGTTATATTTCAATTAAAAAAGGTTTCCAAATATAGTCATTTAAAGAATTAGAGTGAGAGCTGGGATTGTGGCTCAGCAGTAGAGCGCTCGCCTAGCATGTGCGCGGCCCGGGTTCGATCCTCAGCATCACGTAAAAACAAAGGCATTGTGTACAACTAAAGCAAATAAATAAATATTAAAAAAAAAAAAAAAAAAAGAAGAAGCCAGGCGCGGTGGCGCACGCCTGTAATCCCAGCACTTTGGGAGGCTGAGGCAGGAGGATCGCGAGTTCAAAGCCAGCCTCGGCAATGGCGAGGCACTTAGCAACTCAGTGAGACCCTGTCTCTAAATAAAATACAAAAAAGGGCTGGGGATGTGACCCAGTGGTCGAGTGCCCCTGAGTTCAATCCCTGGTACCACCAAAAAAAAAAAAAAAAAATTAGAGTGAAAGAAATCATTTCTGAAACGTTATGTAATTAATGCACAATCTGGGTTAAAGAGTGATTTGGAAAGTGTGATTGTTAGGTCAATACATTTCAGCTTGCTATGGTATAGTCAAGAGCTCTCTAGGCAAAACTGTATTGGGGCTTTACTTCCACATTGCCTATTTTCTAAAACAATGCTTCTTTGGGGGCTAAACCTTACATTGGGTAGATATCTTTTTGATAAGAAAATGCCCCAATTTCTCTTCTGATCAGCCAAATTTCTTATGTCCATCAGATTTTCTGTCCTGAAGGCAAAGGTATCTTCCTTGTCCACAGCCTTTATTTCTTATCTCCCTTCTGTCCGTGTTGCTGATTTCTTGCCTCATTGCAAATGGAAACCTAAACCCAGGATTCCTTAGGGGACCTGAGAGGATCTTGCTCACCAGAAGCAAAATCCCTGGCAAACAAATTTTTGCAGCTCTATCAAAAATAAATAAAAAATAAATAAATAAATAAATAAATGGAGGGGGAATTGGCAAGTACAAAAGGTAATCTGGCAGGGAAATATCCATTCAATTCTCTGACCTATAAACAGACTGAATCCAGATGAAACACTGCAGAACTGAGAATTTTCAGAAAATTATCAAGTTCCCACAATGTAATAATTAGTTACGATAAAAAAGAAAAATATGTTAATAATATCAGAAACCTGGCTCTATTTTATTTTTTTCACTGTGTGAGAGAGTTAAGATTTAATATAGATATACTTAATTCATTATTCCAGAGCACTTTTGCCCTGCTATTTATTTATTTATTTATTTATTTATTTATTTAATTTTTTAAGCTGATTTTCTTGACCATACTGACAATTATGTTTTCTTGGTCAAGTTCCTTTATTGAGACTGACTTCCTAAGTAGATAGTTAATTTAATCTCCTTTCAATAGAAATTTTGGCTTAATATTTTAATAGCTTAAAAGAAGATGATTATTATATTTAAAATAAGAGGCATATTGTTTTCTAATTAGACTTCAGAGTGTAATATGTATTTTCAATAACAAATTGTTGGATTCATTATGAACTATATGAACATAGTACAAGGACTTACATAATATTTTTATTTTTTATTCTAAGTTGTTAAAAATTACAGCAGAATGCATTATTTTTCATATTACACTTATAGAGCACATTTTTACATATCTCTGGTTGTATACAAAGTATATTCACACCATTTGTGTCTTCATACATGCACCTAGGGTAATGATATCCATCTCATTCTACCGTCTTTTTTTTTTCTTCACCCTTTTGCCCCCTCCCCTCCCCTCACTACCCATTGGCCGTTCTAGTGTTCCTCTAATCCTCCTATGCTCCCCATCCCAACCCCACTGTGAATCAGCCTCCTTATATCAGAGAAAACATTTGGCATTTAGCTTTTGGGGATTGGTTAACTTCACTTAGCATTATATACTCCAACTTCATCCATTTACCTGCAAATGCCATGATTTTATTCTCTTTTATTGCTGAGTAATACTTCATTGTGTATATATACCACATTTTCTTTATCCATTCATCTATTGAAGGGCATCTAGGTTGGTTTCACAGTTCAGCTATTGTGAATTGTGCTGCTATAAACATTGATGTGGCTGTGTCCCTGTAGTATGATGTTTTTAAGTCCTTTGGGTATAGACCAAGGAGTGGGATAGCTGGGTCATAAGGTGGTTCCATTCCCAGTTTTCCAAGGAATCTCCATACTGCTTTCCATATTGGCTGCACCGTTTTGCAGTCCCACCAGCAATGTATGAGTGTGCCTTTTCCCCCACATCCTCTCCAACATTTATTGTTGTTTGTGTTCTTAATAGCTGCCATTCTGACTTACAGCTTACATAATATTTTAAAAATGTTTTTTTCTCTTGTGAAATTATCTTTTTTTTTTTTTTGAAAATCAGCAAATACAACCACAATAGTAACAATATTGGGCTTGATATTTTAATAAGCACTTTCTGAGGTTTCAGAGTATAATAGAAAAATTTAGATTATGAGTAGGGTCCATTAGGATTGATTTTAAGTTTGATCTCCACCACTTGTATGCTTTGTGATGTGAACAATTTCTTCTTTTTTTTTTTTTTTCCTGGCACTGGGGGTTGAACCCAGGGGTACTCAACCACTGGGTCACATCCGCAGCCCTGTTTTTTTTTTTTTGAGACACGGTCTAAGTTGCTTAGGGCCTCGCTAAGTTACTGAGGCTGGCTTTGGACTTGTGATCCTCCTGCTTCAGCCTCCTGAGTTGGTGGGATTACAGGTGTGCACCACTATGCCCAGCAAGCAATTTAATTTCTATGAGCCTGAATTGCCTTATCTGTATCACAAGCATATAAATTCCTGCTTCACATAGATTATAACCTGGATTAAATCAGACAATAGACAATCAATAAAAGCATCTAATTTAAGTTATATGAAGTCTATTAAGAAATGGCTGAATCTGTCAACTGCTTTAAGGAACAATCCTTGGATCTTAGTGACTTACAACCACAAGCCAAATATATCAGTTGTTGTGGACTGACATATACAGTTCAGTGTTTCTTTTCTTTCTGGGACTTAGGCCCAAGGTGTGACTACTACTTTAGACAGACCTTGCAGAGGAAAGGAACAAACAAGACTGTATCAAACTTCCCCTTAAAAGTGGCTTATTTAACATCTGCTCACATTTCATTGGCCAGAGCAAGTCACATGATGGAGACGGAGAAAGGGGCCCTACCTGAACTCTGTAGGGATCCTCTACAAGGCATGCATTCATGGATGGAAAAGGAGAACATCTAAATGGGGAAAAATATAATAGGCTTCAATGATATCGCCCATCAGGGCATTGTGGAGTAATGATCTTTTGCCTGAGAATCTTAAGAAATGGTGATAATTTATACCCAGTCATCCAGTATAAACCAAAACAAAGAAAGAAAGCAATATGAGAATTTAAAGTTGTGCAGAGCCTTTTTAAAGGCTACATTTGTGTGCACGTGCATACAGTGCACAGTGTAGCTAAAGAGACAGCTTTACATGTGTGTAATTTACAGATGAGCTGTTTAATTATGAACTTATTTCTGGACCTGTTAAGAGCAAATGAAAAATACACCTATTTGTAAACTTGGTAAATAGGCCTCCCACACATGAGGAACAGCTTGTTTCAGAGTTCAAAATATAATGCGATTAACTTTTAATTTCAGTTGGAAAAAAAGAGTAAGTTACCCATAAATTGAATTACAAGAGTGGTTTCACTTTTAAAAACTGAATTAAGGGTTTTGAAATTAATTTAGTTTTGAACAGAATGTGCTTAGTGTAATTTTGTTTATTAGCCTGCCTTTGGACTACCTCTTTTGGACAAAACACAAGGCAGTTCTACAATGTAAATGACTCCTTATCTATCTATTGTCCTACTTTTTAAAATTAGGAAGTAGGAAAAAGGTAAATAATTCTCTTTGATGAATGAATCATTAAGAATTTTGAAGGGCTGCTGTTACCTCAAAGGTATAGTTCCTTAGGAACCCAAGTTCTGAATGAAAGAGCTTTTTCATTTCTAATCTTGCCCCGTAACTGTTCAGATTTATGTTTGGGGAACTTAGCACAAACTTTACTACATTCAGATTCCTCCTCTGAAAAACTAGAATAATGATAACGTTGCTCAGATAATTAAATGAGAACCATATGCCCAGCAAATACTCTTACTTATTAAAGCACAGATTTTTATTATGCCCAATTTTATAGAATATTATATTGCAAAAATGCATTACTGACAATTACTAATAAACACATGTGAGATATTTAAAAATATTTTGCATACATAAATGAAATGATATTGTTGAACATATGTTTTATCCTGAGCTTGTGGCTGGCTAGACATTTGGGATATAGAGATGTGCAAAAATGGGGATGGTACCTAGCCTAATGGTAGATGCACTAAGATTATAATGTACAATGAACACATGCAATAGATAACTGCAGTACAACCATTTACCATTTTTGGATGTTTCTCAAAGGATCCTACTACAGAATACTCTGAGATGTTACTGGTCTACACATAAGACTTTTGCTTACTCTAAGACTGATGTGTGGAAATGAGTCACTGAGCTAGTAAGTGAGCCTGCGTCTGTGTTAAGCATATGCTTCAATTTTGTTTGATTTTGCACTTTTAGCTAAGAGCAGGGTGACTGCTGTTCCAGGAGTAATTAATGCAGTGTAGTTCTATAATAGTAATACTATCCGGTGGTACAGGTACCTGTTCCTATAGAACAAGATCCCCTTTAATATAGTAGCTTAAAGCAGAAGTGAGCATTTATTTCATAGTTTCTGTGAGTCAGGGATAATTTGAGTAGTTCAACTGACTCAAGAAATTTTGGTCTATTTGCAAATTAGAGCTGAAGTATCTTGAAGGCTTGACAGGTACTGGAGGATCTACTTCCTAGATTGTATTTGCATGTGCCTAGCAGGTTAGCACTGGTTGTAGGGGTAGGTGCCCAGTTCCTTGGCACATGAACCTCCCATGGTGTGTGGGAGGGCACGAGGTTGGGCAGGGTGGTGCATGCCTATAATTGCAGCCACTCTGGGGGTTAACGCAGGAGGATTTGCAAGTTCAGGGCCAGCCTGAGCAACTTAGTGAGATCCTGTCTCAAAAAAAAAAAAAAAAAAAAAAAAAGAAGTGCTAGGGATGTAATTCAGTGGAAGGATGCCCCTGGGTTTAATCCCCATTACTGAAAAAAAAAAAAAAAAAAAAAAAGTCAATAGAGATGGTTAGCTCATGGGAAGTTGGTTGAATGTCTTCACATCATGGTAAGTGGCAGGATAAGTGGTCTCAGAGGATTCACAGAAGAAGCGGTGTGGTCTATTTTTTTTTTTTTAATATTCTTTTTTAACTTGTTGATGGACCATTATTTTATTTATTTATATATATGCAGTGCTGAGAATCAAACCCAGTGCCTCACACATGCCAGGCAAGTGCTCTACCACTGAGCTACAACCCTACCCGACATGGTCTTTTGTGACACAATCTCAGAAGTCATATTCCTTCACTTATGCAGTATCTCATGGTTACACAGTTCAGTTGTTTACAATGTAAGAGGAATCAGACATTAACCTAAGAAACAGGAAGTGAGAATAATTTGGATCCATTTTAGAGACTAGCGAAATAATAAGAATTGCATGTGTGTATATGCACTGAGTTAAACTGAAAGGATTTGGAATTATACAATGATACTCAGTGAAAAATATCCCTCTTGTTTTAAAAAAGAATATATAACTTTGAAATTGCAGAACATAAGTATTAGGACAGATATGAAATATTTAGCTAGGAAAAACTTTTAAGTAAAATCTTTTTAGACCATTATCAGTGAGAAATTTGTACTTTCTGTTGAGAACAAAACTATTTTTAAGAATTCATTTTATGCTTGAAGTGATTACATGAAATTCTTGATCAAGACTTTTACATGACTCTCTTCAAATCCTTGATAAACATCTTCAACACAAAGCTTCATTCAAGTCCATAGATATTAAGATAATAAAAATCATTTTTATAACCATTTAAAATTTATATCAAATCTATTTAAAATTATAACATCTCTTTCTTTTCAACTTATTGTGAAAATGTGAATAGATTTAAAATTCAATCAATTTTTTTTCTTGTCAAGCATTTCAAAGTAATGATGAAACTATAATTTACAAAATGTACTGCCTTGTTGGATTAGGGACCCTACAATGAGCTTGGATGCCTCCAAAATAGCATGAGACAAACACAAGAAAAAACACATCAGACGATGGACAGAAAAATCAATAGATGAGACAATTTAGATTTCAGACTGCTTGCTGGAGTTGGAGCTATCAGGAAGCCCTGCTTAGCATCTCCCTGAATAGGCCTTTCTGCTGTTCATACTTTGGCTCTGTGAGAAGTTGACAGTGCACCTCATGTGCAGTGGGGAAGACCATAGTCTGCAGCTGGGTTTTGAAATAGATGGACATATATTATTAGTTCATGTCCTTGGCCAAATCAGCACATCAGGGTAATGATGAAAAGTAATGATGAAACTAGATATTGTTTATTCTTTTTACTGCCAGTCAGGTCCATAGGCCTACTTAGTGGTTCCTCTTAGGGTTACCTTCTAGGGAAGTCTGAAGACTGCACACATTTAAGCATGGGGATTCTAGGCAAGTAGGCACAAGTGCACTGGATCCATATCTCTTGTAAACTCATAACTCATAGTCTACAGTAACAATAGTATGTTGCACAGCAATTTTTCAAAGATAGACCCTGCAGACCATGGCAGTTCCATAGTCTTATAATGGAGCTAAAAAATTCCTGTTGCTGAGTGATGTGGCCCCTGTTTAGCTCATAGCACAACTCATTACTCATGTGATTGTGGGGATACTAGCATACACAGCACTGTTTTGTTAGTTATATAAGAGTATAGCACATACAATAATATGCAAAACATAGCACCTTGTAATGATTATAAATGATTGTTACTGGTTTATATATTTACTGTACTTTACTTTTTACTGTTATTTCAGAGCGTATTCCTTATACTTATGTGGACAAAAAAGTTGAGTTTATATCTAGATACGATGTTACTTTGGCAACGGTCTCAAATATTTCAAGTTTATTTTGCATCTTGACTGCATCAAGAGGCTATGTAGAGTGATTAACCTATACCATCTAGTTTGTGTAAGTGTACTCTATGACATTGAAACAAGGATAAAAATTACCTAATGATACATTTATCATATCCCATTTGTAAGTGATGCATGATTGTATTTCACTTTGAGTCTGATGAAATTTGTCTGTCAACTTTGTCTATCAAGTGGTTTTATCAATTTTATAAAATAATAATCCTGGCATCTTCATAGTTCTGAAAGTATTTTGAAGTTTCCAGTAAAATTTATTGTATTTTAAGAATGAATTCAATGTATTAAGTTCAATGTATTAAGTTGTATTTTGAGAGAATATTACATGCAGTATTTTTCCAAATTGACTTATTCTTGAACTCTTCAGGGAAAGTTTAGTTGAATGATTTTAGAATATTGACAATTAGGCATTGTTCATTATGACTCTTGAAACAGCCATTATCAATATTTCAATTTAAGCTCAAGAGTCTAGGATTACTTCAGAAATAAGAGAATCCAGAAGAAACAGCAAATATGACATCAAGTTATTTTCTAGTGCTCTGCATTTCTCTTTGTGGTCTCCATTTATAAGCAGCCCCAGACTGACTTTCTGCTCCATACTACATTTAGCTTAGTGAGGGTAGCTCTTTATTAAGTAGCTCCAACACAGGCTCAGTATTGGGTCTTATTTCCCTGTTCAAGGCATGGTTACTGAGTTGTGCTATGAGTTAACAGGGCTATGTCACTCAGCAACAGGGATTTTTCAGCTCCTTTATGATGCTATGGAACCACCATGGTCTATGGGGTCCATCTTTGAAACATCACTATGCGACCAACATGTGACTGATATTACTCTGGACAAGTGAGTTATAGGTTTGCAAGAGATATGGATGCAGTGCACTTGTGGGTAGAAGTGAGGCAAAACATTGCCTACTTTCCAGAGGCCCCAGTGGTCAAATTTGTTCAGAGTCTTCAGGCTACCATGGAAGGTAACCCTTAGAGGAACTCAGGAGAAGCCAAGCAAGGTGGCCAGTGGTGAGGAAGTTACTGGCCTGTGTCCTGTAACTGTTGAAGGGGATAGAGCGAATCCCATTCAAACCATGTGACTAAGATATAGGAGAAGCATGATTTCTCAAAGGACAATGGGATGCTGTAATCAGAAATATACAAACCCCCCTTTTTCTCTCATCCCCAAATCCATTCTCTCTGCTCATCTGAATTTCAAAGGAGCAAAGATTTGGATATATATTTGGAAAGAATTACCCAGGAAATGAGGAAGTATTTGTCTCACATATATCTATCCTTTATCATTTCTAAAGATGGGATAATGGCTAGAAAACTAATTGGATCATACATGCATATTGAATCTCAGTCAACATCCCATGCTTCAAAGTTGCACCAGGTAGACTACCAGAAAATGTGGAAGGAACATGTCTCCATTTAACAATTGCTAAGAAATGCGGAGTATGACTCAGTGGGAATGCCCATAGGATCAATTACAGTCCATGTCTAGATGCATTAATATGCTTTCTTCCATTTGACCATATGGATTGTTTACCTAATTGTGTTTCCTTTTTTACCCAGACTGCAAAGAAGTGCAAAAGAAAAATTATTATTTTGCCATAAGAACATTAGTTTTTGTGGCTGTTATGTCCTTTCTCCCAGTACTTGTTTCTTTCTTATTCCAAGTGTAACTCTAGAATAATGGCATAAGTCACACTAAATGATATTGGGAGCAATCTAAGATCCAGATAGGTATGTGGAGTGCCTTTGGGAAGCCTCAAGGCATGGTAACCAAGGTTCACCATAGTGACCATTAGTTAATCATCATGTGCATCTGTACCGAATTGCAAAGCAAGGAACATGTGATTGAGGCCCTACACAAGGCCAAGTTCAAGTTCCCTGGCTGCCAGATGATGTATATCTCAAAAGTAGTTAAGCTCTATTAGGTTTAATGCTCATAAACTTGAAAACATGGTGACTGAGAAGAGGCTCATTTCTGATAGCTGTGGGGTCAAATAGATCCCCAATTGTGGTCCCCTGGACAAGTGGAGGACCCTGCATTCATGCTTCTACTATGTTGTCCCCTCCTTAATCACACTCACTAATAAATCCTGTATCATATTCAAAAAACCAAACTAATAATAAAATATTAATATTGGGAGGAAAAGTTAGAAATTTTTCATTAAATTTCATATTAGAAAAATGAATTCCTATAAAGATAGTAACATTGTATATAGTCATGTGTATCTGTTGTACATATGTAAATGGATAGAATTTATATGAGTGTATATGTATATATATATGGACATATATATATATATACATATATATATATGGATGTATGTATATACACCCATGCATACATGGTAAAGGGATATTAATTTCAGTTTATAATCTTGAAGTATTTCTAATGAACTAAGTTAAAACAAACTTTTGCTATGAGCACCTGTTCTGTGTTAGGATCTGAAGAAACTATAAGGATAGAAATGTGACCCTCCTTTGAAGGAACTGACAAATAATGATGATAATTAAGACAAAATTAAGTGACTTCAAATGATACAAAATATCTCAAGGAGTACAGATAGAAGAGAGTCTATTTGTTAGGGGAAAACAACAAAACTTGATAGTTAACTAGGAGAGATAATTTACCGATTATTTCTTGATAGACTGCATATACTAGCTGGAGGTATTTCTACTTGGGTTTCCAGCTTAACCTAGATTTCTCAAATAACTAGTGACAGTGTGGGTAATGAGGACCTGAGGCAGGTGACCTGCTTCTGACTTAACGGTGGCTTTTGGCAAGTCCCTTCAGCCCTTTGAGCTTCTGTTTCACCATCTATGGAAGGAGACAATGGCCCTACCCACTATGTAGGGCTATTGTAAAGATTAACTGGAAAGGTTTACACAGAACAGTGTAATCATCAATAGAAGTCTAGTTATTGATGGGTTTGGGGTTTTGAGATCTTACCTTAATCTTAATTTAATCTTAACTCTTCTCTAGCAGATATTATATCCCCAAAGTAGAGATTGCATTGTTTACTTTGTTAACTCACAGAGATTCAGGGAAGTCTCTGAGCAGATATATCTCAGTATTTGAAATAGTTTAACATCTCTGAGCACAGATTATCTCATGCTCCCTTTTCAAATTCTCAGCCACTGCACCTGGGCTGGAAATATTCTCATGGTGTAAGATGGGAAGTTCTGAATTATCAACCCTTCTCTGAGTTTGCTCTCTCCTGGAAAATCTAGCTTGTATTTTCCTCTTAATATATTGGATATATATTTTCCTCTTAATAATATGGATATTTTAATGAAAGAGTTTTTAATAATCTGACCCCCACAAAATGTTCAAGTTTATCTACGGTTGTTTCATAAGCAAGAAAACACTAAGTGTGCAACATACAGTAGTTGGAGTAACTTTAAATTAAATCCAAATTCTGAAACTGCATGGAGGACTAACAGTTTTCAGTATTAGAAAACAGGCCGTTGTTTGGTCCTTGGCTCAATTGTGCTTGCAGAATTAGAAGCACAGGAATGTTCGAAACGCTCCTTTCTATCTTACTTTGAAATTAAGGCAAATTATAATCTTTTCTAAGCCCAAAGTCCTAACATTTGACAAGGAGATAAAAGAGGGTCCATGGTACAGACTTGCAGCAGTGTTCATTTGAATAATGTCTGCAAATCACAATGGGTATGCACATTTTAAAAAATATAAGTATACTTGTCTGCAACCATCTTTGGAGTTTCGTTGTTATTGTTGTTTTGTGTTTTTATTTACTGTGGATTGAACCCAGGGGCATTTAACCACAGAGCCACATCCCCAGCTCTTTCTATTTTTATTTTTATTTTATTTTGAGACAGGGTCTCCCTGAGTGGCTTAGGGCCTCACTAAGTTGCTGAGGCTGGCCTTGAACTTATGATCCTCTTGCCCCAGCCTCTCGACACTGGGATTTCAGGCATGCACCGCCATGCCTGGCTCTTTTGGGCCTTTAAACTAGATCATTTGCAATGTATGGATTTTCTCACTCTGCCAAGTTACCTCTCTGATCCAAAAGGAGTTAACAGAACCAAGTGGCTCTGAGCATCTCTTCAACAGCTTGGTGCGCATCAGATAAAGTTGTATTTCCAATTGTCTATTACCTTTGTCAGGAGTGGCCTACTCAGCCTGTTCCTGAAGATTCAATTTCTCTCCTTTGTTTAGGGCCTTGAAATCATTTTGTATTCTAAGCAAACACTCCTAACTGGTGAAACCTCTGATGACAGCTCACATCATCACCAGAGACCTTTAGGTACTTACTCCACTGATTTGCCAAATGTGTTTACATTTAATTAAGAGAACTCTCCTTAACCAGGAGAAAGTTGCTGAATGGGAAACTCAATTGTTTGGAAATTTGCATGTCTCAGGAAGACAAAGGGAAACAAAATTAAATACCATCTTGTTAAAGGAAAATGATTTGCAAAGAATGAAGAACATGACTGAAAGATGATTTCATATCTACCTTTAAATACAAGTTTATAATTCTGGATGAGATAGTCAGTTGTTTTTACTTAATTTTAGAGTTAGAAGTGACTGTAGAATTTGATAGGCTTACCACCCCACCACCACCACTAATGTCTCCTGTAAACTTTTTACTCGATTATTCCCCTCTACCTTTACTTTCTTCTTTCTTCCTTGGAATAAGCTTAGAGCCTATTAATAGGACTCCAGTTCTCTCTGTGCTGTAATTAATAGCACAGATTTAAACAAAACACTTTACTGCTCTCAAACTGGGTTTTCTTATCTGAAAAATGCAGGTGATAATAACAACTATCTCATAAAATTTATGTGAGGATTAGATGAAATAATGAGTGTGAAAAGACCCTCTCCAAACCTGTAAGTCTTTATTATTAGGAGCTAGCAACTTCTTTAAAGAAATAATTTCAAAATTATTCATTCTTGTCTTCATGGAAGACTTTGTTTATCTCACAACAAATAGACTTAGTTTTATTCATTTAAAGCCAGTTTCCTACCATTCTGTCCTCAGATACAAAACTGATGCCTAAACCTTTTTCATTCTTTCTTTGGTTTTTATTAAGGAGGTTTTATTTTTTCATGTGACTGTAATGGTAATAATGTCTCTATTCCTTTATCTTTGCCATTTTGATAGCACATACTAAGTATTTCCTGGGCACTTAACATTGAACAATTTAACATAATTAACTTACCCAACAACTATGATATAAGAACTATAGATTCACCCACTTTAGAAATGGAGAAGCTGGAGTTCGTATGAGAACTTGCCCAAGGTCACACAATGGGTAAGTGGCAGAACTCCAGTCCATGCCCAATTCTGTCAGATCCTGTACACACTGGGTTCCTTTAGCTGTTAGAAATGATGACTTGTCACCTTGTGGACACTGTAAGGTTATCCCAAGAAAAAAAATCCTTAACTGATAGATATCTAGGAGGTCCTTGGCATGGGTTTTGGGAATCTGAGAAACTGCTAGAACTAAGCACAGTTGGTTGTGTGGTAGGTGAGTGTTGTTTTTTTTTTTTTTTTTGTTTTGTTTTGTTTTGTTTTGTTTTTACAGATTCTCAAATTAGAAATGTTAAGACTCCTAGACTGCATTGAAACTTTGATCCTCATCAAAGGCAAGCCTTTCCTAGACTCAGCATTAATGATCGACTTTCTAGTTATACGTGCAAACCCAGACCTGTGCTGAAGAAAATATTATTCATTGGTACTTGCTACAGGAACAATAAGTGGACATTATTCAGCATCACTAGGACAGCTGTAGGGATCACTGCAGTGGGGTTTTCAGTAGAGGAGAGATTGGGCCCAACTCCAGTTACAATAACGGAACATGGGAATTTATACCCAAGGAGCAGAACATAGGTCAGTGGGTAGAAAACCATTAAAAGGAACATCAGGAAAAAAGAGTGTGCCAGGTGCGGTGGCACACGCTGGTAATCCCAGCACTTGGGAGGCTGAGGCAGGAGGATCGCGAGTTCAAAGCTAGCACTCAGCAATGGTGAGGCACATAGCAATTCAGTGAGACCCTGTCTGTAAATAAAATACAGAAAAGGGCTGGGGCTGTGGCCCAGTGGTCGAGTGGCCCTGAGTTCAGTCCCCAGGTACAAAAAAAAAAAAAAAAAAAGAAAGAAAGAAAGAAAGAAAAAAGAGTGTTATAGGGCTGGAGCTTTCTGGGAAAGTGAGGCAATGTGAAGGCTCCCCTTCAAACCCTGATTCAAGACAGGAAGATTTAGGATATGTCAATCAAAGTAACAGGCAAGAGTTTATTAGAAAGGGCGGGGAAAGGAGAAAGGGGACGCTCTCAAAGGAGAGGGTGAGTCCTTTCAGAGAGGAGGGGGATAGCATACATTTCCTGCCCTCCAGTTTTTTGGAGGAGTCCCAAGGAAGTTTCCAGAGAGTCCCACCCAGGCCCACCTCTTGACTTTTGACAGACAACGGGATGACCTCATATTTTCAAGTTCCCAATATTATGGCAACGTTAGGTCACTTTGGCCCTTATTGACCAGTTCTAATTAGAACCTGTTCTAACAGAATTTATGATTATGGGGGGATTATCTTTATCTCCCCCAGTTCCAGGATCTGGTCTGTATAAGGGTCACAAAAGTGGCCTCACTCAGGGTAACATGAGTTCCTCTTATCAGTATTATTTCAGGCCTGCATTTGTTCTGCAGATAACAGGCAGTTTGCTAAGGAATGTTACATATCCTGTGGACTTAAGCCAGGCAGGGCTGCAGGTAAATTGCTTTTTAAAAATGAAAGCATGTGGGGGTCAGCACAGTGGGCCCATTTTATAGAATTATTCCCTTAACTTCCTGTTCTCACCACTCATGTCCCTTTGAAGATGTTCAGACTAAACTGGCCTAACAGGATTCTTGCTGAAGGTAGGTCCAAGGTCATCAGACCCATGAGAGTGTGTTCATGTTTCAGAAAGCCCTTTCCATTCATTAATGAAGGCAAGGTTTTGAGAAACAGTCAAAAGAAGTATTATTACTTTGCCAGCAAAGGAGAAACATAGGGGACTCCTGTCTGAGAGTCTATGATTCCGCCCCTCAAGGGGAACACAGGATTTTAAAGAGGTGATTCTAAGGTGATATTCCAAATAGGCCCTGATAAGAGTTGTAATTCACTTGTTAATTTGGGAGATTTCTTAGATCTTCTGGAGCCACCCCAGAAATCTGAATTATTTCATTCCTGTGGTGGGTGTTTGCTCAAGGACAGATGACTTGGCCTAGGATGGGGAAGAAAGATAATCCTCTTCTATCCCCAGAGTAGGGAAGGAAGATTAGGAAGGGGTGATCTGAGAGGAGGAGAGATTAAGGAAGGAGGAGGGGAAGAGGAAGAGAAAGAATTTTGTGATTTTAAAAATAAGCCTCAGCAGCAGAGCTGCAGAGGGCTGTATGCAAAGCATGAAATAGACCACTGTTCCACTCAGGTACCAAGGATGGGGGATGCTTGCAGAGCTGACATATTAGAAGGAATCTTGCTTAACCTGAGCAATACAGAGGCAAATAGGGAAGTCCAAACATCAGGACCTACCTGAGAAGAGAGTTGAAAGGAGGCTGGTTAGAGATTGTTTAAGGAGAGAGGGTTTGTCAACAGTAGCCTGGGGTGGGGAACAGGGGCAGCACCATCTTTCAAAAGCTCTGTTCCCTTTGTAGAGAACCTCCTGGTGAAACCACAGAGCTGCCAGGAAAAGAAAACACACAGGCACACAGGCTCAAAAAGGTTTTTTCCCTGTATCACTGACCAGTCAGGGTAATGATTGCAGAGGCAGAGTCACTGGTAGGAGAAAGGTCTTGCCTCAAATCCTGTGAGTGGATACCTAGCTTAAGAAAAACTGCAGGGCGGATACAGTGTGAGATGAGGGTCAGAATACTTAGCTTTGTGTCTTGCTTTCCTCCTGCCTTACTCTACAGTTTATGAAGGTTTCAATATGCCAGACTCTTGCTTCTTTTACCGGACAAAAAGGACAAAAATGTTGGAGGAGAGGGGCTTAAAATTGTAACTAATTTGTAGAATTGTTACATGAATCAAATGAGGTGATCCACACACCTAGAGAATGGTACCTGGCACATATATTGATGTTACCAATAATAATAATTATAATCAATAATAAGGTGGACATGGGCTGGGATTGTGGCTCAGCGGTAGAGCGCTCGCCTAGAACGTGCGTGGCCCGGGTTCGATCCTCAGCACTATGTAAAAATAAAGGCATCGTGTACAACTAAGGCAAATAAATAAATATTAAAAAAAAAAATAAGGTGGACATAATTTAAACTCCATATGTAAAAGAACTTTCTGTAAATAAAAGAAACTTTATACCCCTTAGTTAATTGGTAAATATCTACTCTGATGTTCTTAGTGACGAATTTTCTTTTTTTAAAGCATTTATCAAGTTGCCGTGTTCATGTTCCATTAAATACAGTAACTTTTAAATGAGCACTTTATGTCTCTGGTGGAATGTGAGCACTAGGAGGTGCTTTTTTGGTCATTTTAGTCTTTTGCATTCTCTTTTAACCTGGTTTAATGCAGAGAACAGAGCCAGGGTAATTATCTCTATTTTTCATTTACATAGCTATCACTCAAGGCCAGTAGTTTTTTAGCAGTGCAAAAATCTGTTTTATCTAAAATAGAATCCATTTAATAACACCAAGTACTTATTCCTGTAATTGACTAACAATTGAAAGCAAACCTACTAACAGAAAAAGATTGAGTTACCTATACTGAGACCATGTGTGTGATAATAGGCATCTCTTTTCTTTAGTCTTAAAGGATTAAAAAGAGATTTTAAAATGTTCAGTGAATTTGTAATAGAAACAGTGGGAAAGGTATCATTTTACATTTGAGCTTCCACAAAAGCCTTAGGAAATGGCAAATCAGCCATTTCTGTGTACTGGGCTCTTTTTTTTTTTTTTTTTTTTTTTTTTTTCTGTCCTTTGTTTTGCAAATGATGGTTCCTAGGAGCAGAGAATTCCTCTAAAATAAAGCTTTTGAACTAACCTCAGAAGGGGGTTAAACTGCCAAATCAGATTTCCCCAGCCTCCAAGTTCTGGTTCTTGGACTGCATTTTCTTTCACTACCACTAGAGTCCTGAAGCCTACTCTAGGTTTCCTTCTTGGTGCTTCAGAGAGGCCTTGCTTCCCTGGAGATCACCTGCCTTGAGTGCTTGGATGATGTGCAGGAAGGAAGCCTGACAAGTAAAGACAGGAGGAAGCCTAGAGGACCAGGGTTTTAGCTGGTGGAGGCCCGTAATCCCAGTGACTCAGGAGGCCAAAGCAAGAGGTCACAAGTTTGAGGCCAGCCTTAGCAACGTAGTGGGGCCTTAAGTAACTTAGACCCTATCTCAAAAATAAATAAAACATTAAAAGGACTCATGACGCTCACTGGTAAACCCCCTGGATTCAATCTCCAGAACCAAACAACAACATTTATCTTAAACAGTCTCAGCTGTCAGTCTAACCCCCTTGTGCCTGATGCTTTGATTTTTAAACCTGGAAATGGCCCTTAAAAAATGGAAAAGATACAGCCAGGCTTGGTGGCGCACGCCTGTAATCCCAGCACTTGGGAGGCTGAGGCAGGAGGATCACAAGTTCATAGCCAGCCTCAGCAAGGGCGAGGCACTTAGCAACTCAGTGAGACCCTGTCTCTAATCAAATGCAAAAAGGCCTGGGGATATGGCCCAGTCAGTGATCGAGTGCCCCTGAGCTTATTCCCAGTACCAAAAAAAAAAAAAGAAAAAAAAAATGGATAGGCCAGGCACGGTGGCACATGCTTGTAATCCCAGCGGCTCCCAGGGCTGGAGCAGGAGGATTATGAGCTCAAAAAGTCAGTCTTGGCAAAAGTGAGGTGCTAAGCAACTCAATGAGACCCTGTCTCTAAATAAAATACAAAATAGGGCTGGGGGTGTGGCTCAGTGGTCCAGTGCCCCTGAGTTCAATTCCTGGTACTCTCCCCCCCGCCCTCACCCACCCCCCAAAATACTGGAAAATGTCCCTTTCAATTATGTGTAATCTCCTAACTTAAAATAATAATAACTGTTTCTTAGAATCCCAAATAGATGAAAAAGCAGAAAACAATTATTAATGAACCTCCAGGTACCCATGATAGGGTTCAGGACACGCAGTACCCCCAAATCTGTCACTTTGGCATATTGAGTATTTTAAGTAGAAGGCATTTGAGAGACTGGGTCACTGGAGATCTTTCTCTGCCTTCCCCCTCTCCTTCCCTCCTAAAGAAGGTCTGAAAGCTGAAGAAGGGTTTTATGACTCCCTCTGAAGCAAGCCCTATGGGATGCTCCTGTAAGAGATGGCCTCTTACCCCAAGGAAATGTAACAGGGGTTCACTTGATGCTTTGGCTATCTCTTGTGGCTTTGAAGCTTGCATATTTTTTTCCTTTTTTTTTTTTTTTAAATATTTATTTATTTGCTTTAGCTGTACACAATGGGTTTATTTGTATGTGGTGCTGAGGATCGAACCCGGGCCGTGCACACGCTAGGCGAGCGCTCTACCGCTGAGCCACAACCCCAGCCCTCCTTTTTTTCTTTTTCCCAATCTTCTTTTCCCTAAACTTCACCTCTCTGATCTTCTTTTCCCTGATCTTCTCCTTCCTGATCTCTCCCTAATCTCGTTTTCTCTGAATCACCTTGGCAAAAGCCCCCTGTTCCTGCGGATGGGCAGAAACACAACCTTTGGGACAGGAGTCCCCTGTGTTTCTCCTTTGCTAGCAAAGCAATAAGCTTTCTTGTTCCTTTTTCTTAAGACTGTGTCCTCATTGGCACTGGGGACAAGGACCAAGCTTTCAGCAACGGAAAGAAACATCTTTGCCTCTGATAATGCAGGGACACAGAGAAGAACTTGAACAGACTGGCCTTGCTAAGTCTCCCCATCATTCCATCACGTCCTTTGTGATTTTCACACCCTTTTCATGTTTCTCCACCACTATCTGCTCTTCATCAAACCTACTGTTTAAAAAAAAAAAAAAAAAAAAAAAAAAAAAACTCAGAAACAGAAAAAATTTCAACTTCTTGAGTCTTCATTTCCCAATATGTGTCCTGTCAAACTTTAACTAAATAAGCATGTGTGATTTTCCTTGTTTCTCTGTATTTTATTATAGGGGCCTCTGTCATGAATCTAGAATAGGTTAAACAAAAAAAAGAAAAGAAAAGAAAAGAAAACCACTACATTTTCCTCTCTTTACTCATAATTCTTCTTCAAAACGTGTTAACTTGGGGCTGGGGATATAGCTCAGTTGGTAGAGTGCTTCCCTCGAATGCACAAGGCCCTGGGTTTGATGCCCAGCACCACAGGGGGAAAAAAAAAAAAAAAAACTATGTTAACTCATAGTTTTTCTTGTCTCTCTTATAATCGTTCTTCTCTCTCTTCTTTCTCTGCGTTTATTATTTTGAAACAAATTCTAGATAGTATGTTATTTCATCTGTAAATATTTGAGTAGGTTTCTCTAAATGTCAAGGACTTTTAAAAGAAAATCAAAATACCACAATCCTTAAAAATAAAAACATTATAGTGTTCACCATTTCCTAATACTTTCATAATTTTCTTTATTTTAAATACCTATCTATTTTCCCCTTTTATCATTTTTTCTGAGTTCACTTAAATTAAGATCCAAATAAAATCAAGGCCTTCCAACTGTTTATGTCCTTTAAGACATTTCTTTTTTTTTTAAATATATATTTATTATTTTAGTTGTACACAATGCCTTTATTTTTACATGGTGCTGAGAATCGAACCTAGGCCCTGTACGAGCTAGGCAAGCACTCTACCGCTGAGCCACAACCCCAGCCCCTTTAAGACATTTCTTAATCTATTAATCTACCCTTTCTTTTCTCATCTGTTTCATTTAATTTATTAAAGAAACAACATCATTTTTTTCTGTGCATTTTTGCATAATTTGTATTGTTTCTCATGATGTGTCTGACATATTTGTTGCTCCATTGAATTTTCAGTGTATTGACTTAATATATTAAGGCTTAATCTATTCTGATGGGTTTGGGGTTTTTGTTCATTTGTTTTTGCAAAAATATGCACTCAACATTTGTGATTTTGTGTACTTTTATCTGAATATATATTGCATATGGCTATCCTTTAGTGATGTTATATCTATCAATGATCATTGCTTAAATCTGTCAATTAACTAGGGGATAAAACAAAAATCTCTGGACAGCATCATCACAAGGTCCTGACTCTGTCCTGGACTTTTCTTCCTTGCATTGAACTCAGGAAGGAAGCAGTCAGTGTTAGACTGATGGGATTAAACAAGCACCTCAGAGAGGGAAATAAACTCCCCAGGTGGTGGCTGCAGGGCAATAGGGGTGGAACTGCAAGGATCTGTGGCATAAGAAAAGCCCTACAGACAGATAGTGCAGATTCTGTAGAAGTTAATCGTGTTGCTTAAAAAATGAGTTCTGTGAACACAAACTTTGTGGGAATGTGTTATTTCTTTATTTAATGACTCCTTACGATTTTTTTTTTTTTTAATTTGCTTTAGTTGTACACAAAGCGTTTTATTTGTATGTGGTGCTGAGGATTGAACCCGGGTCACCCACGCGCTAGGCGAGCACTATACCACTGAGCCACAATCCCAGCCCCTCCTTACGATTTTTTAAAGACTTTTTTTTTTTTTTTTGGTACTAGGGATTGAACTCAGCGGCACTAGACCACTGGGCCACATCCCCAGCCCTTTTTTGTATTTTATTAGAGACAGGGTCTCACTGAGTTACTAAGTGCCTCACCATTGCTGAGGCTGGCTTTGAACTCGCGATCCTCCTGACTCAGCCTCCCAAAGTGCTGGGATTACAGGTGTGCGCCACCGCGCCCGGCTGACTTTTTTTTTTTTTTAAGAGCAATTTTAGGTTCACACCAAAATTGAGAGGAAAGTGTATACTCCTGGTCCCACACATGCACCACAGCCCCTGTTATCAATAGCCTGCACCAGAATGGTATGTTTGTATAAAGGATGAACCCACATTGATATAACATTATTGCTTGAGGGTTCACTCTTGGTGTTGTTCATTCTATGGGAATAGATGAGTGTATGATGACATATAGCCACCATTATAGATCACACATCGTATAGTTTAACAATCCTGTGTGCTCTACCTGTTTATCTCTCCTTCTCCCTAAGCCTTGACAACCACTGGTCCTTTTATTGTCTCCATGGTTTGGCATTCTTCACAGTGTCATGCAGTTGGAATCATATAGCAGACAGCTTTTTCAGATTGACTTCTTTCACTTAGTAACACGCATTTTGGTCCCAACTTTTAATATATGATACTATAGTGAACTGTAATACTTACAAGAGTGAGCTATAACACAGCAGTAAAAATGTTTATTCGACCAAGGAATACTTTCAGTGAAGTGTATCTTGTGGAGCTTGTCTATCATGCATTAGAATTTCGAAAGAGATGCAGGATATCATCACTACTCAATATGTACCCATGACCAACAGCCTCAGCATCAGAATGCAGAACCCCAGACCAATACCAGATTCACTGAATGAGAAGCTGTATTTTAACAGGATCTGCAGTGATTCATATGCATCTTAAAGTTTCAGAAGCACTGCATTGCAAGATGATTTATTCAATTAAATTGTTCCTTTATGATGCTCTGGTGATCACTATAAAATGGCAAAATAGATACATCTCTAAATATAAAATAGATATATTTTAAAATGAAATATACAACGTAGGGAACTGCATAAATTTAAATATACGTAAATAAATATGTAAAATAGTATATATGTAAATGTATGTAAACTACATAAATCTAAAGAGTGAATTCTAACCAGGATGTTCAATTATATGAACCATAGGAAAGCCTGGGTGCAGTGTTTCTCAGATTGTTTATCAGGTACTAAAGCTCATTGTTCAACGGCAGATAGGTTCCTGGAGCTCAGTCCATATTTACTGACATCATCAGTTCTTAGAGTCCGGGAGTCTGGATTTCATATAAGATAACTACACAATTACTATGCCTAACAAAATTTAAGAACTGCAGTTCAAAAAAATCTAATCATGAAATCTATTGCATAAAGACTTCTTAGTGTGGATGTAATACTATAAATATGACCCCAATGAACTTGTATGTAAATTTCTAACATTTTAATTAATTTAATTTTTTTGTGGTACTGGGGATTGAACTCGAGGTCACTTTTTGATTGAGCTACATCCCCACTCAATCCCCCATTTTTGAGGCAGGGTCTTGGTAAATTACACAGGCTGGACTTGAACTTGTGATCTCTAGCCCCACCTTCCTGTTTCATTGGGTGACAGGTCTGCAGTGCTGCTCCCCCCTGATTTCTAACTTTTTCCAAATTTATTCTTGCTTCATTAATGCCTTTGTTTATTTGTCTAATCTCTTCTGAGTGCTGGTATGTGCAAGAGTCTGCTTAGGTACTTGGCAATTCATGATAAAATAAGATACTCTCACTTGTCTAAGACCTTTCATTTTGGTTGACAGAATGTAAATTATAATTGATACAGTTGATGTTGCTTGATGATGTCAATTTACATAATATAAAATAGTTTCTGAGAGCCAAGAGGAAGATATCCCTAGGGAGACCAGATCTCTTAAATGAGATAGGAAGCAATTAGATCACATCACCTTAATAAACTCTGTCAGATTGTTTTTCGGGACACTTTTAAAAAAATGATCTGTCAATAGTTTGGCCATTATTTTTTAAGCTATTAAAATATTTTCTCTCTCCTTGAATAAATGAATGGCCCTTAGGTTGTTTAATCCTCCTTCTCTTGAATATTCCTTGTGGATTCTAAGTAACATACATAAATGCCTATGTTGTCCAAATGGCTCATGAGTATGTTTCTATCAAATGCATTTCATTGTATTATACCCTTTCATCTTAATAGAACAGAAATCATAGATTTAAATGAACTTCCCCTCCCCTCAGTGGAGACAGACACTACTTGGTTGTTATGGTTGTAGATATACAATGTCCCCAAAAGCTCCTGTGTGAGACAATGCAAGAATGTTTAGAGGTGAAATGATTGGGTTATGAGCACCTTAACCTAATCTGTGACTTAATCCCCTGATAGGGATTAACTGGGTGGTGACTGTAGGCAGCAAGGATGTGGATGGAGATGGTGGATCACTGGGGGTGTGCTTTTGGAGTATATATTTTGTCCCTGGTGAGCAGAACTCTCTCTCTGCTTTTTGGTGTTATGTCTTGAGCTACTTTCCTCTACCACACCCTACCACCATGATATTTAGCTTCACCTTGAGTCCTTAGGAATGGAGCTAGCTGTCTATAGATTGAGACCTCAGAAACTTTTTTTCTCCTCTAATTGTTCTTGTTGGTCTTTTAGTCACAGCAATGAGAAAGCTGACTGAAACATTGTTCATGATTGCCCACTTAGTACATCAGAAGGAGGTTGAGTGAATGAAAGTTTAGTCTCCTGGACTTTGAATGGGGAAAGTTCTTTTCTCACCTAGAAGTGTCATTTATGGGCAGTTGCTAAAGAATGGAGAAGTATAACATCTGCTTGGTTGGGTACAAGTCTCACTTGCCAGGGAGAAAACTTTACTGATGAATGAAATAAGCAAACTTCTCCAGGATCCCTTAAGTTAAAGGATTTTAAAACATCCCTTGGCTTAAAGGATTTTAAAACAAAGCATGCTTCAATCATATGGTTTCCTTCTTCATGTGGTTGGTTAATATTTCTATAGCACTCAGCACAGCATAGCACTTGGTCTAATGGTAATAGCCTAATGCATTAATATATTAAGGGGCTTTTTTACACACACACATAAGAAATCACACACAGTACTAATCCAATAGACAACTAAATATATTAATATCAAAGAAAACTGCAAAACTGACATATAAAAATAGGCAATATCACTGGTCCCAACTTAGAGAACTTCTTTCTACTTCTGCTGCAGCAGGATTGATTGATTCACTAGAGAGAGGCAGGACCCTGTGAATAAGCCCACACATTTTCTAGGTGCCCAAGAAAATATTTTACTTTTTTTCTAAAATCAGAGGGGGAGAAAATCTGAACCTTAAAGTTGAAGAATGTGTTTGAATATGTAATATGAACACATTCATCTTTATATCTATGAGGGTGTTAATATACTGCAAATGCATTTTATAAAATGTACATTTTGCTTTTGGTTTGTTTGGTTGTTTTTTGCAGGGCTGTGGATCAAATGCAGTGCCTCATGCATGCTAGGGAAGTGCTCTACCACTGGGCCACATCCCCAGCCCAGTGTTTAACAGTTTTTTCTTTTTATACAAAGGAAGTAGCCCATGAAAGCAAAAAGTACCTTGTACCCATGGAGGTCCCAGTGCAACTATGGTAGCAGAAACAGGGGCCCAAGTTAGTGTCTTAGGGCCTCTTCTTCTTTTCTTAGTTAATAGGCTTCCTTCTGAGGCATTGCATATTAGTTTCCTAGGAATGTTCTCACCAAGCACTACAAATGGTGTGCCATAAAACAATAGAAGTTTATTCTCTTACAATTCTAGAGGTTAGAAGTCCTAAATGAAGGCATTGACAGTGTTGTCTCTTTCTAAGGGAGAATCAGATTCTAGCCAGAGATACTTGATGTTCTTTTAGCTGTGTCACTTACTCTCTGACTGTCATCACATGGCCTTTTTTGCCTGTGTGTCTTTATCCAAACTTCCCTCTTCCTGTAAGGACCAGACATATTGGATTAGGGCACCATCCAATCAAGACCTCATCTCAACTTGATTGACTCCCGTAATGATCCTAATTCTCCAACAAAGACACAGTAACATTCTTGGGGATTAGGATTTTGATTTGTTGTTGTTGTTGTTTTGTTGTTGTTATTATTATTATTATTATTTTGGAGGCGATACAATACAACCATAGCAGTGTGTTAACATGGGGTCATCAGAAGGGGACCTAAGGACACTGTGGCCTGGATAGCATCATTCCTAGGGACAGATACCAAATGATGCTGATGGTGGTCAGCCTAGGAGTTGATGGTGATGGGGCCCAAACTCTTGGCAGACAGGCTATGGGACCTTCCAGCAATAAACACAGGAATCAGGGTAGCAAGTTCACTCCATTATGGGACAACTTTTCAAGTGACTCTGGAATTATCTCTTCCTGTCTTTTCACTTCTAGAAAATTCTCACCTGCTTCTCATTTCATTCCAGGGTGGTCTCTCCTCAAATCCTCCTTTTGTCTTATTTAACAGACCTATTTAACTCAAAGCCTGGATCTTTAGTAATGGGAAAACTCTTATCTAGGTCAGAGAAGTCTTAATGCTTAAACCTTCCCCAGGAGGGAGGGGTGATAAACGCTATCCTACTGAGCAGCAAAGAAAGTCATACCAAACCAAATCAACCAACCAAATCTAACACAATCTCTGTTTCCAGAGTAGAACAAATTGATCGTGTATACCCTAACCTCAGCCTCATGCTACAGAGGGGAGAAAACTTAATTTTTTTGCAAGATGAAAGATGGTGAACATAAAAGGAAATGGTGTTTGAACTGGAAATTTCAAGGGCACATAAATGATTGCTGGGCACAAGGAGTTTTCTATTGGGGCAGATCATTCCAGGCAAAGATTTGACCATGAACAGAGATGCAGAGACATGTTCACAGAATCATAGTCTGGTGTGACTATGAATATAGTGTATGGAACTGTAAGATAAGAGTTGAGCATAGAAAAATCTGTCTGTTAGAGGTCAGTTTCCTGAACTTTAGAAGAGGGCTTATTAAAAATAATTCCCTAGAACTACCTCTGCTCCAGGAAACTCACTGCATTAAAATGACACCGATTACAGATGTTTATGGGGAGACATAGGAGTGTATTAATTTTCTATGGCTGCTGTAACAAATTACCTACAACCTTCGGAGCTTAAAACAACATAAGTTTATTGTCCAAAGTTTCTGGATTTCAAAAGTTGAGGTGGGTGTCATTGGGCTGACTTTTTTTAACTTTTTGAAGCTTGCCTCATCCCTTGGCTCATGGCCCCCACCCACTTTCAAAGCCAGTCATGGTGGCTCAGTCTTGCTCACATCCCATTACCCTAACACTCTGTCCTGCTTCCCTTTTTCACTTAAAGGGAACTTCTGATTATTTTAAGCCTGCCTGGATCATCCAGTATATCTCAAGGTGACCTCATTAGCAACCTTAATTCCACCTATAAACTTAATTCATCCTTGCCAAGTAATGGATATATTCATAGGTTCCAGGAATTAGGGTGTAGACATCACTGGAGAGAGAGATTGTTGTTCTTACCACGAAGAGATGGTAAAATGGAGACTTGAGGTCCACATGTCTCTACCATGTGGAAAGGTAAGGAGTAGTTCACTCTAGGATTTAATAGATAGCATGGGTGGATAACTATAGAAGTTCTGTTTATACAGAGCTGGGGGCAGATGTTGAGGTATATCTTCAGTGCAGGACATTCCAACCTCCCCAAGTCCCTTGCCATCTCTGTAAATGTTGGGACACCAACTCCCTGAGTCATGCAACATGAGCACACACAGATGTTTTCAGAACAGAATTGTTGGTCACTCCTCTGCCCTGTCTTTTCTTCTCTGTGTCTTCCCTGGTATTTTCTCTTGATGGACTTCCTATATGTACATTTTGCTCTGCTACATCTTATTTGAACACTGGCCTCCTGCATCCTTTTAGAAGCCTCATTATCCAAGCATCCTGTTAGAGGGGTTTAGCTAGTGACCATAACTCCATGACTCAGAGAATGGCATTTGCAGCATCATCTACATTTAAAAGGCAAATTCCACTGTACCCAGAGATCTACCATTTAGTTAACAAGTAGTAGGAGTCTGCAGTATCAGAAGTAATGCACTGATATATTTATATCCTTTATATCTCATGACACCTACCTTGCAACAAAGCCTTACATGGTTAGGAGAATGTAGCTAGGTGACTACTTGTGACTGTTTATCATCCCCATACACCCCCTGACAATGACTAAATTGTAGCTTCTCAAAGCTGATCACATATTTCATACCCTAATCAAAAGGGGAAGGAGGGAGAAAGCACAGATTTTGACAGTGTCCTGTCAGTCATATCAGAGAGCATGATGGGATCTGACATAACCTAGTGATTTGGGGACCATGACTCATGTAGCCTCACTTTCTGAGAAGCACCGTTGGCAGCAGCTAAAGTTGCTAACTATCAGTGCCAGCTACAAGTTGCTCGGTGTATTGTGGCCAGGAGTGATACTGAAAGTTCATTCCTTGTCTCCAATGCTGATCCAGTAATGAGGACAAAGTTTTGAGAAAAAGGAAAAGGTATTGTTTTGCTAGCAAAGGAGAAAGACAATGGATTCACATAGTAGAGGCTGCTATTCTAATTGTTAGGGGCAACAGAGAGCTCTAAAAAAGGGGATACAAAGGCTCTTTTCCAACCATCATTATCAGTAGATCTAATTAAAGTGTAATTGTATCTGAAAGAGCTGTTTTTCCAGTTTCCAGGTCCTTAACTCTTGTGGACAGTGAGTAGAAGGGAAGATAACTCAGTTTAGGACAGGAAGAATGTTAATCTTGCTTCCCTTGCAATTAGGGAAGGGAAGAGGGAGGAGAGAAAAAGTTAAAAAAAAAAAAAAAAAAAAGTCAGCTTTAAAATGAACAACCAGTGGTCAGGCATCAAGGTTTATATTCAAAGCAGAAAGTGGACCCCTGTTTCAGTAGGACCAGTCATAATGACTCTGCTCAGATGGATCTATGCTGTTTACAGGAAATCCCATCATATGAATAGCTTTAGTCATTACATGCAAAGGTGGATGACTGAATCCTGAATAAAATGCTTCTTTCAAGTCCCTGTCACCTACTCCTACTTATAAATGCCTGTGGGACCAAAGAACTTGTGGTGTTCACAATGCAACGGCTTTTCTAACCCTGAGAGATTTTGAAAAGCAGATCAAATTGACCTTTAATAAAGTACTTTGGAGGATTTATCATCCTGGCACCTGTATGAAAGAGAAGCATCGTCCTAGCACTCAGGGAAGGAAAAGAAATGCACATACATGAAGATAGATGCCCAGACTTTGCGCCCACATAAGGATCATTACTGAAGATACTAACTCAATTTTTCTCCAATATGTTGTCATTTGCTCTCCCTCAGCTAGCATGAACACCTAGTGTAATGGCCAGTAATAAAGAATAATCATTGAGCCAATCTCTATGAGATCTGTTATTCTTGCGTTATTATTATTTTTGCCTCTCTACTACTCACTCTTTATATAGAAAGCAGGCCAATATTTCAAAAGGAAAAGAGATGTGAAACTATATCAGAGATTATCATCACTCCATTGGTTCATGTTCTGCTAGCTCCCTTCACCTGAGACCCCTCTCCCAGTTACTCATGTTTCTACCATTGTCCTTTTTCTTCTGTTTTGAACATGCCAAGTTGTTCATTACTTGCATATTTGTTTGTCATAGCTATTTGTTTTACTTCCAGATTTTCATATGGATGGTACTTTCTGTCATTTAGATCTGAAGACTTACTGCATCACTCCATAAAAATTTACCCCATTCTTGGTCTCAAATCATTGTTTGCTCTTAAGTTATTTTCCTGGACTGTTTATGTACATGATCCTATTTCTGATTTTAATAGCACTATTTCCTGTTTCCTTGTAGTAGACTGTAAGCTCCCAGTCAGGAGGAACCATCTTTTCAAGAGCTTAGCAGAGTGCAGAACAAATGTAGTGAACAACCACTGCAAAATCAGTTTACTGAATCACCTGCCTGGCTCCTGGCTTAGAATGTTATATAATATAATAGATATATGTGCTTTCTCTGCCCAGCCAGTTTGTAAGCATCTCATAAGTGGACACTTAGTTTTGCACATTAAAAAAAAAAAAAGCAAAACAAAAACAAATCCACTAAGAGGACAAATGTGTGAGCTTTTTAGAGGTGCTTCACAGAGATTTGATAATGTTTACAGAGTGACTCAAAAATGCAGTATGAGGGAATCTATTAGCTATGTTAGTTTTAGGACAATTAGATAATAATATCCTTGGCTCAGTAGTCACCAGAGAAGTGCTAATTGGATCCACCATGAACTACTACTACACATCTGTCAGAATCACCAAAATGAAAAAAGACTGACCATGTACATTAGGGGCTGGGGTTGTGGCTCAGCAGGTAGAGCACTCGCCTAGCACATGCGTGGCCCGGGTTCGATCCTCAGCACCACATACAAATAAAGGCATTGTGTACAACTAAAGCAAATAAATAAATATTTTTTTTTTAAAAAGAGTGTACATTGATGAAAAGAAATAGGAAGTCCTAGTGGAAACCTATAATCATGCAACCACTTTAGAAAACAGTGTGACAGTTTCCTAAAAAGTTAGACATTCAGGAGAATTCAGAGATCTACTGCACTGGTGGCAGGGCTGAAAAATGGTGTAGCTGTTATGGAAAACAATATGGCAGCTTATATATATATATATACTTTTTATTTTTTTTTTAAGTTGTTGATAGACCTTTATTTTTTATTTATATATGGTGCTGAGAATTGAACCCAGTGCCTCACACATGCCAGGCAAGTGCACTACTGCTAAGCTCCAGCCCCAGCCTATGGCAGCTTCTTTGAAGCCTAAAATTACCACATGATCCAGCAGTTCCACGTGTGGGTATATACCAAAAAGATAGAAAATACAGATTCGAAAGTATTTGTGCATAATGTTGATAACTGTGGTATTCACAAGAGTCAAACAGTGTAAGTAACTCAAATGTCTACTGATGGATGAATAATCAAAATGTGGTATACATTTACAATGGGATATTAGTTAACCTTATAAATAAATGCAATTCTAACATATGTTATACCAAGGATAAACCTTGAAGCACTTTGTAAATTAAATATGCCAAACACAAAAGGACAAATATTTTATGAATACCATTTATACTGAAATAAATTAGAGTGACAAGGCAGAGCGACATAAAGTAGAAAAGCAATTACCGGGGGCTGGGGTTGGCAGAGAGGAATGGGGAGTGTTTTAGTTAGCTTTTTCATTGCAGTGACCAAAATACCAGACAAGAACAAGTGGAGGAAAAGTTTAGGTTAGCTCATGGTTTCAGAGGTTCAGTCCATGGCCAGCCAATTCCATGGCTTTGGGCCCAAGTGAGGCAGAACATCATGGTGGAAGGGCTTGGCAGAGGAAAGCAACACAGGACATGGCACCAGGAAGCAGAGACAAAAGATATGTACCAAAGACACACTTCCTGTTTCCTACCTCCTCCAGCCACTCCCTACCTGTCTGCAGTTACAGCCCTGTTACTTTAAATCTGTGGATTAAGTCACTATTAGGTTATACCTCTCAAAATCTAATGATTTCACCTCTGAACCTTCTTGCATTGACTCACACATGAGCTTTTAGGGGACACCTCACATCTAAATCACAATGAGGAACTATTTTTTTTTTAATATTTTTGAGTTGTATATGGACACGATATATTTCTTTCTTTATTTATTTTATGTGATGCTGAGGAGCGAACCCAGTGCCTCACCTGTGCGATTCATCAAGTACTCTACCACTGAGCTACAGCCCCAGCCCCAAGGAACTGTTTTTAATAAGTACAGAGGTTTAGTTTAGGAAGATGAGAAATTTCTGGAGATGGTTGGTGGTGATGGTTGCATAGCAGTGTGAATGTACTTAATACCACTAAATGCTATACTTAAAAAAAAATGGTTAAGAAGATAGTTTCATATTATGAGTATTTTTCCACAATAAAAAAGTTTGGCATTAACTTACAACAATATCTAGCCATTCTACTCCTACTCTTTTATCCAAAAGAAAATAAAGGATGCATTTATACAAAAATTTACACACAAATGTTCATTCATAGCAGTTTTACCTGTAATGGCTAAATACTGGGAACTATGGAAATATCCACCAACAAACAAATGGATGAACCAATTGTGGTAATAATTGTACAATAAAATAATGCTCATCGATTAAAAGGAATAAACTACTGAGGTACATATCAACATTGAAGGATACAAAAACATTCACTATGCGCAATGAATGAAAAGAGGTGAAAAGAGAGTCCTTTCAATGATAGCACTTATACAAAACTTTAGAGAATGCAATCTAATCCAGGTGCAGTGCAGTGGCGCACACCTGTAATCCCAGCACTTGGGAGGCTGAGGCAGAGGATCCCGAGTTCAAAGCCAGCCTCAGCAATGGTGAGGCACTTAGCAATTCAGTGAGACCCTGTCTCTAATAAAATGCAAAAAAAAGGACTGGGATGTGGCCCAGTGGTCAAGTGCCCCTGAGTTCAATCCCTGGTACCAAAAAAAAAAAAAAAAAGAGAGAGAGAGAGAGAGAGAAAGAGAATGCAATCTAATCTTTAGCAGTTAAAAGCAGATTGTTGGTGGCCTACAAATTAGCATGTGCAGATCAGGGAGTTGGAAGGGCAGGTGGCAGTAGATGGGCAGGGGCAGAAGCATCCCAAAGGGCCACTAAGAAACTTGTGGAGTACTGGATATGTTCTTTATCCTAATTTTGCTGATTTTATCACTAAACTTATGTCATGATTCATCAAACTTTTAAATACGTGAAATTTACTGTATTATAAACCTCAATAAAAATGTTAACAAATAGTATCACAACACTAACCCAAAACCCAATATGTGTATATATAGGAAGACTTTCTGATCTAAAGTTATTGTTGTTTATGAAGGGCAGATGCCAAGGCTTGGCTCATATTCGTAGTAATTTTGTCAAATGCATCCTGGAAATCGTGACTTTAGGAGATAGAATGTCTTTGGTGTCCAGGCATCTTAATGAAAATTAATGATAATGATTTGGAATTTAATAGATTTCTTACAGTCCTATTGAAACTTAATAGAAAAGGATATAGTATAATTTGAAATCAATTTAAATTATCCAAATGAATAATTAATATGTCAGTCATAAAACTGTCCAACATCTATTATTTAGAAGCAAATGATTCAGAATCAAGTTTACCCAAAGCTCTGGCTCTCCGGGAGTACAATATGAAAGCACCCTGCTTCTGTGGTTGTCTTTGGAAAAGTCTTGGAACAGAATCAAAAAATAGGCTCTATTCTGTACTTGTTGAAAAAAATGTTTGCAGCAAGAAATACGTTATTTTGTTTGACAATTCTAGAAGGCACACACCCATAAACACTAATACATTATTCTTGAGGTAGAAAAAAGTGTGAAATAAATACCACTGACCCCATCTTATAGTTGTAAACATTTTGCTGTTTTCCAATTAAACTTAGGATAAAATCAGAAACCTTCATCCTAAACCTCATCCCTCTTGTTTTGTTCATGTGTTTCTTCTCTAGCTTCCATTGAAAAACCAACTTCTTTCATACCCAATACTTTTTAAATTTTCTTTTATTTTATTTTTGGTAGTGGCAATTATTTGAGACAGGGTCTCACTAAGTTGCTGTAGGTCTTGCAAGATTACTGAGGCTGGTCTTAAACTTGCTGTCCTCCTGCCTCAGCCTCCAATATTGGGCAGAATTACAGGCACATGCCAATATTTCTTTTAAATGTTCCCTTTTCTCCCTAGGATGCAAATCGCTTGATTTAGTTTGGATATCACCATCACATCCTCACAGTGACCTTCCTTAAATCCCATAAAAAATCTTGACTTGAAAGAGCATTTTATAATGTTACTGCAATACTTTCCCTTTATTAGCACTTTATTTGCTATTATTGAGTGTTGAATTAATAGTAAGATGATGTATAGGAACATAAAATGTGATTTTATTTGTTTAATTTTTCTCTCCCTCATACACCCTGTCCTCCGATTCCATTTTCTTTATTAATTTGTTCCCAATCGGTAGCACAGAGCCTGGTGCAAATATGCGTTTGATGAATATATGTAGAAAATCAACCAAACTAAGAGAATTTGGTGCCATACACATCTGGTAAATATAAGATGAAAATGAACCAATCAAACTCAGAGAATTTGCCAGGTGTGGTGGCACATGCTTGTAATCCCAGCACTTGGGAGGCTGTCTCAAGTTCAGAGTTCAAAGCCCATCATCATGATCGCTATCAGTAATGGCGAGGCACTTAGCAACTCAGTCAGACCCTGTCTCTAATAAAATACAAAAAGGGCTGGGGATGTGGCCCAGTGGTCGAGTGCCCCTGAGTTCAATTCCCAGCACACACACACACAAAAAAAAAAAATGCTCAGAATTTGATGATATAGCCAAGGAAACTTGATTTAGAAAGCTAACACAGTCTATCACCGGTTGTGGTGGCGCATGCCTGTAATCCCAGCACTTGGGAGGCTGAGGCAGGAGGATCGCGAGTTCAAAGCCAGCCTCAGCAATGGTGAGGCACTTAGCAACTCAGTGAGACCCTGTCTCTAATAAAATACAAAAAAGGGCTTGGGATGTGGCTCAGTGGTCGAGTGCCCCAAGTTCAATCCCCAGTACCAAAAAAATAAAAAGAAAGAAAGCTAACACAGTCTCCTGACCTGTGCCCTCTCCATTCACCTACCTGTCCTCTGACATCGACCAGACATTAAAGGAAATGATAATCAATACTTCTATCTCTAAGGGAAGGATTTGTAGTTGAGTGTTACATTTGAAGTGCCTGATCTCCTCAAATATGTAAAGTACATCTCACAGAGATGTCAGCAGCTCCGGGAGCTAATTTGGTAAGCCAGCTTGCAGAACAATATGTTCCTATGCTGTAAATGATGATTTTGCTGTCTAAACTGCATGCAGGCCTTCTGCTGGAGAGGAATATAGAATCTATACTTCATTCCCAAATGCATCCCTGATCAAGTAACTGTGGGGAAATGTGGCTTTCAGTCCAAACTGTCCGTCTGTGCTCTAAAATTGATCCTATGAGTTATTTGGTTAGCTGTGAGGAGGACACTTCAATTGCACAAGGTTGTGAGAAAATTAAAGGAGGTAATAGAATAAAAGCACTTAAGAGAGTAGCACCCACTAAGTTTTCAATACATGTTAATTACTATTATTACTCTTGTAGGGAAAAAGGGAAGATTCCACCTCCTCCCCCCCCCCCCCACCGCCCCTTGCGCCCTTTGAAGGGTCACTAGAATAAATTGACAAAGATTAAACAAGAGAAAAAGCAGAAATTAATTTAATATGCAAAAGGAGAAATATTTCAGGAGATAACCACAGGAGTGTGATGACCTAGCAGTTGATCATCATTTAGAAACTTCTATGCCCCTTCTTCTGTAGTGGTGGGGGGAATGGGAGAATGGGGATTAGTAAATGATTTTTAGGGGAACTCAGGGACTTGGAGAACTCACAGTGGCCCAGGACAGAGTATTTGGGGTCTGTAGAACAGTGTCTTCTAAATGATTCTTTTTAGGTTGGAAGTAGAAGACAATAGTGTATGATAAAGTTCTGTCCAGGAGGGTTGACAGACTTCACTCTTTTTTCCTGCAATTTGAGTTTAGCTGATGAAAGCTCGGGGAAAAGATGGGAGTTACCTCCTTCTTCTTTGACAGGTCCAGACTTTAGGCAGATAAGGCAATTTTGCTGAAAGCTTCTCCCTGCATTGGGAAGGGAGAAAAAAAAAGTGAAGATTGGAAGGACCTTGCTTCTAGGCCTGTTTTTAAGGCCTTTTAATTTCAGTGTTATCTAATTTCTCAGGATGCCAAATGATGCCACATTTGAGGAGTGTTATCTTCTGAGCCCCAATTTAGGATCTTAGATGAAATTCAGATGTATACTTAGGACAGGTCCTCTCTCTTCCACATAAAGTGAGAATTAATGTTTGTTTTTTGTACCAGGGGTTGAACTCAGAGGCACTCAACCACTGGGCCACATCCCCAGTCCTTTTTTGTATTTTATTTAGAGACAGGGTCTCATGAGTTGTTAAGTGCCTCGCCCTTGCTGAGGCTGGCTTTGAACTTGTGATCCTCCTGCCTCAGCCTCCCAAGTGCTGGGATTACAAGCATGTGCCACTGCTCCCAGCTGAGAATTATTTTTAAAACCATGTCTTGGATGAAATTCTCCGGGGCTTTTTTTTTTTTTTTTTTTTTTTTTTTTTTAAATAGGGGCAATACACCATTAGGATCTTGAATTATTTGCTTAAAGATACTATTGCATGAGCTGTTAGTAGGAAGTGACTACTAAAACCATGTGCATGATAATAATATGAAATAGGTTTCACTCATATTCAACTCATACACCAAGGGTTTAGGGAGGGAATCTTTTGAACCTCTTCTTATTCTAGTTCATTCTATCATTTTGCAAATAAGGAAATCAGAACCCAGTAAGCAACACATTAAAAAAATAATGAAGTGAATCAGAGGCAAAAGTGGGATTACATTTTAGACTTCTGCTTTCATCCAGAGGTCTTTCCCATGTCTTTTAACTTACTGGTTTCTAGGGTGTATTTGTTTTTAAGGAGCACCATAGCACATCACCACTGAGAAGTCTGACATCAAGGTGTCAATAGGAGTAAATCCTTTCAAAAGACACAAGGGAGAATCTGTCCCAGGCCTTTCTTCTTGGTTTAAAGCTAACCAGGAATAAAACAACTTCATATATACAGATCTACCTGTCAATATTTTCAATATCATTACTTCCTTATAATTTAAGAACTTCCTATATTATAAATCTTAATATAACACTATTGGGCTGAGGATATAGCTCAGTTGGTAGAGTGCTTGCCTCATATGCACAAGGCCCTGGGTTCAATCCTCAGCACCACAAAAAACAAACAAACAAACAAACAAAAAAACCAAAAACACAATATCTCACTCTTGTCAAGTAAGAATTCAGGAGCCAAGAGCAGATATTTATGATGAAACACAATTAAAAAAAAAAAAAAAGGTTAGGTGAATTATTAGTGAAGTAGTGAGAAGCAATTGAAAGGTGACTGGTGTGTCCATTTCAGATGGGGATAGTTGGAGACCACTTAAATATCCAGCCCTCCCAGGCTCCCATAGCTCAGGAGAGGACATGATGTGATGGTAGTTCAGCTACCCTATGGCAATGTGGAGAGAGTTCTTTGAGACTTTCAGAAAGGATAAGACTTTGGAAGAAAGTGGAGCCGGAGGATGAAGCTCTGGGT
This sequence comes from Tamias sibiricus, assembly GCA_025594165.1. Lineage (NCBI taxonomy): Eukaryota > Metazoa > Chordata > Mammalia > Rodentia > Sciuridae > Tamias > Tamias sibiricus. The sequence continues at coordinate 20,144,598 of CM046675.1, forward strand.
GAGTCAGGCTTGTGCAGAGGTGGTAGCTTCGTGGGGGCTGGCCTTCACCGGACTTTGGGAGAGGCTTCTGGATGAGGGATGGGCTGCAAGGGGGGCAGAGGAGGAATGTGTCTTGGTGCTGGCTGTCTCTTTAGGACTGAGCAGCTACATCCTTTCCAGGACATTGGCTGACCCCTTGGTAGGACTAAGAGGGCAGGTTGTTGACAGAGGATTCCTCTTTTGAGATCAGAGATGTGCTGTGCCCGAGTTGAGCTTACTAAAATGGCCACAGCAGAAAGGCAGGCAGAAAAACCAAGCAAAGATTTCTGTCTGCTCATTTAAGAAATTAGGCAATTTAGGCAGTAACTTAGGATGTCTATTGGAATAAAATGTAGTCTCCCGACAGTAGGGAAAGCATGGAAGGAACAGAGAAAAAGTATAGACTAGAAAAAGCTATTTCCAGGCCCATATGAAGATCTGTATAAGGAGGGAGCTCTCTGGAAGAAACAACTTGAATGACTTATGTCCTTTTAAATGTGGTTTAAAAGGAGGTATCAGAGTATAATCATGATCTGTTCCCCAAGAGCTTACACACATATAAAACGGGGACATGTTAAGGATTTGGAGCATTCTAAACACAAGGCCCAGAGCCAGGTTCTTCAAAATACTCACAGGCTCTTGGAATACCCTGCTAGGGAACAAATGTAGATTTAATTTGAATTGGTGCTTTCTGTTTCTAGATATTTATTGTGCATATGCTAGGTTGTCATGGCTCAAATGATGATATGTATCCTTTTGTTCTTCCCAACAAATTTTGTTAGTTCTATTATTGCTATTTTATATATGAGGCAACTCAGTCTGAGAGAGAGGACGTATCTTGCTCAAGGTCGGGGAGTTAGAGAAGAACAGGGCTGGAGCTTATATCCAGGCATACCAGACTCCAAATCAAGTGTTCTCATATCCCAGGCTTTGGAGGTTATTGCATTATGATCTATGAATTGGATCATAAATATCTTTGATAAAGAAGAGGCTGATAACTGAATTGTAGCCAATGGTTTGGAACAGTGTTGAAGAGAAGAGGAAGAAATAAGAAACATACTCCAACACAATGAAATGAAAATGTCATTTCCACAGCTTGTTTTCTGTATGAGAGTTAATTTACTTGCTTTGTGGAGTGAGGACATGCCCACATCACCTAACTCTGACATGAATGATTTTGAAAACGGGAAAGGATCTTGAGGTCATCCTGTTAAGAATTGTATCTTCACACCAGGATGTTAGATGATTCTAGAATCTCTAACTCTCACATCTAATTCATTAAAAATATCATCTAGGAGAGAGGAGGAGGTAGAACACAATCCAATTATAATTCAATGAAGAGCTAATTGAATGATAAAATAGACATTTTACTTGGGAGACTTTTTATAAAATCTTATATACTTTCATTTCACTGAATGAATAGAGAGGGTTCCCAATTTAATTCAGAAATTATATAAAACTTCGTTTTCATTGTTAGTGCCCCACAATTTTGCAGTGTTAAATCACCATTCTTTTAAAGACTTGCGAAAATCTTTATTACTCTTTTATTACACTAGATAGCAGTTACAAACTCAGTCACAAACTTTGAATAAGATTCAGGAAAATAAGGAACTCTTCCGTGTTTCAAATTGCTTCATCTACAAAATGGGTCTGGGAACTACAATGGTTGCTGAAATTTATGAAATGAAGAGGGTATGGCAAAATAAATAATAGATAAATGGGTGGTCTGTCTTCACTACCTAATTTGACATCTATGAAATAACCTGACATTGTGCCCTCTTTATCTGAAATAAAAAAAGGTTGACATGGCAGCAGATGTAATCAGTCAATGACTATCTTAGGGATAGAAAGAAATGTTTATTTAATATTGGAAATGATGCTTCACCAAGTTCTTAGGGATAACTTTGGCCTTGGTTAAATTTTTAGAAATATTTAGACAGTCATATAAGTTTCTCAAGGTTTTGCTTGTAGTTTACTAGTTGAATCAACAGTTAATGGAGTTTCTTACCTTTATTTAGAATTAGAGGCTTGCTTACCAGATTGTAAGAAACATACTCTGTACATTACAAAGTTAAGAAAAGAGTCAGGAGTCTGAAGTGCACAGGCTCATGACCTAGCTTGGTCATTGGTGGACAAATTATTTAATCCACTTGTGTCCCCTCATCTTAACAACAGGAATAATGATACTACATCCTGGCATGGTTTTAGGGATTCAGTTCTTATAAGCAAAGGACTTAGAATAGTGCCTGGCACTTGGTCATGCTTGGTAAGTCAGCTTTTTGATCACTGTGACCAAAAGACCTGACAAGAATAATTTTATAGGAGGAAAGGTTTATTTGGGGGTTCACATTTTCAGAAGCTTCAGTCCATAGATGGCCAACTCCATTGTTTTGTTTCACAGGACAGGCAGAACATCATGGTGGAAGTGTGTGGCAGAGGAAAGCAGCTCAGGATGTAGTAATTAGGAAGCAGAGACAGTCAGCTCTGCTCACCAGGGACAAAATAAAAACCCCAAAGGCCCGCCCCCAGTGACCCACTTCCTCCAGAAACACCCCACCTGCCTACAGTTACTGCCTAGTTAATTCATATAAGTGGAGTAATGCACTGATTAGGTTAATGCTGTCATTTCACCTCCGAAAATTCTTGCATCATCTCATACATGAGCTTTTGGAGGACTTGCTATATCCATACCATAACAATAAGCATTACCAAGCCCGGCATGGTGGCGCATACCTGTAATCCCAGCACTTGGGAGGCTGAGGCAGGAGGATCACGAGTTCAAAGCCAGCCTCAGCAATGGCGAGGCACCTAGCAACTCAGTGAGACCCTGTCTCTAATAAAATACAAAAAAGGGCTGGGGATGTGGCCCAGTGGTGGAGTGTCCCTGAGTTCAATCCCCAGTACAAAAAAAAAAAAAAAAAAAATGCATTACCTATTACTTTTCTCACTTTAATTGGAACTGAGGTACTTTCCTACAGACACAAAATATTTTTCCACACCTCCTGAGGATCTGAAAAGAACATTAAACATACCATGTCTGATTGAAGAAAGGAAACAACAAGCCTGCCATGGATTTGATAGTTTGCTAAATGCCTGTAGGAACAGAGAAAATACATTTGGTACAAATATTTTAATTCCCTCAAGAAATAGAACCTGTTACTGCAGCAACAGCCACATAGCTGACTAAAATGTGTTCATAAAATAAAAGGGAGAGTAGTCATAGAAACCACAAAGGGGAAATTATACTCAGAGCAGATTTCCAAGTCTCTAGTAATTAAATAATAAACAGAGACCTCATAAACATGGAAATATATTCTAAGCATAAAGTACTCAAGCTCCACTATACTAATTTAAATAAAGTCTAATTGCTTTCCATATTAAAGAGGTAGCCACTTTTTCTTCTGATGAATTATGACAAATAACATCATTTCAGTCAATAAAAGAAGGCATTGAAACTAATGAAAGTTTTCTCTTCGTGTGTAGACCCATCTCTGTTGACTAATGATGACTTGATTCCTAGTAGATGCACCAAAGCTGCAATCTCAGCTAGAGAGCAGACTGCTGCGCAGTGCCTGCATAATATGGTTGAGCATATTCTTTTTTTAAAACCTCAGACTCTCTTGGATCACATTTAGGAAGGATCTCTGTTTAGGCAGCTTCCACTCCATTGCCAGCCATGAAGGGAGGCTCCAAGGTATTCATTAACACACAGCCTTACAGTTGAGGCTCCTGAAGAATCTGGATCTTTCCTCTACACTTTAAATCCATACTCTCCTGCAAACTGTCATCAGATTTGCCCAATTCTCCTCTCCCTTTCCCTTGGCACTGAACGCAGATTTTATCAGCAAATGAGAGACAGGGGGAAAAAAAAAAAAAAACCTCCTTGACTTAGTTTCTGCTAAAGAAGCTCTTTAGATTCAGAATCAGAGCTCAAAGATAGGAAGGGAGGAACTTTATAGATTGAGGAACTAGGAAAATACTTGGTTCTAGGGAGGCTGAGGCAGGAGGATCTTGAGTTCAATGCCAGTCTAGCAATTTAACAAGACTATAAGCAACTTAGGGAGACCCTGTCTTAAAAAGAAGAAGAAGAAGAAAAAAGAAAAAAAGGGGGGCTGGGGATGTAGTACAATGGCTAAGCACCCCTGAGTTCAAATCCTGGTGCCAGAAAAAACAAACAAAAACAATCATATGATCCCTTCCCCAAAGGTTATCTTCCTATATGATTCTATTACTGTAGCTACTTATCATGATCATGTGCTGGTTAGTGTTTTTTAAGTGCCTACAACCTACTATGCAATAAGTTTGTTATAAGCATTCATTCTCATTCTCTCAACAGTAAAAAAAAAAAAGAGAGAGAGAGAGAAAGATTGATGCAATTATTATTTTGTCATAGTAGAGAATGTTGAGGCTTAGAAAATTTTAATTTGCTCAAGGAACGTTTAGGCAATACACAAGGTAATGAATAAGGACCCTGTCTGAATGAATTTGAGTTGCTTTAACAAAATGTCAGATACAAATACTTTATAAAGAAAAGAGGTTTTGTTTTGGCTCACAGTTTTTGAGGCTAAAAGCCCCAAATCAGGTGACTACATCTGTTTGGCCTCTGGTAAGGGCCTTCTGGCTATGTCACTACATGGCATATGGCAGGGAGAGTCCCTATTGGTTCACATAGAAGAAAGCAAACCTTTGAACCTTTGTAAGACCCCACACTCCAGTTACTAATCCAGTCCTTTAAAAACAAATCCACTCTTGAGATACAGGCAATTAACCCTCTGAAGTGGTCCCCATGACCTAATTGCTTTCATTTTGCTCCAGTCAGAATGGCAGCTATTAAGTACACAAACAACAATAAATGTTGGAGAGGATGTGGGGAAAAAGGCACACTCATGCATTGCTGGTGGGACTGCAAAATGGTGCAGCCAATATGGAAAGCAGTATGGAGATTCCTTGGAAAACTGGGACTGGAACCACCTTATGACCCAGCCATCCCATTCCTGGGTCTATTCTCAAAGGACTTACAAACAGTGTACTACAGGGACACAGCCACATCAATGTTTATAGCAGCACAATTCACAATAGCTAAACTGTGGAACCAGCGTAGATGCCCCTCGGTAGATGAGTGGATAAAGAAAATGTGGTGTATATATATACAGAATGAACTATTACTCAGCACTAAAAGAGAATAAAATAATGGCATTCACAGGTAAATGGATGAAATTGGAAAATATAATGCTAAGTGAAGTAAACCAATCCCAAAAATCCAAAATGCCGAATGTTTTCTCTGATATAGGGAGGCTGATTCATAGCAGGGTTGGGTTGGGGAGCGTAGGAGGATTAGAGGAACACTAGAAAGGACAATGGGGAGGGAGAAGAGGGGAGGGGACAAGGGGGTTGAATGAGATGGATATCATTACCCTAAGTGCATGTATGAAGACAAGAATGGTATGAATATATTTTGTATACAACCAGAGATATGTAAAAATGTGCTCTATATGTGTATTATGAATTGTGATGCATTCTACTGTCACATACAACAACTTCAAATTAAAAAACAAAAAAACACCCCCCCAAAAAAATCCGCTCCTGAGGTACAGGCAACTAATCCTCTGAAGTGGTTCCCATGACCTAATTCCTTTCTACTAGGCCCTATCTCCTAAAGATTCCACCAGCCAAGCACCCCCATACTGAGGACCAAACCTCTAGCACATGAACCTTTGGTGGGATAAACGACATCTAAATCTTAGCAAACCCCAACTCCAAATACTTTTTTAAAAATCTGCTTTGTTGGTCCCAACAGGCTTGTTCTTAACCTTTATGCCAGTGGGTTTTTCAAAGTGCCGGAGGGCAGTGACATCGTTATCTCCTAGGAATGGCAAATGTGAAGCATACTTGGTTGGACTGGGGGTGTGGTTCAGAGATATAGCACCTGCCTACCATGCCTGAGACTCTGGGTTCCATTCCCAGCAGGGGAAAGAGGAAAAGAAAACTTTACTATGTTTTGTATTTATTTATTTTATTTTATATTGAATTTTAAAATCCAGGGTGAACCCCAGCCATCTGTGGTTCAGTAGGGTTTTTTTCAGGTCATTCTGCTCCATGGTAGAGTTTGAGGACTACTGTTTTCTGCTTCAGTGTCTCGTGTGTGTGTGTGTGTGTGTGTGTGTGTGTGTGTGTGTGTGTGTTTCATCTTAAAATATCGAAAAATAAGCTCACAAACCCAGCTAAGATTGCTGAGTGTCTTATAAGCCCATGCTCGTAAAGTTTGCATGGTATCTTTAACGAAAGAACAGCTTGTCAGGAAAAACTTGGAGAAAGCCCAAGGCTTCAGAAATGCTGTCACATGTAGTGAAAAACTTCCACTCCTAACCATATAGGAAGGCAGGTAACATGGAGAAAATTAGCTTAGTTTTAAATGAAAATGTGACTTTTTTTATGTTTTGTGACAGGTATTATATGGATTAAGAAATTCTATTTATGTCTTCATTTCTCTAACGAAGTGCACTGAGATAAAAAGTAACCTTCCTCTTCCTGAGTGTTAGTGACAGCTCAATCCCTTTCAAGGGATTAGAGCAATGCATATGCTAATAAACCAACAATGGCATCATTCCTCTTGTGAAGAAGACTATGCAGCAAATACATGTCGCATATATAATATTGGATATGTCATGACAAGAGAAAGTGAAAGACACATAATTCCCACCTAGGAAGTTGTCAATCAATACAAAATTGAAATTCGGTTCTGATGAAATGTCAATCCTGTGATAACCTGCCATAGTAACCGTGTCAGTCAGCTTTGCATTCCTGTCACAAAATATCTGAGCAAAATCATTTAGCAAGCAGAAAGGTTTATGTTGGTTCACGGTTTCAGAGGTTTCAGTGCATGGTTGATTGACCACAATTGCTTTGGGCCTGTGGCAACATCATGGCAGGGAGAATGTGAACCAATGCTACTTCCGCAATGGCAGCCAGGAAGCAGAAGGGTGAATTTATAGTGACCTCACTTCCTTTTGCTAGGCTCCACCTCCTAAAGGTAGCTACAGCTCCCAGTAACCCCATAAGCTAGCACCCAAGGCTTTCACACCTGGATTTTGGGGGATACAGAATAGTAACTGAGAAAAAGAATGTCTAAGAATTCCTAGATAAACTAGGCTCTTCTATTTACTGGACTTGGTCTGTGGTTACTGATCTGTCTTTCATACCCACTTGGCTCTTGTGTTGATATAGACTGGTTATTTTATTTCCTTTTTCATTCAATGTTTTGAAATTTTTTTGAATAGAAGCACACACCTGGTTCTCTTGGTGATTTTAAAACAATGGCAATTTTAAATGTTGGTTTCATCACATTCAGAACTGTTTCTCTTTTATCAAGTACATAGCAATTGCTTCATAATATTTAGTGATAAATATTAAGTGATAAATGCTTCCTTCATTAGCTAGGTTATTCTGTAGCCCGCTGCCCTTGTGTTGTTCTTACTGGTCCCTTGCAGGGCCACATTTCAAGATTGCCAGTTTATAATATTCATTGCCTTGAAGTTCAAGTTTAATGAATCATCAATTTTTTTGCATTGGAAATAAACTTAGAAATATTCTAATCCCAACCTTTCTACAACATAGGTGACAACTAAAGATTCTTTAAAAACTTCTTGTCACAGAACACTCACTCTTCCATGGTGAAGTATATTTTCTGAGTTCTGTCTCCCTAAAACTTCAAACCAGTCACTTTGATTCTATTGTCTGTGTTACCAAGTATGAATCTGGTCCCTTGCTACATTAAAAAAAAAAAAAAAAAAGAAAGAAAAGAAAAAAGAAAAACTCTCTTGGGACCAGACCAGAAGAATGGGGTCTCTCTGGACAGTGAGTTAGAAATGCAGGTGCTCAGACACCAATCCAAATCCCTGACTGAGAGTCATCCTTTTCAAAAAGCCAGCCCCCCATGGTGATTGCATATCAAACATTTTCAAACTGCTTTATGTACCTCACATAAAATTAGGCAAACATATTTAAAGCAAAACATTTTCTAAATGTTTATGTTATTTCATGAGTGTATAAATATCAATACAATCAAGAGAATGAGCATATCATCATTGCTAAAATGTTCTTTGTACCTCTTTATAATTGCTTCCTCTGATCCTTTTTACTCCCCTGACCACAGGCACCAATCTGTTGTCCATCACTGCATTAATTTTCACTTTCTATGAAATAAGTGGATTTATACAACATAATGTTTTTTAAAAAATTTCAGTTCTTGACTTTTGAGAGTTCCTCCTTGTTATTGCATGTACTAAAAGTTATTGTTGAGTAATGTTCCTTCATATGAATAAACCGTAGATTTTATGTGTTCACCTCTTGAAGGACACTTATATTGTTTCTATGTTTCTACTATTACAAATGAAGTTGCTATGAATATTTATGTGCAAGTCCTCATATGGACATATGCTTTCCTTTCTTATGAGTAAATAAATGAAGTGGGATACCCGGGTCATATGGTGGTTTTAGTTTCCTTAGAAACTGCCAGATCTTTGTCCCACACTTCACTGATTCTGTTTTCTTACATAGCCCCTCCCCCAAACCCAGTTCTTTTTTTTTTTTTTTTTTTTTTTTTTCCCCTTGCTGTGAGTGTTTCATTTTTTTCTTTTCTTTCTTTCTTTTTTTTTTTGGACAGTTTGTCTGGTTATATCTTCATGTTGAAATATCTCCAGTATGCTCTTCTACACTGTGTAATATTCTTTTAATTCTATTCAAAATATTTTTTTTCATCTTGGACATTTTCATTTTTACCTCTATAAATTTGCATCTTTTTCCTCAATTTCACATGTCTCTATTAAACCTGTACATTTTTTTCTAACTTCTTGATCATATGAAATGCAGTAATAATAACTGCTTTAATGTTCTTGTGTACTATCATTTATGTGATTCCTGGATTGACTCCAGTTGATTGGTTTTCCTGCTCTATATTGGTCAAATTCTCCTTCTGTTTACATGACTATTAAAATTCATAGTGTTTGACAATAAAACATTATCTAGTTGAATGCTGAGTAATTTTATTTATATTTTTTATAAATATTTTTGTGTCTTGTTCTAGAACATTTTAGGTTACTTGAAGACAGTTACATCTTTTTTGACATTTCTTTTAAGCTTTGACAGATGATATCATATTATCATTAAGCAAAGAGCTAATTTTTGTTCCACTATGGAGGAGTATAGTCTTTGCAGTCCTCTCTCTAATGCTCTATGAATTATGAGGCTTTTCCCTTTGGCTAGCAGGGACAGAAACTAGTTCTGGCTTTATAAGAAGTGGTACTTTTCTCTCAATATTTTCAAGTGGCTCTTTCTAGGCCTCAAAAAGTCAGGCACCTATCACAGCTGAGCAGTACTTGGCTGTACACTGAAGCAGGGGGAATCTGTGGATAAATTCAGTAGTCTCTCCCAAGGCATCTCTTTCCTCGGTGATCTTCTGTCTCCCTGAACTCTTAGCTATATATATCTCCTCAGTTAAGTTCCTCTTCTGGATTTACCTTTTGTGTCACAGCCTGGAAACTCTTTCCATCTAGTAACTGGGGCAATCATAAACTCATTTCATTTATTCTTGACTGTCAGAGTTCAGAGGCCTTCTTCATTGCCTGCTTGATGGAAGTTCTCTAAGACACATTTCTTCCCCAGCTTTTAGTTGTTTCCAGTGAAAGTGGAACTTGCATAACCTACCTTCTTCTACTCCATCTTGGTCAGAAGCAGATCTCAGGTATATTAAATGTTGAGAAGCATCGTTTCTCCACGTGGCATCTCTCATGACTTCTCTGAACCTTTTCATTTTAAGGCTGAACATCCTCAGATAATATCTGGCAATGAGTCCTCTGCCTATGCACATCCATTTTTTTCTTTTCCTTTCTTTGAGAAGGAGTCTTGTTATGGTGCTCAGGCTGATCTGATACTCATAAGCTGAAGTGATCCTCCTACCTCATCCTCTCCAGTAAACAGCTCAGGCTCCAGGGACACACCCCACCTGACTTATCCATTTTCTTAAATGCACACTTTCCTGTCCGTAATACCTTTCAGTAAGCCTGCAGTTGTTTTTCAGAATCTGCGTACAAGCCTTCGCGTTTCACATGTTGATTAATTGCCATCTCATTTGCTTTAGACAATCACTCAAAGTAGTCAATACTCTTTGGAAAAATTTGCCATCATCATATTTTCAAAAGTACTTCCAGCTCCATATTGTCTGAAAATATAAGTTGCCAATTCATATCATCATCCAAGTCACTAATAAAAATATTGACCAGAATAATTCAGGGGATATTGCTCTGAGTTCTTTCAAACTCACATTGATCCATTAATCAATATATTTTATATACCAAATTAGCCAAATCTAAAATTCACCTATTTATAACCATTCAATTTGTGTTTGTTTACAGAGATATCTTAAGTCTGTACCAAAATCCTTACTGACATTAAGATGGGCTCTCTGTTTTTAATGTATAAAATACACAGAGTTAATGAAAATGTTGATGGTGATTGCCTCTTGGTGGTGTTTGGATTTGCTTTTTTTTTTTTTTTTGTACCAGGGATTGAACTCAAAGGCACTTAACTACTGAGCCACATCCCCAGCCCTTTTTGTATTTTATTTCGAGACAGGGTCTCACTGAGTTGCTTAGGGCCTTGCTAAATTGCTGAGGCTAGCTTTGAAATCACGATCCTCCTATTTCAGCTTCCCAAGCTGCTGGGATTACAGGTGTGAGCCACTGCACCCATTTGTGTTTGTTTTTTTATTTTTGTTTTTGTTTTGAGAAAAACTAAAAAGAAGGTTTATTGCTTTGCTAGCAAAGGAGAAACATAGGGGATTCCTGTCTCAAAGGCTGTGGCTGTGATTCTGCCCATCAGCAGGAACAGGGGGCTTTTAGAGAGGTGACTCAAAGGCTACCTTCCATGTATTCTCTGGAGTTGTAATTCACTTGTTAATTTGGGAGATAGTCATTTCTGAGATCTTCTGGTCCCATTCCTAAAGTCTGGATTACTTCATTCCTATGGTGGGTGTGTACTCAGGGACAGATAACTTGGCCAAGGATAGGGAAGAAAGGTAATTCTGTTTCCTCTGTGATTAGAGACGGGGAGAGATTAGGGAATAGCAGGGAGAGAGGAAGAGAAAGAAACATGTCCATTTTTATAATGAGTTGCAGTGGCAGAGCAGCATAAAGTGGACCACTGTTACATTTCCCCACTGTCAATTTCTATATTCATTTCTATGGATAAATGGGCAACAACATCTCCAAACTTCTTCCTAAAGTCCTTGTGCTCTATCAGTGGGGGTGATGACAGTGAGGACATTCAACATCAGAGTGGTCCTGTTATGGTTTAGATGTGGTAACCCCAAAAAGCTCACATGTGAGACAATGCAAGAAGGTTTTGTAGGAGAAATGATTAGGGTATAGCCTTAGCCTAATCGATGAATTATTCCCTGATGGGATTAACTGAAGTGGTAGGGTGTGGCACTGGGGTGTGGCTTTGGGGTATATATTTGTATCTGGTAAGTGGCATCTCTCTCTCTCTCTGCATCCTGGTCACCATGATGTGAGCTGCTTTCCTCCACCACCCTCTCCCTCCATAATGTCCAGCCTCACCTGAAGCCCTGAGGAATGGAGCCAGCATTCTATGGACTAAGACCCCTGAAACTGTGAGCCCTCAAATAAACTTTTGCTCTAAAATTGTTCTGGTCAGATCCTTTAGTCACAGCAGCAAGAAAGCTGACTAAGATGAGTACAGAGGTCCACAGTGGCAGATGGCAGGTGACTGGATAAGGCATGCGTAGGGCAGGGGATCATGCTAAGACAACACTAAAGATGGAAAAGCATTATTACTTTTTTGTAATTAATTAGCACAGAAACAATTAGTATTTCAGCCAGTCTCTGAAAACCATGAGGACAGTTACTCATAATCTTACCTGGGAAAAACAGATCAAGTTCATCAATGTAGGAGGTTAGGAAGATTTTTAGGTCTATGAAATCAGACTCAAATTAACTCAGGACAAATTTGCAACTCTTGTGATCATTATTATTAGGCACTCTCACACAAGAACCTTTCCTTTATAGTTTCCAGCTTTACTTACGTTTGGGTGGGCTGACAGAAAAGTACAAAAGTACATCTTAAGTTACATCTAAAAAGACATTCTTTTTCCTTTTAAACATCCATGTAGGACTGTACTTTTAGGCTATACTCTCCTGCCAGATGTTTCAGACCAAGTTGGTCAAAACTGACCTTGTTCCCATCTACTCTTAAGAGTCAGCTGACATTCTTCAGAGATCACTTTTAGGGACATGTGCAAAACCTCCTTGCTCCTTTACTAGTGATGTCTCTTACCAGGATGGGTTGGTGTCTGGCTGGCCATATGGGCTTCTTTTGGAAGCAACAGGGACATTTCCTCTCCAGTGACCCTCCTCTTTGCAGAATGTGCACTGGTTGGCTTCCTATTCTCTAGGGTCCTCTTGATTTCCCTGATCAGTAGATTGGATGACTCACCAGAGTTGCAGGGCTCAGAGAAGGGTCCCATCATTCTCTAGGTCCTGGTTGAACTTAGAGGGAAATGGCCAAAATGATCACCACTTTTTCCTTGGCCCTTTTACTTCCTTAACTTTGGTCTCCTTTTTTTTTTTTTAAACACCCAGCAAGCCAGTTTCACCAGTCTTAAAGAGGGAGTAAAAAGTTATAACATCAATATCTGTAACTTTACAGATATCTCTTTCACTTTATTGGGGTTAGTATTAGTACTGGAAGTCAGCATTATATACTATCTGTTGTATAGGTGATGGCTTATTATCTGAAATTGACCCAGTTTTTTTTTTTTTTTTCTCTTAAAAGTAGTACCTCTGAAAAACACTAACAGGCAACAGTTATAAAGTTTATAAGGAAGCATTCAGTTTGTGTAATAGCTATGAATTAAGAAAAACAACATTTATAATCTAGAACCTTTACTTAGTTATATATTGCATTCCCTGTTTGGGATCACAGTAATCTTTACATCAAAAATCAATATTTTGAATACAACTTTAAATGATCTGAAGTCTAGACTATTTTGGAGCCGTTTTAACATGGAGTAAGGTGGGAGGCAGAGCCTTATCTCAGGTAAAGTGGGGCTCTTCACAAATAACACAATACAATGTTACATCTGAAACATTAATCAAAGAAAGGCTAAGAGAATTTTTAACTTTCTTTTTGTGGAAAAAGTGGCAGAGAGCTTCCATGTTTCACAGTGTCACCTTTAAACAGATCAGGATCTCCTTGTTATCTTCCAAAAATGCATTTAAATTCCAATTCCAGTGTGAAGAGTAACACAAAATTGTATATATAGCTTATTGACAACAAGTTACTTAATTCAGCTAAAAAACATCAATGACATGAATAAATACCAACCAAATTTGTTATTTCTATACAAATCCAAGATTTTTGCTATAGATAATTTTAGTTTGCATAACACCAACTTGGTAAAGTGCTCTCCTAAGTTTTACATTTAACTAAGTTTAACTTTTAAAGCATAATTTAGAATCCAGAGTGTATCGTAACAATAATCACAAGTTTGCATGGGTTAACAAAAATCAAAGGGTAGATTTAAATCTCTTATACATTTAGGAAACAGTGTTAATTGTATAAACTATTACATAACACTCAGACAAGGTTTAGACAGATACAGTTCTCAGATCCATACATCTACCTGGTCACATATATTTTGGGTGTCAAAAATATTGTTAAAAGCTGGGTACAGTGGTGCATGCCTGTAATCCCAGTGGCTGGGGAGGCTGAGACAGGAGAATCGCGAATTCGAAGCCAGCCTCAGCAAAAGTGAGGTGCTAAGCAACTCAGTGAGACCCTGTCTCTAAATAAAATACAAAAAAAAAAAAAAGAAAGGGCTGAGGATGTGGCTCAATGGATGAGTGCCCCTGACCTCAATGCCTAGTAACCCCCCAAAAAATAAACAATATTGTTATAACCTAAATAATAGTTGTTTGTTTAACCAGCTACAAAGTGATCATAAGATTTTAAAACAGGTACAAACCCTGATTCCTTTAAGACTTAGTTTCCCCAAGTAATAAAGCCTAACAAATACAAAAAAATTATCTCAATGGATAAGAGCAGATCAATGTTTCAGACTTTGCTTCATGTAAGTCCATTAAAGTTCAAATAACTTTGACTGCGCTAATTATAGCCAATTTAATCACAAACTTTTTGATCTATCTTCCATAAACCTTCTGTGACTTAAACATTCACAACTTTACATCCTTAGTTTTGTCCTCTTTCATCTTGGACTTCAGCCCAAGAATATTACTTTACCAGACAAAATACTTTCTCACCCAGTAACATTTCTTTTAACTTCCAATATTCCATACTAAAATATATTTCCATACCTATAACTTTCTTTTATCTTTTCTTGATCTGGACCCTTTCTTAAGTGTATATTCTGAAATAGTCCTTATGAATGCTATCTGTGCATTTAATTTACACAACAAATTTTATCCCAGGAGAGGGTTGGACAATCCAGCATCTACAAAAACTGTAGCTTAATTTTTTTTTTTTCTCCCAGGTTGCATTGAGGAGGTTGGAGCACAGGATATTTTGGAGCCTGACCTGTCTCCTTTAGTATTATCACAATGCCACCAACTTTATGTGAGTTCTCCATTGTCAATTATACCTAGAGGCTCCTTTGGGGCCTTTTTCTGATACTAGGTATATTGATATGCAATGGTGGAGACCCTTTCTATCCTTTTCTTTAGGTTTCCTTGAGATCCCTGTGCAGAGGCTGCCTATGAAACCCAGGTTGGCCTTAGTTTCTGTCTTTTTCTTTTCTGGGTGCCTATTTATTCTGCCAGTCTCCCTTAGGCTTTTAGTTTGATGGAATACTATTATAGCAAGAATTGCTTTGCCCCAATGGTGAATATCCCCCAGCCAAATGGAAGTCTCCTTTCAGATCTTCCAAAGGGAGACTATTCCTGTCCCCAGGTCATAAACTGACAGAGCTGGAACCTACTGCCACATTCTTTGTGGGTAGCAGCCTCTACCCCCCCAACCCACCCCCCCATAGGCAAAAGGGTCTGGGAGGCAGGGCAGAGGCCAGGTTCTCTTGGACCATTTTCCTATATCCCGGGCAGCTCTTCTGGGATTTCCCTCCCACCCCAAATTTAGGGCTAGTGTTTTCGACCACTGTGAGATGATCTGAGCCTTCCTGGAGCCAGGCTGAGAAACAGTGCTGGGAGTGCCCGCACAGGGTTTCAAAGATTTAAACCTTTTTTAACCCTTTCTTCTAGTGTCCAGCTGTCCTTGCACACCAGAGGCAGAGCCTTTTGGCAACTTCAATTTAGTTCCTGACACTTCAGACCCCTTATCGTGCAACTGCATAATGACTGTACAGACAGAATCTCTTTCACATACGTTACCCTTGACAAAACAACTTCAAAATCACGATTTTATAATAATCCAGAAAAAAAAAAAAAAACATTTAAAGGCCAGATTGCATGACAGTAAACCATCTTTCTCTTAGACAGAATTATCCCTGTAGGTGGCCCATGCAGCCAAGATCTCTCTGCCGAACAGACTACTGGTAAGATCAATGCTGCATGGCCCATGTCTTTGAAGGCCAGTAACAGATGAGAAAAAAATAAAAGAGCAGACAAAAGAGGATCACCAAAACCAGGGCTGACAGACAGGAACCTTTAAAACAGACTGACTTGCACATACAGATTTCTTCCACTTACTTTACCTTTGACAGACCCAACTCCAACTGCAAGATTTTACAATAATCTAGAAAGCTATTTAAAAGCCAGATCATTACAGTAAAACATTCTCTTAAGACAGACTTACTGGTGGCCCTTTCTTCAACTCACATTACCTCTGAGGGACCAACTTCAATTGCAAGATTGTACAAAAAAAGAAACAAAGAAAGACAACCAGAGAGGAGTTCCCAAACCAGGGCCGACAGATGGGAATCTTTAAATTGACCAGCCAAGATCTTTCCCAAGAGACTGCCTATAGAATCAATGCAGTACTGGCCATGTCTTAAAAGGGGCAGTAGCAGATACAAACAAAACAGACAACCAGAGGGAATTCCCAAGCTCAAGGTCAACAAACAGATGAGAACCCAGAACAGATCAGAAAGAAGCACATATCCCTAGGTTCTTAAGTCCTGCTTAACTGTGACTCCTACACCAGTGGCGCCGTAGATGTCCCCAGAAAGAAGGACCAGATGTTCTCACAAAGAAGAACCAGGTGTGTGGAATCAAGGGTCTCAGTGTGTACACCAGGGGACTTACCAAATGGCCAAATTGTTGTGACTTTTCCTGAGTACAGTTTCTTTTTTCTCAAAGTGGACTTGATGGAGCAACCTGTACTAGTCAGGGAGAGAAGTTGGGAGTCCCCCAAAGCAAAAGGAGCTTCAGTAGCTGCTGGGATGGTCCCTCAGTCCCTCCCTCAGTCCCACTCACAGGAACTGCTCCTCTGGTTCAACCTGAGGCAAAGTCACCCATCTCCTAACTCTCCTGCAGTTGGTTCCACTCACAGGAACTGCTCCTCTGGTTCAACCTGAGGCAAAGTCACCCATCTCCTAACTCTCCTGCAGTTGGTTCTCAACAAGTTCTTCAGCACAATGAATCCTCAGCATGGAAGTGGGGTTGCTTGGAAAGCCAGGCCTGCCCAAGAAAGCTGTAGCAGGGGCTGCTCTCAGGTCCCATCTGGGTGGCCAAATTTGTTGCCAAAATCTCAATCCTTGTTCCTGATGCCAATTCAATAATGAGAGCACAGTTTTCAGAAAAAAAAAAAGGAAAAAGAAGGTTCACTGCTTTGCTCGCAAAGCAGAAACACAGGGGACTCCTATCCCAAAGGCTGTGATTTTCCCAGCTTACTTTTTAAAAATATTTTTGTTATTGAGATATTCTTTATGTTGGAATATATTTTTATGAGAAAATATGTTAATATGAGAAAACAAATTTTAAAAATTGTTTTTTTTTTTTTATTTTAGCATCCTTCAATGTATCCGTGGGGTAACTCAGAATAATAGAAAATAAAGTCTGCAGTGACTTTTTGCTAGTTAATCCTTACTTGTTCCAAATGATCATATTTTCAATTTAAAAGGATTACAATCTGTCTTTTTAATCATCCATCCTAGAATCTATGCCACAGATGTTTTTCTCCTTTGAAACTGTGGGACAGTGTTGATCTCTAATATTCCCTGTTCAGTAGAGTTTCTTACATTGCCCTGAGACTGACCAATTTCAGTTAGAAGTTTTCAAAAATTCTCAGAGCAACTTCATCTGGTGGAAATCACTCACATTCTTATAGATCCTGATTTCTTCCCATCTCTTCATAGAATTTTAACTGATGTTTATTTTACCTATCTTAATTCGCAGGTCATTAAAAAGAAACTATTTCTTTTTTTTTAATATTTATTTATTTGCTTTAGTTGTACACAATGCAATGCATTTATGTTTACGTGGTGCTGAGGATCGAACCCGGGCTGCACACGTGCAAGGCGAGCACTCTGCCGCTGAGCCACAACCCCAGCCCAAAAAGAAACTATTTCTTGATAGAAACTTTCAAGATGAAATCAATTAAAGAATTCTGTTTCCATTCTGTAAATATTTACTGCTGAATGATTGGCTCTAGGGACTATTTGTCTTACTCTTTCTTGCTTTCACCATAGACGTTTATCAAAACGCAGCTTGAAGTTTCCTGACCACAAATGGTGTGTGTTGGTGTGGGAGGAGGTGGTGTACTCTTGATCTATAGCCTGATATTCATGAACACCACATGTTATATAAGGTTGAATTTCATAATTTGATTTCCAGGGTTGTTAATATCACCTCTTACAAATTGCAAAACATCTCCCTGGTATAAAACCAAAGTATGCATAGGGCAACCAGATGTTTTACAGCCGACCAGCCATGTGAGGTGCCTTCCATATTTTGGCATGGGTGTCTTATAAGACCTCTTGCTGAATCCTCTGTATTTGCCTAGGCAACAAGCTAAGGGAGTCAAATTTCCTAGTTCCACCCTTTTGTGAAGGGCACAAAGACAAGAGGGACCCATGGATATTTAGGCAGATTCATTCACTGCAAAGGGGCCATTTTGTTTGCTCTTACTGTTCTGTGTAAACTCCAGCATGCCAGTGAATTTATTCATCATGCAGTAAGTTTCTAGGATAGATTAGAATTAATGAAAGTCAGTGTCAAGCAGTTTTAACCAAATAATAGATGCATGTTAGAAACTCTTCTAAACTACTTCAGGGAAAGAAATGTACCAGGAGACTTGTCATATTTGTTTCTTGGGATAGAGAGAATTCTGGTAGCTCAACCAAATTAACCCAAGTGATGGGAAAATTCTGAAAAGAGTTGGGAAATCCCTTTTGTCCTTTTCCTTTCTGCTGTCTCTTAGGAGTGACAGTGTTACAGAGGATCTTACTTTTGAAGTACCCATTAGAATTTGAGAGCATAGCCATTTGCACAGTCTGTAAATATTTCTTTCCTTTAAATTTTTTCAGCTTTATGGAGGTATAATTAGAAAATGTGAATTGTGCAAATTTAAGGTACACAACTTACTTTCTGACATATGTATATACTGTGAAAGGATCACCACAAACTAATTAGCATATGCATTCCCTCACATTATCATTCTCCTTTTACCTTTATGTACGAGTAGTAAGAACACTTAGGATTTACCCTCTTAGCAAATTTATTTTGTTATCTCTTTTTGATGCTGGGGATTGAACCAAAGCCTTTTGCATGCTAAACATACACTAAAATACACCACCAGCCCCTTTGTTACCAAATTTCAGGTACACAATATGGCATTGCTAACTGGAGTATCAATGCTGTACATTAGACCTCCAGAATGCAAAACTGAAGCTTTGCATCCTTTGATCAACATCTGCCCATTCTAAGCCCCAGTATCTTGACAAGCACCACTCTATTCTGCTTCTATGAGTTTAAACAATTTTAGATTTCACATGGTAGCGTGATCGTGCAGTATTTGTCTTTCTCTATTTGGCTTACTTCACTTAACATAATGTCCTCAGATTTATCCATGTTATTACAAATGGCAGGATCTCCTTTCTAAAGGGTGAATAATATTCCAATATACATACCACCTATTTTTTTTTAGCGACTCCATTATCGGTGAATATTTAGGTTGCCTCTACAACTCTCTTATGAATAATGCTGCACTGTCCGTGGTTTTGTGTATATCTTCTTGAAATCCAGATTTTGTTTCCTATGGATATATAAGAAGAAGTGAAATTGCTGGATCAATATGGTAGTTCTATTTTTAATTTTTTTTAGGAACTTCACTGTTTTTCACAATGGTTGTACATCCTCAACAAGAGTATGCAAGAATTTACTATTCTTTATATCCTCACTGGCTCTTATCTTGCGTTGATCTTAAAGGTCTAAGGTAGTAAATACCTCCATTGTATTACTTGCATTTTCTTGTCATTTTTAAATATTAGGTGTCTTTTCTCATATCTGCTGGCATTCATAATATCTTTTTTTTAAATGGCTATTCTGTATATTTGCCCATTTTTTAAAATCAGGTTATTTTTAAAATTTTTTAAAAAATATTTTTACATTTTTGCTGTTGAGTTCAACGAGTTCCTTCTTTCCTTTTTTTTTTTTTCTTTTTTTTTTTTTTTTTTGTACCAGGGATTGAACTCAGGGGCACTCGACCACTGGGCCATATCCCCAGCTCTTTTTTGCATTTTATTAGAGACAGGGTCTCACTGAGTTGCTAAGTGCCTCACCATTGCTGAGTCTGGCTTTGAACTCGCAATCCTCCTGCCTCAGCCTCCCAAGTGCTGGGGTTATAGGCGTGTGCCACCGCGCCCGGCATTCCTTATGTATTTCTTAACAGGACCCTGGGGTATACTTAAAGGAGTAAGTGTGAGTGGTGGGCAGAGTTAGGAGTTTGGTGAGATGGAGCTAGTTGCCTTCCAACAGTCATTTTTGTTTCATTTCTTTGTTTTCTCTCTCTCTCTCTCTCTCTCTCTCTCTCTCTCTCTCTGTGTGTGTGTGTGTGTGTGTGTGTGAGAGAGAGAGAGAGAGAGAGAGAGAGAGAGATTGGGGATCAAACACAGGGGCACTCCAGCACTGAACTATATGCCCACATTCCCTAGTCTTTTTTCATTTTATTTTATTTTTTAAATTTTGAGACAGATTCTTGCTAAGTTGCAGAGGGTCTCACAAAATTGCTGAGGCTGGCCTCCAACCTGCAGTCCTCCTGCCTAAGCCTCCTGAGTTGCTGGCATTGTAGGCAAGGGCCACCACACCAAGACTTTGGTTGCCTTTTCTGGTTTGTGATTTTGTCCTTCTCAGACTCTTCTTGAAACACTCCTTCTCGTGAGACTTAGACAGTGGCTGCGAGTAACTAGCTGTCCTCTCTGAGAGGTTTATTTTGCAAGTTAGGTGAGACAAGACAACAGGACCAGAAGTAGACAGTTTATTGATGGCTAGGAGAACAAACAGCCTTTCAAGATTCTGGATGCAAAACCTGTCTTGATTGATTAAACTTCAATTTTTAGAAAAAGAGAATCAGACACGAAAGCCTTCTTCTTTACCATTCCCAGAAACTTCCAGAAAATATATATATTTTTTTCCCCACAAACTGTGTGTTAAATAAATTCTGGGAAGTTGAAGCTATGGGCTCAAAGGAGTGGATCTTATTCAGAAAAAAGAAAAAAAATGGTAGAGTAGTAGATGATGAATAAAGAATGAAGAAAGGAAATGGAAGCAAATTCAAATGACAGGGAGTTTTTAATTAAATATATCTGGGATACATCTTTAAGACTAGGGGTACATCGGGGATGTCTTTTTATTCCAAATCTATAGTGATATCTACTAAGGTATACACTAGGGCATGGCATAGTCCAGTCTGTGGGTCAAATCTGGCTTGCATCTGGTTTTGTTTTTAATAAAATTTGTTGGAAAACAATTTTTTTTTTTTGTCTGAGCTATGACTTTTTTTGCTCTGCCATGTCAGAATTGAGTAGTTGTGACACACAGACCTGTATGGCCTATAAAGCTGAAAATACGTATATACAGTCTGGCCATACATAGAAAAGCTTTGTCAAAACTTGCTATACACAGATCTGAGAACTAGAAGGGTTCTGTTACCCAAATCCACTGAGAAAGGATAGATTGGGAAATAGATGTGCGTCTGATTTTAAAACCAAGCTCCCTGGTTCACAGGAATAATCCAGTCCTGCTCGCATTTTCCCACCAAAGAAAACCAACAGCCAGAGAAGGAAAAAGACCTACCTGCCCAGGGTCACACAAGAAATTAATGACCAAGTCAGAATACACCCCCACGCCTCTTCAGTTCTAGGTAGTACTAAATAAGTTGATAAAGAAAATTTCCATTACGAATGGATAAGTGATCCTTTTGTCTAGTATTTCCATGAATTCTTCACATTTGGGTATCTGCTTTATAGTGGAACAATATGTTTAGATCTTTTGGATTTTACCCCAAAATAGTTAAATCCCCAGTAATAGCAAAAACACCCTAATACAATATGGAGTCATAGTTTAAGGAAGATCCTGGCAGGAACCTTTGCATTATCATAAAGTTGAGTGAGCTTTCAAAGAGGATTTTTTTTTTTTTTTTTTTTTTTTTTTTTTTGGTGGTACCAGGGATTAAACTCAGGGGCACTCGACCATTGGGCCACATCTCCAGCCCTTTTTTGTATTTTATTTAGAGAGAGGGTTTCACTGAGTTGCTAAGTGCCTTACTGTTGCTGAGGCTGGCTTTGAACTCGTGATCCTCCTGCCTCAGCCTCCCAAGTGCTGGGATTACAGGCGTGTGCCACCACGCCCAGCTCAAAGAGGATCTTTATTGATACCAGGGATGGTTTTTTCTCTCAAGTTTGAAAATGACTGTGAGACCTTGACTTCTGAATTCTACCAATGTCATTGCGGCCCTTCCTTGCACCTCTGCTTAGCAGTACTCTCTTATAATAAGTATTGGCAGTGTGAAGATTTTGATATAAGTAATTTCCTCTGACATGAACATAATTAATGATCCTTATTCTGAGTTTAACATGGCGGTGAAATAGAACACAGCTGAATTTGTGCATCGAGCTCTTAGAATACTAAAAGTCCTCCAGAGAAGTTTGATTTCCTATATTTTTAATTATCTCTGCCTTACATTGTCAAGCATAAGAGATAAGCAAAGTAACAGATTGCATTCAAAGTTTTCTCCCTCTTGATCGGGCATCACTGAGTCAGTGTCTTTCTGTACATTGGAGCCCATAACTCAGAGTCCAGTTAGCATGTGACATTGGAATATTGAGCATTGAAATTTTTCATTTTTGTTTGTTGTGATTTTGTCTAGAAGGAAGTGCACACATAAAATCAATGCTTTGTTATTAACATAAGCATCCAGAGTGTTCATGTTAAAGAATAATTAATTAAAATGTATGCACAATTCATGTTTGTTGACTAAGGAAGGTATGGGCTTTGATATTTAAAGGGAGGGAGAAATAGTAAGGAGGTGTATTAACTTCACTAGAAGTAAGTGTTTTTTTGTTTTGTTTTGTTCTGTTTGGGTACCGGGGATGAACTCAGGGGCACTCGACCACTGGGCCCCATCCCCTTTTTTGTATTTTATTAGAGACAGGGTCTCACTGAGTTGCTAAATGCCTCGCGATTGCTGAGGCTGGATTTGAACTCGCGATCCTCCTGCCTTGGCCTCCCAAGTGCTGGGATGACAAGCATGTGACACCACGCCTGGCATAAATGAGTTTTATAGGCTTAGAAAGACAAGCTTTCCTAGCCCCATGTTTTGAAAATTGGTTTGTTTTTAATTGATGGAAATTGAACACATTTATAGTGTACTTAGAAACATATATGTGCCTTGTGGAATGGCTTAATTGAGCTGATTAATATATGCATTGCCTACCCAGCCTCATAAGCTTATTGTTCCTGGTGAAAACACTTAAATTTTACTCTCTTGTCAATTTTCAAAGTTACGATGTATTCTTACTAGCTCCAGTCACCACGTTGTATGATAGACTCATTGATTTTTTTTTTCTTTTTCAATACCTGGGGTTGAACCCAGGGTGCTTTACCACTGAGCTACATGCTCTGCCTTTTTTATTTTTTATTTTGAAACAGCGTCTCCCTAATTTGCTGAGGTTGACCCAGCAAATCTCTGTTATCACCCAGAGATTCTATAGATATTGAAATCTTGAGGTCAAACATCTCAGTCCTGTCCATTTTTCCTGCTCATACTTACTTGCTCATTAAACAAGTAACTTTTGAGAGTTTAGTACGATTCTGGTCTCTTCTTAAAATAAATGCTGACAAAACCATATACTATCATTGTTCTCATGTCGCATGTGGTGTATGTACCGAGGAAGGCAGCTATTAAAATAATTCCATATAAACAAGGAATTGCACCCTAGAAAAGTATTATGGGGAAAAGAATCATAGTTCTAGTGTTCTATGAAAAATTATGCAAAGCAAACCTGACATCAAATAGGGCTTCAGCATCAATTCCGGTTTTCAGAATGCCGTGACCAGAGAGCTTACAGATGAACAGGAAAGAATTAACAATGGATGGGTGGAGTAGAGGATGGGAGAGTGCTTCCAACAAAGTGAATTAACTTTCTTACAAAAGTCCTATGTTGTGTTCCATTTGTGTACAATGAATTCAAATGCATTCTGCTGTCATGTATAACTAATTAGAACAATTTTTTTAAAAAAATCCTATGTGAAAATGTGCTCTATAAGTATAATATGAAATGTAATGCATTCTGCTATCATTTATAACAACTTAGAATAAAAATAAATAAATAAATAAATAAAAAATAGCTTTGGA
The DNA here is from genome assembly GCA_025594165.1 of Tamias sibiricus. NCBI lineage: Eukaryota > Metazoa > Chordata > Mammalia > Rodentia > Sciuridae > Tamias > Tamias sibiricus. Next base: position 20,168,451 of record CM046675.1, read on the forward strand.
AATAAAAAAAAATCCTATGGTGAAGGCTAGCACAAAGAACCAAGGCTAGGTCAAAGAACTGGAAGATCAATAGTTCAATGTAAGAGAAAGCTAATAAAAGTAGAAACCACACCATACAGTGAGTGTGGTCCGGGAGCAGGAAACCTCCACTGAAGAGCATGAATTTGGAAAGGATCAAGGTTTTGAAAATACCTCTCTTGTAGCTAGGAAGGTAGTGAATTGGAGCAGGGTTGAGAATGGAAGACCCCAAGGCATGGGAGGCCTCTGGTAAATGATGCATGCAGTGGAATAGCTCTTTACCTGCTGCTACTCCTTCGTAACTGTGGGATTTCCCATGAACCTCACTTATGTTAATTTGGTCAATTAAAAGACACCTCATTGCAATGAAAGAAGAAGAAAATAACTAATATGCACTTCTGTTCTGACCCAAAAGTTTTGCAAACATCAAACTGTTCAACATCAAGTTCATAAATACATAAGAGACATTTGACACATGAAGAAATTGGGCTATGCAATACTTCTGTGAGTCTCATACAGCTTCCTAGCCTAGAAACACAATTCAACTCCATGAATTTCACTTCTAAACCCATGTTTTATCCACCAGAGTTACCTCAGAATCCTCTGTTAATGTAAACATTTTAACAGGGATGTATGACTAAGTAGATTATTAAATAAAATCTAAGGAACTGCTAGAAAAATAAATTCAGGGATTTCTTTCTAAAAGGTAATTGCTAAGACTCTCAGAGGCAAGTTAAACCATAACCCATATAAATGCAAAGGGGAAACCACAAGAGTCCACTCCTATTGACTACTCTGGTAATTTTTACAGGAATGATTTTGTATTGAATGTTGCTATAATAATATGGTCATCATCCAGGATGTAGAAATTCTGAGAAGTATCCATAATGGCTCATTGCAATAAGAGGATAAACCTTCTAAATACCTTTTCCTTTCCCCATATAGTTTGATTTGATTCATCAGCAATTAGATGCCAGTTGAGTAACAATTTCTATTGTCTTTAAATCACAGCTCTATTTGTTTGATATCTGACTAAATCTGTTCATGTTGTATAAACTCTGTAGGTAAAAGGATTTGAATTTTATTTTATCACATTATTTTAAATTTTCATTTAAAATATTCATTGTACTGTAATTATCTATAACATACATAAATATATATATATATATATATATATATAATATATATATATATATATACATACACACACACTTTGTTTTTCTTTTTTAGAGATTGACCAGTGCTTTAATTAACGGTAAAAAAAATCAGAGAGGAATTGTAATTGAGGAACAGGGTTTATAATACATGATATGAAAAATCAAAGGCTTCATCTTGTAAAATTTCTTGCAAAGAGTACTTTAATTTCACAAAAATGCTCAAACTCCCTTCTTTCATTAGATCCTCACCTCAAACTTGTGAGATTGATTAGTTACTGAAAAATCATGGTTGGCCTCAACCAGAGGGTCGTTGGTATCCAATGAAGAGAAAAATAAAAATTCCTGCTCCACTGGAAAGAACAGCAAAGTTCCTAACAAACTGTCAGAATAAATCATCTGGAAGCTGAATCCAAAAGGAAATCTATGGGAACCTTCCCTTCTGCCTTTATATGCCTGAGGTCGCATTTCTCCAGGCCTAAGGGTCCATCTAGCTAAGGAAAGTAAATTAGCAACTGGGTCTTGAAAAACATTTTCTTTTAATGGAAATTCTTGGTGAGGGAATCCTTAGATTGCTGGTGGCACTGAAAATTGGTGCAACCACTATGGAAAGCAGTATGGAGAATCCTCAGAAAACTGGGAATGGAACCACCGTTTGACTCAGCTATCCCACTCCTTGGTTTATCCCCAAAGGACTTAAAATCAGCATACTATAGTAACACAGCCACATCAATGTTTATAGCAGCTCAATTCACAATAGCTAGACTATGGAACCAACCTAGGTGTCCCTCGCTTTAAAGAAGAGTGAAATTAAGGCATTTGCCACTAAATGGTTGGGGTTGGAGAATATCATGCTAAGCAAAATAAGCCAATCCCACAAAAACAAAGGCCGAATGTTTTCTCTAATATGTGGATGCTAATTCACAATGAGGTGGGGAGCACTAGGGAAAAACTAGCATTACCTTAGATTAGGTAGAGGGAAGTGAAGGGAGGGGAGGGAGGGGATGTGGGGATGGGGAAGGTAATGGAATGAAACAGACATTATTACTCTATGTATATGTGACTACATGACCAATATGATTCTGCCACATGTACACTTAGAAAAATGAGAAATTATATCCCATCTATGTATGCTATATCACAGTGCATAAATGCATTCTACTGTCATGTATAACTAATCAAAACAAATTTTTTAAAAAATCAAAAAATAAATAGATACATAAAATGTTGATCCAGTCGCACTTGACTACAAAGTGTCCAAAGGAGTAAGGTAACCAGAAATCACCCTCTTTTCCCTACCTTTTCCAACCCTAATGTAAAAGATTGGTTTCCCCTTTCTACATGAAGCCAGCAGTTTCTAATGCCTTTTAAATTGTGTGAGCATTTCTTGTATTCTGCAGTAGTTCCTATTGATTTCACCCAGAGCAATATTTTTGAAGGATTCCAAATAGATAATGAAAACAGGAACAGAGGCCGAGCTGCTAGATCAACCTGTAAACTTTTCATCAGTGGACAACTTTATTTAATAACTTAGAAACGACATAAATCTAATTAACTCTTTTAGCCAGAGAAGATATTTATGTGAATTAATTTTTAATCATGCCAGGAGACAAGATGATACTTCCCACCCTTCACAGAAGTACAGAGACTTACTCTAATAAAATAATAAATTATATTAGGAAAAACTCATATCATTGCTTCAGAAATTCTCTTTTTTTCTTAGACTTTGCTCCAGGGGTTTAACTTTGGAGTCTCCAAAGAGCAGGAACCCTTGATATTTTGAATAAAACTGAATTTATGAATGAATGATAATTTGCCTTTGAGCTGTGTATGTTGTTACTGACTGATACCTTGGCTGGTCAGAATCATTTACTCATCTTATCCTGTTCTCTGTTTCATAATAGTACTAAAAAAAAAAACTCCTGTGCAGCAAATTATTCGTTGGATTCTTTGAGAATTATCCATTGAAGCATTTAAGAACACTTAACTTTAAGGCATTAATTTTTTTTAGGAATAATTTACGATTAATCATTAATTTAAACATACAAATATATTTTGAAAATCTAAATCATCACCAACAGTCAATGCATAGAACTCTTACATCATCCCCCAAATTTATTTGTGTTGTACTCCTTTGGATGTAATCTTACCCCCTACATAACACATACACACACACACACACACACACACACACGCGTCTTTGCAATGCTGGGCAGATTTCTGTTGGTATGGTTTTATCTTCACTTCTTGATAAAAAGAATTAAAGACTGTGTAATCTTCATGTGTGGAGTTTTGTTTTGTTTTGTTTTTCCATTCAGTGTGTTGCTTTGCTATGCAAACTCATTGCAGTATCAGTAGATTATTTCTTCCTAGGGCAGCATAGTAGTGATTTATTTGGATACACCACAGTTTGTGTGTTCCCTGGTTGATGGACATTTGAGTTCTTTCCAATTTGGGGGTATTAAGAATAAAGCTGTTACAAACACTTGTGAATAAGTCTTCCAGTGGCCATATGTCTTAAATTCTCTTGAGTAAATACTTAGTAGTGTATTGTGGGGTTTTACTTCAGTGTATGTTTAACTTCATAAGAAACTGCTAAACTGTTTTCCAAAGGGGCTATTTTGTGTTTCATCCAGCATCATCTAAGAGTCCCAGTTGGTCCAGATGCTCAGTGACACTTGGCATTTTGTCTGTGTTAATTTTGATCTTTCTAGTTGGTGTGTGTTCATATTTCATTGTGGTTTTAATTTACATTTTTTCTAAACTATAATGATGATGAGAATATCCTCATGTACTTACATGCCATGTATGTATCTTCTTTGGCAAAATGTGTATTCAAATCTCTTATCCATTTGTTTAATTTGTCTGTCTTACTATGAATGGAATTGTAAGAGAATATTCTTGTTATATCATTTATTGGAGATATATATAATGAATATTTTCTTCCTGGGTATAGCTCTAAATTTTTAGGTTCTTTTTTCTTTTAAATTTTTTTCTTGATACTTTTTGTTATATACAGCATTAATATACATTTTGCCATAATCACAAAAGCATGGAATGTAATTTGCTCTAATGTAGTCCCTAGCACTTCCTCTTCCCCTTCTCCTTTCCCTCTATTCTACTGATATTCCTGCAATGTATTTATAGTTTTTTAAAATTAGCATCTTTTTAAAATTAGTCTTTTGTGGGTATACTTCATGGTGATATGCACTATGGTATATTCGTATATGCATATATATGAAAGTTTTATTAGATTCATTCCACTGTTCTTCCCCTACCTGGTCCCTCCTACCCGCATATCAATTCATTTCATCTATTCTACAGATGTTTCCTCTATTTTGGTGGAGTTCCCGCTCCCTTTTTTTCCCCTTTCTCTTTCTTTCTTATTTTTAAAATAGTGTGTAGTAAAGAATATGTTTTTTAAATTTTAAAGAAGTTCAATTTATACCTGTTTTTGTTTTTCAAAGCTTATATTCTTTGTATCCTAATTCAATATTCTCTTATGTCTTTCTCTAGAAGCTTTATAGTTTTAACTCATTGTTTTAAGACAGTATTATTTATGTTGGCTTGTGAAGATCAAGGTTAATTGATTTTTGTATGTAGATATCTTACTTTTTCAACCATATGTTGAAAATGTAATCCTTTCTCAATTAATTGCCTTGATACCTTCTGGAAAAATGAATTGGCCATGTATAAGAGGCTTATTCTGTTGGGTTGCTCTAGATGTCTCTCTTTACCTGAATACTATGTTGTCTTGACTATGATAGCTTAAAATGTTTTGTAGTCAGATGGCATATGTACCTCAGTTATGTTTTTCTTTTATATGTATATATACAAAACATATATATAGTGGTCAATTGCATACACACACACACACATATGGAAAGATATATATGTTAATGGGCCTTTATTGTATTAATTTATTTATGCAGTGCTGAGAATTGAACCCAGTGCCCCACATATGCTAGGCAAATGTTCTACCATTGAGCCACAACCCCAGCCCTTGTTTTTCATTTTTAAAGCTGATATGTCTAGCTGGTGCATTGCGCACGCCTGTAATCCCAGCACTTGGGAGGCTGAGGCAGAAGGATCACAAGTTCAAAGCCAGCCTCAGCCATGGTGAGGCACTTAGCAACTCAGTGAGACCCTGTCTCTAATAAAATACAAAAAGGGCTGGGGATGTGGCCCAGTGGTCAAGTGCCCCTGAGTGCAATCCCTGGAACCAAAAAAAAAAAAAAAAAAAACAACAACAAAAAACTGATCTCTACTATATGTTCTTTGCTTTCCCACATAAATATCAGAATTAGTTTTGTCAATTTCTATAAAAATCATTAAATTTTGACTGGGATTGTGATGAATCTATAAATCATTTATATGAATTCATACTTAATAATATTGAGTACAGCATATTGAATTTATTTAATTTTACCAGTTTTATAATTTTTATTCTACAGGTGTCTCAAATATATTCTTCAACCTATACAAACTTTATATTTTTTACTATTGTAACTGATATTTTCATTTTATTTTGACTTTTAATTGCTAGCATATAAAAATTCAGTGAACTTTTATACAGTTGATCTTATATATCTTGTGATGTACGTAAACTTACCTAATCTATTTTTTTGAAGATTTCTTAGGTTTTCCTAATTTGATGGTCTACAAATCAAGATATGTTTATCTTATACTTTGATATTTATGCGTTTTTTCCTTGTCTTACTGTAATCAATATGTATCCAGTATTACAATGTTAAATAGAAATGATGACAGCAGTCATTCTTGCCTTGGTCCCAGTCTTAGGAAGAAAGGATTCAGTCCTTTATCATAAACTATGATCTTTGGTTAAAACTCCTCAGATTAATGAAATTCACTTCCGTTCTTAGTTTCTGGAGAGTTTTTATTTTTAAATTTCATTGTGTATTTAATTTTTTTGTCAAAAACTTTGTATATATTGAATTAGTCAATTGTTTTATTATTATTATCCCCTCCCTCTCTACATCTCTCTTTTATCTTTCAGTTTGGTAAGTCACATTGATTGATGTCCATATGTTACTTTCTTGGATAAATTTCCTTGATATACTATTTTATTTATTGCTAAAAACAATATTTATAAAATATAATTAAATAGCCTATGTCTATATTCATAAGGGATATTAGCCTGTAGTTATCTTTCCTAGTATTATTTTCTGACATTAGTATCAGTGTAGTACTGACTTCATAGTACAAGATTGGATGTGTTTATTCCTTATCTGCATTTTGGAAGTGTTACTGTAGAATAGGTATTATATCTTCCACAACGGGTGGTAGAATTTTAAGTTTTCCTTGAGCAAAATTTTGAATTATGGATTTAGTTTATTTAGAGTTGTATGGGGGTTCAAATTGTCATTTAAATTATTCAAATGTAAATTGGGTTACAGGTACTTGAAAAAATGTCCCACATCATGAATCATCAGGGAAATGCAAGTTAAAACCATAATGCGATATCATATTACACCTGTTAGAATGGCTCTTATCAAAAAATAAAAGATAACAGGTGTTGGTGAGGTTGAGGAGAAAATAAAACTTTTGTGCACTGCTTTTGAGTATGTAAATTGGCATGCCATTAAGGAGAACAGTGTGGAGGGTGCTCAGTAAATTATAAGGTGGATCATGTGGCCCATTAACCCCAATAACAGGTATATACACACACAGGCTATGAAATCAGTACGTCAAAGAGTTATCTGTCCTTTTGTGCCTATTGCAACATTCATCAACAGATGAATGCATAAAGAATATGCCATGTATATATAACATTGTAATACAATTTAGTTTTAGAAAGAGAAGATAATCTTAGTATTTGCATACCATAGATAAACCTGGAGGATATCATGCTAAGATAAATAATTCAGAATCACAAAGACAATTATCTTATGATTTCACTTATATGTGCCATATAATACAGTAAGACTTCATAGGAAGAGAGAGTAGAGCTGTGGTCACTGGAGCCTGGAGGGGAAGGAATTGAAGAGCAGTTGGTGAAAGGACATAAAATTTCATTTACACAGAAGGAATGATGTACAGAATCTGCTGAAAAGCATAGTGACCACAGTTAATAGCAATATGCTGTATATTTCAAAATTGCTGAAAGTAGATTTTTAAATGTTCTCATTGCAAAAAAAAGATATATACAGCAATGCATTGTGAAAAAGCTTGATTTAGTCATTTGACAATGTATACATTTATCATCTTGCTGTATATCATAAATATATACATTTTTATTTGTAAATTAAAAGTAATCAAGTTTAAAATTTGGTGTATTTTTTTCTTTTATTCTTGATGCTCTTTAAATATCTATAGACTCTAGTAGTATTCTCTATTTTGTTGCTAATATTGGTAATTTATTTTTCCTTTTCCCTATTTAGTATGGCTACCAGTTTATCTAATTTCTTCTCAAACAAGCAAAACTTTAGCTTAATTAATTTTTTTCTATTTAATTTCTTTTTCTTTTTTTTCTTTCTTTTTTTTTTTTTTTTTTGTAACAGGTATTGAACCCAGGGGTGCTTAACCATTGAGCCATATCTCCAGCCCTTTTTTATATTTTATTTTGGGACGGGTCTCAATGAGTTACTTAACACCTTGCTAAGTTGCTGAGGCTGGCTTTGAACTCACCTGTTTCAGCCTCCTGAGCTGCTGGGATTACAGGCATGCACCACCATGCCTGGTACTCTATTTAATTTAATTGATTTCTGCTCTTGTGTTATTATTTTATTACCACTGTTATTTTAGAAGGAGAAATTTGTTTGCTCTTTTTCAAGTATAAAATTAGTTGATTTGAGACATTTTATTTTTTAATGTTATAAGTTTCCTATAAAGCATGATTTATTTGCATGGGGCCCAGAAAACACTTCAATATTCTCGTTTCCCCTTTATTCCATTTACAGAATTTTGTAATTGTCCTTGTGATATCTTCCTAAGACTTTACATCTTTTTAAAAGTGAGCTGTTTAATTTAAAAATTGGGGGGGTGGCCTTTCCAATTATTTCATTGTTTTTGGTTTCTAAATCGATTCTGATATATTCAAGTAGCACACTTTATATGACTTCAACCCTTTTAAATATCTCGAGATTGATATTTTTGCATGAAACATTCAATTATCTTTGTGAAAAGATTTAAACAATGAAAAATAATTATTTTATATTCCTTTTTATGCATATGCAGCATTTCCATTGCTCCTTATCCTTTGGAGTAATCCCAAAATTCCATCTGTTGTAATTTTTCTTCTGTCTTAAGGACTTCCTATAATGTCCCCAGATATTTTTTGAAGTTCAGGTCTGCTGAAAAGAAACTCTCAATTTAAGCAACTCTGAAGAGTATTATTTTTTTCACAATACCTTTATCCTACTTATTTATTGTTATGTGGTGCTGAGGATTGAACCCAGGGCCTCCCATGTGCTAGGCAAGCACTGCACCACTGAGCCCCAGCCCCAGCTGTGAACAGTATAATTTTGACATTAGTCTAGAAGGACATTTTTTAAAATATTTATTTATTTGTTTTAGTTGTACACAATGCATTTATTTTTACCTGGTGCTGAGGATCGAACCTGGGCCGCGTATGTGCTAGGCAAGCGCTCTACCGCTGAGCCACAACCCCAGCCCTAGAAGGACATTTTTACTAGGTATGAAACTATTCCATGTCCTCATTTTTCGTGCTTTAAAGATTTAACCAAGTAATCATCTGGTTTACAGACTTCTGAAGACAAGTCTGCTGTTATCTGTTTTAAATGTATATACATACATTTTTTTTTTTTTTTTTTTTGCCTTAAAATTTTTCTCTTTATGAACAATTTTCAGAAATCCTGTTGATATATGCTATGTTTTTATGCTTTTTTGTTTATTCTGCTTTAAATTATCAAGTTTCTTGGGTCTGTGTTTTCTAGCTTAGTATCAACTTCCTGAATATTTGATCATTTAAAAAATTTCTGCAATTATTATATTCCTGCTACCAACACGTTAGACGTTTGATATCCACAACAGGTCACTAATAATGTTCACTGTTTTCAAACCTTTTCTATTTGATTTTGGATACTTTCTATTTATTAAACACCTCTATTTACCTGTTTAGATCCATTACTTTCATCCCACCTGCATTTCGTTTTATTGATTATATATATATATATATATATTTTAAATATTTATTTATTTGTTTTAGTTATACACAATGTCTTTATTTTTACGTGGTGCTGAGGATTGAACCTGGGCTGCGCATGTGCTAGGCGAGGGCTTTACCGCTGAGCCACAACCCCAGCCCCTATTGATTATATTTTTACTTAAATAATTTACACTTAGTTTTTTCTTTTTAAATTTTCTAATTTATCTCATGTGCATGCTTTCCCCTACCTTTTTTGATAGATGGAGAATATTTATGATAGTCCTAACATCTTGTGTACTAGATCTGTCATTCCTTGTTCTGTTTCTGTCTACCTTTTCCTTGTAATTTTGGGTCATATTACTTTGTTGTCATGTTTCTTAATAGATTTCTTTGTTTATTGGGTCAATTCCAATTGCATGCTGGATATTTTATATTTTATCTCTTTGGCAGGTGGGTTTGTTGATGTAATATTTTCTTCTGTTGTTAAGTCCTTTGCAATTTGATTTCTTTTGAGTTTTGCTTTCAATCTTTGTTAAGTCAGGTCCTGTATAGACTTTATTCCTGGGCTAATCAGGCTGTAGTGCTAAGGCAATACCTTTCTCTGAGACCTGTACATGTGGGACTACAGAATATCCTCAATCCTATTATAGGCTTTGAGTATTCTCTCATCTGCCCCTTCCCCCAGTCTTTCTGGTTCCCCCCACCACACACACACACACATGCTCAGATCATTATTTGGTGAAAGCCTCAAATAGATGCCTTTGTAGTTTGGTCCATCTCTCTTTCTCCATCTCTGTCTCCATATCTCTCTCCCTCTCTCCCTCCCTTTCTTCTTCCCTCCCTTCAGCTCTCTCCTCATCACAGAAATTTCTCTTCTTTCCCTATGGTTCTGGGCATCTTGGGGTCCCTCACCCTCAAATTCTGACTCCTCAATTCAGTAAGGTACCAGGCTCTACTCAGGATCCACCTCCTATTATATGTCCTGTAATGTCTCTCCAAGCCGTGGACTGGGCAAGCTATATAGCTCATGGAATTTGATTCCTTGAAACATTCTTATTACAATTTTCCTGTTAGTTAAGGCAGGTATATAAATCTGCTCTTTTTTATTCTCATCATGCCTTTATAGCAACTATTTAGTTACTGATGGGTACAGAAACACAATTTTCCTCAACCCTTTTTAAATTTGAACTTGAGACAGATGGCTGTAACAAAAGACAGAGTGACAAGAGAAAAACAGACAGTTTTATTAACCCGTGCAGTACCCATAATGTGGGAGAACAGCAACTTGAGGAGATAGCTTAGGGTCCTGGCATAGGCCTACCATGGAACTGAAGCAGTGCCAAAACCTGTCTTTACCCCAATTTTTGCAATCAGTATAAAAAGATTTCAGATATGTTGCTCAGAATAACAGGCGCAAGTTTACTAGAACGGATAGGAAAGGGACGCCCTCAAGAGAGAGAGTGGGTCCTCTCAGAGGGGAGAAGGACAGTATGACCCTCCTTCCTTCCAGTTTTATTGGAAGTCCCTAGGAGTTTTCAGAGTCCTGTCCAAGTCCTCTTTACTTTTGATTGACAGCCTAGGAGCTGCATAGAACCCCTCCTATAGAGAGGATGGTGTGGCACTCACAGAATTGTTGGAGATTTTTAGGAAATTACGTTCCCTAGTTTTTGCCTACATTTCCTGCTTCCTTAATCAGGGGATTGCCCTTTTAATAGCACCCACCAAGTTTTCTTAGTGAGGTATTAATGATTTTGCTATCATGGTGATGGGGGTGACATAGTTTTGGTGATATGGGAGGGTCCTGGAGACTTGGTTACAATGATAATGACAACATGGTCCCTGAACAGTAGGGACTTAATTAGGGCAGAGGGGAAGGTTTTGGCACACCAGGCCCCCATTTTCCAAGTGCTTGTCTGTTAGATAAGGCTCCCTATGACTTTCAGTCACCCTTATTATCTTTTCCCTGCTCACTCATGGCTGAGTAGCTGCCTAACAATATATCCTATAATCTCTCTGATGCAATGGGTTTGACAAGTTGTAGGGCTTATCCAATTTGATTTCCTGATTTGTGTGTGTGTGTGTGTGTGTGTGTGTGTGTGTGTGTGTGTGTATGCATAAAACATATATTCCAGTTTTCCTTTTATTTAAGGTGGGTATATAAATCTGATCTCTTTTGTTCTCACCATGACTCCATAAGATGTTTAGTTACTGAAGGGCACAAAACCACAATTTTCCTCAAACCCTTTTAAATTTGTAGCTGAGAAAGATGGCAATCACAAAAGAAAATAGCAAGAGAAAAACAGGTTTACCAATCCATGCAGTGCAAATCATATGGGAGAACAGTAACTCAAGGAGATGGCTTACGGTACTGGTTTAAATATCATTTTAACAAAGAACAATATATTTTAGAGAAGTGACAGGACAAAAGAAATGAAGTCCCAGGTTTCAGAGGTGGGAAAACTGTAGAAAGGTAAATTAATGGGAAAAAAGTCTGCTCACAGATTCCTCCAGCCCTGTCACCTCTGGGCTGATAATCAAGTGTTGTGAAGAGAATTCTCTAGGTGAGAAAACAGGGAGGGGGGTAAAAATTTTAGACCTATAGTCTGTAGATCGCTGTCCTGTTCATGGGCAAATGCAGAGAAGGCAAAGGGTTCCCTGCATTTAAGTGGTCTTCATCTGAATAATCCTTCATATTTTGGAAGAATATTTTTATTTCTGTCAATTTCAACCTTTTTTCAAGAAAAACTTATTTTTAAATTTTTGCTGAGACCAAAAAATGCATTGTCTTTGGGGACATCTGAACCCACTCTCTATTTAATGTATCCAGAACTACTACCCTTGGGTCTGCTCTCCTCTCCTCCCTTCTCTCCTCCCTTCATTTCTTTTCTTCTCCTTTCTCCCCTCAAGATGGAGAAGATTCTTTCTTGTCATTAGCTGTTTTTTCAAGACTGCTTTTGATGGTAGTGACTACTCTTGAGTTTTGAGACATTCTGGGTGAGGAGAAGCTGCTAGGGCAGGGTTTTTCCAATTTTTTGACTTTGAGCTGACAGCATAGGAACTGCATGGACCACCTCCAAAGAGAAGATGCCATGGTGCTCAGAGTTGGAAAGAGGCCCATTTTATTGAATGCAAACTAACAATTCCCCTCTTGTGCATTCAGTCAAGAACTGGACTGCCGTACACAGTCTGCCTGCACAAGGATGTGTGGCCCTCCCACTGCTGATCACGGCAATCACTAGGCTTTTTAAGATATAGCTCCATTGACTAACTAGTTATTTGAGTGAGATGCAGTACAATGGATGATAGATTTTGTAGCTGCTCCAAAGGATGACTACCTTTTTTGCTTCTAGTTCTTTTGACCATTCCACTCAAGATATTTGAATAGTCTCTAAAAAAAAGTTTTGGATGAGGTGCCTCATTATTGTATTTACTAGTTACAACATCCAATTTTGGTTAAGTTCTTATTTATGGGTTTTTTTTGGGGGGTGGGTACTAAGGATTGAACTCAGGGGCACTCAGCCACTGAGCCACATTCCCAGCCCTATTTTGTATTTTATTTAGAGACAGGATCTCACTGAGCTACTTAGCAGCCTCACTTTTGCTGATGTTGGCTTTGAACTTGTGATCCTCCTGCCTCAGCCTCCCAAGCCACGGGGATTATAGGCATGTGGGCCACCACGCTTGGCTCTTAGTTATGTTTTCTAATAGTGGAATAACAGAGAGAAAAATCTCAAGTATTTTCCTCCTAAAAATAGTGTTTTATCTCATCATTAACTTTGACTTGAATACTTATATTAATATTATAATTTAGTGCTTGATTTTGCTGTAGGCCTCATAGATATCCTTATTAGTTTTAAGAGTTTTAAACTGTCATTTTCTTTCTCTAATTTAATTTTCTAAATCATTCTGCAGTACAATTAAACATGCTAATTTAGACTTTGTATGGGGACATCTTTTTGCATGTTGGGAATTAATGAAAATATTAAAAGAAATTCAATTAGGTTCATTTCAAGACCATTTGGTATGAAAAGCTAGGCTAACAAAGTTAAGTGTTGTCCATGATAGATTCCTAGGAAACTTCTTGGGAATAGTAGATCAGATCAGAATGCTTGTCAATTAACATATGAGTTGTTTCTATGCAAACAAAAGTTTCTTAGGAGCTTAAATTCATTTAATTATAATGGTTGTAGTACTTCTGAAATGTTTACCCCTATATTTGTACATCTTTTGCTTTATAGATGATCCTTCATTTCAAGTAACCTACTCAATTAGCAGAGTACAAAGTAACACAGGGGGTGTCTCTGGGTAGTTGTAATGTGAGTGGCTAAAATTTTGTTCTCTATGTTATTTTACTATTTTTTTTAAACATTTATTTTTAGTTGTAGGAGGACACAATAACTTTATTTTGTTTTTATATGGTGCTAAGGATCGAACCCAGTGCCTCATGCATGCGAGGCAAGCACTCTACCTCTGAGCCACAACTCCAGCCCCTATTTTATTATTTTTATACATTTAATACTCTTCTCCCTAATGAAGTAATTTTCATCCATATTACAGATAAAAATTCCAAGAACTGCCTTTCCATTAAATCCAATGATTTTACTTTTATTTTTTATTTCAAAATCATGGTAAATCCCTGTATTTTATAAAGAAAAGAAAAATAATATTTCTAAGTAATGAATAATCTATAATATATCTACTTCAGAGTACCTTGAATTTGAGTTCAATGAACTTATCTCTAAGATATTTTCAAATTTGGAATTTTCCAACTAGTGAAATTGAGTCTCAACAAGATTTGGGAATGGGTGGTACAGTTTATAATCTTTTGATGTGTCATCTCTTCATGTATCAGCACCTCAGGGGAATTGGGGAGATGAAATTCAAAACTTCAGTCCTTATATTAGGATAAAAGAACATTTAAAGTCAGACACAAGAAACCATGCAAGAGAACCTTATTACAGGCAACACTAAAGTTAAAGTAAAGTGAGGCTCTGTTGCCGCCTGAAGCGATGGCCACTTGTAGCAGCAAAGCCGCGGGAATAAGTTCAGAGGCAGACTGGAAACAAACAGGATCTTTATTCTGTCAGCTTCTCTCTCTGGCTCTAATAACTCTAACACGTACCACACACACCACCAAAACAACCAACAACCAAAAATGGCGCAGACCCGAACAGCAATCTCGCTCAAGTCCCGCGAGATCCCCGGGCCAAGTCCCGTGAGACTATGGAAGGCGGCAATGCCCAAACATCTCCATGGCCCGTAGTCAACCGCAATCTTAGCCATCTCCCCAAACAGGGCTCCTGCAAGGCTCAAGCAAAGAGCCCTCTCAGGAGAGAGAGTAGGTCATCTCCAAGCAGAGAATGACAAACAAGATAACACTGCCTCTAAATTTATTGCTACTTGATGTTTGTCAGGAGAACTGGGATCCACCTTCTTCACTCTTTGCCTATCAGGTGTTCAATTCCTCCTTCACAATGGGTAGTGGAATTTTTAATTGTAATTGGTCCTTTCTAGAACTGTCATGGTGTCCATCCTAGTGAGGGGCAGGGTCTTTATCTAGGAGTCAACCTTATGTTAATGTAGGTATTAGGGCAAGTGTTCCTCAGAAGTTACCTTACTGTGCCTGTGCTACTAAAGGAATCTTCCTTCCCAGACAAATGGAGACTTTTTATAGCCATAATTCCTAACTTCACATCAACCTCAATGAACCCTGCCAAGCAGGAGTCCTATTAATTCTTCTCTTTTGAATATTTCCCCAGTTAGCTCCTTTGGCTTCTCTTTGCTTATTCACAAAGTTTGTGTACTAATGTTTTTCCACAGGTCATCTGCTACAAGTTACTTACTCATCTATCTTGGCAGTAACTTAAGGAAAATTCTAAGAATAACTTCAAGTAAGCCTGGGACCTTGCATTCCACTGCTCATTACTAACTACTACCTATCAGGATGTTCTCATTTTCTTATATACACTCTATCTCCATTACTTGATTTCTTATGAGTTGATTTATCTGCTTAGGTGGATAATACATAGTGAGACTATGAATTGTTCAAATGCCTTGATAGGACATGTTTTGTATAATGTGTGGCTTTGACTTTTTAGACATTTAGTTAGTTTCCACTTTTCCCTCTGGGACCTAATTAAATTTCCTGGAGATATTTGATGGCCTTGTAACAATGGCCCACCTCAGGCTTTGAATATAGCCCTTGCTGCTCTGCCACTGAGGCTTATTTTTAAATGTTTTCTTTTTCTCTTCTCCCTCTCCCCCTCCCTAATGTTGGGATAGTAGGAACAGTATTACCGGTCTTCTCCATCCTAGGAGTGATAGTCTATAATAGCCAATGAACAAGGCAGAGAAAGCTTTTGTATATTTGTTTCAAAACTTGCAATTGTGAAATGCATAGAATATAATTCTACAGATAGAAAATGATCACCCACCCCAGGAATGAAATAATTCAGATTTAGGGAATGTGGCCAGAAGATCTAAGAAATGGCTATCTCCCATCTTAACAACTGAATTCCCACCCTGTCAGGGCCCACCTAGAATGTAGCCTTTAAATCACCTTTAAAAACCCTCTGTTCCCCCTGATGGGAGAATCACAGTCACAGCATATAGGACAGGCATCCCCTATGTTTCTCCCTTGCTAGCAAAGCAATAAAATTTTCTTTTCCTCAAAACTGTGTTTTTGGCCAGGCGTGGTGGTACACACCTGTAATCCCAGTGGCTGGGGAGGCTGAGACAGGAAGATTGCAAGTTCAAAGCCAGCCTCAGCAATGGCAAGGCACTAAGCAACTCAGTGAGACCCTGTCTCTAAAATAAAATACAAAATAGGGCTGGGGATGTGGCTCAGTGTTCAAGTGCCCCTGGGTTCAGTTCCTAGTACCAAAAAACAAAAACAACAAAAAGAAAAAACTGTGTTTTTGGATTGTCATGGGGACAAAGACCCAGCTTTTGGTAACAGCCTGGTGTGAATTAGAGTAAATTGCTCATACTTTAATTTCCATGTATGTAAGTTCATGCCGCATTTATCCTTTGTAAATTCCGATGCTTTTCATCAAAGTGCAGCAGTGAAGATCTTAGGCCTTTTGAGATGATTGAACTTATTAAATTATTTTCTTTCTTTTAGCTGCAGATAGTTTTAGAAAACTAACTATATAAAGTTCTATAAACAAACTAACGGGGAAAAACCGAAGCAAATCATTTTCTGTCTATAGAATCATATTCTATGCATTTCACAATTGCCAGTTTTGAAACAAATATACAAAAGCTTTCTCTGCCTTGTTCATTGGCTATTATAGACTATCACATTGATTAATATTAAATGTTTAGGTTTGGAAAGCATAATTTCAATCTTGTTTTGTGG
Organism: Tamias sibiricus; assembly: GCA_025594165.1. Taxonomy (NCBI): domain Eukaryota; kingdom Metazoa; phylum Chordata; class Mammalia; order Rodentia; family Sciuridae; genus Tamias; species Tamias sibiricus. The sequence continues at coordinate 20,185,111 of CM046675.1, forward strand.
TGTGGAGCAAATTAAGGTTTAAAATAGCTTCTTTTCCATTTGTTATGATTTGCATACTTGTACTACCTGTCCCCCGCCCCACACCTCCACAATTCATGTGCTGAGTTCCAAACCATGTATCCAAAATACTTGAGATGATGGTTTTAGGAGGTTGGAACATGGGGATGTGATTAGGTCATCATGGCGCTCTCATGGATGGCTTTAGTGGTCTTATAAAACAGACCCCAGAGAGCTAGCAGTCCCCTTTTGCCATGTAAGGACTCAGCAAAAAGATGCCTTCTATGAACCAGAAAATGAATTTTCACCAAACTCAGTATTTGCTACTGCCTTGGCCTTGACCTTCCCAGTCTCCAGAACTGGGAGAGATACATATCTGTTGTTTATAAGCCACCTAGTCCATGGCATTTTCTTATAGCATCCTGGACAGACTGACACCATCTTTAGAAGGGGATAGAGTGCACATATTCTAGAAGGTCCATACCCAGTTTCCTCCCTATATTCTATAATAATTTGGGATTGGGGGGAGGGCAGAAGTAAGTAGGATAAAAGTTTCCTAGGAGGTCCCTTCTATTTTGACATTGTTCCTTTTCCTCAGAATTAATATATTTAAGCATCTGAAAAGGCTCTTGTGTTCATGCTTTGATATATCTCCATATATATATATATATATATATAATAAATATAGATAAATAGATAATATAAATAAGAAACCCCAAGGTCCATGTTTCATTGGCAGTGGTTTGGTGTAAAAATATTGGACATGTCTTTTCAGCAGAGTATTAGTTCGTGGTTGCACTGCCACCACCTCCTTACTTTTGGGTGGGACTACATGACTAGTTTTCACCAACTGAGAGAAGCAGAAAGGGTCTACCATTGTAGGGACAAGATGATGAGAAAGAGACATTCCTTTTCAATCCTTCTCTGTTTTCCTTCTTTGCTCTATTGAATCTGCACAGTAGAAGGAATTGCTTTGGAGAAGGGAGCTGCCCATGAGTCAGGAACATACTAAATCAGCTGCTACAAAAATAATAAATATGTGTTGGTTATGTTAAGCTACTTCAGTTTGGGTATTTATTTGATCTGCTGACTCAAATTGCTTTTTGGATTAATCATGCCTAATAAAAATATTATGCTTATTCCTTTTACTGCCTGGATACATTTTCTTGTGCCTACAAATGAAGAAAATAGCCTTATTTATGTTGAGAAAACTAAGGGGGAAAAAAAGTACTATGGGAAAAGATAAAAGCAGTGCCTTTGAAGCATATGTGGATATTTATATGGCACATTATTTTTTATCTCTGGAGCAATTTTCCCACCTCACATGAGATGAATCATCCCCCTTTCATAGTGCTTATTGTCACATTGGGTAACTGATTTATAAAACCCACCACCTTGAATCCATAAGCTTTTTCCCAAACTATTTCTGTGAATGTAATTTAATGCCCTCTTAGCTTTATTTGGAATTCACTATCATGTTAGTACAGGTATTTTGTGATGTACTTTCATAAATGTATTGAGATTTACAAGTGGGCAAACTCCTGAAGAATACATTCCTCATGTTAGAATTTAGGGTATATAATAAATCTTGGTAAGGCAGTATATGAAAATTCAACATAATATTGGATGTATTCATTTTATAGTGTTGAATTGTCCTTAGGTAGTTGCAAAGTAACTATTGGTTATAAACTTAGCAATAATAATACTATTAATAGTAATAGAGAGTTTACTATAGGACAGATAATGTCAAAAGTTAAAACTTCATTCTATTTCCATAGAAAACATGAGGTAGTATATAAACATTACTCTCTCTTTTTTTTAATATTTATTTATTTGCTTCAGTTGTACACAATGCGTTTTATTTTTACATGGTGCTGGGGATCGAACCCAGGCCTCGCATGTGCTAGACGAGCGCTCTACCGCTGAGTCACAACCCCAGCCCTAAACATTACTCTCATTTACAGATGATTAAAAGAGGGACAGATAAGTAATATGCCTAAGTTTCCACAGACAGCAAGCTGGTGTTCAAATCTGGAGTTGACTACTGTTAGCCATTACCCTACTGTGCTTTTGAATTAAGAAATTGTGGTAGCAAAAAATAAAGGATTTATATATTGGTCTTCCTTAAATAAAATAACCAAGCCTACAAAAACAAAATAGATACCACATCAGAGAAAATGATGAAACAGAAACATTGTGATAAATACACATGGTTACTGATTTATGACGATGCAACTTAGAAATTTTTTGACTTGATAATGGTGTAAAAGTGATAAGCATTCCATACAAACCATACTTAAGTATTGAATTTTATGTGCATTTGTGTGCATGTGTGTGTGTGTGTGTGTGTGTATGCTCACTGGGATTTGTACCCAGGGCTGTGTACATGCTAAACATGTGCTCTACCTCTGAACTTCACCCCCAATCCAGAATTTTGAATTTTTTTGTTTTTGTTTTAATTATTTATTTATTCTAATTTGTTATACATGCTTGCAGAGTGCAATTTCTTTCATATTACATATAAAAAGCACAGTTTTTCAAGTCACTGGTTTTACACAAAGTATTTTCACACCATTTGAGTTTTTATACATGCACTTAGTGTATTGATGACTGACTCATTCTACCATTATTCCTGTCCCCTTGTCCCCTCCCCTCTCCTCCCTTTCCTCTCCTTTGTTCTATTTAACATTCCTTTATTCGTCTCATCTCCTCATCTCACCTCCCTTTCTATTATAATTCACTATCATCATAGCAAAGGAATCATTCAACCATTAGTTTTATGTGATTGGCTAACTTCACTTAGCATTATTTTCTCCAACTCCATCCATTTACCTGCTGTGAATGCCATGATTTTATTCTCTTTTAGTGCTGAATAGTATTTCATTGTGTGCATATACCAAAGTTTCCCTATCCATTCATCTATTGATGGGCATCAGGGTTGTTTCCACAATCTAGCTATTATGAATTGTGCTGCTATAAACATTGATGTGGCTATGTCCCTGTGTTAAGCTGTTTTTAAGTCCTTTGGGTATTGACCGAGGAGTGGGATAACTGGGTCAAATGGTGGTTCCATTCCAAGTTTTCCTACAAACAAAACCTACTCCAACACCTGGAGACTAAATAATACGATATTGAATGAACAATGGGTTGCAGAAGACATCAAGAAGGAGATTTAAAAATTCCTAGAGGTAAATGAGAACACTGATACAACATATCAAAATCTCTGGGACACTATGAAGGCAGTACTAAGAGGAAAATTCATTGCATGGAGTTCATTCCTTCAAAAAAGAAAAGATCAAGGGCTGGGGTTGTGGCTCAGTGGTAGAGCACTCTCCTAGCACGTGTGCGGCCCGGGTTCGAACCTCAGCACCATGTAAAAATGCATTGTGTACAACTCAAAGCAAATAAATAAATATTTTAAAAAAAAGGTCAACAAATAAATGAACTAACATTACACCTCAAAGCCCTAGAAAAAGAAGAACAAATCAACCCCAAAAGCAGTAGAAGACAGGAAATAGTTAAAATCAGAGCCGAAATCAATGAAATTGAAACAAAAAAAAACACAATTGAAAAAAATTGACAGAACCAAAAGTTGGTTCTTTGAAAAAATAAATAAAATTGATAGGCCATTAGCTATGCTAACTAAGAAAAGGAGAGAAAAAAGTCAATTACCAATATCTGTGATGAAAAAGGAGACATCACAACGGACACTATGGAAATACAGAAGATAATTAGAAATTATTTTGAAAATGTATACTCCAATAAAATAGAAAATAATGAAGGCATCAACAAATTTATAGAAACATACGATCTGCCCAAACTAAATCAGGATGATATACACAATTTAAATAGATAAATTTCAAGCAAAAGAAACAGAAGAATGCCATCAAAAAATACCAACCAAAATAAGCCCAGGACCGAATGGATACACAACCGAGTTCTATAAGACCTTTAAAAAAGAACTAACACAAATACTCTTCAAACTATTTCATGAAATAGAAAAAGAGGGAACCCTTCCAGACTCATTCTGAGTCCAATATCACCCTGATTCCAAAACCAGGCAGAGACAAATCAAAGAAAGAAAACTTCAGACCAATATCTCTAATGAATATAGATGCAAAAAATTTCAATAAAATTCTGGTAAATCGAATGTAAAAACATATCAAAAAGAATTATTTATTTATTTATTTATTTATTTATTTATTTATTTATTTATTTATTTTTGGTACCACTTGACCACTGGGCCACATCCCCAGCCCTTTTTTGTGTTTTATTAGAGACAGGGTCTCACTGAGTTGCTCAGTGCCTCGCCATTGCTGAGGCTGGCTTTGAACTCCCAATCTTCCTGCCTCAGCCTCCCAGAATTTTGAATTTTTATCTTTCTTAGGGTAGAAATATGCTGTAAGATAACCTCTCATGATGCTGAGCAGTGTTACTGAGCTACAGCTCCAAGTCAGTCACTTGATCATAAGGATAATTAAGTGATACACTACAAGGCGTTGTGCCATTAAACTATGATGTTTGGTAGATTGAGATTATTAAATGTATTTTCAACTTATGATATTTTAAACCAGGATGGGGTTATTGGAATGTAACCTTATCATAAGTCAAGGAACATCTGTAGTGACATTCAATCTGGGTAACAGAATAGATGAACAAGAACTCACAGAATGAAAAGAATAGGAGCTACCCCAATGGTACTTTGCATATACAACTTCATTTAATTCCCTCCAAAAAGCAACCAACAAAATAGTTTTTATCATTGACTTTTAAAGCAAAATAGATAAAGCACAAGGACGTTAAGAAACTTTCTTCTCAGAGTAAATGCAAGAGCTGGGTTTCAAACCAGGCCTTTTTAGTGCAAAATAGCAGATCCCCACCCCCCTTTATCTATCTGGTATGCTCATCTAGGAGAGAGAATAGTATGGAAACAACTATAGAAAGTAGTATGGTAAGAATCAATCATCTTGGATTGTTCAGAATACAGAGATCTTAGAAGAGGTGGGCTGTTCATGGAAGATATAAACCATTATACTAAAGAATTTGTTTCTGTTCAAAGGACAGGATGGAGATGCTGTACCATCTTAGAAGGCATTACTAACAATTAAACTTGGGAGCATCCTCCTGCAAATGAAGGAGAAAACAAGAAATAAACGCAAAAGGGGACTTTCATTCTAAGAACAGAGAATCAGAATAAATTAATTAAGAAATATAGTACCTACTATATGTTTACTATTAAGCCAAGAGTTAATAATAAATGCAAAGAAACGTGAGATGTGCTCTCTGTAATTTAGTACCTTTGATTAAGCTAGTCCACTTGGGAAGTTTAGAATTTTGGAGACCCAAGGCATCTTTGGATACTGATAATGAGCAACAGAAAACTCCCTATTAAAAGTTGACTTTTAGGCGTGGCGCAGTGGCACATGCCTGTAATCCCAGCACTTGGGAGGCTGAGGCAGGAGGATTGTGAGTTCAAAGCCAGCCTCATCAATGGTGAGACACTTAGCAACTCAACGAGACCCTAAATAAAATATAAAAAAGGGCTGGGGATGTGGCCCAGTGGTTGAGTGCCCCTGAGTTCAATCCCCAGTACCAACAACAACAACAACAAAAAGTTGACTTTTAGCATATCTGTCTCACTTTCTCTTGCCACATGTAAACTCTTTTTAAATGGCTAATCTATGCAAAAGTGGAAATAACCCATAATAACATTAAATGGTTGTCATCTACAAATTAAAAGGGTGATTTGGGTAAAAAAAAAAAAAAAAATAAGAGATTGAATTTCACAAGGTATTTGTCTTAGCTGTGCTTCTTCATAGTGAAATAACCCTGGCTATGTTTCTAGAAGAATTACACTGAAACTTCCCCTTGAAAGAAATAATGATCGTTCCAGGGACCACCTGATTCCCACTGGCATACTGGGGAGCCATGATAGACACCAGAAAGTCACTAAATAAAAAAAGAAACAATTAACAGCATTTATTTCCCAACTCTCCTTCACTAAGTAGCACAAACATAAGTTCAGCTGAAGTGACTGCCTTTTAGTTCTAAACATGCCCACTGCTGCCTGTATTAAAGATACTCCCTGATGTCTGGATATAGATCTTATGACCCAGGCTTCCCCAGCCAAGAGCAATTGGTTTGGAGGAGAACACATCAGAACTCCAAAGACAACCAAGATGCAATTAAGGCTTGGCATACGAGGTTCCATTTAATCAGAGTTATTTTAATTTTATCACATACATTTCTATTCATTTATTTTGATTTTTTTTTTTTTTTTTCTAGAACTTGAACTCAGAAATCATTGTTCCACGGTAGTGATTACTAGGTGGGTGGCTGTGTGGGGAGCATGAGCCTGGAGAGTAAGCAGACAAAGCTGGTGGTTAGAGAAAGGAATGGCTAAACATGCAGGAAAAGCAGACACAAGAAACTGGCTACATACTCCTCAGATGCAGTAGGTTTCTCAGTGCCTGAAAGATCCTAATTTCTTTGCAAAACGTTCATGCTGTTGCTCATGAATTTGATAAAAATCTATGTAGCTTAAAATAATCCCTTTTATTGCATGAAATACTTTGAGTGGGTTTATGATCCTTGAAGCCAAAAGTATCTTGGCTAAAGCACAGATCAGCTGTGGGGGAGGGGGACTAGTTGGCAAGAAGGGGAAACCTGCCCTTGGGACAGATTCCAGATTACTCCCTATTGCACTTGGATGCTGTGTTGCCTACAAAGTAACACAAGGATAAACATAAACATAAAACTTATCTAGGTCTTCAATTTTTGAAACTAGAATCCATTTAATGTCCAACAGAAACTGTCCGTATTAGTTAAAGTAACACAAGGTGCTTTAATAGGTAAATCTGGAGATCTCTGTAGCTTAACACAATAGACGTCTATTTCCAAGCCATGTAGGATAAAAATAGGGAGACATGCAGAGTGGGACCCCATGAACTGCACAGTAATTCAGGGACCTGAGCTGTCCCAGGATCTGATATTTTTAATATATGACTCTGAATTTCACTGAGTAGGCCAGAGAAAAGAGAGAAGTTGGAAACTAGAGAGAGGACTCTGTGGGTTAATTTTGAAAAGGTCATGCATCATTTGTGTCTACAGTCTGGTGACCCTATTTCAGTTGTAAGGATATGCATGCTTGTAAGTAAGGCTGGGGAATGAAGTCTATCTGTGTGACTAGCATGAATGGAAAGTTTAAAGCATAACCAACCAGTTTGTACTGTGATGCCACTCAACGTCTACTATCATATTACCTTAGAATGCCCTCCTTGTTAAACCACAATATGATACTGAACACATAAATATATTATGCATATATTATCTTTTACTTTAAAAAAAAAAAAAGGCAAACACTCATTCCCCATTCCAGCAAACTATTCAAAACAACTATTCAGAGCAACTGCCATCCTAAGATGTAGTTATTACAAGAAATGGGAGATCATTTTAGATCATTCGTGGTGTATAAAGATATTACATCAACGATGCTGAGACAAGGAGTCTTCGTGACAAACCATCTGAGACGGGGAGATTGCATGGAAATGAAAAAGAAATTGAAATGTGTTTTTGGAATACTTAGAAGTAATTACTGATAGAATAAATGCAACATGTATCCCTGTCTAAATCCCCAGTGGAACAACTGAGCAAAGGAAAAAGGATAGCTGTGTAGGACGGAGGTCTATTCTGGTGCAGTGCATGCTTCTACAGTGTGAATTAACTCATCTGTTACTTGCAAATGGGGTAATGATGTCAGCGTAATGTAGAAGTCTCACTGATGTACATACTCTTCCCACAGCCTGTTGAGGTTCTGTGCCATCAAGTAATATAGTTAAACACAAAGTACACTTCATGGCTGATTGCAACAAATAGTTATTCCTCTGTCCGCAATGCCCATGCACGTCCTGATGTTCTACAACAATCGGTGTGATCATAAACTCTATCTTGACCATGTGATGTGCAACATTTCTTAGTGTGGCTTATTTATACTAGAAATGTGTCTATTTTTTGTTGTTGTTGTTGTTGTTGTTGGACCAAGATAATATTATATTAGGATTATTTTCACTAGTGGGTGAGATCCAGAGTGGTAGTTATATAGGTTTTTGGATGGTCTGCCCTCAATCCTATTTTTCTCATAAACCTTATTATTTTTATTGATGTTGCAGAATTTGAAGTTCTCAGCACTGCATATATTTCATTATAAGAGCTGTGCCTTTCTTTGCAGTTTCAAGTGTCAAAAACCCAATCCAAACTACTGAGAAGAAAATGAACATATATTAAATCATCTAGCCGGATGCCTAGGGGTTTCATTGGCTTCAGGCATAGTGTAGTCATGACTGAAAAACAGTTTTAGGTTGAATATCTTTTTTTTATTATTATTATTTTTGTTCATCTTTTAGCTGCACTTTTCTCAATGGACTTTAGATTAAATGTGTGGTTTCTCCACCAGGCACATAAAGTGGGCATTATCAGACTAAGGCTTGTTTTCACAGTGTTATGATATATACCAGTCTGAAATACCTTGTAGGAAAGGAATGGCGCAGTTAAAAGGGATGATTAAGGATCCTAATATTGAAATGATTTGCAAGTTCAAGCAGGTTGAGAGGAAGGAAGGAAAGGTACATACTGCAAGCTAGCAGAGAGGAAACCATTGCATCTCAGGGCTGAAGGAATAAGGGAAGTACTGGTTCCCCCAGATCAGTGAGCGAGTACTGAGGTGGAAATAAAGGGCCCTTAAACCAAGCTGTGGCCTGTAAGAGAAAACACAGCCACTCTCAATCTGCAGCCCAGCAGAGAAAGGACTAACTGAATGTAAGAGATGGCAGGTGATGGACTCCATGGAGCACAAGGTAAGAACTAGCTGCACAGAGGAAAAGGAGCGTATCCCACAAGCCAGTTCATCTGTTTGAGTAACTAGATGACGTTTTTCTTTCAGTAGCCTCATGAGTTTTAGAGAAAGGTCTCCTTGGGCCCTACTTGGATCTTAGATGCTCATATCATGAGACCAGGGAAATGTGGTGATTGAGTTGTCGAACCCTGTCTGTGTAGATGTCTGATAGTGCGATTAACAACCTGACCACACGCTCATGAATTGGGGAGGACTTTTCAAACAAAAACTTTTGAAGATCCATGAAACTGCCAACATCTGAGAGCAGAACAATGTGTCTGGGGTGTGATTTTAAGACACTAATTTTCCCCTATTGGTGACTTAGTCCAGTAGATTCCAAGTGCTTTTTACACAAACCAAATGATTCACTTTCCAGAGAGGAGGAGGAAATGATGAATACTGAGGATTAAACACTGTGTGTTTAATACAATGTTTTCTTCAGGAAGATAAACTATCCTTTTCCAATATGAACACATTACAAATTGGTTTTTGTTTTGTTTTGCATGAAGATCTTTTCCTTTGGGCTGGGGTTATAGCTCAGTGGTAGAGCACTCGCCTAGCATGTATGAGGCACTGGGTTCAATTCTCAGCACCACATAAAAATAAAATAAAGATGTTGTGTCCACCTATAACTAAAAAATAAATATTAAAATAAAAGAAGAAGAAGAAGCCGGGCGTGGTTGTGCACCCCTGTAATCCCAGCACTTGGGAGGCTGAGGCAGGAGGATTGCAAGTTCAAAGCTAGCTGCAGCAATGGCGAGGCACTTAGCAACTCAGTGAGACCCTGTCTCTAATAAAATACAAAAAAGGGCTGGGGATGTGACCAAGTGGTCGAGTGCCCCTGAGTTCAATCCCCGGTACCAAAAGAAAAAAGAAAAAAAAAAACGATTTGTTCCTTTGGTTTGATGGACATCGACATATGACAAAAATATTCTTTTTTTAACAAAAAGGTCACTCTGGGAATATAATGGATGCCAAGTTGATTTGTCTTCTATAATTTTCCATAGAATGGAGGAAAAGAGTAATATATCCTTACTCGCTTAAAAATATTTATATCCTCAAAGTCTAACACAAAATTGGAAAGGAATAGCTGGTTAATGCATGCTTCATAAAATGGTCAATTAGCAGAGTAAGAGTTTCCATACTGTATTTTGTGTAGAATTCCCCAATTAGCTGAGGAAAATAGAGAATTACCTGCCTTGGAGGGAGGGTGTAGTATCATGATCTATATGCTTAGTAGTTTTCTCCTGATGGAATAATTTACACTAATTCCAAATGAAAGCTAAGAATGAATGTAATTTGCTGTTAATCAATTTATTATTATTTTAGTAACCTTTGCTACAGAAAAATGTAGCAATAGTTTATTAATACCTTTCATATGTGAGTACAAATTATTTTTTGCATAGGATCTATTCCTTTGGTTTGATAGCCATATGACAAAAACAGGTGTTTTTTTTTAAAGTCACTCTTGGAAGATGACAAATGTCAAGCTGATTCCTCTCCTTGCCCCTTCTTTTTCTCACAGAAAATTTTACCTCCAGTTAGTCGCTCCTGAGATTTTTTGTTTCCCCCTCAGTCTTGTGAGAACACAAGTTGAAATGATGTAGGGTGGAAGAACTGAGAATTACAGACAGAGTGAATGCAAATTTTGCATATCAAATGGAAACCGGGAGCTTATTGATTTAAAGAAAATACATGTATTTCTGAGTCCTTCTATAATGCCTGACACAGGGACAGTCAACTGGTTCAGCTTGACTGAAAAGAGTTCTTCTAACTTTAATTTGCTTTTTAAAATGTTATCTCAGTCTTTTCAAGAGTGCTGAGGGGTTTCTATTTTAAATTCTCTGGTGAGACAGCGTGTTCATTCTCCATGAAAGAAAAGAGTCACCCCGTGTTCCTTTGAGAAGTCCAAGCCTCTTTCTGAGGTGGGCACAGCTTGTCTGCTGGAGTCCACCTCATCAGGGGATAGTGGCTTTCTTCTGTCTGATTGTTACCTCAACTGATGTGTCTGGCAAGGGTTTTTATTTTTGAGTTGTTTTCCACTTTGAAGTAGAGTATTTTAGTCACAGAAAAGGCTTGGATAGAGTTAATAGGAATGAGATAAATGGCAGGTTTCTCTCTCTGGTAGAATAACTTTTGACCCCTCTCGAAAGAATCGAACCATAGGGATGAAACTAGTTTCATCGGAGCAGAACTTTCCAGGAGGAATAATACTGTAACCCTTTGCTGTGGTTTGGATATGCCTAGTCCCCAGAGGTCCCCAATGTATGAGTATTGAAAAGTGGTCTGACCTTTAAGAGGTGGGGCCCAAAGGGAATTGATCTGGTAATGAAGGGGGTTAATGCTGGTCTCCTAGAATGGGTTAGGTCTTGCATTGGTGGATCTGTTCCATGAGGGTGGGTTGCTATCAAAGAGCAAGGCTGGACCTTCCTCTTCCACCCCTGCCACTTGATGTTCTGTCACATGCCCCTGTCATCTGCCATGTTGTGACATAGCCAGGAGGCCCTCACCAAAGAAACAGATAGGGCTGCTTGATATTGGACTTTCAGCCTCCAAAATCGTGAGCTAAACAAACCTCTTTTCTTTATAAAAGCACCTAGTCTCAAGTATTTTGTTGAAGCAACAAAATGGCCTAAGAAACCATTCTAGAAGTGGAAAAAAAAAAAAAAAAAAAGACATTTCCTGCTTTCTAAACATTCCTACCCAGTGTTCTTGCTGTGTTTTACCTTCAGCCATTCATTTACTCTAAGAACTTATAGTCTTTGCATTAGAATGAGCTACATCTAGAGAATAGATTAACAACCACTATACCCAATGTTTAGGATAGAAAGAAGTGTTATGAAAGGAACTATAAAATAAATAAACTTTTAGTGATGCTAAGTTCTTTGGAGAAAGTATGTAAAATATTTATTGATGCATACTCACACCAAATTTACTGTCTTGACAACTATGTTCTGTATTTATCAGTGTTTAATAAAATGCCTCTAAGATAAGCTGATTGGTAAAGGTACTGTTAAAATACTGTGGGAATGAACACCATTTAGTCCTATTAAACCTGCAGTAGCATTACCAATAATGTATAATATTATTTAAAACTTACTCAGTATTTCTTAATCTTGAACAACTGTCTACCAAAAAAAAAAAAAATATGTTGAATAAAATGTTAAATTCAGTTCCACTGTTACCATGACAACTGCAAAGAAGGGAAGAAGTCTGTGTTCACTTTTCATGGCTGGATTCACATTATGTCTTAGTCTTGCTCCCCTGGTAGTCCTGGATCACCCAAGGTGATGCCTGGTTCAATCAGGAGAGATTGTTTCTTGGGAACACCCTGTAGCATCTCCTGCAGGTGGGTATGGGGTAAATTTCTAATCCCTTCCTACCATCCCCATTAGCTTTACAAACTTTCACAGTGAGCAGGAAAGGACATTTGTCACAGGTGGGGTCCTGTGAGTCTCAAAACCCTTAAATAGTTTTCTTAAATTACTATCTATTTAAATAGCTTGAAGTTATTTTTGGCATGTTCATTTATCTGCTGGAGAGGTCATATCTAAAATCCCCCTTCAAGTAACTAAAATTGTGAAATATCCCCAATCCTTTATGCCTGTGAAAGGATATTGCTGGGAAGCATTTTGATGCTTGCTTCAGATTTTCCAATGTGCTTATTTGCTTAAGGGACTGTTTCATCAAATCATTCCATCTTGGCTAAAGTCTGACTAAATTTAGATCATGCTACTGAACACCCCTCAATGTGTGTTCTGTCCTGATTGCGTGCATTTATGGATGACACGTAGGAAGAATTTATGTATTCAAAAGTGGAAATTGATAGCTGCTGTATCAGGTAAGCTTTAAGGTAGTTAGCCTAGTATAAAGGAGATATATTTTCATTGGATACCAAGGACTGCTGACATTTTTCTAATTTTATGTTTCATTCTTTCCTTGGAACAAATAAACAAGTAGTAATATTTTTATCTTAAGAACAATTATATAAAATACACGACTGATACACTAGCTAAGGAACCTTTCAGATGGATATGCTGATATAATAGTTAAATGGACCCAAAATACAAAGCAAACACTTCAAATATCTTACATCTCAAAATGATTCCTCCTTGCGTGACACCTGCTGCCTTGTGAAATGGATGTTGATGAGCTTGTGTCAGTACAGCTTGGAAATAATGGTTCATACACACCATGAAATCCCTGGAGCTGGGAGGAATTCATAGCATCTGATTGATTTCCTTCATTCAAGGCAGCATTGGACCTTGGTATTGCAGGCAGGTAGACTGTCATCTATTTTATTTGAAGGACAGAACAGTCATAATCTGTCCCTATTAGTTGGTCGTCAAGTCAGATTTCAATAATTCTTTGAATCTCAAATGACTATTAGAGTTAGGGTTCTAACAAGTCCATATTAATCTAACACAGAAACTCTGGTGCTATGGAAGAGTGATGTCAAACCTATATGCTGGTGGATTATAGATCTCCTATGCTATAACTCTCAGATTTGCTTTATACTTGGAGTTTGCTTCAGCAAATATTTGTTGTACTCTGTGTATAATATATTTAGTATTTCTGGTTCAGATGAAGAAGATAACTTCCATGGTATCATTGTCCTCACAAATGAAGGACTGAAGGACTAACGTGTTCTAATGTAGAGATACCTATGTGGCATGAGGATAGGGGGAAGAAAATAATATGAAGGTTAAGCATTCCAAAAACATTCCCTTACTTGTTGGATTTTTTAAAATATCACAAAGATTTAAATAAGAAAACAAATTGTGGAGTTTGAAAGACAAAGATCACTGGATAGTACTGACATGCAGCATGGTACTGAAAGGCAATTAGCAACACACACCCACACACACTTTACATAGGTATATATACATACACATATAGAAAGAGATAATACAGAGGATGGGAATAATCCTTATTTTGTTGTTATATTTATTAATAAGAGTAACAACAAATACCTGAGTATTTCCTTTTTTATTTTTATTTTTTTTAACTTTAATTTGTTATATATGACAACAGGATGCATTATAATTCATATTACACATATAGAGCACAATTTTTCATATCTCTGGTTGTACACAAAGCCTGAGTATTTCTAATGCATTAATATGCTTATACTAAGAATTTTACATGCATTATCTCATTCAGTTCCCAAAATAATACAATCGAGTTGGTTTGTAACTATTTCAATTTTGGAATCAAGAAAATCGAGGGCTGGGGTTGTGGCTCAGTGGTAGAGCACTAGCCTCGCACGCGAAAGGACCTGGGTTCGATCCTCAGCACCACATAAAAATAAATAAATAAAATAAAGGTATCATGTACAACTAAAAAATAAATGCTAAAAAAAAAAAAAGAAAAGAAAATTGAGGCCTAGACATTGAAGCTCTTGCCTCAAGTTGTACTAGAGGTGAATGGTCGAGCTCAGATTTATCAGTGAGCATCAGCATAGAGTTCAGTTCTTTCAGTCTGAATGATAAGGTATAGGGGTTCAGGCTACCAATAAAACTAAGAGTGAAAATAGACCTGTGGACTGTGGTGTGTAAACTGTGCCCTCAAAACCTGTCTCGTACTCAAAGTGTGGTCCATGGATTTCTGTCATTCTAAGAATTCTTTGGGTTCCAATTCTAATGCATCCTGCACGCAGCCTTTGAGTCCATGACCCAAAATTTGCATAGCAATTTGGTAGTCTATTGAATCTCAGAACAACCAACAAGGACTATTGAGTATGATTTTCTTTTATGGTTTCTAGGGCTATATCTTTGTCATTTTGATCATTTTATTCTATCGTGATCATGACTGATTTAGAAAATTTAAAACCAAACCAAAATCTAGTGTTTTCCTGCCAGATAATTCAGGAAGACTAAAGTGAAATGAAGGCCATCCTGGTTCAGTGGGTTTGTATCTGTGTTAGTCAGCTTTTCATGGCTGTGATCAAAACACCTTACAAGAACAACTTAGAGGAAGAAAGATTTACTTGGGTTAATGGTTTCAACTAATGGTTGACTGGCCCTGGACAGAAATGTCATGGTGGAAGGGCATGACAGAGAAAAAGTCCTCAGTTCATGACAGCCAGGGAGCAGGGGGGGGGGGGGGGGAAGGGACTAGGGGTGGATAGTTAAAACGCTTTAGGGCATACCCCCCTGGTGACCTGCTTCTTCTACCGTGGTCTCACCTTCTACTAGTTCATTCAGCCTTCTGTGGCTTAACCTACTGATGAGGTCAGAACTCCTGTGATTTAATCACTTTCCAAAAGTTCTTCCATAACACTATTATTTTTTCAGTGGGTTTAATATCTACCTACTAGGAAGGTTGCCAAATGTAAATGCAGGAAGGTTTTAGTCAGATTTTGGTCACTGTGACCAAAAGACCTGACAAGAAAAATGTAGAGAAGGAAAAGTTTATTTGGGTTCACAGTTTTGGACATTCAGTGCATGGTTGGTTGACTCCACAGCTCTGGGGATGAGGTCAGGCAGAACATCATGGCAGAAGGGCATGGTGGAGGGAAGCAGCTTAGAAGATGTCAGGCAGGAAGAAAAGAGAGAGCTCTGCTCACAAGAGACAAAACAGAAGCTCCAAGGCACAGCCCCGTGACCTACCTCTCCAGCTACATCCTACTTGCCTACAGTTACCACCCAGTTAATCCAGTCAAATGAACCAATACACTGATTAGGTTGCACAATTATATTTAATCATGTCACCTCTGAACATTCTTGCCTTTTCCCACACATGAGCTTCTGTGGGCACCAAACATCCAACCCAAGACAAGGAATATGTTAGCTAGCATCTTCCACTATGCTTACAGCAGGATAGATTTTCAATCAAAGATAGCTGAACATGTTACCATAAGAATAAAAAAACAAGAGTAACATAACAGCTGTGTCACTGCACCTTACTCCAGTGAACATTTCAGTCCAAGGAACACTAGTGAAGTCAGACCTCCTTTTCTATCAGGGTCTTTTTTCAGTCTGTTTTTGCAATTCACTTCTAAGAATAAACAAAGAAAATCATATAAAAAAAAAAAAGCCCAATGTCAGGGGATCTGTGTAAAAAAAAAAAAAAAAGAATTTGTAAAGAAGTTCTTGGAGTCTGTATGAACTGACATCCATTTCTGCAGTAATTGTGAGTGAAAATGAACATTTCAGAGTGATGTTTTCAGTACATACGTGGAGGAAGGGCTCTGGGGCACAATACCTAGGATTTCCCTGCTGAAGGCAGCCAGGGGAGGATTTTGAGCAACTCAGAGGCAGCATTAGCTGCCGCCTTAGGGGATTTCAATTTGATATGCTGTTTTGCTAGCATGTTCTTGGAGGCATTCCTTCGTTCTTACAACGTTCATACCTTCAAGGCTCCTTCAATTCTACACAGACAGGTTCCTCTTGATCTTTGTTTTCAGTATACAAAACTTCTTTCTTCTAAGACCTGAATTTCCATCTATTTTTCACAGAATATTCTAGAAGGCATCTTTCATAGACTATTCTGGCCCCAAAGACCAAACTATTTCAGCAATCTCCAGTGCCACACGCCTAGAAGTTAGAGAATCTTTCCTTCCTTGTTTTCCAAATGCCATTATCTTCTTACCATATTCCTCTGTCCCAGATTCTGAAACCTTAGGGAACATTATCTCAGTTATGTTTTGAAGGAAATGAGAAAAAAGAAAAACAATACTTTACTAAATGAGTACTTTGTAAAGATTTACTGTGCACAAGGCACTCTAAGCATGCGAAAAACACAAATATAGGTTATTTTCCTATTTGGTATTTTTTGGGAAGGTCACTGTCGTACATGTTAATAAGAATAATCCTAAAGCATATACAAACACACTGCTTTAATCAGAATAGTAAAAAAGCATGAATCCAAATTCCATTTTCTTATACTCCAATGGACCACATTGAATACTCTGCAGGCAAGTGCACCCTACTCTAAAGTTCAAAGACAAGAGCATGAGGATATTAGGCTAATATAAGTAGAAATTGTGGGTCATGAAAGTTGTGAAATGATATGAAGTGATAGAAGAAAGCGATCACTTTTTCGTGGTTTGGGTTTTTTTGTTTTGTTTTGTTTTGGGTACCAGGGATCGAACCCAGGGGTGCTGAGTCACATCCCCAGCCTTTTTGATATTTTATTTAGAGACAAGGTCTCAGAGTTGCTCAGGGCCTCACTAAGTTGCTGAAGCTGGCTTTGAACTCACGATCCTCCTGCCTCAGCCTCCTGAGCTGCTGGGATTATAGGCATGTGCCACTGCACCCCGCTGAGCTATCACTTTAAACTAATGGAGTCTAAGCATTTGTTTCACAGCACTGAATGTATGACTCTGGAAATTAAAACGAATAAATTAACATGATAATAATGCACAGTGATTAAGAGCAGAGGTTGGCAAACTTCTCCTGAAAAGACCCAGGTGGTTAACGTTTGAGGCTTTGCAGACCATATTGAATGAATGCTACAGAGGCAATAGATAAAGGAATAGGCCGGCTATATTTCAATACTACCTATGGGCAATGGTTTGCTAGACCCCGATGAAGACTCCTGGCCTTGGAATTAAACCAGCTGGCACATTCTGGTATGAATAGTAGCTGTATCTTATGTCCTACTTATATAAACTCTCCCGGCCTGTTTACTCCATGAGAGCCCAAGATAGACCAAGTGCACTTTGTGGTTTATACATTGTCATCAACAGGAACTTGTTAGAAATGCAGGATCCCAGGCCCTGCCCAAGACCTCACTGATTCCAGAATCTGCATATTAACAACTTCTTGGTATATTTGCACATTTGAGTTGGAAAAGTACCAGGTAGCTACTGATGGTGGCAAAAGAACCTACTAGACAGAACCGTTGAATTGCATGGTTAGTGGAAATAATGCCCTAAAGCACTCTCCAAAATGGAGTGAAAGTAATCACTCTTTCACTTTTCATCCACCCATGCCTATGTTCCTAACACAGAAATCCTGTTCCTCAGAAAACTCAGAATCTAGTGGAAGCTACAAAGATATTGTATACAGTTGTCTTGGAATGATGAATAAGATTTGGTCATGGAGTGATTGGGGATAAAGCATATGAGACTCGCTGCAAGATTGTGTAGTGAACCACTTCCATCCTGCAATTAATGCCTCATTAAGTGGGTTTATCAAATCAAGTAGAAAGAGAAATATTGGTTTACCTCCTGCTGGTATTTTCTTCATCTTCTTTGAATTCTGAGATTATTTTTCATTGTTTGGCTGTGGTAAGCAGAGTTAATAGATACTATTAGAATGGGGGTAGCCACTATCTTTGAAGTGAAAAAAGCATAGAGAGAATATCATGTTGGAGAAAAATTTGTTTTAATAACTTAAGCCCCAAAATAATATTATTAGCTAGTCAAAAATTTACACATGAATGCTGCATTTTTTTCATATTTTTTGCATGATGTGTAAATAGAGATAATATACTAAATTATGTTTTCTTTTTTCTGTTAATGTAAGCTTCTGGTTTATGTTAAAACAGTGACCCAATCCCTAGGTTTGGAGACTTAACCACAATTTTAATACCTCTTTCTTCTCAAAAGTGCACATTCCATAAAGAATTTCACAGCGTAAGGTCACCACTAACAAGAATATCAGAGGAACATCATCTCACAGAGTCTGAACCCCTCTGTGACTGTTTTGTCAGCTGTTAAATGAGAATAAAGCCTGTTCTTCCACGGACATTGTGAGACAGATGATAAAGGTCACTGTGCTCTTGGAAAGAAGGATACTGTATAAATCTCACTATCTTATTTCAACCTTTTAAACAGGTAGCAGGGACTGTCAGGAGCAAAAATGGAGACTTGGAGAAATGACTGGCAGATTTGAAACAGTTTTCAATTAATTCTTTAAAAAACAATAATGCAAGTTGATTCCAGAGTATTCTCTCCAGCCATGCTGGATGATCACACACTATAGCTAGAGGGCGTTTTGTCAACAAATGACCAGAGGTACCAAGGAGAAGTGGAGGAGTGGGCAGAAGAAGGACTTAATGGGTGTAGAGATCTGGATTAGCATGATTCAGCCTGTGATTGTGATACATTTAAGAGAGCTGATAGAACAGGAGTTTGTAGATATATATTGAACAGAGGTTCTGGAAATTTCCAGAAATTTAATTTCAGCAAAGTAATTTCAGTTATGTTGCTTGATGTTTTTGATAACTCCACACAGGTTTTTTGTGTTGTAGGAATCCCAGGTGGTCATGCCCATGAAATAATTCAGTATAAGGGAGCTGGTGCTCCAAAATATTCATTCATTCATTCTTCTAACCAGAAAGTCTGATACCAGAGTCCACTTGATGGATGACACGTATGTGAAACAAAGAGTTAATAGATCTCGGGCTGGGGTTGTAGCTCAGTGGTAGAGCACTTGCCTAGCATGTGTGAGGCACTGGGTTCGATTCTCAGCACCACATATAAATAAATAAAGATCCATTAATAACGAATACAAATATTTAAAAAAAAAGAGTCAATAGATCTCCTTAATACACTGATGCTAATTTATTACACACATTGTTGGTAAGCAAGTACTCTGAGGTTGGTTTTTTTTTTTGGTACTGGGGATTGAACTCAGGGGCACTCGACCACTGGGCCACATCCCCAGCCCTTTTTTTGTATTTCATTTAGAGACAGAGTCTCTAAAGTTGCTAAGTGCCTCCCCATTGCTGAGGCTGGCTTTGAACTCGTGATCCTCCTGCCTCAGCCTCCCAAGTGCTGGGATTACAGGCGTGCACCACCGCGCCTGGCTTTCTGAGGGTCTTTTTAACACCTGTTTTACAGTGGCTCTATCTTCCTTTTCCATTCATTCAACAAACCCCTCCAAAAATGTGGTCCCTAACCCCGTTAGTGTTTTTAAAGCCAATGGGCATTTTAGGCAGTACTAATCTTGGTGAGTTACTCAGCAATGCTGGCACTGTTAAGTATTTTTCTCTTCACGAAACACTTTCTTTGGACTCTTACAATACCAGAGTTCCGCATGTCCACATTTGGTCCTGTCTCTTTACTAGGTATCAGGTCATTATGAACCAACTCTGTTATGAGCAGTCCAAAATGTGGACCTCCCAGTCAGGTTTTCATTCTAAGCTTCAGACTGATAGGGAATGCGTCTTACCTGGCATCTTGTCTTAGATGTTTGATAGACAACCGATATGTAACAATCTCAAACTATATTCTTGAACTTAGCTCAATGTGCTTTTTAAAAATTTTATACTATACTCTGCTGGGACTATTATAGTCCCCCTCAGCTTCATTTCATATTTCAATTTTATATAAATATATAATATGTGTGTATAATATTGCTGCGATTAAACCTAACATACGCATCAGTGTGTGTATATACATATATACACATAACAATTGTGTGTATATATGTATATGTATTTAAACATATACATATGTATTTAAACATATACATGTATGTATGTATATATGTGTGTATGTTTACATGTGCAAAAATGCATGTATGTGTGAGTGTTGTATATAACAATTATATTGTCTTTCTCCTCTACTGGATTATTGTTATTATTTATTTATTCATTCACTCATTCATTTATTTTGGTACCAGTGATTGAACCCAGCAACTCTTAACCACTGAGCCACATCCCCAGCTCTTTTTTAATTCTTTAAGACAGGGTCTCATTAAGTTCCTTAGGGCCTCACTAAGTTGCTAAGACTGCCCTTGAACTTGTGATCCTCCTGCCTCAGCCTCCTGAGCTAGTGGGATTACAAGCATGTGCCACTGTGCCACTTTCGATACTAGATTATAAAGGGAGTCTTCTTTTTTGTTATTATCCTAGTGTGTTTTATACTTACATAATGCCTAACTACACTTAAAATATTCAGCAGAGGAATTAATCTAGTTTAATTCATTCAATGCTTGAAAAGAACCTAGGCTTAAGCCACATGACTTGCATCCCTAGGCATCTGCTTATACCTGTGTTATTTAAGGTGACTGTGCAATTTCTCTGAGACCCCCCTCTTGTCATCTTGGTATCACTTATGAAATTAGGTCCAGCATAGAGTCCTTGGTAGGATAGAAATACTGCCACATAGTTGAGGTCTAGCATAGTTCCTGATAGAAAAGCACAGCAGATACTTTAATTCATTGCCCCTTCTCTAGGTCTATATTCATTTATTTTCCCATTGATTGGTCTACTAGTGTGTCATCAGGAACTGTGTGCAAGATACTGTTCTAGGTGTTGGGGATGCAGGGAGGAACAAACAGAGCCAAGTCTCCGCTCTCGTGATTAATTACATGTTCACGGAAGGAGGCAGATGAGAAGTAAGCAAATACCTCTACTAAAGTTGAAACATGTTCTCTGTGAGTGGTAAGAGGAAGATAAAGTCCTTTCTAATAAGATGTCACTCAAACATGCAGTGGGAATACATCATACCAAAATGCAGAGGATGGGTATTGAGGTGAAGCTGAGCAGTGTCCAAATAGGAATGTGTTTGAATGTCCATAAAGCATTCTTCAGTAAATACAGGGAAGAAAAAGGATGAATGGTTTGTAATAGGCAATAGGAGAAATTGTGGGATCTTCTTGGTCCCTGTGGAGACTTCAGGTCCTCTCTGGGCAAGAGAGGAGTCATGGGAGCGGAGCAGATCAGAGAAGAGAAGCAATATTGTTTGACTTAGGCTTAAAATAAACTTTTTAGAGTGGCACTTGCCTGTATTCCCAGTGACTCAGGAGGAGCCCAAGTTCAAAGCCAGCCTCAGCAAACTTAGTGAGGCCCTAAGCAACTTAGCGGAACCCTGTCTCAAAATTAAAAAAAAAATAAAAATAAAAAGGGCTGAGGATGTGGCTCAGGGGTTAAACACCTTGGGATTCAATCCCCAGTACCTAAATAAACAAATAAACAAACAAACTGTGTGGGCTACTGTGTGGAAGGCACACTTTGGTGAGCAAAGACTAAAAACAGAAAGCAGAACGAAGTCTACGAAATAGTCTGGTGAAGAGGTAATGGTGACTTCATACAGGATGGTGGTTCTCGAGGCGTGTCTTCAGGCAACAAATTAGCATCACCTGGGCTCTACCCCAGACCATCTGCGTCAGAGATGGTAGTGGTAAACAAGGACCAGGAGCATGAGTTATAACAAGCTTTCCAGGGAATTCAGTGCTCACCAAAGTTCAGCAACCACTCAGCTCAACCATAATGGCTTTGATATTAATAGGAAGTGGTCATATTATTGATGTATGTTAAAGTTGGCGCTAATTGGATTGATTGATGGTGATGTGTGAGATATGTGTGAGAAAAAATATAGCCGTGAGGTTTCTGAATGAACTAACTAGTTGAATCCAGTTGTGAGCAGAGAGGAGCTCCTGCAAGAGCAGCTGGAATGAGTTTAGTTCTAGGCATATTCATTTCCGTGAGTCTGCTAGGCCTACAGGTGGAGTTGCTGACTGCTCAGTTGGATATTCAAATCTGGAGTCTCTCTTTAATAAATCTGTTTAAGTCCTTGTACATAGGCTGATAACATTACTCTTCTGGATTTCCATGTTGGAAGAAATGGAATTAGAAGAGAACCTGTAGAGATTAAAGAACTATCTAGGGCAGCATTTTTAAAATTAGCTCAAGAAGAGAAGTGTATTCTGAAATTTTTCCCAAGACTAATTCCTTCAACTTGTCATATGCTGCAGATCACCTAATAGAATCTCCTAAATGACTAAGTGTATTTTAATGAGCCCAGAAATTAAAATCATTCCCTTATTACTTTGAAAGACAAAGATGTTGTGAGCATTTCATACCCTCGGGTAGCACTCTATATCTGATTTAATAGCTTGCTGAGGGGCCAGCTTGCTGTAGAAGACCATAGAGTGACATTTTTATGGAGACAATACCAAGGATCCTAATAAGCTGTGAAATCTGTTTCACATCAAACCTTGTCAGAATTGGCTCTGTCTAATTCACACCAATCAATTTAATTTGGGGCAGCCCAGGCTCAGAGTTATATTGGCTGCTCATACATAACTTCTTCTTTTATGAAATTCAGATACCTGAATTATAGATCACATTACCAATTTTCTTCTCTGGTTGAAATGCAGCATATCTTTTCTACTTCAAAGATTTAAAGATTCTTTATTTTCCAACTATATAGGAAATGCCTGCATATGTAAGGGATGTGTAGTTTTACTTAGACTTGTTATAAAATTATGGATATGAGTAAGAACACTGTTCTGTACTTAAACAGAAGCCATGGTAGTTGCTTGGTTAAGCCTTGCATTATGGTTTTGGTATGTTTTCATGATCAATAGTGGCAAACTATGAAAGAGTTGGAAACTAGAATAACTGCAGTACTGATTACTCTGTGTGTTTTGGGAATGGAATAATGATGTGTTTGACTTACTTTTTTGCTCAGTGCCTGAGATGGAGTTGATTTGGGCATGGTAGGTGACAGTGAAGTTCAACATACTTGGAGGGTTCTAGTGTGTCTCCTGTAGTTTCCTCTGGAGGAGATGTGAAGCCAGACAACATATCTGTCTTCTCATGGAGATGTGGAACCCACCTCACAGCTGGAATGTGGCTCAGTTGTTTAAAGTCTTTGAAGGCTATTTAAACTGAATAGAAATGTTAGCATATATATATATATATTTAAATTTATATTGGTTCTTTTTAGTTATGCATGACGGTGGGATCCATTTTGATATTATTATACAAGCATGGAATATATCTTGTTCTAATTCAGACCCCAGTACCTCTTCTTCCACTTCTTTCCCTCTATTGATCTTTCTGCCATTTACCCAGTTATTTTATTAAGTAACTTTTCTGTGGATGTACACGGTGTTGAGACTGACTGTGGTGTATTCACATATGTACATAGGAAAGTTATGTCACGTTCATTCCACTGTCTTTCCTTTTCCCATCCTCCCTCCCTTCCCTTCATTCCCTTTTTCTGCTCCAGTAAACTTCTAACACCTCCCCACCCACACACACTTATTATGCCTTAGCTTCCACATATCAGAGAAAACAAAGGTAACGATGTATGAATCAGATATAAAACAATCGCAACACATGTAATTAATAAAAGAAAATGTAACTAAAACAGTCATGACAAACTTGGAGCTTTAATGAGTTGCTTTTGAGTTGATAAGGAGGGTGGAATCCTTTTCCCAGTTAAAACTGTCTAAAGTTGTTTCTTTGAAGGAAGATCCAGTGATACTAATGTTCCCATTGATGTGAGTCGGGGGCACACCAGGCCCTGCTCATCCTCAGGTGGTCTGCAATCGTGTTTCATGGTGCCTTGTGACATTGCCATTTGTGCCCAACTCAGTGCTGAGTGGCTGCAACTTGACCTTCTTTGCTCAGACATGCAGCTGGCTGTGGTTCATGTGTGTCAGCAGAGATCACTTCCTGCTGCTGGTCTGGCTCTGTTAAACAATCCTGTTTGTCATTCAATATTCACTGAACCTCAGAAATGATATTTGTGAAAGGCTTCATGTGATGGATGTACTTTGTAGCCCTCCTCCTGTAGCCTCTTCTGCTTCTGTGGACCTGAATAAGGTTGGTTTCAAGTTCAGGATGAGGGCTATGGTGGGAATCTTTTTGTTTCAGAAATGGGAGGTCAAGACATTGACTTGTGAGCCAAGCAAGGTGGTACAAGCCTCTAGTCCCAGAAATTCTAGAGGCTAAGGCAGCAGGATGACAAGTTCAAGGCTAGCCAAAGCAACTTAGTGAGGCCCTAAGCAATTTACTGTCTCAAGGTTAAAAAAAAAATAAAGGGGCTGGGGTTGTAATTTAGTGGTATAGCACTTGCCTGGCATGTGTGAGACACTGGGTTCAATCCTCAGCACCACATTAAAATAAATAAATAAAATTAAGGTATCGTGTCCATCTACAACTAAAAATTTATAATTTTTTAAGATAAAAAATTAAAAGGGCTGGAAATGTGGCTCAGTGGTTATGTGCTCCCTGGGTTCAATCCCCAAAGCAAAAATTAAAAAAAAAAAAAAAAAAAAAAGATGTTAACTTGTATATTGTAGCTGAGTATGGAAAGAAGTGGTCTCTGACAGAGACCACATGGTGAAAAGTTCCTGCTGTCTTGTACAAATCCTAACACCAAATGTCAGCTCAGGTTTTATAACAATAACAGAAATAAGAGTAGTAATTCATTAAGAAAGAAGGTAATACCTTCTATGAGATTTCTCACAAATCTTCATATCCATAATATGAAGCTTTCTCTTAACTGATTTATTTAAAGGAATAAAAGCACTGTTTCCAGAATACGCTGTAGCCTGAAATTATCTGAGTCAATGCTCATTTTGAATGCTCATGGAAGTTATATAATAAGAATAAAGAAAAGTTAGGAAGAAAAATTAGTGTAGATTTGATGTCTATTCATGAAAATAAGACTTCACAGTTATTGGCATTTTGTGTCCTAAGCATGTCATCACATTTACTTACAAAGTAGAATTATCTCTCAGCAACCATGATCACACATTTATGGTGCAAATATTAAAACTGATGTATTCTAATATTATGGAATCCTGTATCTCAGCTTATGATAAAATTTTCAGAAATAACATTAAACTCAGATTGAATAAATGTATCTTGACAACATGGACAAAGAGGATTTACTTCAGTAGTATTTATGACAACAGTGTCCATTGGAAATAAAAAGTTTTATGTTGAAGACACAAGTAGACACTTAAAATAATTTCATGAGTGTTGGATACTGAAGTAATATATGTCCAAGGAAATAAATCTGTTAAGCAACCCTATGCAATTGCACAGGGTTGTTTAACAGATTTATTTCTTATGCAATGGATGTGTAATATATGTTCATTAATTTCTATTATATATATTTTAAATATGCAAACTTACCTGAATAAGTGTCACAAATAGAAATTTGTTTCATATGTATTTACTGCATATGTGTACATACATATATATGTGTGTATGTGTGTGTCTGTGTGTGTAGTATAGGTAGTTGAAGAGATGGCAAACTTTTTTTTTTCTTTTTTTGTACCAGGGACTGAACCCAGGGGTGCTCAACCACTGAGCCACATCCCCAGCCCTTTTTATATTGTGTTTAGAGACAGTTTCTTAGGGCCTCACTAAATTGCTGAGGCTGGCTTTGAACTCGTGATCCTCCTGCCTCCCATGCTGCTGAGATTACAGGTGTGTGCCACCATGCCTGGCTTGAACTTTTTTTTTATTATTTTATTAAACTTGATCTCATGAGGAAAAGACAACAACATCCTTTTGAAATGTGGGTGCTGTGCCTTTTGGCACAGATAGTATTTTCTTACTACTCCCTACATTTTTTTCTATCCATGTGTGTATAGTGTTCCTAATAGTGTTTTCTCTTTAAAAATACATGTGCCCCTCAGGAGGACAAATATAGAATAGGTTATCCCTACAAGGAATGCTTTCTTTCTAGCATCTGCTTCAGCAACAAATATGTTAGTTTTTGCAGGGCACAGTAATAAGGAGATACCTGGTAGTTTGGGAGATATAAGAGGAATTGAAACTGAGTAGTAACATGGATGCTATTTTATAGTTTGAATCAGTCACTATTGCTTTATAAAACTTTCTTCAGATGTTAAGTTATTAGGGAGAAAAGTGGATGCACACATCTTAGAATCTTAGGATTATACAAAACCCTACCATCTAGGTCAATCCCCTCCAAATATCTTCAGTATTCTGGATACATGGTTGGCAAGAACTTTTCATTATTGTTTCCCATGGTAGGGAAATTTACTTCCTACACACATTTATTAGACAGACCTTTGTATTGAGCTAATGCATCCTTTTTTTGAACTTCCTGTAACTTCTAGTTATGCCTATTGAAGCCATATTGTGTCTATCAAATCATTGTCTAACTTTTTTTTTTTTTTTTTTTTTTTTTTTGGTATTGGGATTGAACTCAGGGGTTCTCGATCACTGGGCCACAGCCCCAACCCTTTTTTTGTATTTTATTAGAGACAGGGTCTCACTGAGTTGCTAAGAATGTCCAACATTTTGACATTATCTAACATGATCATCCCAAGTGGTACTTTATCACAATATAAAAACTGTAAGTATGTGTGTGTATGAATCTAGATGTGTGTACTAGTCAGCTTTCAATAGGTAAAACAAAATACCTCAGATCATTCTTAAAGAGAAAAGGTTTATTTTGGCTCATAGTTTTAAAGGTTCTAGTACCTGCTTGAGTGGGCACATTTGTTTGGGTCCTGTGATGAGGCAGCATATTATCGTGGGGACACATTTAATGACCTAATGACCTTCCACTAGGCCCTACCTCTTGAAGGTTTCACCACCTCTTAATAAAATCACCCTGGACATCAAGTCTCCAACACATGAATCCGTGGAATATATTTACGATCTACACTACAGCAATGTGTGTGTACATGTACATGTTGACATTTTTTGAGAGCCCTTTAAGAACTCATTTGTTTTCATTTTAAACAGACTGTTTATTTATTTTTTTAAATCACAGGGCAGTCAGGCTTGGAGGGATTTGAGAGGTCAGGAGTTCTGCTAGATTGAAAGAGGATGTAAGAACTTTGGTTTTCAGGAATGTAAAGGACTATACAGAGGAAGGACAATAGTTGCAAAGAAAAACTTCACATGCTTTGTGATATTTGATGTCTCTGCTGATATCTGTTGATGTGAGGTTCTAGGGAGTGATAGCTGGGTGTCATTGTCCCATAGGATGCTTGGTTTATTGTTCCCCAAGGAGAAGCTCCCAAAGAATATATATAGCCAGATGGAGCAGAAACATGTAAGACTTTAGCAGGTGTCCTAGAACTGAAGGAAATAGTCTCACTTTGTGTCCTTACTTGTTGCATTTGCTTAAGAAAAGGAAAAATTTGAATTTAAAAAAATATATTTTAAAATATTGAGGAGAGAGCCGGGCGTGGTGGCACATGCCTGTAATCCCAGCACTTGGGAGGCTGAGGCAGGAGGATCGCCAGTTCAAAGCAGCCTCAGCAATGGCGAGGCACTTAGCAACTCGGTGAGACCCTGTATCTAATAAAATACAAAAAAGGGCTGGGGATGATGCCCAGTGGTCGAGTGCCCCTGAATTCAATCCATGGTACCAATATATATATATATATATACATATATATATATATATATATATATAGAGAGAGAGAGAGAGAGAGAGAGAGAGAGAGAGAGAGAGGAGAAAATTTAAATATATAAAATGTAAAAATATAAAATAACAAACAAATAAATAAAAGAAAATTTTAGAAAAACATAGAGAAAAGCTCCAGTCTCAAGACTCAGGAGTGGACATGTAGGCTCATTTGGAGGCCATCTTTTGGCTACTAGCTGTGGTCAAATGGAGGAGTGAGTGCGACTATTCCTATAGCTGATCAGAATCTGAGTTTGTGTAACCACCCTTCTGGTGCTTCCTTCCATCAATAAATGACACCCAAAGGACACATTCCCTGGATGAAGCTATGGGTGCAAAACAAAAGAAGATATTATAGAAGGCCAAAGAGAAAATTTTAAAAAGAAAAATGAAAAAGTCACTTTTTTGTTGTTGTTGTTGTTTAGGGGTCACGCTAAAAAATCACCCCTAAATAGCTGGTTGATGAGCATGATTTTTCTTATGATTAGTAGATTCATTTAATGGTTAAGAGATGTGGTTTATCAAGAGCATTATTCTTGGTTTGCTAGATTAAAGAATCTTCTTATGATATTAAACTTTGTGGGGTGTATTGCTCCCTCCCTGTGAGGAAATAGTTCTCTTAATTAAATTACTATGTTTTTGGATTTGACTGTAATGATTATATCAGGTGTGTGTTAAGCTCTCTGCTAAGCTGCTGTATAACTTCTATGCTGGAATATACTTCATTTTCTCACATAAATGAAAAGTTATGTATAACTCTCATGACCTTTTATCCCATTGATAACTAGGAAGGAATGGTTGTTCACAGCAAAGAGAAGAAAACTTTAAGGATCTTAAGAGAGACAGCTGAAGGAAAAGAAAGGCAGGCTTTAATTATCTTTATTCCCTTTAGATCCATAGAATAATTTTTTTTTTCTTTCTTTTTTTTTTTTTTTTTTTTTTTTTTGTTGTTGTTGTTGTTACTGGGGATTGAACTCGGGGGCACTCGACCACATCCCCAGATCTTTTTTGTATTTTATTAGCGACAAGGTCTCAGTGAGTTGCTAAGTGCTTCCCCATTGCTGAGGCTGGCTTTGAACTCACGATCCTCCTGCCTCAGTCTCCCAAGTGCTGGGATTACAGGCATGCACCACCGTATCTGGCTAGAATAAAAACTTTTGAAGACCATCTTAAGTGAATATTCTGTGTATAAAACCCTGAATACAAAGATGAAAGACAGAACGTAAGAGAACTGTCCTAAAAAGTGAATGCTCTTTAGGACAGGTGTCCTTGGATGACTCTGTAAGTCCTCTGTAGCATTAGAATTTATAGAACTGACTCCTTTATCCCTAAATTACAGATGATCCATTGCCTGCCTATTTAAAGGTGGTGAGCTAGGCATGGTGCCATATGCCTGTAATCCTAGAAATTCAGGAGGCTGAGGAGGAAAGAAAGTTCAAGGCCAACCTGAGCCACTTAGGGAGACCCTAAGCAATTTATTGAAACCCTGTCTCAAAATAAAAAATGAAAAAACAACATGGAGCTGGGGGATATGGCCAAGTGGTTAAGTGACCTTGGGTTCAATCCTTAGCATCATTAATTAATTAGTTAATTAATGTGGTAAGAACTAAGTGATAATGAAAATGAGAAATGCCTTTGTTAGTATTGAAATGAAAACTTTCTACCAGTTAGTCAATACTGACTAATGCATATAAGACAGAAAACATTATTTCCTGGGCAAAACAATGACATAAATAAGTTTTGCAGCCAGATGGGCCTTTCTTCTCCTCTCCTCATAATTGTGGATCCTTGGACCAAGCCCTTGACATTTCCCATTTCTGAACCTCATTTTCATATCTCTGAGAATGACTACTCCTAGTTAACAGTCAGGCCCGGGAGGATTAATGTGGAGTATTTAGCAATGAACTTTTGGATAATCCACGTGTTAACTGTATTTCCCAGTCCCCAGGCTTCCCCGCTGCTAGCACTTAGAGTTAGGCTACATGCACCACAGAGGTAACTCCTCCTGGAAGACAATGTTAACCCCTCCATTCTTCTTCTTCTTCTTTTTTTAGTTGTAGATGGACACAATATCTTTATTTTTGTTTATTTGTGTGGTGCTAAGGATCGAACCCAGTGCCTCATGCTTGCAAGGCAAGCGCTCTAGCACTGAGCCACAATTCCAGCTCCACCCTTCCATTCTTCATGGTTGCCCAACTCAGGGAAGTATGCGGAATGGATTACCAAGATGGACAACTGAGTCAAGTATGCTTTGAAGGAAAAGCTAAGTGAAGGAGCCCTAATTAGGAAGGGCTGTTGTAGCTAGCTGGAAGCCATGGGTTCCGCCTGATATGTATGTGACGCACCTGTAGGCACCCGCAAACCTGAAGGTATATAACCGGGTGAAAGCGGTCCGAGTTAGGAGAACGGAGAATTCAGTCAGCCGGGCAGTCACACTCGGTCGGGTCAGAAGAATCAGAGCGGCCAGAACGTAGGCAGAGCGGTTACAGAAGAGAAACCAGATAGAAGACAGAAGAGAAACCAGATAGAAGAAGTAATGACTGGCCAGAGTTAGGCCGAGGCTCCAGAGGACTGGTCAGAGTAAGGCCGAGGCTCCCGAGGAAGACAGAAGACAGAAGACAGAAGAAGGAAGAAAGAAGAGAGAAGAAAGAAGCTCTAGTCTTTCTCTAAGCTAAGCTCTATCTTTCTTTAAGACTCTACTCTAAGCTAAGAAGACAAGAAGAAAAATCTTTCTTTCCCTCTCTAAGAAAAATCTTTCTTTCCCTCTCTAAGCTCTAAGAAAGTAGCAGTAAAAGTAGTAAAAGCTTAACTCTGCCTCCGAGAGTTTTTATCCCGGTTTACGGTACCAGGCAGCTTACAAATGGTGGTCCGTCCGGGGCTCGGCAGGCAGAGAAGAAAAGCTAAGAAATAAGGAGAGCAACGAAAAAGTATAGCCTCAGACTCAGTTGAGACCAGCAAAAAGAGTAGTAAACAAGAGAGCATAGCCTCTGACTCAGTTGAAGCCAGTTAAGAATTAAGCTGAAGCAGAGTAGCCGGCGAAAAGCCGAGCCGGCCAAAAGCCATAAAAAATGAAGAAGCCAGACTCAGTTGAGACCAGCAAAAAGAGTAGTAAACAAGAGAGCATAGCCTCTGACTCAGTTGAGGCCAGTTAAAAATTAAGCCGAAGCAGAGTAGCCGGCCAAAAGCCGAAGCAGAGTAGCCGGCCAAAAGCCATAAAAAATATAGAGAAAAAGCCTTGAGCTTTAGTATAAAGAAAAAAGCCATGAGCTTAAAATAAAATAGAGAATTAAATAGCATGGTAAAAACCATGCAGAAAAAAAGCCATTGAGCTTTGGCAAGAAAGCCATAAAGAAAAATAAAGAAGAGAAAAAAAAAAAAAGTCAAAGCCGCTTATGCAATTGTGCTTAACTAGGTGCGTTAGCTGCTCCTCAGCATTAGGCTTCCTTAAAGCCACAGCACCTTCTCAAAAAGGGCTCAAATATCCACCCTTTCAAAAATAAAAGGTGAAAAGCTAGGTAGGGACAAGAAAATAAAAGAAAATAGAGAAAATAAAATAGAGAAAATAGAACAAAAGCACCTTTTTAAACTAAAGGGAAGGAATATGAAGGAGCCCTAATTAGGAAGGGCTGTTGTAGCTAGCTGGAAGCCATGGGTTCCGCCTGATATGTATGTGACGCACCTGTAGGCACCCGCAAACCTGAAGGTATATAACCGGGTGAAAGCGGTCCGAGTTAGGAGAACGGAGAATTCAGTCAGCCGGGCAGTCACTCGTCGGTCAGAAGAATCAGAGCGGCCAGAACGTAGGCAGAGCGGTTACAGAAGAGAAACCAGATAGAAGACAGAAGAGAAACCAGATAGAAGAAGTAATGACTGGCCAGAGTTAGGCCGAGGCTCCAGAGGACTGGTCAGAGTAAGGCCGAGGCTCCCGAGGAAGACAGAAGACAGAAGACAGAAGAAGGAAGAAAGAAGAGAGAAGAAAGAAGCTCTAGTCTTTCTCTAAGCTAAGCTCTATCTTTCTTTAAGACTCTACTCTAAGCTAAGAAGACAAGAAGAAAAATCTTTCTTTCCCTCTCTAAGAAAAATCTTTCTTTCCCTCTCTAAGCTCTAAGAAAGTAGCAGTAAAAGTAGTAAAAGCTTAACTCTGCCTCCGAGAGTTTTTATCCCGGTTTACGGTACCAGGCAGCTTACAGCTAAGAAAGTTTTCAAAGCAAGACATCTGTGGGAAGGAATCTAAAATGTAGGAGGGAGTCAAGAATTTGAAATGTAAGTGAAATTTTAAAATGATGTTAAGAGTGCATTGATTGTAAATGGCTGCTTATGTAGAATAAGACTCCTGGCCCTTATGGTGGTATAGTGGCTATCTATGCTATACCAGCATTGGTGGGCCCAGTGATCCTGTAAACACATGGTCTCAGAAAACACTTGGTTACAATTTTTCCATTTAAATGATAAACAAGTGTTGTTGAATGAATGCTTTCATTCATTCTGGTTTGTAAACAATCCAGTCAAGGCTTTTCTAAAAGATCTCCACTCAGTGCTTTGACAAATGTGACAGGCACAAACTCCTGCCTTAAAAGAAAAGACTTCCTTTGTTACCAGTTTGTTATTGTTCTAGCTCAGAAGAGAAAGGCCAGCATCTCCCTACCAGAAGCAAGCATCAGTTACAAAAATTGTTGGTGACCTTTCTAGTACTTTAGGTTTATTCTCTCTGTTTTCTGATGGTTTTGATCAAATTTTATCTTTTGGGAAATTCAATTTCATTTTGGCTACAGTATGTAGCCAGTGCCTTTCAGAATTCATTTGTACCAGGGATAGCATAAAATCTAAAGGGGAGAAAATAAGATAAGTAAATATCATAAATAAATTATCAAGTCATAAAATAAATAATCAACTTTTTAAATTATGTGATTTTCTTGCACTGGCAACAGGTTTCATAGAATGGACTGCTTTGTATATTCAATTCCTTTTAAGGCTGTTTATGTTTCTTCCATAGTTCTCCCAACATAGTGTTAAAGAGATTTTCTTTCTCATGTAATTGTATTCATTCAACCAAAGTGCTGACTAGGATCTGTGAGAGAATCAGGAAAATTGTGTACCTTCTTTTGGCTTCTCTCTGCTCTCTGCAGAGATTTCAGAGAACTTATTCCCAGGAAAATCAAAACTGAAGGCAGTAAGTGAGTGTTGATAGTTGATATAATCATTTAATGAGACAGACAGCAGAGGTCTGTTACTGATTGTCTCAAAGATTTGTTCAAGAGTTTAAAGACTGAGCTGGGATTGTGACTCAGTGGCAGAGCACCTGCCTCACATTTATGAAGCACTGGGTTTGATCCTCAACACCACATAAAAATTAAAAAAAAAAATAAATAAAGGTGTTGTGTCCATCTCCAACTTAAAAAAAAAAAAAAAAAAAAAAAAAAAAAGAAAGAGTTTAAGCTTCATCTTTGAAGACCTTGCATGTGTGTTGTCAGGGAAAGAGGAAGATACGAATGAATTAAGAGCGGGTAGTTGGGAAATAACAATCGAGAGACATTGTTGAGACATCTGATGAGAGTAAGGATGGAGGCAAAATTAGTCATGAATAAAAAATAGATTATTGAGTCAGGCACCAAGGTGCATACTACTAATCCCAGTGGCATAAGAGGCTGATGCAACAGGATCAAAAGTTCAAGGCCAGCCTCATTTGTTTGGTTGGTTTTTCATTTCATTTATTTGGTTTTGCATTTTATTTTGTTGGTGGTAAAAAGTGGAGAGCTACTGAGAAAGATGATTTTTAAAACCTGTTAGGAAGTTAAAAGAGTGGGATGTTGGCTTGAATGAGAAAGCTTGAGAAGAGAACTTGAGAGTGGGTATTTTAATGTAGAAGACTTTCAAGAATAGTATTCACTCAAAAGGCAAATGCTGCCACCTGTGGAGTCCTCCAACCTCCTCTTCCCAAACTGAAGACCATGATAAGCTGACCCTCAGCTCTTATATCTGCCTAATTCATTAACATTACTGATATTCCCAAAGCGGCAGTGGACAAATGTTCTCCTTGGTGTGGCACAGAGGGGTCACACAATTCTCAAGCCAAGGATGCAGGATTTGATCTCACAAGCTTCTATGCAGAGAAAACCCTTACCTCTGCCCTTTAATATCATCAAGGAACTCAGACTGTAAACTAATGACCAATAAAAAAGTAAAAAAAAAAAAAAAAAAAAAAAAAAAAAAAAAAGAAAGCAAAAATTCCAGGATTTAGAAAGCGATCCTGTCTTACACATGGGCTGCTGATGCAAAGCCAGCAATGGTGTTTGAATTGCTTCAGAGATGAATTTAGCTTCTTAACAAAAATTATCTTAAGCTATTAGGGGATCCTATTCCAGGACTTTTCCAAACAATTGCTTAAGAAAATTACTCAAAGAGTAAGGAAGAGAATACAGGAGACATGCTGAGATGAACATTAAATATCTGATTTTGAATTATTAACATATTGAATGTTTCTGTTATAGTTTATTTGTCCCAAGATACTGATATTGCATGCTCCCTGTATTGCAACATCCTTTGGGATTTGCGTTATGTACAGATTAATTCATGGCAAAATTTCAGCTTAGGGGTAGAGGAATTTTACAGGTTAATAGTTGCCAAAAGAATTTATTTGTGGGCCTACTATGATGTACAAAAACAGAAACAAAAATACAGTCGGGCGCGGTGGCGCACTTCTGTAATCTCAGCACTTGGGAGGCTGAGGCAGGAGGATCACGAGTTCAAAGCCAGCCTCAGCAATGGCGAGGCACTTAGCAACTCAGTGAGACCCTGACTCTAATAAAATACAAAAAAGGGCTGGGGATGTGGCCCAGTGGTCGAGTGCCCCTGAGTTCAATCCCCCCCTACCAAAAAAAAAAAAAAAAAAAAATACAATCCCTCCAAAAATAACAACTTATGAGAGAGTAACCAATAGATTTCTTAAATGTTGCTAACTTCGCGTGGGACTTAAAACATCCTCTAGGTTTCTCCGGTGATATAAAGTGATACCACAGCAGGTAGCAGAACCACAAGACATCATTTCAGCCATTTGATAGAAGATGTTTATTATTTTCATCAAGCACATCCCATAAAATACCTTGTAAATGGCTACAGAGAACATTCCAAAGTGCCTCCTGGTGTGTTTATGCGGGTCCATTTTGAACATTTCTCTTTGCTACAGGCATCAAGAAATGACCTTTCTGGCAGTGTCTGCTCCCTTTTGGATTTGCATACCCTTCCAAAGTCCCATTATCTCATTAAATCATTTATGTGCAGGAGGAGTGATGCTGTGGTGCATAGCAAAATCTCACAATTTGTTTTTTTGATACGTTCCACCTTTTCAACAAATAAGATACATTTGGAGTAAAAACCTATATAAATAACTTAATTAAAGCCAGGCATTTAATGTTGGGAATAAATGCTTTTGACAGTATGGTACAGACTGAGATTAAAAATGCAGAATAATTTTAGGAGCTGTGAATGCCACATTAGCTACTTTGTGTTATTTCCTGTAAAGGTATTATCTTGGCATAATATCAGGCAGTTCTTTTCTATCTGCTGTTGCAGTTGTCAAATTAGTAATCATGTGGCATATCTTTTCTACTTACTGTGAGCTCAGTTTTCTCATATGTACAGTGGAAGGATTTTTGAATTTTAATTTTAAAGTTTCTTTTAAGAAATAAAATTAAGAAATTCATGATATGTCATGAATTATAAGCCCTTGAATTTACCTTGCCTAGGACAAATTAGCTAACTTTAGGGTAAAACATCCCAAGAGACATAATTCCTTAATATTTGATCTTAAAGTTGCCACATGGTTGTTGTACCTGTAATGTTCAGATCAGAAGTTTTTCCTACCAGCCTCTTGGCTCAATCCGAGATCTGTAACTAATCCGGGATCTGTGAACTTGCTAGTTTAGTGGGCTTGGGCATTGACAATCATTCTACATTTCAGTTTTTTTTTTTTTTTTTTTAATAAAATGACGTATTGGAAGACGAATAAATAAGATAATCGACATTAAAAGATCACATGCTGACTGAGGCTTAACTTTAAGAGTTAGAGCTTATTGTTTATTGTTTGATGATGTTTTAGGTTGCATGCTTCTTTGGATGTGGGTGTTCACTAGGATCATAAGTTATTTGGGATCCTGGAGCACCTTCAGAAAACTGTTGGGCTCAAGTTAGAATCCTTAGCATTTGTGAGACAGGGTAGGGGAGTTATGTTTACAAGAGCCCAACTGGCAATGGACTTAGCCATCTACCATCCATTCGTTGGTCCATAGATGGACTGAGACCTGTGAAAATGTGAGCCACACAATAAACTTTTCCTCCTTTAAGATTTTCTTCTTGAGTCTTTTCCCCACAACAGCTAAAAAGCTGAATAAAACATATCGCATCTGTAGGCAATACAACTATGACCGTAGTTACAGAATTTATATTTTAGCTTTGCTACCTCTTAGCTGTAGAGCTAATTTAGGCCAAAATAATTAAATTTTCAGCACCTCCATTTTCTAATTTACAAAATGGGAATAATAAAATGTATTCAATAATTATAATTTTGGAGATGAAATAAGTTAATGCATGAAAGCCACTTAGTATATAGCCACATATAAAGTAAATGCTAAAAAGTTATTAGATCTTGGGCTGGGGTTGTGGCTCAGTGGTAGAGCGCTCACCTAGCACGTGCGCGGCCCAGGTTCCATCCTCAGCACCACGTATGAACAAATGCATTGTGTACAACTAAAAGCAAATAAATAAATATTTTTTAAAAAGTTATTAGATCTTAATTCAACCAAGGACACTCTATTAATACATTACAGTATTTAGTACACAGGGGATATTTATTCATGTTTTATGAATAAGATTTTTAAAAGTGACAGTTCAACTTTTTAATCAAAGGAGTCTGGAAACCTGTCCCTATTGATTTAATTTCTTGGCCATTCATGATTCTATGTTCTTGGGCTGCTGTAGTTGAATCTCTTGGTCTCTGGTGTTGATTAACAGTAATGCCTGACCAAGTAAATGTAAGAAACAGACTTGCTGAAAACAAACAGTTTTGCTTTCAACATTCAACATACTGTAGGAAATTAACTAATCTTTTCTAAACCTCTCAGAAGAAGGTAAATAGCTTTAATTATCTGACAGATGGAGAAATGGAAGCAATGAGTCCCTAGATTCCACTCTTTTGCTCAGATTTGTAAGTGGTTCGACTTCATCTCTAAACTTATTAACTTCCTGCTTTCTTTTCAAAGCAGTCCTCTCTGGAATGACTTTGTGGGGGATTAGTCAGCAAAACTGATGCCCTTTCTTTAAGGAATGATTGGGTTTAGTGTCTGTCATTTTGCCTTTCTTTCCATTGTTTTAAATATTTATTTTGCACAATAAGGGCTATTGATATTGAAATGACACATTTTGGCGGGACTATAACTTTGGAGATGAAAACAAGATTCTTTCTCCACTGATTGCTTTAAAAATAGGTTGATGTTTTCTATTTTATCAGAGAGAGGCATTTTCATATTTCAAATTAGTTTGGGGTATTCTATGTTAATGCTATACAGATTAAAAACTATGAAAGGTCATAAAAAGATAGGGTCAGAATTCTGGTCTCAAAGGACATCTCTTTCATGAATACTTTGCCATGTTTCTTGTTGGTTACTGGATTAAATTTCTCCATTGGCCCTTACTTTGATCCTCTAAGATGGTCCATTTTTCAAAGAAAAGTAACATCTTTGTTGAAAAGCCAAATGACTAATGACTGAAGCCTTTTACAAAAAAAGCACACATGCTTTACACACACACATCTATATCCGTATGCATAATAGGCATTTGATACCTATACCTATGTCTTTTATGTATGTAGTGTATGTTAACATAAACTTATGTACACACACTTTATTGCTTGAAACTAAAAATCTTAAAGTTACTATATTATCTTTTGTTTAAATGAATCACTGTCTTTTATATGTCTGTTTCAAGTACCTTCTCTAAAAATTTCTATGTTGCCTACAAAAATATGCTGTTCTCCCTAATCTTAAATGTACCTCATGCATGTGGCTCCTTGAAGCTCCATTCTGTACCAGCTCCAGTGGTCTGACACCCATTGGGAATGCAGCAATACAGTTCTGACGCTACCCACCTGGAGTTAGCATAGACTCACACCTTAAAGACTCAGTCTTCTACACGGCTGCCTTTACTTCACATACCAACCATATATTGATGGTTCCCCAAGCCGCTCATCCTTCTAATGGAATGAGTTTGGAGGTTCCCATAACTCTAATAGCCTCAATAATTTCTTTGAATAATTCACATAACTCATAAAAGTGCTATGTTTGTGATTATAGTTTTAGTATAAAGGATCCACTTATAGCAGAGTCCAGAAGGGAGCAAGCAGGATTCTTGTGTTCTCCTTATGTAGTCAGGCTGAATCAGCCTCTGGGCTCATCAGTGTGTTCACCAACCCTGGAGTCCAGAATTTCTCTTGGAGTTTCACTCATAGGCATGGTGGATGAAAGCACTGGCCACATGACTGCGCTCAACCCTATCGCCTCCCTGAAGCTCAGGATGGCTCAATGATCCAATGCTTTAATCACAATAGTTGGCCCTTCAGTTGACCAACCTCCAGCTGGAAGCTAGTTAGGGCCAACTATAAGTTACCTCATTCAGATAACAGAGCCATTCCTATTAGCTTGGAAATTCCAGAGTTTTTGAAGCACTCAGCTAGGTACCAGGGATTTGTGCAGATATTTATACTATAGATATTCTTTATCAAAATCAGTGATGTAGTTGAGAAGTGATGCTGAATAGTGGAGTACCAGTGTCACTCCCCTTCTCCTGTGAGTTGTAGCTCCTCCAGAATAAACACAAAAGGCCTAAATGTGGAGATAGTGGGGTTATAATCTGGATCCCGTGCTCAGCTTTTACTACAAGCTCCCCATGCATGGAGGGCAAAGCCAAACTGATCATTTATCAATAATAGGTAAAGAAGATAGAGATGGATTTGACTTACCCAGAAAGGGAGCCCAACCACCACCACCACTTAGTTTGATAGCCAAGGTGAGCATTGTGCCTACCTATTGGCATGTCTAAGAGGATAGAAGACAATCAAGATACAGCTAATACTGTTTGCAGGACCCAGGGTAGACATATCAATCAATGACTGCTTGTATGTTGTACAGATCAGATTAATTTATTCTATACCTTAGCCTGAAAGAAGTAGTCTATGGAGAACCAGAAATAATCCCTTAAACATTCCTTTCTCTTATTGGGATAGAGTGTGTGAAAACTTGAAGACAGCATTAAACCTATCTACTAACAAGCAGAGTGATATGAAATACAAAATATTTAGGATTGCCAAAATAAGTACCATAATAAAGAATCTCTCATTCACTTTACTAAGCATTTTGCATGGATTGACTATTTTCCACTGCCTAAGTTCTTCAAGTACCCTTGCTGGTTTGGTCTCCATATACTTAACACTACTGAAAACTCTGTGATATCACTAGAGCTTCCCAATGACTGCATATCATGGCCTGGTCTAGCATGTCAAAATTCTGGATTCCTATGCTCATTTAACATGATCAAACACTCTATTGTAACTGGAGACTTTTTTATCTTTTACTTGTTGCTTAGCATTGTTTGACTTGGCTGAGCTTGTAGAAGCAATAAGGCACCATTTGACCTCCTCTAGAAGATGGGTAGCTGGTGGAAGTCCAATATACAATAGCTGTGTAATGTCAGCTATTACATCCTGATGACAAACATCAAAATGGCAAAGAGACAAAAGTAAAATAAATACTGAAGTGTATGGATTTTGTGTTTGTTGTTAATTTCCAGAATGTGAACAGATTACCCAGAATGATTTTCAAGTTTTTTAACAGCGTTCCCTTATTTCCTTGGTAACAGCTGTTTCTTTTTCCTAGTGATTCAATTTTCTGTGTCATGAATTGTTGAAGGTTGAAATGATATGCCAAGAAATGTTAATTCATAGCCTGTTGAATAACTTGATAAAATAATTAACAATTTCAAATCCAGTGGATTATTTTTTTGTTGGGTCACTGCATGTTGAAGTGCTTATATTAAAACCTATGTCCAGCAATCCAGAAATATGAATTAGGCTAGTTTGAAAATCTGATTAATTCACCTACAATGACATAATACATTCCCATGGATCAAGTAGTGGTTTCTAGAGTCAATTTTGAGTTATCAAACAAATGAAGAAGGTGCAATTAGGAAATGTCCACCAACCCTGAAATTTTGAATGGGATATGAGGTGTTTTTTTTCTTTTGTGAATTAATTTCACAAAGTACTTGTCCCAAATATCTATGTAATCCACCAAACAGCAAGGAAGACATTATCTAAAGAACTTGAAGGTGAAAATACATGTCGTTAATTTTTTATTTTTCTTTTCAGTAAAACTATAATTATAACTATAGTAGAGAAAGCTGTTAGGAAATATTTTTAGGTGCCATTTATAAAAAAGACATCTAAAATGGGTAGCTCCATATGACAGGCTCCATTTGTACAGAGCTATCACAGTCTGTCTGGCTCCTTAGGGTGGTGGATTATGTATACCAGGAATTTTCTGCATAAGGAAGAGATGAGACTTGTAGTGCATGCATGTTATTAGATAAACAATGCTTTGCTTCCCTCGTTGAGAAATAATATAAAAAATAATATATATATATCATATGTACATATAATATATATTGTATATGCATATGACAATATATGTATATAAGATATAATATGTGATATATCATATGATAGTACATGTATATATATGGTATCTATATATGCAGAAGCATACCTAAGTGGCTGTCGTATATGTTCTCTGATGCTAGGGGTCTATCTTAATTCTAGTACTTACCATGAAGTTTTAGCATTATCTTTGTAATTATCTATAAATGCTGTTAGACAAAGCTTCTTAAAGCCAGGACCTGTACCTCATGTGTGCTTAATCTTATGTCAGCACTAATCTGAAACTCAAGTAACTTTTATGATGTAATGAACGGCTAAATAAATGTACAGGGAGTGGAGAAAAACATCAGGCCTGGAGCAGTTGATGGCTTTAGTTGCATATATAGTTTTTCTTTATTTGACCCACCAAAGGTCACAGGCATAGATTTGCCTCTTAAAAATCTTCAGTAGAGATATAAATGTGCAGTAACAAAATGGGACAGAACTAAAAAGCCCAAACTTTTATAACATACTGGTTTCATGAACTTTTGTGTTTTTCATGTGCTTCTCATTGCTTTTAGATGACTGTTGAAATACATGCTTTATGAAACCACGTGATATCTGCATACTTGGTGTTGGGACTATCTCTCTGGGATCTCAGTTCAGGCACTTCCCAAAACTGTGTAATTGGCATCCCTGCAGTTTTAAAGAGCTTGATGCAACTTCCCAAGGGACTCACTTCTTTTTCTTCCCCAGAAAGCATATCGTACAAAAGGAAGATATGGCTATTAGAAAAACAAAAATAAACCAGGTGCGGTGGGACACACCTGTAATCCCAGCACTTGGGAGGCAGGAGGATGGTGAGTTCAAAGCCAGCCTCAGCAATGGCAATGCACTTAGCAACTCAGTGAGACCCTGTCTCTAATAAAATACAAAAAGAAAAAGAAAAAGGGAGGGGGTGCTGGGGATGTGGCCCAGTTGATAAGTGCCCCTGCGTTCAATCCCAAAAAATCCCAATGTACCAAAAAAGAAAAAAGAAAAACAAAAATAATGTTGTTTTTCATAGACAAAAATACCAACCTAGATCATAAGCTAAAAATTTCTGCCACGGTTTAATGTTAATGAATGTAGTGTGGAGTAGAAGAAAAGTCATAGAATTTGAAATTAAATCAGCCTTAAAATTCCAACTCCAGCATTATATAGAAATGTGATTTTTTATAATAAAAGAAAAAATTTACATGCAGTAAAATTCTCAGATTGTAAAAGAACAGTTATGAGAGTTTTGGTAAATGTATACCCTCAGGTAGCACTTACTTCATCCATGTATAGAATGGTCCCATCAACACAAAACTTCCTTGTGTCCCCTCTGACCAACGTGTAAAAGCAAATCATGTTCTGATTTTCATCATAACAC
This sequence comes from Tamias sibiricus, assembly GCA_025594165.1. Classification (NCBI taxonomy): domain Eukaryota; kingdom Metazoa; phylum Chordata; class Mammalia; order Rodentia; family Sciuridae; genus Tamias; species Tamias sibiricus. Next base: position 20,227,184 of record CM046675.1, read on the forward strand.
ATTGGTATGATTGTTCTTGAACTCCTGGGGAAAGGAAGCATACAGGATGTGTTCTTTTGTATCTGCTTATTTTGCTTAAAATATGTTCTTGAGATTCATCTCTCTGTGTGATTAGTAGTTTGTCCCTTCCTGTTGCTGAATTGTATTTTATCTTCTGAATACACCAGGATTTGTTTATCTGTTTTCCAGCTGATGGACATTTCTGTGGTTTTCAGTTTTTGTTTATTGTGAATAAAGCCATTATGAACTTGTTTGTACAAGTCTTTGAAAACATCTATTTCCTGTTTTCTTGGAAATTACTCTGTAGTAGAATTGCTGGGCCATAGGGTAGCTTTATGTTTAACTGTATTGAAATCCTCTAAACTGTTATCCAAGGTCGTTCCTCCATTGGCACTCCCACAAACAAACTATGAGAGTTATAGTTGCCTCATGTTGTCTCCAATGGATTTTGCCAGTTTCAGCCTTTCTAATGAGTATATATTTGTATCTCACTTTGGATTTAACTTGGAAGTTTGAAGACTTGTTGGATATTAGTATATTCGTACTAGTTTTCTTATGCTTACTCTTTGCATGGCATATCTTCTTCAATTTTCTTATTGTGTGTTTATACTTCAAGTATATATCATGTAGGTAGCATTTAGTCATATCTTCATTTTGTCCTCAGTTCAGTTGAATGTGCAGAAGATTTCTGTGGAATACAACCATGTTTAAGTCTGTCATTTTCCTCTTAGCATATTCTGTCTGATTTCTTAAAACCCTGCTTTCCTCCTCTTATTTTTTTTTTATTCATCTATAAAATATTTATTAGATTGATTCAATGTCTGTTGACCAATTTGTTTTCATGGCTTTTGGTATTTTTGGGGTACTTTTAAAGATTATTTTAGAAATATCAATCTGCACCTTAATCTATCACAGTTCATTCAAAGATTACAATGTACTGCTTCACATAAAATGTAAGAGAATTGCAAAGGTATAAATTCATGTAACTTATCCCTATGCTATGTGATTTTGCCAACTGATTTTGTTACGTCATGGTACATCACACATCTCATAATATAATGCTAAATTTTTTTCATTCAGCTGTTTCCTTTCACAGTAATGTCACCAGCAGTGCTGTTAATAATTACTCAGAGGTGTATTGTCTTTAATGCAAGTATATATTTGACCACACCAATCATCAAACTCAAACAATTAATACAAAAGGTTGTTGGGTGTGCTGGAGCACCCCAACTATCATTTAATGCACACTAATTAAACACTACAAGCAAATCACACAATCCTAGGGCAACCATGAGCCCCACAATACCCCCGATGCCATGCAACGTCTCTTAGTCAGAACAGACATTGTCATTGTCTGGTGGTTCTCTCTATCCTATGGTTGGATGTCAGGGAAGTGTGGAGTGGATCTGGGGATGGACAGCAAGGTGGCCAGTCTCACTGATGTCCTCAGAGCAGCCACGTTGATGTGGCAGTACAAGTGGTTTAAATATAGTTCCAAGTTGGTGGTGTGTGTCGGTGATTGGTTACACCCTGTTAAAGTCAATGTCCATTGCTTATGTCTAGTGAGATGATGTAATTGCAAAAGGGCTTGTTCATTTTTTTTTTTTTTTTTTTTTTTTTTTTTTTTTTTTGCTTTAGTTGTACACAATGCAATGCATTTATGTTTACGTGGTGCTGAGGATCAAACCCGGGCCTCGCACATGCTAGGCCAGCATTCTACCGCTGAGCCACAACCCCAGCCCCAGGGCTTGTTCTTTATTGCAACAGGGCTTGTTCTTTGCACATGTCCATGGAGCTGTGCTCCCTAATGATTGTAACCATTCATTGCTAAGCATGCCTATAGCTGCTATTCCTTATGGCCAGCAGCTTAGTGAGTCCCAGCATGTCTATGGCAGATGCTTCTTACAAGTAACTAAGAAAAAATACTTTGTTTACCCAGTTATTTGTCATTTAAAATTCAATTTACTCCCTGTGTTGTTTAGAGCCTGAAAAAAAAATGGTGTTAGCATTTCTTGCTTGCAGTTTTGCTTCCAAGCAAAGGTGTTAGATTTCATTTGTCTGATAATATTTAATTTATTTACTGTGGTTTGGTTTGGTTTTGATTTTGCCTTCATATGGATCCCCATCTCCTCCAAATTTAGAATTCTAGTTAAAAGTTATACTCTCAGTACTTTTCACAATGGTATTCCATCATACCCCTGACTGCCATTGTTTCTAAAAAAGAGTCAAAGTATCTGTAATTTTATGTTCATTAGTTATAAAGTGCTGGTTTTATCTGACTGCTTTCAAGATTTCCCGATCATTTGGTTTTCTGAAGTTTGACTGTCATATGCCCATAAATGACTTCCTTAGTACTCATTCTACTAGAATTTATTGAGCTTCTTGGATCCATAAGTTGAGATGTTTTCCATGAATTGGGGAATATTTATCTACTTTCTCTTTCCATGTATTTTTCTATGTCATCATATTTCTTCTGAGTCTTCAGTTAATACATATTTGATTCTTTTACATTGTTCCTTAGATCACTAAAGCTCTGTTCATTTTATTTTTAAATCTCATGGTCTTCCCTTTACATTGAACAGAGTGTATTTATGTTCTCTATTATGGTGACCCTTTCTTAGACTACAGACACTATCTGTAGTGCTTTATTAGGTCAGTCCAGCAAATTTTTATTTTTATAAAAATAACTATTTCACAACTCTAGAATTTCTATTTGATTTATGTGATTTTTTTTTTTACTAGAGATTGAACCCAGGTATGCTTAACCACTGAGCCAAATCCCCAGCCCTTTTTATTTTTTATTAAGAGACAGCGTCTCACTAAGTTGCTTAGGGCCTTGCTAAGTTTCTGGCTTTGAAATTGCAATCTGCCTGCCTCAGTCTCCCAGCCACTGGGATCACACGTGTATGCCACAGCACCCAGTTTATGATTCTTTTCACAGTTTCCTTGGCTCTTCTAGGGTTCTCTGTTAATTTTCATTTGATCATCTTTTCCCTTAAGTCTCCTATATACTTACAATATATGCTTTAAAGATTCTTCTCATTAATTCTAACACCTAGGTAGTTGGGAATATATTTCTATTGATTTTCTTTTTCTTGACTGTGAAAATACTTTAAAGTTTTTTTTTAATTACATTCAAAATTAAGAATAGTATCTGATCAGTACTCTGAATTCTATTGTCTTTCTTTGAAAATTATTTTCATTTTCATATGACATTAAAAATCCTGGGCGATTGGCTTGAATTTGTGGAGACTTTACTTCACATCAAATTTCAGTTTCGTTTGTCATCTGAGAGTAAGCCTTAGCCTTTGCCCCTGCAGCGTGATTGTGAAGTGTTTGCTAAGTCTTTATAATTTGATAGGATTCAAATCCTGAATTCTACTTCCCTATAATGGGCAGAAACTGAGATCTTGTCTCAGGATTTTTATAAATTTGCAGGCATTGTTTCTTCTAGAAGCATGGGACTTTTCCCACACAAATTTATCTCAGGAGTCAGCAAGGCTTTGAACTTGTGAAAGATGTTTTGTGGCCAGTGATTCTAGGACACCCTGACATTGCATCTCTGTAGTCTGATTGCTGCATGATTTTTAGTTCCAACATTGATTCTTATCATCATCTCACATCTCCTTATCTTTTTTCTATCTGCATTTCCATAATGAAATATACACTGACATTTAGTTGCATGGCCTCTTTAAAATTTCCTTTCTAGTGATCCTTAATCTTTGACCTTTTCATTTGTTTCTTTCTTTTCTGAGATCAGACTATCATTACAGTTGTGTTTGGGGATCAAGAATCCACTAAATTAAGATGGTTGGTGTTTTTACAGTATGCCTACTCACTGCAAAATTACTATTTGTTGCTACAGATTTGAACTTCAGCATTGGGTTTTTAGCATTTTTTTTTTTTTTACTTTTAAAAAAGTTCTTCTCTCTCCATGCTATGAACTGAATTATGCCCTATCCCACTCCAAGATTCATATGCTGGAGCCCTGATTCCTAATCTGAAGGTGTTTGAGAGGTGTAGATGAGGTCAAGAGGGTGGAGTAACCTTAATGGGATTAGTGCCCTTATAAGAAGACATTCCAGAGAGCTTGCTTCTTTTCTATCTCTCTCCCTCCATTCTTCCCCTGCTATTTCCCTTTGGTGGCACACTTAGAAGGTGACTCTGTGTTTTCATTTAGATATGAGATGTCCCCTAAAAGCTCATGTTTGAGAACAATGCAAAAATGTTCAGAGGTGAAAAGATTGGGTTATGAGAGCCTTAGCATAATTAGTGGGTTAATATCTCTCTCTCTCTCTCTCTCTCTCTCTCTCTCTCTCTCTCTCTTTACATTTCATATTACACTTATAGAGCACATTTTTACATATCTCTGGTTGTATACAAAGTATATTCACACCATTCGTGTCTTCATACATGCACTTAGGGTAATGATATACATCTCATTCTACCATCTTTTTTTTTTTTTTTTTTTTTTCCTTTTGCCCCCTCCCTACCCCTCTATCCCCACTGGCCATTCTAGTATTCCTCCTATGCTCCCTGTCCCAACCCCAACTGTGAATAGGCCTCCTTATATTAGAGAAAACATTTGGCATTTGGATTTTTGGGATTGGCTAACTTCACTTAGCATTATATTCTCCAACTTCATCCATTTACCTGCAAGTGCCAGGATTTTATTCTCTTTTATTGTTGAATAGTATTCCATTGTGTATATATACCACATTTTCTTTAACCATTCATCTACTGAAGGGCATCTAGGATGGTTCCACAGTTTAGCTATTGTGAATTGTGCTGCTATAAACATTGATGTGGCTGTGTCCCTCTAGTGTGCTGTTTTTAAGTCCTTTGGGTATAGCCCAAAGAGTGGGATAACTGGATCATAAGGTGGTTCCATTCCCAGTTTTCCAAGGAATCTCCATACTGCTTTCTAGATTGGCTGCACCATTTTGCAGTCCCACCAGCAATGTATGAGTGTGCCTTTTCCATCAGTGAGTTAATCTACCAATATGGATTAACTGGGTGTAACAGTAAGTAGGAGTGTGGTTGGAGGAAATAGGTTACTAGAGGTGTGCCTTTGGGGTTTATATTTTGTCTCTGGTTCCTTCTGCTCTCTCCATGCTTCCTGGCTGCCATGAACTGAGCAGATTTCCTCTGGCATGCCCTTCCACCATCACGTTCGGCCTCATCTCAGGAGCAGAGCTATACAGTTGGCTGACTGTGGACTGAGACCTCTGAAACCATGAGCCAAAATAACCTTTTCCTCTCCTAAGTTGTTCTTGTTGGGTCTTTTGGTCACAGCGACAAAACCTAACTAAGACTGCAATCTTGGAAGGGTGTCCTCACCAGAAATTGACCATGCTAACACATAAATCACAACCTTCCAGCTTCCAGAATGTGAGAAAATACATTTCTCATGCATAAGCCATTGATTCAGTGATATTTTATTATGGCAGACCAAACTGAGGAGTACACTCCACTTTCACAATCTGGTTCCTTTTTTTTTTTTTTTTTTTCTGTTTATAAAATGTTATTCTTATCAGCCACTTTCTATTATCAGCACTGCAGAAACAACTCTCAAATCTTTGTAATTTCAAATCACAGAACTGTATGATTTATTTCCCCCACCCAATGTAGGCAAGTGAAAATAGAAAAGTTTCTAGAAAAGAAGACAAAAGGAAGTTTTGTCATATTTCAGTTCTAAAACTTTTCCTGCAAAACACTAAGGAAATGATGTTATTTGGATGATTAATTATGTCAGCATTCCATCCTAGTTGATGTGAAAAACAATAAGAGGGGAATACACATACACAACACAAATATTTAGACCCAGGCAGTCATCACATTGACTCACTTAGCACTTGCTTACATGTAGTTGATTATTATTAACTAATTTTCTAAAATTTTTGTGCCAAGTAATAGTAAGTACTAGAATTTTTTTCCTAAACTTTTTTTTTTTTTTTTTCTATACTGGGGATTGAACTCAGGGGCACTTGACCACTGGGCCACATCCCCAGCCCCCCTTTTTTTTTTTTTTTTTTTTTTGTATTTTATTAGAGACAGGGTCTCAATGAGTTGCTAAGTGCCTCACCATTGCGGAGGCTGGGTTTGAACTCGTGATCCCTCTGCCTCAGCCTCCCAAGTGCTGGGATGACAGGTGTACGCCACCACGCCCGGCTGTCCTAAACATGTTTGCATGTGTGTTTTGTATTATGCCTGTGCTCATCCAGTACCCTATATGGTTACCAACCCTGTTCAACATTGTCTTTATAATCAGTCATCAGGCCTGTGAAAAACATTAATTCAGATAGCCTTCCAACAAAACACTCTGGGTTAGAGATTGACATTATTACTGTTACACAGGGATCATCTCAGGTTCACAAACTACAGAAACTTTTACGAAGTTAAATAGGGGAAATTATCATATTTAAGATTCAAAGTTATGCCTGTTGGGTCCAAAGTCCATAGTGTTTACCAAGATTAATATAACATTGTATAATATTAATTTATATGACATAATTGTGTTTTACATACTATTATAAATGCTGTGTATATTGCCATTTAATTTACGATTTAATGGTTTGATCTGTAAGTGTGAAAGCATTATCTTATTCTCCCTGACTAGTACGTATAAGACATTATCCATAAATACGTACATATTCCGTTTTACTGAGGCCCAGATTTTTGAAATATCTAGATTTCAGAACCTAATATATTATTTAATTCAGCCCTGATATTCTTCATCATAATGTAGTAATACGTGATTTTTTTAAAAGCGTATGTATAGGATCCTAGATTATTATGGCCAATAAATGAGCTGTTGACCTAGAACCATTAGGCAAATTTGTTCTTGGGCTTTCATTATCCAAAGTGAATGAAAAGCCCCAGACACCCTACATTTTTAGCCATCTCCTCAGGGATCTGGCTTCAGTGTTTCTGGATCTGGTGGAAACTGTGCCCACTCTGGGGCCTAAGTACTAGTTCTTAGCTCTCCCTTGCACCTTGGAGCACAATTGATTGCAGCAGGAACTCGGGTGTGTGTTGGCAAATTCTCCAAGTCCCTCCTAGTGGAGTTCTTGTTTAGGGAGCACAGATCTCCTTCTGGTTTTCCTGCCTTCATTAAGAGACGATGAAGTTGATGAGACCTACAGTCGTGGAAACCACTTGTTTCTCTCTTAAGTCTTTCTATGATTTATATTATGTAAACTATTCTCTTCCTTGGTTCTAAAGATTACTTGGCAAGATCTTGGAAATTTTAATAATTCTCATTCCTTGATTTTTGTGAACAATCACATCTATTGTACCTTCACTTTCGGTTTGTTTCTAATTAATCCCTTCAAGTGTTTTGTGAGATGAGTAAATTTATAAAGTTAGAGTAAAAAATTAGAATCAGTGTTGGGTGTGTAGCTCAATTATAGAGCTGTTTCTCAGCATGTTTGAGGGCCTGGGTTCCATTCCCAGCACCACATACACAAAGTAATTAGAATCAAGTGGTGTGTGGGAGATAAATTTGACTGATTTAATATATATATATATGAATTTGAGATTACTCAACTGAAATTTTGGCTTATTATTGAATATATGCACAAAATGTGTAAAAATATGAAATTGAACTCTGAGATGCTTAACCACTGAGCCACATCCACAGCCCTTTATATTTTGAGACAGGGTCTTGCTAAGTTGCTTTGAGCCTCACTAAATTGCTGAGGCTGATCTCAAACTTGCAATCCACCTGCTTCAGTCTCCCGAGTCATTGGGATAACAGGCGTGCACTACCATACCTAGCTAAATACTTTTCCTCTTAATGTTATACTTCCTTTTTATTTAAATTAAAATTACTTTTAACTGATACACAAAAACATAAATATTTTACATATTTCTGGGCTATCATGTGATGTTTTGATCCATGTACTTATTGTGTAATGTTTAAATTAGGTTAAACATTTCTCTCTCTTTAAATATTATTCATCTTTTTTTAACAGTGAAATCTTTTCTCTTGTTTTTTTTTTGAAATCCATAGAACATCATTGTTAGTCTGTAGTCCCCCTACTATGCAAGAGTAGCATTTCTTATTCCCACCTGACTCCAACTTAGTGGCCACTGATTAATCCTACCCCATGCCTCCATTCTCACTCCTCCTCTTCCTCCTCCTCCTTTTCCTCTTGCTCTCTTCTGTAACCACTCTTCTATTCTCAATTTCCATGAGGTCAACTTTCTTATATTCCACATATGAATGAGACCCTGTGCCTGGCTTATCTCATTTAACATAATGATCTCCAGCTACATCCATGATGTCACAAATGACAGGATTTTATTATTTTTTTATGGCTGGAGAGTATTCCATTGTGTGTGTTGTGTGTGTGTGTGTGTGTGTGTAGACTTTTTCTTTATCCATTCATCAGTTGATGGGCACTTAAGTCATTTCCATGTTTTTGGCTATTGTGAATAGTGCCACAATAAACATAGGTGTACAAAAGGTTTTTCAACATACCAATTTCATTTTCTTTGGCTATATATACCCAGTACTGAGACTGCTAGATCACGTGGAAGTTCTACTGATTTTTTGAGGAGCCTCCATATTGTTTTCCAAAATGCCTGTACTACTTTACGTTCCTGCCAACAGCATGCAAGGGTTTCCTTTTCTTCACATCTTCCATATTCTTTATCTTTTGTCTTTTTTTATGATAGCCACTCTTCATGAAATAAGTTGGTATCTCATTTTGGTTTTGATTTTCAAAAACTATAAAACATTGATGAAAGAAATTGAAAAGATGCCCCCCCAAAAATTTGGAAAGACATCTTGTGTTCATAGATTGGAAGAATCAAGATTGTTAAAATGTCCATATTACCCAGAGTAATCTACAGACTCAGTGCAATCCCTACCAAAACACCAATGACTTTCTCTGCAGGATTAGAAAAGGCAAACATAAAACTTGTATAGAACCACAGATTCCCCAATCGGCCTAAGCCATTTTGAGCAAAAAGAAGAAATCAGTATGCATTACATCACCTGCTCATGAAATACACTACAAAGCTGCAGCAATCAAAATACCAGAGTATTGGCTTAGAAATAGACACGTAGACAAGTGGAACAGAACGGAGAACCTGGAAGTGAACCCACACATCTATAGTCCACTGATTTTTTATAAAGATGGAAAGAATACTCAGTAGAGAAAAAAGTATTTTCAGTACATAGTGCCAGTAATACTGAATATCCACATGCTGACGAATCAAACTGGATCCCTATTGCTCACCAGTTACTAATATCAATTCACAATGGATTAAATATTTTTTTCTTTCTACATTTTTTATTTGTGCATTGTAGTTGTACATAACGAGGGATTTGTTGTTACATATTCATACATGCACATAGTGTAACAATATAATTTGGCCAATATCACTTCTCAGCATGAATTAAAAGCTTCTTTACAGCAAAAGAAACAATCGAGAGGGTGAAAAGAGAACACACAGAATGGGAGAAAACCTTTGCCACCTGCACCTCAGGGCATTAATTTCCAGGATATACAAAGAACTCAAAAAATATTAACACCAAACACCAAATAATCCTATCAATAAATGGGCAAAAGAACTGAACAGACCCTTTCAAAAGAAGAAATATGAATGAGCAACAAATGTTTGAAGAAAAAATGTTCAGTATCTCTAGCAATTAGAGAAATGCAAATTAAAACTACAGTGAGATTTCATCTCACTCTAGTCAAAATGGCAACTATCAGGAATACAAGTAACAATAAATTTGGCAAGGATGTGGGGGAAATGGTACACTCATACATTGCTGCTGGGACTGCAAATTGGTGCAACCAATCTGGAAAGCAATATGGAGATTCCTTAGGAAAACTGGAATGGAACCACCATTTGACCCAGTTATCCCACAGCTCAGCATATACCCAAAAGACACAAAATCAGCATACTACAGTAACACAGCCACATCAATGTTTATAGCAGCACAATTCATAATAGCTAAGCTTTGGAGCCAAACTAGGTGCCCTTCAACAGATGAATACATAAGGAAATTGTGCTATATTTTACACAGTGGAATATTACTCATCCATACAGAAGAGTGACTTCATGACATTTTCCTGTAAATGGACGGATCTGGAGAATATCATGCTCAGTGAAATAAGCCAATCAAAAAAAAAGAAAAACCCAAAGGTCAAATGTTTTCAATGATATGTGGAAGCTAAACCACAATGAAGGGGATGGGGGGAAGAAGAGAAGTTCAGTAGATTAGACAAAGAGGAACAAAAGGAAGGTGGATAGGAATAGGAAAGACAGTAGAATAAATCTAATGTAACTTTCCTATGTACACATATGAAAATACCTCAATGAGTCTCACCATCTAGCCCTCCCACGAGAATGGGTTCCTAATTAGAATGACATACATTCCATGCTTGTATAATTATACCAAAATGGATTCTACTATCATGTATAACTAAGAAAAACCAATAAAATAAAAAGAGGGGGGGGGGAAGAAATGTCAAAAATTTTTTTTTAAAAAGATTTAAATGTAAGACCAGTAACTATGAAATGAAGCAGAAGCACAGGAAACAAAAATAAAAATAGACAAGTGAGATTACAAGAAACAAAGAGTGAAGTGACAGGGCTGGGGTGGTGGCTCAGTGGTAGAGCACTTGTCTAGCATGTGTGAGGCACTAGGTTCAATTCTCAGCACCACATATAAACAAACAAATAAAATACAGGTCCATCAACATCTAAAATTTTTTTTTTTAAAAGAGTGAAGTGACAACCTATGGAAAAGAAGAAAATATTTTTAAAATAGTACATCTGACGTGGTTTAATATCCAGAATGTACGAGGCACTCCAGAAATCCAACAGAGAAAAAAATTAAAATAATCTGAAAAAATTAGACCTAAATAGACATTTCTTCAAGAAGACATACAAATGGTCAACAGGTGTATGAAAAAAATATTCAGCATAAAGAGTCATCAGGAAAATATTTTCTGTTCACTAACAGTGTTGGAATAACTTAAATTTGTTTTCAAATAACCTCATTTGGAATTTATGTTGGTATTTATATAGTACTTTTCTTCCTAATACAAATCATATACAGTACAGTCTCACCTCTGAAATTGTTAATTTTTTTTTTTTTTTTGTACCGGGGATTGAACTCAGGGGTACTCGACCACTGGGCCACATCCCCAGCCCTTTTTTGTATTTTATTTAGAGACAGGGTCACACTGAGTTGCTGAGTGCCTCATCATTGTTGAGGCTGGCTTTGAATTTGTGATCCTTCTGCCTCAGACTCCCAAGTTCTGAGATTACAGGCGTGCACCACTGCTCACAGCTCAAAATCATTAACTTCTTAAAAACTCTATTTGCAAAATGTACGTAGGCTTTATGTTGCCCATTCAGCTAATTCTCACACAGTGCAATCCATTTGCTTCTTTTTTTCTCCATTTCCTTAGCTAATGTTTACAAAGTGACATTTTTTAAATAAATAGAATATCAATGTGTATCTAACATAAAAATAGTAGGTGTTGCCTTCAAAATGGGAATTTCTGAAAAAATTAGGAGAGAAATTGGAGGTCAGTAACAACTTTAATAAAGCAATTAAGATTATTTTCTTCTTCTTGGTCTTTTATGGAATCATTCGTTACCGTATTGACCCCACTCACGTTCCAATTCTTTTTCCATCAAATGCCTGAATTTTCAAACTTCTTGGATATTGCTATGTTAGGCAGCTACAAAAAAATTGTGAATAATAATTTTCAAGAAAACAAAGCTCTAATGAATGGGATGGCCGTACACTTGCTAGAGTGGGGCAGCAATCAACACAGGAATAATGGCCACAGCTGAGCTGGAATGAGTGTGGGTTGGTGCAGCTGAAGCAAGGCCACAATTGGATTTCATTTGGCACTCGGTCCCTTTTAGTTATGGCATTTGGACCACATTTTCTTGGCATTTGGACCACATTTTCATTTCTGCTAGTGACCTAGTTCCACCTGCTACTTCCAGACACTTGACAAACTATCTATGGGATAAACTTAGAATGATGATCTTGTCCAAAGCAAATGTGTATTGTGTATTTTCTATTTCACAATGGCTATGAGGAGACAGATTGTGTGTATTTGACAGGTGAGAAAGTCCTGCTCGGTATTGCATGACCGGCATACCATCAGCAAATGATGAGAAAATGATGCAGTTTGCCGAGCAAATGTATTGAGTGCCAGGTGGGCCCCTGAGGATGTAATGATGATGGACACAAACCCCTGTTAAGCAACTGAGTTAGAAAGGAGCTACCCTTTTAAACCCACATGATACCCTTGGGTCTCTGGCACAGAGGGTGAGACAGAAGATGGCTCAGGTTGGGACGGGCACCAAAGGACAGGCTCAGATCACAGAGCATTGATGTCATTTCATTCAACAATCTCCTCTTGATCATTCATTAAAACAGAGACACTCTCAGGCCACGAACAAGCGTTGGACATATGTGGTTCCTGTTCACTCCTGGAAGATACAATCTATTTCACTTGCCAGTTAGATGAGTGTGTGAGGCCTAGTAGGAGCTTGACAAATATTTGTAGAGTGGCTATAGAATGGATTCTACAGCTTGACTACACAAGTTTTCTCAAGTCACTCTGTCCCATAAATCCATTCTTTAAAAAAAAAAAATTATATATACATATATAATTTTTTTTTTTTTAAGCTGGGTGTGATGGTGCATGCCTGTTATCCCAGCACTTGAGGCTGAGGCAGGAAGATCACGAGTTCAAAGCCAGCCTCACCAATGGTGAGGCACTTAGCAACTCAGTGAGACCCTGTCTCTAATAAAATACAAAAAAGGGCCCAGTGGTTAAGTGCCCCTGAGTTCAATCCCTGGTACCAAAATAAATAAATAAATATATGTTGTAGACAAACACAATACTTTTATTTTATTTGTTTGTTTTTATGTGGTGCTGAGGATCAAACCCAGTGCCTCACACATGCAAGGCAAATCCACTACCAACTGAGCTACATCCCCGGCCCCATAAATCCATTCTTTAAAGAGGAACTTCTTATTTTTTAATTTTTTAATTTTTAATACCATTATTTTTTATTTTCATTTTTTCAGTTATACATGACAGTAGAATTATTTCGGTAGATTATACATACATAAGAGTATAACCTATTCTACTTAGGATCCCACTCTTGTGGGTATACATGATGTGAAGTTAACTTGGTTGTGTATACAAACATAAGACTAGGAAAGTTATGACAGATTAATTCTACTATCTTTTCTATTCCTGTCCTCACTCCCTTCTCTTCATTTCTCTTTGACTAATACAGATATTGAGGTGTGAAAGCAGGTAGAAGAGAGACCAGTTTGCATAGAGGTAGGAAAAGGAAGCATGTGATCCTCTGTGGTGTAATAATTTTTTTCATCACTTTTCAATGTACCAGGCAGTAGAGTTGCTTGAAGGAGTGGGGCTGTTTTTGGTGGAAACTGTGGCTGTGCTATAATTGGAGCTGATGAAACTTTGTAAGTCAGTGCCACTCGATAGAGGGCTGGAAAAACTATTGACTCCTCTGCTTTCTATATTTCAGAGTCAAAATGAACTGTCAGCATCCATGTAAGGGAACTGGGTGGGAGCTCTGACTCTGAGAGGAGATATGCGTGGGTGGCCTTAGGCAATATGAAGGAGCAAGGTGTCTCTGCACGTGTGTGGAAAGGGTCCATGGAGAAATGGAGCATTATTGATTAGCTATTGAACATAGATCCACTCCCAGGGTTCTGAAGAATCTGTGATCTTGTATTCCCTTAGAAGCAGATTTATCTTAGTCCATTTTCTATTGCTAGAACAGAGCAATTCGTAAAGAAGGCTAGGTCATGTATAAAGAAAAGAAGTTTCTATAGCTGATGGTTTGGGAAGTCCAAGAGCAGGGTACCAGTGTCTGCTCTGAATCAGCTGAGGGCCTGATGCTGGGTCATGTCATGGTAGAAGGCATCACATAGTGAGAAAGAACAAGCAAGCCAGAGAGTGCTCACTTTTATAACAAAGCCACTCCAAAAATAACCCATTAATCCACTAATCCATTAATCCATGAATGAAATAAGCCATTCATGAGGGCAAAGCCTTCTTGACCCAGTTAGGACTTAAAAGTCACACCTGGTCCGACCTCTTAGTATCTCACAATAGGGATTAAATTTCAACATGAGTTTTGGTGGGACGTTCAAACGATAGAAAGGTGTTTGCTCCCACTATGATTTTACCATACCTTGGACTCTTGGATTCCTATTTTATACTTTTCTGTTTCTTGACCTCTTGAAATCCGTACTTCTCTGTCATTGTGTTTTCTTCTCTGTGATTCATGTGAAGGCCAGACAGAGAGGAAAGATTGGCATAGTGAGTCCACACCCATTATGGACCATCTCATTTAATTTCTTTTTTTAAAAATATTTATTTATTTACTTTAGTTGTACACAATGCAATGCATTTATGTTATGTTTACATGGTGCTGAGCATCGAACCCGGGCCGCGCACGTGCGAGGCAAGCACTCTGCCGCTGTGCCACAACCCCACCGCCCTCATTTAATTTCTTAATCCAGACCAGGTTAGGGTTCTGATAGCTACTTCAGGCAAATAAGTAACCTCCTGGTTCAATCCATGAATGCCAAAATGGCCAACCACATCATACCCCCACTCCCCATAAAAGGCCACTTATGTAGAAGGAAGAGCTGGTGTAGTCAGGGTCCTCAGAGAAGGATGCAGTCAGATTAGGCACTTGATATCCATGCAGGTAAAGCTCCCTACGTCTTTTCAATCACAATAGGATTTGGCATAGTAGCAGGATTCATAGGAGATTTGTCCCAGAGATATCATGCAACTGGAGATATCATACTATGTTTCCCCCCCCAGAATATGATAAGTGTTAGACGTTGTTTTGATTTGGATAATTCTCTGAAGGACTAAGTGATAAAGTAGACAGAACACTTAGGAAAGCATTTACAGCCAAGCACTGAGCACAAGAGAGAGTAAGGAGGTTACACTCTTCTTTTCCTTCACTTGGTTATCTTTTCCTTTTACAAAGGTATAGTTTTGTGAAATTTTTGTTGACCAGAATGTGTGATTTTGAATAAGTACTCAGCAGAAAGTTTGAGTTCAAAGAAGCAGATATTGTGAATTTTGATATAAAGTCAATGACTATTCTTTGGTTTTGCTCCAGACAGCTTTTGTTATTTTAATATGGCGATATGGTCATTTATTGCCTTTACCAAACTCAGTGTAAACTCTTGACAAAAGTTTTGCAGCTGGGCATGGCAGCACGTGCCTGGGATCCTAGCAACTCGGGAGGCTGAGGCAGAAGGATCACAAGTTTGAGGCCAGACTTATCTATTCAGCAAGGCCCCAAGCAACTTAGTGATAACCTGTCTCAAAACAAAAAATAAACAGGGCTGGGAATGTAGCTCCGTGGTAAAGTGCCTCTGGATACAATCCCTGCTATTAAAAAAAAAAAAAAAATGCCCTGTACCCCTCACTCCACTCTACAAAACCATTGTCCATGACCTGAGTTTAAATTACATTTCACCTGTTGCTATATCTAGCTAGTTTGTGAGCTGTGTTGAGCTGGGACATGCAATATCTGTAGAAATAATCATTGCTAATAAACTTACTGCCCAGGAATGGGCCAGCAGTGGTCCCAGTATCTTTTGATCTAATAAGGAGTTGTCAACCATTCTTTTCACTCTTCATGTGCAGCCTGGAGGAGGTTGGATTCTTTCCTGTTCTTCTGCTATGTTCAACTGCTTATGCTAAATGTAAAAGGTACTTCAAATGAATCAATTTACTTGCCACTGAAAAGCAACTTCCATCTGTTTGTTTCTTTGTTGTTTTTTTGTTGTTTAAATTGTATGTAGGTAATGCCAATTTAGAGAAAAGCAATACCATGGCAAGCAATTATTATACTTTTCCCATTCCACCCACTGTCATGAAAAGCATGTCTATGAGTCCATTAAAAACACAATCTTCTCATCCAGGATTGATTTTTCTTTTTTGATGTTTTTATCTTGCACTTTTAAATTAAATCTGCTTAGCTTCCCTTAAATTAGATGAAGAAAAATCAAAGCCAAACCTTTTTCTCCACAAATATACTTGAGTACTTTTCTAACTGTAAATAGTGATGTTTTAAAAATGATATGGGACATGAGGTTTTTTTCCAGCTCAAAGACTAAATCTTACTACTTGTTTTTAAACATTGAAGCTATAAAACTTCAATCCATTGACTGTGGAAAATCATTTAGTAGCCAAGTAATTTAAAATGCCACCTAAATCTCTAACAGGTGTTGATTACTGTGAAAACTTTTTAAAACCTATAATGCTAGATGTTCAACCCACTTACATGAGTGCCCATAATATATCATTCCTTATAGGAAGCAATAATGTAAAATATAATGCTGATTTTTAGAAACAAATAGGAAACATTCCCCAAATCTCACAAATACATAAAATCGGGCTGGGGATACGGCTCAGTTGGTAGAGTGCTTGCCTTGCATGCACAAGGCCCTGGGTTCGATCCCTAGCACCACAAGAAAAAAAAAGTTGTTACAAATACATAAAATGTATTTAATTATATTAGCTTACTTAGCCTCAGATTAAACACTGTGTTGAAGATCTTGCCAGAGGAGCTCTTGCATTTCAGCAAACCCTTTCACATTAATTTCTATTGGATAAAGAAAATGTGATATACATACTCAATAGAATATTACTCAGCTTTAAAGAAGGGTAAATTTATGACATTTGCCAGTAAATGGTTGGAGTTGGAGAATATCATGCTAAGCGAAATAAGCCAATCCCACAAAACAAAAGGCCAAATGTTTTCTCAATATGTGGATGCTAATTCACAATAAGTCAGGGGGGCACTAGGGAAAAATAGCATTACCTTTGATTAGGTAGAGGGAAATGAAGGGAGGGGAGGGAGGGGATGTGGGGATGGGAAAGATAGTGGAATGAAACAGACATTATTACTGTACGTATATATGTGACTACATGACCAATATGATTCTGCAACATGTACACTCAGAAAAATGAGGAAATATATCCCATCTATGTATGATATATCACGGTGCATAAATGCATTCTACTGTCATGTATAACTAATTAAAACAAATTTTAAAAATTTAAAAAATATTAATAGAGCACCTACTAAGTTCTAGATGCTCACAGTTCAGAGTGCCAGAGTAAATAGCACATAGAGAAGTATTTGAAGATGGGCTGGGTTTGTGGCTCAGCGGTAGAGCACTTGCCTAGCACATGCGCGGCCCGGGTTTGATCCTCAGCACCATGTAAAAATAAAGGCATTGTGTACAACTAAAAAAATAAATCGTCTTTTAAAAAAAAGAGAAGTATTTGAGGAGTAGACTGGCAGGAGCAATTAATGTGTAAATTAACAACAAGAAGATTTGGGGAGATCTAAGAGGAAGTGTATACATGAGTGTATGCTTGAGGGGAAGACAGGGAGTGCAGTCAACACAGTATGTGTGCAAAGATTTCAGGAAAGAGTCTTCCTGAAGTTGATGCTGACATTCAAGTTGAAGTACAACTATTGAGCGAAAAGAAGAAGGGGTGGGCGCCCGGAGAGCAGAAGGACCACTGGGATGAGACTGGGGAAAGAACTGACTTTGAAGCCAGTAGAGTTGGGACAGAGGTAGGGAATGGAGCAGGCCACAGGTGACGGTCTAAATGATGGAACAGGAGGTGATGGGAGTAGACTGCAATGGCTGATTGCAGCATGTACCTACCTGTTCTGGTGTGCTGAGTGTGCCCAGAGGATGGGTCCCCAAAATAGGGTTTTGAGCAGGGAAGTCCCATGACCTGGCATCCATTTGAACTGGTTACTTTAAGATACATGGTGATAAAGTGGATTGAAAGTAGGCAATAGTAGAGACCAGAGTTGTTCTAAATGATATTCTATTGCAGAGGTCCCGGCAAGTCACCCTGTTAGGGGACCATGTCAAAAGATGTTTAGAAAGTAACATCAGTGAGACTTGGCATTCAATTCAAGATAGAAAGGGAGAGGGAGGAGGGAAATGTGTCAGGAACCTATTTCCAACATGAGTGGCTAAGGAATGGCTTTGCTTCTAATTGACAGATTTGGAGGATCAGATTCAAAAGATTCACTAGAAATGTGACTGATGAATACATAGGGTAGTCAGATAAGTTCATTATTGCATTATTGCTATTTTTTTCTTTAGAATGATCAAAGGACTTTTGTTCTCTTTTTAATTTTTAATTTAATTATACCATGTATGCAGTAAAAGACAGGTACCCTAGCTATGCAGTTATCATCACTTTGGGAAAAAAATCATCCATCTGTATACTTATGATTTGTACACAGCTCCAATTTTTTTCCCAAGTGAGCCTACCTGTATAACCAGCTTCTGGATCAAGAAGTAGAATATATTGTCCACTCCCCTGCCCCCTAGAAAGCCCATTTCAGCACCTTTTAAAGTTAAGCCTGAGATTGACTTTCTGTAAAAATTATATTCCTCAAGCTGCCCACTATTTTTGGCAAGGGGCAAAAATTGATGAAATTGAAATTTAGGTTGGCAGTAGTGCAAAAGGCAGGAGATTTATTGAAGCTGTTAATACAGCATATGGCAAAGATCATATCTCAAAGAAAGCAAAGGTTATGCAGTTAGCCCATGAATTGATAACAGAAGGGACCTGGTTCACTATTTTTATGGAAGAGGGTTTGTTTCTTCTTAATAGTTGGGCAATTGAGATTCTATATTTTATCATTTTTTAAGAAATGTCTTTTTCACATTTTTATGTCTTTGACATTGAGGCAAATCTCGCCATGAACACCGAATTGCAGCCACCATCAGCCTGAGGGTGGCATCTCTTGCTCAGGTGTCTTTGCCCTGACTTGGTTTGCACTTGGCCATGACTTATCACTTTGATTATATGTTTGGCTGGTGCTGCAGGTGTGGGTCCCCATGCAGTGCCACCAAAGGCAGAGGAAATTGCCCCATCCCTCAGAACTGAAAGGTATGTCAAAGCCGTGAGTGCCTCCCATGACTGACTCAGCAGGACTTGGTAACACATCAAACGTGGGAATTTACAGCTTCCTGTTGATTCTGAAGGGAAGGCTCCTTCAATCCTTCTCCCCTTCTGACTTGCAACTCTATAGAGAAAGACGAAAAGCTGACAATATTCAGGTAAGGAGAGCACTCACTTCAAAACTTGCAAAATGAGCACAGATGAAAATTCTGCAGAAATTAATGAATGGTTCTGAGGGGTAAAGCGATTGAGAAGATTCAGAGGTTGAATGCACTGAAGATTTAGGAATACCTTAATGACTTTTTTTTTGAATACTGTAAAGGACACATAAGGAATTCTCATGCAATTGAATTGTGTCTTTCAGTAATGTGAAATAATTCTTTAAACAAAGTTAAAGTGATAAAGTGATCAGAGCACAACATGCCATAGTTTAGTGGTGGTGGCTTTATTTCATTTGTTTTCCTAAAAATATACTTTATTTTTTTAAGAGCATTTTTAGGTTCACTGTGAAGTTGAGCCAAATGTACACAGATTTCCCAAATACCCCTTACCCTGACAGCCTCCCTGTTATTGACATCGCCACCAGAGTGATACAGTTATCACAGTGCATGAATCAACATGGCATATTATTATCACATAAAGTCTATAGTTTCCATTAGGGTTCACTCTTGGCATTGTGGAAGCAATGAGTTTGGACTCATTCATATTTGCTGTTTTTTTATTCTTGTGTCATTATTGCTGTTCTTGGTGGTATATTAAATAGTGCTACATCTTACAGTGCTTAGTATCAGATGTGATGAAAGATAGTATCTCCCCCACTTCCAGCCAATCCCATCTCCCAATTTCTGTGCATGCTCCCAACAGAACATTAATCCGTGGGTAAAGAGAAAATAACAGTGAATATTTGAGTATTTATTACATATGTGCTATTCTGATAAATTATTTATATGTATTATTTTTAATGCTAACATCCCTATACATTATCTTATGATCTTCATTTTATAAATTTGGTGACCTTCCAAAGATTACAAAGGTCTTCAATAATAAAGTTGAATTTGGAACCCATATCTATCTGATTCCAAGTTCATGAATATAGTTGCTATACATATTGCCTCTTGGACAAGAGAAACCAGATTTTTTTGTTGTTTACTTATTTACTTATTTAGTACATCAACTGTGTCATGGCAAATATAAATGCCAAACTTAATGGAAAGAAAATATTCAAATATGAGGGGGAAAAACTCTGAAGTTTCATGAATGTTATATTACTTGAGTGACTTCTACATTATTGTAGTGTAGACAGGATCACTAGAGCATGCTCCTTAGAAGTGGAACTCACATCAGGTAGCTTCACATTTTAATGGTTTATTGAGCATCAAGGTTCTTAAAGAAATGCAACCCAATCTGAAGATGCTACACACATGTACACAGCTCACTCCAAAGCCCACTTTGTTAAAGAAAATAATAAGCAGAAAAAGACAGCATCATACTGACAGCTGTTCTTCAGGTCTTTAGCTCTGGTTTATATGTTTACATCTGGTGGCCCCCTAATATATGAGGCACTTTATTCCAAAAGTCACAGGAAAAAAAATTTTCAAAATATAAAATTTACTAAGAATCTAATAGTTATATACTAAAATAATGCTATAATTTAGATATATTATAGATTAAAAAGGTTTTGTACAAGTAACTAAACCTAATTATCACATTATTTTCTGAGGGAAAAGCTACTTTCAAATAAACCCTTATAAATTAAAAAAAAAAAAAAAAAGAAATGCAGTCACCTTCTGCAAGGAGAAGGTTATTTTTTTTCTTTCTTCTGATGGGACTACACACACACACACACACACACACACACACACACACACACACACACAATCAGTCCAACTAAATAATATAGCTCTTGCTTGGGTATGAACAAATAAAGCCCACAGGTACAACTTTTTCCCTCCACTTTCCTGTTTCTGCTGGAATCACCACAAAGCTTATCTTTCTTGCCCTTGTTTAATCTCTGCATTTTGGAAATCTTGGATTGGGACACTAGTAAGCATCAGTTTTCAGTACAAGATGGTAGGTTTGAGGAAAAAGAACCAGGCTTGAACCAAGTTTTATTATTTTCTCATGCTGATATCAGGGAAAATTCTTTTTATGGCTGATATTAAGTCCAAATACAGATTGTCACTGACAGTCTCCCCATGGTGTACCCTGTCTTAGGTGGCCTTTGTTCATGTAGAAGTGGTTATTTATGAAGAGATGAATCGGGTGGTAAAAGCCACCATTTGGCCATCACTTGCTAAATGTCAAGGATGGAAGAGAGGTGATTTGATTCATCACCAGATTTGCTATTGGAATTGCTCCACAGCTGTGCATTCCAAGTCACAGACAGGTTTTATCTGAGATTATGGAGCTAGCTCATTGCCCTGGGGGTAACTAGAGTCTAACTTTTTCAAACTGCAGAACTTGTGATCTTAACCACAGTGCTGTTTTTTAAAGTATGGGTTTTAGGATAGGCAAGTCTCAGTTCAGGATCTGTTCAGCTTCTTAGGAGGCTTCTGTGTGCAATTTCATTAGCTGCTCTGTGCTATGATTTTTAAATCTTCATTCGATAGTTCTATAACTAGCAATAATAGACTTACTGGAGTTGTATGATAAAGGTATGAAACAACATATGCCAAGCAACTGAATCAGCATCTGAAAAGTCCTAGGTGCAAGACAAGCTAGTTTGTCAACCAAATTCCTCCATTTCTGTGTAGTTCTGAGCAGAAACTTGTCCATAGAACCAAGACAGATTTGCTCTTCATGCCAACCATGAGCTTATAGATGAGTGGTAAAGAACATTTACAAGAGCCTTTCTCTCATGTTAAGGTCTATAAAGATCCAAAGCACAATAACCCCATTTCTGTCTGTCAAGCTCAGGGAGGGGATAATTTGCTACAAATGTTAGTCTTTCCTGGAGCCTGCTCCTAGAAGCCATTTAGGACAGGTGGCTGTAGCGGAGTCACCCAGATCACCTAATTAAACAATGTCCACTCTCATCACTCATGGAGAGAGCCCAGAAAAAAAAAAAATGCAAAACATCTGTCTTGTTCCAAAATCATTCCTGGCTATTCTGAAATGGAAGTTTTGGTAAGATAGAACATGAATCAGTAAGTGTGTATGTGCTGAAGGACTGAAATGAATCTTTCAGCCTCCTAGAGCAGGTTAGCCCTTACAAATTAACAGTCTGACATTATTTCATTTGGGTACAAAACAGGGACCAGGAAGTAATTTTTGTTTAGATATTGTCTTTTAAATGTCTCGTCCTGGCCACTCTATTTGGATTCTTCCAGAAGACTATTATGTAGGGGTCTTAGCAATAAAACTGTAGATTTTGTAGGTAAATTAAGTCATAAGGTTTGTTCTTCTGGACTCACTATCAGGATTTTTCCAGGGTGCATGCCGGTTGTGTTAGATGGAGGTATTCCATTGCTGTTCCAACAAAGCGTGTTGATGGTGGCAAAAATAACTTCTCCCTTTTAGAATTGGAAGCTGTCCCCTTTGTGACCATAGGAACAATTGTTCAATTTGCCATTTCTCTGTAGGGGTTGCCAGTTGTATATCAAATTGAAAATTATGAGCCATCATATCAACTGGGGAGCAGCTACTGTATATATGGATTGTGAGCTGGGCATCATTGGCTTGTACTTGGTTATTGAGCACTTATGATGATCTGTCCTCATACTCTTAAGCAGATGAAGAAACTGAGGCCAAGATTGAGGGATGCAGCAGAAAAGTAGAATGTTTGCATGCAGGTCTGAATCCAGAGTGCAAGCTCCTTTCCACTGTCTCTCACTATTTCTACGTATGCCTTTATTTTTAAAAAGGTGTTGTCATTGTACTGTAAAGTAATGATAGGGTTACTTTACTATTATGACCTAGCAGTAACTTCAGGAGCAAATAGAAAAGCAATGAGTTGGAATTGTGCCAAGAAAAACATAATTTCCCCACAGTATTATGTTTTTGCAGGTTTTGATCACTGTGAGCAAAATATAACCCTTCTCTTTTTAGCAGATGTTCTATTTTCTTTGTTCCTTTAAAAAAAAAAAATCAAGGTTTAGCCAGGCACAATGGAGTGTGCCTGTAACCCCAGCAGCTCTGGAGGCTGAGGCAGGAGCATCACAAGTTCAAAGCCTTCCTCAGAAACTGAGTGAGGTCCTAATCAACTAAGGAAGACCCTGTCTCAAAAAAATAAAAAAATAAATGGATGCAGATGTGGCTCAGTAGAGAAGTACCCCTGGGTTCCATCCCTGGTACCTAAATACATAAATAAAATAATAAAAATTAAGGTTGATTTTGCTATAAAATAAATTCATCAGCACAATATCATACTCATCATTTTGTAGCTTTTGAAACAAAAAAGAATCAGGTAATAAATAAATTTCCTCTGAGTGTTCAAACTTTCAGTTGCTTGGGATTGTGGAAATGGATAGGGTTGCATAAAATGAGAGTTTGAACAAAATTTGCAAGAATAAAACTTTGATTCAGGCAATATCTTTTTTTAGCTCTCAAGGTGAAACTGGCTGAAGGGACTAGGAGTAGGTGGGTTGACCATTGATTGAGTTACCTGCCAGGGATCCTGGTCAGCCCTGGAAACAGAGAATACATCCCAGTATTCACAGTGTGGAGGAGGTGGAGAAATACTCCTGTGGTATAGCAGAGGAAATAACCATTTCAGTGCTATAATTGGGCCTGGCCAGTCAAGTGTGTTGGGCTCCACCATCATGTGACTTGGATTTTGAAAGCATAAGTTCAAGTCCAAAAGCTTATCTCCTTCCTTTCCCTTTCTTTTCTATTAGCATCTAAAAAGAGGAAATAACAATATAGGTCTTGCTTCAGTAGGCCCTTGGGCTCCATAAAATCCTGAGCTAAGCCTTTCATCTTCTGCTCTTTTGTTTGGATCCATGTAATAATCTGCTTATATCTCAAAGACCATGGACCACTCAAGAAAACACCCTTTCCTTATAGAACTTGCTGTTCAGTTGGTGACTGACATTAGATTGTGCCATTAAGTTGTCTAAGCTTGTACGCCAACTCTGGGAAGTTAGTAATCATTCCTGTCCTTCTTCTATTCATAAAATTAAACCCCCAGTTTCTTGCCACCTAAAAACATAAATGACAATTTTAATTCACCTTCAATCAAGTCCCGGTTGCCCCAGGCCTTGTAAAACCGTTTATGAGTACAAGAAACACAACTTCTTAGTTATCATGGATTACAAAAGTGCGGGCGAAGATTCTGTTAAAGGGAGAAATATTTCCCTTAAGCATGATTGTACATACAAAACCCACAAGGAAATCTGTCACAAAATTAAAACTATTTTGAGATAAGGAATAAAATATAATCTAGAATATCTTTTAACCCTCTCTTTCTAAAAATGTTACAGGAAACAATAGTTTGTTTTTTCCATAGCATGAAGTGCCATTATATGTGATTAATTTGGATATTGGACTACTTCAATCCTTCCAGATTTTTAAAAGAGATGGAGAGAGAGGAAGAGAGAGAGAAGAAAAATTAATTCCTCCTTTCTAATTTTTGATTTCTAATTCTTGTTTTTATCATTTCTCTTTTTTCCCCCCTTTGGGTTTAGTTTGTTCTTCTCCATCTAATTTATTAAGGTGGAAGATTAGATTATTGATATGAAATATTTCTTCTTTCCTAATATAGGTGTGATATAAATTTCCTTTTATACATAGCTTTAGTTGTGTTCTGCCAATTGTGTATTCACATAAACTCAGTTCTAAAATATATTACAATTTGGTAACTTATCATTTAAAAAAAAATCTTAAAACACTGTTATGGTTTAGATAAGAATTGCTCCCCCCGACACACAAAAAAAGCTCCTGTGTTAATGCAGGAATATGCAGAGGTTAAATAATTGGATCGTGAGAGCTATAACCTAATCACTCCATTCTAGTTGGACTAGACTGACTAGGTGGTAACTCTAGGCAGGGTGGGGTATAGATAGAGAAGGTAGGTCACTGGAGGTGCACTTTAAAAGGGTTCATTTGCCCTAAGGCCCCCTTCTCCCCTTTTCTCTCTGCTTTCTTACTGCCACCAATGGAGGAGTGTTTCTTTGCTCTCCCCTTTCTCCATGAAGCTCTGCCTCGTCTTGGGGCTCAGAGCAGAGAATCTTAGAAATCTTGAGCAAAAATAAATTTTTCCTCCTCTGAGTTGTTCTTTTTAGGTGTTTTGGTCATAGTAATGCAAACTGAATGACAGAAGCACCAAGAATAAAAATACTAAATGAGTTCATTATAATTTTTTAAATACATCCTGCCTCCCCAAATATTTCCACATTTACATTGCATCCTGCCTAGAAGGTTACATTTTTATCTTGGAGGGTGAGTTTTATTTTTGATCATATTTTGGTTTGCTTTAAAACAACAATTAGTCTTTTTTCCTCTCTTTTCATTACCTAGGGACATTCTAATTATTGGCTTTACAACCTAGGAGCAACTTTTCTACAGAATTCTCATTTTTTAAAAATCAGCTAAATGTCCCAGTTTATTTTTTTTTTTTTTTTTTTTTTTTTTTTTTTTTTTGTACCAGGGATTGAACTCAGTGGCACTCAACTACTGGGCCACATCCCCAGCCCTTTTTTGTATTTTATTTAGAGACAGGGTCTCACTGAGTTGCTAAATGCCTCGCCATTGCTGAGGCTGGCTTTGAACTGGCGATCCTCCTGCCTCAGCCTCCCAAGTGCTGGGATTGCAGGCATGCGCCACTGCGCCTGGCCCCAGTTCTTCTCTGTTCTTTTCACCTTCTAATTTTGTATGAAAAAGTATGTGCATATGTCAATTCTGGCATTCCAGAACCATGTTGGCTTTTGCATAACATCTGCTGTATTTTCTTACAAATTCCCCAGTATTATTTTCCCATATGATACAGTCACATTTTTATGAGATTAATTTTGGTCCATATTTTTTTCATCTCCCTAGAACCTTTAAAAACAGATCAATTTCAATCATGTTTTACTGAAATTGTGTACTTCCTGGGTATCTTTAAGCTTTTCTTGCCTGATGATTGTGGTCCATAATGCCTCTTTGAGATTTCACATACAGGATTAGACTGGTGGTTCATTTACCCTGGAAACCCCACAAAATACTTGAAGGAATTTTGACCAAAGGAAAAACAATTTATGTTTTCAGATATACACTTGACAGATTTTACCAAAATTAAATCTTTGAGCTCTAAGGTGGGTGTTTTGAATGTATGACTTGAAGTGTGCTCTGACATCTGTAATCTGACAGAGTAATTCCCTGTAGTCACTCATTATATTAGAGGATTAGCCTAATTTTTTCTGTGAGCTTCTCCTCTGTTCCAGTTAGAATCAGGAATTAGATGTCTGTCCATAAGCACAACAAACGTCATCATTTTAGAGACAAATTCACAACTGATTCACAGCAAAATCGGATCAGTATCTTTGAAGATGACTTGAGCTCACATTTGAAAACGATGGGTGCTTCTGATTTCCATAGCTCATTTCCTCACATTGTAAAATATGTTTGCACGACATTTGTCTTGCTTTGATTTAATATGGTTTTTCCTTGTAAGGTTTTCTAGAGATGATAATCTTTCATTAAGGTAGCAGATGATGACTCCCTGCCCAACCCCACCCCACCCCAGTCCTACAAATAAATCTCAGGAGATTAAGAGATATAAACAAGCACAAAAAGTCTCTGGTAATATTAAAAAGTCTGTAGACATTGGAGATATTTGGCTTCAGGAGGAAAATTAGAACAAAGAGGTAACCACTATTGATACAAAAAGTTAATTTACACAGGGACTGAAATATTCATGTACTAGAAAGCTGAAAATAAAAGCAAGATGAATTAAGTACAGAAAAATGAAATTTTGTGTAGGAGGCCGAAGTTCTACATATCTAAAATCTCAGTTGCCTAAATCCATACTTGTACCATATGTAGTTGTGAAACAGACTTAATTAGCTTAATATTTTCAGGTATTTAGAAGCTGGAAATACGTGGGGAACCCACTCTCTATCATAGTTATAGTCAATAGTAATGTTTTCTGGAAGATTGAACAGAATATTTCTGTTCTTACAGAGGTGACTAATACCCTTAGGTAGTAAATACCTTCTATCAGGCACTAAATAGTTTTCTTTTGTTGTTGTTTTATTTTTGTTTTTGGTTAACCTGATAAGATCTATGTAATAATTGCTTGAGCAAATCATACAAAGTTACACCAGGATTCTACTGAATATCTTTGTATATATTCCTAAAAACATATTCCATATTAAATATGCAATTGTTTTAAACAGGTATGAACCAAAAGATACATTCCATCTGTAAAAGCAATCAAAATCTCAGATCCATGAATTTCTTGGATCAAAAGTGTTTGATTTGGGATAGTAAAAGCACAACTCATAATATTCTATATGTCTGGTGCTAGTTTTACATATGAGTCATAATAAAGTTATGTTTATGATTTTCTAGAGAGTTTATTTATTAGAATAGTCAGAATTATAAAGCTCAAGTAGAAAGGAATCCTAAATTGTCACCAAGCTCGGTCTTAGTTTAGGTACCCTGCACCTTAGCATACTACATTTACCTAAATCACAACATTCAACACTATTATTGTGGCTTTTTCCCCTCTTCTTTTCTCCCTAAATTCAGAGAGTAAGCCCTTTACCCACAATAGGGCTCCCCAAGGTGTGGTAGGATTCCTGATACATACAGATCTTCAGTAAATATTTATTGAGTTGATTTTTTTTCATGTGGTGCTGGGGATTAAACCCAGGGCCTTGTGTATTCGAGGCAAGCATTCTACCAACTGATCTATATTCCCAACACTATTGAGTTAAATTCTATGTGAAAGAGTATTACTGGGAAGTTTTCTTGTCACTGGCAGGAATGCTTATTTGGACGTGGCTCAAGAACTCTATGCATCTTCCAATGGCAGATGACATTTAAAGGAAGCTACTAATTGACCTTAAAGGCCAGCTGTGCTTAGAGAAAACAGGACCATTTGCCCCTTGCTGTGGTACTAGAGTTACTGTGCTTTTTTATTCATCCATCCATCCAATCATTGTAAGGCATTGTGTTTAATATTTTTGACTACCACATGGCATTGTTAGTGGATGTATAAAAATGCTTCCTTGAAGTCCTTATGAGTTACTTATGCTTTACTCTGAACCTATGCCCAATTCTGATATATTTAAGTACCAAATTCAGGTTTTAATTCAGTAACACAGAGATCCTTATAATCAAGACTCCAACATGGTTTCTGCTTACTCCTACTCTGAATTCCTTCCCATCTCCCACGCAGTCTCACTGAAAAGATAACTCATCCTCAAGGAGTGACTGAACATCCTTTAAGAATCTGGGGACACAGTGTCTCCTGGAGTTACTATAGTGCAGAGATAAATGAGGAAACAGAGGTAAGAGTTTTTGGGATAAACCTAAAAATAAGAACAACACACAGTGACCAAATTTTGCAAGAGGAATATGTATGTTATATAAAATTCAAGGACTAAGTAATGGTTTAAAATGTGCTGAATATTTTTTATAATAAATACATAGATGGTTGAAGTGAAGATTTAAAGATAAACTCCTAATTCCAAAAGCTAAGATGACTACAACATATACTAATAATTGCTCATCAAAACAATTGTTCACACATGGACTGTTCTTGGTAGTTCTATTCATGAGAGTCCTAAGTGAAAGCAATCCAAACCTGTCTATTAACAGAAGAATGAATAAACAGACTTCTATATATCCATAAGAGAGATACGACTCAACACTATAAAGAAACCATACCAATGACTCTCCAAATACTATACTAAGTGGAAGAGGACATGAAGAATATATATTATCAGATTCTATTGTATGAAACTATGGGGAAAATGATTCTAAGATAGAATAATACCAGATAACTGGCTGCTAGGCTAAGGTGGGGTAGGAGGAGAAAAGATGACTGACTGAAAGAAAGAAATGTCTTTCATCTTTCCTTCTTTCTCTACTTCCTGACCCTAACATGAGCTGACCAGCTTTCTTCCACTGGACCTTTCTGCCCTGATGTTCTGCCTTACCTTGGGCCCAAAACAATGGAGTTGGCCACCTCTGAAACTATAAACCTATTCTAAGTTATCCTTGTCAGGTGCTTTGGTCACAGCAATAAAAAAGGTTACTAAAACAACAACATTTTGTTTTTTGCAAGTGCAAATTACAATGTTATAAATTATGCCTCAGTGAAGTTATTTCAAAAATAATTGTCTTAAGTCAGGATATTTTCTGTGTTTTAATATGATTAGCTCTTCAAATCATATAAATGAATTTTGTAAAACTACATATTTTACCAGAATGATTTTATTTTTGCAGAAAATGGTGGTGAAATGCCCTGAAAAAAAAAGAAAGAAAGAAAAAAAGATGTGTCTGACTTACATACACAGTAATTACCTAACTTTTCTTCTACTTTAAGAAACCTTGTTAGCAAAAGATATTCAGGTGCTAACATTTTAAATCGTAGAAAATAGCAAGAGAACATTTTCTGCATCTCGCACAAATTACTTAGCAAACATCTGCCAGGGTAGATACCTGCAGTTAGATAAAAATTACTTTTCAAAAATAATAGTTAGCTTTTACGTCTAAGATAAATCAAAGAGGCAAAGTAACTAATAAGATCTTCGCCTGCACTTTATGAGGGGCAACGACATGTGTTTAACCTTGGATATCAGTGCAAGAACAGCTTAGTAGGTATGAAAATAAGCTTTCCTGGGAATTTGTGAAAAGATGCCCTTTTCCCTTATTGAGACACATACGGAAATTATGCACCATTGCTCACAGTGCATTTGGTAAATCAGAATCACTATAATCAAAAGCATCTCATCTTTTGAACATGTCAGTAGTAAATGCATGATGGACACAAATACACGAATGGTTAGCATCTTCCGCTCCTTTCTTCTCTTCCCTCCTCCTCTATGAAAATCCACATGTCCATGTGGGTGCAGAAAATCTATGAATGTGTCCTGCTGTTCTTTTTTTTTTTTTTTTTTTTCAGTTGTTGATGGCTCTTTATTTCATTTTTTTATTTATATGCGGTGCTGAGAATCAAACCCAATGCCTCACACATGCTAGGCACGCGCTCTACCACTGAGCCACAACCCCAGCCCCTGCTGTTCTTTGTTTGACAGTGCTTGGATGAGGATGTCCAGTGACTTGGGGAGGTCCATGTGCAGGGATGGCAGTGTGCCAACGGGCAGTCTCATCCCTCAGGCTGCTGTGAACGCTGCTTAAGGGAGTGTGATGTGTACTGGAACACACTGTATCAGAGAGCCTCTTCCTGATGCTCTCCAGAGACACACACAGGGACCCAAAGATCCTTAAAAGCAAGACTAAGACTGGGGTGTAGCAAGCACAAGGCCACCAAAAAAAAAAAAAAAAAAAAAAAGAGTCTTCAACATGATTCTCCTTTCTCCTACTTATGTTCCTTTTCTTCCCACCCAGTCTTTCCAGCACAGATAACTCAGCATCCTTTGCCCTCTCCATAATAGGGCTCCATAATTGCTCTCATCAGTGTTGGAGGCCAACTCTTCCTGGATTTGACTATGCTTCTGAAAGAACAACTTGTTGAGAACTCCCTTTGCCCCCTTGATGAAACCTTTCTTTCTTTTTTTCTTTTTTTTTGGTAGTGGGAGATTGAACTCATGGGCACTTGACCACTGAGCCACATCCCCAGTCCTTTTTTGTATTTTATTAGAGACAGGGTCTCATTGAGTTGCTAAATGCCTCACCATTGCTGAGGCTGGCTTGGAACTCGTGATTCTCCTGCCTCAGCCTCCCAAGGGCTGGGATGACAGGCGTGCGCCACCGCGCCCAGCTCTTTCTTCACCTTTTAACTCCTGTCCTTTGGTCTAGGCATCAATTCTTGCAGAAGAGTCTTCCATCCTTCTTCCCACTTCTGAGTCTTGGGTCTCCATTTTACTCAAATGTATTTCAAGTATATTCTGGTTCTTCAAAGATAGATTCTGTCTTGGGCCTAATCCTCTTTCCTGATTGTCCTGCCTTTTTCTTGACTTGTTTGAATCCAGCAATCTCATATCTTTCTTTCCTGTTTGTCTACACTTCTTATCCTGCATATACCCTGATGATAAACATAATTATCTTCAATGGAGCTGTCCTGTATACAATTATTTTTCTGATGTTTCAAGGGCATAGTTAAAGCAAAACATTTTATTAAATCAGAAGTTATAAATGCTGACCAATAACAGAGCTCCCTGGCTCTGACAGCATCTTGCTTGAGGAAGCACCCTGATTTCAGGGAAATTAAACTGTGGAGCATAGACTGCTTAGATTTAAAGATATGTGGTAGAGCCAGGCCTTTTATCACTTAAGAGGAGAGCTACAGATAATCCAGAATGATAGACAAAAATAAAGACTTAGGGGATGGGAGTGGTTGAAAACAATATTAGGAACGTGGTTGACCCAGAATCTTCATTACATTTACCTAATAATTGAGGAAATATTTATTACTTTTCCAGGATAGACACTAGCAAAGTTTAGCTCTTTTTTTGTCCAATTTCTGTGATTATAACGATTATAACGATTATAACAACTATGCTTTTCCTTAACATCAAGGAGGTAGTTCAGTCATTTATTAATAGTGCCACTTCTCTTTGAGTTCTTTTCTTTTAAAATGAATAACTTTGATGAAGAGAAAAAAATATGATGAAGAAAAAAATCTAAGAAAGAGATAATAATCTTTTCAGACAACAATGATATATACCCTTGTTAAAGTCATGCAGAGTGATCTAATGCTACCTTTTGTATCAAAAACGTAAGTATTCTGGCCTAAGATGACTACTTTTTTATGGATAATATTTTCTTTTTGTTTATATATATTTTTTAAATTTTTGGTACTGGGGATTGAACCCAGTGGTGCTTTGAAGGGCAAAAATCACACCGGGGACTCAGCAATAAGAGAGAATAAAATAATGGCATTTGCAGGTAAATGGATGAAGTTGGAGAATATAATGCTAAGTGAAATTAGTCAATCTCAAAAATCCAAACACCAAATGTTTTCTCTGATATAAGGAGGTTAGTTCACAGTGTCATTGGATGGGGGTACATAGGATTAGAGGAACACTAGAATGGTCAAAGGAAAGGGAGGGCAAGGGAGGGAGCGGGGGGGGGGGAAGGGGGGAAAAATGGTGGTTGAATGAGATGGATATCACTATCCTAAATGCATGATTAAAGATCTGAATGGTACTTATATACTTTGTATACAAGCAGTTGTATGTAAAAAGGATGATATACCTTGTGCATTATGAATAAGTAAATAAATAATCTAAAAAAAAATAAATCACACCGGGGACAGCCATGCAGCCAAGAGATTTATTCAACGGCCTTTGTGGCTGGTAGCAAAACCAGAGAAGAGGTGCTCTGGTCGAAGGTCAAAGAGGTGCTGGGAGAGGGGAGTCAGGGAGAAGGGAGTGTGTAAGCTCTGGTGGGAGAGGGGAGTCAGGGAGAGGGGAGTGTGCAAGCTCTGAACAGAAGGTGGGTGCTTGGTCGCACCGGCTGGGATCTCTGGAGCTATCAGCTAAAGCAGCTGCTGTCTGGCTGGAGGCTGGAGCTGTCGGCTGGGAGTGGCCGTCGGGCTGAAGGTGGTGGGTCTGGAGCTGTCACAGTGGCTTCCTCCTCTCAGCAGCGATGAGCTGATGTGTGTGTGTGTGTTCTGAGTCTCTCAAACAGGGCCCTATATAGGGATTTCTGGTGGGAGGTGCACCAGAGCAACCCCAACGCCATTGGCTCTTTGCACATAGAACAGGGCGACCTTTAAGCCTATTGGCTCTTGCCCAGGGAAAAGAAACATCCTGTCCTGGGAAGAAACATTCTGCCCGGGGAATGAAACAAGGTTGCTTTGCTTAGGATATGGTAAACTCTGGGGTTGGGCAGTGGGGAGGTTAGCCCATCTATCATGCTTAACCACTAAGCCACATCACCAGCCCTTTTTATCTTTTGAGACAGGGTCTTGGGAAGTTGCTTTGTGCCTTGCTAAATTGCAGAGGCTGGCTTTGAACTTGTAATCCTCCCACCTCAGCCTTCTGAGCCACTGGGATTACAGGCGTGTGCCATCACGCCTGGCACATTTTCTTTATATTAGTCTCACCTTGTTCCCCTCACATGTGCCTCATAGAGTGTACACAGCATAAAGATTGCTTGTTGTAGGAAAAAGTAATCTGGGATTTAAAAAAAAAAATTCCCCGTGGATAACAGAGTTTATAGCTTGCATCCAAATGACTAATGATAAGATGGTTAAAACATATTCTTAATCCATTCTGAGCTGAAGTTTCACACTGAGTCTGAGCTGTATAAATATTCCCATCTCAACCAGCATATGCGCTTATTTTCTGCTCTTTGCACACTTACACTCATCTATCTCAGAATGCCCTGTTGGGCTACATTTGATATGCTGACGTGCTGCTGCTAGTTGGCCCTATGAGAGATATTTTGCACAACTTCTATTGCAACATCACTTCACACCACTATTAGAAACTTGTTGGCCATGGACATATGTATAGTGAGAGACTTCTCTTTCTGTTCACATTTTCTTGTGGTAGTTGTTGTTGTGGTAGTTGAAGTCTTCTATGTGCTTGCTTTCCCTAGTGCAACAAACCAGCAAACTACAGCATCTCTTGCATATCTATTTTGAAAGTTGAGAGGCTTGCCTAGGTTGCGTTGATGAAAATGGGATTTATCCATGAAAACTGATAACTGAGTTGACAACTTCTCCTCAGGTGGTTTCCTAATTATAATTTGTTCTGTGCAACGTCAGGAAATAGAAGATCAGAGAAAGAGAATTTCTTATCCTACTGCAAAGCAAACAGGATCAGGATATCCTGGGTAAGAGCTCAAAGACACTGGTTGATTTAGAAGATGCAGTGTTTGGGAAGGTTACTCAGGTGGTTCAAACTGCCTCTACCCTTAAGTGAACTTGACTAATGATGGGCCCAGTGATTTCTATCCAAAAATAGGCTGGTACTCTGGTACTTCGTTACAATTTGAAATTGCCTTTCTGAAAGTGTCATCTATTACTATAACTCTGCACTAAAATTCCCATTTGTAGGTAGTCAGTGGAGGGCAAATATGTGACTCTCAGACATGGAGCAAGCAATGAATTGGAATTCACCCCTCATGTCTTAATTGCTGTGCTCTGGGACACAGAGCTGGGTGGGGTGGGGAGGGTGTCTAATCACATAGGCAATCCTAAGGTTTGTTGACTCTAACAGAAGTATGGTCCTGTGGTTGGGAAAACAGTGAAACAGATGTGCCTAAACACCTAGACATTTTGCTTGTCAGATGTGTTGTCTCATGCATACCTTTCACTGTTTCCAGGACTTTGACGGGGGAAAGGAGGAGCACCGAGTTAATTATGATGAGCTTCATAGGGATCTTTAAAAGATCCTTAATGAACAAAAAATTAAACCAAAAAGTTAAACTTCCTAAGATAAAAGATGGTGTTGTCATAGAAACTGTTCAGCTATCCCTTCGCCTGTCCCTCTCTCTTTACGTCGGTCTTCTTCTTTCTCTCTGTTAATCTCTTCACTTTCCGCTGTAGTATATTTCTGAATCTCTGTCTCTAATTGCTTGGACTTTCTTCCATACATTTTTTTTCCCTCATGGCTCATGAACAAAGTTTGTTAAGAAATGCATTTGGGCACCATCTCTCTGAGACAGCATGATCAAGATGTGCATGGGTCTATTTTAACAGGTTCAGTAAATCTCAATTACCAAAATGTTCCACTTCAGAGAAGTTATACCAAAGGGCCTTGGCCAGAGCCAAGATCTCCTGACTAGTTGCTGACAGCTACACCAAACTGGCAGGATGCCCATCTTAAAAGAGCCCATCCCTTCCCTAAAAAAGGGATGTCACTTCTGAAATTATCCAATACTCACCTTTTGCTGGGAAGGTGAAGGAAATATTTGGAGAGATATTTTTCCAGTAATAGCTAGCAGCCACATTTACTACACATTTGCCAAGTTACACCTCTCTCTCCTTCCACTAAGTACCTGAAGAAAAGTGATCACAGCTCTTTGTGCCCCTGCATCTTCTGCAATGTGGCTCTGATGAAATGTTCAGGGAACCTAGTAAACACAGAAAGGATGAGACGATTTCTTGTGTATAGATTTACCATCACTACAAAGAAAATAGTTGACAGCGTCTTAACCCCAGTAATAGTGATATTTGCATGAGAATGGACGGCACAGTGCCAATCTTCTCATAGAAGCTAGAGTTCATATCTCAGCACCCATTTTCCTTATCAGTAACATATGTTAAGCTCAAGGTGACTGCTTTCTAATCCAGCATTAGTATTCTTGAGAAAAGCTTCTTGTTAGAATATTTCTTAGGATGAATAGAGGTTGGTAGTCCGATTTTATTTAATGCTAAATGGGAAGGTATGTTTCTTAAACTATGCTTAATATGTGCAATTTTTATAATTAAAATATGTACAGTGTAACAACAGTAAATTTTTTTATTTATTTTTTTAACTTATTTTTGGTGCCAGGGATTGAACTCAGGGGCACTCGACCACTGGGCCACATCCCCAGCCTTTTTTTTTTTTTTGTATTTTATTTAGAGACAGGGTCTCACTGAGTTGCTAAGTGCCTCACCATTGCTGAGGCTGGCTTTGAACTCACGATCCTCCTGCCTCAGCCTCTCAAAGTGCTGGGATTATAGGCGTGCACCACCACGCCTGGCTAGTAAATTTTACTTATAACACACACAGGTATATGCAACAAGTACAAATATTTTATCTGAAACCTAAGAGAAGCTAGGTTGGAATCTTTTGACATTTTCCTCACTTCCAGTACTATATGCCTCACTGGAATAAAAGATCTTCAAACCTGGAAAGTTTTACATGAATTCTCTATCAGGTACACAACAGTCCAGGCTACTTAATTTGTTTATTGATTTTTTTGTGGCCATAGATTGACATCCAAATAAAAAGTGAATCCTTTTCCAACCTGGGCAAAATGGATTCTTTCAAGTTAGAAGCGCACACAGTATAATTTTAGAAAGAAAAATGGTAAAAGATGGCCAAGGAATGACTAGAAGAATTCAAGTATATCTATGGGGATATTTTTTAAGCAAACAACAAAATGCTTGTAGTCATGAAACAAAATGACAGTTACTGGTGAGAAAGTAGAAGACATGCTTTAGTTGGTATAGCTGTTCTTCAAATTTCTTTAATGATACTTCAAGTGGGGCTGGGGTTGTAGCTCAGTGGTAGAGCACTTGCCTAGCATGTGTGGGGCCCTGGATTCAATCCTTAGCACCACATAAAGATAAATAAATAAAATAAAAGAATTGTGGCCGGGTGCAGTGGCGCACGCCTGTAATCCCAGCACTTTGGGAGGCTGAGGCAGGAGAATTGCAAGTTCAAAGCCAGCCTCAGCAATGGTGAGGCACTTAGCAACTCAGTGAGACCGTCTCTAATAAAATACAAAAAGAGGGCTGGTGATGTGGCCCAGTGGTCGAGTACCCCTGAGTTCAATCCCTGGTACCAAAAAAAAAAAAAAAAAAAAAGAAAGAAAAAAGAATTGTGCCCATGTAAAACTGCAGATAATAAAATACAGATATATATATATATATATATATATGTGCATATATACATATATACATATATATTTATATATAAAAGATACTTAAGTGTTGGTCTCCCAAATCCACTTAAAGTTTGATTGTGACATTTTTTTTTTCTTTTCAGAGTCAAAATGAAACATGTTTTGCTTTCCATTTTGGCTGGGAAATTACCTTTTATTTTTCTATTTTATCGTATGCATGAATATAAACATGATTCATGCCTAACTATTGGGAACCAGACACTTCACATGTATAGTTCATTGCCCTAAATGTGTAGTCTGACCATGATTACTTAGAGAATCTCCTGGGTTCTTCATCTGGAGTGATAGTTTATAGATAGCTATAGGTATTTTTTCTGCTCTTGGTAGTGAACAAATCAAGAATCATGACTTCTTTTTTTTTTTTTTTTTTTGGTTCCAGGGATTGAACTCAGGTACACTTGACCTCTGGGCCACATCCCAAGCCCTTTTTTGTATTTTATTAGAGACAGGGTCTCACTGAGTTGCTAAGTGCCTTGCCATGGCTGAGGCTGGCTTTGAACTCGCGATCCTCCTGCCTCAGCCTCCCAATTGCTGGGATTACAGGCATGTGCCACCGTGCCTGGCATGACTTCATAATTATACAAAGTGGAATAGTTTAAGGGAGATGAGTTTTTTTTTTTCAACCCACAGAGGAACATTATGGTAGAAAAGAATACAGGAAACCTCAATAAACTATGGCAAAGTTGCCTTTCAGCTAAAGTCAGAGTTAATGTTGTTTTTTGAATGAATCTTAAACTTGCACATATTAAAACAAGAGTTTTCTGTAAGAGAAATTGAATGTGCTTAATGAATGTTTATGGATGTTCGTAGCAGAAGAGCTGTGAGTGCTAAAGGCCATGCCATTAGAAGCACACCAGTGTTGTGCCTGGAATGTTTTCATGGAAATAGGAGGTCATTACCAGATGATCCTAATGGAATCCATATTATTTATTGCTTGTGGTCAATAAGCAATTAGTACCCTACTAGGAAATGATTTCCTGATGGCTTTGACTTCTTTGAGGCAAATGCAATTAAAGATTGACTTAACCACACCCAAATCATCAGCCCTATCTACTCCCAAGTTCCCTGGCCTCTAGCTGCACATGGCCAAATCCTACCCACCCTTTATG
This sequence comes from Tamias sibiricus, assembly GCA_025594165.1. NCBI lineage: Eukaryota > Metazoa > Chordata > Mammalia > Rodentia > Sciuridae > Tamias > Tamias sibiricus. The sequence goes on from CM046675.1 coordinate 20,264,982, forward strand.
ATTGTAGCATATGATGACCCCCTTAATGATGCTTCATTAATAGTAGTCCTTAGTTTTGTTTTGTTTTGTTTTTTGGCAGTGGGGTGGGGGGTTGACAATGTATATGAACGGTTAGATTTTTCAAAAATCTTCCCTTGCAACCAAGTGTGACCTGAGACTATTTTGGACAATGAGAGGTAGGCGAAATTGTTCTGTGGGAAGGGGAATGCACCCTAGAAGGACACCTACTGTCTTTTTCCTCATCTCCCTTCTCACTGCCTAGAACATGCCCCAGATTACTGATGCTTCAACTGTAATCTGGGACTGTGTATGACACTAAGGATAGAATCTATAGGAAGGATGTCAGAGCTGAAACACCAGGAGCATGGCTTTCTGGTCTGGACCACTGAATCAGCTATGAACTATTTACTTATCAACTTATTCTATAGGAGAGAGGAATGAACATATTGCTAAGTTTCTTTTATTTTGGATTTTTTGTTTTTGCAACCAAATTGGTACAAAATTTATAACACTCAAAATGGGCCCTTTAAAAACTTTTTTGATTTTTTTTTTTTTTTTTTTTTTTTTTTTTGGTACCAGGGATTGAACTAAGGGGCACTTGACCACTGGGCCATATCCCCAGCCCTTTTTTGTATTTTATTAGAGACAGGATCTCACTACTGAGTTGCTAAGTACCTTGCCATTGCTGAGGCTGGCTTTGAACTCGCAATCCTCCTGCTTCAGCCTCCCAAGAGCTGGGACTACAGGTGTGTGCGCCACTGCCCCCGGAAAATTTTTGAAATTTAATATACTAAGGGGACTAAATAATTTGACATGATGACTTAAATTTTTGGAAACAAGTATAGCATCAAAAAACCTGGTGGGGGCTGGGGTTGTAGCTCATTTGATAGACTGCTTGCCTAGCACGTGTGAGGCATTGGGTTCAATCCTCAGCACCACATAAAAAAGTAAAATAAGTAAAATAAAGGTATTATGTCCATATGCAACTAAAATATTTTCAAAATTTTAAAAATTGTGGTGGTAGTTTTTTCTCAGTAACTCTATAATATTGTGACTTTGGGTGAATTGCTTTTCATCTCTGAGCATCACATCCTTCTGGAAAGTAGAGATTGGACTTCATTGGCAGTAAAATCCCCTCCTTGATGATTTGAGATACCTTGTTCTGACAAAAAAATGTCTCTTATAACCAGAGGTCTAAAGGACAAGATTAAGAAGAGGACAAAATGCCCATGTCCAGCCAAGTCTTACCTTTAATAAATGCATGCATTATGGAGAAGATTAGCAGCTCTTTCTCAAAATCTTCCCTGAAGCATACTTGTTAAAACACAGCCCGCAGCCCTACCATGGCAAGCTCTGTCTCCCTAGGTCTCCACAGGAAGCAGTCAACCTGAAATGCAATTACATGCAAAAAAGATGCAATCATTGTAATTGGAAGATGATATGGTGGCAGGTGGTATGATAGCTGAAGTTGAAATCGTTGGATTTAGGGAAGGAATATTGAAAATGTTAAGATCCAAAATAAATCAATAATGCCAATAATGTGCAATGAAGACATCCTACCAGGCTACTCCAGACTGGAAAAATGTCTTGGGAATTTTACAGTTGAAATTCAGACACACACACACACACACACACACACACACACACACACACACACACACACACACACACACACAGAGAGAGTTTTATCAGGATCTATTAACACTGAATGAACTTCACTAATAACTTCTGATCTATGGCTAAGACTTTCCCTCTCCAAAAAGTTTTACTATTTTTTTTTTTGTTGTTGTTGTTGTTTTTGTTTTCTTTTTCTATGCTTACATACCCATCCAGGGTACATATGAGTGAGGAAGAAGAACAGAGAGAGGAAATTAATGAGTGCTCAGCTTTGCTTCTTCCACAATCTGTAGGCAGGAAAAATCTTTATTATTGAAGTGAGCAAATTCCTTATTCCCTCTCACAGCAGGGAATGGCCTACTTCAGACACCAAATGGAACAATGAAAACCTTCTGTTGCACAGAGCTTGTTGAAGAATCAATGGCATTTTCTCTACTCAAATCCTTGTTGAGAGATGCCAGTATCTGAATGAAGGAGGTATTTGGGGTTTAGCAGCTCTTGAGATTTCTATTTGTGTATTTTCTATCTATTCTTCTACATATGCAATAATGTACATTAGAAAAATTTTATGTAGATTATTAGTCTGGAAGAGTAATTAGTATAATAGGAGAAGAAGCAAAATTAATTTAGAGAAGTATTAATTCTTTTTATTTCCTCTTCTTGCCACATCCTTTTCCTTGGATGTAAATCAAGTGGAATTATAGATTCTACCCTGAAGCCAGACAAACTTCTCTGGTTTCTTCAAAGGAACCCCACTTCTTCATTACTCTTCACTGGGAAACTCTTTCCTTTGCTCTCTGGCTGGAGGAGGTCTGCCTCCTCTCTCACCGTTAGCTTAAGTAACACCCCTTGGTTATATCTTTTCCAAACTTCTGCATTCAATAGTTGTTCTCTTCTCAGTAACCTATTAGTATTTTATTTAGTGCTTTCTGAAGAACAGCGATCATACGATGCTAAGATAAATATTTTGGGGGAAGAAGGAGTTTATATTTCATATTTCCTTTGCAAAGTCTCCATATTCTATTCTATGGTGAGAAACTACGCATGCATGCAATTAAGGAGTTCTCTATGCATGCTTTCAATAATTCCTGGGTGCGTACAAGAACATAGGGTCAGTCAATTACTTTATCTGTAATCCATAAAATTCACAGATTAAAAAACAAACTAAAAAAAAAATGAGTTATCCACTACTGATGTGGTGTTGTGTCATCTGAGTTAACTGATAAGGAATTATTTAGCCAATAAAAATCTTGTGAATCGTCCTTTTTGCATTAGCAATTAGACATTCAAGTTTGCTTAGAGTTTGAGGCAGATAAAATCTAAAAACAAAAGAGCCTAGTTTACCTTCGTTTTGTAAGGAAAAAAGAGTAAATAAGGAATTTTTTCAAGCCAGCCTGTTTCTGGAAATCAAAGGATCCATGCAGATTTAACCTCACTTTGTAGAACATCTACACCTGTAGCCTTATACAATGAGAACAAATGTGCCTGAGGCTCTGCCTGACCCTGACAGTGGCTTCTGAATCATTAAGCAAAGTTTGCATCAGGTTCAGTAGTATGTCTGTGAAGTGCACTTCATTGTCTACTAACTGGAATTCATATAGATCATACCAGGCAGTTGACTAGAATATACAATTAACTCTATCATTCTATTATCAACTGTCCTGAATTATCAAGACTTTTTTTCATTTTTATCACTGAAATTTTTATTTTTGCAGTGAACTTTTATTGTAAGTTCAAACAAACCATTGTTATTGATGGATTGATATATATATATATATATATATATATGTATATATATATATATATATCCTAAGGAATATGTTTACTTGATTTATAATGAGTACATTTATTTATACTAGAATGTACTAACAAAGGTGAAGCTGGTTCTTAGAAAACTATTTAGGGGGCTGGGATTGTGGCTCAATGGCAGAGTGCTTGCCTTGCACGTATGAGGCACTGGGATCGATCCGCAGCACCACATAAAAATAAATAAATAAAATACAAGGATTGTGTCCATCTACAACTAAAAAGAAAAATAAATTAAAAAAAAATATTTGGGCTGGGCAGGGTACACGCCTATAATCCCAGAGGATTGGGAGGCTGAGATAGGAGGATCACAAGTTCAAGGCCAGCCTCAGCAACTTAGTGAGGCCCTAAGAAACTCAGTGAGACTCCAAGCAATTTAGTGAGACCCTGTTTCAAAATAAAAAACAAAAAGGGAGAGGGGTGTGGCTTAGTGGTAAAGTTCAGTTCAGCTTAGTGGATTCAGTTCCCAGTATGGGGGGGGGGGAGGAAGAAAATTATATGAGTTTAATTTCATTCCCAGCTGAAAATGTTATCTCTTCACTTCAAGAAGTTCCTCTGTTACCATTGTGCACACTTCTGAGAAACCAAAAGATGGATGGTGCCTGGGAACACAAGGAACTTTGATAATGGGTAAATATTGGAAACTAGGAAACATAATGTGGAAAATACAGAGGGTCTACAGCACTTGAAATCCAGCTCTCATTTTCCTTTTGTGGTCATGGCTTATGATTGTGACTGTCCTTCACATCTATCTCTAGCCCAGTGGTCCTCAGCTGAGACAAGTTTGTTCCCCTCATGTCCATTCGTGCAAGAAAGGGGATAGTGTGTGTGTATTTATTTATTTTATTTATTTTTAATTTTTTTTTTCTGGTACTGGGGATAGAACCCAGAGGTGCTTTACCATTGAGCCATATCCGTAGCCCCCCCCCCCTCCTTTTTCTTTTTTCTTTTTTTTTTTTTTTTTTTTTTTTTAATTTGAAACAGGGTCTTGCTGAGTTGCATAGAGCCTTGCTAAATTCTGAGGCTGGCTTTGAACTCACTATCTTCCTTCCTCAGCCTCCCAAGTCTCTGGGATTATAAGCATGTGCCACCATGCCCAGCTTGTGTGTTGTTTTGCATCCAATGGAAGCAGGCCAGGGTGCTGCTACACATCTTACATTTCACAAAGTGGTTTTTCTTCCTCACCCCACCATAAAGCATCATCTGGCTGCAAATGTCAATAGCACTAAGGCTAAGGAGCCCTGCAATACAAAACTACCTCAAAAATCATCCTTCAGTGCTTGATTAGCCAAATTTCCATAAAGGAGATTCTGGGCCTGGGGCCTGAAAAATATGTAGAATATATCTAAAAAAGATGAAAAATGTTGGGAGAAACATTTTGTAGAATTTTGTTTCTTCCTGTAAGGCTGTCATCTATAAAGATGAAAACTTAAGTCGTGGACCAGAGACAGTTCTTAGACAATTAAGATCAGAAAGGAACCTGAAATCATAAATATCACTTTCTCCCTTTTTCTTCTCTCCACTCCTCTAGGAAATTGTGTACCTATGATGTCTGTGGCACTGTGGTGGGAGGGAAGGCCTCCATTGTACTGAATTTTGTTGTCAAATATTATACATATATGGGAGACCACATCTGTACAGTCTACCTCAGGAAGCCTGATTGTGCTCTATTCACATACATGGACCCCCACAAATTTATAACTAGAACGCCTATCTAAGCAAACAGCATCAGACAAAACATGTGGTGTGTTCGTGTGGCATGTAAAGTCCAGATCTATATCCTGTGGTGTCACGTGGGCTGATATGATTAACCCTGTTTTATGGATAGGGAAATTGTGGCAAGTTGGTCTAGTTTGGTGGAGCCATATGTGTTGTTGCTATTTAACTTCTATTAATCACTTTCCCCCCTCTTTCTATGTTCCTTAAGAAATGGCATCAGGTGGTTTTAAAGTGATATTTATCTCTACTTCTGATCCTGGTATTTGCCAACTCTGACTTGTATAAGATATCTTTGTTTCTCCACCTTCCCCTGAAAAACTGTTCTCTTCCCTTCTCCCTCCTCTCTTCTCTTCCTCCTCCTCTTCTTTTTCCCCATCCTCCTCTTCTTCCTCCTCTTCTCCCTTTCTTCCTCCTCCTCTTCCTCCTCTTCTTACTCATCCTCTCTTTCTTCTTCATGAGTAGCATCATTTGTTCTCACACATTTTAGTAAAAACAAGGTTCTTTCTTCTCTGCATTCTTTTCTTAACTTGGTGTTGCATTTCATTTGTGCACGCAGGTCTGGATCAGGCCACATGAATCCTCTTGAGCCAATCCCCTGGCTAAATGAATTTTGTGTTCTGGTTAGTCAATGTCTATCCCAGATGCCAACCTCTAGATCCTGAAGAGTCATCTCTATCTAAACTACAGACATCAGAGATGAGGAGAGGGATTTCTCAAGGTAAATAAGGGAGCCCTAACCCTAAGAATGGCCAACTTTTTCTGGATGAGCAAAAAGTGTGAGTGTGACACTAATATTTGTGCCTGTTACAAATATTGGTGGTTGAAAAAAACTATGAGGACATATACGTAATGTCCTTCACATCACAATGCCTAGTACATAAAGACATAGTAAACAATAATAATACAAACAGTAACAGCTAGCATGCTTGTAAACCTGTACTGTCACAAGTGTGACTTACAGCCAGGTGTGGTGGTACATGCTTGTAACCTCAGTTACTCAGGAAGAGTCACAAGTTTGAGGACAGCCTTGGCAATTTGGTGAGACCCAAAGTAACTTAGTGAGACCCTGTCTCCAAAAAAAAAAAAAAAAAAAAAAAAAAAAAAAAAAACCAGCTTGCAGGGGATGTGATTCATTGGTTAAATGTCCCTGGGTTCAATCCCCAGTACCAAAAAAAAAAAAAAAAAAACAAAAAACAAAAAACTCACACACAAAAATGATTTGAATCACAAGAAAATGATACATACCATCCACAGAATACTGAAGGTGATTGGCATGTAATTAAAGAAATGAAAGATGGGAGAAAAGAGCTGCGATTATTAATGATAATCCCTGTCATGAGTAATGTACAGTTGTATCAAACTACAGATTTCCAATAATTCAAAGTTCTAGTGTTTCCTTAGTACTTAGGAATAAATAATACTACCCCAAATTGGAATTACTGTCCAGTTGTCCTAGTATGAATAGAGATGGTATCGATGGAGGATGTAATTATAAATTGAGGAGTGATGCTTCAAAGAATGAGCCTGAAAAGATTATTCACCCCATTTTCTCTTTTTTGGGGGGGATTCATATCAATAAAGCTTAATAAGAACTAAAAGTGAAATTACTGCTAACTGTGAACTTAATAATGCCCCACTGGGAGTTCATTAATATCGCTACAGGTACACTGAAGCATTATCTTAATTGCACATTATACTTCCAAAATTGTCTTTTACAAATTTTGTGGAAGCTGCCCTCCGGTGCAAGCGTTAGTACATTTTATATCGCCTTTCTTAGCTGTGCAAATTCCCCAGCAACAAAGGGACCTCATTCCCCTTTCCAAAAATAAGATGTTCTCCAGATGCCTGACCTTGTCATGAATGCCACCCTTATGTCATAAACAGAAAGGTTGCAATATAAAGATGAACAAGGACCAAATCCAGATACTTCCATTTTTTAAGAAATAAATAGAACTGTCCCTTCACTTACATAAATACTCTCGAATATATTTTGATGAGAACCAAGTTTGTGCTGAAGTGGCTGTGGCAATTTGGATTTTTAAAACATTTGTATTAATGTAATTGAGAACACATCTGGACATGGGTCTTTGGTTATTTTTAACAGATGTTGACAATAAGATGATGCCTAAGGGAGTGTATTTCCAAGCCTAGGAGATCTCTTTCCAAGTAGCAGTCGACTATGTAGCAATTATGGGATATAATTTAATTTAGAAGCGCTCAATCTGTCAACACTTAGAATGTGATAATGTATTACACACTCATATTGTTTGATTTTTGTATTTTGTACGTAGCTAGAAAGGACACAGAATTATTTTCTCTAGATCCGTGGAATCTATTCCTTTTTTTGTTTGTTGTTGTTGTCAACATGTAGTTTCCTATTTTGACTTGAGGGTAGCTATGTTAAGGTAAGATTAACTGGGGACCTGAGACCCCAAGCACTCTTTTTTTTTTTTTTTTTTTCTTCCTGTGGCTGACAACCTGGTTCCTGAGGCAAGAGAAGCCCAGGAGATGGCAGGGCAGGACCAAACTGTTTGAAATGACTGATCCCACAAGTCATCAGACTGACACTTGAAGCACTATAGTATATACATGCTAGGGTGGTCAGGAAAGAGACCTAAGCGAAAAAACAGGGGGTAGCTCCTAAATGCCACACATGGTCCCTTTACTTTTTGCACTTCCATCCAGATAAAACTCAGTTTTCCCTGTCCTGTATTCCAATGAGGAGGAAGGAAATCCCAGGAAAAGTTTTCCAAGGAAAGAAAGAGTGAGAACAAGTAATTCTGCCAGGGCCTAGGGCTGGCTGATCCTCCCAAGTACTGCAGGTCTGTCTGTGTGACCTAAGGCACAACAGAGGATTCTGTTTTCAGATTATGCCGTTTACTCATTTACTGGCTCACTCCAATTCTGTCCCCAGGAGAGAGAGCTGTCCAGTGCTGAAGCAATGATGAACAAGGTCCTTGCCCTCCTTGAGGTTAAGTACTGTCAAGGAAGAGAGAGAATAATAAGCACATAATTGTTTAATTAGAGTTGTGAAGCTTGTTACCAAAGAAAGCTGCCATATCCCAGAAGAACTCATCAATTGACCTTTCTATACACTCCCTGATTTCTCAGGCAAATATTGGAGATTTTAGGGGAATGCCTAGAGTGTCAAGTGGTTAGTGTGTGCCACATATTGGGTGTGATTTAATTTTTCTTTATCCTCTTGTTTCACCAAAATAATTCAAGTATCCCAATCACTTGTATTGGTAAGATTTTGATATTCATCTCTCAAAAGTGTTTACAAAACAGCATGAGTTATTTAGATGTCCATTTTAATTGTGTTTGAAGTTGGTTTTCACCTAATTTTATCTCTTCAGAATTCTTATAACAGCACATTTTCATGAACATTTTGAAGATTAAATTAGGAACAAAGAGAACTGGTCTTTTTTGTGTGTCTTAAAAGTAAGACATGAGTTCAGGAAATGGTACATCTAATGACTCAAAAATAATGATTTTTATTGCTGTTTTTATTCTGTTTGCTTTTCAATTAATTTAAAGTGCCCACAAAAGTTGACTTCATACATTTTTAATGGTTATTCAGAGACACGAGAATTGCTCTATAAAATTCAGTTACTTGAAGGCAGTTTTCCATATTGTCATCAATGCACCCTCAGGTATTGGCAGAGGTTAACTGGAGAAATTGAGACTTTTTTTTTTTTTTTGAGAAAGAGAGTTGGTGGACAGACATACTTCTTCAACCATTTGAAGGCCCCAACAGACAAGTAAAATTAGTCTCTGACCTAACTTAGAAGGAAAAAAAGCATGGAGGGTTGTGAGGATGCTGGTCTGCCTATGAATGGGAGTGTGAGCCCCCGGAGAAGGCTAAAGCATTGTCTTCATTCACTTTCTTTTTTTTTTTTTAATATTTATTTATTTACTTTAGTTGTATACAATGCATTTATGTTTACGTGGTGCTAAGGATCGAACCCAGGCCGCGCACTTGCGAGGCGAGTGCTCTGCCGCTGAGCCACAACCCCTGCCCTTCATTCACTTTCTACAGGAAATGGGTCTGGGCAAGGAGTTTCTCTCTCTTCCAATTCCATAGTTTTATCATTTGACTATAATTAACATCCTAAGGAATTTTTAAAGCTTCAGAATATCTTTGGTAATGGCTGATGAGTGGAATGATTATGGAAAAGTAAACCAACCCTGGTGTTTTAAAGCTATACAATTAATCCCCCAAGAGCTGTTAGACTGACTGTCCAACTTCCATGATAAAATATGGCTTAATATAAGGCCATAAACCAATATAAGCTAGGAAATAGATCTAAGATCTAGTGTTCTGCAGAGAGAAGGGTAAATGAGAAAATTTCACATAAAGTCTATTTCTCACTTGTACCTCATTAAAAGGATCTGTGAATGCCATCTAGGTTCCTGCAGAAACAAATAAATGTTATTTTATCCAGCAAGTCAAATATTGTCATTTAATGAAAGGTAAAAAATAACATTTTCACTCACTTGAAGATAATACACTAGAAAAAGATTGAGCTTCTTTTAAAAAGGAAATGGATGTGTAGAACTCCATTCTGTATATAAACCACATTTTCTTTATTAATTCATTCTTCTGTTGATGGGCACCTGGTTCCATGATTTGACTTGTGCTGCAACATTGATATGCCTCTATCACTATAGTATACATATTTTAGTTCTTTTGGATAAATAACAAGGAAACAGATAGCTGGGTCTTATGGTGGTACCATTCCTATTTGTTGAGAAATCTCCATACTGTTTTCCAGAGTGGTTGCACCAATTTCAGTCCCACAGTGTATCCTTTTCCCCACATCCTCACTAACATTTGTTCTTATTTCTATTCTTGATAATTGCCATTCTAACTGGAGTGATACAAAATTGCAATGTAGTTTTGATTTGCATTTCCCTGATTACTATAGATGTCGAACTTTTATATATATATATTAGTTGGCTATTTGTATTTTTTCTTTTGAGATGTGTCTCTTTAGTTCTTTTTGAATAATGAATATTAATTGTGTTATTTGGGGGGGGTGTTTGGGGTGTCTTTTATATATTCTGGATATTGATCCTCTATCTGAGGGCCAGTTGGCAAAGATTTTTCTCCCAGTCTGTGGGCTCTCTCTTTATGTTCTTAATTGTTTCTTTTGCAGTGCAGAAGCTTTTCAAGTTGATTCCATCCCACTTATGGATTCTTTGCTTTATTTTTTGCCCATTAGGAGTCTTGTTAAGGAATTCAGTACCTGTGACAATATATTGGAGCGTTACACCTACATTTCCTTTTAGCAGTTGCAGAGTCTCTGGTCTAATTCCTAGGTCTTTGATCCACTTGAAGTTGACTTTTGTGCAGAGCGAGAGATGGGGAAACATATCCAATACATATGGATAACCAATTGTCCCAGCACCATCTGTTAAAGGGCTATCTTTGTACAAACATTTTTTTGGCACCTTTGTCAAGTATCAAATGACTGTATCTATGTGGGTTTGTTTCTGTGTCTTCTTTTCTATTGGTCTTCATGTCTGTTTTGGTATTAGTACCATGCTGGGTCTTTGTTTGTTTGTTTTTGTTTTTTACTGTAACTCTGTAGTACAATTTGAGGTGTAATATTTTGATACCTCCAGCATTGCTATTAAATGGATGAAACTGGAGAACATCATACTAAGTGAAATAAGCCAAACTCAGAAACTGAAGGGTTGAATATATTCTCTCATATGTGGAAGCTAGAGAAAGCTAAGTTAAAAATAAGGGGAGGAGCTAAATCCCATGAAAACAGAAGAGAGATGAGTGGAGTAGAGGAAAGGGGATTGAGGAAAGGAGGAGAGATAAGAAAAGGGAGGAATGGTAGAAAGAATCCAATCAAACTTTCCATGTACATATGTGAATACAGAACAGTGAATTTCACCTTTATAGATATCCATAATGCACTAATTTAAAAAACTATAAATTAATAGAATAAAGACCAGTAGAGTGGGAGAAGGGGAATAGGAGAGGGAAGCAGAGAGGAAAAGAAGAAGTCTGGGGACTAAGTTGGAATAAATTATATTTTGTGCTTGTATAATTATGTCAAAATGAATATCAATATTATGTATAAATACAAGGAACTAATAAAAAAGAAAATCATTTTATATTTGAATAGAGAATTTTGTAAGCCATCCAAGAAGATTATATATCCATTTATTGCTCACAGTGTTTGTGTGGATATAATTTTATATAAAAATGAGTAACAGTGATAATAATATGCAAGTATACACTTTTATTCTTAATACACTGGCTATTTATTTGCCTATCAAAGAGAAAAAGATTGAAGTCCTGTCTATGAGATATAAAAAATAGTTCCTTCATGCATTAAAGTGTAAAAGCTAAAAACCAATTATGCAAATGTATTGTCATGAATTCTAGGTGACAACATGTACAATTAACAGGACAGAAGACCCTTCTTAACCCTGAAAATCTAGAAGCAGCAAAGTAATATACAGATAAAATAGATCATGAGCTTGTATACAAACATGCAATGAATAGTAGTTAATAATTACACATTCCTCTTTCATCTTTAAATATATAAAGTCATTTCAGAAGCATAATGGGTTTTTGTATACTAAGTTGTTTAAGCAAGGAATCGTAAGAGGTTGCAAATGTTAAGTAAGTAACAAATTAGTTGCTATGAAAATATGGTAGTGTTCATTAATGCAGTGCAGGATATGGAAAAACAAGAGGTACATATGCAAATGTCTAAAGAATGAAAATTCCCATTTCAAAGTTTACTTTTTTTTTCTCACAATTTCTTTAAATCATCCATTAAGATAAAAATAATTCATATATGGACAATGTGTTCACTATACATACATGTTTGCCATAGGCTTATATGATAGGCATGCATCCATGAGAACAGGGAGCAATGGAGGCATTTATTAAACTCAGTGAGAACTATGGAAAGGAAGAAATTTATTCTTTAGGTCTATTTCATGCTTCTGACACATTGGAATTATCTTCCTGTTATGGCCTCAAAAGAAATTAAAGGGGGGCTGGGGCTATGGCTCAGCCGTAAAGCACTCGTCTAGCATGTGTGAGGCCCTGGGTTCGATCCTCAGCACCACAAAAATAAAACAAAGGTGTTGTGTCCACCTATAACTAAAAAAAATATTAAAAATGAAAATATTTAAAACAAAGAAATTAAAGAGAGACTGAAGAGGAAGAATTACTATTGTTAAGTCTGACCAAAATTTCACCTCAATTGCATTTCTGTAGTTTATTCACAGAATATTTTTTTAGATTCTTAGATGATATTATGAAGTGCTACCAACAATCAATTGTTAAAACCAGTGAGATGGGAAGAATGCAGCAAATTTGAGTATTTCATCACATTTTCTCTTTACCATGTTGAACACCTCAGAATACTAGAGGGAAAGCATTGGCCCCATGGTGATGTTAGAAGGATCACAACGTCCAGAAGTGATGACACACAGCTTTCACCAGTTGTAAATTCACCCGAAGGATCAGTTTTAAAAGGGCAAGTTTGGTTTAATTAGTGCTTCAAGTTATTTAGTATAATAGAAGTAAAAATAGTATGTACTGATTTGAGAAAAAGAAAAAAATTCCCTTGAGGAAAAAAAAAATGATTTCTGCAGAAAAGGAAACTTAGGTGTGAGAAAATTAAGCAGATATAAGAGTATGAATTCATTCATAGGGACTCTGAATCTATAGAATATTGTATGTATAGTGAAGTCTCTCCAAGGAAATAAATCTGTTTTCTTCTTTAAACGAGTTTCTAGAATTATATATGCTCTAGAGCAAATTAGTGACATAACTGAATTTGTATAGATACTTTCATAGATAATGTATTAGCAATGATTTTTCAAAAAAATCCTACACCAAAGTTTCAGGCTTTAAAAACAAAAACAAAACAACAACAAAAATGGGGTGATATCAAAGGAAACAATTAACAAAGTAGAGACCGCCCTTGGAATGGGAGGACATATTTGCAGATCATGTATCTAAGATGTTAATAAACATATATAAAGAATTCACAGAACTCAATAGCACCAAGTCATGTAACCCAATCAAAACGTAAGCAAAGGACCTTGTTATGGTTTAGATATGTGGTATCTTCCAAAAGCTCAAGTGTAAGACAATGCAAGGATGTTCAGAGTCGAAATGAGTATGAGAGGTATAAGCTAATCAGTATGGTAATCCACTGATATGAATTACCGTGTAGTAACTGTAGGCAGGTAAGATGTTGCTAGAGAAGTCCAGTCACTGGTGGCATGCATTGGAGATTTATATTCTGTCTCTGGTGAGAGCTCTCTCTGCTTCCTGGTTGCTATGTCCTAAGCCACCTTCTTCTGCCACACACTTCAGCCATAAAGTTTTTCCTTACCTAGGGCCCAGAGCTATGGAGTTGGCCAACTGTGGATGGAACCTCTGAAATCATCAACCAAAATAAAGTTTTCCTCCACTAAGTTGTTCTTGTCAGGTCTTTTGGTGACAAAATTAACTAAAACAGAAATAAACAAGTATTTCTCCAAAGAAGACATAGAAATGACCAACTGGTATATAAAACTGTGTTCATCATCCCTCATCAGTAGAGAATACAAATCAAAACCACAATAAAATATCACGTTATACCTGTTGAGCATTATCAAACAAACAAAAATAAAGACAAAAGACACCAAGTGCTGAGGTCCTTAAATTGATGAGGGGAAAAAAAAAAAAAAAAATCTGAGGTAGCTGTCTTTCTCAAGAGAGAGAATGAAAATTTGTAAGACTAAAAGTGTGTAGTATGCCAGAAATAATGTAAAATGGTAAAGTATTCCAATCATAGAAAAATACTTTATTGGTATTAGACAATGCAGGGAGAATAACACAATATAAAGGAAAAGAAATTGTAAACTGCACTGCTTTCCAACCAACATGATGGTCTCTTGTTTTTGTGGGGTTTTATTTGGGGGGGAGTTTCTGTGGGGGGAGTTATGCTGGTGATTGAACCCACGGCCTCACAAATGCTAGGCCCCACTCAGCTATTGAGCTTATCATTTCCTTATTATAACCTTAGCACTGATTTTTGAACTTTCTCTTCCATACTTTCTAAAGTCAGGAAAACTGAAATTTGTTTGATGGTTTACCTAGATTTCCTGAAGAAGCCATTTCATATCCCACGTAGAATAAGGATGCTCTGCATTGACAGCAAATGAAAAGAAGGGTTTTTAGGAAGATGATAACAAAGATTAGGCAATTGTCCCCAAAGCATTAAAGAGAGGGACAGCCAGGCTTGGTGGCACATGCCTGAAATCCCAGCAGCTCAGGAAGCTGAGGCAGGAGTATCACAAGTTCAAAAGCCAGCCTCAGCAATTTAGCAAGGCTTAGGAGCAACTTAGCAAGACCCTGTCACAAAATATAAACAGGGCTGGGGAGGTGGCTCAGTAGTTAAGCACTGCTGGGTTCAATCCCTGGTACAAAAAAAAAAAAAAAAAAAAAAGAAAGAAAGAAAAAGAAAGAAACAACAACAACAACAACAACAAAAAAAAGACAGAGAAAGATAGAAACAAATTTATATATAAAGAGAGACTTTGAGCCAGATGATCTAGAAGTTATTTTTTTTTCAATCCTGAAAGTCTCAATCTAAGAAATATAGAGTTTTCAGCTAAGTTTCTTCATTGACAAAATAAAATTTTAAATGATAAACTTAATTCTTCTCTGGAATATGTAACTTTTCAAGATAAGAGGGTAAATTCTAATTGGTTTTGAAATGTTTAAAATTGAGAAACAGGAAAGGGGAAAGCAAGTTCCCCACCATCTTTCATTCTCAAAATTCTACCTGATGTGCCGGGCGTGGTGGCGCACGCCTGTAATCCCAGCACTTTGGGAGGCTGAGGCAGGAGGATCGAGAGTTCAAAGCCAGCCTCAGCAATGGCGAGGCACTTAGCAACTCAGTGAGACCCTGTCTCTAAATAAAATACACACACAAAAAAAGGGCTGGGGATGTGACCCAGTGGTCAAGTGCCCCTGAGTTCAATCCCCAGTACCAAAAAAAAAAAAAAAAGAAAAAAAAAATTCTACCTGATGTAATTAGTAAATAAATCCAAATGAATTACTGTGACTTACATGGAAATCCCAAGAAAATCAAGTGTAAGTTTTTAAAAGTAACAACAGTTTTGATAAGGATACAAGTCAAAAAACATACAGAAACTAATGGATTCTTACATGCCAGCAATAGATAGATAACAAAGTAGTAATATTATCTTACTGCAAAATGCAATGAAAAAAAATTTTAAATATTTTTATTAATTGTTCATGGACCTTTATTTTATTATTTATATGTGGTGCTGAGAATTGACCCAGTGCCTCACACATGCTAGACAAGTGCTCTACCACTGAGCCACAACCCCAGCCCTGCAATGAAAATTATAATTACTTAGAAATGAATTTAACAAGTAATGTGGAATACCTACATTAAATCATTGCAAGATTTTACTAACAGAAATGAATAAACAAGTGAATGAATGAAAACAGTTATTTCCCCTTGAGGAAAACAAAATACTGTAAGTGTATCAATTCTGCCCGTATTAATTTATGGCTATAATGTGATTCTTATCAACAGTCTTTATAGACTTCTTGTGAACTTGAAAAAATTATTCTAACGTTTATTTGGAAAACTAAGCATATGTAATTACACATAGTCATTTTTTTAAAAAACGTTGAAAAGAAGGAGAAGGGATAAGATTGCAAATAATATATACTTGAAATACTCTATGCTTATAAGAACTAAAATAGTAAAATACTGGCCCAAGATTTAGAACACAGAAAAGAGGAATAATAAAAGATACACCCCAAAGACCCACCAATGTTTGAGAATTTAACATATATACAGAAGAGATGATCATGCTCATCAGTAAAGAATGAATAATTACTTAATAAATGGTGGTGGGACAAGTAGCTACCCATTCAAGTGGGAAAAGATACATATTGTTATTCTACCTTATGTGACAACCCAAAGTCATTTTCATGGAGAGGAAGATTTCAGTGAGGGTCTGAGATATTTCCATCACTTGGAGAGGGCAGAGTCTTGAACATGTCCAAGGAAGGATGCATGCATGTGTACAAGGACTTGATGAGGTCTGAGCATTTTGTTTTGACTTCTAATGATAGTGAATCTTGAAAAAGTTGTTCAGTATTCAACCAGGGTATTATGCAACCAGAGATAGATGTGGGAGAAAAAGAGAGGAGGGAAGAAGAGACCAAGATTCAAATTTTTATAATTAATAACATACGCATGCATAACCAAACAAGGACAATAAAAAGACATAACAAATGTTAAACAGCATGCAGGCATTAACATTAACTGATTTTCTTGGTTTTTATTCTCTGTATTTTTCATAAATAAATATATTGTTAATTTTCTGTAAAAACATGTTAATTTTCTAAGTAAGCTATGTATACTTCCAAGGCTATTGGAGACTCAATCATTAACAAAATCATTCTTGTGTGATGATAGGCAAATTTTTATAAAAAACAACGTGGCATTCTATGTCTATGATAAATATAAAAACTGTTTGAGTTTTCTAAATGGACAAAGAAGCCTCATGAGAGACTTAATGTCTATTATCTATAGCTGAAAAATCATTACCCTGAATTGTGTTTTTTTGTTTGTTTGTTTGTTTTTAGTTGTAGGTGGGGACAATACCTTTATTTTATTCATGTGGTGCTGAGGATCGAACCCAGGGCCTCACACATGCGAGACGAGTGCTCTACTGCTGAGCCCCTGAATTGTTTTTATCAAAAGATCAGTTCTTGACTTTGATAGAAGACTGGCATGAAGGAAGAGTTTTAATAGTAGAAAGAGAAAGTATCTCGAGGTAGCACGGAGAGAGCAGAAGTTAATCACTATAGTTGACTAATGATCATTTGGCCATTTGTGTATACCATTATAACCCACACCTCCAAATAATGATGGTGCAGACTTAAAACATTAGCTTGGAAACAATTGTCTAAATCATCATGGCTAAACATTTTGTATTTCCTAGGTTACATAAACCCTTCCAGTCTTTCATATATCTTACTGGAAGAGATATCTTCATAAATTTATATTGTTATCTCAGAGATGAAATCCATTTGTTATTTCATTCCTTATTTTAGCACCATTATATGTGTGGTATAGAAACAAGTAGCATCAAATGAAGAACCTGGGCATGATCCTAAAGGGAAACGCAGGTCTTAAGCCCGTGGAGATTGCTTACTTACCCTGGCAGGAACAACCACAGAGAGCAGACACTTTTCTAGGTCGGAGTGGTGATGAGGAAGGAAATCTGCTTCACTGGGATTTTCATTAGGAAAATTTGGGGCACAGTTTCGAAAATTCATTTGCATTGAGGCTTTCCCCAATTATGATGTTTTGCAGCAGCTACATGAATGCAAATTCAAATAGAATGGTGGGCATATCTTCATTAGCACTGCTTCCAAGGCAGAAGGGGTTTTGGCAAGAATGGCACCTGTGCAAAAGCATGAAGCTTTTGCCTTCCCATGAGTTGAAATTGATGGAAATGGATTGATGTGCTTGGCTTCTTTCCTTTTTACTTCTTGTGAGGAGAAGCCTCTCTTCCTCCCTCCCTCCCTTTTCCTCCCAAAGTCTTTATTCATTAGATTTCCTTGCCTCAAACTTAAACCTTTGAACTATAAACAGCACTTAAGTAAATCATTCTATAAAAATATTTGCATGCATTTCTACCAAGGCATTTAAATAAAATGTCTGAACAGAGGCTAAGAATGACCAACAAAATAACCTTTAATGATTATACAGTCAGTGCTGTGGGCAGAAATCAGCCTGGACTTCCATAATCTACTGGCCTTCCTCGTGTTCTGTTTATTATTAAAACATTGTAGCAACAGTTTAGCAAAATTAAGAGTTTAAGACATTTGCAATGTTTGAGTAGGGATCTCTAATTTACACCTTCATGACCTAAGGCAGGTTTACATTCTTCTTTTAATTCTCCACTTCTTTTGTCAAAAAAAGTTAATAATAGAATAGTACCATATAATATACTATAGAAATAGAATAATATGACAGAGTGTAGTAATTGAATAGTATGATATAGTATAGGGTTGATAAAGCACAGTGATGGAATAGTATGAAATAGTTTAGCATTGATATAGAATAGCGTAGTAAAGGAAAGGTATGATGTAATATACTGTAGTAATAGAATAGCATGTGATACAATAATGTAGTAATAGAATAGTATGATATAGTGTAATGTAGTAATAAAATAGCCTGCTATAGTTTAGTAGAGTAATAGAATAATATGGTATAGCATAGTGTTGATTTAGTACACTGTACTGATAGAATAGTTGCTCACGTAAAGTTTCATCCAGAGACATTGAGGCCTCCTCATTCTGCATTGACTTTGAGTCAGGGGTAGAGAGCCTGCCTCCTACTGGTTATAGAATAGAACTGCAACACTATTCTGCTGCAAGGAAGATGGTGGGTGATCTGATGTTAGGGCCACATGACTTGACTTTGATGCTGAACTAGAAACGTCAGTGAAGAAATG